>JBBGZY010000293.1:3297500-4636250 GCA_037952925.1 Lithobates clamitans | reverse complement strand
CTATCAACCAAGGACTCGGGAGCAGAAATATTAAGGGCAACTGATTTAGTCATATTAACTATTAATCCTGAAACCTGACCAAAATTGTGAAGAAGTTTTAGGACATTAGGGGTGGAAATGAGGGTAGAGGTTAAAAAAGAAGGACATCGTCTGCAAAGAAAGCGCATTTGTGTGTGGTATGGCCGCATTTAAATCCGTGAATGTCAGGATGATTCCTAATGGCAATAGCTAACGTCTCTATTCCTATGGCGAAAAGGAGGGGGGATAACCGGCAGCCTTGTCTTGTTCCCTTGGAGATGGGAAAGGGGGCAGATAGATGTCCTTGAATTTTGATCTGGGCCTTCGGTTTAGAGTATAGAGCACCTAGAAGGGAAATAAAGTGTGATCCAAATCCCCACCTTTCTAAAATATTGAAAGGATATGGCCAAGTAACAGTATCAAAGGTCTTCTGAAGGTCTATGGATAGAAGAAAGCCTGCTTGTGCAGGATTGCCATCCCAACCGGACTTCAAAAGGGAAATGATGTCAATGGCTCTCCTTATCTGGTCCGGGCTCTGCCTCCCCAGTATGAACCCCACCTGATCTTTATGCACATAGGACCCTATAAAGGTGCCTAACCTATTAGATAGAATTTTTGTCATGATTTTTAGGTCGTTATTTATTAAAGATATAGGTCTATAATTGCTTACTAGGCTTTGGTCCTTACCTGGTTTGGGGATGACCGTAACGTAAGCTAAATTTGCATTTGAGTCTAAGGGTGAGTCTTTGTTTAGGGAGTTGAAGAACCGGACCAGATAAGGGATCAGTGTCTCAGAGAAAGGAGAAAGTCTTATAGTACTGTGTAGAAAAGTCATCGGGACCTGGGGCTGAACCCCTTTTAAGCTCTTTTGTGACCTCCCTAACTTCGTCTTCAGAAATGGGATCTTCCATTATGGAGCGATGTTGATCAGAAATTTTGGGAGGGGAGATTATCCAGAAAGGGTTTAATTAGATGTGTGGTGTCAGTCCGTTGTTCGGAATATAGGTTAGAGTAGAAAGAATGGAATGTTTCAAGAATTTGTTTTGGGTTCTGGGTTAGGGGACCCGTTAGAGATTTAATTTTGGGCAAGGTATGGACCCTGTGTTTAGGTGAGAACTTAGCAGCAAGCTGGGGGCCAAATTTGTCCGATTGGAGATAAAATCTCCCGCTCACCCATCTTAAATGTTTTTCGGCGCTAGAAGCGAGAGCTGTGTTTAGGGCTATCTTAGCTGCATCCAACAGAGCCAGGGAGGTGGGAGAGGGGTTGTTTTTATGTGTCTTGCTAAGGGACTGAAAGTTTTTCTCTAGATTAACTATGTCCATTTGCTTCTCACGCTTGAGACGCGATGCTAGCTGAATGAGATTACCACTAATGACCGTTTTATGGGCTCCCCATAAAGAGCTAGGAGAAATGCCCGGGGTGTCATTTAATCAGAAGCATTCCTTTAAATCATTTTCGATCATAGTGGAGTGAATCGGATTTGTGAGTAGATTTTCATTAAAACGCCATTAAGGGGGCCTTGCTTGATTTAAGAAACCAGAGATTTTAATGGAGACCAGTGAGTGGTCCGACCAAGGGACCTCACATATAGAGGCCTGGGAGGCTAAGTGGATGTCTGAGGTATGGAGGAAAATATGGTCAATGCGAGCATATGTCCTATGAGGGGCAGAAAAATGGGTGTAATCTGTAGTTGAAGGATGTAGTTCCCTCCAAGAGTCTATTATACCTAATGAATGGAATAGCCTGGCTATCCGAAGGCTCTGATTGGAGGGTCATTTGAGTTGGGATTTATTTCGTGTTGTTTTATCTAGGAGATGATCAAAGGCCATGTTAGAGTCGCCGCCCATAATTATCTTTACCTTCAAGGTGGGGGGAGAGGAAAGTTAGCATGGAAGAAATATTATATTCCCCTTTACTAGGATGTACCTGCCTTCTCTGTCCTTAATAATGTGGGAGAGCGAAAATGGTGTGCGTTTGGAGATGAGAATGGCCACCCCTCTCTTTTTGTCATCTGCATTGGCAAGAAAAAAGGTGGGGTAACTACGATGCAAGAAGGAAAGGTCATAGCTCTTAGGGAAATGGGTTTCCTGGATTAAGACAATGTCTAGACCCCTGCAGTGGTAGTTATGGAAGGCCTTACGTCTTTTATATGGGGAGTTTAGACGCTGGGTGTTGTGGAAAGCTATTTTAAGAGACATCTGTTTGTGGGAGATATCAGCCATGGACACAAGGGGAAGGAAGCAAATGAAAGTATATTTGTCTTACCTGAACCATTCCAGAGGAATCAACCCACTGGGTGGAATCAAGCCGGCCTGGGGTCAGTGAAAGTCTGAATCAATCAGCTCTTCTTGAAGGCACCTGGAAAATGGGAGAAAGAGACGTGGAGGGAGAAAGGAAGGACCAGGAGGAAAATAAAGAGAAGAAGAGAATAAGAGAGGAAAAGTCCAGCATATGAAATGTCCTGGACTTTTCAATAGCAGGGTTGGAAGGCCAAGACCTGCTCCGAAGCCCTAAAAAGTTTTAGGGAACAGAAGAGGGCAACCCAATATAGAGTTGCAGACCTGGAGTCACCACAGGAAAAAAAAATAACTCCTCTAAGTAACAACAGGTGGAGTGGCAAGCAGCCCCGCTCCGGCCGCAGGGCACCCCAGAAAATAACAACAAAGGATGATCTCCAAAAGGAGAAGCCGAACATTATGTCGTAGGTGTCATCAGAACAAGCGAGTTAAAAAAAGAAAAAGATAAGGAAGAATCTTCTGACCTGAGACAAAACAATAAAATGATTAAACATTATATAAGCTATTAAGACAGCCTTATGGGCACAGTATCGGGGGATAAAGGGAAGGGGAGGGGGTAGGGGGGAGAAGGGAAAAGGTTAGGGGGGAAGGGGAGGGCAGACTAGGGTAAGGGTGGGGGGGTTAAGGAAAAAAGACCTATATCAATGACTGATCTAGATCATGACGTCTGAGACCAGGGTATTATCGGGTAAGTGCAGTATCTGAGGGATAGGGGGTAGAGTGGGAGAGTAAGCCTTAGGAGACAGAAAATATACAATATAAACATCCAGATAGTCCCGTGTGGGACTAGATGGGTGTGGGATAAGACCTCACATCTTCTAGGAATCCTGGTAGGACGGAAAATTTAGAATCAGACACCTAAGGGGTCGGGTGGGCCTGAAGTTCATCTTGGGGGGATGAGAGTCACAGATTCTTTTGGGTTGTTGTTTTATCCACAGTGGAGTGAGGGGGCTAGTTGGGGGGGTCTTTTGGCTGAGCTTGGACGGTTCTTGGAATGGTGGGTAGGAAGTCCCTGCGATATAAATCCAAGTTGAAGAAGAATACGTTCCCCATTTTGGAAGATCGTAAAGCTATAGGAATTGTCCTCGTACTGGAACTGTAGACGAAAGGGAAAGCCCCATCTGTTTTTTTTTCATCTTCTGGGAGAGGACGTCAAGCAGAGGTCTTAGTGCTCTCCTTTTCTGGATCGTGGGAGGAGAGATGTCGGCGAAAATTTGGATTTTATTGCCATGAATGTTAATATTATCCCGGTTGCGAGCCCTCTTCATGATCTCCTCCTTAACCCCAAAGAAATGTAGTTTGACGACAATGTCCCGAGGGAGACCATCTTGGTGGGGGAGGGGGGGTTGCAGTACTCTATGGGCTCTATCAATTTCAAGCTTGTGGTCCGAGATAATATCCTTGATTAAAGATTTAATGGTATCGTGTATGTCTGTGTTAGATTCAGGTATTCCACGAACACTGAAGTTATACCATCTGCTCCTGTTCTCTAAATCATCTAACTTAGAGAGAGCAGTTTCAAGTTGATCTTGAAGGGACTGGATGCATGAGGTGTTCTGATTTGTGCATGCTGCAGAGTCATCTACGGCCTGTTCAATTGCATCCATTCTGGCCCCTAGGCTCTGCAGGTCTGCTTTGATTGAGGAAGTGATCTGTGCTGCGTTTTGAGCTAGACCAGCAGCCAGCATATCAGAGAAGCTGCTTAAAAGCTGGGCCATATCTGGGGGATAATTGGGCGGCATGGGGGAATCCTGTTATGAGTCAGGCAGGCTGCTTGGGGTATTTGTCAGGGGAGAATAGGAGATTCCATCCTGTAATCTGCCCAGAAGTGAAGCTGTGGAGGTCGAGGACGCAAGGAAGACCTGGATTCCTTGTGAATAGCTCACTGTTGCTGGATAAGGCAGGGAAGGAGGTGGAGGGGCAGCTGTACCTTGCATGGCTTCGGTGTCTCCGCATGGAGGAGCCGCGGCCGCCATCTTGGAGGGCTCAAGGGTGTCCAGGCCAAAATTTAGCTGGCAGTTTACGTCCTTCTTGGGGTGGCCTCCCGACATCCAGGCTGATGCCCAGTACTGTCCAGTGAACGAAGAGGGTCTCCCCGAGGGGATCTGCTAAAAATAGCCGGCGTTAGGTGCGCTGGAGGGCCGGAGCGGTGCGGAGCTCCCAGCTAGCATGGCACTCTGGAAGTCCCGCGCATGCGCACGCAAGGATAACAGATTTAAGAGTTTGGGAGAATGGACTTTCCATAACCCCACCTTGAGTGTTATATGTCTCACTATTTAATCCTATATGTATGTATTCATATATTGGTATCACTTACATATTATATTTATATATTTATATGTGTATATGTGTATATATATATATACAGTCAGGTCCATAAATATTGGGACATTGACACAATTCAAATCTTTTTGGCTCTATACACCACCACAATGGATTTAAAATGAAACGAACAAGATGTCCTTTAACTGCAGACTTTCAGTTTTAATTTGAGGGTATTTACATCCAAATCAGGTGAATGGTGTAGGAATTACAACAGTTTGTATATGTGCCTGCCACTTTTTAAAGGACCAAAAGTAATGGGACAGATTAACAATCATCCATCAAACTTTCACTTTTTAATACTTGGTTGCAAATCCTTTGCAGTCAATTACAGCCTGAAGTCTGGAATGTATAGACATCACCAGACGCTGGGTTTCATCCCTGGTAATGCTCTGCCAGGCCTCTAATGCAACTGTCTTCAGTTCCTGCTTGTTCTTGGGGCATTTTCCCTTCAGTTTTGTCTTCAGCAAGTGAAATGCATGCTCAATCGGATTCAGGTCAGGTGATTGACTTGGCCATTGCATAACATTCCACGTCTTTCCCTTAAAAAACTCTTTGGTTGCTTTCGCAGTATGCTTCGGGTCATTGTCCATCTGCACTGTAAAGCGCCATCCAATGAGTTCTGAAGCATTTTGCTGAATATGAGCAGATAATATTGCCCAAAACACTTCAGAATTCATCCTGCTGCTTTTGTCAGCAGTCACATCATCAATAAATACAAGAGAACCAGTTCCATTGGCAGCCATACATGCCCACGCCATGACACTACCACCACCATGCTTCACTGATGAGGTGGTATGCTTTGGACCATGAGCAGTTCCTTTCCTTCTCCATACTCTTCTCTTCCCATCACTCTGGTACAAGTTGATCTTGGTCTCATCTGTCCATAGGATGTTGTTCCAGAACTGTGAAGGCTTTTTTAGATGTTGTTTGGCACCAATGGTTTACATCTTGTGGTGAACCCTCTGTATTCACTCTGGCAAAGTCTTCTCTTGATTGTTGACTTTGACACACATACACCTACCTCCTGGAGAGTGTTCTTGATCTGGCCAACTGTTGTGAAGGGTGTTTTCTTCACCAGGGAAAGAATTCTTCGGTCATCCACCACAGTTGTTTTCAGTGGTCTTCCGGGTCTTTTGGTGTTGCTGAGCTCACCAGTGTGTTTTTTCTTTTTAAGAATGTTCCAAACAGTTGATTTGGCCACACCTAATGTTTTTGCTATCT
This sequence comes from Lithobates clamitans, assembly GCA_037952925.1. NCBI lineage: Eukaryota > Metazoa > Chordata > Amphibia > Anura > Ranidae > Lithobates > Lithobates clamitans. The sequence goes on along the minus strand of JBBGZY010000293.1, from coordinate 4,630,388 downwards.
CTCTGATGGATTTGTTTTGTTTTTTCAGCCTAATGATGGCTTGCTTCACTAATAGTGAAAGCTCTTTGGATCTAATATTGAGAGTTGACAGCAATAGATTCCAAATGCAAATAGCACACTTGAAATGAACTCTGGACCTTTTATCTGCTCCTTGTAAATGGGATAATGAGGCAATAACACACACCTCGCCATGGAGCAGCTGAGCAGCCAATTGTCCCATTACTTTTGGTCCCTTAAAAAGTGGGAGGCACATATACAAACTGTTGTAATTCCTACATCGTTCACCCTATTTGGATGTAAATACCCTCAAATTAAAGCTAACAGTCTGTAGTTAAATATATAGTAATATTGAGGGTTATTTAGCTTCAGTGTAGAGCCTACCAGTGAGCGGAGTCCACGTCAGATATGCCGTTTAAGGGCTTGTAGTTGTAGGCCCACTTTTATTAAAGAAAGAAAATGTCCATCCAGTATTCCCACGCAGGGGTTTCAACTTCACAGCAGTAATGTAGTAATAAACAAAAATACTAAGCCACCTGGCTCTCTGGTCAGCTCTGCTGCTCAGGCTTTGCTTCTGACCTCTTGGCTTTAAAACGGAGTTCCTGTACCTCAGCACTCTTTTCCAGCCTCCTTGCTGTTCCAGCCCACAGGCTTGGACCCTCTGTCTGCTGACAGACAGAACTGTGAAGACATGCACACTTTTCCCTTGCACACCTGGACTCCTCGGGAGGGTGGAGCCCAGAACCCTGGTCCTGGCTCTGCTATAAGCCCAGGACCCACCTGTACAATCAACAAGCCAGACTCCTGGCTGTTCCCAAAACCCAGTCCCAGGACTGAAAATTCTATCCCACCCAGATTGCTATGAGGCAATTTGTAAAATCCAGTTGGGGACCAGGCTCCAGGTCCCCAACTGGATTTTACAAAGCACAGAGGAAACTGATAAAACAGTTTCCTCCAAATTAAATAATCCTCCTGGAGCCTCTCAACCTGCCTATTTGAGAATCCTGGGCGACAATCACTAGGACAGGGATCCGTACTGTCACATATCCTCCCCCTCTATTTTGAACCGGAGGGAGAAACACACAAACTTATTTTGGCACCTCTGTGCCAGCTACCATTTACAGAAGTCCAATCCTGTCTGATCATACTTTTTATCCTAAAGGGGAACTCTACCCAATGTCTCCTTTGGTGTCTCCCTCTAAGCCTCACTGCCACTCTGCTATAGGCTCTAATGAATCCTTCCCAGCCTTTTTTCCGGGTCCTCTTCCAAAAGCACTTTCTCTCCTGAAATTTTAACGGGGTCCCCCTGACCTTTTTCGATCAACCCTTCTACCTCCACGCTTTAAGTTCCCAAGTTTCCCAAAACCTCTCTCAGCATTACTATCCTGAGACTGTAGGGGGCCTATTTCTATGGTGTTTACAACGGAAGCCCTCTTATTTCTGGTACCTGACTCAGCAGTCATTAATTGTTTCCCAGGTTTACCTGTACCTTTGGACACCACATTATCACAAACTTTTATTGCACTTCTTATCCATTCCCCTGTCTCAGGGACCTTATCAGGTTTGTCACATGAACCTATTATGGGACTGGGGACCCAAGTTCCTTTAACCACCTCTATCTGAGCCCCGGTCAGGATTTCTGCTGTTTTTTGGTCCATGCTCGGCTCTTCCATCTCATGTGGTTTGTCCACTGGTGCAGTATACGCCCCCTTCACCGTCACTGACAACTGACCAGCACCATGCTGGACCATAGCAGCAGAAATGCTTTCCACCTGGCTGTTAGGAGGTGAAACCTGAGACATTTTTTGACTCACTTTCCATTTCTCTAACGCCTCTCTCATATGCCACTTTTACAGGAAGTAATCCAGCAGCATACCCAGTGGCAACTTTTAACAAAAGTAATAAATTCAGAAATAAACCATTTCTATCTTGTTCTCCTTTGTTCTGTACTGCCTGCCATTCAGTGCTCCACCTAGTGGTACGTCGCAGTACCAGACCATCCGACCGTGGAGGAAACGCCCCAATATAGATTGGCTGTACATCCCAAAATTCAAACATCTCCTTTAATACTTTTGTTATGAACCAGACCCTTGGTCCCAAGCCCTTCCTGGGGACTTTCATGACACTGGGAATGCAGAGAGACTCACTTACTGAGACTTGAGAAGTTACAACTTTTAACGGAATCTTCTCCCAGCTAGAGACAACCACAGCCTGGTGCTCTACCAAAGCGCTGCCAGGTGCTGGACTCATACCCAACTTCTCAGGCTCAGTATCAATGAACTGCTCCAGATCATTACTAGTGACAACGTCACTTTGACACTCCATGTCAACATCACTTGTGTGGGTCACAGACAAAGTCTCTGCTGTGTGCTCACTCTTAACTGGTCCTTCTTTCTCTCAAGGGTTAACCGCTGCATCATCCAGCAAATCTTCAGCTACAGGCTGCTCTGCAGTCCCTCCTGCTGGCACAGCAGAAACAGTGTCCACCTTGTTTTTGTGCATAAACGCCAGATCTATCAGGGAGATTAGATTTTTACCCCAACTATCCCAATTCGTTATATGTGCGCTCCATTCATTGGTACTCCTTAGCACCGATCCATCTGCCCAAGGAGACATATAAGAACAGATGGGCTTAGTTGCAGACTCTGGTAATACATGTTCTAACACAACAGGTTGCAATGCACCACCTTGCTCGGGTGGCGTTTCATAAACCTCCCACACCTTTGCATTTTCCACAGGTTGTATTAACCCACTATTTACCTGCACACTTTCAGCCTTAGCAGATTGCACTAACACATTTCCATTAAAAGGTGTAGTTCCACTCTGCCTCACCAGAGTGACAACGTCATTGTCCAGGGCAACCTCCGGCTCCCATACATGAAGTTCCCTGGAGATTTCTCTGGACAACTGTGCTGCCTGACTCGGTTGAATTGATGATAGGCAACTCCTATCCTCATATTGATTAGTGGTTCCAAATTAATAATAACTACTGCAGTAGGGAACAGACACAAAAGATACGCTCAGCATCTTTCCAAATTACTGTTCTGCTTTATTATGACGCAATTGAAGGTTTTTATGCACATGATTACGTAGGTATCACATTAATATTACAATTGTAGGTTTATCATAACAAGGGGCGTTACATAGGCAGGCTTATTCTAATCAGGACTCGAAAGAATGTAAACATTTACTGAAAACATTACTAGTGCCGTGTGCACAGTGAGGGCAGTGAGCAATACATACAAAATACAATACAATTATATACAGAACTTACAAATTTCCATTACAGTCTCCCCTCTTTTGATCAATATTTTGATCACTAACCATACCTGCTATCACCTTTAACCTGGAACCTCCACACGCTTAGGTAGAGGTAGTCCTGGCCAAAGAGGCAAAAAACTCCATTGTGGAGAAAATAATAGCTGAGCAACTTTTTCATTACCAAATGACTTTTCATTGTGAAAAACAAATGATTGATAATACATATTTACAGAGTACTGGCTGTACACTCCTGTGGCCAGAATGGCCTTCTAGCTGAATTGTGGGCATGCTGACTTATCAGCATATGTAAACACAGACAATTCTACATAAAATGGAAGACGTACAAAAGACAAATATGACTTCAACATGGCTGAACTTCTTTTCAAATATATATCCCTTACAATTAAAGTAATTGAATAAAAAAGTACCCTAGACTGTGATCACAAGAGGGAAACAAATCAAACACAGAGATTTCTTTAATTTAGTCATTTTTGCAGTGTCTGGTGTGGATCCAGGTGACTTTTCCTTCAAGTTTTGCAAAAACTGTACATGAAATAGATGCTGTATTGAGTCTCCAAACATTTCCTTATATATAAATGTCTCTTAACAATCCACAAGTCACCTGGCTTTAGTTTTAGATCCTTCCAAACTTTTAGGATCTGGAATTGGGGAGAAAACACATAAATGAGTTTGTCAAAAAACCTTAAAAGATCAGCAACATTCTCTGTGAGATCCGAATGAAGGACTTCAGCTGCTGAGACAAAATATAAGCAAGTGAGTAACACACTGCCAAACCAAATCCCATAGGGAGAGAGTCCAACATCCCCCTTAGGGGCTTCATAAAATATAAGAAAACATTCAGGCAAAAGTTTTCTAGTTTCTTACTCTACTTTGTCTGATACATTGTAGACAGTAGGGGGTGTAAAAATAAAACCTCAAAACTTCTAGTAAGGACTCTCCTATAAAAAATGATTTCCTCTGTTACTCTCTGTACTTTCTGGCACTCTGTACTTACAAACTACTTCTGATAACACTTTTTACTGTGGCCTTTGCAGTAGCATTTGCCACTGGACATCCAAAAAACATGTCCATACAGACAAAATGCATACTCGTAAGATCCTAACTTGGGCATCTGGATATTTCTTTTTGTAATCTCTGGGAGGGATGTTCAGCTTTTGGTAACACCTTTGGTAACAGGTAAAACAAGAAGTGGTATGTTATAAAAACAACTGTGGAGAACCCTGGCTCTATCCCATGCTCATTTACTAAGGCAGCCATAACTGCTTGTGACTCATGACACGGTCCATGTGTCAAGCTGAAGGGAAAAGAGTGGCTGGCAGACATAAATGATCCCCTTTTCCAAAGTCCTGTTTCATAAGAAGTTGCCCCCTGTGGACCACTTGTTCTTCTCGTTCTGGGGTCCTTAAAGTTGAATTATTAATCCCAGCTATACTGGGCCAGAACTAGGGTGGAATCTGTGAGTTGCACAGACCCATCAAGTGTCCGGGGCTGTAAATGCCGCATCTTTAGTCACCTGGTCTGCTTCCATGTGTGAAAGTTAATATGGCTACCTCAGCAAGAACCTGGAAGGCTGAAAACAGCCGATCAAATTAACTTGGCATACTTGGTTGGTTTACCTGCCGAAGTAAAATCAAACTTCTGGCCCTTTAAATGGAACCAAAAGCTCTCTATATCTCGACTATCTATATAAATATACACTCTTTTTACAGCTCACAGGCCTTGCTAAAACATGAAGCTCTGTTTCTTGAGCTGGGGAAAAAGGATCCAATGACTTTGAATACAGAGTATCCTTCTGGGTGATAAACTGCATACTCAAATCTACAAAAAATGTAATATCTGGGTCTTCAGGGAGTGTGTCTCGCACTGGGCTCACAGCAGCTGATTCCTACACCATCAATTTAACACATGTGTCTTTTCCTTTCTTTTGAATAAATGTACGCATTTTTCATTGTTAGATTTGTACATAAACAAACTCATATTTTGAACCTTTCATTAAACAAACATTTAGTTAGCTGTATATTTGCTGCACAGAATGTCGGACCATTAAAAATGAAATGTTTGACCAAAACAATATCTAACTTTGTCTAATAGCACCTTTGCATAAAAGCTGCAGCTCTGATATATCGGGATGAACCCTTCATTACTGGGTCCAGCTACATAAATATATTACAATGTCTTGTTTTCTATCATGCTATTTGTGTAAGAACTCCAGTTTCATGTTTCAAAAGACAACTTTTTCCTGGCAATATTATAATAAATGATAACAATACCCTGCGGTCATGCAGAGATGCCCATAAATCCAAAATATTCTTCTGCTTATACCACTGTACTTACAAGAAAAAGGGGCACATCATTTCACAATCCACACATTCTGCTTTGGATTTCAAAAATAAAAATAAATAAAAACAAAAGGACCAATCTGTATGATGGACCAGAAAGCATCAAAAACTATAAAACAACTGGCTGCAGGTGGCATCTATCCTAACAGGGTGTGTGGACTTGATGTGATGGGTCTGTTATATTTAAATTTTATTTATAACAACTCTCACATCATGGACTGACATCAAGTTATTATCAAGAACCTTGAAATTTCATTTTTGTAGAAAAACTTCTTATGTATTCCATCCATCTTGGCTTTGTTAAATATTATGGCAGCTTTATTCAAAATAACAACCTCATCTTAATCTTTTTTTCTCTCAATAAGGGCTTATTGAATAAATGTAAAATTACAAAATTGTTATCTTAATCTAAACTAATCCCATTCATTACAAATTTCCCCAATAACCTGGATTTCATTTCCAACCAAAGGTTGTCTAAACCAGTTTCAATATATCTATATTATTAATAAATTTGTTAAACTCATATTAGAAATTAATACTCATTACTACTTAATTTTACTTAATTTCCCTTTTTTAAATGCACTGTTTCCACTATCAAAGGATATTCAATTTGTGTAATACACGGTTAAATGTAACCTTCATTTTACCATGTTTGGAAAACAGATTCAAAATAATTGTGATCACATTGTTTACCATTAGATTCATTAACCCGGCACATTTTGTTATAAATGTTTTGTCTAAAAAACAGAAATTGGCATGGTGTCCTTCCAGCTTATCACTGACCACATTCGTTCATGAGAGCACAAAGGAGGGGGTCACATCTGCGTACATGACACACACAAGCAATAGAACTAAAGGTCCCAGCATTCGCACACACATACACCAATATCTCTCTAAAATCTCTTACATTTTCCCATTTGTGCACAACACATGCATATCATTCTCTCACTTTCTTTTAACACTTTACTATTTCCCTGCCTAAATTCTGCATTCCTTATTTTGTTCAGATATCTTTTATATCTAGCTTCTATGATCAGACGGTCAGCCAGAGTACTCATCCCATCTTCTCTCTCTGACAACATATAAAGTATTCTGTTTTACCTCTCATCTCTCTGTTTCTGACTCTAATAGTTATAGTGCCTGACCCCAAATTCATCCCACAACTTAACATGAAAATGTCCCTTTCTGTCTAGTGTTAATGTCACCCTTGATCCATCCTGCTCACATAGATAGCTGTTTCTCTAGCTGTTTACTCTGCATGATTCTTAGTCCCTGTGGACCTTGGTAACCCAGTTACCCATTGTGGATCCCTGTCCACTTTAACAATTAATCTAGGGGCTCAGTATAGGCGGAACCGCACCTTTGGTTCATATATAGCGCTCCTCTTGCGCTGGGCATTTTTGAGGGTCTCTTACCCTTCATTCCCTTACTTAATTTAATGCCCATAATGACTGGCCAGTCTTCTCTCTTCTCTACGTGTGCCTATACCCTCTTGCCTCTAAACTACTTTATCTAGCAGATTTACTACATATACCTGTGAACAGCACTATTCTTCCCTTTCTTATCTATAACACTCCGATGGACAGTAGACAGGGACAACATAACATATAACCACCAATCAATACAGTTCGATTAAGGGGAGTAAAATAGGTACCCTTTGTCCCGAAAATGCCTTACCGATCAAGGAAGTCTGATAACTCAAATGTAAGCTAAAGGCTTACCTCAGCCGGCTGATTATCAGAAATTCCCGGATCGTCTCAAGCTCCTCGTTTCGGATACTCAGGGTCACCTGGAAGCCCCTCCTGGCTGGCTCGCCATGCTGACTCGGTTGAATTGATGATAGGCAACTCCTATCCTCATATTGATTAGTGGTTCCAAATTAATAATAACTACTGCAGTAGGGAACAGACACAAAAGATACGCTCAGCATCTTTCCAAATTACTGTTCTGCTTTATTATGACGCAATTGAAGGTTTTTATGCACATGATTACGTAGGTATCACATTAATATTACAATTGTAGGTTTATCATAACAAGGGGCGTTACATAGGCAGGCTTATTCTAATCAGGACTCGAAAGAATGTAAACATTTACTGAAAACATTATTAGTGCCGTGTGCACAGTGAGGGCAGTGAGCAATACATACAAAATACAATACAATTATATACAGAACTTACAAATTTCCATTACATGCCTTACCACCAGTTGCTATGGGCAATGGACCATCTTTAACCACAGCTTTTGCTTTGCAAAACCTGGGGTTTTCCCAACAGCAAACTTTTCATGATCAACATTTACAGCATTTTTGCTCTTGCAGGCTGTCTTGGCCCACTAACAACTTGAGACTGGCAGACATTAGATACATCACATTTAGTCATCAACACAGGTGCAGTTTTGACTTTAACTCTTGCCTCCCCACTGTACAGGGTAAGTCACTCTCAAAAGCACATTCAGGCGGCCCACTATCTGGGGTCAATCTCACATCGTCATGGACAGTCTCATAACCAGTCCTTTTCAACATAAACTCAGCGGTTCCAGACATCATTTCATTAAAGACAGTCTTACCCACCGCAGTAGTAGGGGGTCACCATCTTCATTTGAGTATGTTGTCTCACAAACCAGTCCTCTGCTGCACTTTTACTGGCCTACTCTCCCTGGTGGCCACAGGATGAAATTACAGCAGGCATCTCCAACTGTTTAGCACCACCTGCCGACACAACAGGAAACAGGAATCTGGGCCCACAGAAAAAGACTTTTGCTCAGTAATATTATCTCCAGCTGAATTCCAGAACCTAGGGCAAGAAAACATGCCATGCCCCAGCTGGCCACATTCCAGGCATGGTACTGGACGACTTTTTCTCAGAGCGCTTCTCTCTTGGCGATTCCCAGCTGGCCAGAACGCACAGGCCTCTTTGTGGGGACGCTTAGCCAAATCTCCACTGCAGCTCCTCCTTTTAGGCACAACATTCACTCTCGTCGCCATGGGAGACCGCACTCTCCCAGCAGAGCTTTACTGATTCTCACAAACTTGATGCATTGTGGCTTTCAACTTGTCACGACTCTCTGCAGGCAATACTTTCCTCCCGTGGTCTGCAGACTTGACATCAGCACCATTGCTACGGGCAACCACATACCTCTCCAACTCCCGGTCAGGCTGTAGGTCACTCCTGGCACACAAATCAGGCTTCCCAAACACTGTTACAGATCTTTGTCTGGCCATGTCACTTTGTACTTGAAGCTGTGACAAAGGGCACTTGGAGTCAGCATGCCCCCACTCGCTGCACCGCAAACAGCGTTCTGGCCTACTTGCACGAGCGTTGCCAGAGGCAACAACACCCCTCTTCCAGGTATGAACATCCAGCTGCTCTCTCCTTGCACTGAGGGTTGGCTTGCTTTCCTCTTTAGCTTGGTTCAGTGCTGCTAGGTGCTGCTTGCACCAATCCACTGCAGATTCAAACACTGGTGAACTCTCCATACTCGCAGTCACTTCACTGCACAGAGCAACTTCAGGAGCACTGTCTCTTTAAGGGGCCTCTCCCTTCCCGCTGCATACACTGCATACCAGGCAGATATATATAGATATATATATATATATATATATATATATATAAATATATATATATTAATATTGGTGGTTATTTAGCTTCAGTGTAGAGCTTACCAGTGAGCGGAGTCCACGTCAGATATGCCGTTTAAGGGCTTGTAGGCCCACTTTTATTAAAGAAAGAAAATGTCCATCCAGAATTCCCACGCAGAGGTTTCAACTTCACAGCAGTAATGTAGTAATAAAAAAAATACCAAGCCACCTGGCTCTCTGGTCAGCTCTGCTGCTCAGGCTTTGCTTCAGACCTCTTGGCTTTAAAATGGAGTTCCTGTACCTCAGCACTCTTTTCCAGCCTCCTTTCTGTTCCAGCCCACAGGCTTGGACCCTCTGTCTGCTGACAGACAGAACTGTGCAGACATGCACACTTCTCCCTTGCACACCTGGACTTCTCGGGAGGGTGGAGCCCAGAACCCTGGTCCTGGCTCTGCTATAAGCCCAGGACCCACCTGTACAATCAACAAGCCAGACTCCTGGCTGTTCCTAAAACCCCGTCCCTGGATTGGAGATTCCATCCCACCCAGATTGCTATGAAATCTCCATGTTTCAGGTCCCCAACTGGATTTTACAAAGCACAGAGGAAACGGATAAAACAGTTTCCTCCAAATAAATAATCCTCCTGGAGCCTCTCAACCTGCCTATTTAAGAATCCTTGGCGATAGACACTAGGACAGGGATCCGTACTGTCACTATATATATATATATATTTATTTATTTACACAAAGACAATTACTTTATTTAATATTGTCTAATTATTAATATATACATACATATAAGTGTTTTCTTATTCAATGTATTTTAACAGTTTTAATGAGGGCACAAGCAGACCTTTGTTTGACCCTGTCAAACTTAATTAATGTACTGTACATAATTTTCCCATATTCCACATCATTATTTCTAAGCCACCTGTATAGGGTGCTCTTATTTTATCAGGCTGTAGCTGTCAAAAGTTTTTTTTTCTAATTAATGAACTAAAAATGAACTATCTCTTCTCTGTGATTTATATGCATTTCAAGGACTTGAAACAACTCTGTGTAATTTGAATATATTCTACTTCTAAGCAATCTTTTGCAAGTATGCATTAAATGATTATAACATAAGCATTTCCCCCGGTTTATAATCATTTATGACAGTTCTTTCAGCACTTCAGCTTTTAGGATTTCACAAAGGTCCATCATATAGTTCACACATGAGAGTCAGGGTTAAAGTTCTTATACTCGTCCTCATCTGTTTTAGAATGAAGTCCAGAATAGAGTTCATTTAGATCTTTTTGGAGAAACATAGTCTTTGTCAAGGATGTGTCAATGAACCGTTGAAGGAGTCCTCGGACACAGGGAATGCAACAGCAACCACACAGGGTCAGTACTGTGGCTGCCATTACTATTGAGATTAACATATTTCTCACCAGTTCACCCCATTTACCGAACCATGTCTCAAAGAGTCCAGCCAGAGGATCTTTGACGCCAGAGTTTTCTGCCAGTTCTTCGGACAGCATCTGCAATCCTTGCAGGGCCTTCGCCCCAGTGTGAAAGGGGTCTAAGGGAAGTGATGGATTTTATTCGCTGCTTCACAGGAACACAACATCCACCACTCCCCCCTGTCAGAACAGAGATCTGCCTTGTTTACATAGGCAGTTCTCCCTTCTGTGTCTTTTCATATCGGCGGATGCCGGCCAACATCCATTGCCTGGCACCCGCAGAGTGCTTCTGCTGTGAGTAATAACAGTAGAAGCTGCCCACCATCGACGCTCATGTGCCCACTCTAGCCGGTAGTGCAGAATCACACACACACATATATATATATATATATATATATATATATATATATATATATATATATATATATATATATATGTGACTCACCTGACTGGTTTTATAACCTCTCCTCTAGCATGGCCCCACCCCAGGTCCTATCAGGGAACCCTATATAACCTATGCACTGCAACTCAGCAGTGCTGATCAACCATTGTGTTAGCTATCGTGTATACTTGCTGTGTTTCCTACGTCTGATTCCAGTTACCGACTTTGGCCTGTTCTTAACTATTCCTGTCTGCTCTTGACCCTGACCTTTGGCGTGTCCCCGACCATCCCTGTTTGCCTGTGACCCTGAACCTTGGCGTGAACTCTGTTGTCCTTGTCTGCTTGTGGCCCCGGCCTTGGCTTGTCCCTTACTTTCCTTGTTGTTCCAGCCTGCTGCCTCCTTCCTCTTCTCCTGTAGTCTACCATGAGCGTGAGCTGTGAGACCCTGGGGGCCGCGACCTGGAGCCAGACTGCAGCGCAGTCCATCCTTACCACTAAAGGCTCTGGTGAACACCTGCTGGCTCTTAGACTCCGCGCCCTGGGGAATCTATGCTCCTAGTTCTCAGTGGGATCTGTGTCAGTGATCCAGTAGACCTGTTTTCTGAACCTCCCAGGGTTCAATCCACAGCAGTCAGTCCTAGGGTCCACTACCTAGCGGTGCACTTCTGACTCCTACAGAGTGCATCTGTCACCTAGCCTCAAGGTGACCTGACAATGATGCTGCCACCACCATGCTTCACTGTTGAGACTGTATTGGACAGGTGATGAGCAGTGCCTGGTTTTCTCCACACATACCGCTTAGAATTAAGGCCAAAAAGTTCTATCTTGGCCTCATTAGACCAAAGAATCTTATTTCTCACCATCTTGGAGTCCTTCAGGTGTTTTTTTAGCAAACTCCATGCAGGCTTTCATTTGTCTTGCACTGAGGAGAGGCTTCCGTCGGGCCACTCTGCCATAGAGCCCCGACTGGTGGAGGGCTGCAGTGATGGTTGACTTTCTACAACTTTCTCCCATCTCCCGACTGCATCTCTGGAGCTCAACCACAGTGATCTTTGGGTTCTTCTTTACCTCTCTCACCAAGGCTCTTATCCCCCCCCACGATAGCAGCTCTAGGAAGGGTTCTGGTCGTCCCAAACATCTTCCATTTAAAGATTATGGAGACCACTGTGCTGTAAATTTTTTTGTAACCTTAGCCAGATCTGTGCTTTGCCACAATTCTGTCTCTGAGCTCTTCAGGCAGTTCCTTTGACCTTATGATTCTCATTTGCTCTGACATGCACTGTGAGCTGTAAGTTCTTACATAGACAGGTGTGTGGCTTTCCTAATCAAGTCCAATCGATATAATCAAACACAGCTGGACTCAAATGAAGGTGTAGAACCATTTAAAGGATGATCAGAAGAAATGAACAGCACCTGAGTTAAATATATGAGTGTCACAGCAAAGGGTCTGAATACTTAGGACCATGTGATATTTCAGTTTTTCTTTTTTAATAAATCTGCAAAAATGTCAACAATTCTGTGTTTTTCTGTCAATATGGGGTGCTGTGTGTACATTAATGAGGAAAAAAATGAACTTAAATGATTTTAGCAAATGGCTGCAATATGATGAGAGTCACAGATTCTTTTGGGTTGTTGTTTTATCCACAGTGGAGTGAGGGGGCTAGTTGGGGGGGTCTTTTGGCTGAGCTTGGACGGTTCTTGGAATGGTGGGTAGGAAGTCCCTGCGATATAAATCCAAGTTGAAGAAGAATACGTTCCCCATTTTGGAAGATCGTAAAGCTATAGGAATTGTCCTCGTACTGGAACTGTAGACGAAAGGGAAAGCCCCATCTGTTTTTTTTTCATCTTCTGGGAGAGGACGTCAAGCAGAGGTCTTAGTGCTCTCCTTTTCTGGATCGTGGGAGGAGAGATGTCGGCGAAAATTTGGATTTTATTGCCATGAATGTTAATATTATCCCGGTTGCGAGCCCTCTTCATGATCTCCTCCTTAACCCCAAAGAAATGTAGTTTGACGACAATGTCCCGAGGGAGACCATCTTGGTGGGGGAGGGGGGGTTGCAGTACTCTATGGGCTCTATCAATTTCAAGCTTGTGGTCCGAGATAATATCCTTGATTAAAGATTTAATGGTATCGTGTATGTCTGTGTTAGATTCAGGTATTCCACGAACACTGAAGTTATACCATCTGCTCCTGTTCTCTAAATCATCTAACTTAGAGAGAGCAGTTTCAAGTTGATCTTGAAGGGACTGGATGCATGAGGTGTTCTGATTTGTGCATGCTGCAGAGTCATCTACGGCCTGTTCAATTGCATCCATTCTGGCCCCTAGGCTCTGCAGGTCTGCTTTGATTGAGGAAGTGATCTGTGTTGCGTTTTGAGCTAGACCAGCAGCCAGCATATCAGAGAAGCTGCTTAAAAGCTGGGCCATATCTGGGGGATAATTGGGCGGCATGGGGGAATCCTGTTATGAGTCAGGCAGGCTGCTTGGGGTATTTGTCAGGGGAGAATAGGAGATTCCATCCTGTAATCTGCCCAGAAGTGAAGCTGTGGAGGTCGAGGACGCAAGGAAGACCTGGATTCCTTGTGAATAGCTCACTGTTGCTGGATAAGGCAGGGAAGGAGGTGGAGGGGCAGCTGTACCTTGCATGGCTTCGGTGTCTCCGCATGGAGGAGCCGCGGCCGCCATCTTGGAGGGCTCAAGGGTGTCCAGGCCAAAATTTAGCTGGCAGTTTACGTCCTTCTTGGGGTGGCCTCCCGACATCCAGGCTGATGCCCAGTACTGTCCAGTGAACGAAGAGGGTCTCCCCGAGGGGATCTGCTAAAAATAGCCGGCGTTAGGTGCGCTGGAGGGCCGGAGCGGTGCGGAGCTCCCAGCTAGCATGGCACTCTGGAAGTCCCGCGCATGCGCACGCAAGGATAACAGATTTAAGAGTTTGGGAGAATGGACTTTCCATAACCCCACCTTGAGTGTTATATGTCTCACTATTTAATCCTATATGTATGTATTCATATATTGGTATCACTTACATATTATATTTATATATTTATATGTGTATATGTGTATATATATATATACAGTCAGGTCCATAAATATTGGGACATTGACACAATTCAAATCTTTTTGGCTCTATACACCACCACAATGGATTTAAAATGAAACGAACAAGATGTCCTTTAACTGCAGACTTTCAGTTTTAATTTGAGGGTATTTACATCCAAATCAGGTGAATGGTGTAGGAATTACAACAGTTTGTATATGTGCCTGCCACTTTTTAAAGGACCAAAAGTAATGGGACAGATTAACAATCATCCATCAAACTTTCACTTTTTAATACTTGGTTGCAAATCCTTTGCAGTCAATTACAGCCTGAAGTCTGGAATGTATAGACATCACCAGACGCTGGGTTTCATCCCTGGTAATGCTCTGCCAGGCCTCTAATGCAACTGTCTTCAGTTCCTGCTTGTTCTTGGGGCATTTTCCCTTCAGTTTTGTCTTCAGCAAGTGAAATGCATGCTCAATCGGATTCAGGTCAGGTGATTGACTTGGCCATTGCATAACATTCCACGTCTTTCCCTTAAAAAACTCTTTGGTTGCTTTCGCAGTATGCTTCGGGTCATTGTCCATCTGCACTGTAAAGCGCCATCCAATGAGTTCTGAAGCATTTTGCTGAATATGAGCAGATAATATTGCCCAAAACACTTCAGAATTCATCCTGCTGCTTTTGTCAGCAGTCACATCATCAATAAATACAAGAGAACCAGTTCCATTGGCAGCCATACATGCCCACGCCATGACACTACCACCACCATGCTTTACTGATGAGGTGGTATGCTTTGGACCATGAGCAGTTCCTTTCCTTCTCCATACTCTTCTCTTCCCATCACTCTGGTACAAGTTGATCTTGGTCTCATCTGTCCATAGGATGTTGTTCCAGAACTGTGAAGGCTTTTTTAGATGTTGTTTGGCACCAATGGTTTACATCTTGTGGTGAACCCTCTGTATTCACTCTGGCAAAGTCTTCTCTTGATTGTTGACTTTGACACACATACACCTACCTCCTGGAGAGTGTTCTTGATCTGGCCAACTGTTGTGAAGGGTGTTTTCTTCACCAGGGAAAGAATTCTTCGGTCATCCACCACAGTTGTTTTCAGTGGTCTTCCGGGTCTTTTGGTGTTGCTGAGCTCACCAGTGTGTTTTTTCTTTTTAAGAATGTTCCAAACAGTTGATTTGGCCACACCTAATGTTTTTGCTATCTCTCTGATGGATTTGTTTTGTTTTTTCAGCCTAATGATGGCTTGCTTCACTAATAGTGAAAGCTCTTTGGATCTAATATTGAGAGTTGACAGCAATAGATTCCAAATGCAAATAGCACACTTGAAATGAACTCTGGACCTTTTATCTGCTCCTTGTAAATGGGATAATGAGGCAATAACACACACCTCGCCATGGAGCAGCTGAGCAGCCAATTGTCCCATTACTTTTGGTCCCTTAAAAAGTGGGAGGCACATATACAAACTGTTGTAATTCCTACATCGTTCACCCTATTTGGATGTAAATACCCTCAAATTAAAGCTAACAGTCTGTAGTTAAATATATAGTAATATTGAGGGTTATTTAGCTTCAGTGTAGAGCCTACCAGTGAGCGGAGTCCACGTCAGATATGCCGTTTAAGGGCTTGTAGTTGTAGGCCCACTTTTATTAAAGAAAGAAAATGTCCATCCAGTATTCCCACGCAGGGGTTTCAACTTCACAGCAGTAATGTAGTAATAAACAAAAATACTAAGCCACCTGGCTCTCTGGTCAGCTCTGCTGCTCAGGCTTTGCTTCTGACCTCTTGGCTTTAAAACGGAGTTCCTGTACCTCAGCACTCTTTTCCAGCCTCCTTGCTGTTCCAGCCCACAGGCTTGGACCCTCTGTCTGCTGACAGACAGAACTGTGAAGACATGCACACTTTTCCCTTGCACACCTGGACTCCTCGGGAGGGTGGAGCCCAGAACCCTGGTCCTGGCTCTGCTATAAGCCCAGGACCCACCTGTACAATCAACAAGCCAGACTCCTGGCTGTTCCCAAAACCCAGTCCCAGGACTGAAAATTCTATCCCACCCAGATTGCTATGAGGCAATTTGTAAAATCCAGTTGGGGACCAGGCTCCAGGTCCCCAACTGGATTTTACAAAGCACAGAGGAAACTGATAAAACAGTTTCCTCCAAATTAAATAATCCTCCTGGAGCCTCTCAACCTGCCTATTTGAGAATCCTGGGCGACAATCACTAGGACAGGGATCCGTACTGTCACATATCCTCCCCCTCTATTTTGAACCGGAGGGAGAAACACACAAACTTATTTTGGCACCTCTGTGCCAGCTACCATTTACAGAAGTCCAATCCTGTCTGATCATACTTTTTATCCTAAAGGGGAACTCTACCCAATGTCTCCTTTGGTGTCTCCCTCTAAGCCTCACTGCCACTCTGCTATAGGCTCTAATGAATCCTTCCCAGCCTTTTTTCCGGGTCCTCTTCCAAAAGCACTTTCTCTCCTGAAATTTTAACGGGGTCCCCCTGACCTTTTTCGATCAACCCTTCTACCTCCACGCTTTAAGTTCCCAAGTTTCCCAAAACCTCTCTCAGCATTACTATCCTGAGACTGTAGGGGGCCTATTTCTATGGTGTTTACAACGGAAGCCCTCTTATTTCTGGTACCTGACTCAGCAGTCATTAATTGTTTCCCAGGTTTACCTGTACCTTTGGACACCACATTATCACAAACTTTTATTGCACTTCTTATCCATTCCCCTGTCTCAGGGACCTTATCAGGTTTGTCACATGAACCTATTATGGGACTGGGGACCCAAGTTCCTTTAACCACCTCTATCTGAGCCCCGGTCAGGATTTCTGCTGTTTTTTGGTCCATGCTCGGCTCTTCCATCTCATGTGGTTTGTCCACTGGTGCAGTATACGCCCCCTTCACCGTCACTGACAACTGACCAGCACCATGCTGGACCATAGCAGCAGAAATGCTTTCCACCTGGCTGTTAGGAGGTGAAACCTGAGACATTTTTTGACTCACTTTCCATTTCTCTAACGCCTCTCTCATATGCCACTTTTACAGGAAGTAATCCAGCAGCATACCCAGTGGCAACTTTTAACAAAAGTAATAAATTCAGAAATAAACCATTTCTATCTTGTTCTCCTTTGTTCTGTACTGCCTGCCATTCAGTGCTCCACCTAGTGGTACGTCGCAGTACCAGACCATCCGACCGTGGAGGAAACGCCCCAATATAGATTGGCTGTACATCCCAAAATTCAAACATCTCCTTTAATACTTTTGTTATGAACCAGACCCTTGGTCCCAAGCCCTTCCTGGGGACTTTCATGACACTGGGAATGCAGAGAGACTCACTTACTGAGACTTGAGAAGTTACAACTTTTAACGGAATCTTCTCCCAGCTAGAGACAACCACAGCCTGGTGCTCTACCAAAGCGCTGCCAGGTGCTGGACTCATACCCAACTTCTCAGGCTCAGTATCAATGAACTGCTCCAGATCATTACTAGTGACAACGTCACTTTGACACTCCATGTCAACATCACTTGTGTGGGTCACAGACAAAGTCTCTGCTGTGTGCTCACTCTTAACTGGTCCTTCTTTCTCTCAAGGGTTAACCGCTGCATCATCCAGCAAATCTTCAGCTACAGGCTGCTCTGCAGTCCCTCCTGCTGGCACAGCAGAAACAGTGTCCACCTTGTTTTTGTGCATAAACGCCAGATCTATCAGGGAGATTAGATTTTTACCCCAACTATCCCAATTCGTTATATGTGCGCTCCATTCATTGGTACTCCTTAGCACCGATCCATCTGCCCAAGGAGACATATAAGAACAGATGGGCTTAGTTGCAGACTCTGGTAATACATGTTCTAACACAACAGGTTGCAATGCACCACCTTGCTCGGGTGGCGTTTCATAAACCTCCCACACCTTTGCATTTTCCACAGGTTGTATTAACCCACTATTTACCTGCACACTTTCAGCCTTAGCAGATTGCACTAACACATTTCCATTAAAAGGTGTAGTTCCACTCTGCCTCACCAGAGTGACAACGTCATTGTCCAGGGCAACCTCCGGCTCCCATACATGAAGTTCCCTGGAGATTTCTCTGGACAACTGTGCTGCCTTACCACCAGTTGCTATGGGCAATGGACCATCTTTAACCACAGCTTTTGCTTTGCAAAACCTGGGGTTTTCCCAACAGCAAACTTTTCATGATCAACATTTACAGCATTTTTGCTCTTGCAGGCTGTCTTGGCCCACTAACAACTTGAGACTGGCAGACATTAGATACATCACATTTAGTCATCAACACAGGTGCAGTTTTGACTTTAACTCTTGCCTCCCCACTGTACAGGGTAAGTCACTCTCAAAAGCACATTCAGGCGGCCCACTATCTGGGGTCAATCTCACATCGTCATGGACAGTCTCATAACCAGTCCTTTTCAACATAAACTCAGCGGTTCCAGACATCATTTCATTAAAGACAGTCTTACCCACCGCAGTAGTAGGGGGTCACCATCTTCATTTGAGTATGTTGTCTCACAAACCAGTCCTCTGCTGCACTTTTACTGGCCTACTCTCCCTGGTGGCCACAGGATGAAATTACAGCAGGCATCTCCAACTGTTTAGCACCACCTGCCGACACAACAGGAAACAGGAATCTGGGCCCACAGATAAAGACTTTTGCTCAGCAATATTATCTCCAGCTGAATTCCAGAACCTAGGGCAAGAAAACATGCCATGCCCCAGCTGGCCACATTCCAGGCATGGTACTGGACGACTTTTTCTCAGAGCGCTTCTCTCTTGGCGATTCCCAGCTGGCCAGAACGCACAGGCCTCTTTGTGGGGACGCTTAGCCAAATCTCCACTGCAGCTCCTCCTTTTAGGCACAACATTCACTCTCGTCGCCATGGGAGACCGCACTCTCCCAGCAGAGCTTTACTGATTCTCACAAACTTGATGCATTGTGGCTTTCAACTTGTCACGACTCTCTGCAGGCAATACTTTCCTCCCGTGGTCTGCAGACTTGACATCAGCACCATTGCTACGGGCAACCACATACCTCTCCAACTCCCGGTCAGGCTGTAGGTCACTCCTGGCACACAAATCAGGCTTCCCAAACACTGTTACAGATCTTTGTCTGGCCATGTCACTTTGTACTTGAAGCTGTGACAAAGGGCACTTGGAGTCAGCATGCCCCCACTCGCTGCACCGCAAACAGCGTTCTGGCCTACTTGCACGAGCGTTGCCAGAGGCAACAACACCCCTCTTCCAGGTATGAACATCCAGCTGCTCTCTCCTTGCACTGAGGGTTGGCTTGCTTTCCTCTTTAGCTTGGTTCAGTGCTGCTAGGTGCTGCTTGCACCAATCCACTGCAGATTCAAACACTGGTGAACTCTCCATACTCGCAGTCACTTCACTGCACAGAGCAACTTCAGGAGCACTGTCTCTTTAAGGGGCCTCTCCCTTCCCGCTGCATACACTGCATACCAGGCAGATATATATATAATAATAATAATAACATAATATTGGTGGTTATTTAGCTTCAGTGTAGAGCTTACCAGTGAGCGGAGTCCACGTCAGATATGCCGTTTAAGGGCTTGTAGGCCCACTTTTATTAAAGAAAGAAAATGTCCATCCAGAATTCCCACGCAGAGGTTTCAACTTCACAGCAGTAATGTAGTAATAAAAAAAATACCAAGCCACCTGGCTCTCTGGTCAGCTCTGCTGCTCAGGCTTTGCTTCAGACCTCTTGGCTTTAAAATGGAGTTCCTGTACCTCAGCACTCTTTTCCAGCCTCCTTTCTGTTCCAGCCCACAGGCTTGGACCCTCTGTCTGCTGACAGAAAGAACTGTGCAGACATGCACACTTCTCCCTTGCACACCTGGACTTCTCGGGAGGGTGGAGCCCAGAACCCTGGTCCTGGCTCTGCTATAAGCCCAGGACCCACCTGTACAATCAACAAGCCAGACTCCTGGCTGTTCCTAAAACCCCGTCCCTGGATTGGAGATTCCATCCCACCCAGATTGCTATGAAATCTCCATGTTTCAGGTCCCCAACTGGATTTTACAAAGCACAGAGGAAACGGATAAAACAGTTTCCTCCAAATAAATAATCCTCCTGGAGCCTCTCAACCTGCCTATTTAAGAATCCTTGGCGATAGACACTAGGACAGGGATCCGTACTGTCACTATATATATATATATATATATATTTATTTATTTACACAAAGACAATTACTTTATTTAATATTGTCTAATTATTAATATATACATACATATAAGTGTTTTCTTATTCAATGTATTTTAACAGTTTTAATGAGGGCACAAGCAGACCTTTGTTTGACCCTGTCAAACTTAATTAATGTACTGTACATAATTTTCCCATATTCCACATCATTATTTCTAAGCCACCTGTATAGGGTGCTCTTATTTTATCAGGCTGTAGCTGTCAAAAGTTTTTTTTTCTAATTAATGAACTAAAAATGAACTATCTCTTCTCTGTGATTTATATGCATTTCAAGGACTTGAAACAACTCTGTGTAATTTGAATATATTCTACTTCTAAGCAATCTTTTGCAAGTATGCATTAAATGATTATAACATAAGCATTTCCCCCGGTTTATAATCATTTATGACAGTTCTTTCAGCACTTCAGCTTTTAGGATTTCACAAAGGTCCATCATATAGTTCACACATGAGAGTCAGGGTTAAAGTTCTTATACTCGTCCTCATCTGTTTTAGAATGAAGTCCAGAATAGAGTTCATTTAGATCTTTTTGGAGAAACATAGTCTTTGTCAAGGATGTGTCAATGAACCGTTGAAGGAGTCCTCGGACACAGGGAATGCAACAGCAACCACACAGGGTCAGTACTGTGGCTGCCATTACTATTGAGATTAACATATTTCTCACCAGTTCACCCCATTTACCGAACCATGTCTCAAAGAGTCCAGCCAGAGGATCTTTGACGCCAGAGTTTTCTGCCAGTTCTTCGGACAGCATCTGCAATCCTTGCAGGGCCTTCGCCCCAGTGTGAAAGGGGTCTAAGGGAAGTGATGGATTTTATTCGCTGCTTCACAGGAACACAACATCCACCACTCCCCCCTGTCAGAACAGAGATCTGCCTTGTTTACATAGGCAGTTCTCCCTTCTGTGTCTTTTCATATCGGCGGATGCCGGCCAACATCCATTGCCTGGCACCCGCAGAGTGCTTCTGCTGTGAGTAATAACAGTAGAAGCTGCCCACCATCGACGCTCATGTGCCCACTCTAGCCGGTAGTGCAGAATCACACACACATATATATATATATATATATATATATATATATATATATATATATATATATATATGTGACTCACCTGACTGGTTTTATAACCTCTCCTCTAGCATGGCCCCACCCCAGGTCCTATCAGGGAACCCTATATAACCTATGCACTGCAACTCAGCAGTGCTGATCAACCATTGTGTTAGCTTTCGTGTATACTTGCTGTGTTTCCTACGTCTGATTCCAGTTACCGACTTTGGCCTGTTCTTAACTATTCCTGTCTGCTCTTGACCCTGACCTTTGGCGTGTCCCCGACCATCCCTGTTTGCCTGTGACCCTGAACCTTGGCGTGAACTCTGTTGTCCTTGTCTGCTTGTGGCCCCGGCCTTGGCTTGTCCCTTACTTTCCTTGTTGTTCCAGCCTGCTGCCTCCTTCCTCTTCTCCTGTAGTCTACCATGAGCGTGAGCTGTGAGACCCTGGGGGCCGCGACCTGGAGCCAGACTGCAGTGCAGTCCATCCTTACCACTAAAGGCTCTGGTGAACACCTGCTGGCTCTTAGACTCCGCGCCCTGGGGAATCTATGCTCCTAGTTCTCAGTGGGATCTGTGTCAGTGATCCAGTAGACCTGTTTTCTGAACCTCCCAGGGTTCAATCCACAGCAGTCAGTCCTAGGGTCCACTACCTAGCGGTGCACTTCTGACTCCTACAGAGTGCATCTGTCACCTAGCCTCAAGGTGACCTGACAATGATGCTGCCACCACCATGCTTCACTGTTGAGACTGTATTGGACAGGTGATGAGCAGTGCCTGGTTTTCTCCACACATACCGCTTAGAATTAAGGCCAAAAAGTTCTATCTTGGCCTCATTAGACCAAAGAATCTTATTTCTCACCATCTTGGAGTCCTTCAGGTGTTTTTTTAGCAAACTCCATGCAGGCTTTCATTTGTCTTGCACTGAGGAGAGGCTTCCGTCGGGCCACTCTGCCATAGAGCCCCGACTGGTGGAGGGCTGCAGTGATGGTTGACTTTCTACAACTTTCTCCCATCTCCCGACTGCATCTCTGGAGCTCAACCACAGTGATCTTTGGGTTCTTCTTTACCTCTCTCACCAAGGCTCTTATCCCCCCCCACGATAGCAGCTCTAGGAAGGGTTCTGGTCGTCCCAAACATCTTCCATTTAAAGATTATGGAGACCACTGTGCTGTAAATTTTTTTGTAACCTTAGCCAGATCTGTGCTTTGCCACAATTCTGTCTCTGAGCTCTTCAGGCAGTTCCTTTGACCTTATGATTCTCATTTGCTCTGACATGCACTGTGAGCTGTAAGTTCTTACATAGACAGGTGTGTGGCTTTCCTAATCAAGTCCAATCGATATAATCAAACACAGCTGGACTCAAATGAAGGTGTAGAACCATTTAAAGGATGATCAGAAGAAATGAACAGCACCTGAGTTAAATATATGAGTGTCACAGCAAAGGGTCTGAATACTTAGGACCATGTGATATTTCAGTTTTACTTTTTTAATAAATCTGCAAAAATGTCAACAATTCTGTGTTTTTCTGTCAATATGGGGTGCTGTGTGTACATTAATGAGGAAAAAAATGAACTTAAATGATTTTAGCAAATGGCTGCAATATAACAGAGTGAAAAATGTAAGGGGCTCTGAATACTTTCCGTCCCCACTGTATATATATATATATATATATATATATATATATAATCATCCCTAAAGAGCCTGTCCCAGGACATCCTTTTCATTGGACCTTGGTGTCGCAGGATTGGTGAGCGGCAGTAGCCTATCTTGTGCATTCCCTTTTTTAAAGAGGACACAGCATGCAGACACCGTTGCTTCAATCACTTTGTCCCTGTCAGAAGATTCTTTGTGTCAGTTGTTTTACCCTGTTGCAACATTGCATTTAGTACACTTGCCAGTACATATTGTGCCCTATTCAGTATCTATTCAGGCCTGCAGTGACTCAGGGGCAAAGAAGCATACTTATTAAGGAGGAACTCAAACTTTTATCACAGAGTTAATATTGCTCATTGTTGCATATTGCATTACATGTATACAATCAGGGCCTGTGATTTCAGGGTTTTAGGGAAATAGACTGACCTGAAACAAGTCATTCTGATGTCCCTTTATGCCTGAGTACATAGGTCACATTTGGGGTCAGTTAAGGTGTTTGAGATTGTGCGGTTTATATTTTGCATGTTACTTAGTGTTATACTGCTCAGTACCAGAGTTACTACTTTGTTGATTTATTACTGTCTTTTTTTGTTTTGAGAAAGCCTTTCATGTAAAAAATTTCTGGTTCACTACATCTTGTGTGCTGTTGTGTTTATAATAACTTTTTTTTTAATCAGATTTTATTTAGTTTGATTTTTTTCCCATTTTTCAAAAACATAGAAATGCAGACATAGCACAATAAACACATGAGATTTTAGTGGTTGAGTTTACATCTGCTTTAATAACTATGCTTAAGTTCTGTGAATTGCAGTGATGGGGAACATTTTATTATGTGCTCTGCCAGTGTTCACAGATTTTTACTTGCACCCAAAAATAATTTTAAGGACTAATAATGGTCTCCATCAACTGACTGATTGCTAGTTTTTCAATTGTAAAAACTTAGCTTTTTTTAATTAATTGGGGTGTTTTTCCTGATATTGGGGTTAATTCACAAAGAGTTAAATAATGGCAAATAAAATGCGGTAAAGTACCACATGTGGTAACACAGTTGTGGAAGTTCAATTCACTAAGAATTGACCATTAAATAACAACATTTGTATTCTTTTGATTGTGCGATAACTACCACACAATCGGCCTGGTATGGTTCGGGGA
Organism: Lithobates clamitans; assembly: GCA_037952925.1. Lineage (NCBI taxonomy): Eukaryota > Metazoa > Chordata > Amphibia > Anura > Ranidae > Lithobates > Lithobates clamitans. The sequence goes on along the minus strand of JBBGZY010000293.1, from coordinate 4,606,222 downwards.
GGGGCGCCCACTCGTCCTCCCCCCTTTCCTGACCTGCCATGGCTGCTTGCTCGGTTAAGGGTCTGGTATGGATTTCTTTTTAAAATTTGGTGCAGGGTTCCCCTTCAAATCCATGCCAGACCTGAAGGGCCTGGCATGGATTTTGGGGGGTGGCCCCCACACCATTTTTTTTTACATTTTGGCGTGGGGTTCCCCTTAAAATCCATACCAGACCTGAAGGGCCTGGTATGGATTTTGGGGAGGGACCCCCACGCCATTTTTTTTTTACATTTTGGCATGGGGTTCCCCTTAACCACTTCAATACAATGTGTTATATACCGTATTTATCGGCATATAACACGCACAGGCGTATAACACCACATTTCTTTTAAGAGGGAAGTTTCAGGTAAAAACGTAAATTTTAAATAAGGAACTTTGAAGCAAAATAAGGGTCAGTGCCCATCTGCAGCCTCACCATTGCCATCAATGCAGCCTGATTAATGCCCACCTGCAGCCTCACAAGTGCTATCAATGAAGCCTTATTAGTCCACATCAATACAGCCTCACCATTGCCATCAATGCAGCAGCCTCGCCATTGCCATAAATGCAGCAGCCTCGCCATTGCCATCTATTGACTTCCTATTAGAGGCCGCCAAGTAAACAGGAGATTCTCACTGTATGTAATCTGACGGCAGTCGTCCCCTCCCCCCGTTGCCTCTGAGGCAGCTGAAATTGAAGTATTGGCGTATAACACGCACACGCTATTTGCACCCGATTTTCATGGTGAAAAAGTGAGTGTTATACGCCAATAAATACAGTATATACTACACTGCCTACACTGACAGAATAGAGTCTACACTGAATATATAGTCTACACCGGGGGTCAGAAACTTTTTTGGCTGAGAGAGCAATGAATGCCACATATTTTAAAAATGTAATTCCTTGAGAGCCATACAATATGTTTAACCACTTCCCTACCAGGCCAATTCTGACATTTCTCTCCTACGTGTAAAAATCATCATTTTTTTGCGAGAAAATTACATAGAACCCCCAAACATTATATATGTTTTTTTTAGCAAAGACCCCAGAGTATACAATGGCGGTTGTTGCAACTTTTTATCTCACACAGTATTTGCGCAGGAATTTTTCGAACGCGTTTTTTTGGGGAAAAAAACAGTTTTGTGTTTTGAAAAAAAAAAAACAGTAAGTTAACCAAATGTTTTTACATATTGTGAAAGATGAAGTTACGCCGAGTAAATAGATACCTAACATATCACACTTCAAAATTGCACACGCTCGTGGAATGGTGCCAATGTTCGGTACTTAAAAATCCCCATAGGCGACGCTTGAAATTTTTTTACTGGTTACATGTTTTAAGTTACAGAGGAGGTCTAGGGATAAAATATTGCTCTTGCTCCAACGTTCGCGTTGATACCTCACATGTATGGTTTGAATACCGTTTTCATATGTGGGCGGGACTTACATATGCGTTCGCTTCTGCATGCAAACAGACGGGGACAGCTGCGCTTTAAATTTTTTTTTTTTTTATTGTTAATTTTATTTTATTTTTTTATTTTGACACTTTTTTAAAAAGAAAAAAAAAATGTGATCACATTTATTCCTGTTACAAGGAATGTAAACATCCCTTGTAATAGGAATATGACATGACAGGTCCTCTTAATAGTGAGATATGGGGTCAATAAGACCCCATATCTCACCACTAGGCTGGGAAGCCTGAAAAAAAAAAAAAAAAAAAAAAGATCACCGCTTCCCAGCCGAAGCGGTGCCATTTTTTTGAATGGAGAGGCTGGGCGTGATGTCATAACATCGCGCCCGGCCTCCGATGATCATAGAGACTCCGGCGACCATCTGGTCCGCTGGAAATCTACATCCAGCACCGGCGGTTCTGCTCTCCACCTCACCGATCGTAATGGTGAGTCGGAACAAGCACCGGAGGGTGGCGGGAGGGGGGACGTCCCCTCTCGCCTCCCATAGGAACGATTAAGTGATGGAACGGCCGCTATGATATGGTGTAGAGATTCGCCGGCTGAAACCGGCAATATCTGAATGATGTCTGTAACTACAGGCATCATTCAGATATAACATAAGAACACAAGGCGCCACTCTAAGTGCAGAATGCCATTAAATTTTATTTAAACAAAATGTAAAAAGGTGGTACTCACAATGGTACATGTTAAAGAAAACTTAAAGGTAGTGTTGCTGCTGTATCCTTGACGGTTCATAGTCCGGTTCGAGTAGTGCTGGTGTCCGGTGGACAGGCTCGGCGGTGGATGCCGTCGCTTCCTGCCGCTGGAACGCACGCTGTAACCCAGGAACCACAGCTATGAGATCACTTCCGGATGCAGGGGACGTAAAGGCAAATTTTTAATGTTCCTGGTTTTCCGGTATGTGAATTTCGGTCTCGGTGTGATAGTTGACTTTAATTGTGGATCCTGCAGTAGAATAGGCCAATGGACTATGAACCGTCAAGGATACAGCAGCAACACTACCTATAAGTTTTCTTTAACATGTACCATTGTGAGTACCACCTTTTTACATTTTGTTTAAATAAAATTTAATGGCATTCTGCACTTAGAGTGGCGCCTTGTGTTCTTATGTTACAGCACCTAGAGGACTACTTCTTTTCTCCAAGCAGGGCAGCCTTCTAATGTGGTTAGTGGATTACAAAATTAACATGGACATTTCTTCAGTCTATATGGACATTTAATCTAAATTTTCACTGAGAGATTCATGTTCATCTACCCACATTTACTATTGACATTGCTTTTATATTTTAATTTTATATTTTATTTTTAATCTTCATTTAATTCCTTATATCTCTTACACTGGTATCAATCTATTACTGTGTTGGGTTCAGCGCTCACTTTTACCTGTTACATTGTGTTCATATAAGAAGTTGCATTGTTGTGCTGCTCATCCCATACACAGTTTTTCAGCGATTATAGATCCTTCATCGTACCATCCCCTTTCCATCCCCCCCCCCTTTCTTTTCCCTCCATTTCCCCTTCCCCCCCCCTTTTATGTGTATATATATATGTGTGTATATGTATGTGTGTACGCATATATGTATATATATTTTAAATTTGTATCTTGCCCAATTTATTTTCTATTTTAAAATATACGTGCATGTGTGTATATGTATATATGTGTAAATGTGTGTATATAGAGACATATGTGCAACTGTAATTTATATACATTCCGTACACAGGTACTCACCAATCTAGTTCTTTCCCCATTTTTTGCTGCTTTACGTTGCTTAGCAATATCAAAATACTCAAGTTGATTTTTTTTTTTTTTTTTCATCAAATAGAGCGATTATTGCCCCACTAGTACATGTAATAGTTATTCTGTGTACTAGTGCTTTTTAGACTATTATCCTTAGACTATTCCTATTAGAGGACAGTTATTATACTATGGAGTGGCTGCAGCAATTAGAATCGGCCAAATATGACATACTAGATCAACTGTATACATTATTCCATACAGGGTTTTTCAAAGACCGTTTTCCAATTTCTGGCCCTGCACATAAGAATTATTGCACACAATTTAGGAAATTGGAGCATTTCATTATTTCTGCCAACCACCAGTGGTGGGACAAGTTCTTCTTAGAACAATACATATCCCACAATATCTCCCCTCGGGGTTTAAGAGTTCTTAAAACCTGCTCCTTTTTGACATCAGAGTTGTCCAATGAATGGTCCCAGATCTCTGAATTTTGCACACAAAAATGGATGCGCATCATTATGCAGCAAAGAGAATTGAAATATTTGGATCTAGTTGAACGCATAAAATCACACATCACACATCTTGGTACTTTAACTTCCCATTTTCCCACCTCATGGTTCAATACCCTCAAACATCACAGTAAGAAAGATGAGGATTTACTATTAGAGACTAAATTGGGTAAAATGAGGAGGGATTTCGATGATTACAATCTAGGAAGAGTTTTTAATTGGAAAAAGAGTCATCGTGCATCTAACACCCATCTGACAGCCAACCCCAACAATAAACCTATGCCTCTCATGCAATGCATTGTAGATCCCCCGGGCCATAGATCTTGGCCCCTTAGGCCTCCTTCCTTTCCACCGCATCGAGGGCAACCCATTCATAATTGGCCAGAGGCTAGGCCTTTGCCTTCCTTGTCAAGAACATGCCCACTCACTCCTAAACCTCAATGTATACCAACCAAAAGAGCTAGGAACCATGCTATCCAAAACCTCAATCACAACCAGAACACCAATCACAATAATGAGATATCTCATTATCATTCCAACAGTAAGAACCACTTAACTAAACACCCTAATCCAAAAGCCATCAGTGGGCCCGCACAAGATAAGAGCAACTCCTCCAGCTCTCTGTCCCATTCCATACATCAGGATAGCAATCCAGATTTCACATTACCAGTCACTATGCCTACCATTCCTGTCATTATTGAACAGAACAAATCCATCAGTCCCACAGTTCCTACAGTTAGGCCTCTGTCACATACACGGTTGCGTGTATTATCTTCCGACCCAAATCCGATAGTTCTAGTGGAGCAAGTCCTTTCAGACCAGATCCAACAGGGTACCGGATCTTTTTTAGCACTTTCCCCCTCGCCGATCCACCGTCCAACCACGGGAAAAAGAAAATTAGAAGAAGAGGAAAGCGAGGGGGAAAGCAGCGTCATAAACCACAAGACCAAGTCCCAAAAACAGTAAAGATTTTCAATTTGTCTTCCCACAATATGTCTATAGCTGAATCTTCTATTCTACAACGTGGTCTAAATTTTGCCCCATCATCACTTCCCAATTCATTTCGTCTATTCAAAGATCTACATTTGTTTATTCGAAACCTCACCCTCAAACGGCATTATAATATTAAAACTCTGAAGGCCTCAGACAGTAATATACATTCTAGTTCTGTAGAACCCATTTCCCACTCTGAGACCAGTGATTCACCTGAATTGAGCATCCTAAAAGAACTATACAATATAAAGAGCGTAGATGAGGATGAGGATTTGTTCCTTTTAACACAACATCTTTCCACTTCGTCTCCGGTACAACACAGCAAATTTAGGCCCAAATCTGTGTTTAATCCTACACATTCTAAGGGACCATATCTTAACACCTTTTAGCAGGTAGTTTTCACCGATCTACAAAAACTCTGTCAACAAACGCATGAAAGCCATTCCAACCATTTCAATCTTACCCCCCAGGAGAAAATGGCTCTAAAACATCTCACCAACAATCCAGATATAGTTGTTAAAACAGCAGATAAAGGCGGGGGCATTGTCATTCAAAACCGTCAAGACTATCTGGCAGAGGCCACACGCCTACTGTCAGATTCGAATACATATCTCAAATTACGTTGTGACCCTTTGCCTACCTTCATTACAGAAGCCAAAACACTGACAGATAGAGCCAAAAACAATAACATTATCTCTAAACAAGAACATGCATTTTTCAATAGATCTTATTTTTCTACCCCTTACTTCTACCACATTCCAAAAATACATAAGAGCATTCAAAATCCCCCAGGCCGACCTATAGTCGCAGCTATAGACAGCATCCCCAGTCCTTTTTCCCAATATATAGATCAATTTCTACAACCCCTTGCAACTGGCCTTCCTTCATATATCCGTGATGGTACCCATCTCTTAGAACTATTGGAACACTATAAATGGGAGCCCACTTACATGTGGGCCTCCCTGGATGTGAACTCGCTTTACACCTCGATCCCACATGAAACAGGTTTAAGAGCTATTGCCCACTTCCTCTCGTCTGATCCCCTGTTAAACCCGGGTCAGGCAGAGTCCATCTTGGAGGCCACAGAATTCTGCCTGACGCATAACTATTTTGAGTTTGATGGAGAATTTTATCTCCAACAAAAAGGCACAGCAATGGGGGCAAACTTTGCCCCCAGTTATGCTAATTTAACCATGGGGTTCTGCGAGGCCAGATACATCGAGCTCAACAACCCCTATGCCTCCCACATAGTGTTTTACGGGAGGTATATAGACGACATTATTGTTATTTGGGATGGCCCAGAGCTCCTATTTCTAGAATTCTTGTCACACTATAACAATAACGAACATGGTCTCACATTCACTTCAGAGCACCATCCCCTCCAATTGGCATTTTTAGATTTATCATTATTCCATGAAGACGGCAAAATTCTGGCTAAAAATTATACTAAACCAACGGCAGGCAATTCATTCTTACACCATCAAAGCTGCCACCATCCCAGGTGGATTTCAAACATTCCTAAGAGCCAATTTTGCCGCTTACGCAGGAACTGCACTAGGCAAACAGACTATATCACAGAAGGGTCCCTCTTAAAACAAAAATTTATTGATAAGGCTTTCCCACCAAAAGTGATTGATGAGGCTTTCGATTTTTATATGTCAGAGCGTCCTATATGTACCACAGATCTAGACCAACCTACGACACAACCTGTCAGATTTGTGACCCAGTTCCACACTCGATATAAAACCATGGAACGTATTTTTAACAGACATTGGCCTATTCTACTGCAGGATCCACAATTAAAATCAACTATCACACCGAAATTCGAGACCGAAATTCACATACCGGAAAACCAGGAACATTAAAAATTTGCCTTTACATCTCCTGCATCCGGAAGTGATCTCATAGCTGTGGTTCCTGGGTTACAGCGTGCGTTCCAGCGGCAGGAAGCGACGGCATCCACCGCCGAGCCTGTCCACCGGACACCAGCACTACTCGAACCGGATTATGAACCGTCAAGGATACAGCAGCAACACTACCTATAAGTTTTCTTTAACATGTACCATTGTGAGTACCACCTTTTTACATTTTGTTTAAATAAAATTTAATGGCATTCTGCACTTAGAGTGGCGCCTTGTGTTCTTATGTTACAGCACCTAGAGGACTACTTCTTTTCTCCAAGCAGGGCAGCCTTCTAATGTGGTTAGTGGATTACAAAATTAACATGGACATTTCTTCAGTCTATATGGACATTTAATCTAAATTTTCGCTGAGAGATTCATGTTCATCTACCCACATTTACTATTGACATTGCTTTTATATTTTAATTTTATATTTTATTTTTAATCTTCATTTAATTCCTTATATCTCTTACACTGGTATCAATCTATTACTGTGTTGGGTTCAGTGCTCACTTTTACCTGTTACATTGTGATCATTCAGATATACCCGCTCAAAGCCCAGGACGTCATATGATGTGGGCGGACGGGAAGTGGTTAAAACTAAATACAGGTAAATGTGTGCATTTTATGTAAGACCAACACTTTTAAAGTACAATAAGTCTCTGAATTCTTTTTAATAACGTTGTTATGCTGTTGCTAACCAATGATGAATAAAGTACTTCATACCATTAATGCGACTTCTGGTGCTGCATGGTTTTGCTGATGGCTTTGTAGTCTGGTTGATACGTGGTGAGGATATCTCCCCACTGTAATATCCACATCTCCCCCACTGTAATATCCACATCTCCCCCACTGTAATATCCACATCTCCCTCCACTGTAATATCCACATCTCCCCCCACTGTAATATCCACATCTGCCCCCACTGTAATATCCACATCTCTCCCACTGTAATATCCACATCTCCCCACTGTAATATCCACATCTCCCCACATCTCCCCCACTTTAATATCCACATCTCCCCACTGTAATATCCATATCTCCCCACATCTCCCCCACTGTAATATCCACATCTCCCCCACTGTAACATTCACATCTCCCCCCACTGTAATATCCACGTCTCCCTCACTGTAATATCCACATCTCCCCCACTGTAATATCCACATCTGCCCCCACTGTAATATCCACATATCCCCCACTGTAATATCCACATCTCCCCCACTGTAATATCCACATCTTCCCCCACTGTAATATCCACATCTCCCCTCACTGTAATATCCACATCTCCCCCCACTGTAATATCCACATCTCCCCCCACTGTAATATCCACATCTCCCCCCACTAGTGGCGGCCCATCCATAGGGGCACCCGCGCGCTGCCCCCCCCCCCTGTAGTTACAAAAAAAAAAATAAAAAAATAAAAAAAAGTAAAACGACCCCTTTAAGAAATAAATTTAAAAAATCCCTTAACATAGTGCACTGTGGTGCCGGACGCAGTGCACTATGGGAAGCGCCACATCAATGCAATCACGAGTTTGCAGACATGGTGCGGGCATTTAACCCGCCTTGCGGTGCAATACAGAACACCGAGTAGCTTCCGCCCGTAAAATCACTGTGATTCTATGGGCGGGAGCATTGTTGTTAAAGATCTCAAGATCACTTCCGGGTTTTCTGAAACTGACAAAAGCCAGAAGTGACATTGTCACAACGCAAGCTCCGTTCTTCGGAGCTGCTGTAAGGTGAGAGACTGCACGGAATGACCATGCATCTCAGTGCTGCCTTAAACATACCCATCTTCCAACTAGCCTCATGAAAAGATAGAATAAGGGACAAGGACACCTACTGGGGCCTCAGGTAGGTATAAATTAGAAACCTTTGCCTATCACACATGGCTAGTCAGGACATATAAGGAAAGGAGAAAAAAAAACCCTTTAAGGTTCTGTTGAAATTTAAATACGGTTGTGCTTGGAATGTTACTTAAAATATGGATTAAATTGCCAAATGAAGCATATGGGGAGTAATTCAGTGTAATCTGTGGGAGGCTATTATTTCCAGCCATGTGGTTCTATAGGTCAAATACATTTCTATATATTAATCACGGAGATACGAGTGCCGTCTTGAGCTCTGTTCTTGCTGAAAGGCTGTGGGCTGGTGACAAGGTTTATTTGTATGCAGCACCCGTGGGAACGGTATAGTAAGTCATGGGTGACTTACAGAGAACAAAATCGTTATTCTGTAATAATTCAATCAAAAAGTAGTGAAGACAAGAGTAAGGACGATTTTGTGTTAAACCTGTAAGCCTAACTGGGAAACCAAGTTCTGTGCATTGATGTCTAGAAGAATACTAGCCACGGAAATGGGAAAGAGGGGTGTATGTGGTCTGATGAACCCTCTTTACACTTTTTGCCCAAAAGTGAATGGTGGACAATGGACTACTAGCAGCGGGGCAGCTGGGCTTGGGAGTCGGGCTGAGCGGGCACCAGTTCTACTTTTGCCTTCCAGCTGGACTGTAGGGTGTCACCTGTCCTGAACCTCCCTGAGTGGATGTAAATGCCCTTTGCCGAATTTCAGTGGCTCCGCCTGCACGGTCCACCCACAGCCCAGCCAGAACTCCGTGACTGGAAGCTGGATGGGTGTACAGTGAACTGTGCTGCCTGTGGAGCCGCATGTGCTGATCCTGCAGTGTCACTCAATATCTCACTCCTGTGACTGAGATTTTGGATACAGCAGGATTCAGAGTGAACAGCACAGGCCCCCAAGATGCTGAAGACCCCTTGTAGTGACAAATCCCTGCTGTGCCCACACTAGCAGCCCCACCCCCTGATGTACACACACACAGCATAGTGCTAGATAGGTGTGTGTGTAAAGCTGCAGAAGGCCAAAACTTCAAGTGGAGGACATAAGGGACTGCAAAATTGGTGAGTCCACTGTCATAACTTGACAATTGCATATGTCCCTCTCCTCTGATGCTCTGAGTCTCTTACTACTTACTATAAAAGACTGTCATTCCTCTGAAAAGCTGGCTGCTATATACTATCTGTGGTGCTGGCTGCTATATACTATCTGTGGTGCTGGCTGCTATATACTATCTACGGTGCTGATTTGTATACTATCTGTGGTCAGGATCTATATACTATCTGCGGTGCTGATCTCTATACTATCTGTGGTGCTGATCTACATACCGTACAGTATCTGTGATGCTGAGCTGTATACTCTGTCCTGTCATTTTGAGCTGTATAGTCCTGACAATATGTGTGGAAGTAAGTTCAATACAGAGGACGAAGTGGGTGGATTATATAAGGGGTGGGGCTTATGATAAGTGGGAGGGGTCAAAAAGAAAGGGCGGGGTCTGGCGCCCCCCCATCCTAAAACTTCACCAGCCGCCACTGCCCCCCACTGTAATGTCCACATCTCCCCCCACTGTAATATTCACATCTCCCCCCACTGTAATATCCACATTTCCCTCCACTGTAATATCCACATTTCCCTCCACTGTAATATCCACATCTCCCCCACTGTAATATTCACATCTCCCCCACTGTAATATCCACAACCCCCCCCCCACTGTAATATCCACATCTCCCCCACATCCCCCCAAATGTAATATCCATATGTCACCCACTGTAATATCCACATCTCCCCCACTGTAATATCCACATCTCCCCCCACTGTAATATCCACATTTCCCCCACTGTAATATCCACATTTCCTGCACTGTAATATCCACATCTCCCCACATCCCCCCCACTGTAATATCCACATTTCCCCCACTGTAATATCCACATCTCCCCCCACTGTAATGTCCACATCTCCCCCCACTGTAATGTCCACATCTCCCCCCACTGTAATGTCCACATCTCCCCCCACTGTAATATCCACATTTCCCCCACTGTAATATCCACATTCTCCCCCATTGGAATATCCACATCTCCCCCATTGGAATATCCACTTCTCCCCCACTGTAATATCCACATCTCCTCCCACTGTAATATCCACATCTCCCCCCACTGTAATATCCACATTTGCCCCCACTGTAATATCCACATCTCGCCCCACTGTAATATCCACATTTTCCCCCACTGTAATATCCACATCTCCCCCATTGTAATATCCACATCTCCCCCACATCTCCCCCACTGTAATATCCACATCTCCCCCACATCTCCCCCACTGTAATATCCACATCTCCCCCCACTGCAATATCCACATCTCCCCCCACTGTAATATCCACATCTCCCCCCACTGTAATATCCACATTTCCCCCACTGTAATATCCACATTTCCCCCACTGTAATATCCACATCTCCCCCCACTGTAATATCCACATCTTGCCCCACTATAATATCCACATTTCCCCCACTGTAATATCCACATTTCCCCCACTGTAATATCCACATCTCCCCCATTGTAATATCCACATCTCCCCCACATCTCCCCCACTGTAATATCCACATCTCCCCCACTGTAATATCCACATCTCCCCCCACTGTAATATCCACATCTCCCCCCACTGTAATATCCACATCTCCCCCCACTGTAATATCCACATCTCCCCCACAACCACCGATATAAAACTCGCAATGTGCGTAGTGCATCTGAGCTGTGCAAGCAATAGTATAAGGCTCCTATGATTGTAAGTGTCAGTCCTCACCTCTATGCATTTCACGCTAGAGCGTGCGTCATCAGGAAGTGGGTCTGACTCCATTTTCTCAGAGCCTAAATAGCAGCAAAAATGACCGGGTCAGGATCATTGACAATGCTTTCCATAGAAAAAAACGATAATTTTTATTTATTTATTTTTTTGGACTCAGCAAAAAAAAATTAAAAGATGGATTCTGCATACCCTTAGGGAGTATACAATCACTTAAAAGAAGTTATGGTGAAGGGTGTTATGTTATTTATAATAGGCTCCATTTGATTATTTTGCACATGATTCACTGATTAACCATTAGGAGGTTTACACCGTGGTATATTGGGAGGTTAATATTAGCGCATTGTACATTCCGAATATATATGTAGCGGGCACCTACTTTTAGGTAGGTGACCCTTTTTTCCAGCTTTCTATGCCAGGTAAATTTAGACAGGCTTATGCTATTACAGCAGGCCTGTTGTTGTCAATTACCATTTGAGTGACAGATAGTTTATGTGATAGTCTCAACCAATCATTGATTTGCTTGGTAATTCCCGGGACTCTCATATAAAAAGGGGGTCACATGGTGTCCGGAGGTCGAGTCCAGTCCTGCTCTGAGCAGCGAGAGAGCCAGCCTGGTTCCCGGAGGGGGAGGTGGAGGTTTTTCTCCTCCGGGGAGCCAACGGAATTTCACCTTTGTGAGAAGGGTGAAGGACCGGTCCTCATGGAGGAACAGACGACATCTTACAGCATGTAGTCGCTGATGTCGTTGGCCACCCCTGCGGGGAGGGCAGTGGGCCACAAAGCGGAAGGAAACTGGGTGATCGATTGCATAGGAGCGACACGCGGGCTATTGATCAAGTGAGTGAAAAGCCTAAGGGAGGTACTGTCCAGAGGCTGAGGGATGTTGGTACGCAAGTCACCAAGACAGGTGGTTGTGGCCTGTGACTTTGGGTTCAGCATTGCCCCGGGATTCCAATCAGTCAAGCGAGAGAGGTCATTCAGAGTGATTCTCTGTCAGAAATCTACTTCCATCTCCCTGATAAAGTAATCATTCAGTTTTGAATCGCTGTCACCCGCAATGCTGTGAGTCTTTGCAAGTGAAGCAAGAAAAAGATCAGAAATTAACCAAAGAGCATCTCAAAGAAAGTCCTTCTCCCATCCCAGTTTATGTTGATGAATAAAGCATTAAGAAAAAGCATTAAGGACTGTGACTTTTAAATCTATGGGCTGCGAGGGTTGAGTGGTAAACGTAAATTACGGATATAACAATTATTTAGCGACTCCTTCGGGGGTAAGCGCTTCATATACAACACTTTTTATGTGATATCAGTTCACATACACAATAATTTCAGCTATATTATTTGGTCATCTTCTAGTATTTGTCACTTATTAATTTATTTACTAGCTCATATCAGTGCTTTAGTACACTTTTTACTATATCGTACTCCATACATCAAAATAGCTGTTTTAAGAACAAATTTGCTCATACCCAGCCGCATGGATTTTAGAATACACTCGATAGACATGTAGATTAAAACCTCCCAGAGACCATGCCCAAGCCCATTTGTCCCTACAGGTACCATAGGCTTAGCAAACAGATGGATAGTCATGTAAAAAAAAACTTATTAAATAAATAAGATACCATTAAAAATCTGTAATAAAACAGTTAAGGTCTATCTCTCCTTTCTTTTTTTCTAATTTCTTAATAGCTTCCCACACCGACTTTGTTTTTCTTTTTCTATCACTTTTTATAAACATTTTACATTTTAATGATATATTTATGGCTATATGGTTTTGGATTAAACGTAGATTTATTCTTCAGGCCACTGTGCTCATAGGTGGTTTGTGTAACCTGGGTTGCCTTAGATTTGGTTTCTAAATTTTTTTTTTTTTATGATAAACTTTCTGGAAAATTTTTCAATGTCTATCATGGTGTTGAGTTTATTCAAAAATTTGGACAGAGCAAAATTCAAACCCTCCTGGAGAGTGTGCAACTCTTCCTTGGTGAAGACCTCCTCCGCCAGGTTGAATATACCCGTCTCTAGCTGTCTCGCTTTCTTTTTTTGTCTGCCTCCTCTACAGCCTCTTTTCTTCCTTCTGTTTGCTGTGCTTGTAGGGGGGGTATAAGTGGCCTTATAGGGTTCCTTCCAATCCCTCCATTCCCCCGACTGCTGGTAATATTGATTATCATACCCCTGTGGAGGGGGTCCAGGAAAACCCCTCCCCCTATTTCTTCCTCTAAAGCTTCCTTCTCTATATGGTCTCCTTTGAGGAATGTCATTATGTCTATAATAGGGTGGTAGTGGTGGAGGTGGATCTCTATAATAGGGACCATCCGTATAGTAATCAGCATTGCCACCTTGATAGGAATATTTGTTCCCAGATGTCCTCCCTCTCCTGTGGTTAATAGCCTGGTTGTTCATATCTCCTGGGGGTGTTCTCCCTCAAAGGTAGAAATCTATTCTCAGTGGGGACTCTATAGTGTGTATATTTAAAAAAATATTGGTTTCTGTGCACTTCAATATGGATATTTTCAGTTTTTTAAACAATAGACACCTTAATCTAGCGGATTTTTTTTAGAAACCAAATCTGAGGCCACCCAGGTTACACAAACCACCTATGAGCACAGTGGCCTGAAGAATAAATCTACGTTTAATCCAAAACCATATAGCCATAAATATGTTGATGTTTTAAAAAAATTGGTATAGGAAGATATCAGCAAGATAAAACGTGATAGAAAAAGGAAAACTAAGTCGGTGTGGGAAGCTATTAAGAAATTAGAAAAAAAGAAAGGAGAGATAGACCTTAACTGTTTAATTACAGATTTTTATTGGTATCTTATTTATTTAATAAGCTTTTTTTGACATGACTATCCATCTGTTTGCTAATAGGGATGGGCTTTATGTTCTGGTCGAACATGAGTTCGACTCGAACATTAGCTGTTCGCACGTTCGCCGAATAGCTAAGAATTTGGGGTGTTCGCGGCAAATTCGAAAACCGCAGAACACCCTTTAAAAGTCTATGGGAGAAATCAAAGTGCTAATTTTAAAGGTTAATATGCCAGTTATTGTCATAAAAAGTGTTTGGGGACCTGGGTCCTGCCCCAGGGGACATGTATCAATGCAAAAAAAGTTTTAAAAACGTCTGTTTTTTCGGAAGCAGTGATTTTAATAATGCTTAAAGTGAAACAATGAAAGTGTAATAATAGTTAGAATACTATATACTGACACGTAAGTATATTCAAGAAGGGTGTGGACAAACACTGAGGGAAAAATACAGAACCAACATTTGCAACAGTGTAAAAACCAGCCAGTAGCGTGGCGGCGGGTCTTGTTAACAGGTATGAGAATCCTACATGTTTCGCCAACATTGGCTTCCTCATGGACAGTTGGTTATACCTGTATTGGTTTCCTAAATTCAGTTGGTCACAAAACCGCCGGTGGTTCAAGGTGCCCAAACTTGCTGTCCTGTTTAAGCTGTGCAGTCTTACCGTGCCTTATATATTACCTACACTGACTGCATCTCTATAGTCTCAGGCTATCCCCTATTAGTCTTATTGGACTCACTGTTACTATTCATCAGTGATTCCTTTCAACAATATTATCAGCCTTTTGGGTGCCCTTATCTATTTCTTGGTGTTTTTACTAAATGTAAACCGCCCCTTTTTTGCCCCCTGCAGCCACCTATTTGCGGCATGGAGCCCTGAGTTCACCCTAGGGAGATATACGTGTTCACCCTTTTGTGACCTACTGAATTTAGGAAACCAATACAGGTATAACCAACTGTCCCTGAGGAAGCCAATGTTAGCGAAACATGTAGGATTCTCATATCTGTTAACAAGACCTGCCGCCACGCTACTGGCTGATTTTTACACTGTTGCAAATGTTGGTCCTGTATTTTTCCCTCAGTGTTTGTCCACACCCTTCTTGAATATACTTATTGTATACTCTTTTTAACTTGTTTGCTAATAACATTTTGTATTTTTTATGCTTACGTGTCAGTATATAGTATTCTAACTATTTTCTTGAGCAC
Organism: Lithobates clamitans; assembly: GCA_037952925.1. NCBI lineage: Eukaryota > Metazoa > Chordata > Amphibia > Anura > Ranidae > Lithobates > Lithobates clamitans. The sequence goes on along the minus strand of JBBGZY010000293.1, from coordinate 4,590,931 downwards.
CGCTATAATCCCCTTTCTCTTCCCTTATTACTATTATCAAACCAACTGGGATGAGGTGCTGTATTACATTGAGGACTATCCAGTCAAAAACCCGATCTTTTCTAATGAAAGTGTAATATTTCTTTAAATTTCATACCTGGGGGTGTTTATAGTATGCCTGTAAAGTGGCGCATGTTTCCCGTGTTTAGAACAGTCTGACAGCAAAATTACATTTCTAAAGGAAAAAAAGTCATTTAAAACAACTCGCGGCTATAATGAATTGTCGGTCCGGCAATACACATAAAAGTTCATTGATAAAAACGGCATGGGATTCCCCCACAGGGGAACCCCGAACCAAAAAAAAAATAATGCGTGGGGTTCCCCCCAAATTCCATACCAGGCCCATCAGGTCTGGTATGAATATTAAGGGGAATCCAGCACCAAAATAAAAAAAAATGGCGTGGGGTCCCCCCAAAAATCCATACCAGACCCTTATCCGAGCACGCAACCTGGCAGGCCGCAGGAAAAGAGGGGGGATGAGAGAGCACCCCCCCTCCTGAACCATACCAGGCCACATGCCCTCAACATTGGGAGGGTGCTTTAGGGTAGCCCCCAAAGCACCTTGTCCCCATGTTGATGGGGAGAAGGGCCTCATCCCCACAACACTTGCCTGGTGGTTGTGGGGGTCTGTGGGCAGGGGGCTTATCAGAATCTGGAAGCCCCCTTTAACAAGGGGACCCCCAGATCCCGCCCCCCCAGTGTGAAATGGTAACGGGTACATTGTACCTATACCATTTCACAGAGAAAGTGTGACAATGGTAAAAAAAACAACACACACTGGTCTTCTCATCCGGCATCTTCCTCCAGCTTCTTCTCCACTTCGTCCTCCACACGATCTGCCTCAGTGGGAGTCTTCCGTTGTGTGACGCTTCTGTTCAGGTGACAGTTCTTATATTATGGAGGGCGGTTACAGCCGGTGACCCCGCCCCCTCTGACGCACGGGGACTTCCCTACGGCTTTCCCCATGTTGTCAGCGGGGGACGGAGTCACAAACGGGTGGCCTGCCCGTTTGTGAAGCCCATCACCCCAACAGTTAGAATCACTCCCTAGGACACACTTAAACCCTTGATCACCCCCTAGTGTTTAAACCCCTAAAATGACATTGGTCCCAAAATAGTGTCAAAAGTGTGTAGAAGAATAAATATTGGCCTAAATTGAGGAATTTTTTTTATATATATATTTTTGGGGAATATTTAAATCAAATACCACCAAAAGAAAGCTCTATTTGTGGGAAAAAAAGGAAGTCAATTTTGTTTGGGTGCAACATCGACCGCGTAATTGTCAGTTAAAGCGACGCAGTGCCGAATCGCAAAGTGCTCGGGTCAGGAAGGGGGTAAAATCTTCCAGGGCTGAAGCGGTTAATCTGAAGAAATGTGAGTGTAATCTGTCTTATGTTTTATATAAATAAATCTTTTAAAAAGGTAAAGCACTATTGTAAGCTTTATTACCTTGCATGTGGGTGATGTGAGTGGAGACCAATGGTAAATTAATAAGGATGGAGTATACCCTGTGATATGAGATGACTGAATAAGTGGATAAGCCATAACAAGGAGGAAAATCTAAAGAGAACAAGCAGAAGATTAATTGTAATCTAAAGACGTAGCTATTAGGCCTATAAGGTGAGAGTACAACTGGTGACGGTGACACGAGGATATATATGTAGGAAGGCCAGTATGGTGGCCTGAATTTATGGGAGGAGCCCAGGGGGTATTTAACCAGCCCACTCGCCTGTGGTACTTGTCGGTTTCCTGTGCGCGATATACGTCACTAAGCCGACTATTTGAATAGCAGCGTCCGTGAGTTCTTGTCTCGCAAGTTCCCGCATTCGCAAATTTCCGTGCTCGAGAGTTTCGAAGTCCTTGTTACCGATTCGTATTACTACGCGTCTGGCTCGGCTGTCGCAGGTAGGGTTCCCACTGATGTTTTGTTTTCACGCATTGTTAGATATCATGTCACTAAACCGTGATATCAAACTTACGAATCACTCGCAATTTCACAACGTCACCGCAACGCATACTACTCGCACTATTGTTATATCAGCTATTTTCGTTATTTGCAAACCACCACGACGTAGACATCGCTTCATTAGGCATGTCTAAACAATTGTTACCATGCTTCATTAGACAAACCGTTGTGATTCGCAAAATTTGCAATTTTCTATCGACTCGTGTCAGTTCAACACTAAATCATTTCTCATTTCAGAAACATTTCTAAGCATTTCAAACATTTCAAACCATTTCAAATCATTTTGTTCATTTCAGTCACGTACTGCGCTCCGATTCGAATCCAGTCGCATCTAAAGATGCGCCGATTCGCTCCGGTGTGCCCCAGTTGCTTACGGCCTCATTTCAGTACATGCTCCAGAGTCAGATTCGTTGTCAGTCGCTCGTCACGACTCACCGATTCATATCTCTGTCATGGCCAGCATTTCACTGTCACGTATCACGCTCCGATACGAATTCAGTCGCATTAGGAAATGCACCAATTCGTCTCGGAGTGCCCCAGGTATTTGCCACATTTCGGTACATGCTCCAAAGTCCGATTCGTAGTCAGTCGCAACAGCGGCATGATCGATTTGTGCCTCTGTCATGGCAAACAACTACTCCACTGTCACTTACCGCGCTCCGGTTCGAATCCAGTCGCATCTATGATGCACCGATTCGTTACGGTGTGCCCCAGGGCTCGGCCTCATTTCAGCACATGCTCCAGAGTCCGGATCGTGGTTAGTCGCAGATGCCAGGCGACCGATTCGCATCTCTGTCATGGGAATTAAATACCATTCATTTCACTCCCACATATCACACCACCTTTGCGAATCCAGTCGCATCCGAGATGCACCGATTTGTTACGGCGTGCCCCTGTTATTTCGGCTTATCCTATACCTGTACCAGAGCTCGGTTCGTTGTCAGTCGCAGTGGCGGCACAATCGATTCGTGCCTCGGTCAGGGTAAAACATTTCAGACAATTCATTGTTACGTACTGCGCTCCGATACGAATCCAGTCGCATCTAAAGATGCACCGATTCATTCCGGTGTGCACCAATGTTTTCTGTTGCCTCATTTCAGTACATGCTCCAGAGCCCAGTTCATGGTCAGTCGCAGTCGCGGCGCGACCGAGCCGGACCTCTGTCATGGCAAGATATTTCACTCATTTCATGATCAAGGCAAACATTTAAATCATTTAGTTGTCGCTACACCGCACTTAAGATTTGAATCTTAAAGCATTTCAGCCCGTTAGGCCACAACAGTCCTGGCCTCGTTTCGTGCCAGGCCCCACAGTTCGACTCGTAGCTTGTCGCAGCATACCGATTCGTGCCACCATCAAGGCATTTACATTTTACTTATGTTATTTCCATTGCATGCACCTGTTGTTAAAGTCACCATACAAGCTACTACTTCAAGTTAGTTGGCAAACCCTTCACGAGTTATCACCTTTCATTTTCCTCCAGGTCAGTCAAAGTTCAGTAGGTCCACCCTGCACCAGCTTGGACGATATACCCCCAGGTAAAAAAAAAAAAAAGAAAAGGGGAGAGCACAAGCTGGGTAAGTAGGACTTTTAGGGAAATGAAGCAAACTTGAAATTCATGTCACCCCCCAATAGGTTACAGTCAACCAAAATACGATCTCAAGGACAGGATATCTTATCTAGACCAACCATGTCCCAGGCCGGCAGCGAAGACCTCACGGCCCCTCTGTCACCTTCTCCGGTCTCAGAGAGCGGCAGTGTGCAGTCCCTCAGGGGATGGACTATCCCCAAGTTGATGGCAGAGCTGAGACGCAGAGGCGTGCCCTTCTCTGCTACAGCTAGGAAAGGCGAGCTCTTCAAGCTCCTCTTCCCCCCCACCAGCTACAGCAGGACCCAGTACCCAGCAGGCATCTCTCCAGTCGATATCCTCTGCCATCTCACAACTCCACACTATGGTATCGTCCCTGTCTTCCTTGGTCATGGACGTACAAACCAGGGTGGCACTCCTGGAGGCTCGGCCGGCCGCGGCTATACCTGACCCAACAGCAACCCAAGTTTTGACACCTCTTCCTGCAGGTACCACAGGGTGGAGCCCCATTGTCTACCCCTCCCATTTGGTTCCAACCAGCATCAGGAAGGACATTCTGGACGGCAGGGACGTCAACCTTGCCTCTCTGCTCATTTTTGTCCATGATCTTGCGGAAAATAAGGCCTATACCTGGGGTGACGTGTCGGTGGTCCTTAAGGCCAAAGACCCCAGACTCAATAGGAAATTATCTGTCCCAGAATTCACATTGGCCTTTGGGATGTCCTATGTTCAGCCGCTCCCAGCAGGAGGGAAGAGCTGGACTTATACCTCCATACTGTAGTAGACCTGGGCTACAAGTATGGAGGATTTTCTTTTTATGACTACCACCGTTCTTTTTCCGCAAAGGCAGCAGTCAGACTCACACAGTTTCAAACGACCACAAATTGGAGCCTCATGGACAGAGAGCTGTTCTGTCGCTGGCTTGTGCTCACCACTGTGTGCAATTTGCCAGTCCTCCACTCACACCGCCACCTGGTGCGCCAATGCGACGATTAGACATCCCTTTGAATTTCCCTCTACCTCCGGTGCACTTCAGGGTCAGTCGGCCCCTGCACAAACGCCTCAAGTGGACAAATTCGGACACCCAGTCCGAACCGTGGGAGGGGCAGGCATCTGCAACAATTACAACTACGGGTCCTGCAACTTCAGTCAGTGCCGCCTGCTCCACATCTGCACCTTATGCCAAAGAGCGCATCCAAGGAATTTGTGCGAAGTCAAGCAACAGAAGAGGGCATGACTAAGCCGAATCAACGTCTTGTGGCTAGGGCTCTACCTCACCTCACACCCCACCCCCTCCCTGGTCACCTACCTTATCCAGGGATTCACAGTAGGGTTTCACACCGGCCTCATTTCACTGCCCCATACTACCTACGAATATAGGAATCTTTGCTCAGCGGCCACTGACGAACAGGCCATAGACCAGTTCTTACAGACAGAAGTAGACCGAGAGTTCGTTATAGGCCCTTTCACTCAGCCCCCTTTCAGTACTTGGAGAGTCAGGCCTATTGGGCTTGTCAAGGGCAAGTTCTCAAATAAACTACATTTGGTGTACGACCTGTCTGCGCCTCATTCTTCCCACGTTCCCAGTCTCAATTCCCTGATCCCCTCCGAAGAACTCTCCCTAAAATATTCCTCCGTGGATATGGCAATCCAAGCGATCATTTAAGCAGGTACAGGCGCCTGGCTCTCCAAAACCGATATCTCGGACGACTTCAAGCTCCTGCCTATCCACCCATCCCTTTGGTGCTGGCATGGTATCAAGTAGAAGGAGGCATACTATTTTGCCACAAAACTGACTTTCGGTTCGAAGAGTAGCCCTTGGCTCTTCAACACATTTGCTCAGTCCATCGATTGGATACTCTTGCACAAAGCTCAGTGCCAAGAAGTCATCCACTACCTGGGCGACTTCTTACTAATAGAACCACCCAGCATGCCCCCAGGAGACCTCGACAAACTCAGAGACGTATTCGGAAATCTCAATGTTCCCATCGCTGAGCATAATATCGACAGCCCAGCACACAACATCACCTTTCTCGGGGTCAACTTAGACACCTGCACCATGCAGGCCAGTCTCCCCCTCGACAAACTAACCCGCATTAGGGCGGCCCTTCAAGAATTAACCCACACTAGGGGGTGTACCAAAAAGCAGTTGCAATCTCTCCTGGGAATGCTTAATTTCGCCATGCGAATCATTTCACAAGGTCACACCTTCGTGTCACGTCTGCTGAGATTTCTGTCACAAACACAAGACCCCGATCAGATCATAAATCTAGATTCTGCAGCAATAGCGGACCTATCTATGTGGGACGAATTCCTTTCTGCCTGGAATGGCATATCCCTATTTATACCTATTGTTTCAGCCCTTTCACCCCAGGTGGTGACAGATGCTGCAGCTTCTACAGGCTTTACGGCAATTTTTGGCCACCAATGGTTTTCAGGACCCTGGCCTCCACAGATACTGTTGATACCCGGCTTCACCGGAACATCCTCCCTCTTCGAGCTCTATCCCATAGTGGCAGCCGCACAGCTCTGGGGTCATCATTGGACAGGGCAAACTGTGGTCTTCACCACCGACAATCAGGCCACGGCAGACATTATCAACAAAGGCAGGTCCAAGTCCCTATCAGTCATGTCCTTCCTGCGTAGGTTGGTGTCACGGAACGTCCCTCACTTCGCTTGAGTGCTTCCGTCAGTATAACGCTTCCTAAGTTCTGGAACACGAGTCCAATGGATGTGGCTATAGGAACCCCCAAGAACTAGACAACACCAGTCTTGGAGTACATAAGGACTAACTTTATTTAGAATCAAAATTACAAGACTTTATATGCCGTTGGAACCTCCTCTAACAATACAACTGTAACCTAATTAACATGAGCTAATTATCTAATGCTTTATACAGCCTAGGTGACTACGTCTCCTACCTCATTGACTATTCAACACACATTACTATAAACATCAACACAGGGTTAATTAGAACAAACAACAATGAGTTGAATACCCTTAGAACCTGTGAGACTAAACTCATTTACATTAACCACATTATAGCTGACATCAGACAGGTGAGTGGAGTTGATGACATTAGCATCTTCTCACAGTATGAGTCCCAACAGTCTTAATCTTTTGGCAAGAGGCTAGCGTTCAGTCCCCTCCAATAGCCTCTGTCCCGGGTGAGTCTGTCACAGTTGGTACAACTGTCTTTGCAACATCAGTTTAACATCCACTGTTCATTTATTCCAGGTAAATACAATCTAGCTGCTGATGCACTGTCACGTTTTAATTACACCTCCTTTTTCAAACAGGTTCCCGGAGCCGATCCAGTGTCGGCCCCTATCCCTGTTTGGTCTCAGCTGACCCTGGACTAGTTCAACATTTACAAGGAGTAATGCAGCTTATCAATCACCCACTCTCCCATAACACACTCAAAGCCTACCAGACAGCTTGGAGGGCGTTCAATAAATTTCTGGCACTCTGCTTCGAGGGAACAACAGATGTCAAGCAAGTACTGGCCTTCATTTCATATTGTCACACTCAGCTGGCCTTATCCCATAAAACTATTCGGCTATACCTAGCCGGCATACAACATTTCTTGACTCTTCAAGACTCTGCAAAATCTTCACTGTTTTCATCCCACACTATCCGAGCCATCCTACGTGGCACTCAGAAACACCAACCAGTGGTCAGTACCAAACGTTTACCCATTACGGGGCCCATCTTTAGGGATATGTCGACCATCCTGAATACTTCTCCATTCGGTCTTCTCTCCAGTACGGTCCTAGAAGCAGCCATATACTTGGCCTACTATGGGTTCTTACGACCTGGCGAGTTTACCTGTAACAACCCCGCAGGCCAAGTACTACACAGACGGCACTTCGAGGGCCCTGAGGAAGTCACGTGATATGACGTAACGCGTAGGACGTAACCGGAAATACATAGCGCGGACCAGAAGTGACGTAGCGAGGATCGCAACCACGCTGTTTCTACTGTTGTTTGGCGCATCGTTTTTTACTTTCATGTAAGCAGTTATTTTTTAATAAAATCCTTGGCTTTACGATATTACCCTATTGGAGTCCCTTCCTTTTTTAATTATCCTTATGTGTAGTCCATCCACCGGAGGAAGTGCCCTCTCCCCATAGACGGAACAGAACGCCAGCACAGGACTGGACCAGAAAGAGCACAGACCTAAAGGATGTACACAGGCACTTTTATTGTGTCATCAAGGTGAGAGTTCTGGGAGCCCCTAGTGGGCATCCAACACCACGAAAGTCACCAGATCTCCTATCAACGCATGTTCACTTGAATAGTCACATTTTGTTTATGCTATTAAATTTGATTGAGTAGCACTGTAGTCACGTTTTTCATTATTGAAGGATATTCACTTATATATACACTTTTGTTTATTGTGGTTTTATACTTTGAGGATTTATTTTTGCATCTATATGTACTAGTATTATTCACCCAGAAGTTTTTGCGTGAAATCACATACACAATTAATTTTATTGTGCATCTTTTATGGCAAGTGACAAGCTGCATCTAGTGGCAAGTGACAATCTGCATCTGGTGGCAGGTGACGTGGCAAGTGACAAGCTGCATCTGGTGGCAGGTGGCATGGCAAGTGACAAGCTGCATCTGGTGGCAGGTGATGTGACAAGCTGCATCTGGTGGCAGGTGATGTGACAAGCTGCATCTGGTGGCAGGTGAGGTGGCAAGTGACAAGCTGCATCTGGTGGCAGGTGAGGTGGCAAGTGACAAGCTGCATCTGGTGGCAGGTGACATGGCAAGTGACAAGCTGCATCTGGTGGCAGGTGACGTGGCAAGTGACAATCTGCATCTGGTGGCAGGTGGCATGGCAAATGACAATCTGCATCTGGTGGCAGGTGACATGGCAAGTGACAATCTGCATCTGGTGGCATGTAAAGTGGCACGTGGCAAGCTGCATCTGGTGGCAGGTGACATGGCAAGTGACAATCTGCATCGGGTGGTCGGTGACGTGACAAGCTGCATCTGGTGGCAGGTGACGTAGCAAGTGACAATCTGCATCTGGTGGTAGGTGACGTGGCAAGTGACAATCTGCATCTGGTGGTAGGTGACATGGCAAGTGACAATCTGCATCTGGTGGCAGGGGATGTGGCAAGTGACAAGCTGCATCTGGTGGCAGGTGACTTGGCAAGTGACAAGCTGCATCTGGTGGCAAGTGACATGGCAAGTGACAACCTGCATCTGGTGGCAGGTGACGTGGCAGGTGACAAGCTGCATCTGGTGGCAGGTGACGTGGCAATTGACAAGCTGCATCTGGTGGCAGGTGACGTGACAAGCTGCATCTGGTGGCAGGTGACGTGGCAAGTGACAAGCTGCATCTGGTGGCAGGTGAAGTGGCAAGTGACAATCTGCATCTGGTGACAGGTGAGGTGGCAAGTGACAATCTGCATCTAGTGGCAGGTGGCGTGGCAAGTGACAATCTGCTTCTGATGACAGGTGACATGGCACGTGACAATCTGCATCTGGTGTTAGGTGACGTGGCAAGTGACAAGCTGCATCTGGTGGCAGGTGATGTGGCAAGTGACAATCTGCATCTGGTGGCAGGTGATGTGGCAAATGACAATCTGCATCTGGTGGCAGATGACATGGCAAGTGACAATCTGCATCTGGTGGCATGTGACGTGGCACGTGGCAAGCTGCATCTGGTGGCAGGTGACATGGCAAGTGACAATCTGCATCGGGTGGTCGGTGACGTGACAAGCTGCATCTGGTGGCAGGTGACGTGGCAAGTGACAATCTGCATCTGGTGGTAGGTGACGTGGCAAGTGACAATCTGCATCTGGTGGTAGGTGACATGGCAAGTGACAATCTGCATCTGGTGGCAGGGGATGTGGCAAGTGACAAGCTGCATCTGGTGGCAGGTGACGTGGCAAGTGACAAGCTGCATCTGGTGGCAAGTGACATGGCAAGTGACAACCTGCATCTGGTGGCAGGTGACGTGGCAGGTGACAAGCTGCATCTGGTGGCAGGTGACGTGGCAAGTGACAAGCTGCATCTGGTGGCAGGGCAATTGACAAGTTGCATCTGGTGGCAGGTGACGTGACAAGCTGCATCTGGTGGCAGGTGACGTGGCAAGTGACAAGCTGCATCTGGTGGCAGGTGAGGTGACAAGTGACAATCTGCATCTGGTGACAGGTGAGGTGGCAAGTGACAATCTGCATCTGGTGGCAGGTGGCGTGGCAAGTGACAATCTGCTTCTGATGACAGGTGACATGGCACGTGACAATCTGCATCTGGTGTTAGGTGACGTGGCAAGTGACAAGCTGCATCTGGTGGCAGGTGACGTGGCAAGTGACAATCTGCATCTGGTGGCAGGTGATGTGGCAAGTGACAAGCTGCATCTGGTGGCAGGCGACGTGGCAAGTGACACACTCAGGGCTCCCACGGATTCTGCATTATGGTGAGTTGAACTATTTAATTTTATATTACAATGTAATAATAAAAATAATGAGCTTCAATCATCTTGAAACCATATCAACCATGTGCCGGGATTATTGAAGTGCCAACACCAGCCATTGCCCCTAAAAATTGCCTGTGAAAAAAAACACATGCCCTCCATAGGCCTTGGCATAATTTTCTGCCATGCAGCAGGTCCCCGGTGCCAAAAAGCTTGGGGACCGCTGCCCTACAGGATGCTGGAAAAGGAGAGACCAAAGTCCCTCCACAAATGGCAGCCTTTAAACATGACCTGAAGCAGATTCCAATAGCGCTATAAGACAGAATGGAGAGCAGCACCTCTAAGTGTCGGAGTGTAAACAATTTGTTAGAAGGTATGACAAATGGGAAATCACATGGAGTCAGTATAGGAAAGGCACATCAAAGGTATGTAGATCCCATGTAAGCCATCAGCAGTGACAGTTCTCCATAAACGTCGGCTGCAGCAATGGCTCTCCTCTTACTCGTATCCAGGAAGTCAGAAGGATCCCGGAATGAGGCTTGAGGGACTCGTGGAGCGCAGCATGGGATGTAGGGCATGGTGACGTCACTGGACCTGTGCGACGCGTTTCCGAGCATGTGCACTGCAGATATAGCGGCAGCCGCTCTCCCTTTTCAAGCTTGGAGGACTGTTACTGCTGACAGCTGAAAAAAGTCCTGCAAGCAGCATTTTTGGAGTATGTTTGAAGCGCTTAAAAAAGTGCCTCAAAAACGCCCCTCTCCATTAAAATGAATGAGAAGCGCTTCAAAAGTGACTGAAAAGCGCACGAAAAGTGCTTCAAAAGCGCAGCAAAATGGTTCTTTTGAGTCACGTGACCTTGAAAAAAGCACACTGCTAACGCCTCAAAAGTGTTCGAAAATCGCCTCAAATGCGCCGCAAAAGAGCCCAATGTTTTATGAGCAGTTTTCAAGCGCCTCAGTGTGAAAGGGGTCTAAATCTTCACTAACACATCATAAATGCTGTAGGTGCTGTTAAGGTGTGGTTATTGGGCATTACCATTGAAATCAATGGAAGCCGTTGACAAGCGTTGATGCCTCATGAAAACCACATGCTGCTTAATTTTTAACACAACGCTACCCCTCCTGTGTGAACAGCATCATGTGGTGCCATTGCAATATTCATAGCAGGCTTTGACAGGCCTTTATGAGGCTTTAAAAATTCTGAATAAATGCCTCATAAACACACGGTATTGATGCACATGTGAATGAGCCCCTAGACTTTTCTTTGTGTCAGTGTGCCTGGATTGTGCTCTGTGTGTTCTGGCAGCTTCTACTAGTCAGGGAGAACCCTGGTCATCATCATCATCTGTGCTGGGAGTGTACAATGACTGTACCTTTCACCATCACCAACCAGCGGCTCTCTCGGAGGTACCGCTACAGATGTGTAAAGAAACAAACTTGATACCTCAATAATAGATGTTTATTTATAGAACAGAGTTTGTAATCCTAAAATTAAAAAAAAGAACAAAAGAACACTGACTCCGAACCACTATTATTTGCTTTAAGAAACACACGTATGCACTTCATGTGTTATGTTTATTTCATGTAATTATTTCATAATAATATGAGATATTTTTCTGGGATTACATATAAAACTATTTATTAAACATACTCTATGATATAATCTTTAGTCTCTAATATAGAATCCACGATCTCATTTACAATTTCTAAATTATCGCTCATCTTAGCGCTATGTTTCCATTGTTCTTTTCCGATGAAATACTGTTTTGTGACACATTCTTTTCCACATTCTCCCCTTGGAATAAAAGAAAAAAAAGACAATATTTAGTATGATGTAGAAACAGATATTTAGTTGGATGACCTAGGGCATATATTACTGGTCTGTGCTGGATGCCCTGTAGACCAAGACCAAGTCAGCAGGCAGGCACAGATAGGTACAGTGAACTTCTGCCCACCAGTGCCTGCATGGTTCTGGAATTGTTACTCAGCAGAGAAGAACAGAGCCAGAGGTGTGGGACATTGAATATCTATTCCTTTTAAGAAAGTAACCACTGACAATGATTTGTTTGGCTCCCTCTGACCACCAATGTAAGAGGGTGTTTCTGCAATGACAGCCAGGAACGGATTAATGCACAGGCTGATCTAGGCTGCAGCCTAGGGCCCCACGTGTGCAAGGGAATCCGATTGGCCATGATATTTTTATTAATTTATATATATTTATGTATATATAGAATAAAAACCATGCCTGGGTGTTATACGAATACGCCGATAAATGTTTTTTTTACCAACAGGGGGTGGGGGTCGGGCGGTCCACCCCGGGTGCCACCCATTGGGGGGGGGGGGTCAGGCCAGCTGTACCGCCTCTCCTGGCCCTGGGACAGCGCTGCCAGCATACTTTAAAGTTGAGAAAACATTACTGCCAGCCCTTTCTCATGCACAGCTCCTCGTGTGTCGCTCTCAATGTAAATGGAAGCCTCTTAATACCTCAATTAAAGCCGCTCTGTCTGGCCGCTCTCCTCCTCCTTCCTGAGTGTAGCCTTTGATTGAAGGAGGAGAGCGGTCATGTGACCGTCAATGAAATAGCAGAGGAGAGCAGTCACATGAACTGCGTTAATTGAGGTATTTAGAAGCTTTGATTTACAATGAGTGACACAGGAGGGGCGGTGTATGAGAAAGGGCTGGCAGTGATGTTTTCTCAACTTTAGAGTATTCTTTCCTAGGAGACTGGGGGTCTCCTGGGAGTGCAGGGGGGGCTTTATAATGAAAGAGGCCTGTGTGATATGCAGGCAAAGGTGTCTGTGTACTATACAGATGTCTGTGTACTGTGCAGGGAAAGGGTCTGTGTACTGTGCAGGGAAAGGGGGCTGTGTTATGTGCAGGGGGTCTGTGTACTGTGCAGGGAAAGGGGGCTGTGTTATGTTCAGGGGGTCTGTGTACTGTGCAGAGGGTTGTGTACTGTGCAGGGAAAGGGGGCTGTGTTATGTGCAGGAGGTCTGTGTACTGTGCAGGGAAAGGGGGCTGTGTTATGTGCAGAGGGTTGTGTACTGTGCAGGGAAAGGGGTCTGTGTACTGTTCAGGGGGTCTGTGTACTGTGCAGGGGGGCTGTGTACTGTGCAGGAGGGCTGTGTACTGTGCAGGGGGCTGTGTACTGTGCAGGGGGGCTGTGTACTGTGCAGGGAAAAGGGTCTGTGTACTGTGCTGCTGCTGTTTATGGTATTTGTATGGCTTTTATTTTATTGGAATATTACACAGCGTTTCGATAGGTCTCTGTCAGGATGTTGTGATTTTGCCTCAGTTAAACAGGAGCTGCTGCAGACGTTTTTGGCCTAACTGTTGGTTTAGAAAGGTAAATCTGTTACCAGGTGTATTTTGAATGCTTTTTTTCTGTGGCATTGCTGTTTATAGTAGGCTCATGTCTGAATGTGTTTGGGCTGTAGACCTGAGAGTTGCACTTAAGGGGTGTAATATAGGTCTACCCTTTTACACATGGCACTAAATAATTTATGGATGCTTAGGAGGGGGCCACACAAAAAGTAGCCTAGGGGCCCATGACCACCTTAATCCTCCACTGATGACAGCAATGAAAAGAGACATATTCATCACTGATCACCAATGTCAAAAGACACTTTACCACTCTCCACTAATTTATGGTATCAATTCTCCACTGACCACCAATGTCAAAGGAGACTTTACTACTCATCACAACATTTATGGATGCACGTATTTACCAACGACCAAAGTAAAGAAGCATTTTATTAGGTAACACAAATTTATAGGTGGCACTACACCCCTAACCACCAATGAAAAGGAAGACCTTTTCCACTGAGACCAAATTAAAGGTACACTTCATCACTATAATGGGAAAATGCATTACTGATCACAAATGTAAAGAGCCACTGCATCACTGACCACCAATTCCAGAGGTAACTATTCCACTAACCATCAATATAAATTGTTCTCTACCACGTTGCCCCTTTCATTAGTTTTCAGTTGTGTAGTGCCCTCTGTTATTGGTGGTCAGTTTTGTGGTTGCCCCTTGCATTTGTGCTTTCCCTTTTACATTGTTGAACTTTGTAGTGCCCCATTACAATAGTGGTCAATTTAAAATAATTCTCCTTACACTTCTGATCATTGTAGTGTCCTATTACAATAGTGGCCAATGGAATTCCCCTTACATTGCTGGTCAGTGATTAAGTGTCCCCTTAGCAGTGGCGGCTGGTGCTCAAAATTTTTTGGGGGGGCGCAAACAAACTGAAAAAAAATCTGAAAAATACTGAAAAAAAACCCCCATCAATTGCAGCCTCACTGTGCCCATCAATTGTAGCCTCACTGTGCCCATCAATTGCAACCACTGTGCCCATCAATTGCAGCCACTGTGCCATCAAATGTAGCCACTGTGCCCACCAAATGCCACCATTGTGCCCATCAAATGCCACTACTGTGCCCATCAAATGTCGCTATTGTGCCCCATTAAATGCAGCCACTGTAACCCCCACCCGCCCCCTGTCTGACCGGTACTTACCTCATCTTGTTGGCGGTTCAGGCAGAAGCGAGCTGTGTCCTCTGTGTGTCTCTTCTAGCTTCCTGATCTGGCATCCAATAGCAGCGCCTGTCTTTTCAGCCAATCAGGTGATGGGTATCCGACCCGCGCTACCTGATTACTGGAGAGGCCGTTCAGTGCTAGAAAAGCAAATATTAATTTGCTTTTCTAACACACCTGGATGGGCTCCGAGCGCAATGCCCTGCGCTCCGAGTCCACCCTATTTTGAAGCCTATTAGAGCCTGTGGCTCTAATCAGGTGCTTCAAAAAACACCCCAGCCTCTGTAATTCAGGCACCCGGCGTCCTAAAAGGGGCTGGACGCCTGAATAGGGGGTGGCAGCGACGGCCATGGACAGATTCATGCAATGCATGAATCTATCCATTCTACATAGGGGGGGGTGTGACAGAGGGAGTGGCGCCAGTGCATCCTTAATAGACGGGCTGCCCGTTAGATTGATGGTCAGAAGGGATGAGCTTCGTGTTCGAGTCGAACCCATGTTCGACTCGAACATCGCCTGTTCGCCGAATTGCGAACGATATGGGCCGTTCGCGCCAAATTCGTGTGGCGCGTCACGGCCCATAATTCACTGCGGCATCGCAGTGCATTGCTGGCTGATGATTGGCCAAGCATGCACTATGACCCGCATGCTTGGCCAATCACAGCGCCGTCTGAACAGAGAGCCGTAATTGGCCAAAGCCAAGGAGGCTTTGGCCAATTATGGCTCAGGGGATTTAGTACACGCCCCACACTATATAAGACCGCCTGCACAGCGGCCCTGTGTAGTGTGTGTTCCGGCGTTCATAGAGAGGGAGAGAGACAGTGTCATTTGATTTGAGTTAGATAGATTAGACAGAACAGTCAGTCAGTTAGCTGCACTTACAGTGTATTTTGTAAATATATGCATCCCAGGTGTTGCATATATATATATATATATATATATATATATATATATATATATATATATATATATATATATATACACTGTATTCAGTTTAGCTAGATCCGTTCCTGTTATCTTCTTACTGACAGGCAGGCTTGTCTTGTTACAGTATTTACAGCTACCTGAAGAAAATTGCTGGTGTTCTTTTGATCCTATTAGTACCACAGTCGGGCAGCTAGACTATTTACAGTTAGTGCAGTGCGTCCTGCTCACAGTGTTCAGCTAAAGCTACAAGTTAGTGTGGTGCGTCCACCTCACAGTGTTCAGCTAAAACTACAAGTTAGTGGGGTGCGTCCTGCTCACAGTGTTCAGCTAAAACTACAAGTTAGTGTGGTGCGTCCACCTCACAGTGTTCAGCTAAACCTACAAGTTAGTGTAGTGAGACCTCTGCACAGTGTTCATCTAAAGCTACAAGTTAGTGCAGTGCGTCCTGCTCACAGTGTTCAGCTAAAACTACAAGTTAGTGGGGTGCGTCCTGCTCACAGTGTTCAGCTAAACTTACAAGTTAGTGTGGTGCGTCCACCTCACAGTGTTCAGCTAAACCTACAAGTTAGTGCGGTGCGTCCTGCTCACAGTGTTCAGCTAAAACTACAAGTTAGTGCTGTACGTCCTGCTCACAGTGTTCAGCTAAAACTACAAGTTAGTGTGGTGCGTCCACCACAGTGTTCAGCTAAACCTACAAATTAGTGTAGTGAGACCTCTGCACAGTGTTCATCTAAAGCTACAAGTTAGTGCAGTGCGTCCTGCTCACAGTGTTCAGCTAAAACTACAAGTTAGTGGGGTGCATCCTACTCACAGTGTTCAGCTAAACCTACAAGTTAGTGTGGTGCGTCCTCCTCACAGTGTCCAGCTAAACCTCTGCACAGTGTTCAGCTAAAGTTACCTGTAGAAGGTTGGTGGTGTTTTCCTGATCCTATCACTACCGCAGGCAGCTAAAAAAGCTACAAGTTATTTTTTTGCGAGCTCTGCACAGTGTTCAGCTAAAGCTACCTGAAGAAGGTTGGTGGTGTTCTCATACTACAGGCAGGCAGATGATTTTGCTAGCTGCAGTATCAGTATATATATATCCCAGCTTAGTGCAGTTACAGGCCATTACTATGTCTGGAAGGCCAAGGAGAGGCAGACAGTCACAAGCCAATAAGAGAGGGCAAGCAGGCTCTGTGTCTAGTGCTGGTCGTGGAGACGGTGCATCCTCATCAGCACGTGGCCGTGGGACACGCTTGGCCTTTTTTTCGGTAGCTGGCCGCGTTAAGCCGCAACATGCGGAAGACTTGGTCGAGTGGATGACCAAGCCGTCCTCATCCTCCTCGTCCTCTCTCACCCATGCCCAGGGTACTTTGTCTGGCAAAGCAGCGGCCTCTTCCCTTGGCTCGATGTCATCAGTGACTCCTTCCCTAGCCCCACCATGTCCTCCTGAGGAGTCCCTCGAACTGTTTGACCACAGTGTTGGGTACATGCTCCAGGAGGATGTCCAGCGTTTGGAAGGCTCTGATGATGATACTGAGCTCGATGAAGGCAGTAACGTGAGCACGGACAGAGGGGGTGCCCAAGAAGGACAGCAATCTGGCAGTCATTTTCCCCCCATGCTGCAGCATACTGCCAGGTTTGCTCCAGTGAGGGAGGGGATGATGAGGTCACTGACTCAACATGGGTGCCTGATAGGAGAGAGGAGGAGGAGGAGGCGGCACATCACCAACAAGGCAGGATGCCCTCCAGGGGCCAGCCTAAGGGCAGCACATTGACTGCATTACACCCCAAAGCTCCACATGTGCAGGGCGCTGCTGTCTCTGCACGTTATTCAAAAAGTTCTTTGGTGTGGGCCTTTTTTGAGACGAGTGCATCAGATCGCACCACTGCTATTTGCAACATATGTCTCAAGCGTATCTCGCGTGGCCAAAACATCTCTCGCTTGGGTACCACATGCTTGACCAGACATATGTTGACCTGCCATGCAGTTCGTTGGCAAGAGTATCTAAAAGACCCACATCAAAGAACAAAGAGGACCAATCCTTGCTCCTCATCAGCTGAGATCTCCAACCCCACTATACCTTCAGTCCTCTCTGAGACCTGCACTGAGAGGAATGAAGGTGTAGAATTAGGTGTGTCACAGCCAAGTACTTGTGGGCAATCTGCTTTTGGTACACCGACATCAGATTATGCCAGGCAAATTTCCCTGCCCCAGCTGCTGCACCGCCGAAAGAAGTTTACTCCCAGCCATCCACATGCCCAGCGGTTGAATGCTAGCTTGGCAAAATTGCTAGCACTTCAACTGCTGCCTTTACAGTTGGTAGACTCTGCCCCCTTCCGTGAGTTTGTGGAATGTGCGGTTCCTCAGTGGCAGGTACCCAAACGCCACTTTTTCTCACGGAAGGCGATTCCGGCTCTCTACCGGCATGTAGAAGGCAATGTCCATGCCTCGCTAGACAGGGCGGTCAGCGGTAAGGTGCATATTACCGCTGACTCATGGTCCAGCAGGCATGGACAGGGACGTTACCTAAGTTTCACGGTGCATTGGGTGACTCTGCTGGCAGCTGGGAAGGATGCAGGACAAGGTGCAGTAGTGTTGGAGGTTGTTCTGCCACCACGCCTCCAAAATGCTAATGATTGTGACACACCTCTCTCCTCCACCCCCTCCTCATCTTCTTCCTCCATGGCCTCTTCCTGTGCTTTGTCCTTGGAACCAGCAGTGCTCCGTCCCTGCTCAAGGGGCTACGCAAGTACGCAGGCCAAAAGATGCCATGCGGTGCTTGAGCTGGTGCGCTTGGGGGACAGGAGCCACACTGGGGCAGAGGTTCTGTCGGCTCTGCAGGGGCAGGTTCAGAGGTGGTTGACGCCACGCCAACTTAAGGCAGGAATGGTGGTTTGCGACAATGGCACCAACCTCCTCTCTGCCCTCCGACAGGGACAAATGACCCATGTGCCCTGTTTGGCTCATGTCCTTAACTTGGTGGTGCAGCAGTTCTTGGGCAGGTACCCGGGCTTACAGGATGTCCTGAGGCAGGCCAGGAAAGTCTGTGTGCATTTCCGCCAGTCATATAATGCAGTGCTCGGCTGGCGGACCTCTAAAAGGAGTTTAACCTGCCCAAGAACCGCCTAATCTGTGACATGCCCACCAGGTGGAACTCAACGTTGGCCATGCTGCAGCGGCTGCACACGCAGCAGAGGGCCATCAATGAGTACCTGTGCGACTATGGCACCAGGACAGGGTCAGGGGAGCTTGGTTTTTTTTCCCCACGCCAGTGGGCTATGATCAGGGATGCATGCACTGTCCTGTCACCATTTGAGGAGGCCACGAGGATGGTGAGCAGTGACAGTGCATGCATTAGTGACACTGTCTCCCTTGTCCACTTGTTGGAGCACACGCTGCGTGGATTAATGGACATGGCACTTGAGGCAGAACAGAGGCAGGAAGAGGAGGACTTCCTTAGCTCTCAAGGCCCCCTTTATCCAGACAGTGTTCCTGCGTGCCCGCCGATCACACAGGAAGAGGACGAGGAGGAGGAGGAGGAGGAGGAGGAGGAGGAAGATTGTGTCAGTATGGAGGTGGAGCCTGGCACTCAGCATCAGCAGCAGTCTTTAGGGATCAATCCCAAGAAACACATGGACTTGTACGTGGCTGGGAGGAGGTGGCTGCGGACCATGTCGTCCTTAGTGACCCAGAGGACTCCGTACCGAATGCCTCAGCAAACCTACGCTGCATGGCCTCCCTGATCCTGCAAAGCCTGCGTAAGGATCCTCGTATTCGTGGTATCAAGGAGAAGGACCAATACTGGCTGGCAACCCTCCTTGATCCACGTTACAAGGGTAAGGTTGCGGACCTTATCTTGCCATCGCAGAGGGAGCAGAGTATGAAACATCTTCGGGAGGCCTTGCAGAAAGGTCTGTGCAATGCGTTCCCAGAGACTGGGAGGTTACAAACTCCTGTTTCTGGACAACGTGTTGCTGAGGCTTTGGTCAGTCAAAGAAGGAGCGGTAGAGAAGGTGGCCGTCTGACAGATGCGTTCAGAAAATTTTTTGGTCCGCAGCCCCAAGGTATGATCGGTTCCAGCAACCATCGCCAGCGTCTGTTTTACATGGTGCAGGAATACCTAGGGGCAAGATCTGACTTGGACACCTTTCCCACCGAAAATCCTCTGGGTTACTGGATCCTGAGGATGGATTACTGGCCAGAGCGTGCACAGTATGCAATTGAGCTACTGGCCTGTCCTGCATCCAGCGTTCTTTCGGAACGCACATTCAGTGCTGCTGGAGGCTTTGTAACCGATCACAGGGTACGTCTGTCCACCGACTCGGTCGATCGACTGACCTTCAAAAAAATGAATCAGTCTTGGATCACCACCAGCTACCAAGCACCTGATGCTGATGTAACCGAATATTTTTTTTTTAAATCTCAGATCCCTTCAAAGACTGCCTATGCTGATGCTGAGTGACTATCCCTGAGTAATTATCCTCTTCCTCCTCAATGATCACGCTGATAGCTTGTAAGAACATTTTTGGTTCTGGGCGCCGCCACCAGTGCCTAAGGCACAATTTTTCAGCCCTTGTTTAACAGGGGCGTGTAATTACAATTTTTGATGCAATACTTTGCAGCAGGGCTCATTTCTGCGTTCCAACTAGAGTTTCTGTGAGGGGTTGCAGTGTTGTGGCACCACCACCACCACCAAAGGCCCAATTTCTCTTCCCTTGTTCAACAGGGGCATGTAATTACAATTCTTGATCTAATATTTCACAGCAGGGCCCATTTCTGCACCCACCAAGAGCGAGTGAGGACTTACAGTGTTGTGGCACCAGCACCACCACCACCAAAGGCCCAATTTTTCTTCCCTTGTTCAACAGGGGCATGTAATTACAATTCTTGATCTTATATTTCACAGCAGGGCCCTGTGAGGGCTTACAGGGCTTACAACACCTAAGGCCCAAATTTCTGCTGAGTATATAGGGCAGGCCCCTACTTTCAAACATCTAACTTACAAACGACTCCTACTTGCAAAAGGAAGGAGACAACAGGAAGTGAGATGAAATCTACCCCTAGGAAGGGAAATTCTCTCCTGTAAGAGTTAATATGGGAAAAACATTTCTCCTTTCCACTGATGCTTTCCAATCCTTGTTCCACAAAAAAACCCAAATTTTCAAAAAACATTTGTCATTGGGACAAAAAGTGAGGTGAAATTTTCTGAAGAGGAGGACAGACAGCAAAACAAATGTCACAGGAGTGATAACCCTTCCCTATGTTTTCCAAAAAGCTTAAAAAAGATTTTTTGCCTGGAGCTAAACACGTTAAAAATGTTCAAAATTACAAACAGATTCTACTTAACAACAAACCTACAGTCCCTGTCTTGTTTACACCACCTGTATACTGCTGTTCAGAGTATATAGGGCCTGGTTGCCCCACACCTTTCCTTATTTTAATTTGGGTGCGGGGTTCCCCTTAATATCCATACAAGACCCAAAGGGCCTGGTAATGGACTGGGGGGTACCCATGCCGTTTGTCTCACTGATTTTCATCCATATTGCCAGGACCCGACATTACATTAAACCCGCAAGCAGTTTTAAATGAGATTTTTTTCTTTTAAAAATGACATTTTGTGCAGGGACTGTTCTAAACACAGGAAACACGCGCCACTTTACAGGCATACTATAGACACACCCCAGGTACGATATTTAAAGAAATATTTCACTTTTTTTTAATTTTTATTTTAAGCATCATTAAAATCACTGCTCCCGAAAAAACGGCCGTTTTTAAAAGTTTTTTTTGCATTGATACATGTCCCCTGGGGTAGGACCCGGGTCCCCAAATCCTTTTTAGGACAATACCATGCAAATTAGCCTTTAAAATTAGCACTTTTGATTTCGAACGTTCGAGTCCCATAGACGTCAATGGGGTTCTAACGTTCGTGCAAATTTTCGGTCCGTTCGCAGGTTCTGGTGCGAACCGGGGGGTGTTCGGCTCATCCCTAATGGTCAGTGATATAGTGCCCCTGGCATTGGCGTATGTATGAGTCCCACAATTGTTGGTGTGGTGCTCTCATTGTATCTTCAACATTAGGATAAGTAATGTAGAGTGCAAGCTAATTGAAAAATTTCAACAATATGGTACAAAAAAATCCAGCATACTTTGGGGGCCTTGGCACTCCCGAATAATCAAGACCTGGAAATCGTGTGGACTTGAAATATGTGGAAATAAGTGATAAACATTATAATATAAATCACATACTTTAGAAGCTATGACTCTGTAAAAAATTGCAAAGCGGAAGCTGCACCACAAGCATTCGACCAGAGTGATGACTCGAATTTCCCCCATCACATAGCAGTTCCTGCGGGTGGCGGGGGTAGCGGGAATTCACACAGCCAAAAATGTTGAATACTTACAGTGGTTGTGGAACAGCTTTACAATGGTTTTTCAATACACAGACCACCAAAAAGATATATATTGCTATTTGCTGGGAGCACACACAGCAGTTATAACTTAATTCAAAAATAGGTTGTAACCTTCCAATACTCAATCCAGAATTGGACTGGAATTGTGCTTTTATCCATTTAAATACTGAATAGTTTGGGTGGGAGGAGTATTGTAATTGTGCAGCACGGTGGCTTAGTGCTTAGCACTTCTGTCTTGCAGCAGTGGGGTCTCTGATTCAAATGCTGTCCAGGATGCTTTCTGCATGGAGTTTGTATGTTCTCCCGGTGCTTGGGTGGGTTTCTTTCATACCCCAAAGGCAGGGTATGTTAACGGCTTCCTGACTAAATTTGCTCTAGTTTAAACTCTCTCCTTCAGCTTTCTGACCTTCGATGTGTGGAGATGCTAGCACGGCTCCGAACTATACTTATTTTTCTCCAGCCCAGCTATCCTACTCCCACATAGACTTCTTCCTGGTCGACAGATGGACTCTTCAGAATGTTACACAGTCGGATATCAGGTTTATCACATGGTCAGACCATGCCCCTATCTCCATCACCCTGGGCGACCAAAAACCAGGGCCTCCAAGAATCTGGCATCTTGTTTCTTCTCTACTGACAGAAACTGCAGTTCAACAAGAAATAGAACTAGAGCACCAAACCTTCTTTGAACTGAACGAGACCCAGGAGTCCGACAGGTTCACTGTGTGGTCAACCTACAAAGCCTATATTCATGGATATTTATCAAATTGAGTAAAATAGCTAAACGCCAGAGGACTGAGCAAATTGACAAAGTCATTTCTCAAAGTACCCACTTTAAAAAGCAAAATAAGACCTCCCCTTCCCATACCCTAGCCGCTGTGCTCTTGGAGCTCAGACAGCGTCTTTGTTCCCTACTGTTGTATAAGCTTGAATACAACTTTAAATGCACCAAAGCAAACTTCTATGCCATGGGCAACAAGGCAGGTGCCATTTTTGCCTGTCAAGTCAAAGAGCAAAAGCTAAAATTCTTTCCCTCCAGCACCCCACTTCGAAAAAACCCCTCACTAATCTCCAAGAAATAGCTAACGCTTTTAGCGACTACCAGGGCTTTTTTTCTCAGAAAAAAGGTCCAGGAACTCCCCCCTCCTACGTCACCACTTGTCTCCGCCCCTACCCACCTCCGAGCACTGCATTTCGGTTCCACTCCCTACCCACCTCCCAGGACCACCCCTTTAGAGAATACAGAAGCATGTAAAATTTGTGGTACTAAGTAAGTGTATGGAACTTAATGATAACAAGAAAAGCAGTAAAATAGATCCCCCACAGCCAGAAACAATAGACCCCCCCCCAGCAACAACAGACCCCTTGCAGCAACAACATATCTCCCCACAGCCAACATCAATAGACCCCCCAGCATCATCAGCAATACATCCCCCTCCCCCCAGCAACAATGGACCACCTACAACAAAATGCCCCCCTCAGCAAAAATAGACCCCTCCCAGCAACAATAGATCCCCTGCCAGCAACAATAGATCCCCTGCCAGCAACAACAGACCTCCCCAGCAACAATAGATCCCCCTGAAAAAATAGATCCCCTCCAGTGACAATAGATCCCCCAGCAGCCAGCATCAACAGACCCTGCAACGCACCCCTTGTCATTACATACATTCAGTGCTGGAGGTGCCGGAACTGCGTTCCCCCATGTTCCCGCTGAAAAACAGACCTGGCGACTACTATGCCTCTCTGTATAATCTAAAAAATACCCTCTCACACCCCAACCCACTGAGAGCACTATTCAATACTTCCTTTCTTCTGTGACTCTGCCCTCTCTCACGCCTACACAACTAGATTCTTTATCCCAATCCTTTACCGTAGAAGAGGTTCTCTCTGCGACTAAAACCCTGCCTCTACATAAATCCCCTGGGAAAAATGGATTCTCCAACGTTTTCTACAAAAAAAATTGCGAATATACTAGCCCCAAAACTGGCTGACCTCTTCAATACTACTGGGTCCTCTGTCTTCCTACCTACCGATATGCTACGCTCTTTAATAACCACTATCCCCAAACATGAAAAAGATCCCACTGTGGCCTTCAATTATAGACCTACAGTATTTCGCTCTCGAACACAGATATAAAGCTGTTTACCAAAGTCAGCCAAAAGGCTAGTAGAACATATCCCCTCCCTGATCCATCCAGACCAGGTCGACTTTATCCCCGGTAGGCAAGCCCCTCATGCTACAAGAAGGGTCACTAATCTTATCCATTCCATTACCAACCGTTGAACACCTTCTCTGTTGCTGTCCCTAAATGCACAGAAGGCTCTTGACAGGATACACTGGGGTTTTCTTAGAGTGGTTCTTACTAAGTTAGGTATTACTGGCTGGTTTCAGACCAAAATCCTATCTTTATACACTAAACCCTCAGCAAGAGTTTTTACAGGTGGAGCCCTATTAACCCCTTTCAAAAGCTCCAATGGTACACAGCAGGGCTGCCCCCTTTTCCCGATAATTTTCACCATGCTGATGGTACTTCTGGCCGCTAAAATTAGATCTGACCCATGTATCTCAGCCGACCTCTGCAATGGGGTGGAACTCTTTGCAGACGATGTGATTCTTATGGTCACAACCCCCAGAAGTCTCTACAAGTGATTCAGGAAATCTTGCATCAGTTCAACCTAGTTTCTTTTTACAAGCTCAATGCCTCTAAATCACTAGTATTGCCCCTATGCCTCCCTCTGAAATCAGTGACCCAATTAAAGACTAATTTTCCCTTTTTATATGGGCTACTAAATCTATTCACTACTTAGGTATCAAGATAAATCCCAGCGCCGGTCAACTATCTGATTTAAACCACCTTGCATTTGAACGGATCTTACCATCCCTCTTACGCTCCCTATGTAGCGCTGGGCTTTCCACACTGGGTAGAATAGCCACCATCAAGATGATAGTGCTCCCTAAACTCTTCTACCTATTTCGAACAGTAATTGTGCCTATTCCACAATCCCCTTCTCCTCAATCCAGAGACAAATCTCCAAATTTGTGTGGGACTCAAAACCTTCCCGATGCCCTCACTACATATTGACTAGATAGTGGGCCTACCACAGATTAGCACTCATTATTACGCTGCTATTCTGGATCAGGTCTGCTATTGGTGGCATCCTACTCCGGATAAATGAAAAACCCCACTCTAATGAAAAACACCCCACATCAACACCAAAAATCAACAGACCTTCTCCTCTCTGCAATGGGTTCCCCCAAACTCCAACTCAACCCTTATTCCTCAATCCCAGCTTCCCTACTAGCATGGAAACAACTTCTGTCTACAACCTCCCTTAAATCGCCAACTCAACGTCTCCCGCTGCCCCTAAGGCAGAAACACATTTTTGCACTGCTCTCCTCAATCCCAAGAATGACTACCACTCCTAGCCCCACACTAACCTTACTACATCTAGGCATAAAAAAATACGTTCTTGAATTTAGATGTGTTATCCTCCAGTTACTTTTTGCAGCCAAATTAAACATTACCAAACTGTGCAAAACCTCCAACACCCCCTCCTTCTCTGGTACAATTGCCAACCTTAACTCTCAAAGCGATATGGAGAAAATGGTTGCCGGAAAAACTCTACATATGAAAATTTTTTTAACTAAGTGGTCACAATGGCTAATGCTCCCAAAGTGTTGTGTATAAGTGTGATAAAGCTATTATTGTTCTCTGTGTCAGTACCGTAGTGCTGGTGCTCATCACCCTGTCTTGCCCTGTGTTCTCCTTCCCCTCCCTCATTCCTCCCTCTCCTAAGGCCTGGCTTTCAGTCTCCGCTCTAATTCATCCCAAAGGTGTTCTATGGGGTTGAGGTCAGGACTCTGTGCAGGCCAGTCAAGTTCCTCCACCCCAAACTCGCTCATCCATGTTTTTATGGACCTTGCTTTGTGCACTGGTCCAAATCATTTGGTGGAGGGGTGATTATGGTGTGGGGTTGTTTTTCAGGGGTTGGGCTTGTTCCAGATAAGGGACCTCTTAAGGTGTCAGAATACCAAGACAATTTCATGCTCCCAATTTTGTGGGAACAGTTTGGGGATGGCCCCTTCCTGTTCCAATATGACTGTGCACCAGTGCACAATGCAAGGTCCATAAAGACATGGACTTAGCAGGGGTGGTGGAAAATAAACTTCAAGTGCAATAATTTACATTATTATTGTAACTAAAACATATACAATTAAAGTTATTGTAAAGCTTTGTTTTTTTTTTTTAATAACAAACATGTCATACTTACCTCCACAGTGCAGTTCATTCTGCACAGAGTGGCCCGATCTTCGACTTCTGGGGTCCCCCGGTGGCGCTGGTAGCTCGTCCCCGCATCATATAACCCCTTAGGAGAAGCGATCTACCGGGGGGTTACCTTGCGGGCATGCTCCCGAGTCCAGCATTTGTGTCCATAAACGCAGTATGCCGGACTCGGCCCCACCCCCCCGGTGCCCGCGTCATTGGATTTGCTTGACAGCAGCGTGAGCCAATGGCTGCGCTGCTATATAGTAGGTGAGGTTCAAAAAGACACAAGT
Source organism: Lithobates clamitans (assembly GCA_037952925.1). Lineage (NCBI taxonomy): Eukaryota > Metazoa > Chordata > Amphibia > Anura > Ranidae > Lithobates > Lithobates clamitans. The sequence continues at coordinate 4,564,490 of JBBGZY010000293.1, read as the reverse complement.
CCATCCAGTCCAACCAGGGGCGGACTGACAACTCATGGGGCCCCCGGGCAATAAGAGATTATGGGGCCCCCAGGCAATCACAGATTATGGGGCCACACAGTACACAGTATACACACACACACAGTATACAATCACACAGTATACACATACATGTACACACAATATACACAGACATGTTTCTATTGGCTGAGAAGGTACTGGAGAGGTGGGGCAGCTATAATCTTGGGATTTTTAGACCAAAAGGATGTCGGTAAGGGACATTTCAGAGACAGATGTAAAAAAAACACAGATTTTTACATACTGTCCCTGATTTTACTGAGGCTGGCAACCCTGATGGGGCCCCTAGTGGCCCAGGGCCCGAGTGGCTCAATGGTCAGTCCACCCCTGAGTCCAACCTATGTGTGTGATTATATTTCAGTATTACATTGTATATCCCTGTATGTTGCGGTTATTCAGGTGCTTATCTAATAGTTTTTTGAAACTATTGATGCTTTCCGCGGAGACCACCGCCTGTGGAAGGGAATTCCACATCTTTGCCGCTTTTACAGTAAAGAACCCTCTATGTAGTTTAAGGTTAAACCTCTTTTCTTCTAATTTTAATGAGTGGCCACGTTTCTTGTTAAACTCCCTTCTGCGAAAAAGTTTTATCCCTATTGTGGGGTCACCAGTATGGTATTTATAAATTGAAATCATATCCCCTCCCAAGCATCTCTTCTCAATGGCTTTCAATCTATCCAATCAAGAGCCGAGACAACAGGCAGAGGGGAAGAGCGCGTCTCCGGCGTAGGAATTACAGGGCTCAGGTGAGTAAAACGTGGGGGGCCGGTTACTGACAGAAGTTTTTTCAACGTGGCCACTCATAGGATGCATTACGGTGAACAAACACGAGGGTTTACAACCCCTTTAAGTGTAACAATCTAAAAAATTAAAATTCTAAAGTGCTATAATGATGTGAACTTCCCAACTAAAAAGTTAGTGCACTTGAAGGTAATTTGATAGGCACTGATAGGCAGCACTGATTGGCACTAATAGGCTGCACTGATTGGCAGCATTGCTGGGCACTAATTGGTAGCACTGATGGGCACTGATAAGTGACACTGATAGGCAGCACTGATTGGCACTGATAGGCAGCACTGATAGGCAGCAATAATGGGCATTGATTGGCAGCATTGATTGGGACAGATAGGTAATATTGATTGGCACTGATAAGCAGAATTGATTGGCGTTGATATGCAACATTTGTTGGCATTGGTTGGCACTGATAGGCAGCACCGATTGGCACTGGTTGGCAGCATTGGATGGCACTGATAGGCAGCACTGGCACTGATAGGCAGCATTGGATGGCATTGATAGGCAGCACTGGCATTGATAGGCAGCACTGATTGGCACTGATAGGCAGCACTGATTGGCACTGATAAGCAGCACTGATTGGCACTGGTTGACACTGATAGGGAGCAATGCAGCATTGGTTGGCACTGATAAGCAGCACTGGCACTGATAGGCAGCATTTGTTGGCACTAATAGGCAGCACTGATTGGCACTGGTTGGCACTAATAGGCAGCATTGGTTGGCAATGATAAGAAGCACTGGCACTCATAGGCAGCATTGGTTGGCACTGATAGGCAGCACTGATTGGCACTGATAGGCAGCACCGATTGGAACTGGTTGGCACTGATAGGCAGCACTGGCACTGATAGGTAGAATTTGTTGGCACTGATAGGCAGCACTGGTTGGCATTGATAGGCAGCACTGATTGACACCTATAGGCAGCACTGGTTGGCACTGTGAGGCAGAATAGGTTGGCACTGATAAGCAGCACGGCCACTAAAAGGCAGCATTGGTTGGCACTGATAGGCAGCACTGATTGGCACTGGTTGAAAGCATTGATTGGTACTGATTGGCACTGATAGGAAGCACTGACTGGCACTGGTTGGCACTGATAGGCAGTATTGGTTGGCACTGATAAGCAGCACTGGCACTGATAGGCAGAATTTGTTGGCACTGATTGGTAGCACTGGTTGGCACTGATAGGCAGCACTGATTGGCACTGAAAAGCAGCACTGGTTTTCAACGATAAGCAGCACTGGCACTGATAGGCAGAATTTGTTGGCACTGAGAGGCAGCATTGGTTGGCACTGATAAGCAGCAGTGGCACTGATAGGCAGCATTGGTTGGCACTGATAGGCAGCATTGGTTGGCACTGAAAAGCAGCACTGACACTAATAGGCAGAAATGGTTGACACTGATAGGCAGCATTGGTTGGCACTGATAGGCAGCACTGATTGGCACTGGTTGTCAGCATTGGTTGGCACTGATAGGGGAGAGGTGGAGTTTCACATTCAGGCGATCGCGATTCTTGCCAGAGCTGCTCAGTGTATGAAACTGTCAGATAATGTCACTCCTTTCAGGGAGAGAGACCAGCTGTCAAAAGTCAGCGGTGATGTGGGGGTGGGCAGGACCGAACAGTTATCAAACACCAGCCAATGGGATGGGGTCTGGACGGGCCGCTAAATTTTTCTGGCTCCGCCCCCTCTCTAAAGCAGCCCAATCATTGGTTGGTGTTGAGAGTGCTTGGTCCCGCCCACCCCCGACATAACAACTCAGCCGCGATGTCGAGGGTGGGCGGGAACAAGCTCTCTCAACACCAGCTAATGACTGAGCTGCTTCAGAGAGGGGGTGGAGCCACACAAATGTAGCGGCCCACCCAGACCCCATTCCATTGGCTGGTGTTTGACAACTGTTCGGTCCCGCCCACCCCCGACATCACCGCTGACTTTTGACAGCCGGTCTCTCCCTGCAAGCAGTGACATTATCTGACAGTTTCATACACTGAGCAGCTCTGGCAAAAATCACGATCTGCTGCCTGTGAAACTGTTTCGCAGGCAGCGCGGGTTACACGTGCAGCATTTTGGGGCAGATCTCTGGAGACAGCACGGGTGATTAGGTTGTGCCCAGACACACCCGGCACACCCTGTGCGCACACCTATGAGAATGGGACATGGGTATAGGTGGATGGTAGACTCACCTGTGAATGCAAGTGTGGCTCTGAAGAAACCAAGGATCACAGACAGTAACCGAGCCCAGGACATTTCCATTATGGACTCTCACCTCATGGAGGTATGTACGGGCCACAACACTATCTTAGTTAGGATTAGGGACAGGACTTTATTAGTTTTATACTGTAATGCTGCATTTTTACAGTAAAGTTGAATTAACGGTTTTGAGCCTGGTCTGATGGAGTGAGTGCAACCATCTACCAAGTTACAGTGTGTAGTGACATGGGACAAGTCCTTTTTCAGAGGAAATGTGCACTTTATTACTGCACACAGTGAAGGCTCATCTCTAAGTCGGGAAACTGACTTAATATTAGATTGTTTACATGACTGCAGTCTCCACCTTGATGAGTATGCTTGCATGTAAGGTACCCAACGTGCATGGGCACAGATCACCCCACCCACATATGGATATGTAGGGGCTGCTAAATGTTGTGGTCTGTTTGTCACCCTACCCAGCCATGCACACATGTATTCACTTGCTCAGAGACATGAAAGCAGTCCTTGCACTTGCTTTTATATTTTATCAAGGGGAATACAACTTGGATGAGGGATAGGGAACTTATGAGATGCCCAAGTAATTAGCGGTCAAAGCTGGAACTACTATATACACAGGGATGCTGTTAGAATTCACGGGGCCCCATACAGCCTACCTGGCAGGGCTCCCTTAAAAATATACTAAAATAATTATTAGCAGACACAAACACAACAGAGAACCTACCTGTGTGAACTAGCACTTTTTTTTTTTTAAATCAAAAAAGGTTTTATTGAACATTCACATATTATCCATCGATCAACGTCACCAATTTTGCAATTACATAGGATTTGTTATAGCGGATATCCTTCATGTACATACATACAGTGTTTATTTCAACTTTGCTCTCCATCTCACTGCGTCACTCCTGCAAACCAAAGTTCACCTTTTCCTCATCACCCCACCCCCCACCCGCACATCTTATAATATATACACTATCCTGCAACTCCTCGTTTTATTTACAGAGATTGTAAGAGTCTGGACCTCACTAGCTCTCTCGGGCTTAGCCCCGGTGTGTCCAGCCATTTGGACCAAATTCGTTCAAACCTGGTAGGGCACCCTCTGTGTTGATATATATACTTCTCCTTTATGAGGGTTTGTCCCATGTGTTCAACCCATGTGCGACTAGTAGGTGAACTAGCACTTTTTAAATTGTTTTTTAATTATATAAAAAAAAATAAAATGTTAAAAATGTTTACAATTATTTTACAAAAAAATTTTTCAAAACGTTTTTTTTTTTTTACAATTTGTTATTTTTTTACAGGACAGGGAAGCCTGCAGCGTTGAGGAGGGAGGGGGGGGGGGGGCAAAGTGAAAGGGGGGCACACAGGGGGGATCAGAAGCAGGCAGAACAGGGGGGATCTGTGTCAGGGAAGCAATTACAAGAACCTGTGTCTGTGTCTCTCCCTGCAGCAGCTGAAAGCCAGCAGGACAGGGAGAAACTGCCTCACAAAGCATCCTCCTGCAACTGCCCCTCTGCCCGACCACACTGATTCCCCCTGCTATTTGGGCCCCCCTGTGTGCCTTCCCCCATTGGACATGTATCAATGCAAAAAAAAGTTTTAAAAACGGCCGTTTTTTCCAGAGCAGTGATTTTAATGACGCTTAAAGTGAAAAAAAAGTGAAATGTTCCTTTAAATATCGTACCTGGGGGTGCCTATAGTATGTCTGTAAAGTGGCGCGTGTTTCCCGTGCTTAGGACAGTCCCTGCACAAAATGACATTTTTAAAGTAATAAAAGTCATTTAAAACTGCTTACGGCTTTAATGTAATATCTAGTCCCGGTAATATGGATGAAAATCAGTGAGACAAATGGCATGGGTACCCCCCCCCCCCCCAGTCCATTACCAGGCTCTTTGGGTCTTGTATGGATATTAAACACTTGACGACGCCTCGCGCTGATATACGTCAGCAGAATGGCACGTGCAGGCAAAATCACGTACCTGGTACGTGATTGCCTTCCCACGGGCGGGGGGTCAGATCGGACCTCCCCCCCGGTGCCCGAGGCGGTCGGCTTTGGTCTGGCAGCGATCAGAGATGAGGGGGAGGCCATCCATTCGTGGCCCCCCCTCGCAATCTCTCCCAGCCAATGAGAATCTCCAAGGAGAGATGACATCACATCCCCTGCCTCTGTGTACTACACAGAGGTAGGGGATGTGATGTCATCTCTCCTTGGCTTGGCAGTTTCCGTTCCGGTGCCGAGGTGAGAAGACTGAAATGTGAGTGCACAACACACACACATCCCAGTAGAACATGCCAGGCACACATATCACCCCCCTTTACCCCCCGAACCCCCCCCCGATCACCCCCCCCCCCCCCCGTCACACTGACACCAAGCAGTTTTTTTTTTCTGATTACTGCATGGTGTCAGTTTGTGACAGTTACTGTGGTAGGGCAGTTAGTATTACCCCCCTTTAGGTCTAGGGTACCCCCCTAACTTCCCTAATAAAGTTTTAACCCCTTGATCACCCCCCGTCGCCATTGTTGCTAAGCGATCATTTTTCTGATCGATGTATTAGTGTCACTGGTGACGCTAGTTAGGGAAGTAAATATTTAGGTTCGCCGTCAGATTTTTTTAGCGACAGGGACCCCCATATACTACCTAATAAAGGTTTTAACCCCTTGATTGCCCCCTAGTTAACCCTTTCACCACTGATCACCGTATAACCGTTACGAGTGACGCTGGTTAGTTTGTTTATTTTTTATAGTGTCAGGGCACCCGCTGTTTATTACCGAATAAAGGTTTAGCCCCCTGATCGCCCGGCGGTGATATGCGTCGCCCCAGGCAGCGTCAGATTAGCGCCAGTACCGCTAACAGCCATGCACGCAGCATACACCTCCCTTAGTGGTATAGTATCTGAACGGATCAATATCTGATACGATCAGATCTATACTAGCGTCCCCAGCAGTTTAGGGTTCCCAAAAACGCAGTGTTAGCGGGATCAGCCCAGATACCTGCTAGCACCTGCGTTTTGCCTCTCCGCCCGGCCCAGCCCAGGCCAGCCCACCCAAGTGCAGTATCGATCGATCACTGTCACTTACAAAACACTAAACGCAAAACTGCAGCGCTCGCAGAGTCAGGCCTGATCCCTGCGATCGCTAACAGTTTTTTTGGTAGCATTTTGGTGAACTGGCAAGCACCAGCCCCAAGCAGCGTCAGGTTAGTGCCAGTACCGCTAACACCCACGCACGCACCGTACACCTCCCTTAATGGTATAGTATCTGATCAATATCTGATCCATTCAGATCTATACTAGCGTCCCCAGCAGTTTAGAGTTCCCAAAAACGCAGTGTTAGCGGGATCAGCCCAGATACCTGCTAGCACCTGCGTTTTGCCCCTCCACCCGGCCCAGCCCAGCCCACCCAAGTGCAGTATCGATCGATCACTGTCAATTACAAAACACTAAACACATAACTGCAGCATTCGCAGAGTCAGGCCTGATCCCTGCGATCGCTAACAGTTTTTTTGGTAGCGTTTTGGTGAACTGGCAAGCACCAGCGGCCTAGTACACCCCGGTCGTAGTCAAACCAGCACTGCAGTAACACTTGGTGACGTGGCGATTCCCATAAGTGCAGTTCAAGCTGGTGAGGTGGCAAGCACAAGTAGTGTCCCGCTGCCACCAAGAAGAAGACAAACAGGCCCGTCGTGCCCATAGTGCCCTTACTGCTGCATTCGCCAATCCTAATAATTGGGAACCCACCGCTTATGCAGCACCCGTACTTCCCCCATTCACATCCCCAGCCAAATGCAGTCGGCTGCATGAGAGGCATTTTCTTTATGTCCTCCCGAGTACCCCTACCCAACGAACCCCCCCAAAAAAGATGTTGTGTCTGCAGCAAGCGCGGATATAGGTGTGACACCCACTATTATTGTCCCTCCTGTCCTGACAATCCTGGTCTTTGCATTGGTGAATGTTTTGAACGCTACCATGCACTAGTTGCGTATTAGCGTAGTATACAGCATTGCACAAACTAGGCACACTTTCACAGGGTCTCCCAAGATGCCATCACATTTTGAGAGACCCAAACCTGGAACCGGTTACAGTTATAAAAGTTAGCTACAAAAAAAGTGTAAAAAAAAATATATACCGTATATACTCGAGTATAAGTCGAATTTTTCAGGCCTTTTTTTTGGGCTGAAAGTGTCCCCTTCGACTTATACTCGAGTCATCGCCGTCTGTCTGCATGATCAGCATGTCATGCAGGCAGACGGCGGCCGGCGTGTGATGATAGTGTTCGGCGGCTATTCCAGCATTCAAAAGCCACGCCTCCTGCTCGTCTGTGATAGGCTGAACAGCTGTCAGTGTACAGCCTATCACGGACATTCTCTCATCCTCGTCCGTGGTATGAGAATGAGAGAATGTCCGTGATAGGCAGTCAGCGGTCAGCCTATCACAGATGAGGAGGAGGCGCGGCTTTTGAACTGTGGAATGGCCGCCGAACACTATCATCACACGCCGGCCGCCGTTTGAGGATGGAGATCGCCACAGGGAGGCTGGAAATCGCCACAGGGAGGCTGCACAGGACACAGGTAGGCTGCACATTCACACAGGACACATGTACACAGGACATGTACAGGACACAGGAACACAGGGACACAGCACACATGTACAGGACACACATGTACAGGACACACATGTACAGGACACACATGTACAGGACACACATGTACAGGTAGGCTGCACAGGACACAGGGAGGCATGCAGCTGCAGATGGGCATTGTTGACCCTCTGCATTTCTCACCCTCGTCTTATACTCGGGTCAATAAATTTTTCCCAGTTTTTTGTGGTAAATTAGGGGCCTCGACTTATACTCGAGTATATACGATATATAAAATAAAACAAAAATAGTTGTTGTTTTATTGTTCTCTCTCTCTCTATGCTCTCTCTATAGTTCTGCTCTTTTTTACTGTGTTCTATTCTGCAATGTTTTATTGTTATTATGTTTTATCATGTTTGCTTTTCAGGTATGCAGTTTTTTATACTTTACCGTTTACTGTGTTTTATTGTTAACCATTTTTTTGTCTTCAGGTACGCCATTCACGACTTTGATTGGTTATACCAGAATGATGCCTGCAGGTTTAGGTATCATCTTGGTATCATTCTTTTCAGCCAGCGGTCGGCTTTCATGTAAAAGCAATCCTAGTGGCTAATTAGCCTCTAGACTGCTTTTACAAGCAGTGGGAGGGAATGCCCCCCCACCGTCTTCCGTGTTTTCTCTGGCTCTCCTGTCTCAACAGGGAACCTGAGAATGCAGCCGGTGATTCAGCCAGCTGACCATAGAGCTGATCAAAGACCAGAGTGGCTCCAAACATCTCTATGGCCTAAGAAACCGGAAGCTACGAGCATTTCATGACTTAGATTTCGTCGGATGTAAACAGCGCCATCGGGAAATTGGGAAAGCATTTTATCACACCGATCTTGGTGTGGTCAGATGCTTTGAGGGCAGAGGAGAGATCTAGGGTCTAATAGACCCCAATTTTTTCAAAAAAGAGTACCTGCCACTACCTATTGCTATCATAGGGGATATTTACATTCCCTGAGATAACAATAAAAATAATTTAAAATAAAATGAAAGGAACAGTTTAAAAATAAGATAAAAAAGCAAAAAAATAATAAAGAAAAAAAAAAAAAGCACTCCTGTCGCCCCCTGCTCTCGCGCTAAGGCGAACGCAAGCGGCGGTCTGTCGTCAAATGTAAATAGCAATTGCACCATGCATGTGAGGTATCACCGCGAAGGTCAGATTGAGGGCAGTAATTTTAGCAGTAGACCTCCTCTGTAAATCTAAAGTGGTAACCTGTAAAGGCTTTTAAAGGCTTTTAAAAATGTATTTATTTTGTTGCCACTGCACGTTTGTGCGCAATTTTAAAGCATGTCATGTTTGGTATCCATGTACTCGACCTAAGATCATCTCTTTTATTTCATCAAACATTTGGACAATATAGTGTGTTTTAGTGCATTAAAATTTAAAAAAGTGTGTTTTTTCCCCAAAAAATGCATTTGAAAAATCGCTGCAAAAATACTGTGCGAAAAAAAAAAATGAAACACCCACCATATTAATCTGTAGGGCATTTGCTTTAAAAAAATATATAATGTTTGGGGGTTCAAAGTAATTTTCTTGCAAAAAAAAATAATTTTTTCATGTAAACAAAAAGTGTCAGAAAGGGCTTTGTCTTCAAGTGGTTAGAAGAGTGGGTGATGTGTGACATAAGCTTCTAAATGTTGTGCATAAAATGCCAGGACAGTTCAAACCCCCCCCCCCCCCCCACAAATGACCCCATTTTGGAAAGTAGACACCACAAGCTATTTGCTGAGAGTCATGTCGAGTCCATGGAATATTTTATATTGTGACACAAGTTGCGGGAAAGAGACAATTTTCTTTTTTTCTTTTGCACAAAGTTGTCACTAAATTATACATTGCTCAAACATGTGAAATTACACCCCAAAATACATTCTTTTGCTTCTCCTGAGTACGGGGATACCACATGTGTGAGACTTTTTGGGAGCCTAGCCGCGTACGGGACCCCGAAAACCAAGCACTGCCTTCAGGCTTTCTAAGGGCGTAAATGTTTGATTTCACTCTTCACTGCCTATCACAGTTTTGGAGGCCATGGAATGCCCAGGTGGCACAAAACCCCCCCAAATGACCCCATTTTGGAAAGTAGACACCCCAAGCTATTTGCTGAGAAGTATAGTGAGTATTTTGCAGACCTCACTTTTTGTCACAAAGTTTTGAAAATTGAAAAAAGAAAAAAAAAAGTTTTTTCTTGTCTTTCTTCATTTTCAAAAACAAATGAGAGCTGCAAAATACTCACCATGCCTCTCAGCAAATAGCTTGGGGTGTCTACTTTCCAAAATGGGGTCATTTGGGGGGGGTTTGTGCCACCTGGGCATTCCATGGCCTCCGAAACTGTGATAGGCAGTGAAGAGTGAAATCAAAAAATTTACACCCTTAGAAATCCTGAAGGCGGTGATTGGTTTTCGGGGCCCTGTGCGCGGCTAGGCTCCCAAAAAGTCCCACACATGTGGTATCCCCATACTCAGGAGAAGCACCTAAATGTATTTTGGGGTGCAATTCCACATATGCCTATGGCCTGTGTGAGAAATATATCATTAAGTGACAACTTTGTGCAAAAAAAAAAAAAAAAAACATTTGTCACATTCCCGCAACTTGTGTCAAAATATAAAATATTCCATGGACTCAACAAGCCTCTCAGCAAATAGCTTGGGGTGTCTACTTTCCAAAATGGGGTCATTTGGGGGGGTTTGTGCCATCTGGGCATTTTATGGCCTTCAAAACTGTGATAGGTAGTGAGGAGTGAAATAAAAAATTTACGCCCTTAGAAATCCTGAAGGCGGTGATTGGTTTTCGGGGCCCTGTACGCGGCTAGGCTCCCAAAATTCCCACACATGTGGTATCCCCGTACTCAGGAGAAGCAGCCCCAATGTATTTTGGGGTGCAATTCCACATATGCCCATGGCCTGTGTGAGCAATATATCATTTAGTGACAAATTTTTTGTAATTTTTTTTTTTTTTTGTTATTATTCAATCACTTTGGACAAAAGAAATTAATATTCAGTGGGCTCAACATGCCTCTCAGCAATTTCCTTGGGGTGTCTACTTTCCAAAATGGGGTAATTTGGGGGGGGTTTGTTCCACCTGGGCATTCCATGGCCTCCGAAACTGTGATAGGCAGTGAAGAGTGAAATCAAAATTTTACACCCTTAGAAATCCTGAAGGCGATGATTGGTTTTCGGGGCCCCGTACGCGGCTTTTTTTTTTTTTTTTGTCATTATCCAATCACTTGGGACAAAAAAAATAAATATTCAATGGGTTCAACATGCCTCTCAGCAATTTCCTTGGGGTGTCTATTTTCCAAAATGGGGTCATTTGGGGAGGGTTTTGTACTGCCCTGCCATTTTAGCACCTCAAGAAATGACATAGGCAGTCATAAACTAAAAGCTGTGTAAATTCCAGAAAATGTACCCTAGCTTATAGGCGCTATAACTTTTGCGCAAACCAATAAATATACACTTATTGACATTTTTTTTACCAAAGACATGTGGCCGAATACATTTTGGCCTAAATGTATGACTAAAATTGAGTTTATTGGATTTTTTTAATAACAAAAAGTAGAAAATGTCATTTTTTTTTTTTAAATTTTCGTTTTTTTTCTGTTTATAGCGCAAAAAATAAAAACCGCAGAGGTGATCAAATACCATCAAAAGAAAGCTCTATTTGTGGGAAGAAAAGGACACACATTTCGTTTGGGTACAGCAATGCATGACCGCGCAATTAGCAGTTAAAGCGACGCAGTGAAAATGTAATAAGAATATTCCTGCGCTACCCAATTGGAAAAAGAAAAGAAAACAAGAACTCAGAAAAAAAGTTAAAGCGCACATATGCGACTGGACAGCTGCATGCACCGAAAAAAGGGTCAGACATAAACCCAAAATCGAACTGAGATATAAGAGGGGGAGGTGCTGCGCTAGCCAGAAGAAAGCTGTAAATCTCTATCTGTGATCAATTAATGAATAACATAAAATCGCATAATAAGTTATTGGAAAAAAGTGTGTAAAAACTTCTTCATGTGAATATCTCTAAATTACATTAAATACAAAATAAATGAGAAATAAAAATCAAAAACGTATCCTTATAAATGGTGCAAAACGTACAAAGTGCCAGTGCTTTAAGGTGATCTAGATATCGCTATTCAAACAACTCAATCCAAAGCAGTATAAATGATAAATAGTATAAATAGATGTCCCAACAATGGTGATTTAAAATATATTGTGCTGGCCTGCAATCAAAATGACCAATGACATGCCAGTAGGTGCAGCAAACTTAAAGTGCCAGTGTAAAAGTCATTTAAGGTGCAAGAAGAAGAAGTCACGTGATCGGTGACGTCACGCGTAGGGACGGAATAGGCTTTTTCACACTGCTAGACACAGAACGAGTTCGCTGCTCGTAGGAGAGAGGCTTGCTCTGCGCTGTTTTTATGTGAGTACATCTGCTTAAAGATTCTTAATAAAGCATTATCTGGTTAAAACATACTTCACTATCAAGTACCTTTGTCCTGCATATTCCTGTATATACATATCTGAGATGTGGAGGCTGAGCTAGGACCCGCGCTGGTCCAGGACCCCAGCTAGGACCATAGCCACTTGTAACCAGCTGCCATTAGGATTACTCAACACCGGCAAGCGTGGATATAGGGACGCGATGGAGGCTCAGGACCTGGCGTTTTAGCTACAATTCATGCGGTTGATGTAGCACCGCTAGGTAAGGGGCCACTGCTTAAATTAGTGTTTTATGCACAAAGAGGACACTGAGTGAATTGCATTCCAGACACCCCACTGTTGTCTTATTGAAAACACCAGAACTTGTTTTTGCACCTAAAATGACTTTTACACTGGCACTTTAAGTTTGCTGCACCTACTGGCATGTCATTGGTCATTTGACTGCAGGTCAGCACAATATATTTTAAATCACCATTGTTGGGACATCTATTTATACTATTTATCATTTATACTGCTTTGGATTGATTTGTTTGAATAGCGATATCTAGATCACCTTAAAGCACTGGCACTTTGTACGTTTTGCACCATTTATAAGGATACGTTTTTGATTTTTATTTCTCATTTATTTTATGTATTTAACCACTTGAGCCCCGGACCAGTATGCTGCCTAAGGACCAGAGGTCTTTTTCCAATTTGGCACTGCGTCGCTTTAACTGCTAATTGCGTGGTGATGCAATGCTGTACCCAAACGAAATTTGCGTCCTTTTCTTCCCACAAATAGAGCTTTCTTTTGATGGTATTTGATCACCTCTGCGGTTTTTATTTTTTGCGCTATAAACGGAAAAAGACCGAAAATTTTGAAAAAAAATGATATTTTCTACTTTTTGTTATTAAAAAAATCCAATAAACTCAATTTTAGTCATACATTTAGGCCAAAATGTATTCGGCCACATGTCTTTGGTAAAAAAAATGTCAATAAGCGTATATTTATTGGTTTACGCAAAAGTTATAGCGTATACAAACTAGGGTACATTTTCTGGAATTTACACAGCTTTTAGTTTATGACTGCCTATGTCATTTCTTGAGGTGCTAAAATGGCAGGGCAGTACAAAACCCTCCCCAAATGACCCCATTTTGGAAAATAGACACCCCAAGGAAATTGCTGAGAGGCATGTTGAACCCATTGAATATTTATTTTTTTTGTCCCAAGTGATTGAATAATGACAAAAAAAAAAAAAAAAGCCGCGTACGGGGCCCCGAAAACCAATCATCGCCTTCAGGATTTCTAAGGGTGTAAATTTTTGATTTCACTCTTCACTGCCTATCACAGTTTCGGAGGCCATGGAATGCCCAGGTGGAACAAACCCCCCCCAAATTACCCCATTTTGGAAAGTAGACACCCCAAGCTATTTGCTGAGAGGCATGGCGAGTATTTTGCAGCTCTCATTTGTTTTTGAAAATGAAGAAAGTCAAGAAAAAACTTTTTTTTTTCTTTTTTCAATTTTCAAAACTTTGTGACAAAAAGTGAGGTCTGCAAAATACTCACTATACTTCTCAGCAAATAGCTTGGGGTGTCTACTTTCCAAAATGGGGTCATTTGGGGGGGTTTTGTGCCACCTCGGCATTCCATGGCCTCCAAAACTGTGATAGGCAGTGAAGAGTGAAATCAAAAATTTACGCCCTTAGAAAGCCTGAAGGCAGTGCTTGGTTTTCGGGGTCCCGTACGCGGCTAGGCTCCCAAAAAGTCCCACACATGTGGTATCCCCATACTCAGGAGAAGCAACAGAATGTATTTTGGGGTGTAATTTCACATATTCCCATGGCATGTTTGAGCAATATATCATTTAGTGACAACTTTGTGCAAAAAAAAAAAAAAAATTTGTCTCTTTCCCGCAACTTGTGTCGCAATATAAAATATTCCATGGACTCGACATGCCTCTCAGCAAATAGCTTGGGCTGTCTACTTTCCAAAATGGGGTCATTTGGGGGGTTTTGAACTGTCCTGGCATTTTATGCACAACATTTAGAAGCGTATGTCACACATCATCCACTCTTTTAACCACTTGAAGACAAAGCCCTTTCTGACACTTTTTGTTTACATGAAAAAGTTTTTTTTTTTTGCAAGAAAATTACTTTGAACCCACAAACATTTTATATTTTTTTAAAGGAAATGCCCTACAGATTAAAATGGTGGGTGTTTCATTTTTTTTTTTCACACAGTATTTGCGCAGCGATTTTTCAAACGCATTTTTTGGGGAAAAAACACACTTTTTTAAATTTTAATGCACCAAAACACACTATATTGCCCAAATGTTTGATGAAATAAAAAAGATGATCTTAGGCCGAGTACATGGATACCAAACATGACATGCTTTACAATTGCAGTGGCAACAAAATAAATACATTTTTAAAAGCCTTTAAAAGCCTTTACAGGTTACCACTTTAGATTTACATTGGAGGTCTACTGCAAAAATTACTGCCCTCGATCTGACCTTCGCGGTAATACCTCACATGCATGGTGCAATTGCTGTTTACGTTTGACGACAGACCGCCGCTTGCGTTCGCCTTAGCGCGAGAGCAGGGGGTGACAGGGGTGCTTTTTTTTTTTTTCTTTATTATTTTTTTTTGCTTTTTTATCTTATTTTTAAACTGTTCCTTTCATTTTTTTTTTTTTTAATCATTTTTATTGTTAGATCTCTCCTCTGCCCTCAAAGCATCTGACCACACCAAGATCGGTGTGATAAAATGCTTCCCCAATTTCCCAATTACGCTATTTACATCCGGCGAAATCTAAGTCATAAAATGCTCGTAGCTTCCGGTTTCTTAGGCCATAGAGATGTTTGGAGCCACTCTGGTCTCTGATCAGCTCTATGGTCAGCTGGCTGAATCACTGGCTGCATTCTCAGGTTCCCTGTTGAGACAGGAGAGCCAGAGAAAAACACGGAAGATGGTGGGGGGGGGGGGCATTCCCTTCCACGGCTTGTAAAAGCAGTCTAGAGGCTAATTAGCTGCTAGGATTGCTTTTACATGAAAGCCGACCGCTGGCTGAAAAGAATGATACCAAGATGATACCTAAACCTGCAGGCATCATTCTGGTATAACCACTCGAAGTCGTGAATGGCGTACCTGAAGACAAAAAAATGGTTAACAATAAAGCACAGTAAACGGTAAAGTATAAAAAATTGCATACATGAAAAACAAACATGATAAAACATAATAACAATAAAACATTGCAGAATAGAATACAGTAAAAAAGAGCAGAACAATAGAGAGAGAGAATAGAGAGAGAGAGAACAATAAAACGACAACTATTTTTTTTTAATTTTATATATTATTTTTTTTTACACTTTTTTTGTAACTAACTTTTATAACTGTAACCGGTTCCAGGTTCGGGTCTCTCAAATGCGATGGCATCTTGGGAGACCCTGTGAAAGTGTGCCTAGTCTGTGCAATGCTGTACCCTACGCGAATACTCAACTAGTGAATGGTAGCGTTCAAAACATTCACCAATGCAAAGACCAGGATTGTCAGGACAGGAGGGACAATAATAGCGGGTGTCACGCCTATATCTGCGCTTGCTGCAGACACAACATCTTTTTTGGGGGGGTTCGTTGGGTAGGGGTACTCGGGAGGACATAAAGAAAATGCCTCTCATGCAGCTGACTGCATTTGGTTGGGGATGTGAATGGGGGAAGTACGGGCGCTGCAGAAGTGGTGGGTTCCCAATTAGGATTGGCGAATGCAGCAGGAAGGGCATTATGGGCACGACGGGCCTGTTTGTCTTCTTCTTGGTGGCAGCGGTTCACTACTTGTGCTTGCCACCTCACCAGCTTGAACTGCACTTATGGGACTCGCCACGTCACCAAGTGTTACTGCAGTGCGGGTTTAACTACGACCGGGGTGTACTAGCCCGCTGGTGCTTGCCAGTTCAATAAAAAGTAGGGGCCTGCCCTATATACTCTGCAGAAATTGGGGCCTTAGGTAAGCCCTCACAGTTACTCTTGGTGGGCACAGGAACGGGCTCTGCTGTTAAATATTAGATCAAGAATTGTAATTACATGCCCCTGTTGAACAGGGTCAGAAAAATTGGGCCTTTGGTGGTGGTGCTGTTGCCACAACACTGTAACTCCTCACAGTTACTCTTGGTGGGCGCAGAAACGGGCCTGCTGTGAAATATTAGATCAAGAATTGTAATTACATGTCCCTGTTGAACAGGGGTAGAAAAATTGGGCCTTAGGTACTGGTGCCACAACACTACAACCCCTCACAGATACTCCTAGTTGGAGCGCAGGAATGAGCCCTCTTTCAAAATATTGCATCAAAAATTGTAATTACATGCCCCTGTTAAACAGGGGCTGAAAAATTGGGCCTTAGGCACTGGTGCTGGTGCCACAACACTGCAACCCCTCACAAATACTCTAGTTGAGTGCAGCAACGAAACCTCCATGCAAAATATTGCATCAAAAATTGTAATTACACGCCCCTGTTAAACAGGGGCTGAAAAATTGGGCCTTAGGCACTGGTGCTGGTGCCACAACACTGCAACCCCTCACAAATACTCTAGTTGAGTACAGCAACGAAACCTCCTTGCAAAATATTGCATCAAAAATTGTAATTACACGCCCCTGTTAAACAGGGGCTGAAAAATTGGGCCTTAGCCACTGGTGGCGGAGCCCAGAACCAAAAATATTATTACAAGCTATCAGCATGATCATTGAGGAGGAAGAGGATAGTCACTCAGCATAGCAGGATAGTCACTCAGCATCAGCATAGGCAGTCTTGAAGGGATCTGACATTTCAAAAAAAATATTCAGTTACATCAGCATCAGGTGCTTGTTAGCTGGTGGTGATCCAAGACTGATTCATTTTTATGAAGGTGGGTGGACAGGCACACCCTATGATCGGTTACAAAACCTCCAGCAGCACTGAATGTGCGTTCCGAAAGAACTGCAAAGTATTGCATCAAAAATTGTAATTACACTCCCCTGTTAAACAGGGGCTGAAAAATTGGGCCTTAGGCACTGGTGCTGATGCCACAACACTGCAACCCCTCAAAGAAACTCTAGTTGGAACGCAGGAACGAGCCCTGCTGCAAAGTATTGCATCAAAAATTGTAATTACACGCCCCTGTTAAACAGGGGCTGAAAAATTGGGCCTTAGGCACTGGTGGCAGCGCCCAGAACCAAAAATGTTCTTACAAGCTATTAGCGTGATCATTGAGGAGGAAGAGGATAATTACTCAGGATAGTCACTCAGCATCAGCATAGGCAGTCTTTGAAGGGACCTGAGATTTCAAAAAAAATTATTCGGTTACATCAGCATCAGGTGCTTGGTAGCTGGCGGTGATCCAAGACTGATTCATTTTTATGAAGGTCAGTCGATCGACCGAGTCAGTGGACAGACGCACCCTGTGATCGGTTACAAAGCCTCCAGCAGCACTGAATGTGCGTTTCGAAAGAATGCTGGATGCAGGACAGGCCAGTAGCTCAATTGCATACTGTGCAAGCTCTGGCCAGTGATCCATCCTCAAGACCCAGTAACCCACAGGATTTTCGGTGGGAAAGGTGTCCAAGTCAGATCTTGCCCCTAGGTATTCCTGCACCATGTAAAACAGACGCTGGCGATGGTTACTGGAACAAACCATACCTTGGGGCTGCGGACTAAAAAATTGTCTGAATACATCGGTCAAACGCCCACCTTCTCCACCGCTCCTTCTTTGACTGACCGAAGCCTCAGCAACACGTTGTCCAGGAACAGGAGTTTGTAACCTCCCAGTCTCTGGGAACGTGTTGCACAGACCTTTCTGAAAGGCCTCCCGAAGATGTTTCATCCTCTGCTCCATCTGCGATGGCCAGATAAGGTCCGCAACCTTACCCTTGTAATGTGGATCAAGGAGGGTTGCCAGCCAGTATTGATCCCTCTCCTTGATACCACGAATACGAGGATCCTTCCGCAGGCTTTGCAGGATCAGGGAGGCCATGCAGTGTAGTTTTGCTGAGGCATTCGGTCCGGAGTCCTCTGGGTCACTAAGGACGACATGATCCGCAGCCACCTCCTCCCAGCCACGTACAAGTCCATGGGTTTCTTGGGATTGTAAATGATCCCTTAAAGACTGCTGCTGATGCTGAGTGCCAGGCTCCACCTCCATGCTGACACAATCCTCTTCCTCCTCATCCTCCTCCTCTTCCTCCTCGTCCTCCTCCTCTTCCTCCTCGTCCTCCTCCTCTTCCTGTGTGATCGGCGGGCACGCAGGAACACTGTCTGGATAAATGGGGCCTTGGGAGCTAAGGAAGTCCTCCTCTTCCTGCCTCTGTTCTGCCTCAAGTGCCCTGTCTATTATTCCACGCAGTGTGTGCTCCAACAGGTGGACAAGGGGGACAGTGTCACCGATGCATGCACTGTCACTGCGCACCATCCTCGTGGCCTCTTCAAATGGTGACAGGACAGTGCATGCATCCCTGATCATGGCCCACTGGCATGGGGAAAAAAAAACAAGCTCCCCTGACCCTGTCCCGGTGCCATAGTCGCACAGGTACTCATTGATGGACCTCTGCTGCATGTGCAGCCGCAGCCGCATGGTCAACATTGAGTTCCACCTGGTGGGCATGTCACAGATTAGGCGGTTCTAGGGCAGGTTAAATTCCTTTTGGAGGTCAGCCAGCCGAGCACTGGCATTATATGACTGGCGGAAATGCACACAGACTTTCCTGGCCTGCCTCAGGACATCCTGTAAGCCCGGGTACCTGCCCAAGAACCGCTGCACCACCAAGTTAAGAACGTGAGCCAAACAGGGCACATGGGTCAGTTGTCCCTGTCGGAGGGCAGAGAGGAGGTTGGTGCCATTGCCACAAAGCACCATACCTGCCTTAAGCTGGTGTGGCGTCAACCACCTCTGAACCTGCCCCTGCAGAGCTGACAGAATCTCTGCCCTAGTGTGGCTCCTGTTCCCCAAGCACACCAGCTCAAGCACCGCCTGGCATCTTTTGGCCTGCATGCTTGCGTAGCCCCTTGATCACCTATGGAGCACCGCTGGTTCCGAAGACAAATCAGCACAGGAAGAGGCCATTGAGGAAGAAGAGGCGGAGGAGCTGGAGGAGAGAGGTGTGGCAGAATCACCAATAGTAGTATTTTGGAGGCGTGGTGGCGGAACAACCTCCAACACTACTGCACCCTGTCCTGCATCCTTCTGCCAGAAGAGTCACCCAGTGTGCAGTGAAAGATAGGTAATGTCCCTGTCCATGCCTCCTGGACCATGAGTCAGTGGTAATATGCACCTTACCACTGACCGCCCTGTCCAGCGAGGCCAAGACATTGCCTTCCACATGCCGGTAGAGAGCCGGAATCACCTTCCGTGAGAAAGTGGCGTTTGGGAACCTGCCACTGAGGAACCGCACATTCCACAAACTCACGGAAGGGGGCAGAGTCTACCAACTGAAAAGGCAGCAGTTGAAGTGCTAGCAATTTAGCCAAGGCTGGGAGTGAACTTCTTTCGGCGGTGCAGCAGCTGGGGCAGGGAAATTTGCCTGGTACAATCTGATGTTGGTGTATTGATAGCAGATTGTCCCTAAGTACTTGGCTGTGACACACCTAATTCTACACCTTCATTCCTCTCAGTGCAGGTCTCAGAAAGGACTGAAGGTATAGTGGGGTTGGAGATCCCAGCTGATGAGGAGCAAGGAGAGGTCCTCTTTGTTCTTTTGTGTGGGTCTTTTAGGTATGCTTGCCAACGAACTGCATGGCAGCTCAACATATGTCTGGTCAAGCGTGAGATGTTTTTGCCACGCAAGATACGCTTGAGACATATGTTGCAAATAGCAGCGGTGGGATCTGATGCACTCATCTCAAAAAAGGCCCACACCAAAGAACTTTTGGAATAACGGGCAGAGACAGCAGTGCCCTGCACATGCGGAGCTCTGCGGTGTGATGCAGTCGTTGTGCTGCCCTTAAGCTGGCCCCTGGAGGGCATCCTGCCTCATTGGTGATGTACCTCTTCCTCCTCCTCCTCCTCTCTCCTATCAGGCACCCACATTGAGTCAGTGACCTCATCATCCCCTCCCTCCTCATCACTGGAGCAAAGCTGGCAGTATGCTGCAGCTAGGGGAACTTGACTGCCAGATTGCTGTCCTTCTTGGGCACCCTCTCTCTCTGGGCTCACGTTACTGCCTTCCTCTAGCTGGGTACCATCATCGGAGCCTTCAAAACGCTGGGCATCCTCCTGGAACATGTACTCAACACTGTGGTCAAACAGTTCGGGGGATTCCCCAGTAGGACATGTTGGGGCTAGGGAAGGAGTGACTGATGCCATTGAGCCGAGGGAAGAGGCCACGTTGGCAGCTGCTTTGCCAGACAAAGTACCCTGAGCCTGGGTGAGAGAGGATGAGGGTGAGGGCGGCTTGGTCATCCACTCTACCAAGTCTTCAGCATGTTGTGGCTCAACACGGTCAGCTGCCGAAAAAAAGGACAAGCGTGTCCCACGGCCACGTGCTGATGAGGATGCACCGTCTCCAGGACCAGCACTGTTGCCTCTAGACACAGAGCCTGCTTGCCCTCTTTTATTGACATACTAATGGCCTGCAGTGAGATGTAGCTGCACAAAGCTGGGATGTATATATATACTGATACTGCAGCTAGCAGAATCAACTGCCTGCCTGTAGTATTATTAGTATGAGAACACCAGCAATTGTCTTCAGGTAGCTCTAGGTGCACACTGTGCAGAGGACGCAGTACACTAACTGTAAATACTGTAACTGCCTGCTGCCTGTGGTATTAATAGGAGCAGAACAACAGCAATTGCATTCAGGTAGCTTTAGGTGCACACTGTGCAAAGGACGCAGTACACTAACTGTAAATACTGTAGCTGCCTGCCTGTGGGATTAATAGGATCAGAAGAACACCACCAATTTTATTCAGGTAGCTTTAGGTGCACACTGTGCAGAGGACGCCTACACTAACTTGTAAATACTGCAGCTGCCTGCGGTACTGTACTAATAGGATCCGAAGAACACCACTAATTTTCTTCAGGTAGCTTTAGGTGCACACTGTGCAGAGGACGCACTACACTAACTTGTAAATACTACAGCTGCCTTCGGTCTTGTACTTATAGGGTCAGAAGGACACCACTAATTTTCTTCAGGTAGCTTTAGGTGCACACTGTGCAGAGGACGCACTACACTAACTGTAAATACTGTAGCTAATAGGACTAATAGGTTTAGAAGAACACCAGCAATTTTCTTCAGGTAGCTGTAAATACTGTAAAAACACCTGCCTGCCTGTCAGTAATAGGAAGAGAATAACAGGAACGGATCTAGCTAAACTGAATACAGTGTGTGTATATATATTGGCCAAGCATGCGGGTCATAGTGCACCCATCCGAGACTGCTGCATCTGAGTCCTCTCAGGCGTGCCTCCCAGTCTTCCAGACTGTGTGAACACTCACCACCTATTTGGCTGCCTCTACGGAACTCCTGGAGACTTTCCTGGCAGTGTTCTCCCACTGTCCTCTTTTGCTCCTCCTGTACCTCCTGGCAAGGACACCTCTGTGTGTTGGAAGAAGGTCCTGTCTGCACCCGAGCCAATGCCCAAGCTCACCTCCTCCAGACTGGGGAGCTCCCTCAAAGGCCTCAACAACCTAACACTCCATCTCCATTCTTCCACCTGAACAACTCCTTCCCAGCTGGGCTGACCCTGGGTATTTAAGGAGTCCTGCCCCCTGTGAATCCAAGTTGGGGATTGGTCAGGGCTCCTTAGAATACCCCAGGTGGCTCCATCTCCCCTCTCCACCTCTCTTTCCAGAAAACTCCAGAAGGTTTTACAAAGAAGTGGGAGGTCCTAGTGACACCATCTGTGAATCACCCAGCACTACTCTAGGTCACTCCCAACCCGGATCACAAAAACACACCCAAGCTTGGCTGCTAGCCAAGCCTGGAATTTTAACTGCTTTTTAAAAAAAAAAACATTACTCTACTAACACACAAGAGGGTACTACACATTTGAGACCTTAAATTGCAAGATCCTAGAGCACAGGGACTGATGGGAATGCACAGTATGGTGCTATGAAAATTCCTATACTAAATAATTTTATGAAGACCTCATTGATAATACTCAATAATACTTGGTATTATTATCTTTTCTGACTGGTTAGCCTGTTGCAGGTCAGGTCACCCTTGTATATGAGTAGAAGAGGTGGCAGCTACTATAACGCGGCTTGTTTATATTAACTTGTGTCAGGGCAAGATCTAAAATCCAATCTTGTTTAGGAGATTGCTGTGGGACCTATTTATTCAACAGTGATGAATACAAAGCATGATTACCACCATCAACCAATTCTGTCCTAACCATACCTTGCTCCAATGGCGGTGCGTCCATAAGGGCGCACGGGCGCCGCCCCCTCTCTCCAGCCACCCCCTCTTTGACCAATGGATAGATTCAAGTATTGCATGAATCTATCCATGGCCGCCGCTGCCATCCCCTATTCAGGTGTCTGGCAGGAGGTGTTTTTGAAGCACCTGATTAGAGCCATATGCTCTAATAGGTGTCAAAAACGGTGACCTGCGAGCGCCATGCTTGGCGCTCGCAGTTCACTCAGGTATGTTAGAAAAGCTAAAGAATATTCGCATTTCTATCTCTGAACCACCTCTCCATCAATCAGGTGCTCGGGTCTGTCACCCATCACCTGATTGGCTGAAATGACAGGCGCTGTGATTGGATGCCTATCAGGCGTCCAATCGCCTATAGGAGAGTACGGGAGGAGAGGACAGGAGAAGACATGGAGGACATGGAGGAGCATGTCCATGGCGGACAGCACTTGCCGCCATCAACCGCTGCCCCTCCGAGACAGGGTAAGTCCCGGGCAGACGGCGAGCGGGCGGGGGGGTTACAGTGGCAGCATTCAACGGGCACAGTGGCAGCATTCGATGGGCACAGTTGGAGTATTTAATGGCACAGTGGGAGTATTTAATGGCACAGTGGGAGCATTTGATGGCACAGTGGCAGCATTTGATGGCAGAGTGGCAGCATTTGATGGCACAGTGGCAGCATTTGATGGCACAGTGGGAGCATTTGATGGCACAGTGGGAGCATTTGATGGCACAGTGGGAGCGTTTAATGGGCACAGTGGCTGCGTTTGATGGGCACAGTGGCGGCAATTGAAGGGCACAGTGGCTGCGTTTGATGGTACAGTGAGGCTGCAATTGATGAATTTTTTTCACAATTTTTCAGTTTGTTTGCACCCCCCAAAAATTTTGAGCACCAGTCACCACTGCCTTGCCCTGTATAGAAACTGTTTCTTACTTGAACTTTAAGCTGCACCACAGACAAATTATTTATTTCTTCTCAATAAGAAGAAAAAAGTGCATTGTAAATAATGCTGCCCATTAGACTCTACACCTCCTTCTAAAACATGTTTCACCCCGGAAGAGGAGAGGCTATACTTACCAAGCATATAGGTTCACAGTTTCTAAAATTTGGAGAGCACATTTGATATCGTCACTGAGGTCATCATCGTCAAATTCTAAAATACAAAACAAAAACACACACATATACATATTTATATATATATATATATATATATATATATATATATATATATATAAAATAATTTCTGAAGAAATTACACTTTGCTACAATGTAAAGTAGTGAGTGTACATTTTGTATAACAGTGTAAATTTCCTGTCCCCTCAAAATAACTCAACACACAGCCTAATGTCTAAACCGCTGGCAACAAAAGTGAGTACACCCCTAGGTGAAAATATCCAAATTGGGCACAATTAGCCATTTCCTCTTCCTGGTGTCATGTGACTCGTTAGTGTTAGCGTTAGGTCTCAGGTGCGAATGGGGAGCAGGTGTGTTAAATTTGGTGTTATCGCTCTCACTCTCATACTGGTGACTGGAAGTTCAACATGGCACCTCATGGCAAAGAACTCTCTGAGGATCTAAAAAAAAGAATTGTTGCTCTACATCAAGATGGCCTAGGCTATAAGAAGTTTGCCAAAACTCTGAAACTGAGCTGTAACACGGTGGCCAAGACCATACAGAGGTTTAACAGGACAGGTTCCACTCAGAACAGGCCTCGCCATGGTTGACCAAAGAAGTTGAGTGCATGTGCTCAGCGTTATATCCAGAGGTTGTCTTTGGAAATACAGTGGGGACAGAAAGTATTCAGACCCCCTTAAATTTTTCACTCTTTGTTTTATTGCAGCCATTTGCTAAAATCATTTAAGTTCATTTTTTTTCCTAATTAATGTGCACACAGCACCCCATATTGACAGAAAAACACAGAATTTTTGACATTTTTGCAGATTTATTAAAAAAGAAAAACTGAAATATCCTAAGTATTCAGACCCTTTGCTCAGTATTTAGTAGAAGCACCCTTTTGATCTAATACAACCATGAGTCTTTTTGGGAAAGATGCAACAAGTTTTTCACACTTGGATTTGGGGATCCTCTGCCATTCCTCCTTGCAGATCCTCTCTAGTTCTGTCAGATTGGATGGTAAACGTTGGTGGACAATTTTTAGGTCTCTCCAGAGATGCTCAATTAGGTTTAAGTCAGGGCTCTGGCTGGGCCATTCAACAACAGTCACAGAGTTGTTGTGAAGCCACTCCTTTGTTATTTTAGCTGTGTGCTTAGGGTCATTGTCTTGTTGGAAGGTAAATCTTCGGCCCAGTCTGAGGTCCTGAGCACTCTGGAGAAGGTTTTCATCCAGGATATCCCTATACTTGGGATATTCATCTTTCCCTCGATAGCAACCAGTCATCCTGTCCCTGCAGCTGAAAAACACCCCCACAGCATGATGCTGCCACCACCATGCTTCACTGTTGGGACTGTATTGGACAGGTGATGAGCAGTGCTTGGTTTTCTCTACACACATACCGCTTAGAATTAAGGCCAAAAAGTTCTATCTTGGTCTCATCAGACCAGAGAATCTTATTTCTCACCATCTTGGAGTCCTTCAGGTGTATTTTTAGCAAACTCCATGCAGGCTTTCATGTGTCTTGCACTGAGGAGAGGCTTCCGTCGGGCCACTCTGCCATAAGGCCCCGACTGGTGAAGGGCTGCAGTGATGGTTGACTTTCTACAACCTTCTCCCATCTCCCGACTGCATCTCTGGAGCTCAGCCACAGTGATCTTTGGGTTCTTCTTTACCTCTCTCACCAAGGCTCTTCTCCCCCGATAGCTCAGTTTCTAGGAAGGGTTCTGGTCGTCCCAAACGTCTTCCATTTAAGGATTATGGAGGCCAATGTGCTCTTAGGAACCTTAAGTGCAGCAGAAATTTTTTTGTAACCTTGGCCAGATCTGTGCCTTGTCACAATTCTGTCTCTGAGCAGTTCCTTTGACCTCATGATTCTCATTTGCTCTGACATGCACTGTGAGCTGTAAGGTCTTTTATAGACAGGTGTGTGGCTTTCCTAATCAAGTCCAATCAGTATAATCAAACACAGCTGGACTCAAATAAAGGTGTAGTACCATCACAAGGATGATCAGAAGAAATGGACAGCACCTGAGTTAAATATGAGTGTCACAGCAAAGGGTCTGAATACTTAGGACCATGTAATATTTCAGTTTTTCTTTCTTAATAAAACTGCAAAAATGTCAACAATTCTGTGTTTTTCTGTCAATATGGGGTGCTGTGTGTACATTAATGAGGAAAAAAAAATAACTTAAATGATTTTAGCAAAAGCTGCAATATAACAAAGAGTGAAAAATTTAAGGGGGTCTGAATACTTTCCGTCCCTACTGTATGAGTGCTGCAGAGGTTGAAGGGGTGGGGGGACAGCCTGTCAGTGCTTAGAACATGCCACTGCATCAAATTAGTCTGCAGGGCTGTCGTCCCAGAAGGAAGCCTCTTCTAAAGATGATGCACAAGAAAGCCCGCAAACAGTTTGCTGAAGACAAGCAGACTAAGGACATGGATTACTGGAACCATGTCCTGTGGGCTGATGAGACCAAGATAAACGTATATGGTTAAGATGGTGTCAAGTGTGTGGCGGCAACCAGCTGAGGAGTACAAAGACAAGTGTCTCTTGCCTACAGTCAAGCATGGTGGTGGGAGTGTCATGGTCTGAGGCTGCATGAGTGCTGCTGGCACTGGGGAGCTACAGTTCATTGAGGGAACCATGAATGCCAACATGTACTGTGACATACTGAAGCCGAGCATGATCCCCTCCCTTCGGAGACTGGGCCGCAGGGCAGTATTCCAACATGATAACGACCCCAAACACACCTCCAAGATGACCACTGCCTTGCTAAATAAGCTGAGGGTACAGGTGATGGATTGGCCAAGTATGTCTCCAGACCTAAACTCTATTGAGCATCTGTGGGGCATCCTCAAACAGAAGGTAGAGGAGCGCAAGGTCTCTAACATCCACCAGCTCCGTGATGTCGTCATGGAGGAGTGGAAGAGGATTCCAGTGGCAACCTGTGAAGCTCTGGTGAACTACATGCCCAAGAGGGTTAGGGCAGTGTTGGAAAATAATGGTGGCCACACAAAATATTGACACTTTGGGCACAATTTTGACATTTTCACTTAGGGGTTTACTCACTTTTGTTGCCAGCGGTTTAGATATTAACCACTTCAGTCCCAGAAGGATTTATCTCCTTAAAGAGGGAGTCCCACGAAAAAAAATATTTAAATGTCAGCAGCTACAAATACTGCAGCTGCTGACTTTCAAAATAAGGACACTTACCCGTCTCAGTGTCCAACGATGTCGGCACCCAAGGCCGAACCGTCACTCGGCTCTCGGGTGCTGCCACCGCCATCTTCTGTAAGGGAATCAGGAAATTAAGCCTTGCTACTACTGTGCCTACTGTGCATGCACGAGTCGCGCTGCGCAATCAGAATGGTCCCTGCTGTCTCTGGGACCCGTGTGTGTCCCAGCAGACAGTGCGGGGGGACGGGAAGTGGTGTAGACTGCCGTGGGAGTCTAAGCCCGGAAGTGGGTGCAAATACCTGTATTAGGCAGGTATCTGCACCCCCCTCCCCCCTGAAAGGTGCCAAATGTGACACCAGGGGGGAGGGTTCCAAAAAGCGGAGGCTCAATTTTTGTGTTAACCTCTGCTTTAATGACCAGGCCATTTTTTTGCGATACGGCGCTTCGTCCCTTTAACTGACAATTGCGCGGTCATGCGACGTTTTATCCGAACAAAATTGATGTCCTTTTTCCCACAAATAGCTTTCTTTTGGTGGTATTTGATCACCTCTGTGGCTTTTTTATTTTTTACCAGCGGTTTAGACAAAAAAAGACTGACAATTTTGAAAAAAATATATTTTTTGAAACTTTCTGCTATAATACATATCCCAAAAAATATTTTAAAAAGCTAATTTATTAATCAGTTTAGGCCGATATATATTCTTCTACATATTTTTGGTAAAAAAAAAATCGCAATAGGCGTATATTGGTTTGCGCAAAACTTATCGCGTCTACAAACTACATGATAGATTTAGTGACTTCTTTTTTTTTAATTGTTTTGACTGGTAATGGTGTCGATCTGCGATTTTTAGCGGGACTGCAACATTGCAGCGGACAAATCTGACCCCAAATGACTTTTTTTGGGGGACCAGTGACATTATTACATTTAAAAAACACAACACAGAAAAGGTAGCACTATACACAACACACTATGATATTCCCAGTGTGCTATCTTAAAGTACATACATATAAACATTAGTATAGTCCATAAATGGTTACAGAGAGCTGCTGTGTTGATTGCATAAAGAGTGATAGGAGAGTCCAATGTTCTTTCCAATTCCGTGAGACAAAAATGCTGTCACCAACACCTCCCCATGTGCAGGGAATAAGGGGGTGTGCAGATTCCCCCTACAGATAAAACTCTTACCAGAAATCACTGGAAAACAGCGCATAAACAACGGAATATTGTTTGGACAAGTTATCTCGGGATACTTCTTCTCCAAGTCTCGTTGATACCAGAAGACAAATCCCACACTCAAATGATCATTCAGAAAACGAGGAGGAAACACCATAGCATAATCCCATTGATAAAACTTATTTTAAATTAAACAAAACACAACTTCCCCCTTTAGGACTCGGACTTACAAACATGTAAAAATAAGCAGGCATGAATAACATTAAGTCAACAAAGACACCCTAGGATCGTTTACAGCGTCTCCTACCCCAATGAGCTGAAATCACCAGCGGTAGTCACAGCCGTATCTCCGATCGACGTGCTGACGTCACTACTGTTTGTCGTATGGCTCCGCCCTGATGCATTTCATCATCCACTACATCATCTGAGGGTGTGGCCATACAACACAACGTGCCATTTTATACTTTAGCTGACCGGAAACATTTAACCCTTACCGCTGTACATTTTCATCCCCTCACTGGTGTATTGCTACATGAGCAGGGATAATCAATCCGTGAACACAGCCGCGCAGGGGCAACCAATTCCATTGGCACATATTCCTGCAACCAAGTCACGGGCAGCTCCACAAATGCACCGATACACACGGACTGATCATCAGCGTGCCCCTTCCAAAAGTATCGCTATAACAATATTAGCTTATAATATTATCTTAAGGAATTGCTATGCTAAAGTATACACTGCATTCACATTACATAAATCATGAAATTCTGCACCATTATTATTACATGATAAAAGCATATAACAAACCCATATGAAAAAAAAACATTACATTAAAAAACAGGAAAGAAAAGAACAATCAAAGAGAGATGATAGCTATAAAATATGAAGTTACTAATACAAACTAACATGCGACTTGTCTTCACATAAACTCCCCCCTTTAATAACTCAATTTAATACTCAGCAACTTATACATATTTAAACGATATTGGATAATCTCCCCTGAAATAACCCATTCTATAAGATTACAGAGGGAGCAGATTCCCATCTAAAAGTTTAATATAATTGGGCTAAAATTAATAAATCTAAACAGACCATCAATCAATTCATTAAACCCTATTAAGAGTTAAAGTGTAAAATTATTTTTTTAAATAATTTTTTTTTAAATGTGGAATCTATGACACTTGCAATATTCTAATAGTCACTAATATAGCAGTTCACGTCCGTTCACGTCTACGTTCAAGCCATTGGGAGTGTTTCACTCTTGGATATTACTCGTATTAAATTGGACCCCCTCCAGTTTGGATGGACTCTGTTCACCCCCCAAAATTTTAAACCGGATGGGTCTTGGTTGTGATGGTTTTTAAAGTGTAAGGACATGCATGGTATTTAAATCCAATTTCTATGTTATATATATATGTTCCGAGATGTGTTTTGTCAGACTCCTTTTAGTGCCACAAGTAATGAACTCAGAGATTTTATTTTTACCTGTGGAAGTAAATTATGTTAGACCCTGGATAGGGTGATTAACCTTAGAGCAGGTTTGACATCTCCTGCATGCAAAAAAAAAAACGGCGCGGTCCCAAAGCATGACAGGTCTGACCGGTGGATCTAACACTTTTCTAACCACCCTATCCCCAAAATTGGGAGCCTTTCTATTTATAAAGGAAGGGTTTCGCGAAAGAGCTTGATTGAGAACTCTATCCATGCATAAAATATGCCAATGGCATTTGAAGATGTTCTCAATCTCTATTGCACATGAACATTGGAGATGAATCCCCATTCCTGTCTAGAGTCACAAGAGCAATCTTTGTCTCTCAGACAGGCTTCTCGAGGAATACCCCCAACCTCATGTACAATTACAATGGGGGCGATGTCCACTACTTAACGGAAGGTAACTGTTCCTATCAATGGGTTTAAAATACACAGTGGTGGTCAGTGTATCCCCTTGTCTTAAAATATTGACATCCAGAAAATGTATCTGTTCCCTATTACTTTCATAGTCCAATTTAATATTGTTATCATTGGAATTGAGTTCTGACATAAATTCCTGTAGTGCACTCTCATTTCTCTCCCAAATGAAGAATAGGTCGTCAATATACCTTTGGCAAACCCAGATTTGTCCTCCCACTCCCCCATAAATAGGTTTGCTAGACTTTGGGCAAATTTTGCCCCCATTGCAACTCCTCTTTTCTGTGAATAAAAATGATGATTGTACCAAAAGTAATTGTGCGGCAGGCAAAACTCTAATGCCTGTCTCAAAAATACCTTTTGTTCAAATGGAACATCTTCCCTTTGGCTTAAAGCTCAATTCAGTGCCAGCAGAGCATCATCATGTTGGATGATGGTGTACAAAGATGACACATTAGCGGTCACTAGAAAAATTTCCTGTTTTCCTGACAAGTTGATTTCGCTGATAAAATGTAAAAGGTTTTTAGTGTCCTTTAAATAAGCTTTCATCTGTAAGGCACTAGCCTGTAGAAAGGTATCAAGATACTGTCCCATTCTAGCTGTGACAGACCCTATGCTATTCACAATCGGGCGTATTGGTGGATTCTCGAGGTCTTTATTTGGTAAGGTATAAATCGTTGGAATTCGGCAGAAACTGGGTACTAGATATTTATTTTCTATTTTATTCAGAACTTTTTTATCAAAGCCCAAATTGATCAGTCATTGGAGATCCCTCTGGTAAGAGGGGGTGGGGTCTGAACTCAACTTGACATATGTGCTTTCATCAGATAACATATCTGATTGAGTATCGTAAAAACTTTTGTCCAAGATGACAACACCTCCACCTTTGTCAGCTGGCCGGACTATAATGTTTTTTCTGTCCTCAAGCTGTTCTATACCTTCCTGAATATAGCGGGGGTTTATAGTTTTCTTGGGTATTACTTGTTCCAAATCTTTCAAAATACATTTTTTTATTTTGATGATTTCAGCTCAGTGGGGTAGGAGACGCCGTAAATGATCCTCTGGTGTCTTTGCTGATTTAATGTTATTCATGCCTGCTTATTTTTGCAAGTTTGTAAGTGCAAGTCCTAAAGGGGGGGAGTTGTGTTCTGTTTAATTTTAAAAAAAAATTATCAATGGGATTACGCTATGGTGTTTCCGTTTGTTTTCTTAATGATCGTTTGAGTGTGAGATTCGTCTTCTGGTATCAACGAGACTTGGAGAGGAAGTATCCCGAGATAGCATGTCAAAACAATATTCCGTTGTTTATGCGCTGTTTTCCAGTGATTTCTGGTAAGAGTTTTATCTGTAGGGGGAATCTGCACACCCCCTTCTTCCCTGCACGTGGGGAGGTGTTGGTGACCGCATTTTTGTCTCACGGAATTGGAAAGAACTATGGACTCTCCTATCACTCTTTATGCAATCAACACAGAAGCTCTCTGTAACCGTTTATGGACTTTACTAATGTTTATATGTATGCACTGGGAATACCATAGTGTGTTCTGTATAGTGCTAACTTTTCTGTGTTGTGTTTTTTATATGCTTTGCCTGCCTCTTGCAGGTTATATAGTAGCAGTTGTAGCCTTAATTGGCCCTATCTTTACGCAGTAAGGGATATTTACTGATTTATTTCACTGTCACATAAGTGCTTGTATCTGTAGGAACGGGCCATTCTCGTTCTTTCTGTGACATTATTACATTGATCAGTGCTATAAAATGCACTGATCAATGTAAAAATTACACTGGCTGGAAAGGGATTAACACTAGGGAGCGATCAAGGGGTTAAGTGTGTTATAACTGTAGGGCAGATGGGCTTACTGGAACATGACAGAGATCGCTGTTCCCTAGATCTCTGCCATGTCACTATGCAAAACAGGGAATCGCCTTGTTTACATAGGCAGTTCCCCATTCTGCCTCTTCTCACCGTGATTGCAAATTTACACTGTTATACTCACTACTTTACAATGTAGCAAAGTGTAATCTCTTCAGTGTTGTTACATGAAAAGATATAATAAAATATTTACAAAAATGTGAGGGGTGTACTTACTTTTGTGAGATACTGTATATATACACAATTGTGCTCATAAGTTTACATACCCTGGCAAAATTTATGATTATTGGCCATTTTTCAGAGAATATGAATGATAACACAAAAACATTTCTTTCACTCATGGTTAGTGTTTGGCTGAAGCCATTTATTATCAATCAACTGTGTTTACTCTTTTTAAATTATAATGACAACAGAAACCTCCCAAATGACCCTGATCAAAGGTTTACATACATGATTTTGGCCTGATAACATGCACACAAGTTGACACAAAGGGGTTTGAATGGCTATTAAAGTGGTTGTAAACCCTTACAGACCACTTTTACCTACCGGTAAGCCTAGATTAAGGAAGTGGAATGTTATGCAATGGCCAAGTCAATCACCTGACCTGAAACGATTGAACATGCATTTCAGTTGCTGAAGACAAAACTGAAGGGAAAATGCCCCAAGAACAAGCAGAAACTGAGGACAGTTACAGTAGAGGCCTGGCAGAGCATCACCAGGGGTGAAACCCAGCGTCTGGTGATGTCTATGCGTTCCAGACTTCAGGCTGTAATTGACTGCAAAGGATTTGCAACGAGGTATTAAAAAGTGAAAGTTTGATGGATGATTGTTAATCTGTCCCATTACTTTTGGTCCCTTAAAAAGTGGGAGGCACATATCCAAACTGTTGTAATTCCTACACCGTTCACCTGATTTGTATGTAAATGCCCTCAAATTAAAGCTGAAAGTCTTCAGTTAAAGCACATCTTGTTTGTTTTATTTCTAATCCATTGTGGTGATGTAAAGAGCCATAAAGATTAGAATTGTGCCGATGTCCCAATATTTAAGGACCTGACCGTGTGTGTGTGTGCGTGTATATATATGTGTATATATATGTGTATATATATATATATATATATGTATGTATGTATGTGTAGTACAGTGGTGGCTGGTGCTAAAAAATTTTTGGGGGGGCGCAAGCAAACTGAAAAAAACATCAATTGCGGCCTCACTGCGCCCATCATATGCAGTCACTGTGCTCCATAAAATGCAGCCACTGTGCCATCAATAGCAGCCTCTGCGCCCATCATATGCAGCATCTGTGCCCATCTTATGCAGTCTGTGTCTGTGATATGCAGCCTGTGCCCATCATAGGCAGCTTCTGTGCCCATCATATGCAGCCCCTGTGCCCATCATATGCAGCATGTGCCCATCTTATGCAGCTTCTGTGCCCATCTTATGCAGCCTGTGCCCGTCATATGCAACTTCTGCCCATCATATGCAGCCTGTGCCCATCATATGCAGATTGTGCCCGTCATATGCAGCTTCTGCCCATCATATGCAGCCTCTGTGCCCATCTTATGCAGCCTGTTCCCAACATATGCAGCCTCTGTGCCCATCATATGCAGCCTCTGTGCCCATCACATGCAGTCTGTGCCTGTCATATGCAGCCTGTGCCCTTCATATGCAGCTTTTGTGCCTATATTATTCAGCTTTTGTGCCCATCTTATGCAGCTTCTGTGCTCATCATATGCAGCATGTGCCCATCATATGTAGCTTCTGCCAATCATATGTAGCCTGTGCTCGTCATAAGCAGATTCTGCCCATCATATGCAGCCTCTGCCTATCATATGCAGCCTGTGCCCAACATATGCAGCCTGTGCCCATCATGTGCAGCCTCCGTGCCCATCATATGCAGCCTGTGCCAATCATATGAAGCGTTTGCCCATCATATGCAGCCTGTGCCCAACATATGCAGCCTCTGTGTCCATCTTATGCAGTCTGTGCCTGTGATATGCAGCCTGTGCTCATCATATGCAGCTTCTGTGCCCATCATATGCAGCCCCTGTGCCCATCATATGCAGCCTGTGCCCATAATATGCAGCTTCTGTGCCCGACATATGCAGCATGTGGCCATCATATGCAGCCTGTGCCCGTCATATGCAGCTTTTATGCCCATCTTATGCAGCTTCTGTGCCCATCAAATGCAGCATGTGCCCGTCATATGTAGCTTCTGTCCATCACATGCAGCCTGTGCCCATCATAAGCAGCTTCTGCCCATCACATGCAGCCTGTGCCCAACATATGCAGCCTCTGTGCCCATCATATACAGCCTGTGCCCATCATATGCAGCTTCTGTGCCCATCATAAGCAGCTTCTGCCCATCATATGCAGCATGTGCCCGTCATATGCAGCTTCTACCCATTATATGCAGCCTGTGCCCGTCATATGCAGCTTCTGCCCATCATATGCAGCCTGTGCCCAACATATGCAGCCTCTGTACCCGTCATATGCAGCCTCTGTACCCGTCATATGCAGCATGTACCCATCGTATGCAGATTTTGTGCCCATATTATGCAGCTTTTCTGCCCATCGTATGCAGCATGTGCCCATCATATGTAGCTTCTGCCCATCATATGCAGCCTGTGCCCATCATAAGCAGCTTCTGCCCATCATATGTAGCCTGTGCCCATCATATGCAGCCTCTGTGCCCAACATATGCAGCCTCTGTGCCCATCATATGCAGCCTGTGCCCATTATATGCAGCCTGTGCCCAACATATGCAGCCTCTGTACCTGTCATATGCAGCATGTGCCCATCATATGCAGCTTCTGCCCCTCATATGCAGCTTCTGTGCCCATCTTATGCAGCTTCTGTGCCCATCTTATGCAGCTTTTGTGCCCATCTTATGCAGCCTGTGCCCAACATATGCAGCTCCTGTGCCCAACATATGCAGCTCCTGTGCCCATCATATGCAGCTTCTGTGCCCATCATATGCAGCTTCTGTGCCCATCATATACAGCTTCTGTGCCCATCATATGCAGCTTTTGTGCCCATCATATGCAGCATGTGCCCGTCATATGCAGCCTGTGCCCGTCATATGCAGCCTGTGCCCGTCATATGCAGCTTCTGCCCATCATATGCAGGCTCTGTGCCCAACATATACAGCCTGTGTCCATCATATGCAGCTTCTGTGCCCATCATATGCAGCCTCTGTGCCCATCATATGCAGCCTCTGTACTCATCATATGCAGCCTGTGCCCATCATATTCAGCTTCTGTGCCCATCATATTCAGCTTCTGTGCCCATCATATGCAGCTTCTGTGCCCATCTTATGCAGCTTCTGTGCCCATCTTATGCAGCTTCTGTGCCTGTCATATGCAGCCTGTGCCTGTCATATGCAGCCTGTGCACATCATATGCAGCTTCTGCCCCTCATATGCAGCTTTTGTGCCCATCTTATGCAGCTTCTGTGCCCATCATATGCAGCCTGTGCCTGTCATATGTAGCTTCTGCCCAGCATATGCAGCCTGTGCCCATCATAAGCAGCTTCTGCCCACCATATGAAGCCTGTGCCCATCATATGCAGCCTGTGCTCAACATATGCAGCCTCTGTGCCCATCATATGACGCTTCTGTGCCCATCTTTTGCAGCCTGTGTCCAACATATGCAGCCTCTGTACCCGTCATATGCAGCATGTGCCCATCATATACAGCTTCTGCCCCTCATATGCAGCTTTTGTGCCCATCTTATGCAGCTTCTGTGCCCATCTTATGCAGCTTCTGTGCCCATCATATGCAGCATGTGCCCGTTATATGTAGCTTCTGCCCATCATATGCAGCCTGTGCCCGTCATAAGCAGCTTCTGCCCATCATATGCAGCATGTGCCCGTCATATGCAGCTTCTGCCCATCATATGCAGCCTGTGCCCGTCATATGCAGCGTCTGCCCATCATATGCAGCCTGTGCCCAACAAATGCAGCCTCTGTACCCATCATATGCAGTATGTGCCCGTCATATGCAGCTTCTGCCTCTCATATGCAGCTTTTGTGCCCATCTTATGCAGCTTCTGTGCCCATTATATGCAGCATGTTCCCGTCATATGTAGCTTCTGCCCATCATATGCAGCCTCTTCCCATCATAAGCAGCTCCTGCCCATCATATGCAGCTTGTGCCCATCATAAGCAGCTTCTGCCCATCATATGCAGCATGTGTCCGTCATATGCAGCTTCTGCCCATCATATGCAGCCTGTGCCCATTATATGCAGCTTCTGCCCATCATATACAACTTCTGCCCATCATATGCAGCCTCTGTGCCCATCATATGCAGCCTGTGTCCTTCATATGCAGCCTGTGCCCAACATATGCAGCCTCTGTGCCAGTCATATGCAGCCTGTGCCTGTCATATGCAGCTTCTGCCCCTCGTATGCAGCTTTTGTGCCCATCTTATGCAGCTTCTGTGCCCATCTTATGCAGCTTCTGCCCATCATATGCAGCATGTGCCCATCATATGCAGCTTCTGCCCATCATATGCAGCCTGTGCCCTTCATATGCCACCTCTGCCCATCATATGCAGCTTCTGTGCCCATCATATGCAGCCTCTGTGCCCATCATATGCAGCCTGTGCCCTTCATATGCAGCTTCTGCCCATCATATGCAGCTTCTGTGCCCATCATATGCAGCTTCTGTGCCCATCTTATGCAGCTTCTGTGCCCGTCATATGCAGCCTGTGCCCATCTCATGCAGCTTCTGTGCCAGTCATATGCAGCATGTGGCCTTCATATGCAGCCTGTGCCCATCATATGCAGCCTGTCCCCATCATATGCAGCCTGTGCCCATCATATGCAGCCTGTGCCCCTCATATGCAGCTTTTGTGCCCTTATTATGCAGCTTTTGTGCCCATCTTATGCACCTTCTGTGCCCATCATATGCAGCCTGTGCCCGTCATATGTAGCTTCTTCCCCTCATATGCAGCCTGTGCCCATCATAAGCAGCTTCTGCCCATTATATGCAGCTTCTGCCCATCATATACAGCTTCTGCCCATCATATGCAGCCTCTGTGCCCATCATATGCAGCCTGTGTTCTTCATATGCAGCCTGTGCCCAACATATGCAGCCTCTGTGCCAGTCATATGCAGCCTGTGCCTGTCATATGCAGCTTTTGTGCCCATCTTTTGCAGCTTCTGTGCCCATCTTATGCAGCTTCTGCCCATCATATGCAGCATGTGCCCATCATATGCAGCTTCTGCCCATCATATGCAGCCTGTGCCCTTCATATGCCACCTCTGCCCATCATATGCAGCTTCTGTGCCCATCATATGCAGCCTCTGTGCCCATCATATGCAGCCTGTGCCCTTCATATGCAGCTTCTGCCCATCATATTCAGCTTCTGTGCCCATCATATGCAGCTTCTGTGCCCATCTTATGCAGCTTCTGTGCCCGTCATATGCAGCCTGTGCCCATCTCATGCAGCTTCTGTGCCAGTCATATGCAGCATGTGCCCTTCATATGCAGCCTGTGCCCATCATATGCAGCCTGTCCCCATCATATGCAGCCTGTGCCCATCATATGCAGCCTGTGCCCCTCATATGCAGCTTTTGTGCCCATATTATGCAACTATTACGCATGCGGCAAATGCATTCCGTGTAAGCATGCAAAGGGGAACATAAAGAAAAGGAAAAAATTCCTAGCCTCAGCTACTGGTAAGGAATATGAAATCAAACAGTTAATTACCTGCGACACGGTAGGGGTCGTGTATATGCTGGAGTGCGGGTGCGGGCTCTAGTATATAGGGAGAACATCCAGACCCCTACATGTGAGGCTTGCTGAGCATGTTAACAACATTAAGAAAGGCCTGAAAACCCACAATGTCTCTAGACACTTTAAACTCCATCATCATCAGAATCCCAAAAGTTTGAGGTTTTGGGGTATAGAGAGGGTCACGAGACACTGGAGGGGGGGCAATTTCATAAGGCAACTGAGTAAGAGAGAATCTTACTGGATCTTCGAAACCAGGGTTCTTTGCCCTGAAGGGTTAAACGTGGATTTCGACACTAATTGTTTTATATCAGACAGTTGATTCTTATTTGATTGATTTTTTATCTTATTATATTTGATGACAGTGGCCGCGGATGACTCACATTTTAAATTTTTATAGTGTTCTGAAAATTTATTGTATATATATTTTTTTATATATATATGTTTTTTTATATATATATGTTTTGATTTTTAATATTCAATTTTTCCCTTGGTTTGTTATTATTCCTTTTTGGGAATTATGCACTTGTCCTTTTTAGGATTGATGCGTTTTTATTATCCTATTTATGCCTTTTTCTATTGCCTTTGGGAGATCTACCTCCGTTTATTTTGTATTTCTCTATAAGGGGTCTCATCCGGATTGACTTCCGGGTGAGCTTCAGGTCGATTTCGTTCTGTGTACTGTTGCCATGGTTACTTACCTGGTATATAGCGCGGGTGCCCACGACGTTCCTCATCTGCTGATGAAGTCCCCGCCCACTGGGACGCAACGCATCCAGAACGAGGTAGCGTCGTGACGTCACCCGCGGCCACTGCGCATCTGCTCTGCTGTTCGGAGGAACGGAAGATCGTTACCACTGCTTATCTGCCTGTACCAAGCGCTTCTCTTGTGAGTGTTTTTGATGATTTTCTACATTGAAATAAAGATTATTGCATACGGAGAGCACTATTTTTCGCCACTTTTATTTCTTATATGTTCTTATCGGAGTGTCCTGCACTGGGTCCTTGATGACGATTCATTAAAGCTGCATACTATTTGATTACATGCTAAAGGCGTTTTCTGACCCTCTATAATTAAAGGGTCCACAACATCAGGTGAGAGGCCATTTGTTACCGTGGTGGTGGGCTCCTGGAATCACCTTTTGCAAACATGCAGTCTTTTCTACCTTGAAGATTTATTTGGACCTGATTTTATGGACTGTTTTGTCTAAACACTGTGGTGGATTGTATTGTGTTCTACCTTGTTTTTTATTTTCATTTATTAAGCGCTGCACTGTCTGTTTTTTGATGTTTATTGAGGGATTTGAATTTTGACCCTAGTGTTCAGCTGCTGTTCTTGTTGTACACCACTTCGCGCTGATTTATTTTTTTATTTATGCAGCTTTTGTACCCATCTTATGCAGCTTCTGTGCCCATCATATGCAGCCTGTGCCCATCATATGTAGCTTCTTCCCATCATATGCAGCCTGTGCCATCATAAGCAGCTTCTGCCCATCATATGCAGCCTGTGCCCAACATATGCAGCCTCTGTGCCCATCATATGACCCTTCTGTGCCCATCTTTTGCAGCCTGTGCCCAACATATGCAGCCTCTGTACCCGTCATATGCATCATGTGCCCGTCATATGCAGCTTCTGCCCCTCATATGTAGCTTTTGTGCCCATCTTATGCAGCTTCTGTGCCCATCATATGCAGCATGTGCCCGTCATATGTAGTTTCTGCCCATCATATGCAGCCTGTGCCATCATAAGCAGCTTCTGCCCATCATATGCAGCCTGTGCCCAACATATGCAGCCTCTGTGCCCATCATATGACCCTTCTGTGCCCATCTTTTGCAGCCTGTGCCCAACATATGCAGCCTCTGTACCCGTCATATGCATCATGTGCCCGTCATATGCAGCTTCTGCCCCTCATATGTAGCTTTTGTGCCCATCTTATGCAGCTTCTGTGCCCATCATATGCAGCATGTGCCCGTCATATGTAGTTTCTGCCCATCATATGCAGCCTGTGCCCGTCATAAGCAGCTTCTGCCCATCATATGCAGCCTGTGCCTGTCATATGCAGCTTCTGCCCATCATATGCAGCCTGTGCCCAACATATGCAGCCTCTGTACCCATCATATGCAGGATGTGCCCGTCATATGCAGCTTCTGCCCCTCATATGCAGCTTTTGTGCCCATCTTATGCAGCTTCTGTGCCCATCATATGCAGCATGTGCCCATCATATGTAGCTTCTGCCCATCATATGCAGCCTGTGCCCATCATAAGCAGCTTCTGCCCATCATCTGCAACATGTGCCCGTCATATGCAGCTTGTGCCCGTCATAAGCAGCTTCTGCCCATCTCTTGAGGCATGTGTCTGTCATATGCAGCCTGTGCCCGTCATATGCAGCTTCTGCCCATCATATGCAGCTTCTGCCCATCTCTTGAGGCATGTGTCTGTCATATGCAGCCTGTGCCCGACATATGCAGCCTCTGTGCCCATCATATGCAGCCTGTGCCCATCATATGCAGCCTGTGCCCAACATATGCAACCTTTGTGCCAGTCATATGCAGCCTGTGCCCGTCATATGCAGCTTCTGCCCCTTATTTGCAGCTTTTGTGCCCATCTTATGCGGCTTCTGCCCATCACATGCAGCATGTGCCCATCATATGCAGCTTCTGCCCATCATATGCAGCCTGTGCCCATCATATGCAGCTTCTGCCCATCATATGCAGCTTCTGCCCATCATATGCAGCCTGTGCCCATCTTATGTAGCCTGTTCCCAACATATGCACCCACTGTGACCCCCCCTCACCCGCCATCAGACCGGCACTTATTCCATCCGGGTGATGGCAGAAAGCTGGGGGATGGGCAGGCGACGGATCCTGCATCCCATGCGTCTCCTCCTCCATTCTGGGCTGTTGGGTCCTCGTCCTCTCCTCCTGTATCAGCGGCAACGGAGGAGTCCGATCCTCCAGCTTCCTCCCCTTTGAGTGTCTCTTCCGCCAAAGTGCCGGGCATTCAATAGGATGCCCAGCACTTTGGCCAATCCGGAAACAGGTCTCTCTGACCTGCCTCCTGTTTGGCGGGGGGGCACTGTGATGTAAAAATAGCGAAAATTAATTTGCTATGGTCACACAACAGGGTGGGATCAGGGCGAACTCTCTGCGCCCCGAGCCCACCCTTTTCTTGAAGCCTATTCGAGCCTCAGGCTCTAATCTCATGCTTAAAAAAAATAAAATACCCCCGCCTACGCTGCCATAGGAGTCCATGCGTCCGGCGTCCTGAAAGGGGCCGGGTGCATGGATTGGGAGGTGGTGGCAGGGATTAGGAGGACGGCGCCCTTGCGCCCACAATGCATGGGACGGCCCCTGATACAGTATCTCACAAAAGTGAGTACACCCCTCACATTTTTGTAAATATTTTATTATACCTTTTCATGTGACAACCCTGAAGAAATGACACTTTGTGAGTAGTGAGTGTACAGCTTGTATAACAGTTCAAATTTGCGGTCCCCTCAAAACAACACACACAGCCATTAATGTCTAAACTGCTGGCAACAAAAGTGAGTACACCCCTAAGTGAAAATGTCCAAATTGGGCACAATTAGCAATTTTCCCTCCCCGGTGTCATGTGACTTGTTAGTGTTACAAGGTCTCAGGTGTGAATGGGGACAGGTGTTGTAAATATGGTGTTATTGCTCTCACTCTCTCACACTGGTCATTGGAAGTTCAACATGGCACCTCATGGCAAAGAAATCTCTGTGGATCTTAGAAAAAGAATTGTTGCTCTACATAAAGATGGCCTAGGCCATAATAAGATTGCCAAAACCATACAGTGGTTTAACAGGACAGGTTCCACTCAGAACAGGCCTCGCTATGGTCGACCAAAGAAGTTGAGTGCACGTGCTCAGCGTCATATCCAGAGGTTGTCTGCGGGAAATAGAGGTATGATTGCTGCCAGCATTGCTGCAGAGGTTGAAGGGGTGGGGGGGTTCAGCCTGTCAGTGCTCAGACAAAACGCCGCACACTGCATCAAAATGGTCTACATGGCTGTCATCCTAGAAGGAAGCCTCTTCTAAGGATGATGTACAAGAAAGCCTTCAAACAGTTTGCTGAAGACAAGCAGACTAAGGACGTAGATTACTGGAGCCATGTGCAGTAGTCCGATGAGACCAAGATAAACTTATTCGGTTCAGATAGTGTCACACGTGTGTGATGGCAACCAGGTGAGGAGTGTGTCTTGCCTACAGTCAACCATGGTGGTCGGAGTGTCATGGTCTGGGGCTGCATGAGTGCTGCCGGCACTGGGGAGCTACAGTTCATTGAGGGAACCATGAATGCCAACATGTACTGTAACATACTGAAGCAGAGGATGTTCCCTCTCCCCTTGGAGACTGGGCCGCATGGCAGTATTCCAACATTATAACGACCCCTAACACACCTTCAAGATGACCACTGTCTTGTTAAAGAAGCTGAGGGTAAAGGTGATGGACTGGCCAAGCATGTCTCCAGACCTAAACCCTATTGAGCATCTGTGGGGCATCCTCAAACGGAAGGTGGAGGAGTGCAAGGTCTCTAACATCCACCAGCTCTTTGATGTCGTCATGAAGGAGTGGAAGAGGACTCCAGCGGCAACCTGTGAAGCTCTGATGAACTCCATGCTCAAGAGGATTAAGGCAGTGCTGGAAAATAATGATGGTAACAAAATAAAGGTGGTGTATCCGTGCAACAGAACAAGGAATTGAAATGGAAAAATCGCATAAAGGACTGGACTGCTGCCTCCATAAACGTAATTTCCACCGAAGTGGGAAAAACGAAAAGTAAATGAAAGGTTAATATGTGGGTGTGGCGCTGTCCTGGGTATTGAGACTAAAGAATACCATGTGAATCGTATATAAACCAAATGACCATATGAAAGGTGATCCACTGTGAGTGGGGGGGGGGGGGGGGGGGTAGGGGGAAAGGGAGGGGAGAAGGGGGAGCAAAGACAGGAATAGGGAGATTGTCCGGTTCCTAACGTCCAAAGTGACTGTGCTATTTAAAGATTTTCCAAACCACATATATTACGTGTCTTCTAAATACACATGAATTACTTGTCATTAAAAAATTCTATTATCAAACATGAATAATACTAAATATATAAATAAATTGAATAGTGACTGGTGCTCAGTGCAACATAGGTGATATTAAACGATCATAGTAAAATCTTTCTGTGTTTCTGTAGACCTAGGCAGGTGTATCCATACATGCATCCACTGCCTGTATTAGTATTGGTGACCGGGTGCTCGTGTCTTGTGATCATGCAGACACTCACCAGCTTCTTTAACTCCTGCAGGGGGAAATACGCAGTCACAGTGTGTGCCACTGTGCGGCAGTCCACAGGCAGTTTCTGGATCAAGGTGGCGTTTTAGGCATAAAAGAAGAAAGAGGAGATTCCCATAGCGTAAAACCATAAAACACTCTTTATTAAAAGCAGATGACAAAGTGGTACTCACATTTAAGCAGTTTAAAAACAGGCAACCAAATGTCATCAAAACAGGAGAGCGTCAGGTTTAAAAGCTGTAATCCACTGGGAGATGATGCAAAGGCGTCAGGCCACGCCCTACGCGTTTCGTCAGAGGGACGTCTACGGGAGCGGGAGTATAT
Source organism: Lithobates clamitans (assembly GCA_037952925.1). Lineage (NCBI taxonomy): Eukaryota > Metazoa > Chordata > Amphibia > Anura > Ranidae > Lithobates > Lithobates clamitans. The sequence goes on along the minus strand of JBBGZY010000293.1, from coordinate 4,521,421 downwards.
GTGGTTTGGAAAATCTTTATATAGCACAGTCACTTTGGACGTTAGGAACCAGACACTCTCCCTATTCCTGTCTTTGCTCCCCCTTCTCCCCCTTCTCCTCTCCCTTTCACCCTCCCCCCCCCACACTCACAGTGGATCACCTTTCATATGGTCATTTGGTTTATATACGATTCACATGGTATTCTTTAGTCTCAGTACGCAGGACAGCGCCACACCCACATATTAACCTTTCATTTACTTTTTGGAAAATAATGATGGCCACACAAAATATTGACACTTTTGGCCCACCCAATTTGGACATTTTCATTTAGGGGTGAAACCACCAGCGGTTTAGACATTGTTGGCTGTGTGTTGAGTTATTTTGAGGGGACAGCAAATTTACACTGTTATACAAGCTGTACACTCACTACTTTACATTGTAGCAAAGTGTCATTTCTTCAGTGTTGTCACATGAAAAGATAATAAAATATTTACAAAAATGTGAGGGGTGTACTCACTTTTGTGAGATACTGTATGTGTGTGTGTATATATATATATATATATATATATATATATATATATATATATATATATATATATATATATATATATATATTTTATATATATATATATATATATATATATATATATATATATATATATATATAAAAAGAATATTATATTTATATTAACCTCAAGAATAATCATGCGCTAACAAATAAGATAAAGTAAATAAATATTATCAATCCATCCTTTCATACAACATATAAACGTATTTTAATGGGATTTTATATGATTGACCAACACAAAGTGACACATTTTTGTGAAGAAAATGATAAATGGTTTTAAAAATTTGTTACGAATAAATATCTGAAAAGTGTGGCATGCATTTGTATTCAGCCCCTCTTACTCTGATACCCCTAACTAAAATCTAGCGGAACAATTGCCTTCAGAAGTCACCTAATTAGTAAATAGAGTCCACCTGTGTGCAATTTAATCTCAGTATAAGTACAGACGTTCTGTGAAGCCCTCAGAGGTTTGTTAGAGCACCTCTTTGAACAAACAGCTTCATGAAGTCCAAGGAACAAACCAGGTAGGCCAGGGATAACGTTGTAGAGAAGTTTAAAGCAGGGTTAGGTTATAAAAAAAATATCCCAAGCTTTGAATGTCTCACAGAGCACTGTTCAATCCATCATCCGAAAATGGAAAGATTATGGCACAACTGCAAACCTACCAGGACATGGCCATCCACCTAAACTGACTGGCTGGTCAAGGAGAGCATTAATTAGAGAAGCAGCCAAGAGGCCCATGGAAACTCTGAAGAAGCTGCAGAGATCCACAGCTCAGGTGGGAGAATCTGTTGACAGGACAACTATTAATCATGCGCTCCACAAATCTGGCCTTTATGGAAGCGTGGCAAGAAGAAAGCCATTGTTGAAAGAAAGCTATAAGAAGTCCCTTTTACAGTCTGCTAGAAACCATGTGGAGGACACAGCAAACATGTGGAAGAAGGTGCTCTGGTCAGATGAGACCAAAATTGAACTTTTTGGCCTTAAAGCAAAACACTATGTGTGGCGGAAAACGAATACTGCACATTACCCTGAACACACCATCCCCATCATGAAACATGGTGGTGGCAGCATCATGTTGTGAGGATGTTTTTCTTCAACAGGCACAGGGAAACTGGTCAGAGTTAATGGGAAGATGGATGGAGCCAAATACAGGGCAATCTTAGAAGAAAACCTGTTAGAGACTGCAAAAGACTTGAGACTGGGGCAGGGGTTCACCTTCCAGCAGGACAACGACTCTAAACCTACAGCCAGAGCTACAATGGAATGGTTCACTGTAGATCAAAGCATTTTCATGTGTTAGAATGGCTCAGTCAAAGTCCAGACCTAAATCCAATTGGGAATCTGTGGCAAGACTTGAAAATTGCTGTTCGCAGAAGCTCTCCATCCAATCTGACAGAACTTGAACAATTTTGCAAAGAAGAATGGGCAAAAATGTCACTCTGTAGATGTGCAAAGCTGGTAGAGACATCTCCAAAAAGACTTGCAGCTGTAATTGCAGCGAAAGGTGGTTCTACAAAGTATTGACTCAGGGGGCTGAATACAAATGCATGCCACACTTTTCACATACTTATTTGTAAAAGGTTTTGAAAACCATTTATCATTTTCTTTCCACTTCACAATTATGTGCCACTTTATGTTGGTCTATCACATAAAATCCCCCAAAAAAACACTTAAGTTTTTGGTTGTAACATAATGTGGAAAATTCAAGGGGTATGAATACTTTTTCAAGCAACTGTAAACTCTATAGATATAATGAATGAAATTAGGGGACTGCTGCAACCCACCACCTATCTAGGTGTAAGATATGATAAAACTAAAAAGAACACATAAGAATGTGCTGTCCCTTTAAAATAAATATAGTAAATATAATGGATATAATTCCAATTCATGTGAATGATGCTAAACTACTGTGCTAAATCAATAGTGTAATAAACATATAAACTTCAAATATAGTGCATAAATTGTAAAAAAAAAAGAAAAGAAAAAAGTCCAAATAAAGGGCAATTATAGTGCCAAGTGTCCAATCCTCCATGCTCTTCCTATCCTTCCATATCCTTGTGTGGAAATCCTGAGCAGACCACACCACCATAGAAAGAATGTGCCACCAAAGCCTCTTCACCACAAAGAGTTAATGAGCTCCTTACCAGATTGATAGATCTCACATAGAGATCAAGAAACCTTTTGCTGCTCAGCAGCCAAATAAAACCACGATCCAGGAAATTACACTCCCTTTGTTCCTAAATAAGTTAATTCAACCGAGGATTAAGGTGCAAAGGAGGCCAATATAGTGTAGTATTTTCTGCAAGCTATTTATTAATAAATAATAAAATCTCACTTACAAAATACATAAATTCAAACAGCATGTAGCTCTTTATACAGGCATCTTCAGAGCTTTCACCTGGTGTGTAGAATGACATCACGTGTGAGGCCCCTCCCAACGTATTTTTCCGTAACAAGCGTTGTCTGGAGAACTGAGGATTGGACACTTGGCACTATATTTGCACTTTATTTGGACTTTTTTCTTTTCTTTTTTTTTAGAGAATTCCTCTAACTCCCTGTTATGTCTCTGGGATAGGAAGGGGAAGTAAACATTTCTTTAATGGTACACAGATAGCAAAAAACAAAAAACTGGCAGAAGTTTTCTCTCCTCCCTGTTCTATTCAAAATGAAAAAAAAAGAAAAAAAAAGAAAAAAATACCCTTTTGGGCTATGAGTATTATACTCTAATATAGAAGTAAACTTAAATATTGTAATTGAAGGGCAAAAATATATGATGGAACAAATGATAACTTTGTTCAAGATTTTCAAAATGACATTTTATTTACTTACTTGTGCAGTTTATTTTGCATCGATTTTCGCCACAATGTTTAGAATCAAAACACCAATCCGAGCCAATTCGAAATATTCCATGTGAAGAATTACCTTTCAGAATGCAATTCTCATTTTTGGAGAACTGATGAAGCAAGCAGAAAACTGTGAGGAAGAAAAAATAAATACATGTCTGGTTATAAGGTAATAAGCTAATGGTTAAGTATAATTGTACATAAAGAAAAAATTATACGCACACAGTATATGTATTGAACGCTTAAAACTCCCCTGTCCCTCTCAGGAAATCTCAAATTGTGTAAAAATTATTTTACACACCAGCTAAAAAAATAAATAAAGCTGCCAATAGTGACCAGTGATCACTTCCATGATGTTTAAATCATATGTGATGTACTTAAATAAATCACAATATGTGATCAAAAGTATGTGTATAAATTATAGCATAAATACAGTATATACTCATTCCAATATTAAATCCCAATATGTGGTCAAAAAAATATAGTGCGTCAATTATGACATAAATTTCATAAGCATTCCAACATTCAAGCAACACAAGTGCAAATGTGAAAACAGCGAAAAAAGTGTAATGCCGCATACACACGAGCGTACTTTAAGGCAGACTTTGCCCAGGGGACGGGATTTCGTCGGACAATTCGATCGTGTGGGCTCCAGCGAGTCCGGTCGAAAAGTCAGTTCGTCTGTATGCTAGTTCGACGGACAAAAAGCCACGCTAGGGCAGCTATTGGCTACTGGCTATGAACTTCCTTGTTTTAGTCCGGTCGTACGTCATCACGTACGAATTCGACGGACTTTGGTGGATTATGTGTAGGCAAGTCCGTTCATTCGGAAAGTCCGTCGTAAAATCCGTTGAAAAGTCCGCCGGGCAAAGTCTGCCGTAAAGTCCGCTCGTGTGTACGCGACATAAGTCCGTGAAACATTCCCAACCTCAAATGCTGTAACCAGAGAATGTGTGCTCTTGCATGAAATCTCCACCTTTCCCCTTTGGGCGTTCTTTCACCTTAGATATATGACCCTGCATTTGCACTTGTGTTGTTTGAATATTGGAATGCTTATTATATTTATGTTATCATTTATGCACTATACTTTTGAGCACATATCATGATTTATTTTAGTACAGCACACACATTTTTATAAATCTCAACTTGAGGAGAGAGGGAGGTGCCATCCTAGGACAAAAAGCATGTTAGGATCACAGTGCTGTCACATTTTGAATGACAATTATTCAGTCATGTAGCGCTGTACCCAAATGAATTTTATAGTTTTTTTTTTTGAGACAGATAGAGATTCATTTTAATGGTATTTATTCACCAATGTTGTTTCTTATTTTTTGCTATATAAAAGGAAAAAAATACTGAATATTTTGGAAAAAAACTTTTAGTTGTTCTTAGTTTCCGTTATAAAACCTTGCAAATAAATAATCGTTTTTAAAATAAAAAAATTTAGGCCAAAATATATTCTTCCACATTTCTTAGGTAAAAAAAAATCTATATATTAATTAATCTGTATGAAAGTTATAGAGTCTACAAACTATGGTACATCTGAAAATTAAACAATCCTGATGTACTGACTGCCTATCTGAATTCTTAAGGCCCTATAAAATGACAAGAGAGTACAAATACTCCCAAAATGACCCCTTTCTGGAAAGTAGACAGTTCAAGGTATTTAGTAAGAGGCATGGTGTAGTGGACAATTATAAGCTTCTCCTATAAGCAAATAATTCCGTTGTACTGAAAAGCACAATTATAGCTCTCCTGTATAATGCCGGAAAAAGCGCGCTTGTATATTTCCAAATAACACAGACACTCTTTAGGAGTTGCTGTCTTTATTTATAGTGCAAAACATGAATAACAAAGGGAGGTGGAAGCTTCACAATCAGCCAATCAGACAGTTGTATTCCTTCAAAAGAACCAATCCGACACATGTACAGTGGCGGCTGGTGCTGAAAATTTTTGGGGGGGGGTGCAAACAAACTGAAAAATTCTGAAAAAAAAAAACATCAATTGCAGCCTCACTGTGCCCATCAAATGCAGCCACTGTGCCCATCAAACGCAGCCACTGTGCCCATCAAACACAGCCACTGTGCCATCAAACGCAGCCACTGTGCCATCAAACGCAGCCACTGTGCCCATCAAATGCAGCCACTGTGCCCATCAAATGCTGCCACTGTGCCATCAAACGCTGCCACTGTGCCCATCAAATGCTGCCATTGTGCCACCTGAGAAAGGGGGCAGCGCCCGTGCGCCCTTATGGACGCACCACCACTGCACATGTGTAAATTTAAATAGAATTCCAGTAGTGATGTGTGCAAACGGTCGTGTGCAGATCCATGTGGGCAGTTTCCTGTTGAGACACAATGTGCCTCACCTTGTGAACACTACAAATATGGCTCTGATCACGGCCGTGTGCACATTCCCACTGCTATCATTGATGCGAGCCATGCTCTGCCATGGCTCAGTGAGCTATAATTTCGTATGGTTATTCTATTGTTCCCCTGTACCCAGATCTGTTTGCTAGGAGGGTTAATACAGTCGCCATGAGGTGGCCAGTCTCTTGGTGAGGCATAAACAAACATCCCTTAAAGGACGAACAGATCTGCCGTGTCCATGGGAAGGTTTCCACAACCAATGGTCCTCCAATGACGTCTATATGTGCAAATACGCTCGCATGAGCGTATTGCAGCAAAACTGACACTGGGGGGGACCTCTGACCACATACATTAATAAAAAATTTCCACAACAATGGCCAGTTTTTTTTGAAGTTGTAGGTTTTTTTTCGCAATGTTTTGGAAAATTAAGAAATTAAATACGTTTTTTTTTTCACAAAGTTGTCGTCATTTTAACAAGTTATTTGTCACACACAACATAGTCATACTTACAATTACACCCCAAAACACATTCTGATACTACTCTCGAGTAGGGGGATACCACAAACATGAGACTATCACAGCCTAGATGCATAGAGGGGCGCAAAATCCAAGGAGCATCTTTGGGCTTTCAAGGAGCATAAATTATCCCTTTCACGCCCAAGCCTATTTCTGACATTTGTTGCTTAAAAGTTAAAATCCATATTTTTGGTTAGAAAATGACTTAGAACTTATTATATTTATATATATATATATATATATATATATATATATATATATACACTACCGTTCAAAAGTTTGGGGTCACCCAAACAATTTTGTGTTTTCCATGAAAAGTCACACTTATATAGAAAATAGAGTCAAGACATTGACAAGGTTAGAAATAATGATTTGTATTTGAAATAACATTGTTTTTACATCAAAGAATCCTCCTTTTGCAGCAATTACAGCATTGCACACCTTTGGCATCCGTCCACAACACTTTTTTCCAGTCTTCCTCTGTCCAATGTCTGTGTTCTTTTGCCCATCTTAATATTTTTCTTTTATTGGCCAGTCTCAGATATGGCTTTTTCTTTGCCACTCTGCCCTGAAGCCCAAAATCCCGCAGCTGCCTCTTCACTGTAGATGTTGACACTGGTGTTTTGCGGGTACTATTTAATGAAGATGCCAGTTGGGGACCTGTGAGGCGTCTGTTTCTCAAACTAGAGACTCTAATGTGCTTATCTTCTTGCTTAGTTGTGCAACGCGGCCTCCCACTTCTTTTTCTACTCTGGTTAGAGCCTGTTTGTGCTGTCCTCTGAAGGGAGTAGTACACACCGTTGTAGGAAATCTTCAATTTCTTTGCAATTTCTCGCATGGAATAGCCTTCATTTCTAAGAACAAGAATAGACTGTCGAGTTTCAGATGAAAGTTCTCTTTTTCTGGCCATTTTGAGCGTTTATTTGACCCCACAAATGTGATGCTCCAGAAACTCAATCTGCTCACAGGAAGGTCAGTTTTGTAGCTTCTGGAAGGAGCTAGACTGTTTTTAGATGTGTGAACATGATTGCACAAGGGTTTGCTAATCATCAATTAGCCTTCTGAGCCAATGAGCAAACACATTGTACCATTAGAACACTGGAGTGATAGTTGCTGGAAATGGGCCTCTATACACCTATGTAGATATTGCACCAAAAACTAGACATTTGCAGTTAGAATAGTCATTTACCACATTAGCAATGTATAGAGTATATTTGTTTAAAGTTAGGACTAGTTTAAAGTTAGCTTCATTTAAAAGTACAGTGCTTTTCCTTCAAAAATAAGGACATTTCAATGTGACCCCAAACTTTTGAACGGTAGTCTATATATATATATATATATATATATATATATATATATATATATATATATATATATATATATATATTATACACACAGTATCTCACAAAACAGTACCTCACATTTTTGGAAATATTTTATTATATCTTTTCATGTGACAACATTGAAAAAATAACACTTTGCTACAATGTAAAGTAGTGAGTGTACAGCTTGCATAACAGTGTAAATTTGCTGTCCCCTCAAAATAACTCAACACACAGCCATTAATCTCTAAACCGCTGGCAACAAACGTGAGTACACCCCTAAGTGAAAATGTACAAATTGGGCCCAAAGTTTCAATATTTTGTGTGGCCACCATTATTTTCCAGCACTGCCTTAACCCTCTTGGGCATGGAGTTCACCAGAGCTTCACAGGTTGCCACTGGAGTCCTCTTCAACTCTTCCATGAACACATCACAGGGCTGGTGGATGTTAGAGAATTTGCACTCCCCCACCTTCCGTTTGAGGATGCCCTACAGATGCTCAATAGGGTTTAGGTCTGGAGACATGCTTGGCCAGTCCATTACCTTTACCCTCAGGTTCAATAGCAAGGCAGTGGTCATCATGGAGGTGTGTTTGGGGTTTTTATCATGGTGGAATACTGCCCTGCAGCCCAGTCTCCGAAGGGAGGGGATCATGCTCTACTTCAGTATGTCACAGTACATGTTGGCATTCACAGTTCCCTCAATGAAATGTAGCTCCCCAGTGCCAGCAGCACTCATGCAGCCTAAGATCATGACACTCCCACCACCATGCTTGACTGTAGGCAAGACACACTTTTCTTTGTACTCCTCACCAGGTTGCCACCACACACACTTGACACCATCTGAACCAAATAAGTTTATCTTGGTCTCATCAGACCACAGGACATGGTTCCAGTAATCCATGTTCTTAGTCTGCTTGTCTTCAGCAAACTATTTTATTGTGCATCATCTTTAGAAGAGGCTTCCTTCTGGGACAACAGCCATGCAGGCCATTTTGATGTAGTGTGTGGCATATGGTCTGAGCACTGACAGGCTGACCCCCCCCCCACCCCTTCAACCTTTGCAGCAATGCTGGCAGCACTCATACGTCTATTTCCCAAAGACAACCTTTGGATTTGATGGTGAGCACGTGTACTCAACTTCTTCGGTCAACCACAGTGAGGCCTGTTCTGAGTGTAATCTTTCCTGTTAAACCCCTGTATGGTCTTGGCCACCGTGTTGCAGCTCAGTTTCAGGGTCTTGGCAATCTTTCGTAAGGAAGTGACGTGGTGACGTCGCTTCCAGGTTACTACATCAGAGACCCCATCAGAGCCGAATGTGGCTTTGTTCGGGTCTCAGCCTAGCTGGCAGATGCGCCAGCCTGATGCTCGGGTCTCCCAGTGGGACGGGATGCCCGGGAAGAGCGGCAGAAGGCAGCGGGGGGGGGATGTTCCCTCCCCCTGCTTTAAGGTAACAGCCGAGTGGCTTTTAACCGCATCAGGTGTTATCACTAAAGAGCCGACCGCCCGCTCTAAAAAACGGTTCCCCGGGTGAGGCCTGCAGATGCATTGCTCTGGTATAACCCCTTCAAGCCGAGGCCACATATGTGCGTACAGTCGGCGTGAAGGGGTTATGCATCTAATTTCCTGACTATTTATCATATTTCTTGAGTTCCTGGAGTGCCAGGACAGGAAAAACACCCACAAAATTACCACATTTTGGAAAGCAAGCAACCCAATGTAATTTCTGAAAGACATAGCAAGTCCTTTGAAAATGTAATTTTTTTGGGGCACAAGCTATTGGAAGATGCAGGAAAGAAAATTAAGGCCCCTTTCACACATGTGCACCGTTTAGGTCCACCTATCAGTTTTTTAGGTAGATCTGAACGGCAGCTCCATGTACCTCTATGGAGCGACAGATGTCAGCGGTGACATGTCGGTTAACATCCGGTCTGTTTTCATCCGATCCCCCATAGAGGAGAGCAGAGGTCTGACAGATCCTTCCCTGCACAGTGAGCAGAGATGGACCTATCATCCGCCGGCTCAGCAGGGATCAACGGATCGGTCCCTGTTGAGCAAGCGGAGTTCATCAAAACAGACATATATGTGTGAAAGAGGCCTTAAATGTATTTTTTATACAGCATTGTCAGTTAATAAGATATTTCCAACACACAGCATAGGCATACATAAAATTATACCCCAAAATACATTTTGCTTAGACTTATGTGGTTTGTTTCATTCCGAATTAAAATTCAGATGAAATTTTAGTTTTTTCGGAAATTTGGATGTATCCGAATTTTTGAATTACAATAGTACCGAATTTAAACGAATCTGAAATAACGAAAAAAAGATTGGACGGGATTTAAATCATTTTTAAATTGTTTTCAAATAGTTTTCAAATTCATATAGTTTTAGAATTTGAATTGTTTTTGAATTTCCAAAGAGGATAAACTAGAATAGAAAATAAAGGAATAGAATAGAAAAAAATATAGAATAGAGAAGAATATAACAGAAAAATAAAAGAAAGAATAGAATAGTGTAAAACAGAACAAAATAGAATAGAAATAGACTAGAATATAATAGAAACAAATAGAATAGAATAGAATAACATATAAAAAATATAACCATCTTGTGAAATTCGAATTTCAAATGGAAACAATTTGAATAGAAAAGAATAGAATAGAAAATAAAATAATAGAAAAGAATAGAATAAACAAATGGAAAAATAAAATATTTAAAAAAACAATAGACTAGAATATAATAGAAAGAATATAACCATTTCCCAAAATTCTAATAGAATCAATTCAAATTTGAAAAGCATAAAAAAAAGAATAGATTAGAATAGGAAGATGGTTATATTCATTCTTTTCTGTTCTATTAGGTTGCTTTTTTCCTATACTACTGTGTTATTTTCTATTCAACACTACTCTATTACTTTCTATTCAAATTGATTCTATTTGAATTTTAAAAAATGGTTGTATTATTGCTATTCTATTCTATTCTATTCTAATTCTATTCTTTTCTATTCTAGTCGAATTTCAAAAGATGGTTATCATCTATTTAATTCTATTCTTTTTTTCTTAGTCTATTCTATTCCTTTTTAATCTATTCCATTAGATTCTCTTCTTTTATTTTCTATCCTATTTTGTTCTGTTTTACTATATTACAGGGGTAGGCAACCTTTTGAGCACAATGTGCCGAAAAATGTTTTCAGAGATTGAAAGTGCCAGTTTTATAACAAAAAAAGTCAACTTTACACTCTCAATCACAAAAAAGATTTTTTTATAAAGTAAATAGTGTAAACTACTTGAGTAGTAGTGAGAAATTAACATCCTGCACTCTTACCCTCATCTGGCCCACCAATGTTCCCTCTTTCTCATCTGCCCCACCGCCGTACCCCCATGCTCTTCTGTCTCACCGCAACTCCATCTTCTCATCTGTCCTAACACTGAACTTATCTGCTCATCTGCCCCACCACTGTAACCCTCTTTCTCATCTTCCCCACAACTGAACCTCCTGCACATCTGTCCCACCTCTGTTCCCCTTGCTCTTCTGCCCCACCACTGTAACCCCCTGCTCATGTGTTCCACCAATGAAACTCCTTTCTCCTCTGCACCCCTCTGCACATCTGCTCCACCTCTGTACCCCCTGCTCTCCTGCCCCACCGCTGTATCCCCCTGCTCATTTGTCCCACCAATGTACCTCCTTTCTCCTCTGCCCTGCCATTGTACCCCCTGTACATCTACCCCACCTCTGTTCCCCCTGCTCTTCTGCCCAACCACTGTAACCCCCTGCTCATGTGTTTCACCGATGTACCTCCTTCCACATCTGCTCCACCGCTGTACCCCCTGCTCTTCTGTCCCACCACTGAACCCCCTTCTCATCTGCTTCAACAATGAACCCCCTGCTTATCTTTCCCACCCCTGTAACCCCCCTACTCATCTGTCCAACCACAGTAACCCCCTGCTCATCTGCCCCATCACTGTACCCCCTCTGCTTTTCTGTTCCACCGCTGAACCCCCTTCTCATCTGCCCCAACACTGAACCCCCCTGCTTATCTGTCCCACAACAGTAACACCCCTGCTCTTCTGTCCCACTGCTGAACCCCCTTCTCATCTCTTCCACCACTGTACCTCCCTGCACATCTGCCCCAATGCTGTTCCCTCGTGCTCTTCTGTCCCACCTCTGAACCCCTTCTGCTCATTTTCCCCATCGCTATAACCTCCTGCTCATCTACTCATCTGCTGTAACCTCTTATCATTCATGATATGCGTGATATGCAGAGTTGTGAAAGGAAGCAGAGATGAGACACATTTACCTGTCCTGGCACACTCATCCTGCTGATCCACCTCTCACATCCAGCCCACGTGCTTGTATGTGATGTATGTGATTTATGTGATGTATGTGATGTATATGATGTATGTGATGTATGTGATGTCACATACAAACAACTGGAATGGATGCGCAATGATGAGCTCAGGTCAGGGGTATTTTCTGAAAGCAGTAGGCCTGTGTGCAGGATCATAAGTTGGGCCCCCACAGCTAAGAAAAAGTGTGCCGCTGAAAAAGTTGGGTGTGATTTTCATTGCGCTGAATACTGTCTGTGGCTTAAAGGGATACAGAGTGCAGGGGTTCAGTAGTAAGTGACACAAAGGTTCAGGAATTATTTCAACAAAGTTCCCAGAAGCTCAACAGTAATTCCACAAACTGTCATCTGAATTTGGTTTTCTCAATCACAGTGAAATCCCTTCTTTCTGACATTGGAAGTGGCAACCAAGCAAGTCATCGTCCTCAAGATGGTGGGCGGAGCTAGCAGGACTGTGATTGGCTTTAGCAGTGGCCAATGACAGTCCTACACCTCCTGGAAACCTATCTGCACCCATTCTCCTCTCCATCACAAAAGTGGAAGATCACAGCTACAGCAAAGTTAGAAAACCAAACAATGTTTTCCATCTTTTACAATGCACAGTGCCTCCCCCTCAGTACAGGTGCGGTGTGGAGAATTCTGAAATTGGAATGCATTAGCGTCTTACTGACACTTCCCTGCGCTGCTCTGCTGATGGGGAGGGAGTCGAGTGCTGGCAAAAGAGGCTTTGTGTGCCGCGTACGTCACCTGTGCCCAGGGTTGCCTACCCCTGCTCTATTATATTCTATTATTTACTGTTATATTCTTTTCTATTCTTTTCCTGTATTTTCTATTCTATTTTATTCTCTTTGGAGATTGAAAAACTATTCAAATTCAAAAACTATTCGAAATTGAATCGAAATCAATTAATCTATCTGAATGTGAATTAGAACATTTTAATCAATTTGAATACAAATAAACAAAATGAATTTCGAAATAGAATTAAACAAATTTATGTAAATAACACATCGAAAAGAAACAAAATGAAACAAATGTTTTCATTCTGCACATGTCAAGCTACATAGGCGTGCGCAGCCTATTGCATTAGGGTGTGCATCCCAAGGCTCAAACACACATGCGTGCGTGCGTATATATATATATATATATATATATATATATATATATATACACACACACACACACACACACACACACACATGTACTTATAAATAAATGTAAAAAACATTTTAAGATGTATTAAAACCTATTTTAATTAAACACTTATCAAATAAAAAAAAAAAAAAAGAAGAATAAATTAGAATTTTTTTAAATTTATTAAAACATTTAATTGTTCACACTAGCGGTTGAGGCGCAGTAAAACCCTGCTGTTGAGCTGTGCTTTTACCGCCCCTCAAGCATTACCATCTTTTAGCTTTAGAGGCAGCGGCTGGGCTTGTTCACATGCCACAGCTGCAAATGTACTCCCTGTTGCTTTCAGCAGGTGTGGCACCCACTGACCATGACCCATTCAAGTGAAAGGCAGCACTCTGCAAGCAGCCTGCAACTGCGTGTTAAGCGGAGTTCAAGGGGTTAAAGCAGGTTGTGTGGAGGCGATAGAACCCCTCCTCACCACCTCTCAAATTCTCTCTGCATGGAGTGACATCATTGCGGAACCGGCCACTCATACAGCCAGAGCCCGCAAACCGGGGAAGATATATGCCCTGTCAGAGGGCTTCGTTGTAAGATGAGAATTTCATAATGTGCCAGTATGTGATGCATACTAGCACAATATGCAATTGCCTTACAGGGGAAAGTGTTTTTTTGTTTGTCTTTTTCACTGCTGCGGTTTACAACCGCTATAATTTGATACATGTGCATGTTTTTTTTTAGTCAGATCGCCAGCTAACGGTTTCTTGCATCTACACAAGCGATATGGATGCAGGTTAATCCCCCTGCTGGGACATCATATTCTGACAGCAGGGACTCTCCACCATCAGAATACACAGATTAGTGCTGCAGCTGATTGGCTGCAAGAACAAGGTTTCAAGTAGTCCTGTCCAAGAGAAGCTGATCTAATGATTGGCTTCTGTCTTACAGGGAAGGCTACACATAGATTGAAATATATCCAGTCCCTGGTGAATTGGACAAATCTCAATCTGTGTGTACTCGGCTTTACCTTATTCCTTGCTCCACTCCCTCCACTGCTGTGACTGTCCCCCTTAGCTTCTGTGTAAGGTACTGGCTGTGGTCACACTCCAGCATCTCCATCATACATACCTCCCAACATTTTGAGATGGGAATAAGGGACACCTACTAGCAAATGTATGTAGGCATAGGACACGCCTCCTGCCACACCCCCTTAAAGGAGAATTAACCCAAAAAAAGTTAATTAAATCCACGTGTGCTTTTTTTACCACTACTATTCCTTTATAATGGCTTTTAAAATGTACAAATGCACCAATTTAGAATTTGCATGAAAGGTTTAGCACTGGGAAACACTTTTTGAAAGATAAAAAGTGCATTTTATATACAACGATATAGATCAGACCAAAATGAGGGACAAGTGAGGAGGAATAAGGGACAGAGGGACATTGCTCCAAATCAGGGACAGTCCCTCGAAATCAGGGACAGTTGGGAGGTATGATAATACCATACAGGGTTAATGTCTCTGTATGGTATGTGATGATGTCATGACTTGAAGTGAAGAAAAAGAGCTTGGAATCAGGTAAGTGAAAAAGTATATCCCCCCTCCCCCCAATGTAAGGATGGACTTTTTTTAAACAGAAAAGTTTTATTAATGAACTAAGCATAGGTTTTATATTTATATTTGTATAGTTGCATACATTCTTCGTAGCATTAGTTACCCTCAATTATTTTGAGCACCATCAAAATCCCGGGGATACAATTGCCCCATTTCCATGTCCTTATATATATTCTCTATTTGGGATGTGAAGCTTCAGGGAAAACTGTTCCTGTCCTCTATATACTAGACTAAGCATATACAGAATCCATTGGTAAAATAGTGTGGTGTGTGATATATCAAACCAGCAGGTATACAGACAGTCATATGCACATAGCTGGTCAAAACAAAAAGAAACATGACATAGCATAGGAGTTAAATGCCATACACCGAGTTATTGTCTATAGGGCATTAAGCGAAGGGTTAATATAATCAGTAAACAAATATAAAGAATGGGATTTTTTACTTTCCTGAAGTTGGGATGTATAATGGGATTCCATATATTGATGTTAATGCTCAGATTTTTCGCTAGGATGAGAATTACCGAGACTTCTGAGGTGCTACATAGATGTATTTACCATACACATTATATCTTATTAAAAAATAATGAATTTAATAGGATATACTGTGTATGTTGAATACATCTATGTAGAAGTCTCAGTAATTCCTAACATGTTCAAGAATGTCACTTTTCTTTCAGTAAACCTTCCCTGCAAGGTACAGGACAGGTTTACAGCACAGCTCAGTATAGTGTAAAGGCAGAGAAGGTCGGGACTCACATGTGGAGAAGATTCAGGCTTCCATCATTCCTCTCAGATTTCAGTCTTGCCCCAGGGAGAGCTGTGCTGTGTGCTGGGCAGGAAGCAGTGCTCCGGGGAGAGCTGTGCTGTGTGCTGGGCAGGAAGCAGTGCTCCGGGGAGAGCTGTGCTGTGTGCTGGGCAGGAAGCAGTGCTCCGGAGAGAGCTGTGCTGTGTGCTGGGCAGGAAGCAGTGCTCCGGGGGTTCACTGTGAGGAACTCTTCCAGCTCCGCCCACCTGTACTGAGCTGTGAAAGCCCCGACTCAGCAAGTAAAACGAGTACCGAGGAGAGAGACAGTTTTCCAGTTGTAAGCTGTTTTTGTGGCAACAGGAGGCATAGGATTGTGGGCTCTACTAACTCCTGTGAGGACTGCAGCCACCAGCTATGGAGTAAACAAGCAGGAATTATCAGATGCTGCTGCCTCTGTAGTCCAGAGCATCCCTGATACAGCATCCCTGATAGCAGGTGGCGGAGTGATATTCAGCTGTCAGGGATTCTGTAGCCGGGACTACAGAGACAGTATCGGAAAATGCAGCTGCCTGCTTGCTCACTCCGCAGCCAGTGGCTGCAGTTCTGATAGGAATTTTACATTCAATGAATAAATAGTCACACTGGCAGTGCTATTAGTTATCATGGGTGCCAAACTGGAGTTGTCACACAAAAAACTGGGGTGTGCCTGGGCATTAGGGTGTGCCCAGGCACACCCATCACACCTCGTGTGCAGGCCGATGTCTAGCTACTCCTCCCATGTCTGTCTCATAGGGGCCCAAAATCTAAGGAACACCTTCAGGCATTCTAGGGACCTAAATTACGCATTTCATTTTCTGACTACCTTTCACAATCTTGGAGACCCTGGAGCACCGCGACAGTAAAAAACACCCACAAAATGACCACATTTTGGAGAGTACACCCTAAGGTATTAAGAGGCGTGGTGAGTCTTTTGAAGATTTCGTTTTTGTGTCACAAGTTTTTTGGAAAATGTGAAATTAAAATGAAAATGTTTTTTTTTTTTACACAGAGTTGCCAGTTTAATGTAATGTTTCTCACACAAAGCATGGGCATACTTAAAATTACAGCCGAAAGCATGTTCTGCTGCTCCTCCCGTGTATGGGTATACCATATGTGTGAGACTTTTTCAATGCTTGGACTGATTATGTACCAGACATTGTATCTTGTGTATCACACAAATCAACTAATTGTACCAAAAACAGTGTACTGTGACACGTAGGAACCTAATGCATGTTTTTTGGTCACGTAAAAATATCACTAGTTTTTTTTATGTAAAATCTTTCAAACTATTTATTGGCATTCTAGTGTTTCCTACTCCATCTCTACTTCATCAATTTGGGGATTGATGATTTCCCACCTATCACACTATTGTTTCCCACATCCTGTTTGCAGCCAAAATTACCATCACAATACACTGTAATAAATAATTTATATAATAAAGACTAATTACTCTAATGAAAGAATGATAACTTTGAGATCTAAAGCCTCTATTTAATTTGATTAAATATATGGAAACCCTGACTGTGAGAGGAAAAGGTCAATAACTACATGAATTCAGCCTTTCTTTACTATTGTGATCAGTTTCATTGGCCCTGTGCTGGGTCATGTAATCCAATGTCACTATGCAATAAAATACATACCTTGAGTTCAACTTTAAACTAAATACAGTAAGTTTTTTTTGGTATGGGCTCTATCCTATTTTCACTTTAGATTTCAAACCTTGCTATATCCATCCTATAGACAACTAGTGCTAGGAGCACACCTGTGGAAACACTGCTTAAAAATCAAGAAATACGGACTATAAAAAATGTTAATTAAAAGAAAAATAGGGAATCATTCTGACTTATACTTACGGTCAGACCTATCATGTGGTGACATGTCATATTGATTTAACTGATCCAAAGCACTACATGTCAATTCAGTCACGCTTTCAGAAGCCAGAGATACCAGAGGCATCAGGATAAGTAGAATGACGACCTTCATCTTGAGAATAATAAGAGGGTCACTGGTGCTCTTCATATTTATAGGGCAAAGCTGTGCTGACACTGCACTGTGTATGAGCCAAGAAGAACAATGGGCATGAAGACCCTAAGGCAACACATGGACTGGATACATTTTAGGCTTCTTAGTAAATCTTTGGAAACATTTATTCTACAACTAGGCAAGGACAGAGTGTATTTGTAAGTTAAACAAAATAACCAACATTTCTCTTTACTTTATAGTGTAGCCAATTTTAACCACTTCAGCCCCAGAAGGATTTGCCCCCTTAATAACCAGGCCATATTTTGTGATACGGCACTGTGTCGCTTTAACTGACATTTGTGTGGTCATTCGGCGCTGTACCCAAACAAAATTTATGTCCTTTTTTTCCCCACAAATAGAGCCTTCTTTTGGTGGTATTTGTTTTTATTATTTGTACTATAAACAAAAAAATACAGACAATTTTGAAAAAAAAAACAATATTTTTAACTTTTTGCGATAATAAATATCCCAAAATAAAAAAAAAGAAAAAAAAATTCTTTATCTGTTTAGGCCAATATGTATTCTTTTACACATTTTTGGTAAAAAAAACTGCAATAAGTGTATATTAATTGGTTTGCGCAAAAGTTATAGCGTCTACAAAGTAGGGGATAGATTAGTAGTAATGGCAGTGATCAGCGATTTTTAGCAGGACTGCAACTATGCGGCAGACAGATCAGACACTTTTGACACTTTTTTTGGGACCAGTGGCATTTCTACAGCGTTTAGAGCTAAAAATAGCCACTGATTACTGTATAAATGTCACTGGTAGAGAAGGGGTTAACACTAGGGGGCGGTAAAGTGGGTAACTGTGTTCCCTCAGTGTGTTCTAACTGTAGGCTACCTAGGACATGACAGAGATCACTGTTCCCAAACACTGGGAACAGAGGATCTCTGACATGTCACTAGGCAGAACGGGGAATTGCCTTGTTTACATAGGCAGTTTCCTATTCTGCCTCCCCTCACCGCAATCACGGGTCGCCAACAGACATTGAGTCCGTGGGAACCGCAGGCATGCGCTCCCGCTAGCCTCCCAGCACAGACCGACGTACACCTACAGTCATTTGCGCTTGAGAGCCGACCTGCCGCAGTATCCTGCACAGTTGGGGTCAATTCAGGGACGTCAAAAAGTAAAATCTCCCTTATTTAGGAGTCCCGGCATCATAGCGGATGATGTGCAGATGAACTGAAATTGTTCTAAAGCCCCATATGCACTCTGACACATTCAATAGCAGTTTCATTGATAAAAAAACCTGTATTTGTAGCAAAGATACACTTTAGACCAGGAGTTGGCAACCCGTTTATTGCAATCTACCTGTTAACCACAGGCAGGTGACAGGTAGCTTGCACAGATGAGCTCAGGTGGTCTCAGACACTAGTCCGAAGCTGCCTTAACTATCCCGCTGGGAAGCTCTCAAAGCCAACAACCAGTCACAGGTGGCAGAGGTGTTCCTGGCTATGATTAGCTGTCAGCTTTTAGAGCTTCCTTGGGGGATAGTCCAGCCTGCTTTGGACTAGTGTCTCATAGTTGCCAACATTGCAAAAATAATTTGGGACACTTTTTTACATGTAGGCGGAGCCTTGCTATAATTAGGAGGCGTGGTATTCTTTTGTAGGCGGGGCATACATAACAGAAAGGCCCTGAGGAAGTCATGTGATATGACGTAACGCGTAGGACGTAACCAGATACACAATAGCGCGGACCGGAAGTGACGTAGCGGGGATTGGAACCACGCTGTTTTTACTGCTGTTCCACGCTACTACCCTTATTTTAATGTAAGCAGATATATATTTTTAATAAAAGTCTTTGGCTATACGATATCACCCTATTAGAGTCCCCTCATTTTGATTATCCCCTAGGGAGTCCACGTACCGGAGGGAGCACCTCCTCCCCATAAACGCATCAGAACGTCAGCACCGATCGGACCAGAACGAGCACAGTACCTAACGGATTCACAAAGGCACTTTTATTGTGTCATCAAGGTGAGAGTTCTGGGAGCCCTGAGTGGGTATCCAACACCACGAAAGTCACCAGATCTCCTATCAACGCACTTGCACTTTTAAAGTCACATTATATTTATATATATATTTAATAGTTACTTCACTTGATTTATCAGCACTGAAGTCACGTTTTATTCACTTATGGACTATCACACATACAGTTATTTTTATTAATGGTGGATTTATATTTATTTTTATCATTCCAAGTTTATTGATAGAAAGAAAGAAACATAGAAATGCTTGTACAGTGTAAATTTCGCAGGTGCAACTGCGTACTTTTCGTCTTTTACAAAGTAAATTGTTTATATCAGAAATAGAATTACTATCTGCTCTGCACCATTCAATGCAGCAGAATTCTCTTATCAGCTATTCAGAGTAATTATTATTAATAACCTATAGAAGCGTGGTCTCTGTAGTAATCTGAGGTAGTCTTACTCATGCCTAAGAGAGAAGTACATTTATGCATTTATATACCAGATATAACATATGATAAGGATTAGTCAGCGAGAGATAGGGGATAGAAGTGAAGGAAACAGTAAGTGAAAGTAGAGTGAGAAAAAAATGGAGTGTAGTGGGACAGAGTGGAGTGAAGGACACCCATAAGTTACGGAGGGAGGGCCCCCGCCCGCGACCCCCACACCTCTCCTACCCGTAAATCAGGTAGGAAAATCAGCGGAGTATTTGAAAAGCAGCCACGGCTGCCACGTTTTGTGGAATCGTTCAATATGGCCCTTGTCCTGAGCCAGTGTGTCTTCCATCTCATGGATTTCGCTAACCTTTGACAGCCAATCCCTAACAGAAGGAGTTGACGTAGACATCCAATGTAGAGGAATTTGAGATTTAGCTGCATTGAGGAGATGAATCGTCAATGAGCGTTTATAGCGTTTGAACGAGGAGTTGGCTAGGTGTAGCAGACAACATGCTGGGGTTAGCTCTACTCTAGTTTCTGTGATTTTTTTAATTAAGGCCTTTACCTCATTCCAGTATGGCTTGATTTTGGAGCAGTACCACTAGATGTGTGTTAGCGTGCCCTTCTCAGAGAGACATCTCCAGCATGTGTCCGGTTTTTGTGTATCCCATTTATGTAGTTTATCAGGAGTACTGTACCAATGGGTCAAGAGTTTATAATTTGTCTCTTGCAGTTTTGTGCTTATGGAGCATTTATGTGCTAGAATGGCCACGTACCTCCATTGTTTGTCAGAGATCTCCGTCTCAAGTTCCTCCGACCATCTCCTCCTGTGCCCGTCCGATGCGGCCACTCCCGAGCGATTTAACCACATGTATGCAATGGAAGTAGCTTTTTCAATTGGGATCCCCTCCCTACAGACTGACTCCAAGGTCGTTAGGGGCCTACACAGTGCTTGTGGTTCCTTAATGTTACCCAGATAGCTTCTTATCTGGAAGTATGTCCACTGCTTCAGAAGAGGTCGGTTCATTTCTGTCTTAAAAGACGACCAGTCTTTGAGTTTGTTTTCAGCATAGCAGTCCCCCGCCAATAGAGGTTCCCCCCCTTGAGACGACCTGAGAGTCGGGTTATGTAGACCTGGTGTAAAGTCTGGGTTGTCTGATAGGGGTGTTAAGGGGCCAGGTAGTGTGGTTAGTTTTCTGCGTTTGGCTATCAGATTGATGACCTTCAACGTCGTACAAGTTATCGGATGTGTTCGGATGACGTGGGGAAGTGTTTTGAGGGAGGACCAAGGTAAGAATTTAAGCGGAAGCGTTGCGAGTGCTGTCTCTAGGGCAACCCAGTCCTTCATTGACTCATGGCAATGCCAATCCATGATTCTGGTTATATGTGAGGCCTGATAATATCTGCGGAAGTTCGGGAATTGAATTCCTCCTAAGTCTTTGGGTTTAACCAATGTGTCTAGTTTAATTCTGGGTTTTTTGTGTTGCCAGTGAAATCTCGTGACCATTGTATTAAGTTCATTGAAAAACGTCTGAGGGATCTCTATCGGTAGTGAGCGGGTTAGGTACAGAAATTTGGGCAGTATGACCATTTTTACTATGGCCGCTCTACCGAACCAAGAGAAAAATTTCTCATTCCACTTTGTTAGATCTTTGGCATAGTTTTTAAGAAAGGTCACAAAATTTCTCTCATAGGCAGTTTTTAAAGATGGTGTAAGCCAGATCCCCAAATAGTTTAATTTGGACTTGTCCCATTTGAAAGTCGAATTTGCCTGTGTCATTTTGAGCAGTCCGTCAGGAAGGGAGAGGTTCAAAGCCTCTGACTTTGTGTAATTGATTTTTAAATTGGATACATATCCGTATAGTGCGAATTCATGTAATAGGTTAGGCAGGGTTGTAATCGGTTTCGTTAAAAAAAACAGTAAATCGTCTGCATAGGCGGCTATCTTGTATTCTTTATTTTTAATCTGAAATCCCTGTATCGTGGTATTTTTTTGCACTGTTTTAATAAAGGGTTCTAATGAGAGGATAAATAATAGGGGCGATAGGGGACAGCCCTGTCTAGTCCCATTTTTGATGAATACTTTTTCTGATAGGGTACCATTTATTTTTATTTCCGCTGTCGGATTCTGATAATGGGCGGCGATCCAGTTCAGCATGCTTGGTCCTAGACCCACCTCCCTACAAACCGCCATCATAAAGTCCCATGCCACATGATCGAAGGCCTTCTTCGCATCTGTTGAGAGGAGAAAACCTTCGATCTTCCTCCTCCCCGCCGCCTGTGACAGCAAGAGTGCCTTAGTGACATTGTCTCTGGCCTCCCTGTTTGGCATAAAGCCCACCTGCTCCAGGCCAATTATTTTTGAGAGCAACGGCCCCATCCTCAATGCTAGGATCTTTGCGAATAACTTAACATCTAAGTTCAGCAACGATATGGGGCGGTAACTGGCACATTCCTCGGGGTTCTTGCCCTCCTTCGGTATAACCGTGATGTGTGCCGAGAGAAAGCCTGGAGTTACGCATCTTGGCCTGGATAAGGAGTTCAGGGCATTTTTTAGGGGTTCAGCTAGAATTTCTATAAAAGATTTGTAATATGTAGTGGAATATCCGTCCGGGCCCGGACTTTTGCCTGATTTTAGCAGTTTGATAGCCTGTTTAAGTTCCTCTGATGTAATTGGAGCTTCTAGTAGATCTGTATCATCTTTGGGCAAGGTTGGGAGACCACTATTTAGTATGTAATCTTGTATGATTTGTGTTCTATCTCCGGACATTTGTGACTGTTTGTGTTGTGGTGGCAAGTTGTAAAGTTTCGTGTAGAAGGCGTGGAAGTGTTTTGCTATCGCCTCAGTTGCTACCTCCAGTTTTCCCTCTTTAGATCTGATTCCAGCTATCTGATTGCTGGAATTTTGTTCTCTCAGGGCCCTCGCCAAGAACCTCCCAGCTTTGTCGCCTGATTCATAATAGAGCCGCTTCTTAAAGAAAAGCAGACGTTTGGCCTTAGTATGGAGTGTCTGCTGTAACTCTTTCCTTGCCTCTAGAAGGCTCTTGGCTGAGGCCTCCGAGAGAGATTGTTTGTGTGACAATTCCAATGTCTCAATTTGGATGAGTAGTTTTTTAATTTGGGCGTCCCTTTCCTTTTTGCGTCTTGAGCCCATCTCTATCAAGACTCCTCGAATAGTACATTTATGTGCCTCCCATACTAGTAGTGGATCTGCCCCAGGTGTGTTATTGTGGTTGAAAAAATCGGTGACATGTCTTGTGAGTGTTGGCAAAAGCATTTGGTCTGTCAATAGGGACGTGTTCAATCTCCATGTCTGTTGTTGTCTGTTTGTGTTCTTCAAGTCTAGAGTTATTGAAATAGGGGCATGGTCCGAAATTGTTTGGGTGCCTATATGCGCAGAGGAGATTTTCGATAGATCTCTTTGAGAGACAAATATGTAATCCAACCGGGCATACCTGTTATGTGGGACTGAGAAGTGAGTGTAGTCCCTACCGTCGGGGTTGAGGAAGCGCCAGGAGTCCACCAACTGGAGACCATGTAGGAGTGATTTAATCTTTTTCAAGATTTTGTAGGTAATGCAAGTCCTGCCGTTGGACGTATCCAAAAGTGGATTTAGAGGTACGTTAAAATCTCCTCCTAGTATAATGCAGCCACTGGCAAACTCCTGTAACCTTCCCACAACGTGCTGGCAAAAAGCTATATGAGACTTATTGGGGAAGTATACATTGGCAAGTGTCAGGGGGAGGCCATTGTAGTCACCCTTCAGTAACACGAATCTGCCCTCAGGATCACACAATTGTTCGGTTAATTTGAATGGAGTGTCTCTACCTACTAGTATCGAGACCCCCTTCGACCTGGAGTCAGCTGTAGTGGCGTGAAAAGCTCTTGGGAACTGTGGGGATGTTAATTTAGGAATGCTATTTGTCTTAAAGTGGGTCTCTTGTAGAAACACAAATTGAGGTTTACCTTTTTTAAGTTCTCGTAGTAGGGTGGAGCGTCGCTCGGGAATGTTTAAGCCACTGATGTTGTGAGAGGTCACAAGGGGACGGGTCCCCAACGATGAGTATACCATGCTGGGAGCAAAGGAGGAGACGGTCGAAGCCCGGATCTGTAAAGACAAAACTGTTATATGGGGCTTGTTACTAGACCCCCGCCCAGAAACAAATTTCTCTATTGGTCTGAGCAGATGCCCCCCCACACACAAACAGGTGCCCTAAAAGAGAAGAAAAAGAGGAGAGAAAAAGAAGGAATAAGATAGAGAGAAGGGAAAGGTCAGTAGAAAGTTATTACAATGGAGCTCACTCTCCAAAAACTCTAAGCCGCCCCAAATGGAGAAGTGCCCCCAGACGTAATATAAATATCGATCAGGGTTTGCGGGGTCAGTGGGAGGTGACCACGGCTAGAAGTGACCTAGACTCCAAATATATGGGGAACTGCGTTATTTAAATAAGAATGGTCTCAACGAGACACACACGGTGATTCAAACTACTCAAAATGGTGATATTGTATTAATCACACCCGACCAGGATGTGTAATATGGAAACTCGGGCCTATGTATGTGAACGAAAACACACAGGAATAACTATAACAAGTATGTCAATAAACTATTCTCTAACTGGTTAACACTAACTGTCACCCATGGGTATGACCCCCAACAAACCATATAACTGCTTCAAATTCGTTTATATAGATTGGTTCAGGTCAGAACCGTGGCACCTGTAAAAAAAAAAAAAAAAAAAAAGGGGGGGGAAGACAGTTGTTCAGATCTTTATGTTTCCCCACTGAGATCTCAACGGTTCTTGTGAGGAATGTTGGTGTATCAGTGAGCCACGTCCAGGGCAGATCTGGTGTCACAGTTGAGATCCGTGTCCTTCCCTCATTCAGAAGAGAAGTGGATCGGCTATTGTGTTACTCCTCCAGGAATTGTGCCAGTATCCATATTCAGGGTATGTCAGTTGTACGGGAAATTATGGGGTGTTGTTAGGGCTTCTCCTTAAAAGGCGTCTTGAGCAAGTGGGTATCCCCTTTCACCTTTCTCATCCTTCTTCTCTTAGGGGAGGTCAACCCATGGGTGGCATCTTCAATGCCATGGATTCCTGTGTGTTAAAAGTTATGTTGTAAACTGTAGAGTTGCTAAGGACAGAATCAGAGTGGTAGAGGACATCTATTCACATTCCTGTGCTCTGGACGGACCAGCCTGTCTCCTCGGTGTATCAGCATAGGAGCTATTTCCTTTGTTTTGTTTATATTTCTTAGGCAATCTTTTGTCTGGGGAAGAGAGCGGAGAGGATGGAGGGCTCCTGACCAGGGGTGGTTGTAATATTTCTTCATACCATTCTGGTAGATCTAAGAGTTCCAAGCCTAATGATTCACAGAACTCAGGTAAGTCCGCCGGTGTGCGGAGAACAGCTTGATGGCCGTTATGAGTGACTGTGAGGGCGAAGGGAAATCTCCAGGCATATCTCAGGTCCTTTGCTCTTAGCTTCTCCAGTAGGGGTCGCAGTGCACGTCTGTGCTTCAGAGTGATCTGCGAAAGATCCTGGAACAGCATGATTGTGGCGCCATTGAAAATGATTTGATCATTTTGTCTTGCTTTCCGCATAATTTCCTCTTTGGTAATAAAACTCTGTAAGCAGCAAATTATGTCACGGGGTGGAGCGGTGTCAGAGCCTCTGGGTCTGAGGGCTCTGTGGGCTCTAACGAAATCAATTTCAGTGTCCTCCTGCCTCTCAAGCAGGCTGTTGAAGACTCTTCGGAGTGCTGTGGTAATCTGATCTTTTTCCACTGACTCCGGTATTCCCCTGACTCTGATGTTGCATCTCCTTCCTCGATTGTCGAGGTCTTCAATGTGTCTATTCATGTTAATAAAGTGCTGCATGTGGTTAGATGAAACCATCTCTAGCTTGTGTATTGCCTTGTCCCTCTGTCTGCCTGCATTCTCGGCCGCCGCCATCTTTTCATTTATCACCATCATGCTCGTTTTCAAATCCGTTATGGCGGCCGAGAACGTAGCTTTGATGTCTGCAGCAAACACAGACATGTCTGCGAACGTGAGCGGGTGGTCCGGTTTGGACTTACCCCTGTTGGTGTCCTCTGCAGCGGACATCGAGTCTTCGCTCTCTCCCTCCTCCTGTGAAGTCGGTGCCATCTTGCCTCTCGCGGTCCCGCTACGGGCCGCTGGTTTGTGTCGGAAGATTTCCGCTATGTTTGCGCTAGCAGAGGTTGAATTTCGGCGTGTACGTGGTCCAGGGGTCCAGTGGAGCTTTCTGCCCGGCATTTGTAAGCTGTAGGTCGGGTGTAAAGCTTAGAATCCCCGCGTGTGCCTCAGAGCCTCCTCAGTGAGCAGCCATCTCCGCCGCGCGCC
This sequence comes from Lithobates clamitans, assembly GCA_037952925.1. Lineage (NCBI taxonomy): Eukaryota > Metazoa > Chordata > Amphibia > Anura > Ranidae > Lithobates > Lithobates clamitans. Next base: position 4,495,157 of record JBBGZY010000293.1, on the reverse strand, counting down.
AAGCCACGCCCGATTTATATTTATTTATCACCAAGTGTATTTATACTTTCATTGTTCAATATTAGCTAGTTCATTTAGAGGTTTTGCGCGGAATCACATACACAATTGATTGTCATTATGCAACTTTTAACATAACAGAAAAATGCGGCGCGAGAAGCGCGCCATGGCAAAAAGTGGGCGTGGTTTGAGTGGAATAGTGGGCATGTCTTAAATGGCCGTGGCTCGGAAGGGGTGTGGTATGAAATGAATGAGGGATGGAGGGAGAAAGAAAGAAAGAGGGAGAGAAAGAAAAAGAAAGAGAGAAAGAGAAAGAAAGAGGGATGGAGGCCCAGATCCTACACAACAATAGAAATATGTGTATTCCAGAAAGTTTAACAAATCAGCAGATAAAGATACTCCAAACACCTGGTGTTGGCGCTTCAATCATCCCGGCACCAAGGTTGTTATGGTGTCAGGATGATTGAAGTGCATTATTTCTATTATTACATTGTAATATAGAATGAAATTATTTAACTCACCATACAGTAGGTGACCGCGATATTGTGTCAATCTCGCCGCATTTCTCGGCGAGATTTGACACCTGCGAGCCCAGTCGCAGGAGCCAGCGCCGGGAGAAGTCGGAAGGAGACCCCCCGAAGTTGGAAGAAGATCCCGGAGCTGACTAATAAATTACTCTTAAAACCTGTGTACTGTGTTTTTTTTATGTTGGCACTTTTCCCTAGGTGAATGGGTAGGGGTACCATGTACCCCATACTCATTCACACAGGGTGGGGGGCCGGGATCTGGGGGCCCCCTTATTAAAGTAAGTTATTAAGTATGGTGTCTAATGCAGATTACCCACTGTGCCCTGTCACAAACTGCACACTAGGAGTAATCAACTGATCCCCCCCATCACCGCTGTTTCCCACGCTACAGCATGGATCCCCTGAGGCTCCCATGTAGCCTTCAGCTTTGGGTGCCATAGGGGAGCCACAGAGGATTTATCTTTGAAAGTAGATTCCTCCGCATGCTTCAATCCTCCCCTATAGATCTCCCCCTGCTGCTGGCCAGCTTCCCCTCTTCCCCCTCTTGCCGGCTTCTGTGGCTGCTGGGGCAGGTGATCGGTATCAGCATGGAGAGCAGGGGTGCTGGTAAACATGTCATGTTTACCAGACCGTTCCTGAAAGAACACAATGTGTGTTCATTCTTCACTAAAGCACAGTAAACTTTGTGTAGCACCCTCTAGTTTTCTAGAAGTGTACAGAGATCGTTAGAGTAAGTAAATTTCAGGTTTGGCTGCCAGCCAAGCCTGTTTGTTTTGATTTGAGTTGGAAGTGACTCAGGCAGAGCTGGGTGACTCATGGGCAGCATCACTGAGACCTCCCACTTCTTTCCAGAATGTGCTAGAATGCCCTGGAAAGGAAGGAGGAGAGGAGAGGTGGAGCTGCCCGGAGTGTTCTAAGGAGCCCTGACAGGGGCAGCTCCAGACATTTTTTTTGGAGGGTGCTGTGTGGATGCTGAAAGTATAAGTGGTGGTGCTAATGCGGCACGCGTCGCCCTCTTGTGGGCGTGGTCAAAAGTGGGTGTGGCCAAAAGTGTGCATTTTTTCATTGTCTCTCCCATTGTATAGATAAAATAGGACCTTCAGGCAGACATAATTGATTGTGGGAGTAAAACAAGCCCAAATGGAACCAGCGATGATAAACCCCAGCATGTATAGGGGCCAGAAATGACAACCACTAGTACATGTTCGGGCCAGCCAGAACACTCAGCACAGCACAACAGTGAGCAGAACACAGTGGAGGTCAGTGAGCAGTACACAGCATACAGTGCAGAGCAGGAGTGACCCCTTTGAGTGCCCAGATTAGGAGTGAACCCTTAGAGTGCAAAGAGAAAGAGAGTGACCCCTTTTAGAGGGCCCAGAGCAGGAGAGTGCCCCTTTAGGAGGGCCCACAGCACAACGGTGACCCCATACACAGTGCCCACAGCAGGAGGGTGACCCCATACACAGTGCCCACAGCAGGAGGGTGACCTCATACACAGTGCCCACAGCACAACGGTGACCCCATACACAGTGTCCACAGCAGGAGGGTGACCCCATACACAGTGCCCACAGCATGACGGTGACCCCATACATAATGTCCACAACACAACAGTGACCCCATACACAGTACCCACAGCACAACGGTGACCCCATACACAGTGCCCTTAGAAGGAGAGTGACCCCATACACAGTGCCCACAGCACTACGGTGACCCCATACACAGTGCCCACAGCACTACGGGGACCCCATACACAGTGCCCACAGCACGACGGTGACCCCTTACACAGTGCCCACAGCAGGAGGGTGACCCCATACACAGTGCCCACAGCAGGAGGGTGACCCCATACACAGTGCCCACAGCAGGAGGATGACCCCATACACAGTGCCCACAGCAGGAGGGTGACCCCATACACAGTGCCCACAGCAGGAGGGTGACCCCATACACAGTGCCCACAGCAGGAGGGTGACCCCATACACAGTGCCCACAGCACAACAGTGACCCCATAGTCCAATGGTGCACTGTTATGGGGACACCTGATCATCATTTGGGCACTGTAAGTAGCAGGCACAGGCACTCCTGATCTGTGTGGCATTTTAATGATTGCAGTACATGTCTCCAAGACCAATGAGAGGGCTGATATCAGAGGATTTCCCTCAGTATCCACTGCTCAGTCCAGATCAGGCCCCTCAATCAGTGTAATGCAGCATGCTGCTATAGATCAGAGGACTGAAAAGCCCCCCTCCCTTCCAGGCTCAGCAGCTACATTAAAAAAAAAATGATGCCTGCAGCAGTGATCAGCCTCACTCCTCCTAAGCCTTCCTCCTTGGAGCACACCATGTGACACACACACCCCTCTTATCCTCTGACACTGACAAGCCCCACCATATAAGTAAACACAGCTTCTCTCTCTCCTCCGAATACCGGCTTCCTCCAGGTTTCTTGGGGCATTGCACAGGGCTGGGCTCTCTCTGCTGCTTCCATCCAAATTGTTCTTTTGGCGGCAAATGCAGGAGACCAGCACTGGATCAATCTGCCACTGATGCAGGCTCCTCACCACCCAGCCCCTGCTGGGTCTAACTGATCATTAGCGGCTACTTTACAAAAGAGTCCCTAGCCTCTTGCAGACAGGATTCACAGGAGGCACCAAATAATTTGTTTAAAATCCTTTGACTGTAATGTAATACCTCTGTGGAAATTTTGGGGGTGCTATGAGGGTGCTTAAAGATTTTTTGGGGGAGCTTCAGCACACCCAAGTACCCACCTGGCGCTGCCACTGAGCCCTGACCAAATCCAAGCCTGGATTGGCAGGGGACAGGCCTCCCTAAATACTCAGGGTCAGCCCAGCTGGGGAGGAATTGTTTGGTGTGGAAGCTGGAGATGGAGTGCTAGGCTGTTGTGGCCCAGAGGGAGATCCCCATTCTGGGGGGGTGACCTTGGGCCTGGGGCTTGGGTGCGGACAGGACCCTCTCAAGACACATGGAGATCTCCTGGACAGGTGACATGGAAGGAAGGAGAGGACAGCAGGAGAGCACTGCCAAGCAAGTCTCCTGGGAGGAACAACAGGTCACAGCCAGGAGGGCTGGTGGGTGAAACACGGTCGGGAGGACTGGGGAGGCACACCTGAGAGGACTGGGAGATTGCAGTCTGGGATGGGTGCAGAGCCATTGAAGTGGACTGTGGTGGCATGGGCAGTGGAGAGAGCCAACTGCAGCCAGGAGAGCTGACAGGGCCCGAAGAGGTGGTGTTGGGATCAGTAGCCATATGGGCAGCTAGCATTGGGACTGCCTATATTTTTGCTACAATAAAGGGGCTCACAGTCTCTGCCTGCAAAGTACATTCGCTTTGGGCCTGACTGAGTCAGAGTCAGGCCTGCAAATCAGTGCTAGCTGGTCCTGGGAGTAATAGTCTGCAAGCATGTTCTGTGCTGGAGGAAGAGAGGAGGTTTATATACTGGAGATGTATATAGTTCTCAAGTCCCTAAATCTGTTCTACAAACAACTGGGCATCTCATAATTACCCTATCTCCATCCAAGGACCGGTTTCTGTCTGAGGAGTGACTGAAAAATGTGTGCCTGGCTGGGCAGGGTGACAAATGGACTACAATTACCAGCAGTCCCTACAGGGGTATAGCTACATTTGAAAACAACTGGAATAAGCACTCTATGTCCTCAGTATCTTTCTCTGTCTGAAAAAAAGAGACATCAGGGGACTGTTTAGACTAGGGTTGCACCAATACCACTTTATTAAGTACAAGTACCGATTACCGATACTTTTTTTTAATGTCATGGGAAAGTGGCACTGTTAATTTTTTTTTATTTTTTATTATTTTTTACAACTTGTTTCCTTTTTTTGGGGGGTGGGGGGGTGGGGGGGTGGGGGGGGGGGGATGGACAGTGTCAGTATGTTTTTTTTTTTTTTTTAACATTTATACAATTTAACCTTTTAAATATTTATTTATTACAATTCTTTATGTATTTATTTATTTTTATCAGCCCTGCGGGGATGGGGGGGGGGGGACAGACTGCTAACATCTCCCTTTTGAGACAGAGAAAGGGACTGAGGACAGAGGTTCCCCAGTCCCTTTCTCTGCAGCCTTAGCTGCACTTAAGATGAATGGACAGGAGACAGAGGCTCCTCTCCATTCATAAATGGAAGCATCATAAACAAAGTTCATGATGCTCAGTTATGACTCTGTACATTCAGAAAAGTAAGGGATTGGTAAATGACACATCCTCCACTCCCCAGCCTGACAGATCGAGGACAGAGGGGGTGGAGGATAGCAGACAAGAGCACGGAGGGGGACAGGAGGAGGACGGAGGGGAACAGGAGCACAGAGGGGGCTGGAGGAGCACAAAGGGGGACAGGAGAATGGAGGGGGACCAGAGGAGCACGGAGGGGGACAGAGGAGAACAGAGGGGGACCGGAGGAGCACGGAGGGGGACAGGACCACAGGGTGGGACTGGAGGAGCACAGAGGGGGACAAGAGAACTGAGGGGACTGGAGGAGCACGGATGGGGACAAGAGAACTGAGGGGGACTGGAGGAGCACGGAGGGGGACAGGAGAATGGAGGGGGACCAGAGGAGCACAGAGGGGGACAGGAGAACTGAGGGGGACCGGAGGAGCACGGAGGAGGACACGGAGGGGCATTGGAGGAGGACACAGTGGACAGCGGTGGGGAAGTTACAAGCACCAATCTCCCTGTATAGATTTCAGTAAAGCAGCTGAAAGCCGCGGGAGGAGAAGCGGATGTCAGGCTTTATTGAAATTTAGACAGGGAGATCGGTGCTTGTAACTTCCCCACCGCCGCACCGATCATCTCTGACTGCCCAGTTATCAGATCAAGCATTGGAGCATTTGCCCGAGTGCAAGTACTCGGGAAAATTCTCAGTATTGGCATTGATACCGATATTAGTATCGGTATCGGTGCTACCCTAGTTTAGACCCCCCCGATGTTTCAGGAAAGACCTCCCGAGTCCCGCCCCCCCCCCCCCAAAAAAAATAACATTGTAAAAAAAAGAAAAGAAAAAAGAAACATAATAAGGCCTTGTTCACACGGAACATACTACAGTGCATACCCATTCATGTCAATTGGGATGCAGCGGCTGCTCTTGATTTGAAATCCATGTGGGTGTGGATGCACGTCCCTGAACTCACACTGTCTGCAATTGGGGCTGTGCACCCACATGGATGTCAGATTGGGAGCAGCAACTGCGTCCGTGCAGCTGCTGCATCCCATTTGACATGAATGGGACTGCCTGCATGGAGCTGCATGGAAAACATGTGTATCCCTGTGTTTGTAAACACAGCCCTCACAAGGGCATACACTTTAGTGCACCCCATGTGATCAAGACCTAAGTAGGAATTTAACAGGAATTTTGTAAGTTATGTTGTGTTTATGTGTGTTAATGTGTGATATTAGTGTATTTTAGTGAAAGTGATTTGATAAACATTTGCGCAACTATCACGGGGCCTGAAATATACTATTACTCTACTATAGTACTGTAGCACAGTACTATAATTATTGCAGGGATTGTACTGGGGAAGTTTTCTTGTTAATTCTTTTGTTAAAAATTGGCACCGCGCCCCGATGATCTTTGATCTCTTCCATGATGTTTAGGTAGATCTCCACCTTTGAAAGGTTGCCTACCCCTGTTTTAGACCAATTTTAGAGGAAAATGTATGAAGGCCTACATATAAAGTAATAAATATGGCTGAGAACATAAAATGAAGCCCATCAAACACAATCCCATTACAACCCAGTGGTAGTATTGTCACAGCACAGCCAGGTGTCACCACGAAATGTTACTAAAAATGTGGGGGGCAAAAAAGCTTTGCCATGGGGCCCATAATCTAGCATGATTTGTTATGAACATGATTTGAGACACACTTGGTGGGGATGTATCAACACAAAATTAGAACTATAGGCAATTTTTTATTTATTTTGGACGTAGCAAGGGAGGTTTATTATCCCTGTCAATTTTTTTATGCCTTCTGTGTCCTATTAAGGAGATTTCTCTTCACTTCCTGTCCCATAGCCAAACAGGAAGTGAGAGGAAAACCCTGCAAATTTTGGGAATTTCTTGGTGCCCCCAGATCACCAGAACTTGTGTCCCCATCGGAAGATTTCCCCCTCTATTACTTTTCTGGGGAAGACCCAACATTTGGAATTTTCTTTTACTTTTACTTTCAATGATAATGGTAAACAGGACAAATAGAGAGGGGGGATCTCCCTAAGGGGAGCACAGACAGCAATAAAAACTGACAGGCGTTCTAATCCTGTTCTACTCCATCCAAAACTAAAAAAAAAGTTTTGCCTTTAATTAATCATACTTTAAGCTACTTTTGAACATCGTTATTTCGTCGACTAAAAGGACTAAAACATTTTAGTCGATTAAATGAATACTATTTTAGTCAAATAAAATACGACTAAAACTAAAACAATTGAGATGACTAAAATTCGACTAAAACTAAAATGGCGTTTTAGTCAAAAGACTAAAATGGGACTAAAACTAAAATACCATTTTATTCAAAAGACTTATGCTCTGTACACACGATCGGACATTGATCGGACATTCTGACAACAAAATCCATGGATTTTTTTCCAACGGATGTTGGCTCAAACTTGTTTTGCATACGCACGGTCGCACAAAGTTGTCGGAATTTCCGATCGCTAAGAACGCGATCACGTACACCATGTACGACGAGACTAGAAAAGGGCAGTTCTGAACCAAGCGTGGCACCCTTTGGGCTCCTTTTGCTAATCTCATGTTAGTAAAAGTTTGGTGAGAGATGATTTGCGCTTTTTCAGACTCGTGGTTTTCAGAACGTTTTCCGCTGTTCAGTTTGTGCTTGTGGGTTTGTATCTGGTCTTCAGTGCGTGCAGCGAGTACAATTGACTTGTCGTTGTGTTTGTTCGTTACTGATTTTCAGGTTGCTCTTCACAGACCTTGCTGTTCTTCAGTGTGTTCTGTTACTTTGTTCTGAGCAGCCGACCGTTTTCTAGCCATGTTGCATATACGTACTCCTCGTAGAGTTCGTGCTGTGCGGGGGCTTGGTGTTGGGGTCCTTACCTTGACAAAAGTCCAGTCCATGAACAGGGTAGGGAGGAGTTCATGGACCAAGAATTGGTTGCTCCAGCGTGACCAGTTCTGTCACATGCCTTTGCTCAGTGAGATACGTGAGAATAATCCTGATGATTTCAGGAACTTTCTCCGTATGACTGACCCCGTATTTCACCGTTTGTTGGCTTTGCTGACCTCTTATATTAGCAGGCAGGATACCTGCATGAGGCAAGCCATCACTCTGGAGCAGAGGCTCGTCGCCACCCTGCGGTACTTGGCGACAGGGAGAAGCCTGCAGGACCTCAAGTTCTTGACAGGCATCTCCCCCCAGGCTCTGGGGATCATTATCCCAGAGACCTGTTCTGCCATCATCCAGGTCCTGCAGAAGGAGTATATTAAGGTAAGATTTATCCTTTAACATCACATTTTATTGTATATAATGTTTGTTAATATATTTCTTTCCTCATTCCCTAATTACCATGATTGTAATATGCTGTGAATGCCCCCTTTGTCCTCATGCATGCTGGGTTTTTTTTTTTTTTTTTAATTTTGTCCTTCATACATATTTGCCTTCACGTACCTCCCCAGCATGCTCTCCTGGCCCTATATTCACCTTGTGTAGTCACTTAACAATGTATTTTGTCAGCTCCATAGTAGTGCTTTACCCCAAACACCTCCTAAAATGTGTAAAAAATGTGATTTGTGCTTTAAATTCAGGCAGAGTGGCAGAGGCTTTTTTTTGGTGTCCCAAAATCATTTGGAACCCTCCCTCCCCCCAACTGCTAACTCAGCTGATAACAATCCTCTATCTGCTGACTTTGCCAAACCCATACACACTATACCCACCTCTTTAGTGGTCAGATTTATGGATGAATTTCCCAAAGCATGTAGTGCAAGGGCCTGCCTAAATACTTTCAAATGGTACTGTCTAAAGTTTTTGTATCCTATAATTATCTTGATAGGTAATAGCAGAATGTCAAAATGTGTTTAAATGTGTATTTATCTCTTTGTATTATGACACTTCTTACCTGTCCAGAGGGCTGCCTTGTAAAGTAAGGAGGGGCTGGCCAAAGTAATACACATTATTTAGGCATTCATCTTTCAATGAAGTGGAGAGGGTTACCTGTCAAAAACATCTCCCCCCCATAAAATTTTACAAATGGCCCATGGGGGGGGGGGGGGGATCTATTAGGTGGACCTTATACCTTTGTCTTTAAATACTCCCTAAAATAAATGTAATACTGATGTTGGCCAAGAATGTTTGTGTCTAATCTGCTTTCCCTGTTTATGTGCAAAATGATTAATTAATTTTGCTTGTTTGACTCCACAGCTTCCTTCCAACCCACAGGAATGGCAGACTGTGGCCTCCCACTTTGCCCAGCGGTGGGACTTTCCTAACTGTGGAGGGGCAATTGATGGGAAACACGTCCACATCATCCCACCACCCAACTCGGGGTCATACTATTATAATTATAAGAGGTTCAATAGTATTGTGATGTTGGCAGTGGTGTCGGCTACTTATGAGTTCCTGTATGTGGAAGTGGGGAAGAATGGCCAGATGTCCGATGGTGGAGTCATCGCCCAGACGGAGTTCTACAGGCGTCTCCAGAATGGCAGCTTGGACTTGCCACCTCCAGAAGATAATGCGGAAGGACTCCCATTCGTCTTCATTGCTGATGAAGCGTTTGCGCTGGGGGACCATCTTATGCGGGCATTCCCGATGAGGACCCTCACCCCGGACCAGAGGGTTTTTAATTACCGGCTGGTCAGAGCCAGAAGAGTGGTGGAGAACACTTTGGAATCATGGCCAGCCGGTTCCGCCTATTTCTTACACCCATACACATGGCGGAGTATAAACTGAATCATATCATCCTGACGTGCTGTGTTCTCCACAACTTTTTAAGGCAAAATTCTGCTAACTATGCTGCCTCAGTTGGGCCTGAGGCCGGAATTCAAGTAAATGAACCAACCCTGATGGCGCTTGAAAGTGGCAGTCCTGGCTTGCCCCCCTGAGTGCCCGCGAGGTCCGTCTTAGATACCTTGATTACTTTGCGGGTAGGGGGGCCATCAATATGCCAGACAATGTCTGATACATTTTTAAAATAAAAAAAACATTTTAACTACTAAAATCTTTGCTGACATTTACTGCTTGTGTTTCTTTTAGCTGACCCTGACAGAAATGTGGGGAGTCCTGAAAATGTAATTTACTAAAGGAAAATACACTTTGCACTACAAGTGCACTTGAGCCAGCACTGAAACTGCACTTGTAGTGCAAAGTGGATGTGCCCTTAGGAAATAACCCCCATTGTCACTGAAAACACCAATTTTACCTTAACAAAATTTTAGGAGCATTGAAACAATAATACACACATTCTTGAGTATCAATCTTTTTAATACCAGCACAATCACGTGCATTTCTAAAAGGTTTTTAAAACAAACCAACATGTTTGTTGTATAACAATTTTTGGGTCACATTAATAAAAGTAGAAATGTCCTTTTAAGGTAAAACAGGCATGTTTCAAACAAACAAGAAATACACAAATCTGGAACTTACAAAGTTCAACCTTTGTATAAATTGAAGGCAATATCAGACATGAGTATTTATAAACTGTGTTTGATATTGCGTTCAGATGGGGTGAAGTCACCCCTGGAAAAGCCAAATTTTGAAGATGCACACAAATTGTCGAATGTCAACATGTGCTAGCTGCCATCACGGGGGATCAAGGGACATGTTTTGTGAGTGCAACCCCTTCCTCTCAGCTACTTTATTATTGAGGAAGGGGTTGCACCCACAAAACGCCTACATTGATCTCCCGTGATGGCAGATAGCACATGTTGACACACTGTGTGCATCTTCAAAATTTGGCTTTTCTATAAAATGGCAAAAAATGTTAAAAATTTTTACATTACAAATACCACAAAAAAGGAAGGTATTTGGAGGTGTTTTAAACTCACCCTAAAACATCAATGATGTTCTTCATTTTGTTTTTAACATCACTGATGTTTTTCTGGATGTTTTCCAAGTCCCTATTACACCCCATGATCTCCCCGATCAGGATCTGTGCACTTTCACTGGTGAAATGACCTGGATCCACAACGTCACGATCACCTAAAAATATAGAAACAAAAACATACCATGTATTATAAATCTGCCAGCATCCATCTCTTACCTGAGCCTGTGGTCGCAGACACTCACCTGTTGTGGTTACAATTTCCACCACGTCTCCCTCGTCCTCCTGTTGGCTTTGGGGGATTTCACCTCCTTCATGAAGTGGGGGGGTCTGTTTTCTCTTCTGCTGAGTGGTGTCCTCTGAGTCTTTTCTCCCCATGTAAAAAAATAGGTATACTTAGCACACAGATATTTGATGACAGAAATAGGAATATGAAACATTGCTTGGAAGTGGGATACAATTGTCTGTTATGGCAGAGTTCCAAGATGAAGAAATTTTTTTTTTCCTTTGTCAAGCTTGAATACTTACCTGTTTTGTACAAGCTTCACAGATGGAGTCACCCCTATAGTATACACTGGAGCACCTGCGTGGGACCCTATAATAAAAAAGGGTGTTCTGGTGTCCCACACTAGTGCTCCAGTGTCCAGATGTGTAAACTGCTGCTGAGTGTCCTCTCCTTACACAGAATCTAGTTTGCATTACATTCTAGTTACAAACCCATCTAGAAAACAAAATTATTTTAAGAGAAGTAGGCTAGAAAAAATGTATTCAAATGCATATGGCCAAAACAATGGTGTTTTATAGGCCAAACGAACAATGTTTTATATGAACGAACAATGTGCCCATGAACATGAAAGTTGCCATTTTAAACTGTACAACAGTATAAAGAAAAGCACATGGAACAGCACGAACGTAATAAAAATAAAGAATAGGAACACAGCACAACTACTTACTTTTTTGCAGCACTCTCCTGATCCTTCTGTACTGCGCATGCTCCCTGATTTTGAGGTCCGACCACCGCTTCCTGAGCTGATCCTTGGATCGCCGTACCCCGAAATTCTTCTGCAGACTTTTGACCACTTTCGCCATGATCTTGGCCTTTCTGACATTGGGGTTGGGGTAAGGTCCATACTTCCCTTCATAGTCGGCCCAACGTCAGGGGCGGGCGGAGTTTTAAACGCATGTACAGTGTATATAAAGCGTAACACGCGTGCATAGTACGTACGATCTGTGAGCGGAGGAAGGGGTAATGGAGGTACCGATCGTGATAAGGAAGGTAAGATTTAAATTTTGGCCTATACTGCTTCTAGATTGAGGCCTGTATTTAGACAGGTTTATAAGACTTTAGGCTGACATTAGGGTTTGTCTGGTGTTGTGTCTTGCAGTGAAAATGGATCTAGTCAATGATCAGGACTTTATGCCAATCTTCATAGATATGTTCAGGGAGCTGCCCTGCCTGTGGCAGGTAAACCACCCCGAATATAAGAACCAAACAAAGAGGAAGGCAGCACTGGATAATTTGCTGCAATTTGTGAAGCCGGTGATCCCCACGGCAGACATCACCTATTTGAAGATCCTAATTGTGCTCCTAAGGCAGCACAAGAAGGTCCTGGATTCCCAGAGATCAGGAGCTGCAGCAGATGACATTTATGTACCCAGGCTGTGGTACTATGACAGACTGCATTTTCTGGCAGGCCAGACTGAACCCAGGCCAGCACTCTCCACTCTTCCTTCCACGCTTCCTTCCCCTCCAGCTGAGGCTTCTGATGTCCAACCTGGGCCTTCCAGGCAGCAACATGTGGAGGAGCCCAGCTTGAGCCAGGTATGGCATTCTTCAAAATATTTATGGTTGTCAAATCAATGATGTTAAATAGATGTTAGTTTGGAGTACTAATTTATGATTGTGATTGATGAACCAAAAACTAAAACCATGTCCCTTTTTCATACACAGGAAAGTCTCAGCCAGGAGGTGGCCGGGCCAAGCAGGCTGCCCAATACCCAGGTCCCTCCCCTCCGCCTTCAAAGAAAAAGTGGCAGGAAGAGGAGTAACCTGGAGGAGGCTGCAATAGGCCTATTTTGGAAGGCTACTGAGGCCCTCAGAACACCTCACAGTGTGGAAGATGATTTTGCAGAGCTAACTGCATGCAAAATGATGCAGATGGAGGAGGGCCAATGCCTCTTATGTGAGTTTGTAATTTTGGAAGCTCTAAATAAGGGGTTGAGGGGCCAACTCACATGTGAAACCCACATTTGTCAGCTCACCCATGGTCCTCCTCCTACAGGTCCTCCTCCTCCTCCAGGTCCTACTCCTCCTCCTGCCACACCTCCAACACCAGAGCCACAGCCGGGAAGGAAGCGTCTAAGGAACACCAGAGAGTGATGACCTGGGTTCAGTCTGGTCTAGCAAAAGATGCAGGTTTTTGTATGACCACAGCCTGGGAACATACATGTCATCTGCTGCTTTCATGACCACTGGGACTTTTGGAAAAGATTGTATTACCTTAGATATGGACTCCTCAGGCCACCAATTTTGCTGTAAAATAATTGATGTATGCCCTGGGGGTCAAAGGCTTCGCCAACTTCTGATGTTTATCCAGCGTTGCCTCCCTCTTTGTTTGGTTCTGAGCCCTTAATAAAGGATTTTTTGTTTCAATTATACTCGCCTATGTGTGTTTTCCTTCAAAAAGGACAGTTTGTTTGTGAGGAGGCAGGTACATTTCAAAAATACAATGTGAAATTAACAAGAGACACCAACACCAAGCAATCTCCTTGAGATCAAATAATACAAGATAATAATGGTGTTGTGGTAACTTGACACACCCAAAAATGTTCTGGAGTAAAAAAAAATAAATAAAAAAAACAAAAACACGATCAGGCTTGAAAAAAATACAAACCCAAAAAAAACATATATCTTTTTTGACAGATGTGACAAATCAAAATATATTGATGAAATCATGATAAATAATAAAGAAAGAAGTTTGTGAGAAGTCTGTGTGAATATCAGCAGCAAAACTACTTAATTCTTCTAGCATTATAAGAAGAAGAGAGTGCGCTGCATTAAACAATTTTAAACATTGCAGCCTTACGAAAGTGCTATATCCATTCTGAACGCTAATTTTACCAGACCGAGCTGTTCCGTCTCGGAATTTCTTCTGAGCATGCGTGGCACTTTGTGCGTCGGAATTGTCCACACACGGTTGGAATTGACGCAATCGGATTTTGTTGTCGGAAAATTTAATAACCTGCTCTCAAACTTTTTGTGTCGGAAAATCCGATGGAAAATGTCCGATGGAGCCCACACATGGTCGGAATTTCCGACAACACGCTCCGATCGCACATCCGACCGTGTGTACAGGGCATTAGACTAAAACTAATTGAAATCTGATTTCAAAATTAACACTGGTCTGTAGTGCATGTTCATACATCAATACCAAAAATAATAACATATTAGATTTTTCACTCCAGCAGTATATAATGAGTTTGGAAATTGTAGAGAAATCTTAACTAATGCATTACAATTCAATTACACCCGTTAGATTTTAGACTACTAAAATGAGTTTTACTCGTCGAAAATTTACTGGGGATTTTAGTCGACTAAAACGTAGGACATTTTAGTCGACTAAAATCTACTGGAGATTTAGTCGACTAAATACGACTAAAACAATTGCAGAAGACTAAAATGGGACTAAATCTAAAATGCCATTTTAGTCCCAAGACTGAGACTAAAACTAAATTGAAATTTGCTGCCAAAATTAACACTGATTTTGAATTTTTTATTGACAGCTTGCCGGCCAATGCACTATTGCTTATAATCAGTAAACATTAGTGTTGTGTTTTATATGATTTTAGCACATTTACAGATATATCACCCTGTTGTTTAGGCAGGGTTGCTATTAAATGTATTTGCCAAGTGATAGTTGCCTTGGCCAATTGTTAGGAGGTCAATTGATTTTGCCCTAATTCTGGAATTGCTGCACTTCTCTCTTCTGTCACTAGATGGCCGGGTATCTGGTGGTGACATTAGATAAGACAAGGGCACTGCAAGGACAGATTAGGAATGAGTAGATAATATTGAGTGCTACAGTGAAAGAGCTCAGGGGATCCAGGATCCAGTGGCTAGTGGATCTGAAGTCTATTGAGAGAGACTGGGAGCTCGTTGAGTGAAGACCTACAGTGAGTGAGTATGGGGTAAAGAGAACTGTTTGTGTTGCAGATAGTTGAACACTTTTACCGTTAATAACAGCTGCAAGATTGTTGCCATAGAGGACAGCAGGGTTGCCAACCACCAGTAAATTTACTGACAGTTTGTAAAAATCTGTGATTTTTTTTATAACTGCCAGTAAATATCGGGGGCTGATAATTTCATGCTGTTATGACTTTTTAAGTGTAAATCAAGCAAATTACTTTGTTATAGGTATTGTCAGTATTTCCATATCATGTTTATACTGTTCAAATATTCACTTAGTTAGTTTTCAATAGGAGTTCTGTAATTTCTCAGACTGCCAGTTTAAAATCAGTGACATCATTGCAAGAGGGAGCTAAATGAGCATCAATGCAGGAAGGGGGTTTAGTGGGGTCATTGCCACTGAGCATCAGTGTGGTGGTTTGTTACTGTGGTCACTGACACCAATGTTGGGGTTTTTTATTGAGCTCACTAATACTAGTGCTGGTGGTTATTATTGCATTCACTGAGAATAATGCTGGTGGTTACTCATACTATTCTATTTTATTTTAAAATACTTCATACCTCCCAATAGTCCTGGATTGCCCGGAACAGTCCAGTAATTGATAGCTCTGTCCCGAGTCCCAGGCACCTTTATTCCAGAACAGTGTCTCAGAATTGCCTCCTGGCCCTAGGCTGATCTGATACCCCTACCTAAAATATCACTTGAATCGCCTCCGTCACTCACTGTGGTGGGCCCCTGGCTGGTGGAGACCCCTTTTACATTATTCTCCAGCCCCTGGCTCACTGCCCAAACTGGTTGCTAGCCGTGGCCCGCCTGGCATCTAGCAACCAGTGAGGTCATGAGGAGGAGAGAGGCAGAGGCCCAGCATTCACAGCGGAGTGCACTTGTTGACTCGGGGACGAAGTCGGTGGTGGAGTTGGGAGGCGGAGTTAGCGGTCCCAGATACGAGGATAACTTTCAACGACTGTAGGAGAAGGATCGATCGGTTCTCCTATATGCTGCCCTGCCGGCCCTCCTGTCCAGCCTGGCGCTAGCTGCATAGACAGTGTAGAGGCAAACAGTCATCTGTACCTAGGACCGCCAGCTCTGCCCTGACTCCGCCCCCTGACTCTGGTTATCACCTGAAGGCTTTTCCTGCTGCTGGAAAGGTAGGAGAAATGCTCCCTGGCCCAAGGATGCTCATGGTTACTCCCCTCCTTCCCATCCTCCCCCCCTCCAGTTACGCTGTCCCCCCATACTGCCCTTCACAACGCCCCTCCCATCATACTGCCCTCCACTATCGCACGGGTCATCCAAGAGTGACTATAGACATGCCAAAAAGAGGATTAATGTTATTAGTTGCAATTACACTTGATCAAATTAAAAAACACTTCTTTAAATGCAATGTGTTATTTTTGTTTTGTGTTGCTTTGTTTTGTTGCACTCCGTAAGCAGCTCATCCCAGAACCCTGCACTCTGTACGTAGCTCATCACAAAACCCTGCACTCTGTACGTAGCTCATTCCAGAACCCTGCACCATGTATATAGCTCATCCCAAAATTCTGCACCCTGTATAGAGCTCATCTCGGAACCCTGCACCCTGTATGTAGCTCATCCCAGAACCCTGTTCTCAACCCTGCACTCTGCAGGCAGCTCATCCCAGAACCCTGCACTCTGTACATAGCTCATCCCAGAACCCTTGCACGCTGTACATAGCTCATCCCAGAACCCTGCAGTCTGTATGCAGCTCATCCCAGAACCCTGCACTCTGTATGCAGCTCATCCCACAACCCTGCACTCTGTGTGCAGCTCATCCCACAACCCTGCACTCTGCATGCAGCTCATCCCAGAACCCTGCACTCTGCATGCAGCTCATCCCAGAATCCTGCACTTTGAATATAGCTCATCCCAGAACCCTGCACTCTGTACATAGCTCATCCCAGAACCTTGCACTCTGTACACAGCTCATCCCAGAACCCTGCACTCTGTAGGCAGCTCATCCCCGAACTCTGTACGCAGCTCATCAGAAAACCCTGCACTTTGTATGTAGCTCATCCCAGAACCCTGCACTCTGTAGGTAGCTCATCCCTGCACTCTGTACCTAGCTCATCCCAGAACCCTGCACTCTGCATGCAGCTCATCCCAAAACCCCACAATCTGTACATAGCTCATCCCAGAACCCTGCACTCTGCATGTAGATCATCCCAGAACCCTGCACTCTGTACACAGCTCATCCCAGAACCCTGCACTCTGCATGCAGCTCATCCTAGACATGTGCAGGATGAAAAAAATTGTTTAGTTTCGTTTCATTTTGTTATTTAAATAAATTCATTTAGTTAAATTTGTTGCATTCGTTACATTCATTTTTGGGATTCGTTTAGTTTGGTATTCGAATTTGAAAAAAAAACTATCAAATTCGAAAAAAATTCTACCGCATTCGAAAAAAAATTCGAATTTCATATGGAATGAAATCGAATTCCAAAAGAAAAGATTAAAATAGAATAGAAAATAAGAATAGAAAAAAAACAATAAAACAGAATAGAAAAAAATATAATATATTCTATTCTAATCTTTTCTATTCAAATTCGTATTCATTCTGTACCAAATTCCAATTCCGGAAGATGGTATTATAATTATATATATATATATATATATATATATATATATATATATATATATATATATATATATATATATTTTTTTTTTTTTTTTCTATTCTGTTCTATTTTTTCTATTCTAGTCTTTTCTATTAGAATTCGATTTCATTCTATTTCTATATAATATATATATAAAAACCATCTTCCGTAATTCAAATTTCGTATACAATGAATTTGAATTCGAATAGAGAAGATTACAATAGAGTAGAAAAGAATAGACTAGAAAAACAATAGAACAGAATAGATTAAAATATAATATATACGGTATATATTATATTTTATTCTATTCCGTTCTATTGTTTTTCTAGTCTTTTTTCCATTATTTTCTATTCTAATCTTTTCTATTCAAATTCGAATTTCTTATATACAGAAGCCATCTTCCGAAATTCGAATTTCGTATAGAATGAATTCAAATTTGAGTAGAAAAGTTTAGAATAGAATAGAAAAGAATAGCATAGAAAAACAAAGGAACAGAATAGAAAAAAATATTTTATATATATATATATATATATATATATATATATATATATATATATATATATATATATATATATATATCTATAGATAGATAGATAGATAGATAGATAGATAGATAGATAGATAGATAGATAGATAGATAGATAGATAGATAGATAGATGTATATATCTATATCTATATATCTATATCTATATATAGGTTGAAGTGTAGAGGAGAACCACAAGCAGCTTTCAATCTAGCGTCAGCAAACAGGTCCTCCCACTGATCTTGTATATATAAAAATAAAGTTCAGATGTGTTCTGACTAATCTAAGAAAGGGTGCGAACAAATCAGCCTGAAACGTAATCTTTGTCTGAACGGATGATTGTAACAATTTTGTTTGGAATGACTCTACTTGCTTTGTAATCTTTTTCAAAAGATTTGATGGAATAAAGCAACACATTTTTAAGTGCAGCAACCTTTGGAACTTTATTTTTATATATATATATATATATATATATATATATATATATATATATATATATATATATATATATATATATATATATTATATATATTCAAATTTGGTATAGAATAATTTTGAATTTGAATAGAAAAGATTAGAATAGAATAGAAAATAATAGAAAAGAATAGAATAGCAATACAATAGAACAGAATAGAATAAAATACGATATATGTTTTTCTAGTTTATTCTTTTCTATTATTTTCTTTTCTATTCTAATCTTTTCTATTCAAATTCAATTTCATTCTATATGATATTCAAATTTCTAGTCTATTATTTTCTATTCTTTTTTATTCAAATCTTTTCTATTCTAATTCAAATTCATTCTATACGAAATTCGATCTTCAGAAGCCATGTTCCGAAATTCGAAATTCGTATAGAATGAATTCGAATTTGAAAAGAAAAGACTATTATAGAATAGTCTAATAGAATAATAGAAAAGAAAAGCATAGTAAAACAGAATATAAATTATATATATATATATATATATATATATATATATATATATATATATATATATATATATATACTGTATATATAATATTATGTATGTATGTCTATTGCTTTATGATTTTATATTCTATTTTATAAATAGAATATATAAAATTCGAATTTGTTTTCGATTTTGATTATGTTTTCTAATTCGACTTGAATATGTTCTTGAATTCCATTTGAATTTGTTCGCTTTAAATTAATTACTTTTGTAATTCGGAAATTCGGATGCATCCGAATTTCCGAATAATTAAAAATTTATCCGAATTTCGATTCGGAACTAAATGAGATGCACATGTCTAGCTCATCCCAGAACCCTGCACTCTGTAAGCAGCTCATCCCAGATCCCTGCACTCTGTACACAGCTCACCCCAGAACCCTGCACTCTACAAGGCTCACCCCAGAGCCCTGCACTCTGTACATAGCTCATCCCAGAACCCTGCACTCTGCATGCAGCTCATCCCAGAACACTGCACTCTGTATGCATCTCATCCTAGAACTTTGCTCTCTGTACATAGTTCATCCCAGAACCCTGCACTCTGTACATAGCTCATCCTAGAACCCTGCTTTCTGTACATAGCTCATCCCAGAACCCTGCACTCTGTACATAGCTCATCTCAGAACCCTGCACTCTGTACATAGCTTATCCCAGAACCCTGCACTTTGTAGGTAATGCACTCCAAAACCCTGCATTCTTTTATTCTTTTTTTAAATGAATGTGCTGGGGTTTGTATGTATCCATGAGGCTCTTGCTTGTGGAACAATAAAAAAGCATGTTTTATAGGTACAAGGAAGCCTGAGTTTTGTTTAATGACGCCCCTTAAGCTCCTCTCACTGTCATATGTTTGACCATGCCCATATTTGCCACTGCGCTATGCAAGGTTACTTCCTTCCTCAAGTGTCCCTCATTCTGAAGTTCAAAAGTTGGGAGGTATGGATAATTTTCTTGTCTTGGAAAGACATGGACTCATTTGCAAGATACTAGGGGAAGGAAAGGTGGTGCAGTTTGGATTCTCCAGCATTGCACCTGATGACCTTTCCCTGACATCTATGGACAAGAGTGAAAAAGAGAGTCTATGTGCTAAATATAATATTTCTGTATACAGTAAGTTTCTACAGTATTTCTCAGGGGCCTGCACCCTATATCCACATTATTTTTGCAACCACCCTTCAAATGTCGTGGTAGAGAGAAGATAATGGTGTTATTTTTATTAAATTCAGGGACATTCAGAGGATGATGATTGATGTAACTAAGTATTTCCCTACAGAGCAGCCAGGAGCAGAAGATGAATGCAAGGTTTGATAATTACAGCCATTCAGTGGGTAGATATTAAGGTTCCATGCACACTAGCTTTTTTATAAGCTCAAAAAACGCTAGAACAAAAATGCTAGATGAAGAAAGCTGATAATAGAATTTTTGTGCCGGTTTGTAGTAGCGATTTAGTAGCTTTTAGAAGCTACCCTAGGTTCACACCTATGCATTTTTAGTGCATTTTTCAGTTTGCAGAAATGCATTAGTCCATTTAACATGATTTCCTATGGTACAAGTTCACATCTATGCGTTTTGTGGCCGGTGCATTTTTGGAAAGGGTCGGGGACTTTTTTCCCGCGATTTGCGGGGAATAGACTTCAATGTACCAGAAACGCAAGTGTTGCGTTTGTGATGCAGTTTTTGATGTGTTTCGCAGTTTTTAATTTAACACTGTATATAGCTGTTGCTAAGCAGGGGGGCGGGAAGCCGGCCGCCGCATCCTTAACAACTGATGAGTCTTCAGCTGTTAGCGGGGTTCCCTGCTGACAGCTGAATGTAAAAAAAGAAAAAGTTGGCAGCAGAATAAAACAAGAAAAAAATGGCATGGGGTCCCCCAAATTTTTTTAAAAAATAGAGTGGGGGTCCCCCAAAATCAGACCAGACCCTTATCTGAGCATACCGCCCAAGTAGGTATATACCAGGCCGCATGCTTTCAACATGGGGAGGTGGGTGCTTGGAGCAGGGGGGGCTCTGCCCCCCCTACCCCAAAGCACCTTGCCTCCCATGTTGATGAGGACAAGAGCCTCTTTCTGACAACCCTGGCCCGTGGTTGTTGGGGTCTGTGGGCTGGTATGCTTATCAGAATCTGGAAGCCCTCCTTTAAGAAGGGGGCCCCCAGATCCCAGCCCCCCTATGTGAATGGGTATTGGGTACATTGTATCCCTACCCATTCACATGAAAAAGCAGTGAAATGTAAAACAAAAACATTTTTAAAAAAAAATCCTTTATTAATAAAATAACTTTGAACTGTCTTCTCCCCCTGCCGTCTCTCCTGGTGCAGCCCCTCCCGGTGCCATTGTATTCTTCCACGTGCTGTCTTCTCCCCAAGCCATAATCTCCCGATGTCATCTTCTTCCTCACCACCACCGTATTCTTCTTCCTCCTCACCGCCGTTGTCTTCTTCATCTCCGCTGGTTAACCGCTGAAAAACAAAAAAATACTGGTCTTGTTGTGAAGTTGTCTTTCTCCATTATGATGTTCCTGCTGTCTGGCACCTCTTATATAAGCAGGGGGCGTGGCCATCCAATGACATCGCCTGAAGAGCCTGTCCCTTGTGATGACAGAAGGGTAGAGACGGCGGTGGGAGAAGACAGATCAGACTTATTTTATTAATAAAGGACTTCTCAAAAAACATATTTTTTTTTTTAACATTTCACTGCTTTTTCAGGTGAATGGGTAGGAGTACGATGTACCTGATTCTCATTCACATAGGTTGGTCAGGATCTGGGTGCCCCCTTCTTAAAGGCTTAAAGGGGAGCTTCCATATTCCGATAAGCCCCCCGCCTGCAGACCCTGACAACCACTGGCCAGGGTTGTCGGGAAGAGGCCCCTGTTCTCATCAAAACCAAAAAACGTTAAATGCAAAATGCATGGAAACTGCATGCAAAACCCATAAAAATGCACTGCAGAACGTGCCTGAAAAACGCATCAAGCGCAAAGACATAGATGTGAACCTAGACTTGGCATTTTTACAGTGCATGAAGAAAAAAAAGAGAAAAAACTCCAAAAAAATCTGTTGGCATTTTAGTAGCATTTAGAAGTGTTTATTAGCATTTTGAAGCATTCAGCATTTTTTTCTTATGGAAAACGCACCGAAAAACTCGACAAAAATATATATTTTTTCTGCTCCTAGATACTGAAGTTAAAAAAAAAAACACTAATAGCCTAATGTAGATAACACTATTTAGCTTTTAGGAGCAGAAAGAATGCTAATAACAGCTTCTAGGAGCTTAAAAAAACGCTAATGTGCATGGAGCCTCAATTTAACTAGAAAAAATGGTAAAATGCTGACTGTATGTATTGATCGAAGGTGTCTTTAATATTAATTGTTCACTTTTACTTTATTTTTCAGTAATAAAAAACAAAGCTAATAGAACGTAAAATATTTATGTTTGTCAAATACAAAGCTCACTAGCTATTGTTAATTGTTCTATTCTCTGAAAAGACTTGATGACTCTTTCAGGTATCTCAATGTTCTAACCTGTATTTATGAAGTATTGTTGGAAGTTTGCAGATACAGAACAAGTTGTACTCAATAAATACAAATATGGGGGTGGGGGTAAGCATGAGAGAATTATAACTCCACAGAGGCACTGAGAAATGCAAAATTCAAACTAAAAATAAATTAGAGTGGGACTTTGAGTGTGCCACGGTGGGGTTGAAATAACAATCTATACCACAGAAATGGAGAGGTAGGAATATGGGATTATTACGGTGCCAGGAAAACAAACGTACAAATGATAAAATTAATTATATTTATTACAAAAAGTTAAAAATACAATTCATACAAGATATAAAGTACAAAATGGAGCATAGGCAGATGAGTACAACCAATGGATGGAAATAAACAAATTATCCCTACTAGTTTCGCCAAAACATTGGCTTCCTCAGGGGATGTGACAGGTTGTGGTTCTAAAGAAAGAAAATCTTAAATTAGTATCACAAAATATAAAAGAAAAATAACATTGTGCATACTACTAAAACGACGGCAAAAGAAGATTAATACCATCTCCACCGACCAAGTGATCCCAACTGAGATAGAGATAACATCAATCAAGGATTGTCACAACATACCCACGGAACCCCAAAGGGGCAGATGGACAACGTCCAATGCGAGGGTCGTCCCTCACTGCCTAGTAGTGTGGCTGCAGGGGGCTTGATAAGAAAAAAAATGGCTGTAAAAGTACAAAGGTATGAGGCTGAAAAAGCTCTACTATCTATAATGAAAAAAAGGAGGACAAAACAGTCCTGAATACTCACCAAGTACAAGGTATACTAATGGGTAACTGGGACGCTGTAAGGATCAATAGTAATTGATCGATTTGAACAAATTGCTTGATATATGGACTGGCTGCACTAGATAAAAATTAAGAGGATAACGAGTGTGGATTAACAGTAGGAAAGAATGTTTAATGTTGTGCAAAAAGGTTGTTAAATAGGCGTGATTAAAAAATCCTACCTGCAGAGCAGAATTGAGAAGCCAAACTGCATTAAAAAGGTAATCAAAAGCAGCGTAGTAGCTTCCGGTCGAAATACAGACTGGAGTAAGTGCACAGGGTATCCACATCAGGTATAGTGCATAAGCCTAATTGGCATAAACACAAAGCCTCCAGTAAACAAACATGCTAGTGAGTATTATTGGGGTCAGTTGTCCCCACATATGCCCTTAATGTGGTCTCCTGAAAAGCAAGTTTACCTGTTCAAAAAAATCCGCTTGAACAGTGTCCCGGCAGGTCCACAACCACGGACACATTACTGGCCTATTTAAAGCCCCCCCACCTGATTAGCGAATAGAATTCGCCAATCAGGAGGAGACGAAAAGCAGCCATGTTGCGCCTGCGCACTCTCCACCGCAGTGTGCCTACAATTCCCATAACACCTAGCGTCCTCTAGATGCGTTGGACGACGGCGGTCATCCGACGCTATCAAGCAGGGGCGTGGCTTGGCGATAAGCCAGCCCGTGGGGCGGGGGAAGCCCAAAGTAAAAGGGAAGAATGGTAATGTGGCCTGTTGGAAGAGGCGGAGGGTAGGGGGCGGAAACGGGCCGAAAAGCGGGCTGGCTATCATAGAGAGCCAGCCCTTGGGTGTCCATACAGCTACGGGCTGTGGCGAAAAACCAACCCCAAACATCAGGGAAGCCATAGGCCTAATGGGAACCGAGGCATGGGAAGAAAAATCAATGAGGTGACAGGAATGGGAAAAGTAGGAGGGGGAGAACCGAATAGGGGAATGCTCAGCATGCTCCTAAAGCCAAGCAGTTCAATCGACTGCACAGTCGCCAAGTAGTATGGTGCACAACGTTATAAACGAAAATAGGGGACGATTGTAAATCATAATCGGAGGCAAAATTGTAAAGAACAAACCATATACATAAGTACATATAGTTATATACAACTGATATAATAATAAGCCAAGTCAGGAAAGATTATAAAAAGAATAATTTTTTGGGGATTAGGAAAGAGAAAAGAAAGAAGAATGCATTAGTAAAACAAGGAAAATCATGAGATTAAATATATAATAATAAAAATAAATGATACAGAAAAGACACCGGCACATTGCGTTAGGCCTAAGGGATGGAAAGGCCAGTAAAACAGCGACCATCATGGCAGTGAAGGATAGGTGGGGGGAGGGAGGGACCAAATACAAGAACCAGAACAGGCCACAGAGGAACCTGATATAGACAACTTAAATAGTTCAAGTTTTTTTTATAATTTGGTGAACATTACTATTATAAAAAGGGTTTAAAACTTATATAATCATTCAGACCGGGATATTTAGTAGCATCTAAGCAATGTATCCATCTAGTTTCTAATCATAAAAGGGCAATATCAATACTGCCACCTCGAACATGTGCAGGCACATGCTCAAGTGCGGTAAATCGCACAACATTTGGATCGCAATTATGTTGAGTAACAATGTGTCTATTGAGGGCCGTAGTGGCAAGCCGTTAGTAAAGTGGCATAATGTGATCCCTAATGCGTTTGAAAGAAGGACGTTTCGTCTTACCGACGTAAAAACATCCACAGAGGCATAGGGCCAAGTAGACCACTCCAATAGTACTACAAGTAGTTCAGTGTTTGATAGACTGAATTTGGCCATTGCGAAGGGTGACTGTACCACAGTTTTAAAACAATGTAGAAAAACTTTATTCACCATCCATGGATGGAAACCTTAAGAACAGATTACAGTCTAAAATAGAATACAGTTTACTGTTTCTTTTGGTCCAAGGTGTGCAGATCCTGGTAGAGAATGTCAGAAGTGTGGCCTACGCGTTTTGCGGGCATATAAGTATTAAAAAATAACCTAGAGATACAGTACCAACAATATTATGGAATAATATTTAGTGGACACTGACATTACATATATGGCATATAAGAAAACTCTTTATATATCATATAAAAAAAAGGGTGGGGGGGGATTATAACTGCGCATAAGTGAAACAATAAAGGGATTTAAAAAAGCTGCGGATTCCTGTATGTAACACAAACACAATGAAATCGACTTAGAAAAATGGAATCGCGCTGATGAGAAAACTGGTGTCCATACAAGTGACAATCAGTCCTCCTTTTGGGTGAATACCAAATAAGGTGTATAGAACATGTGAATTATATAAATCACCATAAATATAAAATTAATTAACAAGTAAATAAACCATCAAAAGTGCATTCTTCATGTGTGACAGTGAAGAGAATACATATGTAAGTCCATGTAAAAACAACAGGATGAATCACCCAGGTGTTTGTTAGATATAATTGAGGTCCTGCTGGATAAGGACAAGGTGCTTAGTCCACCACCACATATAGAGAGACTGGCCGCTTACCAGAAACTCATGACCCCCCACTACAGAGGGTCAGAGTAAGCTGTTAGAACTGATTGCTCTGGACCACCACCGAAAGACTAAACGTTGGCACAAAAGCATTATTTTCTACATTTTGCTATAATAAATATCCCCCAAAAATATATAAATTTTTTTTTTTTCTCCTCAGTTTAGGCTGATCGTATTCTTCTACATATTTTTGGTAAAAAAAAATCGCAATAAGTGTTTATTAATTGGTTTGCGCAAACGTTATAGAGTTTACTAAATAGGGGATAGTTTTATGGCATTTTTATTAATAATTTTTTTTTATTAGTAATGGCGGCAATCAGCGATTTTTATTGTGACTGCAACGTTATGGCGGACATGTCGGACATTTTTGACACATTTTTAGGACCATTGTCATTTATACAGCGATCAGTGCGATTAAAAATGCACTTATTACTGTGTAAATGACACTGGCAGTGAAGGAGTTAACCACTAGGGGGCGGGGTGGGGTTAAGTGTGTCCTAGGGAGTGATTACTAACTGTAGGGGGATGGGCTCTGTGTGTGACGTCACTGATCTCTGCTCCAATGACAGGGAGCAGAGATCGAGTGACACTTGTCACTAGGCAGAACGGGGAGATGCTGTTTACAACGGCATCTCCCCGTTTGTCCTCTCCGTGAGGCGATCGCGGGTATCCCCGCGGCGATCGAGTCCACGGGACCCGTGACCCGGCTCACGGAGCTCCCGGCCGGCGCGCACGCAATGGCACGGCGGGGAATTCAAATGGACGTACAGGTACGCCCATTTGCCCAGCCGTGCCATTCTGCCGACGTACATCGGCGTGTGCCTGTCGGGAACCGGTTAAATATATATATATGTATATATATATATATATATATATATATATACAGTATATATACACACATACATACATTATATAGTAATATTGGGGGTTATTTAGCTTCAGTGTAGAGCTTACCAGTGAGCGGAGTCCACGTCTAATATGCCGTTTAAGGGCTCGTAGGCCCACTTTTATTAAAAAAAGAAAATGTCCATCCAGTTGTCAGGGTATCACCGGCACCAGACATGGGCGTCGGCGCGCGCCTATGCGCCGGCGCGCTCCATTGCACACTTCCCAGCAAGATCGTGGTGTTCCCGGGCGTCAGCGCGGCGCTAGGGCGCGCGCGGGTACGCGGCGCTCGGGCGCGCGCGCGTGTGCACGTGCGCGCGTACGGGCGTGCGCGCGTTCGCGATAGCGCCGGTTTGGCGCCAAAGTGCATATAAAAATCCCCCTGTGCCTCTGGCACATTGCTGCTTCGTCTCAGCTTGTGATTTGTGTAAACCTTGAACCTGATTGCTGTTACCCATCTGACCCGGTTTGTTTGACTATCCGTCCTGCTCCTATCCGACCCGGCTTGCCTGACTACTCTTCTGCTACCTGCCTGATACCGTTGCCAACCTCCGCCTGCCTACCGACTCTGCCTCTGCCTGCTGTTTGTGCCTGTCTCATACCCGTGCTGACCCGGACCGTCTGACCCTGCTTGTGCCTGCTGTTGTCCTTTGCTGTTGCACCTTCAGCTCCAGCTCCAGTGATCTCTGCATCTACAAGTGTTCCAGTGTGCTGCCTCCAGTGTCTACCTGATCTGCAGTCCAGCCATCCCTGAGGGATCTCTCATCACCTCTGCTCCAGAGACTCCGCTCTACAGGCACTCCTACCCCACTGTGCTCAGGAGACCACTGTCCCCACTCCAGTGGCTCCTGAACCAGCGTTGTATGAGAGGTCTTCTCCTACAAGTCAGGCTCTACTACCAGGTACCTAACAGTACGAAGCAGCCATGTCTGAGCCTGCAGGAGATACCTCTCCAATGAAGGAGATATGCACACACCTGGCGGCCCTTACCCAAGCAGTACAAGCTCTTCAGGACAATTACAACAGACTGGAAGGACAAGTTCAGAACCTGGCGGGGTCCAACCCTTCCGCCTCTTCTTCTGCTGCTGCTCCAACACAGACTGCTTCAGGGCCCGCAGTTGTGATGCTCCCGCCTGAACCACGGGTCCCCATTCCAGAAAGATTCTCTGGGGACCGGGCTAAGTTTCGGACCTTCCGCAATGCTTGCCAGCTCTTTTTTGCCTTACAGCCCAGAACTTTTTCACTGGAAGCCACTAAGGTTGGATTTGTCATTTCCCTCCTGCAAGGGGAACCTCAGACCTGGGCCCATCGTTTACTTGAAGGGGACTCTGCTCTAACCCAATCCTTATCCGCCTTCTTCCAAGCCATGGCACAATTATATGAGGACCCTCAACAGACTGCTTCAGCTGAATCTGCCCTGTTCGCGCTCCAACAAGGCCGCAGACCCGCGGAGGACTATGTTACTGAATTCAGACGTTGGAGCGCGGACACACAGTGGAATGACGCGGCCCTGCGTCACCAGTTCCGCATTGGACTGTCTGAAAGCTTGAAAGACGAACTTGCTCGTGTAGGTGTTCCAAATACCTTAGAGGCCTTGATCACCCTAACCATTCAGATCGATCGTCGCCTCCGAGAACGACGATCTGAACGATCAGTTCAACCAAACCGCCCAACCTGGATGACAGCCCGAGCTCCGATGCCTGCAACACGCTACTCCCCTGCATCCAGTCCTAATTCAGTCAATACCACACCAGATACCTCTGAACCCATGCAACTTGGGGTGATGCGACCTGCTCTGTCTTCTGAAGAACGTGCCCGACGTCGGCAATTAAATCTGTGCCTTTACTGTGGTGGAACCGGGCATTTTGTCCATAATTGCCCAGTTAGAATGAGTAAGTGTCCATCTCCTATACCTACCAGTTTTTCTGCTTTAGCTACCAATTCTACCCATCTTGCCATTCTTCTCTCGTTACAGCTTCAAGAAAGGACACTCCAAGTCAACGCAATTATTGACTCCGGGGCATGCAGCTGCTTTATAGACTTAAGCTTTGCTAAGCAGCATAACATTCCTTTACAGACCAAGACCCATGGACTTTCTGTCTTCCTTGCCGACGGCTCTCGTATCAGATCTGGACAAGTGACGCAAGAGACTCTGCCATTACCCACTACAATTGACTCTCAACATAAGGAATTGCTGATCCTGGACGCCATTACCTCCCCTATGTTTCCCATTATCCTGGGCATTCCCTGGCTCCGGGCTCACAACCCACACATCCATTGGGTCTCTGGAGTAGTGCAATTCCTGTCATCTTACTGCCAGGACCACTGTCTGGCGAAGGATCTGGATTCCCAGGCTACCCTGCTGTGCCTGGACACCGACCAGAAAAATTGTCAGGTCATTCCCAAACAGTATCATGATTACATTGATGTCTTCAGCAAGAAGGGGGCCGACTCTCTTCCACCTCATCGCCCCTACGATTGCCCCATCGAATTGCTGCCAGGATCCGAAATTCCCTTCGGACGCATCTTCCCTCTTTCCGAGAAAGAACAAGAAGTGCTGAAGTCTTACATAGATGAAAACTTGGCCAAGGGATTCATTCGCCATTCCACTTCTCCAGCAGGTGCGGGTATATTCTTTGTTGCTAAAAAAGACAAATCTCTCCGCCCGTGCATTGACTACCGAGAACTGAATAAGATCACGGTCAAGAATCGGTATCCCCTACCTTTGATACCCGAACTGTTTCAGAAATTAAGGACTGCCGTCATTTTCACTAAGCTTGATCTGAGAGGGGCCTATAATCTGATCCGCATTCGGGCTGGGCATGAGTGGAAAACAGCTTTTCGGACCCGATTCGGGCATTATGAATATTTAGTCATGCCTTTTGGACTCTGCAATGCCCCTGCGACTTTTCAACACCTGATTAATGACGTGCTTAGAGACTTCCTAGACCTATTTGTGATTGCATATTTAGATGATATTTTGATCTTTTCAGAATCCTTGGATCTCCATCGAAAACATGTTTGCCAAGTGTTGGGTCGTCTCCGCCTACACAGACTTTATGCAAAAGCGGAGAAATGCGAGTTTGAGCAAGAAAGCATTCAGTTCTTGGGCTTGATCATCTCCTCCACTGGCATCAGGATGGATCCACAGAAGGTGTCTGCTGTTCTGGACTGGCCGGTACCCCTAGACAAGAAGGGGGTGCAACGATTCATCGGGTTTGCAAATTTCTACAGAAAATTTATCAGGGGTTTTTCTGCGATAATCGCACCAATCACTCAACTAACCAAACAAAATACCCATTTTTCCTGGAATCACCTAGCCCAAGAGGCTTTTGAGAACCTCAAGAGACTATTCACCTCAGCACCTATCCTCAGTCATCCTGAACCATCCTTGCCATTTATTTTGGAAGTGGACGCTTCTGAAATAGCGGTCAGAGCGATACTCTCACAACGAAGGGGCAGTAAAGACGATATGCATCCTGTGGGGTTTTTCTCCCGAAAACTTTCCTCCGCGGAGAGAAACTATGATGTTGGAGACCGGGAGCTTCTTGCCATCAAAACTGCATTAGAGGAGTGGAGGTACCTGCTGGAGGGGGCTATGCATCCAGTACTAATTTATACTGACCACAAAAATCTAGAATATCTACGTTCCGCCAAAAGGCTAAGACCCCGACAAGCCCGCTGGGCGCTGTTTTTCTCACGCTTTTCCTTCCACATTACTTATCGGCCAGGTTCAAAAAATGTCAAACCAGACGCATTATCACGTATGCATGACAACCCAAAAGACTCATCTGCTCCGGATACCATTTTACCGGCAAACAATTTTCTGCTCATTCAAACTGATCTCCTCTCCCAGATTAAGGAAGCTTCCTCTGAATCAGCCAGACCCACAGGGATTACTTTAAGTAACAGGGACGGACTATTCTGGAAAGGGAGCCAAATTTTTGTTCCTGAGGAGGTTCGGGTCAAGGTCTTAGCACTTCTTCACGATCACCCGCTGGCAGGTCACTTTGGGGTTCGTAAAACCATGGAGTTGGTACAGCGTACCTTCTGGTGGCCCAATTTAAAGGACTTTTGTGAGAAATATGTTAGCTCGTGTCCTATCTGTACCCAGAATAAAACTTCCAGGAGTCGAGCTTGGGGCCTGTTAAAACCCTTACCGGTACCCGATAGGCCTTGGAAAATGATATCCATGGACTTTATTGTAGAGCTGCCATGTTCTGAGGGATGTTCTGCAATTTTTGTGGTAGTTGATCGCTTTACCAAAATGGCCCACTTTCTTCCATTAAGAGGAACTCCGTCAGCTATGGAAACTGCTCACGTCTTCATCAAGGAGATCGTTAGACTCCACGGAATCCCCGTAAACATAACCTCTGACAGAGGGGTACAATTTACCTCACGCTTCTGGAGAGCCCTGTGTGAGTCTTTAAAAATCAAGCTGGCTTTGTCATCGGCCTACCACCCTCAGACCAACGGCCAGACAGAGAGGACCAATCAGACTCTTGAACAGTATATTAGATGTTTTACTTCCTTTTCTCAAAATGATTGGGTATCCTTGCTGCCCTTGGCAGAATTTGCCTACAATAACGCCAAGCACTCAGCCACTGGTCAATCCCCCTTCTTCGCTAATTATGGGTTCCACCTAACCTTTTTACCCGATTTCCTTCCAGAGTCCTCAGTTCCAGCAGTGCAAAGTACGGTAGACTTCATCAATCATAACAACCAGATGTTGCAGGAAGCAGTATCCAAGGCTCAGGCGGACAGCAAGAGGATCTTTGACCGAAGGAGAAGAGGGGAATTGAAGCTTCAGCTGGGCGATCAGGTATGGCTTTCTACAAATAATATCAAACTAGCTTGTCCTTCTAAAAAGTTGGCACCTAGGTTTATGGGACCTTTTCCGGTTAGGAGGAAAATTAATGAAGTCTCGTATGAACTGACTTTGCCTGACTCTCTTAAAATTCATCCCGTGTTTCATGTGTCTTTGCTCAAGCCTGCTGTACCTGATCCCTTTCCTGGTAGAGGGACTAGACCTCCTGAACCTATTTTGGTTGACGGTAATGAGGAATTTGAAGTTGAAGCTATCCTCGATTGCAGGAAAAGACAAGGGCAAATCCAGTTCATAATCAAATGGAAGGGCTACGGCCCAGAAAATAATTCATGGGAACCTGATAGCAATGTGCATGCTAGGCGTTTAGTTCGAGCCTATTTTGCTAACCATCCTGAAAAAAGACTTTTGGGCACCCGGAGGTTGCCCCTTGGGGGGGGGCAATGTCAGGGTATCACCGGCACCAGACATGGGCGTCGGCACGCGCCTATGCGCCGGCGCGCTCCATTGCACACTTCCCAGCAAGATCGTGGTGTTCCCGGGCGTCAGCGCGGCGCTAGGGCGCGCGCGGGTACGCGGCGCTCGGGCGCGCGCGCGTGTGCACGTGCGCGCGTACGGGCGTGCGCGCGTTCGCGATAGCGCCGGTTTGGCGCCAAAGTGCATATAAAAATCCCCCTGTGCCTCTGGCACATTGCTGCTTCGTCTCAGCTTGTGATTTGTGTAAACCTTGAACCTGATTGCTGTTACCCATCTGACCCGGCTTGTTTGACTATCCGTCCTGCTCCTATCCGACCCGGCTTGCCTGACTACTCTTCTGCTACCTGCCTGATACCGTTGCCAACCTCCGCCTGCCTACCGACTCTGCCTCTGCCTGCTGTTTGTGCCTGTCTCATACCCGTGCTGACCCGGACCGTCTGACCCTGCTTGTGCCTGCTGTTGTCCTTTGCTGTTGCACCTTCAGCTCCAGCTCCAGTGATCTCTGCATCTACAAGTGTTCCAGTGTGCTGCCTCCAGTGTCTACCTGATCTGCAGTCCAGCCATCCCTGAGGGATCTCTCATCACCTCTGCTCCAGAGACTCCGCTCTACAGGCACTCCTACCCCACTGTGCTCAGGAGACCACTGTCCCCACTCCAGTGGCTCCTGAACCAGCGTTGTATGAGAGGTCTTCTCCTACAAGTCAGGCTCTACTACCAGGTACCTAACACCAGTATTCCCACGCAGGGGTTTCAACTTCACAGCAGTAATGTAGTAATAAACAAAAATACTAAGCCACCTGGCTCTCTGGTCAGCTCTGCTTCTCAGGCTTTGCTTCAGACCTCTTGGCTTTATAACGGAGTTCCTGTACCCCAGCACTCTTTTCCAGCCTCCTTGCTGTTCCAGCCCACTGACTTGGACCCTCTGCTGACAGACAGAACTGTGCAGACATGCACACTTCTCCCTTGCACACCTGGACTCCTCGGGAGTAGGGATGAGCTTCGAGTTCGAGTCGAACTCATGTTCTACTCGAACATTGGCTGTTCGCAAGTTCGCCGAACAGCGAACAATTTGGGGTGTTCGCGGCAAATTCGAATGCCGCGGAACACCCTTTAAAAGTCTATGGGAGAAATCAAAAGTGCTAATTTTAAAGGCTTATATGCAAGTTATTGTCATAAAAAGTGTTTGGGGACCCGGGTCCTGCCCCAGGGGACATGGATCAATGCAAAAAAAAGTTTTAAAAACGGACGTTTTTTCAGGAACAGTGATTTTATTAATGCTTAAAGTCAAACAATAAAAGTGTAATATCCCTTTAAATTTCGTACCTGGGGGGTGTCTATAGTATGCCTGTAAAGTGGCGCATGTTTCCTGTGTTTAGAACAGTCTGACAGCAAAATGACATTTGGAAGGAAAAAACTCATTTAAAACTGCTGAGGGCATGTGGCCTGGTACGGTTCAGGAGGGGGGGGGGCCGCACTCTCGTCCCCCCCTCTTTTCCTGCGGCCTGCCAGGTTGCGTGCTCGGATAAGGGTCTGGTATGGATTTTTGGGGGGACCCCACGCCGTATTTTTTTTTTTTTTTGGCGCGGGGTTCCCCTTAAAATCCATACCAGACCTGAAGGGTCTGGTATGGAATTTAGGGGGAACCCCACGTCAATTTTTTTTTAAAATTTTGGCTGGGGTTCCCCTTAATATCCATACCAGACCTGAAGGGCCTTGTATGGAATTTAGGGGGACCCCCACATCATTTTTTTTTTTTTTATTTTGGTTCGGGGTTGCCCTGTGGGGAATTCCCATGCCGTTTTTATCAATGAACTTCTATGTGTATTGTCGGCAATGCAATAGCCGCGGTAGTTTTAAATGTGTTTTTTCCTTCAAAATGTCACTTTGCTGTCAGACTGTTCTAAACACGGGAAATATGCGCCCCTTTACAGGCATACTATAGACACCCCCCAGGTATGAAATTTAAAGGGATATTACACTTTTATTGTTTGACTTTAAGCATTATTAAAATCACTGCTCCTGAAAAAACGGCCGTTTTTAAAACTTTTTTTTGCATTGATTCATGTCCCCTGGGGGAGGACCCGGGTCCCCAAACACTTTTATTGACAATAACTTGCATATTAGCCTTTAAAATTAGCACTTTTGATTATTCATGTTCGTGTCCCATAGACTTTAACGGCGTTCGCGTGTTCGAACGAATTTTTTTCCTGTTCGCATGTTCTGGTGCGAACCGAACAGGGGGGTGTTCGGCTCATCCCTACTCGGGAGGGTGGAGCCCAGAACCCTGGTCCTGGCTCTGCTATAAGCCCAGGACCCACCTGTACAGTCAAGCCAGACTCCTGGCTGTTCCCAAAACCCGGTCCCAGGATTGGAGATTCCATCCCACCCAGATTGCTATGAAATCTCCAGGCTCCAGGTCCCCAACTGGATTTCACAAACCACAGAGGAAACTGATAAAATAGTTTGCTCCAAATTAAATAATCCTCCTGGAGCCTCTCAACCTGCTTTTTTGAGAATCCTGAGCGACAATCACTAGGACAGGGATCCGTACTGTCACAATATATATATATATATTTACACAAAGCCAATTACTTTATTCAATATTGTCTAATTATTAATATATACATACATATAAGTGTTTTCTTATTCAATGTATTTTAACAGTTTTATTGAGGGCACAAGCACACCTTTGTTTGACGCTGTCAAATTAATTAATTTAATGTAAATAATTTTCCCATGTTCCAAATAATTATTTCTAAACCACCTGTATAAGATGTTCTTATCTTATCAGGCTGTAACTGTCAAAAGTTTATTTTTCTAATTAGTGAACTAAAAATGAACTATCTTATCTCTGTGATTTATATGCATTTCAAGGACTTGAAACAACTCTGTAACTTGAATCTATTCTACTTCTAAGCAATCTTTTGCAAGTATGCATTAAATGATTATAAAATAAGCATCTAATTTCTCTAACTGTTTACAGTAGGTGACCGCGATATTGTGTCCATCTCACCGCATTTATCGGCGATATTACACACTTGCAAACCCCGTCCTGGGAGCCAGCACCGAGATGGCTCACTCATCGGGAAAGGAAAACTTTTTTTTCCTTTCGCGATGAGTGACAGGCAGTGCTGACAGCTGCTGTCTGGTATGAATCCTGAGGGGGAACGCCGCACCAAATTTTAAATGAAAAAAATGGCGTGGGTTCTCCCCCAGGGGCATACCAGGCCCTTAGGTCTGGTATGGATTGTAAGGGGAACCCCCTACGCCAGAAAATCGGCATGGGGGTCCACACCAAAATCCATACCAGACCCTTATCCGAGCACGCAGGCCGGACGGTCATGAAAGGGGGTGGGGACGAACGAGCGCCCCCCCTCCTGAGCCATACCAGGCCGAATGCCCTCAACATGGGGGGGTGGGTGCCTTGGGGAAGGGGGGGCGCCCTGCGGGCCCCCCCTCCCCAAAGCACCTTGTCCCCATGTTGATGAGGACAAGGGCCTCTTCCCGACAACCCTGGCCGTTGGTTGTCTGCGGGCGGAGGGCTTATCGGAATCCAGGAGCCCACTTTAATAAGGGGGCCCCCAGATCCCGGCCCCCCACCCTATGTGAATGAGTATGGGGTACATGGTACCCCTACCCATTCACCTAGAGAAAAGTGTCAATAAAAAAAAAAACACACTACACAGGTTTTAAGAGTAATTTATTAGGCAGCTCCGGGGTCTTCTTCTGACTTCGGGGGGGTCTTCTTCTGACTTTTCCCGGTGATCCGCCTCTTCTCCCGGGCCCCTCCGCTATCTTCTTCCAGCTCTTTTGCCAGAGCCCAGGCCCGGTCTGCTGCCGCTGTCTTGTCGCCGCTGTCTTGTCGCTTCTTCTCTTCTTCTCTTCTTCTCTTCTTCCGATGTTGACACAACGCTCTCTCCAGCTGGAATGCTTTGTGCGAGCTGCGGAGCCATTTATATAGGCGGTGACCCCACCCCCTTGTGATGTCACGGTCCCAGCATGCGCAGGGACTCTGGCGTCATAAGGGGGCATGACCCCAGAGTCCCTGCGCATGCTAAGACCGTGACGTCAAGGCCAGGGTTGTCAGGAAGAGGCCCTTGTCCTCATCAACATGGGGACAAGGTGCTTTGGGGTGGGGGGGCCCGCAGGGCATGCGGCCTGGTATGGCTCAGGAGGGGGGGCGCTCGCTCGTCCCCACCCCCTTTCGTGGCCGTCCAGCCTGCGTGCTCGGATAAGGGTCTGGTATAGATTTTGGTGTGGACCCCCACGCCGATTTTCCGGCGTAGGGGGTTCCCCTTACAATCCATACCAGACCTAAGGGCCTGGTATGCCCCTGGGGGGAATCCAAGCCATTTTTTTCATTTAAAATTTGGCGCAGCGTTCCCCCTCAGGATTCATACCAGACAGCTGTCAGCACTGCCTGTCACTTATCGCGAAAGGAAAACGTTTTCCTTTCCCGATGAGTGAGCCAGCGTGACATGCACAGTACCCTGTCGCTGAGAACCAGCGTGATGGTATCGCGCTGGAAACACAATCTCGCGGTCAGGTACTGTATAATCATTTATGACAGTTCTTTCAGCACTTCAGCTTTCAGAATTTCACCAAGGTCCATCATATAGTTCACTCATGAGAGTCGGGGTTAACCACCTCAATACAGGGCACTTACACCCCCTTCCTGCCCAAGCCATTTTTCAGTTTTCAGCGCTGTCGCACTTTGAATGACAATTGCGCGGTCATGTTACACTGCACCTTAATGAAATTTTTATCATTTTTTCCCCACAAATAGAGCCTTCTTTTGGTGGTATTTGATCACCTCTGCGGTTTTTATTTATTGCGCTATAAACAAAAGAAGAGGGACAATTTTGAAAAAACACAATATTTTTTACTTTTTGCTATAATAAATATCCAATTTTATTTTTTTTTTTTAACAAATTTTTTCCTCAGTTTAGGCCGATATGTATTCTTCTACATATTTTTGGTAAAAAAAAATTGCGATAAGCGTATATTGATTGGTTTGCGCAAAAGTTATAGCGTCTACAAAATAGGGGATAGATTTATAGCATTTTTATTATTTATTTATTTTTTACTAGTAATGGCGGCGATCTGCGTTTTTATTGTGACTGCGATATTGCGGCGGACACATCGGACACTTTTGACACATTTTTGGGACCATTCACATTTATACAGCGATCAATGCTATAAAATTGCATTGATTACTGTGTAAATGTGACTGGCAGGGAAGGGGTTAACACTAGGGGGCGCTCGAGGGGTTAATGTATGACCTAAGGAGGTGATTCTAACTGTGGGGGGAGGGGACTGACTGGGGGAGGTGACCGATCGCTGTCCCTATGTACAAGGGACACGCCATCGGTCTCCTCTCCTCTCTGACAGGACGTGGATCTGTGTTTACATGCACAGATCCACACTCCTGCTCTGTTACCCGGCAATCGCGGGTGCCCGGCGGACATCGCGGCCACCGGGCACGCGCACCGGGTCCCGAGCGATGCAGCGGGCACGCGCGTGCGCCCCCTAGTGGCTCGGGAGGGCGAGGACGTCATATGATGTCCTCCCAGAACAACAGAAGCCTCGTCCAGCCGTCATATGATGGTGGGCGGTGGCTTAGTGGTTAAAGTTCTTATACTCGTCCTCATCTGTTTTAGAATGAAGTCCAGATTAGAGTTCATTTAGATCTTTTTGGAAAAACATCTTTGTCAAGGATGTTTCAATGAATAGGCCCACGCTTCATGCATTGGCTCCGGGTTCTGTATAGGGATCCTAAGGCAAGAATTCGTGTTAATGATACCCTCTCGGATTTCTTTCTCCTCCAGAGGGGCACTCGACAGGGCTGTCCCCTCTCCCCCAGCTTATTTGCGCTTGCCCTGGAGCCCCTGGCGATTTTGGTCCGGGAATCCAGCCGAATAGTGGGACTCAAGATTGGCCCTCTGGAGGAGAAAATATCATTATATGCTGATGATACCCTGCTTTACCTGCAGGATGCTGGTCCTTCATTAGAGGCTGCTCTGGAGGCCTTTGACGAGTTTGGGCAGTTCTCAGGGATACGTATAAATTGGACCAAATCAGTCCTCTTCCCTTTAGATGGACGGGCGAAAGAACTAGCTCCTCAGACAGCATTAAGATGGGTAGAAGAATTTACGTACTTAGGTATAAAGGTTGCTAGAGAGCCCCAAGCATATCAACGCCTAAATCTTTCTCCAATAATTGCGCAACTGAAAGAACATTGTTCCCGATGGGCTAATCTTCCCCTAAACCTCCTTGGAAGGATTAATATCCTGAAAATGATATACTTGCCCAAACTCAATTATGTGTTCCGAAACTGCCCGACGTGGATACCTCAAAATTTCTTTAAAAATTTAGATAAGATTATTGGATCCTTCCTATGGAAGGGATCATCCCCACGTATAGCTCGAACTACTCTGCAGCTCCCCGTGAGTTTCGGTGGCCTAGCTTTACCCAACCTGATGGTGTACTATTGGGCGGCTGTCCTGGTCACGGTGAGGTGGTGGTTCGAACAATCTAGAGCCAACGCAGCGGTGTGTCTCGAGGCGGCTATCGTGGGATCCCTTACTGAATTAAGCAACCTGGCCTACCGCGGAACGTCGTCGTACCCCTCCCTGCCTGTGCCCACAGAAACTACTATTAGAGTCTGGGGAA
Organism: Lithobates clamitans; assembly: GCA_037952925.1. Classification (NCBI taxonomy): domain Eukaryota; kingdom Metazoa; phylum Chordata; class Amphibia; order Anura; family Ranidae; genus Lithobates; species Lithobates clamitans. Next base: position 4,456,609 of record JBBGZY010000293.1, on the reverse strand, counting down.
GGGCTAGGAAAAGGTTCTTGGCTGGCAACCAGTGGTCTCCATTCTGCCCGTTGTGGGGGAACTCCACCCTTCCGCATTTCCGGACCATTCCGGATCCGCAGCTCTGGGCCAGATATGGTATCAGGGTTTTGAAAGATATTGTGATGTCGGGAACCCTTATGCCATTCCGCACACTGGCGACTAGGCATAATCTCCCGGGATGGATGTTTTTCCGCTACTATCAGCTGCGGCATGCCTTCCAGGCACAATTCCCGACCCTGCCGATTATCCAGGCAGATGCGGTTGAGGACCTGCTAGCGCAAGAGGTCTTGAAAAAACCCCTGTCTACGCTTTACTTTACAATACTTCAGAAGGGCTCACCTAAGATGGAGGCCTTGTGGGTTAAATGGAAGACAGATATTCCAAACCTAGACAAAGATGCTTGGGAGGAGTGTTTTGATGATGGTCTTCAGGTATTGATCTCCTCTAGGGATAAACTAATCCGGACCAAGTTTTTGCATAGGGTGTACTTCACCCCTCAGAGGCTGCACAGAGCGTTTCCGTTGAAATCCCCGAATTGTCCGAGGTGCCAGTCGCTAGACAGTGACTACATCCACATGTTTTGGAGCTGTCCTCGTCTCTCCGGATATTGGGCTGCTATAGAGGAATTCATACAGGTCAGACTACAGTTGGAAATCCCCCTGTCGCCAGAATTGGCCCTGTTGGGTATCCAAGATGACGAACAGAGACCTCGCTACACCAAGATACTACTGGCCCTACTCTTATTTTATGCTAAAAAAGTGATTCTGTTGAAATGGACGTCTAGTCGTCCACCTACAATAAGAACCTGGGAAGACTCAATAAATGCGGTTATACCGCTTTATAAACTAACTTATATAAGTAGAGGTTGTCCCCAAAAATTCGCCAGGGTCTGGCAACCTTGGACTGACCCGATCTGACCTCACTACTGGGTCTCTGGGGGTCGGAGAGGAATGGGTTTTGTGGTGTGTGGAGGGTGTCTGCCCTGCTCCCCCCCCCCCCCCCCCCTATGTATTGTATATTGAATATCTGTTTCTTATGCTGATGCGTTCCCCCCCCCCTCCGTGCCCCCCCCCCTTCCCCCCCCCCCCCCCCTGTCTGGTAACACCAAATGGTACAACATTTAATTGCTGAACTACTAACGCCTGCTGTATAATATTTGTATGATGTATACTGAACTGTGTACTTGTCACACTGTTTTCGTTTTTTTTCTACATTCTGTATATCATTTTTTCAAATAAAGACCAACCTTGTTGTTAAAAAAAAAAAAAAAAAAAAAAAAAAAAAAAGGATGTTTCAATGAACCGTTGAAGGAGTCCTCGGACACAGGGAATGCAACAGCAACTACACAGGGTTAGTACTGTGGCTGCCATTACTATTGAGATTAACCCCCCTCCTGAACTGTACCAGGCCACATGCCCTCAAAATTGGGAGGGTGCTTTGGGGTAGCCCCCCAAAACACCTTGTCCCCATGTTGATGGGGACAAGGGCCTCATCCCCACAACCCTTGCCCGGTGGTTATGGGGGTCTGCAGGTGGGGGGCTTATCGGAATCTGGAAGCCCCCTTTAACAAGGAGACCCCCAGATCCTGGCCCTCCCCCCTGTGTGAAATGGTAAGGGCCTACCATTTCACAAAAAAAGTGTCAAAAATGTTAAAAATGACAAGAGACAGTTTTTGACAATTCCTTTATTTAAATGCTTCTTATTTCTTCTATCTTCTTTTTTCTTTCTCCTATCTTCTATCTTCCATCCGTTTCTTCCTCCATCTTCTTCTTCTGGATCTTCTGTTTCTTCCTCCGATGTTCTCATCCAGCATCTCCTCCGTGGCGTCTTCTTCTCTTCATCTTCTTCTACGGGCCGCTCCGCATCCATGATGGCATGGAGGGAGGCTCCCGCTGTGTGACGCTTCTCCTCTTCTGACGGTTCTTAAATAATGGAGGGCGGGGCCACCCGGTGACCCCGCCCTCCTCTGACGTCATGGGGAATGCCACATTGCATTGATACATGTCAAGACAATACTGTTTGTATGTTCTGGTGCTAACCAAGCAGGGCGGGGGGTTTCGGCCCATCCCTATTTGCTAAGCCTATGGTACCTGTAAGGACAAATGGGCTTGGGCATGGTCTCTGGGAGGTTTTAATCTACATGTCTATCAAGTGTATTCTAATATCCATGTGACTGGGTATGAACAAATTTGTTCCTAAACAGCTATTTGGTTGAATGGATTGTGATATCACTCTTGTCCCCTAGAGGGCAATGTGTGTACTCGCAATGCCTGTAATATAATGTATTATAATGTTTTCTAGCTGATTTCAATTTATTTTTAACGTTTATATTTCCATTTATGTTAACCACGGTAGTAGTGGCACCACTTTTTCCCTCATGTTTACATTTCATGAGGTTGTCTGCATGAATATCAGTAGGGAACATCCCTACTGTTCTGAATCTGGGGAAGCAACTGTCAGCACTGAGAAGTCCCTCCATACTAAAGGTGAGCCAGGAATGTACACGGCAGGTGCCGGCAGGGGCCAGCACAGAGGCGGGTGGAGACAAAGAGGTGCAGGCACTAGCAAAGAGTAGATGGGTGACAGTCAGGAGGGGTAGAGGGGGAAGTGCCAGAGAGCCCGATCCAGGACTGGAGCATCCCAATAAGTATGCTCCATTGCGTGACATTGGTGAAACCAATCAGGGACCAGCACTGCTGGAGATGAGGGACTCTCCTAGCTGCCAGGGGAAGAACTCCTCCAGTGAGAGTGGGGGGGCAGCAAAGGGAAAGGAAAGACAGATTCTGGTGGTAGGGGACTCAATTCTTAGAAGGACAGAGAGGGCAATCTGTAACCAAGACCTGAAGCGCTGAACAGTATGTTGTCTACCGGGCGCTCGGGTTCGGCACATCACAGATCTTGTGGACAGATTACTGGGAGGGGCTGGGGAAGACCCGGCTGTCATGGTGCACGTTGGCACCAATGACAAAGTCAGAGGCAGATGGAGTGTCCTAAAGAACGATTTTAGGGACTTAGGTGCTAAATTGAGGAAAAGGACCTCCAAGGTAGTATTCTCAGGAATACTAACGGTACATCGAGCCACACCAGAAAGGCAGAGGGAGATTAGGAAAGTAAACAAGTGGCTGAAGAGCTGGTGTAGTAAGGAGGGGTTTGGGTTCCTGGAGGACTGGGCCGACTTCTCAGTCGGTAACCGGTACTATAGAAGGGACGGACTGCACCTAAATGAGGAGGGTGCAGATCTGCTGGGAATGAAGATGGCCAAAAAGTTAGAGGGGTTTTTAAACTAGGCGATGGGGGGGAGGGTCCAGAGACAGTGATAGCCAGCGCGGGCATTAGTGGTAGGTTATCCAAAGCACAAAAACACAAGGTGAGTATAGTAGCAAGTCCTAGTTGCAATTTTGAAACACCCAATACAAGGAAAATATGCGACCGGTCTAAACTATGTGGCATGTTCACCAATGCCAGGAGCATGGCGGACAAGATGGGTGAACTAGAGATACTGTTGTACAAGGAGGATTTGGATTTTGTGGGAATTTCAGAGACCTGGTTCAACAGCTCTCATGATTGGCTGGCAAACATTCAAGGGTATACCCTATACCGCAAGGATAGAGAGGGTAAAAAAGGGGGAGGAGTATGCCTATATATCAAGAATAATGTACAAGCGAATGTGAGAGATGACATCACTGAGGGAGCTAGAGAGGAGGTGGAATCCTTATGGGTAGAGCTCCAAAGGGATGAAGCTAAGGGGAAAATAATACTGGGAGTATGCTATAGGCCCCCTAACCTGAGGGAGGAAGTGGAGACGGATCACCTATCACAAATTGGATTAGCAGCAAGGATGGGAAGTGTTATCATAATGGGGGATTTTAATTATCCAGACATAGACTGGGCGGAGGGAACCGCGCATTCATTTAAGGCTCGCCAGTTCCTTAATGTCTTGCAGGACAATTTTATGGGTCAGATGGTAGACGCACCAACTAGAAATAAAACATTACTGGATCTACTGATTACCAACAATACAGACCTGATCACAGATGTGGAAATACGGGGAAATTTAGGTAACAGCGATCACAGGTCAATTAGTTTCAGTATAAATCACACAAATAGGAAACATGAAGGGAACACAAAGACACTGAATTTCAAAAGAGCCAACTTCCCTAAACTACAAACCTTGCTAAAAGGCATAAATTGGGATAAAATATTAGGAACAAAGAATACGGAGGAGAGATGGGTTTGCTTTAAGAGCATATTAAAAAAGGGTATTAGCCAATGTATCCCATTGGGTAATAAATTTAAAAGAGCAAACAAAAATCCTGGATGGCTTAACTCCAATGTAAAAATGCATATAAAAGCAAAGGAGAAGGCCTTCAAAAAATACAAGGTTGAGGGATCATCCTCAGCATTCAGACTTTATAAAGAATGCAATAAGAAATGTAAGGGTGCAATTAGGACGGCTAAGATAGAACATGAAAGACACATAGCGGAGGAGAGCAAAAAAAATCCCAAGAAATTCTTTAAGTATGTAAACAGTAAAAAAGGGAGGACAGACCATATTGGCCCCATAAAGAATGAGGAAGGACATCTGGTTACAAAGGATGGGGAGATGGCAAAGGTATTGAATTTATTTTTCTCCTCAGTCTTCACGAGTGAATCGGGGGGCTTCAGTAACCAAAACTGCAGTGTTTATCCTCATGACACAACACAGGAAGCACCTCCATGGTTAACAGAGGACGCAATTAAAATTAGACTTGAGAAACTTAACATTAATAAATCACCGGGACCAGATGGCTTGCATCCGAGGGTACTTAGTGAACTCAGTTAGGTGATTGCCAGACCGTTGTTCCTAATTTTTACAGACAGTCTATTGACTGGAATGGTACCAGCTGATTGGAGAAAAGCCAATGTAGTACCAATATTTAAAAAGGGCCCAAAAAACATCCCTGGGAATTACAGACCAGTTAGCCTAACATCAATAGTATGTAAACTCTTGGAGGGGATGATAAGGGACTATATACAAGATTTTAGTAATAAGAACGATATCATTAGCAGTAATCAGCATCGATTCATGAAGAATCGTTCTTGCAAAACCAATCTATTAACCTTCTATGAGGAGGTGAGTTGCCATCTAGATAAAGGAAGGCCCGTAGACGTGGTGTATCTGGATTTTGCAAAAGCATTTGACACAGTTCCCCATAAACGTTTACTGTACAAAATAAGGTCCGTTGGCATGGACCATAGGGTGAGTACATGGATTGAAAACTGGCTACAAGGGCATGTTCAGAGTGTGGTGATAAATGGGGAATACTCAGAATGGTCAGGGGTGGGTAGTGGGGTTCCCCAGGGTTCTGTGCTGGGACCAATCCTATTTAATTTGTTTATAAACGACCTGGAGGCTGGGATAAACAGTTCAATCTCTGTATTTGCAGATGATACTAAGCTAAGCAGGGCAATAACTTTTCCGCAGGATGTGGAAACCTGCAAAAAGACCTGAACAAATTAATGGGGTGGGCGACTACATGGAAAATGAGGTTCAATGTAGAAAAATGTAAAATAATGCATTTGGGTGGCAAAAATATGAATGCAATCTATACACTGGGGGGAGAACCTCTGGGGGAATCTAGGATGGAAAAGGACCTGGGGGTCCTAGTAGATGATAGGCTCAGCAATGGCATGCAATGCCAAGCTGCTGCTAATAAAGCAAACAGAATATTGGCATGCATTAAAAGGGGGATCAACTCCAGAGATAAAACGATAATTCTCCCGCCCTACAAGACTCTGGTCCAGCCGCACCTGGAGTATGCTGTCCAGTTCTGGGCACCAGTCCTCAGGAAGGATGTACTGGAAATGGAGCGAGTACAAAGAAGGGCAACAAAGCTAATAAAGGGTCTGGAAGATCTTAGTTATGAGGAAAGGTTGCGAGCGCTGAACTTATTCTCTCTGGAGAGGAGACGCTTGAGAGGGGATATGATTTCAAATTACAAATACTGTACTGGTGACCCCACAATAGGGATAAAACTTTGTCGCAGAAGAGAGTTTAATAAGACTCAGGGCCACTCATTACAATTAGAAGAAAAGAGGTTTAACCTTAAACTACGTAGAGGGTTCTTTACTGTAAGAGCGGCAAGGATGTGGAATTCCCTTCCACAGGCGGTGGTCTCAGCGGGGAGCATTGATCGCTTCAAGAAACTATTAGATAATCACCTGAATGACCGCAACATACAGGGATATATAATGTAATACTGACACATAATCACACACATAGGTTGGACTTGATGGACGTGTGTCTTTTTTCAACCTCACCTACTATGTAACTTTGTAACTATGTAACATCTCCTACTCCATCTCCAGACAATATTCTGCTTGGAGCTGTTTTGTCATTATTATATATTTTTAAATTATATACTACAAGTATTTCTGATGTACTTCTTTTAAGTGATTATATACACCCTAAGGGTAAGCAGAATCCGTCTTTTAATAGTTTTTTTGCTGAGTTCAAAAAAAAAAAAGTTGTATTGTTTTTTTCTATGGAAAGCATTGTTAATGATCCTGACCAATTGCAGCCATTTTTGTTGCTATTTAGGCTCAGAGAAAATGGAGTCAGACACACTTCCTGATGATGCGCGCTCCAGCGTGAAATGAATAGAGGCGAGGCCTGACACTTACAATCATAAGAGCCTTATGCTATTGCTTGCACAGCTGAGATGCACCACGCACATTGCGAGTTTTATAGCGGCGTTGGACCAGTTTCTGCTTCCCCCTGAGCGGATTGTTTGTGATTTCATGCTGGACTATGTAAGTGCTCTTTTTAAGCAATAAAATGTTAAGCGGTATTACACTATATCCTGCCTTCTGCGGCTCTTTGTTGGGGATCTATTTCATAGACCTACTTGATGCAAGTTGATATATGCAGTGGAGAGATGTTATAAGGTGAAGACATTCACATTTGTATACCTGTAAAGTGGATTGGGATCCAGCTTCCTCCATATATGATTGCTTGATGGGAATGGGATGCATAAAGGAGCTACAGCACTGAATTAAGGAGTCCTTCCCATTAGTCATGCTTTTAGTTTACTGTGTGGCCGAGGCGATCTGGTGAGCGCATTTTGTTATCACTTTGGGTGAAGCACTTTCTGCAAGATTACTGAAGCACGTGTGCACTTTATTTTTCACGGTGTTGGAGCATACACAAGAAGATTTCTTCACATATGATTATTATGGACATTTCTGATGGTTTATTTTATTGTGCACTTTATTAATAGGATACACAGTGTATATTATTAATTTGATATTTGATTTTTGAATTGTTTCCTTTGTGCCCTTTATATATGCCATATTTATCGGCGTATAACACTTACTTTTTTCCCCTTAAAATCAGGGGAAAATTTTGGGTGTGTGTTATATGCCGATCCCCACTGTCTGTGTAAAAAACACTCTGCATTTGGTGTAGACTAGATATTCAGTGTAGACTCTATTCAGTCGGTGCAGGTAGTGTAGTATATATAACACAGTGTATTGAAGTGGTTAAGGGGAACCCCATGCTAAAATTTAAAAAAATGCCCCCTCCCCCCCGATTTATACCAGGCTGATTGTGTGGTAGTTATCGCACAATTGAAAGAATACAAATGTCTTTATTTAACAGTCAATTCTTAGTGAATTGAACTTTCACAACTGTGTTACCACATGCGGTATTTTACCACATTTTATTTGCCATTATTTAACTCTTTGTAAATTGACCCCAATATCAGGAAAAACACCCCAATTAATAAAAAAACTAAGGTTTTACAGTTGAAAAACTAGCAATCAGTCAGTTGATGGAGAACATTATTAGTCCTTAAAATCATTTTTCGGTGCAAGTAAAAATCTGTGAACACAGGCAGAGCACATAAGAGAATGTTCCCCATCACTGCAATTCACAGAACTTAAGCATAGTTATTAAAGCAGATGTAAACCCAACCACTAAAATCTTTTTGTGTTTATTGTGCTATGTCTGTATTTCTATGTTTTGTGAAAAATGGGAAAAAATCAAACTAAATTAAATCTATTTAAAAAAAAAAATATTATAAACACAACAGCATATGGACACAAGCTGTAGTGAACCAAACAGTTTTTCACTGGATAGGGCTTCTCAAAAGAAAAAAAGACAGTAATAATTCAACAAAGTAGTATAACACTAAGTAACATGCAAAATATAATGTCAAACACCTTAACTGACCCCAAATGTGACCTATGTGCGCAGGCATAAAGGGACATCAGAATGACTTGTTTCAGGTCAGTCTATTTCCCCAAAACCCTGAAATCACAGGTCCTGATTGTATACGTGTAATACAATGAGCAAAGTCAACTCTGTGATAAAAGTTTGAGTTCCTTCTTAATAAGTATGTTTGTTTGTCACTGCAGGCCTGAATAGACACTGAAAGGTCTTTTCCCTTGTAATGAGGAATATCTAGTATTCCTTGGAGATGAAGCCTTGAATCTTCAGTTAGCTCTTCGAAAAGGGCACAATATGTACTGGCAAGTGTACTAAATGCAATGTTGCAACAGGGTAAAACAACTGGCACAAAGGGTCTTCTCACAGGGCTTGATAAAGTGATTGAAGCAATGGCGTCTGCATGCAGTGTCCTTTTAAAAAAGGGAATGCACAAGATGGGTTACTGCTTGCTCACCAATCCTGCGACACCAAGGCCCAATGGAAATGATGTCCTGGAACAGGCTCTTTAGGGATGATATATATATGTGCGATTCTGCACCCCCGGCTAGAGTAGGCACACAAGCGCTGATGGTGGGCAGCTTCTACTGTTATTACTCACAGCAGAAGCATTATGTGGGTGCCAGGCAATAGATGTCGGCCGGCATCCACCGATAGTCAGGAAAAGCCACAGAAGGGATATCTGCCTATGTAAATAAGGCAGAGCTCCATTCTGACAGGGGGGAAGTGATGGATGTTGTGTTCCTGTGAATCAGGGAATAAAATCCATCACTTCCCTTAGACTCCTTTCACACTGCGAAGCTTTTCAGGCATTTTTGTGCTAAAAATAGCGCCTGTAAAGCGACTGGTGGACATACCTGCAGTCAGCATGCCAATTTCACACTCAGAACTTGCGATATCTGTGGCATTGTGCTGTGTGATAAAACTGCACATTTTGGAGTGGCCTTTTATTGTGGCCAGCCTAAGGCACACCTGTGCAATAATCATGCTGTCTAATCAGCATCTGGATATGCAACACCTGTGAGGTGGATGGATTATCTCGGCAAAGGAGAAGTTCTCACTAACATAGATTTAGACAGATTTGTGAACAATATTTGAGAGAAATAGGCCTTTTGTGTACATAGAAAAAGTCGTAGATCTTTGTGTTCAGCTCATTATAAATAGGGGCAAACACAAAAGTGTTGCGTTTAAATTTTGCTCAGTGTATAACCTAATTTTTTGGGTAAAATATAAAAGATAATGTTGCGTCAAGTGAATAGATACCTAACATGTCATACCTTAAAATTGTGCACAAATTGTGAAATAGCGAAAAACTACAATGCTTAAAAATCTCCATAGGTGGAACTTTACATTTTTTTTACAGGTTACCAGTTTAGAGTTACAGAGGAGGTCTAACACTAGAATTATTACATTGTTTACATATGCATGCAGGACCCATGTATGGGTTTTCTTCTGACGGTGACGGGGCACTTTAACCACCTCAATACAGTGCATTTTCACCCCCTTCCTGCCCAAGCCATTTTTCAACTTTCAGCGCTGTTGCACTTTGAATGACAATTGCGCGGTCATACAACACTGTACCCAGATGAAATTGTTATCATTTTTTCCCCACAAATAGAGCTTTCTTTTGGTGGTATTTGATCACCTCTGCAGTTTTTATTTTTTGCGCTATAAACAAAAGAATGCATCAAGTTTGAAAAAAAAACACAATATTTTTTACTTTTTGCGATAATAAATATTCTTTTTTCTTTAACCACTTCAGCCCCGGAAGGTTTTACCCCCTTCCTGACCAGAGCACTTTTTACAATTCGGCACTGCATCGCTTTAACTGCTAATTGCGCGGTCATGCAATGCTGTACCCAAACGAAATTTGCGTCATTTTCTTCCCACAAATAGAGCTTTCTTTTGATAGTATTTGATCACCTCTGCCGTTTTTATTTTTTGCGCTATACACGGAAAAATACCGAAAATTTTGAAAAAAAATGATATTTTCTACTTTTTGTTCTAAAAAAAATCCAAACAGCTCAATTTTAGTCATACATTTAGGCCAAAATGTATTCGGCCACATGTCTTTGGTAAAAAAAATGTCTATAAGTGTATATTTATTGGTTTGCGCAAAAGTTATAGCGTCTACAAACTAGGGTACATTTTCTGGAATTTACACAGCCTTTAATTTATGACTGCCTATGTCGTTTCTTGAGGTGCTAAAATGGCAGGGCAGTACAAAACCCCCACAAATGACCCCATTTTGGAAAGTAGACACCCCAAGGAATTTGCTGAGAGGCATGTTGAGCCCATTGAATATTCATTTTTTTTGTCCCAAGTGATTGAATAATGACAAAAAAAAAAAAAAAATTACAAAAAGTTGTCACTAAATGATATATTGCTCACACAGGCCATGGGCATATGTGGAATTGCACCCCAAAATACATTTAGCTGCTTCTCCTGAGTACGGGGATACCACATGTGTGGGACTTTTTGGGAGCCTAGCCGCGTACGGGGCCCCAAAAACCAAGCACCGCCTTCAGGATTTCTAAGGGCGTACATTTTTGATTTTACTCCTCACTACCTATCACAGTTTTGAAGGCCATAAAATGCCCAGATGACATAAAACCCCCCCAAATGACCCCATTTTGGAAAGTAGACATCCCAAGCTATTTGCTTTGAGGCATGTTGAGTCCATGGAATGTTTTATATTTTGACACAAGTTGCGGGAAAGTGACAAATTTTTTTTTTTTTTTGCACAAAGTTGTCACTAAATGATATATTGCTCACACAGGCCATGGGCATATGTGGAATTGCACCCCAAAATACATTTAGCTGCTTCTCCTGAGTATGGGGATACCACATGTGTGGGACTTTTTGGGAGCCTAGCCGCGTACGGGACCCCGAAAAACCAATCACTGCCTTCAGGATTTCTAAGGGCGTACATTTTTGATTTTACTCCTCACTGCCTATCACAGTTTCGGAGGCCATGGAATGCCCAGGTGGCACAAACCCCCCCCCAAACAGGGCCGGATTTCTGACAAGGCCACCGAGGCCAGGCCTCGGGGCGGCAGTAGAGCAGGGGCGGCGCCAAAGCCGCCCCCCGCCGCATGAAACCCCCCCCCGATCTGTCCCCACGAGTCCCGGCAGCTCCCACGGCTGCCTCCCTGCACAAATAAAGCCCCCGGCGCGGCGGCGCGGCGGCGCGGCGGCCTATAGTCAGAGAAGATACATCATGGCCAAGGGGAGGGAGCAAATGACGCCCCCATTAATTGCCGGCGCCGTGACTGGCCAGTGACTGAGGCGGAGGCGGAGCCTAATGCTCCGCCTACCCTCCTGTGTATGTCATGACAGTGACTGAGGCGGAGGCGGAGCCTAATGCTCCGCCTACCCTCCTGTGTATGTCATTACAGTGACTGAGGCGGAGGCGGAGCCTAGTGCTCCGCCTACCCTCCTCTGCGTGACTGACACCCCTATGTGACTGTCTTCTTGTCCCATGGTCTTCTTGTCCCGGGGGCGGGGTCTCGGTGTCTCTCTGTGTCACTCACAGGAGGAAACAAAAGAGGAGGATGATGGGATTGGAACCCCCGCAAGTGGTGGCCAGGACAGCAGGTAAGTTGAATTTATTTTTGTAAGTGGCAGTGCTCACTGCTCATCTTAGATTAAATGCAAATTTTCTGAGCATATTGCAATAAAGTGATCCATGCATGCTCAAATCCATTAAACTGTCCACATTCAGTGAAAGTTCATGTACTGCAAACTTTGCAGTACATGAACTTTCACTGAATGTGGACTGTTTAATAAGTTTGCATAGGTTCCAGCATGCATGGAGCACTTTGCAGTACATGATTTTTTACTGAATGTGGTGGACTGTCTGTCTAATAAGTTTACATAGATTCCTGTAGAGTCCCATAGATTCATGATAGGCGGCATTGGTAGGCGGCACTGATGGGTACTGGTAGGCTGCACTGGTGAGCACTGATAGGCGGCACTGATAGGCGACACTGGTATTCTGCACTGATGGGCACTGGTAGGCTGCACTGATGGGCACTGGTAGGCTGCACTGATAGGCTGCACTGATGGGCACTAATAGGCAGCACTGGTAGGCTGCACTGATGAGCACTGATAGGCGGCACTGGTAGGCTGCACTGATGGGCACTGGTAGGCTGCACTGATAGGCTGAACTAATGAGCACTGATAGGCGGCACTGATGGGCACTAATAGGCGGCACTGGTAGGCTGCACTGATGAGCACTGATAGGCGGCACTGGTAGGCTGCACTGATGGGCACTGGTAAGCTGCACTGATAGGCTGCACTAATGAGCACTGATAGGCGGCACTAGTAGGCTGCACTGATGGGCACTGGTAGGCTGCACTGATAGGCTGAACTAATGAGCACTGATAGGCTGCACTGATGGGCACTGATAGGCTGAACTGATGGGCACTGATATGCTTTATGTTGATATTGTTAAAGTTGTTGTTGATATTTATTTTTGGAACTTAATTCTGCATAAAACATTTAATAGTGTAATTTCATGAGATATGTTTAGGTGTGAGGTGTGTTTAGGGGAGGGGCGGGGCAGGGCAGGGTTTGGGTGGGCCAAGTGGTGGTGAGTAACTCTTAGCCTCGGTTCACACCAGAGGCGGCACGACTTGCAGGTCGCCTCACCGAGGCGACCTGCACACGACTGCCCGGGTGACTTGCAAAACGACTTCTGTATAGAAGTCTATGCAAGTCGCCCCAAGTCGCCCCCAAAGTCGTACAGGAACCTTTTTCTAAGTCGGAGCGACTTGCGTCGCTCCCCTTACAACGGTTCCATAGCACAGAACAGGAGGCGACTTGTCAGGCGACCTAAGTCGCCTGACAAGTCGTCCTAGTGCGAACCGAGCCTTAAGGCCTGGCTAGTGGCTCAGGACTTTTAGCCCTGCATTGTACATTCACATCAGACCCTGTCCTCAAAGAGCTTACAATCTAAAGTCCCTAACTGACATTCATACATACACATGGTTGGGGCAACAACCTGGAATCTAGTAGGTTAGTGAAAGCATCTTCATTTTCCTGTGAAGTTATACTGTATACTGCTGATTACCTGTCACTTTTACACACACAGCCATATATGTATGAGTGTACAATGGATAGTCTCTGATCATCTCCTGTAATGTGTCTGCAGTCTCTGACAATCTCCTGTACCATGTCCCCAGTCTCTGACCATCTCTTGTACCATGTCCCCAGTCTCTGACCATCTCCTGTACCATGTCCCCAGTCTCTGACCATCTCCTGTACCATGTCCCCAGTCTCTGACCATCTCCTGTACCATGTCCCCAGTCTCTGACCATCTCCTGTACCATGTCCCCAGTCTCTGACCATCTCCTGTACCATGTCCCCAGTCTCTGGCCATCTCTTGTACCATGTCCCCAGTTTTTGACCATCTCCTGTACCATGTATCCAGTCTCTGACCATCTCCTGTACCATGTCCCCAGTCTCTGGCCATCTCTTGTACCATGTCCCCAGTCTCTGACCATCTCCTGTACCATGTCCCCAGTCTCTGACCATCTCCTGTACCATGTCCCCAGTCTCTGACCATCTCCTGTACCATGTCCCCAGTCTCTGACCATCTCCTGTACCATGTCCCCAGTCTCTGACCATCTCCTGTACCATGTCCCCAGTCTCTGACCATCTCCTGTACCATGTCCCCAGTCTCTGGCCATCTCTTGTACCATGTCCCCAGTTTTTGACCATCTCCTGTACCATGTCTCCAGTCTCTGACCATCTCCTGTACCATGTCCCCAGTCTCTGACCATCTCCTGTACCATGTCCCCTGTCTCTGACCATCTCCTGTACCATATCCCCAGTCTCTGACCATCTCCTGCACCATGTCCCCAGTCTCTGGCCATCTCTTGTACCATGTCCCCAGTTTTTGACCATCTCCTGTACCATGTCTCCAGTCTCTGACCATCTCCTGTACCATGTCCCCAGTCTCTGGCCATCTCTTGTACCATGTCCCCAGTCTCTGACCATCTCCTGTACCATGTCCCCAGTCTCTGACCATCTCCTGTACCATGTCCCCAGTCTCTGACCATCTCCTGTACCATGTCCCCAGTCTCTGGCCATCTCTTGTACCATGTCCCCAGTCTCTGACCATCTCCTGTACCATGTCCCCAGTCTCTGACCATCTCCTGTACCATGTCTCCAGTCTCTGACCATCTCCTGTGTAAAAATATTTTTTAAAAACAGTCACTTTCGGTATTGTTGCTGTTTCGGTATCGGTTTCGGTTTTCGGCATCTTGTATTTTTCATTTTCGGTATCGGTTTCGGCACCAAAAAACCCATTCGGTGCATCCCTAGTTTTTTCACCTTAATGCATTAGATGCATCAAGGTGAAAAAAAAAGCCCAACTGTATTGATCACATGTCCCTTCACTGGCCAAGGATCTGCCCCTTTTGTATATTGTATGTTAGAAACTTAGAAGCTGTTATTTAAATAGTGAGAACATTTTTAAATGCCACAGTAAGAGAAAGATTAGGTGTCATTAACAAAAGACTATTTTCTTGATTTAGAAAAAACTCTAATATGTCAGAGAAAAGACAAAAATTGAGTGGTCATGGCTACCGCCAAAATGCAAAGGAGAAAGCCGAACGTATAAAAGAAGAGCTCAAGCACATGCCAAAAATACAAAGTTTTTTCTCTAACAGAGGCACTGCTGGAGGTTCTGTACCTGTGGAGACTGAAGAGACTGAACAGGTAGCAGAAGGGCAGCAGTACATAGAAGACAATACCACTGAGCCTATTGCAACTTCTGAAATAATTTATTCTAATGAAGAAGCCAATATTGATTTGGTATTTTCTTCTGATCCTATGGATTGGGATAGGAATAGTGAAAAGCTAAAGGACTATTTAGCTATAAATGGCATAACTCAAAATAAAAATGCTGACTTTTCCTTATCGGCTCGCAAATATTCTGATCGGACCCGGTCATTCTCCAATTTCTTGTTTAAACGCAAACTGCAGAATGGAGAACTGTATGAGAGAACCTGGCTGGTATACTCTGAGAAAGCAAAAGCTGTTTTTTGTGCCCCTTGTCATCTTTTTGGTAGTTCATCTGCTAAATGTCAGCTGGCTCAAGAAGGATTTAGTGATTGGAAGAATGCTTCTGTTCGCCTAAGAGAACACGAAGACTCTGAGCAACATAAAACATGTTTTATGAAATTAAAAAACAGGAACGCTGCATGTGGCAAAATGGATAACATGCTAATTTTGCAACAAAACAAAGAAAGAGAGTACTGGAGAAATGTCCTCAGGCGTGTTGTTGCGGTTGTGAAGGCTTTATCTTCTCGTGGATTGGCATTTAGAGGCACAGATGAAAGTTTTGGCTCTCATACAAATGGTAACTATCTAATGTTACTTGAACTCATTGCTGAGTTTGATCCCTTCATGAACGAGCACATTAAGCGCTATGGCAATGCTGGCTCTGGCACAGCATCCTATCTATCCAAAACTGTTTGCTATGAGTTCATTGAAATATTGGCAGTCAGACTGTTGGATGCAATAATTGTCGAGGTGAAGGATGCTAAATATTACTCGATAAGCGTGGATTCAACCCCAGATGTTTCTCACGTGGATCAGCTAGCCTTCATTATACGATATGTGAATGACGAGGGTGTGCCAGTGGAACGATTTATAAAGTTCATACCACATATTGGCCACAAAGCTCAAAGTTTATTTAAAGCTGTAAGTGATACACTAGAATTTCACCAACTTGACCTTCAGAATTGTAGAGGTCAGTCATACGATAATGCTAGCAATATGGCTGGCCCATATTCTGGACTTCAGGCTCGTTTTAAAGAAGTAAATCCACTAGCTACATATATACCATGCTCTGCACATTCCCTGAACCTTGTAGGAACATGTGCTGCAGAAAGCTGCGTAGAAGCAGTATCATTCTTTGGAGTCATCCAACAGCTGTATAATTTTTTTTCTGGCTCTACCAGTAGGTGGGAAGTCTTAACTTCTCATTTAAATGCCAAGTCCACAGTTAAAAATCTGTCTGTCACAAGATGGTCAGCACGCAGTGATGCATGTCGTACTCTGAGGAAATCGTGGACAGAAATTATTGAAGCCCTGGAAGCAATAGAGGATGATGACTCTCAAAGGCCAGTGACAAGAAGTGAGGCTGCAGCACTTCTAAGAAGTCTGAATTGTCTGGAGACCGCCTTCATGACAGTATTTTGGAACAGCATTTTGGAACCTTTTAATGCAACAAACAAACGATTGCAGAGTGCAGATATAGACATTTCATCAGTTGTGAAGCTCTATGGGGCACTTCTCCACCTCATGCAAAGCTATAGAAATGAGTTTGAAAGGTTTGAATCAGAAGCCAAAGAACTCTCTGGCCTTGACCATTTCAAAACCGCCTGCGCTAGAGCTAGAAAAAAAAAATTTCCATTTGATGTAAGTCAAGAAGGACACGTACAGTTAAATGCTACAGACCATTTCAGGGTAAACACGTTCTTTGCAATTCTTGACAAATTAAACAGTGAGCTGCAAAGAAGATCTGAGGCTTATGAACAAGTCTACAACAAGTTTCATTTTCTTGAAAAGCTTACTACACTAGCAACCAGTGATATACAATCTCAGTCTTCCAACCTGTGTAACAGCTATCCTGATGATTTGGAAACGTCACTTCCTGATGAATGTCTGCACCTTTGTTCTTACTTGAAAAATATTGATAAAGGTGAAGCTTCAATTTCAGAGCTCTACAAAACATTCAAAGCAGAAAAATTGCAGGTTATTTACCCTAACATCGATATAGCAATGCGTATTTATCTTTGCACTCTGGTTACCAACTGTTCAGCAGAACGATCTTTTTCGTGTCTGAAACGAGTAAAGAACTATTTAAGATCATCTTTGGGTCAAGAAAGACTGAACAGTTTAGCTTTACTTGCCATTGAGTCAGAACTTTTAAATACTTTGTCCTACGAAGATATCATTGATGAGTTTGCCAAAAGAAAAGTTAGAGCTAAAAAATTGTAAAATTGTAGGGAGTTTCTTACTGCTGTAATCTTTAATTAAAAGCCAGTTATTTTCAGTGTTCTCGTGTGTGGAGATATGTTTTTAATTGATCTATTGTAGCAGTCATCGATAGAGGACGAGAATGGTGTGTGTGTGGGTGGGGTGGGGGGGGGGCGGCATTGAAGGACCCGGCCTTGGGGCGGCAAAGGGAGTAAATCCGGGCCTGATCATCTCCTGTAATGTGTCTGCAGTCTCTGACAATCTCCTGTACCATGTCCCCAGTCTCTGACCATCTCCTGTACCATGTCCCCAGTCTCTGACCATCTCCTGTACCATGTCCCCAGTCTCTGACCATCTCCTGTACCATGTCCCCAGTCTCTGACCATCTCCTGTACCATGTCCCCAGTCTCTGACCATCTCCTGTACCATGTCCCCAGTCTCTGGCCATCTCTTGTACCATGTCCCCAGTTTTTGACCATCTCCTGTACCATGTCTCCAGTCTCTGACCATCTCCTGTACCATGTCCCCAGTCTCTGGCCATCTCTTGTACCATGTCCCCAGTCTCTGACCATCTCCTGTACCATGTCCCCAGTCTCTGACCATCTCCTGTACCATGTCCCCAGTCTCTGACCATCTCCTGTACCATGTCCCCAGTCTCTGACCATCTCCTGTACCATGTCCCCAGTCTCTGACCATCTCCTGTACCATGTCCCCAGTCTCTGACCATCTCCTGTACCATGTCCCCAGTCTCTGGCCATCTCTTGTACCATGTCCCCAGTTTTTGACCATCTCCTGTACCATGTCTCCAGTCTCTGACCATCTCCTGTACCATGTCCCCAGTCTCTGACCATCTCCTGTACCATGTCCCCTGTCTCTGACCATCTCCTGTACCATGTCCCCAGTCTCTGACCATCTCCTGCACCATGTCCCCAGTCTCTGGCCATCTCTTGTACCATGTCCCCAGTTTTTGACCATCTCCTGTACCATGTCTCCAGTCTCTGACCATCTCCTGTACCATGTCCCCAGTCTCTGGCCATCTCTTGTACCATGTCCCCAGTCTCTGACCATCTCCTGTACCATGTCCCCAGTCTCTGACCATCTCCTGTACCATGTCCCCAGTCTCTGACCATCTCCTGTACCATGTCCCCAGTCTCTGGCCATCTCTTGTACCATGTCCCCAGTCTCTGACCATCTCCTGTACCATGTCCCCAGTCTCTGACCATCTCCTGTACCATGTCTCCAGTCTCTGACCATCTCCTGTGTAAAAATATTTTTTAAAAACAGTCACTTTCGGTATTGTTGCTGTTTCGGTATCGGTTTCGGTTTTCGGCATCTTGTATTTTTCATTTTCGGTATCGGTTTCGGCACCAAAAAACCCATTCGGTGCATCCCTAGTTTTTTCACCTTAATGCATTAGATGCATCAAGGTGAAAAAAAAAGCCCAACTGTATTGATCACATGTCCCTTCACTGGCCAAGGATCTGCCCCTTTTGTATATTGTATGTTAGAAACTTAGAGGCTGTTATTTAAATAGTGAGAACATTTTTAAATGCCACAGTAAGAGAAAGATTAGGTGTCATTAACAAAAGACTATTTTCTTGATTTAGAAAAAACTCTAATATGTCAGAGAAAAGACAAAAATTGAGTGGTCATGGCTACCGCCAAAATGCAAAGGAGAAAGCTGAACGTATAAAAGAAGAGCTCAAGCACATGCCAAAAATACAAAGTTTTTTCTCTAACAGAGGCACTGCTGGAGGTTCTGTACCTGTGGAGACTGAAGAGACTGAACAGGTAGCAGAAGGGCAGCAGTACATAGAAGACAATACCACTGAGCCTATTGCAACTTCTGAAATAATTTATTCTAATGAAGAAGCCAATATTGATTTGGTATTTTCTTCTGATCCTATGGATTGGGATAGGAATAGTGAAAAGCTAAAGGACTATTTAGCTATAAATGGCATAACTCAAAATAAAAATGCTGACTTTTCCTTATCGGCTCGCAAATATTCTGATCGGACCCGGTCATTCTCCAATTTCTTGTTTAAACGCAAACTGCAGAATGGAGAACTGTATGAGAGAACCTGGCTGGTATACTCTGAGAAAGCAAAAGCTGTTTTTTGTGCCCCTTGTCATCTTTTTGGTAGTTCATCTGCTAAATGTCAGCTGGCTCAAGAAGGATTTAGTGATTGGAAGAATGCTTCTGTTCGCCTAAGAGAACACGAAGACTCTGAGCAACATAAAACATGTTTTATGAAATTAAAAAACAGGAACGCTGCATGTGGCAAAATGGATAACATGCTAATTTTGCAACAAAACAAAGAAAGAGAGTACTGGAGAAATGTCCTCAGGCGTGTTGTTGCGGTTGTGAAGGCTTTATCTTCTCGTGGATTGGCATTTAGAGGCACAGATGAAAGTTTTGGCTCTCATACAAATGGTAACTATCTAATGTTACTTGAACTCATTGCTGAGTTTGATCCCTTCATGAACGAGCACATTAAGCGCTATGGCAATGCTGGCTCTGGCACAGCATCCTATCTATCCAAAACTGTTTGCTATGAGTTCATTGAAATATTGGCAGTCAGACTGTTGGATGCAATAATTGTCGAGGTGAAGGATGCTAAATATTACTCGATAAGCGTGGATTCAACCCCAGATGTTTCTCACGTGGATCAGCTAGCCTTCATTATACGATATGTGAATGACGAGGGTGTGCCAGTGGAACGATTTATAAAGTTCATACCACATATTGGCCACAAAGCTCAAAGTTTATTTAAAGCTGTAAGTGATACACTAGAATTTCACCAACTTGACCTTCAGAATTATAGAGGTCAGTCATACGATAATGCTAGCAATATGGCTGGCCCATATTCTGGACTTCAGGCTCGTTTTAAAGAAGTAAATCCACTAGCTACATATATACCATGCTCTGCACATTCCCTGAACCTTGTAGGAACATGTGCTGCAGAAAGCTGCGTAGAAGCAGTATCATTCTTTGGAGTCATCCAACAGCTGTATAATTTTTTTTCTGGCTCTACCAGTAGGTGGGAAGTCTTAACTTCTCATTTAAATGCCAAGTCCACAGTTAAAAATCTGTCTGTCACAAGATGGTCAGCACGCAGTGATGCATGTCGTACTCTGAGGAAATCGTGGACAGAAATTATTGAAGCCCTGGAAGCAATAGAGGATGATGACTCTCAAAGGCCAGTGACAAGAAGTGAGGCTGCAGCACTTCTAAGAAGTCTGAATTGTCTGGAGACCGCCTTCATGACAGTATTTTGGAACAGCATTTTGGAACCTTTTAATGCAACAAACAAACGATTGCAGAGTGCAGATATAGACATTTCATCAGTTGTGAAGCTCTATGGGGCACTTCTCCACCTCATGCAAAGCTATAGAAATGAGTTTGAAAGGTTTGAATCAGAAGCCAAAGAACTCTCTGGCCTTGACCATTTCAAAACCGCCTGCGCTAGAGCTAGAAAAAAAAAATTTCCATTTGATGTAAGTCAAGAAGGACACGTACAGTTAAATGCTACAGACCATTTCAGGGTAAACACGTTCTTTGCAATTCTTGACAAATTAAACAGTGAGCTGCAAAGAAGATCTGAGGCTTATGAACAAGTCTACAACAAGTTTCATTTTCTTGAAAAGCTTACTACACTAGCAACCAGTGATATACAATCTCAGTCTTCCAACCTGTGTAACAGCTATCCTGATGATTTGGAAACGTCACTTCCTGATGAATGTCTGCACCTTTGTTCTTACTTGAAAAATATTGATAAAGGTGAAGCTTCAATTTCAGAGCTCTACAAAACATTCAAAGCAGAAAAATTGCAGGTTATTTACCCTAACATCGATATAGCAATGCGTATTTATCTTTGCACTCTGGTTACCAACTGTTCAGCAGAACGATCTTTTTCGTGTCTGAAACGAGTAAAGAACTATTTAAGATCATCTTTGGGTCAAGAAAGACTGAACAGTTTAGCTTTACTTGCCATTGAGTCAGAACTTTTAAATACTTTGTCCTACGAAGATATCATTGATGAGTTTGCCAAAAGAAAAGTTAGAGCTAAAAAATTGTAAAATTGTAGGGAGTTTCTTACTGCTGTAATCTTTAATTAAAAGCCAGTTATTTTCAGTGTTCTCGTGTGTGGAGATATGTTTTTAATTGATCTATTGTAGCAGTCATCGATAGAGGACGAGAATGGTGTGTGTGTGGGGGGGGTGGGGGGGGGGCGGCATTGAAGGACCCGGCCTTGGGGCGGCAAAGGGAGTAAATCCGGGCCTGCCCCCAAATGACCCCATTTTGGAAAGTAGACACCCCAAGCTATTTGCTGAGAGGCATGGTAAGTATTTGGCTGCTCTCATTTGTTTTTGAAAATAAAGAAAGACGAGAAAAATTTTTTTTTTTTTCTTTTTTCAATTTTCAAAACTTTGTGACAAAAAGTGAGGTCTGCAAAATACTCACTATACCTCTCATCAAATAGCTTGGGGTGTCTACTTTCCAAAATGGGGTCATTTGGGGGGGTTTTGTGCCACCTGGGCATTCCATGGCCCCCGAAACTGTGATAGGCAGTGAAGAGTGAAATTAAAAATTTACGGCCTTAGAAAGCCTGAAGGCGGTGCTTGGTTTTCGGGGTCCCGTACGCGGCTAGGCTCCCAAAAAGTCTCACACATGTGGTATCCCCGTACTCAGGAGAAGCAACAGAATGTATTTTGGGGTGTAATTTCACATATCCCCATGGCATGTTTGAGCAATATATAATTTAGTGACAACTTTGCGCAAAAAAAAAATAAAAAAAATAAAAAATTGTCTCTTTCCCGCAACTTGTGTCACAATATAAATTATTCCATGGACTCAACATGACTCTCAGCAAATAGCTTGGGGTGTCTACTTTCCAAAATGGGGTCATTTGGGGGGGTTTTGAACTGTCCTGGCATTTTATGCACAACATCTAGAAGCTTATGTCACACATCACCCACTCTTCTAACCACTTGAAGACAAAGCCCTTTCTGACACTTATTGTTTACATAAAAAAATAATTTTTTTTTGCAAGAAAATTACTTTGAACCCCCAAACATTATATTTTTTTATTAAAGCAAATGCCCTACAGATTAAAATGGTGGGTGTTTCATTTTTTTTTTTCACACAGTATTTGCGCAGCGATTTTTTAAACGCATTTTTTGGGGAAAAAACACACTTTTTTACATTTTAATGCACTAAAACACACTATATTGCCCAAATGTTTGATGAAATAAAAAAGATGATCTTAGGCCGAGTACATGGATACCAAACATGACATGCTTTAAAATTGCGCACAAACATGCAGTGGCGACAAACTAAATACATTTTTAAAAGCCTTTAAAAGCCTTTACAGGTTACCACTTTAGATTTACAGAGGAGGTCTACTGCTAAACTTACTGCCCTCGATCTGGCCTTCGCGGCGATACCTCACATGCATGGTGCAATTGCTGTTTACATTTGACGCCAGACCGACGCTTGCGTTCGCCTTAGCGCGAGAGCAGGGGGGACAGGGGTGCTTTTTTTTTTTTTTTTTTTTCTTTATTATTATTATTTTTTTATCTTATTTTTAAACTGTTCCTTTCATTTTTTTTTTTTAAATCATTTTTATTGTTATCTCAGGGAATGTAAATATCCCCTATGATAGCAATAGGTAGTGACAGGTACTCTTTTTTGCAAAAATTGGGGTCTATTAGACCCTAGATCTCTCCTCTGCCCTCAAAGCATCTGACCACACCAAGATCGGTGTGATAAAATGCTTTCCCAATTTCCCAATGGCGCTGTTTACATCCGGCGAAATCTAAGTCATAAAATGCTCGTAGCTTCCGGTTTCTTAGGTCATAGAGATGTTTGGAGCCACTCTGGTCTCTGATCAGCTCTATGGTCAGCTGGCTGAATCACCGGCTGCATTTTCAGGTTCCCTGTTGAGACAGGAGAGCCAGAGAAAAACACGGAAGACATTGGGGGGGGGGGCATTCCCTCCCACTGCTTGTAAAAGCAGTCTAGAGGCTAATTAGCCACTAGGATTGCTTTTACATGAAAGCCGACCGCTGGCTGAAAAGAATGATACCAAGATGATACCTAAACCTGCAGGCATCATTCTGGTATAACCACTCAAATTCGTGAATGGCGTACCTGAAGACAAAAAAATGGTTAACAATAAAGCACAGTAAACGGTAAGATATAAAAAATTGCATACCTGAAAAGCAAACATGATAAAACATAATAACAATAAAACATTGCAGAATAGAATACAGTAAAAAAGAGCAGAACAATAGAGAGAATAGAGAGAGAGAACAATAAAACGACAACTATTTTTTTTTTTTTTTATATTTTTGTATGTGTTTTTTTTTTTTTTTTACACTTTTTTTTTGTAACTGTAACTTTTATAACTGTAACCGGTTCCAGGTTCGGGTCTCTCAAAATGCGCTGGCATCTTGGGAGACCCTGTGAAAGTGTGCCTAGTCTGTGCAATGCTGTACCCTACGCTAATACTCAACTAGTGAATGGTAGCGTTCAAAATATTCACCAATGCAAAGACCAGGATTGTCAGGACAGGAGGGACAATAATAGTGGGTGTCACGCCTATATCCGCGCTTGCTGCAGACACAACATCTTTTTTGGGGGGGTTCGCTGGGTAGGGGTACTCGGGAGGACATAAAGAAAATGCCTCTCATGCAGCCGACTGCATTTGGTTGGGGATGTGAATGGGGGAAGTACGGGCACTGCAGAAGCGGTGGGTTCCCAATTAGGATTGGCGAATGCAGCAGGAAGGGCACTATGGGCACGACGGGCCTGTGTTTGTCTTTTTGGTGGCAGCGGGACACTACTTGTGCTTGCCACTTCACCAGCTTGAACTGCACTTATGGGACTCGCCACGTCACCAAGTGTTACTGCAGTGCTGGTTTGACTACGACCGGGGTGTACTACGCCGCTGGTGCTTGCCAGTTCACCAAAACGCTACAAAAAAAAACTGTTAGCGATCGCAGGGATCAGGCCTGACTCTGCGAACGCTGCAGTTATGCGTTTAGTGTTTTGTAAGTGACAGTGATCGATCGATACTGCACTTGGGTGGGCTGGGCCGGGCGGAGGGGCAAAACGCAGGTGCTAGCAGGTATCTGGGCTGATCCCGCTAACACTGCGTTTGTGGGAACCCTAAACTGCTGGGGACGCTAGTATAGATCTGATCGGATCAGATATTGATCCGATACTATACCACTAAGGGAGGCGTATGCTGCGTGCGTGGGTGTTAGCGGTACTGGCGCTAATCTGACGCTGCCTGGGGCTGGTGCTTGCCAGTTCACCAAAACGCTACCAAAAAAACTGTTAGCGATCGCAGGGATCAGGCCTGACTCTGCGAACGCTGCAGTTATGCGTTTAGTGTTTTGTAAGTGACAGTGATCGATCGATACTGCACATGGGTGGGCTGGGCCGGGCGGAGGGGCAAAACGCAGGTGCTAGCGGGTATCTGGGCTGATCCCGCTAACACTGCGTTTTCGGGAACCCTAAACTGCTGGGGACGCTAGTATAGATCTGATCGGATCAGATATTGATCCGATCAGATACTATACCACTAAGGGAGGCGTATGCTGCGTGCGTGGGTGTTAGCGGTACTGGCGCTAATCTGACGCTGCCTGGGGCGACGCATATCACCGCCGGGCGATCAGGGGGCTAAACCTTTATTCGGTAATAAACGGCGGGTGCCCTGACACTATAAAAAATAAACGAACTAACCAGCGTCACCCGTAACAGTTATACGGTGATCAGTGGTGAAAGGGTTAACTAGGGGGCAATCAAGGGGTTAAAACATTTATTAGGTAGTATATGGGGGTCCCTGTCGCTATAAAACACTGACGGCGAACCTAAATATTTACGTCCCTAACTAGCGTCACCAGCGACACTAATACAGCGATCAGAAAAATGATCGCTTAGCGACACTGGTGAGGGGGGGTGATCAAGGGGTTAAAACTTTATTAGGGGGGGTTAGGGGGGTACCCTAGACCTAAAGGGGGGTAATACTCACTGCCCTAACACTGTAACTGTCACAAACTGACACTATGCAGTAATCAGAAAAAAAAAAAAAATACTGCTAATGTCAGTTTGTGACGGGGGGGGGGGTGATTGGGGGGGATCGGGGGGCGATCGGGGGGGGATCGGGGGTGTAAAGTATGCCTGGCATGTTCTACTGTGTGTGTGTGTGTTGTGTGCACTCACTTGTCTTCTCTCCTCGGACATTGGTCCAAATAAGATTCCTTCTTTTCCTTTGTTTCCCTTTTTCTTTTCCCTTTTTTATTTCTTTTTTTTATGTAAAGATACACATGTTCTGTATCTATACATATGGACTGTGACCAATTGTTGTCAACATATGGTACAGATATGTATTGTCTATGTATGTCTATGTTTCCCCATTTTTGAATTGACTTTCTTCCCAGGCATTTTTTGTTTTAATATTATTTATTATTACCAAGATCTTGATTATTTATTAAATAGATTTATGGATCTCTCCTGCTTGGTTTCCCTTTCTTTGGTTCACACGGATGCCAGGGGCACCTATGGGATGTGTGAATAATCAATCGCTCACCTATGGGAGCCCTAGAGGTGCCAGTTCCACAAGGGGTCACTGTAATAGATGGGGCCTGTTTCCCTTTTACGTGGGTCTACTTATTTTATTTTCCATGCTACATATTCATTTATCCATTCTTCATCAGCATTATTATTTTGGCACTGCCTATTGGTTTGACAATATTACATTAAGGTTTATTTTAGTGATACTATTCTAGTCCCTGTTGTTATAGGAGATAAGCATATATCTAATTTTTTTCTTTTTCCTCTTTCAGAATGATGACACTGGCTCAGGGTTCACTGGGCTCACTGGCTCCTTTCCCTCTTCCAAAATGGTGATATCGGCCCTCTGATGTGGTTGAAACTTCCATTGTTTACTTTTTTCGCCGACGCATGCGCACTACAGGTACATGTACGGCCAGCGTCAAGGTCCTTGGTACATGCGCAGTACGAGTATTGACGTACTCTACGTCATGCCGCTTGATCCTCACTCCCGCCCCAATCTATGTGCCCGTGTGTGGAATACCTCGCTGTACGTCCGCATCCCGGCGGTGACGTCAGACGCCGCCGGGATGGAGGGACTATAAGTTTGCGGCAATCGGCCGCTACTTTCTGTCGGTGGCTCTTTCACTAAAGGGGAGGCTGTGTCTCTCTCTCCCCTTCATTGCATGCCTGCCCATACTCTTATCCAGGAAAGTGCCTCTACACACTGACTCTGTTTGATATGAAAGCGACTCACTGCTGTGGATAGCACATTTATTGATACAGATTTTCTTTCTCTTTATTCTCTTGCAGTATTTATCTTTTAACACCACTTATTGCCTGTGATTTGTTAACAACCAGTCAGCGTTAAGTCTCCTTACCAGGGAGATTTTGAGCGGCTGCTTCTACTTTGCAATAAGGCTTAGATAGCCTTTAGCAATCAACTTTTGATTCAACAAGGTAATTTTATGTCTGATCTTTGGATGTTCAATTTTGAGCGCCCTGCAGACCATTTTGTAATTATTCTTTATTTTCATTCAATTTCCCAGCAAGGATATATTTATACTTAGCCCCTCTGTGACCAACAATGTGGGGAGCCCAGGCAGGAGAGACCTATCTATATTTTTGAATGCTATCCACCGCGTTCATCAATCTACAACAATTTTTTACCCTCATTTACTATTTAGCCTGGTTAGATTGTCTTCATTATGATTATCTATTGATAAGATGCTTTTTTTCTGCTGTGTTAGATCTACCTTATTCCTTATTGATCAATTGTTGTGACATCAGTATTTTCATTGATCTTTTTGATTGAATTCTGCCATCTATGTATACAGTAATTACTCTATCCGTGTGATTTTATTAATAATAATTTCAATTTTCATAATATGTGATATTTATTCTGTGTTTCTCATTCTCAGTATACCACATGTTTACCAGAACTCCTGATGAAGCTCATAAAGAGCGAAACATTTCGAGTGGTACTTACTAAGTGGTTTTTCCTCAATTGTCTCTGTAAAGTCAGATATGGATATTGAGAGACCTGTTTTTAACTTTTTTGTCAATATGTATTAAATTGAATAAATACATTTTTGTATGGATAGATCTTGTATACATATATTCTTTTACTCTAAGTATTTAAGCACCTTTAAAGTCCCTGGGGTTTTTACCCCATTCCCATTTTTTTATGTGTATTGTCGGACCGGCAATTCATTAATAGCCGCGAGTAGTTTTAAATGATTTTTTTTCCTTTGAAATGTAATTTTGCCGTCAGACTGTTCTAAACACGGGAAACATGCGCCCCTTTACAGGCATACTATAGCCACCCCCCAGGTATGAAATTTAAAGGAATATTACACTTTTATTGTTTCACTTTAAGCATTATTAAAATCACTGCTCTTGAAAAAACGGTTGTTTTTAAAACTTTTTTTGCATTGATCCATGTCACCTGGGGCAGGACACAGGTCCCCAAACACTTTTTATGACAATAACTTGCACATAAGCCTTTAAAATGAGCACTTTTGATTATTCATGTTCGTGTCCCATAGACTTTAACGGTGTTCGCGTGTTCGAGCAAATTTTTTGCCTGTTCGCAAGTTCTGGTGCGAACCGAACAGTGTGTCCGGCTCATCCCTATTACCTTGCATGTGGGTGATGTGAGTGGAGACCATTGGTAAATTAATAAGGATGGAGTATACCCTGTGATATGAGATGACTGAATAAGTGGATAAGCCAATAGAAGGAGGAAAATCTAAAGAGGCCAAGCAGAAGATTGATTGTAATCTAAAGGTGTACCTATTAGGCTTATAAGGTGAGAGTACAACTGGTGACAGTGACACGAGGATATATATATATGCACAGAGGTGGATTAGAGTGAAGATATTGACCTTCATTCATCTAGTGATATCACAAATCACCAAATGAACTGTTTTTTGCCCGATCGTTCTCTTTTGTTGTTTTTTGCACAATAGTTCTCTTTTGCATAATTGATTGGAATTTATAAGGACACTGTGTGCAATAAGGAGTACATTGCACTTTATTGCTAGTTTTAAGGCATATACTATAATTATTTATTTTGCATAGTATCAGGAAATTTACAGCATATTGCACTTTTTTATTTATTATTTTTTATATATGCACATTGGATATCTTTTTGTATTTGCACATTTGATATTTGATTTTTGGTATAGCGCTGCACTTATTTTGTATCATTTTGTACTTTCACATATTTTGGAGGTGTGGGAAGTGCCGGCAGCTTTTAAGTACTATATAGCAGCTCACAAGGTTTTATCTAAACTGCCACTAAATTGCCTTTACATTTAAAAAGTGACAAGCTGCATCTGGTATTTTTTAGTGGCAGGCAACAGTGAGAAACTTCAGCTAGTGGCAGGATACTGACAATCTGTATCCGGTGGCAGGTGACGTGGCAAGTGACAATCTGCATCTGGTGGCAGGTGGCGTGGCAAGTGACAAGCTGCATCTGGTGGCAGGTGACGTGGTAAGTGACAATCTGCATCTGGTGGCAAGTCACATGGCAAGTGACAATCTGCATCTGGTGGCAGGTGACGTGGCAAGTGACAAGCTGCAGCTGGTGGCAGGTGACGTGGCAAGTGACAATCTGCATCTGGTGGCAAGTGGCATGGCAAGTGACAATCTGCATCTGGTGGCAGGTGACATGGCAAAGGACAATCTGCATCTGGTGGTAGATGATGTGGCAAGTGACAATGTGCATCTGGTGGCAGGTGACGTGGCAAGTGACAATCTGCATCTGGTGGCAGGTGACATGGCAAGTGACAAGCTGCATCTGGTGGCAGGTGATGTGGCAAGTGACAAGCTGCATCTGGTGGCAGGTGATGTGGCAAGTGACAAGCTGCATCTGGCGGCAGGCGAAGTGGCAAGTGACACACTCAGGGCTCCCACTGATTCTGCATTATGGTGAGTTGAACTATTTCATTTTATATTGCAATGTAATAATAAAAATAATGAGCTTCAATCATCTTGACACCATATCAACCATGGTGCTGGGATTATTGAAGCACCAACACCAGCCATTGCCCCTAAAAATTGCCCGTGAAAAAAACCCCTTCACCTCAATGGGCCTTGGCATAATTTTCTGCCATGCAGCAGGTCCCCGGTGCCAAAAAGATTGGGAGCCGTTACCCTACAGGATGCTGGAAAAGGAGAGAGCAAAGTCCATCCAAAAATGGCAGCCTTTAAACATGACCTGAAGCAGATTCCAATAGCGCTATAAGACAGAATGGAGAGCAGCACCTCTAATGCCCCGTACACACGGTCAGATTTTCAGGAAATGTGTCATAGGACCTTGCTGTCGGAAATTCCGTGTGTAGGCTCCATCACACATTTTTCATCGGATTTTCCAACACACAAAGTTTGAGTGCAGGCTATAAAATTTTCCGACAACAATGACCGTTGTCGGAATTTCCGATCGTTTGTACACAAATCCGACTCACAAAGTGCCACGCATGCTCAGAATAAATAAAGAGATGAAAGCTATTTGCTACTGCCCCGTTTATAGTCCCGACGTACGTGTTTTACGTCACCGCGTTCAGAATGATCGGATTTTCCGACAACTTTGTGTGACCGTGTGTATGCAAGACAAGTTTGAGCCAACATCCGTCGGAAAAAATCCATGGATTTTGTTGCCAGAATGTCCGATCAATGTCCGACCGTGTGTATGGGGCATAAGTGTCGGAGTGTAAACAATTTATTAGAAGGTATGACAAATGGGAAATCACGTGGAGTCAGTATAGGAAAGGCACATCAAAGGTATGTAGATCCCATGTAAGCCATCAGCAGTGACAGTTCTCCATAAACGTTGGCTGCAGCAATGGCTCTCCTCTTACTCGTATCCAGGAAGTCGGAAGGATCCCGGAACGAGGCTTGAGGCACTCGTGGAGCACAGCGTGGGATGTAGGGCATGGTGAAGTCACTGGACCTGTGTGACACATTTCCGAGCATGCACACTGTGGTGTCCTTTTATGAAAGTGAGGTAAAATACCTCGATTCAGTTCTCAGGCATTCTCAGAGGAGATCGCTCTCCTCTGAGTGCCTGTTTATGAAAGTGTGTAGATCGCTTCTCATGTTGAGTTGAGGAGCGATCTACAAATGCCAGAAACTCCTCAGAAACGGCTCCTCTCACTGTAATCTCGCGTGATATAGCGGGATTACAGTATGAGGAACCATAAAATACAAAAGTTTAACACAATTCAGCACACATTATTCCCCAACATATTAATAAAATAATAAAGTTAAATTCCCCCTACACAATATACATTAACCTAATTATAAAAAAAACATTGTTTTTATCAATATTTAAAGATCATACATATGCCTATTTAAATGTGAATGGTGTATAGTAAATGAATGTAATGCACATATGTAATGCAGCTATACACTATTCATATAAATGCAAAATACATTTATAATCATTAAAAAAATAATTTTAATAAAGTATACAAGTATAAAAATGTATTAATAAATTAAAATAAAATATATTTCATAATTGATATACATAAAAATTGATAAACTGGTGCAATGCGAGAACACTGCAAATCCACTGCGGATTCCTGCATCGCAGCAACTCGCATGTCAGTTTACACTGCCATATGCGAATCGCTGGGGAGTGTCAATACATTGTTAACAACACCCCCAGTTCAGCTTGCATATCGCACTGCGAACTGACAGTCCGGACATGAATCGGATCGCATATGTGTGAACACACATGCGATCCGATTCTGGTCCGAACAGAAAAAAGGGTCCTGTGCGTGTTTGCACTGAATGCGGTGCGATATCAGCCATACTATCTGTACAGCTGATATCGCACCGCACAGACATCGCATGTAATGTGAATGGCAGTGTGCTGCGAATAGCATGCGATGCCTGTGCGATGTCCGGCATCGCACAAGTGTGAACTGGGCCTAAAAGTTAACAACACCCCCAAATCAGTTCGCATATCGCAGTGCGATCTGCAAACTCGGACAGTAATTGAATCGCATGGGTGTGAACACCCATGCGATCCGATTCTGCTGTGGACCAAAAAAAGGGTCCTGTAAGAGTTTGGTCCGAGGGCAATGCAAATTTACCAATACTATCTGTATGGCTGAAATCGCATCGCACAGAGATCGGATGTGATTTTGCACTGCAGTGCGGTGCGAATCACATCCGATCTTGGACACCGCAGCAGTGGGAACTGGCCCTAAACCATATTGCATTTGCACCAAAATGGTACAGGACCCTTTATTTGGTCCGCACTGGAATCTGATCGCATGGGTGTGAACACGCATGCGATCCGATTCCTGCACCATTACATAGTTCGCACTGCGATCTGTGAAATGATCTGGGGGTGTCATTAACTTTACATTGACACCCGCAGTGGTGCGCAGATGTCAATGTAGGTGCGATGTGAAAACCCGCACAGGAGATCTATATATATCTATATGTATATACATATATATATATATACACTTATTATATATATATATATATATATATATATATATATATATATATATATATATATATGTACACACTATAAATTCCTGGGGAAGATGTGCTCTGACTGTTTGGTGAAAGAAAGAAGTCAAAAGACTTCTTGCTTTCTCCAGAATATCAGCCAGTTTCAGGCTTCTCACTCTGATTCTCCACTTCTGAAATGGTGAATCAGAAAGTGAGAATTCTGTCACAGATCGCCAGTGAGGTGCCGAGATCGCACCTTCATAAACTGGCCGTTTCTGTGAATTCTCACTGTGCTGAGATAATCAGCGGAGAACATGTTCTCCGCTGATTATCTCAGTTTCATAAACTGGTAATGAGCTGAGATCAGCGGTGAGACTCGGGATCGCCGCTGATCTCAGTTTCATAAAAGGACACCTGTGGATGTAGTGGAAGCCGCTCTCCCTTTTCAAGCTTGGAGGACTGTCACTGCTGACAGGTGAAAAAAGTCCTGCAAGCAGCATTAAAAAAGTGCCTCAAAAACGCCCCTCTCCATTAAAATGAATGAGAAGCGCTTCAAAAGCGACTGAAAGGCGCACGAAAAGTGCTTCAAAAGCGCCGCAAAATGGTTCTTTTGAGCCACGTGACCTTGAAAAAAGCACACTGCTAACGCCTCAAAAGCGCTTGAAAATCGCCTCAAATGCGCCCGATGTTTTATGGGCAGTTTTCCAGCGCCTCAGTGTGAAAGGGGTCTAAATCTTCACTAACACACCATAAATGCTGTAGGTGCGGTTATTGGGCATTACCATTGAAATCAATAGAAGCGGTTGACAAGCGTTGACGCCTCATGAAAGCCACATGCTGCTTAATTTTTAACACAACGCTACCCCTCCTGTGTGAACAGCACCATGTGGTGCCATTGCAATATTCATGGCAGGCGTTGACAGGCATTTATGAGGCTTTAAAAATGGTGAATAAATGCCGCATAAACACATGGTATTGATGCACATGTGAATGAGCCCCTAGACTGCTCTTTGTGTCAGTGTGCCTGGATTGTGCTCTGTGCGTTCTGGCAGCTTCTGCACTAGTCAGGGAGAACCCTG
Organism: Lithobates clamitans; assembly: GCA_037952925.1. Lineage (NCBI taxonomy): Eukaryota > Metazoa > Chordata > Amphibia > Anura > Ranidae > Lithobates > Lithobates clamitans. The sequence goes on along the minus strand of JBBGZY010000293.1, from coordinate 4,423,770 downwards.
GTCATCATCATCATCTGTGCTGGGAGTGTACAATGACTGTGCCTTTCACCATCACCAACCAGCGGCTCTCTCGGAGGTACCGCTACAGATGTGTGAAGAAACAAACTTGATTTTGTGTTCTCTTATAACTCAATAAGAGATGTTTATTCATAGAACAAAGTTTGTAATCCTAAAATAAAAGAACACTGACTCCGAACCACTATAGTTTGCTTTAAGAAACACACATGTATGTACTTCATGTGTTATGTTTATTTCATGTAATTATTTCATAATAATATGAGATATTTTTCAGGGATTACATGTAAAACTATTTAAAAAATATCATATATATTCTCAACTATAGAATACATAATCCGATTTAATAATATTAAAATGTTCTCTATTTTAGCCCTTTGTTTCCATGGTTCTTTTCCCATGAAAAGCTTTGTTCCGATACATTTTTTTCCACATTCTCCCCTTGGAATAAAAGAAAAAAAAAGACAATATTTAGTATGATATACAAACAGATATTTAGTTGGATGACCTAGGGCATATATTACTGGTCTGTGCTGGATGCCCTGTAGACCAAGACCAAGTCAGCAGGCAGGCACAGATAGGTACAGTGATCTTCTGCCCACCAGTGCCTGCATGGTTCTGGAATTGTTAATCAGCAGAGAAGAACAGAGCCAGAGGTGTGGGACATTGAATATCTCTTCCCTCAAGAAAGTAACCACTGACAATAATTTGTTTGGCTCCCTCTGACCACCAATGTAAGAGAGTGTTTCTGCAATGACAGCAATGAAAAGAGACATATTCATCACTGATCACCAATGTCAAAAGACACTTTACCACTCTCCACGAATTTATGGTATCAATTCTCCACTGACCACCAATGTCAAAGGACACTTTACTACTCATCACAACATTTATGGGTGCACGTATTTACCAACCACCAAAGTAAAGAAGCATTTTATTAGGTAACACCAATTTATAGGTGGCACTACACCACTAACCACCAATGAAAAGGAAGACCTTTTCCACCGAGACCAAATTAAAGTAACACTTCACCACTGAAACCACTATAATGGGAAAATACATTACTGATCACTAATGTAAAGAGCCACTGCATCACTGACCACCAATTCCAGAGGTAACTATTCCACTAACCATCACTATAAATTGTTCTCCACCACTTTGCCCCTTTCATTAGTTTTCAGTTGTGTAGTGCCCTCTGTTATTGGTGGTCAGTTTTGTGGTCGCCCCTTGCGCTTGTGCTTTCCCTTTTACATTGTTGAACTTTGTAGTGCCCCATTACAATAGTGGTCAATGTACAGTAATTCTCCTTACATTACTGATCATTGTAGTGTCCTATTACAATAGTGGCCAATGGAATTCCCCTTACATTGCTGGTCAGTGGTTAAGTGTCCCCTTAGCAGTGGCGGCTGGTGCTCAAAATTTTTTTGGGGGGCGCAAACAAACTGAAAAATTCTGAAAAATACTGAAAAAAAAACCCATCAATTGCAGCCTTACTGTGCCCATCAATTGCAGCCACTGTGCCCATCGATTGCAACCACTGTGCCATCAAACGCAGCCATAGTGCCCATCAAATGCCGCCATTATGCCCATCAAATGCCGCTACTGTGCCCATCAAATGCCGACATTGTGCCCCATCAAATGAAGCCACTGTGACCCCCGCCCGCCCCCTGTCTGACCGGCACTTACCCCATCTCGTTGGCGGTTCAGGCAGAAGCGAGCTGTGTCCCCCGTGTGTCTCTTCTTGTTTCCTGATAGGCGTCCAATAGCAGCGCCTGTCCTTTCAGCCAATCAGGTGACGGGTATCCGACCCGCGCTACCTGATTGGTGGAGAGGCCGTTCAGTGTTAGAAAAACAAATATTTATTTGCTTTTCTAACACACCTGGGTGGGCTCCGAGCGCAATGCCCTGCGCTCTGAGTCCACCCTATTTTGAAGCCTTATAGAGCCTATGGCTCTAATCAGGTGCTTCAAAAAAAAACCCAGCCGCTGTAATTCAGGCGCCCGGCATCCTAAAAGGGGCCGGATGCCTGAATAGGGGGCAGCCATGGACAGATTCATGCAACGCATGAATCTATTCATTCTACACAGGGGGGGTGGCGTGACAGAGGGGGTGGCGCCAGTGCATCCTTAACCACATGCCGACCAGGCCATAGCCGAAAGACGGCTGCAGCGCGGTTGGCTTATTCTGGGTGGGCGTCCATGGACGTCCTCCCAGAATCCCGCTCTCGCGAGCCCCCTGGGGCGCGCATTCGAGAACATCTGTGACCGCCGAGTCCAGAGGACCCGGCGCATGACGGATCACGGTAAACGACCGCTGATCGTGGCCGTTTACCATGTGATCGCTCTGTCAAATGACGGAGCGATCACATGTAAACAATCCCATTCCTCCCTCCCCTCTGTGTACCGATTGGTATACTGTGAGAGGAGAGGGGGAGGGATCGGATGGCAGCAGCACTGTGGGCTGCATGTGTAGTACCCACAGCGCTGCTCAGTGCTCAGTGACAATTGCAGTCACATCCATGGATCCATCCATCCATGCTCAGCCATCCCGCCATACTCTAATACCCTGCAATGCCCTGCAATGCCCTGCAATACCCTGCACTACTCTGCAATACTCTGCAATACCCTGCAATACCCTGCAATACTCTGCAATAATCTGCAATACTCTGCAATACCCCGCAATACCCCGCAATATTCTGCAATACCCTGCAATACTCTGCAATACTCTGCAATACCCCACAATACTCTGCAATACCCCACAATACTCTGCAATACCCTGCAATACTCTGCAATACCCCGCAATACTCTGCAATACTCTGCAATACCCTGCAATACCCTGCAATGCCATGCAATACTCTGCAATACTCTGCAATACCCCTCAATACTCTGCAATACTCTGCAATAGTCTGCAATAGTCTGCAATAGTCTGCAATACCCCGCAATACTCTGCAATACCCCGCAATACTCTGCAATACCCCGCAACACTCTGCAATACTCTGCAATACCCTGCAATACCCTGCAATACTCTGCAATACTCTGCAATACTCCGCAATAGCCCGCAATACTCTGCAATTTTTAACCACTTCTCGCCCAATGGCCGTCATATATCTGAATGATAAGTGCAGCTACTGTACAGGCATCATTCAGATATCAGCTTTTTCAGCCAGTGATTCCCTACACCAAAAGAATGATCATAGTGGCTGTTCCACTGCTTGATCGTTCTTACGGGAGGCGAGAGGGGACATCCCCCCCTCCGGTGCTTCTACCGACTCACCGCTACGATCGAAGCCAGGATCGTTTTTTTTTTTTATTTCAGGCTTCCCAGCCTAGAAGTGAGATGTGGGGTCTTATTGACCCCATATCTCACTGTAAAGAGGACCTGTCATGCCATATTAATATAAGTGATCAAATTTTTTTTTTTTGGGGGGGGGGGGGAGTGTCAAACTAAAATAAATAAAGTAAAATGAACAATAAAAAAAAAATTTAAAGCGCCCCTGTCCCTGTGCTCGCATGCAGAAGCGAATGCATACGTAAGTTCCGCCCACGTATGAAAACGGTGTTCAAAACCACAAATGTGAGTTATCGCTGCGATTGGTAGAGCGAGAGCAATAATTTTGGCCCTAGACCTCCTCTGTACCTCAAAACATGTAACCAGTAAAAAATTTTAAAGGGTCGCCTATGGAGATTTTTAAGTAGTGAAGTTTGGCACAATTCCACGAGCGTGTGCAATTTTGAAGGGTGACATGTTAGGTATCTATTTACTTGGCGTAACCTCATCTTTCACATTATGCAAAAACATTGGGCTAACTTTACTGGGTTTTTTTTTTTTTTAAAGCACAAAACTGTTTTAAAAAATTTGAAAAATTGCTGCGCAAATACCATGCAAATACCATGCGAGATAAAAAGTTGCAGCAACCGCCATTGTATTCTCTAGGGTATTTGCTAAAAAAACATATATAATGTTTTGGGGTTCTATGTAATTTTCTAGCAAATAAATGATGACATGTAGGAGAGAAATGTCAGAATTGGCGCCTGAAGGTGCTCCGTGCATGTTGGGCCTCTGTATGTGGCCAGGCTGTATAAAAGTCTCACACATGTGGTATCGCCATACTCGGGAGTAATAGCAGAATGTCTTTTGGGGTGTAATTTGTGGTATGCATATGCTGTGTGTGAGAGATAACCTGCTACTATGACAATTTTGTGAAAAAAAAAAAAAAAGAAAAAAAAATCTTGATTTTGCAAAGAATTGTGGGAAAAAATTGACAACTTCAAAAAAACTCACCATACATCTTTCTAAATACCTTGGAATGTCTTCTTTCCAAAAAGGGGTCATTTGGGGGGTATTTGTACTTTTCTGGCATGTTAGGGTCTCAAGAAATTAGATAGGCCATCAGTACTTCAGGTGTGCTCAATTTTCAGATATTGGCACCATAGCTTTTGGACTCTATAACATTCACAAAGACCAAATAATATACACCAAGTTGTACTTATTTTTACCAAAGATATGTAGCAGTATAAATTTTGGCCAAAACTTACGAAGAAAAATTACTAATTTGCTAAATGTTATAACAGAAACAAAGAAAAATTCATTTTTTTACCAAATTTTCAGTCTTTTTTCTTTTATGGTACAAAAAATAAAAAACCCAACGTTGATTAAATACCACCAAAAGAAAGCTCTATTTGTGTGAAAAAAAGGACAAAAATTCCATATGGGTACAGTGTTGTATGACTGAGTAATTCTCATTCAAAATGTGAGAGCACCGAAAGCTGAAAATTGGTCAGGTTAGGAAGGGGGTTTAAAGGGGTTGTAAAGGTAAATTTTTTTTTTTTAAAAATAACAAACATGTTATACTTACCTTCACTGTGCAGCTCGTTCTGCACAGAGTGGCCCCGAACCTGGTCTTCTGGGGTCCCTCGGCAGCTGTTTCAGCTCCTCCCCGCAAGCATTAACCACCTTAATGCGAGCTCCCTCACATGGTGGTGAGTGCTTACGGGCACGCTCCCGTGATACAGCCGGCGGCAATAGCCGCTCGCTGTATCACTCGGCCCCGCCCCCCGGCGCGCCGCGTCATCGGATGTGATTGACAGCAGCGCGAGCCAATGGCTGCGCTGCTTTCAATCCATCCACTGCAGCCAATCAGCGACCAGGCTGAGCTGCAATGAAGATGACGAGAACGAGCAGCGGAGATTCGAGGCGTCAGGTAAGTAAAACGGGGGGGCTGGGGGCGGCGGTATTGTCAAAAGTTTTTTCACCTTAATGCATAGAATGCATTAAGGTGAAAAAATTTTTACCTTTACAACCCCTTTAAGTGCCCAGTGGTCAAGTGGTTAATAGACGGGCCGCCCCTGCCCGTTAGATTGATGGTCAGTGATATAATACCCCTGGTATTGGCGTATGTATGAGTGCCACAATTCTTGATGTGGTGCTCTCATTGAGTCTTCAACATTAGGATAAGTAATGTGGAGTGAAAAAAAATTGAAAATTTTCAACAATATGGTATAAAAAAATCCAACATACTTTGGGGGCCTTGACACTCCCCATTGATCAAGACCTGGAAATCGTGTGGATTTGAAATATGTGGAAATAAGTGATAAACATTATAATATAAATCACATACTTTAGAAGCTATGACTGTAAAAAATTGCAAAGCAGAAGCTGCACCACAAGCATTCGACCAGAGTGATGACTCGAATTTCCCCCATCACACAGCAGTTCCTGCGGATGGCGGGGGTAGCGGGAATTCACACAGCCAAAAATGTTGAATACTTACGGTGGTTGTGGAACAGCATTACAATGGTGTTTCAATACACAGACCACCAGAAAGATATATATTGCTATTTGCTGGGAGCACACACAGCAGTTATAACTTAATTCAAAAATAGGTTGTAACCTTCCAATACTCAATCTAGAATTGGACTGGAATTGTGCTTTTATCCATTTAAATACTGAATAGTTTGGGTGAGAGGAGTATTGTAATTGTGCAGCACAGTGGCTTAGTGGTTAGCACTTCTGTCTTGCAGCAATGGGGTCTTTGATTCAAATCCTCTCAAGGATGTTTTCTGCATGGAGTTTGTATGTTCTCCCGGTGCTTGGGTGGGTTTCTTCCATACTCCAAAGGCATGGTATGTTAACGGCTTCTTGATTATTTTTGCTCTAGGTTAAACACTCTCCTTCAGCTTTCTGACCTTCGATGTGTGGAGATGCCAGCACGGTTCCGAACTATACTTATTTTTCTCCAGCCCAGCTATCCTACTCCCGCATAGACTTCTTCCTGGTCGACATGTGGACTCTTCAGAATGTTACACAGTCGGATATCAGATTTATCACATGGTCAGACCATGCCTCCATCACCCTGGGCGACCAAAAACCAGGACCTCCAAGAATCTGGCATCTTGTTTCTTCTCTACTGACAGAAACTGCAGTTCAACAAGAAATAGAACTAGAGCACCAAACCTTCTTTGAACTGAACGAGACCCAGGAGTCCGACAGGTTCACTGTGTGGTCAACCTACAAAGCCTACATTCAAGGGATATTTATCAAATTGAGTAAAATAGCTAAACTCCAGAGGACTGAGCAAATTGACAAGGTAATTTCTCAAAGTGCCCACTTTTAAAAGCAAAATAAGACCTCCCCTTCCCATACCCTAGCCGCTGAGCTCTTGGAGCTTAAACAGCGTCTTCGTTCCCTACTGTTGTATAGGCTTGAATACAACTTTAAACGCACCAAAACAAACTTCTATGCCATAGGCAACAAGGCAGGTGCCATGTTAGCCCGTCAAGTCAATGCGCAAAGAGCAAAATCTAAAATTCTTTCCCTCCAGCACCCCACTTCGAAAAAAACCCTTGCTAATCCCCAAGAAATAGATAACGCCTTTAGTTACTACCAGGGCTTTTTTTCTCAGAGAAAAGGTCCAGGAACTCCCCCTTTCCAAGTCACCCCTTGTCTTCGCCCCTACCAACCTCCGAGCACTGCATTTCGGTTCCACTCCCTACCCACCTCCCAGGACCACCCCTTTAGAGAATACAGAAGCATGTAAAATTTGTGGTACTTAGTAAGTTGTATGGAACTTGTTAATGATAACAAGAAAAGCAGTAAAATAGATCCCCCAAGCCAGCAACAATAGACCCCCCCAGCAACAACAGACCCCTTGCAGCAACAACATATCTCCCCACAGCCAACATCAATAGACCCCCCCAGCATAATCAGCAATAGATCCCACTTCCACAGCAACAATGGACCACCTACAACAAAATACCCCCCTCAGCAACAATTGATCCCCTGCCAGCAACAACAGACCTCCCCAGCAACAATAGATCCCCCTGCAAAAATATATCTCCTCCAGTGACAATAGATCCCCCAGCAGGCAGCATCAACAGACCCTGCAGCGCACCCCTTGCCATTACATACATTCAGTGCTGGAGGTGCCGGAACTGTGTTCCCCCACGTTCCTGCTGAAAAACAGCCCTGGCGACTACTATGCCTCTCTGTATAATCTAAAAAAATACCCTCTCACACCCCAACTCACTGAGAGCGCTATTCAATACTTCCTATCTTCTGTGACTCTGCCCTCTCTCAGGCCTACACAACTAGATTCTTTATCCCAATCCTTTACTGTAGAAGAGGTTCTCTCTGCGATTAAAACCCTGCCTCTACATAAATCCCCTGGGAAAAATGGATTCTTCAACGCTTTCTACAAAAAAAATTGGCCAGTATTGGCCAGCCCCAAAACTGGCTGGCCTCTTCAATACTGCTGGGTCCTCTGTCTTCCTACCTACGAATATGATACGCTCTTTAATAACCACTATCCCCAAACATGAAAAAGACCCACTCTGGCCTCCAATTATAGACCTACAGTATTTTGCTCTTGTACACGGAGACAAAGCCGTTTGCCAAAGTGATTGCCAAAAGGCTAGTAGAACATATCCCCTCCCTAATCTATCCAGACCAGGTCGACTTCATCCCCGGTAGGCAAGCCCCTGATGCTACAAGAAAGGTCATCAATCCTATCCATTCCGTTACCCACCGTTGAACACCTTCTCTGTTGCTGTCCCTAGATGCACAGAAGGCTCTTGACAGGGTACACTGGGGTTTTCTTAGAGCGGTTCTTACTAAGTTAGGTATTACTGGCTGGTTTCAGACCAAAATCCTATCTTTACACTAAACCCTCAGCAAGAGTTTTTACAGGTGGAGCCCTATTAACCCCTTTCAAAATCTCCAATGGCACACAGCAGGGCTGCCCCCTTTTCCCAATAATTTTCGCCAAGCTGATGGTACTTCTGGCTGCTAAGATTAGATCTGACCCGCGTATCTCATCCATCCTCTGCAATGAGGTGGAACACAAAGTGAGCCTCTTTGCAGACGATGTGATTCTTATGGTCACCAACCCCCAGAAGTCACTACAAGTGATTCAGGAAATCTTGCATCAGTTTAGCCTAGTTTCTTTTTACAAGCTCAATGCCTCTAAATCACTAGTACTGCCCCTATGCCTCCCTCTGAAATCAGTGACCCAATTAAAGACTAATTTTCCCTTTTATATGGGTTACTAAATCTATTCCCTAACCCTGACTCCCACCGCCGGTCAACTATCTGATTTAAACCACCTTGCATTTGAACAGATCTTACCATCCCTCTTACGCTCCCTACGTAGCACTGGCTTTCCACACTGGGTAGAATAGCCACCATCAAGATGATAGTGCTCCCTAAACTCCTCTACCTATTTCGAACAGTGATTGTGCCTATTCCACAATCCCTTTGCTCTTAAACCCAGAGACAAATCTCCAAATTTGTGTGGGACTCAAAACCTGCCCTCACTACATATTGACTAGATCCCGACGCCGAGGTGGAGTGGGCCTACCACAGATTAGCACTTATTATTACGCTGCTATTCTGGATCAGGTCTACTATTGGTGGCACCCTACACCGGATATCAATAGGAATGGTGCAGCGCTAAAAATATTAATGTAAAAATGTCCCAATAAGAACCAAAATAAATATGGTCAAACAAAAGTCCTCTCTGTCAGGAAGAAATATTACTCTAATCAGCGAGATCCATATTGAAAGGAGACACAGAAGAGAGATGGAAACACCGTCACCAACACCCAAACAAACTGACCCTTACCAGCAGTGTATGGGTTATACACGTGTGTAGAAAAAAGGTAGTCTTCATAGAATAAACCAACAATCTTCTAATGGAGTAGCACCAACATATTCCCCTCTGAATTAAATGGAAGGCTATAGATCTCCTTTTGGTAGCTGGATATTAAACCAAGTATACTCCAGTATGTATATGCACCTCAAGATCGTGGTACGTAGGGAATAAAAAGAAAACGCTCATTGCACAATCTCCATAAACAAGGATGATTTATTGAAAAGATAAAAACCACTCACATTTAGTAAGAAGGTATACAGCAGTGTGAAGCATCCAGCACTTCTAACCACGGCCGTGTCACTGTCCCACCGCGTCCTGGGTTGCCAGTCTCTATGATCGCCCAACGTTTCGTCATCAACATGCGTCTTCAGGGGCATCCTACACCAGATAAATGAAAAACCCTACTCTCTAATGAAAAACACCCCACATCAACACCAAAAATCAACAGACCTCCTTCTCCTCTCTGCAATGGGTTCCCCCAAACTCCCACTCGACCCTTATTCCTCAATCCCAGCTTCCTTACTAGCATGGAAACAACTTCTGTCTACAACCTCCCTTAAATCGCCAACTCAACGTCTCCCGCTGCCCCTAAGGCAGAAACATTTTTGTAATGCTCTCCTCAATCCCAAGAATGACTACCACTCCTAGCCCCACACTAACCTTACTACATCTAGGCATAAAAAAATACGTTCTTGAATCTAGATGTGCTATCATCCACTTACTTTTTGCAGCCAAATTAAACATTACCAGACTGTGGAAAACCTCCAACACCCCCTCCATCTCTGGTACAATTGCCAACTTAAACTCTCAATGCGATATGGGGAAAATGGTTGCCAGAAAAGCTCTACATATGAAAAAGTTTGTAACTAAGTGGTCACAATAGCTAATGCACCCAAAGTGTTGTGTACAAGTGTGATAAAGCTATTATTGTTCTCTGTGTCAGTACCGTAGTGCTGGTGCTCATCACCCTGTCTTGCCCTGTGTTCTCCTTCCCCCCCCTCATTCCTCCCTCTCCTAACCCCCCCAATCCCCCCCCCATTCGGAACAATTCACATAAAGTTAGTATGGCGTTCATACTTATGCTATGCTATTGTTTCTAGTTAATACTGTCTTAGGCATATCTACACAACTTAGCTCTAAAATGAGCGTATGTTTATACCTTGAGTACTTATTATACATGTTTTTGCTGTTAATATAAAAAACGTTAATAAAGATAATTTGTACAAAAACAGGCTCTAGTATGTGTGGGCAGGTTGGAAATGTGTGTGTAGTTAGCTGTCCTGCCCAAGCTGTGGAAGGGGTTAAATATTTTTGTCTCAGTTACCGGGCTTTTGGTTTTCGTGGACCCACCTGCTATTTAAAAAGGGGACAGCAAAGATCAGAGGTTCTCTGTAGAATTGGCATAGGCGTGTGGAACCTATTGCATTACCCGTAAGCTCAAGTACACATGCGTGTATACAGTATCTCACAAAAGCGAGTACACCCCTCACATTTTTGTAAATATTTTATTCTAACACTGAAGAAATGACACTTTGCTACAATGTAAAGTAGTGAGTGTACAGCTTGTATAACAGTGTAAATTTACTGTCCCCTCAAAATAACTCAACACACAGCTATTAATGGCTAAACCCCTGGCAACAAAAGTGAGTACACCCCTAAGTGAAAATGTCTAAACTGGGCCTAAAATGGCAATATTTTATGTGGCCACTAGGGATGAGCTTCGAGCTCGAGTCGAACACATGTTCGACTCGAACATTGGCTGTTCGCAAGTTCGCCAAACAGCGAACAATTTTGGGTGTTCGCGGCAAATTCGAATGCCGCGGAACACCCTTTAAAAGTCTATGGGAGAAATCAAAAGTGCTAATTTTAAAGGCTTATATGTAAGTTATTGTCATAAAAAATTTTAGGGACCTGGGTCCTGCCCCAGGGGACATGGATCAATGCAAACAAAAGTTTTAAAAACGGCCGTTTTTTCAGGAGCAGTGATTTTAATAATGCTTAAAGTCAAACAATAAAAGTGTAATATCCCTTTAAATTTGGTAGCTGGGGGGTGTCTATAGTATGCCTGTAAAGGGGCGCATGTTTCCCAGGTTTAGAACAGTCTGACAGCAAAATGACATTTGAAAAGAAAAAAGCCATTTAAAACTACTCGTGACTATTGCATTGCCGGTCCGACAATACACATAGAAGTTCATTGATAAAAACGGCATGGGAATTCCCCACAGGGGAACCTCGAACCATAATTTAAAAAAAAAATGACGTGGGGGTCCCCCTAAATTCCATATCAGACCCTTCAGGTCTGGTATGGATTTTAAGGGGAACCCCGCGCCAAAAAAAAAAAACGCGTGGGGTCCCCCCAAAAATCCATACCAGACCCTTATCTGAGCACGCAACCTGGCAGGCCGCAGGAAAAGAGGGGGGGATGAGAGAGCGCCCCCCCTCCTGAACCGTACCAGGCCACATGCCCTCAACATTGGGAGAGTGCTTTGGGGTAGCCCCCAAAAACACCTTGTCCCCATGTTGATGAGGACAAGGGCCTCATCCCCACAACCCTGGCCGGTGGTTGTGGGGGTCTGCGGGCGGGGGGCTTATCGGAATCTGGAAGCCCCCTTTAACAAGGGGACCGTCAGATCCCGCCCCCCCCCGTGTGAAATGGTAAGGGGGTACAAGTATCCCTACCATTTCACTAAAAAACTGTCAAAAATTTTAAAAATGACAAGAGACAGTTTTTGACAATTCCTTTATTTAAATGCTTCTTCTTTCTTCTATCTTCCTTCATCTTCTTCTTCTGGTTCTTCTGGCACTTCTGGTTCTTCCTCCGGCGTTCTCGTCCAGCATCTCCTCCGCGGCGTCTTCTATCTTCTTCTCCTCGGGCCGCTCCGCACCCATGGCATGGGGGGAGGCTCCCGCTCTTCTCTCCATCCTCTTCTCTTCTTCATCCTCTTCTTTTCTTTTCTTCATTTTCTTCTCCGGGCCGCTCCGCACCCATGCTGGCATGGAGGGAGGCTCCCGCTGTGTGACGGCGTCTCCTCTTCTGACGGTTCTTAAATAACGGGGGGCCTCCTACCATGCCATGGGTGCGGAGCGGCCCGAGGAGAAGAAGATAGAAGACGCCGCGGAGGAGATGCTGGACGAGAACGCCGGAGGAAGAACCAGAAGAGCCAGAAGAACCAGAAGAAGAAGAAGAAGATGAAGGAAGATAGAAGAAAGAAGAAGCATTTAAATAAAGGAATTGTCAAAAACTGTCTCTTGTCATTTTTAAAATTTTTGACAGTTTTTTAGTGAAATGGTAGGGGTACCCTTACCATTTCACACAGGGGGGGGCCGGGATCTGGGGGTCCCCTTGTTAAAGGGGGCTTCCAGTTTACGATAAGCCCCCCGCCCGCAGACCCCCACAACCACCGGCCAGGGTTGTGGGGATGAGGCCCTTGTCCTCATCAACATGGGGACAAGGTGTTTTGGGGGGCTACCCCAAAGCACCCTCCCAATGTTGAGGGCATGTGGCCTGGTATGGTTCAAGAGGGGGGCGCTCTCTCGCCCCCCTCTTTTCCTGCAGCCTGCCAGGTTGCGTGCTTGGATATGGGTCTGGTATGGATTTTTGGGGGGACCCCACGCCGTTTTTTTTTTTTTTGGCGTGGGGTTCCCCTTAAAATCCATACCAGACCTGAAGGGCCTGGTGTGGAATTTAGGGGGACCCCCACATCCTTTTTTAAAAAAATTTTGGCCGGGGTTCCCCTTAATATCCATACCAGACCTGAAGGGTCTGGTATGGAATTTAGGGGGACCCTCACGTCATTTTTTTTTTAAAATTTTGGTTCGGGGTTCCCCTGTGGGGAATTCCCATGCCGTTTTTTATCAATGAACTTCTATGTGTATTGTTGGACCGGCAATGCAATAGCCGCGAGTAGTTTTAAATGGCTTTTTTCCTTTCAAATGTCATTTTGCTGTCAGACTGTTCTAAACATGGGAAACATGCGCCCCTTTACAGGCATACTATAGACACCCCCCAGCTACTAAATTTAAAGGGATATTACACTTTTATTGTTTGACTTTAAGCATTATTAAAATCACTGCTCCTGAAAAACGGACGTTTTTAAAACTTTTTTTTGCATTGATCCATGTCCCCTGGGGCAGGACCCAGGTCCCCAAACCCTTTTTTGACAATAACTTGCATATAAGCCTTTAAAATTAGCACTTTTGATTATTCATGTTCATGTCCCATAGACTTTAACGGTGTTCGTGTGTTCGAACAAACTTTTTTCCTGTTCGCATGTTCTGGTGCAAACCGAACAGGGGGGTATTCGGCTCATCCCTAGTGGCCACCATTATTTTCCTGCACTGCCTTAACCCTCTTGGGCATGGAGTTCACCATAGCTTCACAGGTTGCCACTGGGGTCCTCTTCCACTCCTCAATGATGACATCATGGAGCTGGTGGATGTTAGAGACCTTGCGCTCCTACACCTTCCATTTGAGGATGCCCCACGGATGTTCAATAGGGTTTAGGTCTGGAGACATGCCTGGCAAGTTCATCACCTTTATCCTCAGCTTCTTTAGCATGACAGTGGTCGTCTTGGAGGTTTGTTTGGGGTCGTTATCATGTTGGAATACTGCCCTGCAGCCCAGTCTCTGAAGGGGGGGATCATGCTCTGCTTCAGTACTGTAGCTCCCCAGTGTCGACAGCACTCATGCAGCCCCAGACCATGACACTCCCACCACCATGCTTGACTGTATACAAGACACACTTGTCTTTGTACTCCTCACCTGGTTGCCGCCACACACGCTTGACACCATCTGAACCAAATGAGTTTATCTTGGTCTCATCAGACCACAGGACATGGTTCAAGTAATCCATGTCCTTAGTCTGCTTGTCTTCAGCAAACTGTCTGTGGGCTTTTCTTGTGCATTATCTTTAGAAGAGGCTTCCTTCTGGGACGACAGCCATGCAGACCAATTTATTGCAGTGTGCGGCATATGGTCTGAGCACTGACAGGCTGACCCCCCACCCCTTCAACCTCTGCAGCAATGCTGGCAGCACTCATATGTCTATTTCCCAAAGACAACCTATGGATATGACGCTGAGTACGTGCACTCAACTTCTTTTGTTCGACCATGGCAAGGCCTGTTCTGAGTGGAACCTGTCCTGTTAAACTGCTGTATGGTCTTCAGGGTCTTGGCAATCTTCTTATAGCCTAGGCCATCTTTAGAGCAACAATTCTTTTTTTCATATCCTCAGAGAGCGATAACACCAAATTTAATACACCTGCTCCCCATACACACCTATAACCTTGTAACACTAACGAGTCACATGACACCGGGGAGAGAAAATGTATAATTGGGCCCAATTTGGACATTTTCACTTAGGGGTGTACTCACTTTTGTTGCCAGCGGTTTAGACATTAATGGCTGTGTGTTGAGTTATTTTGAGGGGACAGCAAATTTACACTGTTATACAAGCTGTACACTCACTACTTTACATTGTAGAAAAATGTGTCATTTCTTCAGTGTTGTCCCATGAAAAGATATAATAAAATATTTACAAAAATGTGAGGGGGTGTACTCACTTTAGTGAGATACTATGTATATATATATTTGTCAAACGTATTGAGATGCCTGCCTTTACACGCACATGAACTTTAATGGCATCCCAGTCTTAGTCCATAGGGTTCAATATTGAAATGGCCCACCCTTTGCAGCTATAACAGCTTCAACTCTTATGGGAAGGCTGTCCACAAGGTTTAGGAGTGTGTCTATGGGAAGGTTTGACCATTCTTCCAGAAGCACATTTGTGAGGTTAGGCACTGATGTTGGACGAGAAGGCCTGTCTTTCAGTCTCCGCTCTAATTCATCCCAAATGTATTCTATGGGGTTGAGGTCAGGACTCTGTGCAGGCCAGTCAAGTTCCTTCACCCCAAACTCACTCATCCATATGTTTATGGACCTTGCTTTGTGCACTGGTTCAAATCATTTGGTGGAGGGGTGATTATGGTGTGGGATTGTTTTTCAGGGGTTGGGCTTGTTCCAGATAAGAGAACTCTTAAGGTGTCAGAATACCAAGACAATTTCATTCTCCCAACTTTGTGCAACAGTTTGGGGATGGCCCCTTCCTGTTCCAACATGACTGTGCACCAGTGCACAAAGCAAGGTCCATAAAGACATGGACTTAGCAGGGGTGGTGGAAAATAAACTGCAAGTGCAATAATTCACATTATTATCGTAACTAAAACATATACAATTAAAGTTATTGTAAAGCTTTTTTTTTTAATAACAAACATGTCATACTTACCTCCACAGTGCAGTTCATTCTGCACAGAGTGGTCCGATCTTCGACTTCTGGGGTCCCCCGGTGGCGCTGGTAGCTCGTCCCCGCATCATATAACCCCTTAGGAGAAGCGATCTCCCGGGGGGTTACCTTGCGGGCGTGCTCCCGAGTCCAGCATTTGTGTCCATAAACGCAGTATGCCGGACTCAGCCCCACCCCCCGGTGCCCGCGTCATTGGATTTGATTGACAGCAGCGTGAGCCAATGGCTGCGCTGCTATATAGTAGGTGAGGTTCAAAAAAAGACACAAGTCCATCAAGTCCAACCAGGGGCGGACTGACAACTCATGGGGCCCCCGGGCAATAGGAGATTATGGGGCCCCCAGGCTATCACAGATTATGGGGCCACACAGTATACACACACACACACACAGTATACAATCACACAGTATACACATACATGTACACACAGTATACACAGACATGTTTCTATTGGCTGAGAAGGTACTGGAGAGGTGGGGCAGCTACAATCTGGGGATTTTTAGACCAAAAGGATGTCGGTAAGGGACATTTCAGAGACAGATGTAAAAAAAACACAGATTTTTACATACTGTCCCTGATTTCATTGAGGCTGGCAACCCTGATGGGGCCCCCTAGTGGCCCAGGGCCCTCGGGTAATGCCCGAGTGGCTCAATGGTCAGTCCGCCCCTGAGTCCAACCTATGTGTGTGATTATATTTCAGTACTACATTGTATATCCCTGTATGCTGTGGTTATTCAGGTGCTTATCTAATAGTTTTTTAAAACTATTGATGCTTTCCGCGGAGACCACCGCCTGTAGAAGGGAATTCCACATCTTTGCCCCTTTTACAGTAAAGAACCCTCTATGTAGTTTAAGGTTAAACCTCTTTTCTTCTAATTTTGGCCACGTTTCTTGTTAAACTCCCTTCTGTGAAAAAGTTTTATCCCTATTGTGGGGTCACCAGTAGGGATGAGCCGAACACCCCCCGGTTCGGTTCGCACCAGAACCTGCGAACGGACCGAAAGTTCGCACGAACGTTAGAACCCCATTGACGTCTATGGGACTCGAACGTTCGAAATCAAAAGTGCTCATTTTAAAGGCTAATTTGCATGGTATTGTCCTAAAAAGGGTTTGGGGACCCGGGTCCTACCCCAGGGGACATGTATCAATGCAAAAAAAACTTTTAAAAATGGCCGTTTTTTCGGGAGCAGTGATTTTAATGATGCTTAAAGTAAAAAAAAAAAAAGTGAAATATTCCTTTAAATATCGTACCTGGGGGGTGTCTATAGTATGCCTGTAAAGTGACGCGTGTTTCCCGTGTTTAGAACAGTCCCTGCACCAAATGTCATTTTTAAAGGAAAAAATCTCATTTAAAACTGCTTGCGGGTTTAATGTCATGTCGGGTCATGGCTATATGGATGAAAATCAGTGAGACAAACGGCATGGGTACCCCCCAGTCCATTACCAGGCCCTTTGGGTCTTGTATGGATATTAAGGGGAACCCCGCACCCAAATTAAAATAAGGAAAGGCCCTATATACTCTGAACAGCAGTATACAGGCGGTGCAAACAAGACAGGGACTGTAGGTTTGTTGTTAAGTAGAATCTCTTTGTAATTTTGAACGGGTACATTTTTAACACGTTTAGCTCCAGCCAAAAAATCTTTTTTAAGCTTTTTGGAAAACATAGGGAAGGGTTATCACCCCTGTGACATTTGTTTTGCTGTCTTTCCTCCTCTTCAGAAGATTTCACCTCACTTTTTGTCCCAATGAAAAATGTTTTTTGAAAATTTGGGTTTTTTGTGGAACAAGGATTGGAAAGCATCAGTGGAAAGGAGAAATTGTTTTCCCATATTAACTCTTACAGGAGCGAATTTCCCTTCCTAGGGGTAGATTTCATCTCACTTCCTGTTGTCTCCTTCCGTTTGCAAGTAGGAGTCGTTTGTAAGTTAGATGTTTGAAAGTAGGGTCCTGCCCTATATACTCAGCAGAAATTTGGGCCTTAGGTGTTGCTGTGGCCACAACACTGTAAGCCCTCACAGGGTCCTGCTGTGAAATATTAGATCAAGAATTGTAATTACATGCCCCTGTTGAACAGGAGCTGAAAAATTAGGCCTTAGGCACTGGTGCTGTGGTGCCACAACACTGCAACCCCTCACAGACACTCTAGTTGGAACGTAGGAACGAGCCCTGCTGCAAAGTATTGCATCAAAAATTGTAATTACACGCCCCTGTTAGACAGGGGCATAAAAATTGGGCCTTAGGCACTGGTGCTGGTGCCACAACACTGCAACCCCTCACAGACACTCTAGTTGGAACGCAGGAACGAGCCCTGCTGCAAAGTATTGCATCAAAAATTGTAATTACACGCTCCTATTAGACAGGGGCAGAAAAATTGGGCCTTAGGCACTGGTGCTGGTGCCACAACACTGCAACCCTTCACAGACACTCTAGTTGGAATGCAGGAATGAGTCCTACTGCAAAGTATTACATCAAAAATTGTAATTACACGCCCCAGGGGCTGAAAAATTGTGCCTTAGGCACTGGTGGTGGCGCCCAGAACCAAAAATGTTCTTACAAGCTATCAGCGTGATGATTGAGGAGGAAGAGGATAATTACTCAGGGATAGTCACTCAGCATCAGCATGGGCAGTCTTTGAAGGGATCTGAGATTTCAAAAAAAATTATTCGGTTACATCAGCATCAGGTGCTTGGTAGCTGGTGGTGATCCAAGACTGATTCATTTTTATGAAGGTCAGCCGATCGACCGAGTCGGTGGACAGACGCACCCTGTGATCAGTTACCACGCCTCCAGCAGCACTGAATGTGCGTTCCGAAAGAACGCTGGATGCAGGACAGGCCAGTAGCTCAATTGCATACTGTGCAAGCTCTGGCCAGTGATCCATCCTCAAGACCCAGTAACCCAGAGGATTTTCGGTGGGAAAGGTGTCCAAGTCTGATCTTGCCCCTAGGTATTCCTGCACCATGTAAAACAGACGCTGGCGATGGTTGCTGGAACCGATCATACCTTGGGGCTGCGGACCAAAAAATTGTCTGAACGCATCGGTCAGACGGCCACCTTCTCCACCGCTCCTTCTTTGACTGACCGAAGCCTCAGCAACACGTTGTCCAGAAACAGGAGTTTGTAACCTCCCAGTCTCTGGGAACGCATTGCACAGACCTTTCTGCAAGGCCTCCCGAAGATGTTTCATCCTCTGCTCCCTCTGCGATGGCAAGATAAGGTCCGCAACCTTACCCTTGTAACGTGGATCAAGGAGGGTTGCCAGCCAGTATTGGTCCTTCTCCTTGATACCACGAATACGAGGATCCTTACGCAGGCTTTGCAGGATCAGGGAGGCCATGCAGCGTAGGTTTGCTGAGGCATTCGGTCCGGAGTCCTCTGGGTCACTAAGGATGACAACGTCCGCAGCCACCTCCTCCCAGCCACGTACAAGTCCATGTGTTTCTTGGGACTGATCCCTTAAAGACTGCTGCTGATGCTGAGTGCCAGGCTCCACCTCCATACTGACACAATCTTCCTCCTCCTCCTCCTCCTCCTCTTCCTGTGTGATCGGCGGGCACGCAGGAACACTGTCTGGATAAAGGGGGCCTTGAGAGCTAAGGAAGTCCTCCTCTTCCTGCCTCTGTTCTGCCTCAAGTGCCCTGTCCATTATTCCATGGGCCGTTATTATGGGCCGTGACGCGCCACACGAATTTGGCGCGAACGGCCCATATCGTTCGCAATTCGGCGAACGGGCGAACAGCCGATGTTCGAGTCAAACATGGGTTCGACTCGAACACGAAGCTCATCCCTAGTCACCAGTATGGTATTTATAAACTGAAGTCATATCCCCTCCCAAGCATCTCTTCTCAATGGTTATCAATTTATCCAATCAAGAGCCGAGACAACAGGCAGAGGGGAAGAGCGCGTCTCCGGCGTAGGAATTACAGGGCTCAGGTGAGTAAAACGTGGGGGGCCGGTTACTGACAGAAGTTTTTTCAATGTGGCCACTCATAGGATGCATTAAGGTGAACAAACACGAGGGTTTACAACCCCTTTAAGTGTAACAATCTAAAAAATTAAAATTCTAAAGTGCTATAATGATGTGAACTTCCCAACTAAAAAGTTAGTGCACTTGAAGGTAATTTGATAGGCACTGATAGGCAGCACTGATTGGCACTAATAGGCTGCACTGATTGGCAGCATTGATGGGCACTAATTGGTAGCACTGATGGGCACTGATAAGTGACACTGATAGGCAGCACTGATTGGCACTGATAGGCAGCACTGATAGGTGGCACTGATAGGCAGCAATAATGGGCATTGATTGGCAGCATTGATTGGCACCGATAGGTAATATTGATTGGCACTGATAGGCAGAATTGATTGGCATTGATATGCAGCATTTGTTGGCATTGGTTGGCACTGATAGGCAGCACTGCTTGGCACTGGTTGGCAGCATTGGATGGCACTGATAGGCAGCACTGGCACTGATAGGCAGCATTGGATGGCACTGATAGGCAGCACTGGCATTGATAGGCAGCACTGATTGGCACTGATAGGCAGCACTGATTGGCACTGATAAGCAGCACTGATTGGCACTGGTTGGCACTGATAGGGAGCAATGCAGTATTGGTTGGCACTCATAAGCAGCACTGGCACTGATAGGCAGCATTTGTTGGCACTAATAGGCAGCACTGATTGGCACTGGTTGGCATTAATAGGCAGCATCGGTTGGCACTGATAGGCAGCACTGACTGGCACTGGTTGGCACTGATAGTCAGTATTGGTTGGCACTGATAAGCAGCACTGGCACTGATAGGCAGAATTTGTTGGCACTGATTGGTAGCACTGGTTGGCACTGATAGGCAGCACTGATTGGCACTGAAAAGCAGAACTGGTTTTCAACGATAAGCAGCACTGGCACTGATAGGCAGAATTTGTCGGCACTGATAGGCAGCATTGGTTGGCACTGAAAAAGCAGCACTGACACTAATAGGCAGCATTGGTTGGCACTGATAGGCAGCATTGGTTGGCACTGATAGGCAGCACTGATTGGCACTGGTTGGCAGCATTGGTTGGCACTGATAGGGGAGAGGAGGAGTTTCACATTCAGGCGATCACGATTCTTGCCAGAGCTGCTCAGTGTATGAAACTGTCAGATAATGTCACTCCTTGAAGGGAGAAAGACCAGCTGTCAAAAGTCAGTGGTGATGTGGGGGTGGGCAGGACCGAACAGTTATCAAACACCAGCCAATGGGATGGGGTCTGGGCGGGCCGCTAAATTTCTCTGGCTCCGCCCCCTCTTTGAAGCAGCCCAATCATTGGTTGGTGTTGAGAGTGCTTGGTCCCGCCCACCCCCGACATAACAACTCAGCCGCGATGTCAGGGGTGGGCGGACCAAGCTCTCTCAACATCAGCTAATGATTGAGCTGCTTCAGAGAGGGGGTGGAGCCACACAAATGTAGCGGCCCACCCAGACCCCATTCCATTGGCTGGTGTTTGACAACTGTTCGGTCCCGCCCACCCCCGACATCACCACTGACGTTTGACAGCCGTTCTCTCCCTGCAAGCAGTCACATTATCTGACAGTTTCATACACTGAGCAGCTCTGGCAAGAATCACAGTCTGCTGCCTGTGAAACTGTTTCTCAGGCAGCGTGGTTTACACGTGCAGCATTTTGGGGCAGATCTCTGGAGACAGCACGGGGTGATTAGGGTGTGCCCAGGCACACCCGGCACACCCTGTGCGCACACCTATGAGAATGGGAGATGGGTATAGGTGGATGGTAGACTCACCTGTGAATGCTAGTGTGGCTCTGAAGAAACCGAGGATCACCGACAGTAACCAAGCCCAGGACATTTCCATTATGGACTCTCACCTCATGGAGGTATGTCCGGGCCACAACACCATCCTTAGTTAGGATTAGGGACAGGACTTTATTAGTTTTATACTGTAATGCTGCATTTTTACAGTAAAGTTGAATTGGCCGTTTTGAGCCTGGTCTGATGGAGTGAGTGCAACTATCTACCAAGTTACAGTGTGTAGTGACATGGGACAAGTCCTTTTTCAGAGGAAATGTGCACTTTATTACTGCACACAGTGAAGGCTCATCTCTAAGTCGGGAAACTGCCTTAATATTAGATTGTTTACATGACTGCAGTCTCCACCTTGATGAGTATGCTTGCATGTAAGGTACCCAACGTGCATGGGCACAGATCACCCCACCCACATATGGATATGTAGGGGCTGCTAAATGTTGTGGTCTGTTTGTCACCCTACCCAGCCAGGCACACATGTATTCACTTGCTCAGAGACATGAAGGCAGTCCTTGCACTTGCTCTTATATTTTATTGAGGGGAATACAACTTGGATGAGGGATAGGGAACTTATGAGATGCCCAAGTAATTAGCGGTCAAAGCTGGGACCACTATATACACAGGGATGCTGTTAGAATTCACGGGGCCCCATACAGCCTACCTGGCAGGGCTCCCTTAAAAATATACTAAAATAATTATTAGCAGACACAAACACAACAGAGAACCTACCTGTGTGAACTAGCACTTTTTTTATTGTTTTTTAATTATATAAAAAAAAAATAAAATGTTAAAAATGTTTACAATTATTTTACAATTTTTAAAAAAAATTTTTCAAAACGTTTATTTTTTTTTTTTACAATTTGTTATTTTTTTACAGGACAGGGAAGCCTGCAGCGTTGAGGAGGGGGCAAAGTGAAAGGGAGGCACACAGGGTGAATCAGAAGCAGGCAGAACAGGGGGGATCTGTGTCGGGGAAGCAATTACAAGAACCTTTGTTTGTGTCTCTCCCTGCAGCAGCTGAAAGTCAGCAGGACAGGGAGAAACTGTCCTGCCTGCCTTGTGAGGCAGGAGGATGCCTCACAAAGCATCCTCCTGCAACTGCCCCTCTGCCCGACCACACTGATTCCCCCTGCTATTTGGGTCCCCCTGTGTGCCTGCCCCAGGGGACATGTATCAATGCAAAAAAAAGTTTTAAAAACTACCGTTTTTTCCAGAGCAGTGATTTTAATGACGCTTAAAGTGAAAAAAAAGGTGAAATGTTCCTTTAAATATCGTACCTGGGGCGTGCCTATAGTATGTCTGTAAAGTGGCGCGTGTTTCCCGTGCTTAGAACAGTCCCTGCACAAAATGACATTTTTAAAGTAATAAAAGTCATTTAAAACTGCTTACGGCTTTAATGTAATATCCAGTCCCGGTAATATGGATGAAAATCAGTGAGACAAATGGCATGGGTACCCCCCCCCAGTCCATTACCAGGCCCTTTGGGTCTTGTATGGGTATTAACCACTTGATGACCGCCTCACGCTGATATACGTCAGCAGAATGGCACGTGCAGGCAAAATCACGTACCTGGTACGTGATTGCCTTCCCACGGGCGGGGGGTCCGATCAGTCGGCTTTGGTCTGGCAGTGATCAGAGATGAGGGGGAGGACATCTATTCGTGGCCCCCCCCTCGCGATCGCTCCCAGCCAATGAGAATCTTCCCCTGCCTCTGTGTAGTACACAGAGTCAGGGGATGTGATGTCATCTCTCCTTGGCTCGGTAGTTTCCGTTCTGGCGCCGAGGTGAGAAGACTGAAATGTGAGTGCACAACACACTCATCCCAGAAGAACATGCCAGGCACGCATATCACCCCCCTTTACCCCCGTTCCCCCCCCAATCACCACTCCCCCCCCCCCCCTGTCACACTGACACCAAGCAGTTTTTTTTTTCTGATTACTGCATAGTGTCAGTTTGTGACAGTTACTGTGGTAGGGCAGTTAGTATTAGCCCCCTTTAGGTCTAGGGTACCCCCCTAACCGCCCTAATAAAGTTTTAACCCCTTGATCACCCCCCGTCGCCAGTGTTGCTAAGCGATCATTTTTCTGATCGCTGTATTAGTGTCACTGGTGACGCTAGTTAGGGAGGTAAATATTTAGGTTCGCCGTCAGAGTTTTTAGTGACAGGGACCCCCATATACTACCTAATAAAGGTTTTAACCCCTTGATTGCCCCCTAGTTAACCCTTTCACCACTGATCACCGTATAACCAATACGGGTGACGCTGGTTAGTTTGTTTATTTTTTATAGTGTCAGGGCACCCGCCGTTTATTACCGAATAAAGGTTTAGCCCCCTGATCGCCCGGCGGTGATATGCGTCACCCCAGGCAGCGTCAGATTAGCCCCAGTACCGCTAACACCCACGCACGCAGCATACACCTCCCTTAGTGGTATAGTACCTGTACGGATCAATATCTGATCCGATCAGATCTATACTAGCATCCCCAGCAGTTTAGGGTTCCTAAAAACGCAGTGTTAGCGGGATCAGCCCAGATACCTGCTAGCACCTGCGTTTTGCCCCTCCGCCCGGCCCAGCCCAGCCCACCCAAGTGCAGTATCGATTGATCACTGACACGTACAAAACACTAAACGCATAACTGCAGCGTTCACAGAGTCAGGCCTGATCCCTGCGATCGCTAACAGTTTTTTTGGTAGCATTTTGGTGAACTGGCAAGCACTAGCCCCAAGCAGCGTCAGGTTAGTGCCAGTACCGCTAACATCCGAGCACCTACACCTCCCTTAGTGTTATAGTATCTGATCGGATCAATATCTGATCCGATCAGATCTATACTAGCGTCCCCAGCAATTTAGAGTTCCAAAAAATGCAGTGTTAGCGGGATCAGCCCAGATACCTGCTAGCACCTGCGTTTTGCCCCTCCGCCGGGCCCAGCCCAGCCCACCCAAGTGCAGTATCGATCGATCACTGTCACTTGCAAAACAGTAAACACATAACTGCAGCGTTCGCAGAGTCAGGCCTGATCCCTGCGATCGCTAACAGTTTTTTTGGTAGCGTTTTGGTGAACTGGCAAGCACCAGAGGCCTAGTACACCCCGGTCGTAGTCAAACCAGCACTGCAGTAACACTTGGTGACGTGGCGAGTCCCATAAGTGCAGTTCAAGCTGGTGAGGTGGCAAGCACAAGTAGTGTCCCGCTGCCACCAAGAAGAAGACAAACAGGCCCGTCGTACCCATAGTGCCCTTCCTGCTGCATTCGCCAATCCTAATAATTGGGAACCCACCACTTCTCCAGCACCCGTACTTTCCCCATTCACATCCCCAGCCAAATGCAGTCGGCTGCATGAGAGGTATTTTCTTTATGTCCCCCGAGTACCCCTAACCAACGAACCCCCCCAAAAAAGATGTTGTGTCTGCAGCAAGCGCGGATATAGGCGTGACACCCACTATTATTGTCCCTCCTGTCCTGACAATCCTGGTCTTTGCATTGGTGAATGTTTTGAACGCTAACATGCACTAGTTGAGTATTAGTGTAGGGTACAGCATTGCACAAACTAGGCACACTTTCACAGGGTCTCCCAAGATGCCATCGCATTTTGAGAGACCCGAACCTGGAACCGGTTACAGTTATAAAAGTTAGTTACAAAAAAAGTGTAAAAAAAAAAATATACTGTATATACTCGAGTATAAGTCGAATTTTTCAGCCTTTTTTTTGGGCTGAAAGTGTCCCCTTCGACTTATACTCGAGTCACCGCCGTCATAATCAGCGTGTCATGCAGGCAGACGGCGGCCGGCATGTGATGATAGTGTTCGGCGGCTATTCCAGCATTCAAAAGCCGCGCCTCCTGCTCGTCTGTGATAGGCTGAACAGCTGTCAATGTACAGCCTATCACGGACATTCTCTCATCCTCGTCCGTGGTATGAGAATGAGAGAATGTCCGTGATAGGCAGTCAGCGGTCAGCCTACCACAGACGAGGAGGAGGCACGGCTTTTGAACTGTGGAATGGCCGCCGAACACTATCAGCACACGCCGGCTGCCGTTTGAGGATGGAGATCGCCACAGGGAGGCTGGAAATCGCCACAGGGAGGCTGCACAGGACACAGGTAGGCTGCACATTCACACAGGACACATGTACACAGGACATGTACAGGACACATGCACACAGGGACACAGGAACACAGGGACACAGCACACATGTACAGGACACACATGTACAGGACACACATGTACAGGACACACATGTACAGGACACATGCACAGGGTACAGGTAGGCTGCACAGGACACAGGGAGGCATGCAGCTGCAGATGGACATTGTTGACCCTCTGCATTTCTCACCCTCGTCTTATACTCAGGTCAATACATTTTTCCCAGTTTTATGTGGTAAATTAGGGGCCTCGACTTATATTCGGAACGACTTATACTCGAGTATATACGGTATATAAAATAAAATAAAAATAGTTGTCGTTTTATTGTTCTCTCTCTCTATGCTCTCTATAGTTCTGCTCTTTTTTACTGTATTCTATTCTGCAATGTTTTATTGTTATTATGTTTTATCATGTTTGCTTTTCAGGTATGCAGTTTTTTATACTTTACCGTTTACTGTGTTTTATTGTTAACCATTTTTTTGTCTTCAGGTACACCATTCACGACTTTGATTGGTTATACCAGAATGATGCCTGCAGGTTTAGGTATCATCTTGGTATCATTCTTTTCAGCCAGCAGTCGGCTTTCATGTAAAAGCAATCCTAGTGGCTAATTAGCCTCTAGACTGCTTTTACAAGCAGTGGGAGGGAATGCCCCCCCCCACCATCTTCCGTGTTTTTCTCTGGCTCTCCTGTCTCAACAGTGAACCTGAGAATGCAGCCGGTGATTCAGCCAGCTGACCATAGAGCTGATCAGAGACCAGAGTGGCTCCAAACATCTCTATGGCCTAAGAAACCGGAAGCTACGAGCATTTCATGACTTAGATTTCGTTGGATGTAAACAGCGCCATTGGGAAATTGGGAAAGCATTTTATCACACCGATCTTGGTGTGGTCAGATGCTTTGAGGGCAGAGGAGAGATCTAGGGTCTAACAGACCCCAATTTTTTAAAAAAAGAGTACCTGCCACTACCTATTGCTATCATAGGGGATATTTACATTCCCTGAGATAACAATAAAAATGATTAAAAAAAAAAATGAGAGGAACAATTTAAAAATAAGATAAAAAAGCAAAAAAAAAATAAAGTAAAAAATAAATAAAAAAAAGCACTCCTGTCGCCCCCTGCTCTCGCGCTAAGGCGAAAGCAAGCAGCGGTCTGTCGTCAAATGTAAATAGCAATTGCACCATGCATGTGAGGTATCACCACGAAGGTCAGATCGAGGGCAGTAATTTTAGCAGTAGACCTCCTCTGTAAATCTAAAGTGGTAACCTGTAAAGCAGGGGTCTCAAACTGGTGGCCCTCCAGCTGTTGCGAAACTACAAGTCCCATGAGGCATTGCAAGGCTGACAGTTACAAGCATGACTCCCTCAGGCAGAGTCATGATGGGACTTGTAGTTTTGCAACAGCTGGAGGGCCACCAGTTTGAGACCTCTGCTGTAAAGGCTTTTAAAGGCTTTTAAAAATAGTTACTTATAAAAAGTGTATTGATTTTGTTGCCACTGCACGTTGTGCGCAATTTTAAAGCATGTCATGTTTGGTATCCATGTACTCGGCCTAAGATCATCTTTTTTATTCCATCAAACATTTGGGCAATATAGTGTGTTTTAGTGCATTAAAATTTAAAAAAGTGTGTTTTTTCCCCAAAAAATGCATTTGAAAAATCGCTGCGCAAATACTGTGTGAAAAAAAAATGAAACACCCACCATATTAATCTGTAGGGCATTTGCTTTAAAAAAATATATAATGTTTGGGGGTTCAAAGTAATTTTCTTGCAAAAAAAAAATTTTTTTTCATGTAAACAAAAAGTGTCAGAAAGGGCTTTGTCTTCAAGTGG
This sequence comes from Lithobates clamitans, assembly GCA_037952925.1. NCBI lineage: Eukaryota > Metazoa > Chordata > Amphibia > Anura > Ranidae > Lithobates > Lithobates clamitans. The sequence continues at coordinate 4,396,539 of JBBGZY010000293.1, read as the reverse complement.
TTAGAAGAGTGGGTGATGTGTGACATAAGCTTCTAAATGTTGTGCATAAAATGCCAGGACAGTTCAACCCCCCCCTCAAATGACCCCATTTTGGAAAGTAGACGCCACAAGCTATTTGCTGAGAGTCATGTCGAGTCCATGGAATATTTTATATTGTGACACAAGTTGCAGGAAAGAGACAATTTTTTTTTTTTTTTTGCACAAAGTTGTCACTAAATGATATATTGCTCAAACATGTGAAATTACACCCCAAAATACATTCTGTTGCTTCTCCTGAGTACGGGGATACCACATGTGTGAGACTTTTTGGGAGCCTAGCCGCGCACGGGACCCCGAAAACCAAGCACTGCCTTCAGGCTTTCTAAGGGCGTAAATTTTTGATTTCACTCTTCACTGCCTATCACAGTTTCGGAGGCCATGGAATGCCCAGGTGGCACAAACCCCCCCAAATGACCCCATTTTGGAAAGTAGACACCCCAAGCTATTTGCTGAGAGGTATAGTGAGTATTTTGCAGACCTCACTTTTTGTCACAAAGTTTTGAAAATTGAAAAAAGAAAAAAAAAAAAGTTTTTTCTTGTCTTTCTTTATTTTCAAAAACAAATAAGAGCTGCAAAATACTCAACATGCCTCTCAGCAAATAGCTTGGGGTGTCTACTTTCCAAAATGGGGTCATTTGGAGATGTTTTGTGCCACCTGGGCATTCCATGGCCTCCGAAACTGTGATAGGCAGTGAAGAGTGAAATCAAAAATTTACACCCTTAGAAATCCTGAAGGCGGTGATTGGTTTTCGGGGCCCCGTGCGCGACTAGGCTCCCAAAAAGTCCCACACATGTGGTATCCCCATACTCAGGAGAAGCAGCTAAATGTATTTTGGGGTGCAATTCCACATATGCCCATGGCCTGTGTGAGCAATATATCATTTAGTAACAACTTTGTGCAAAAAAAAACATTTGTCACATTCCCGCAACTTGTGTCAAAATATAAAATATTCCATGTACTCAACATGCCTCTCAGCAAATAGCTTGGGGTGTCTACTTTCTAAAATGGGGTCATTTGGGGGGGTTTTGTGCCATCTGGGCATTTTATGGCCTTCAAAACTGTGATAGGTAGTGAGGTGTGAAATTAAAAATTTACGCCCTTAGAAATCCTGAAGGCGGTGATTGGTTTTCGGGGCCCCGTACGCGGCTAGGCTCCCAAAAAGTCCCACACATGTGGTATCCCCGTACTCAGGAGAAGCAGCTGAATGTATTTTGGGGTGCAATTCCACATATACTCATGGCCTGTGTGAGCAATATATCATTTAGTGACAACTTTTTGTAATTTTTTTTTTTTGTCATTATTCAATCACTTGGGACAAAAAAAATTAATATTCAGTGGGCTCAACATGCCTCTCAGCAATTTCCTTGGGGTGTCTACTTTCCAAAATGGGGTCATTTGGGGGGGTTTGTACTGCCCTGCCATTTTAGCACCTCAAGAAATGACATAGGCAGTCATAAACTAAAAGCTGTGTAAATTCCAGAAAATGTACCCTAGCTTGTAGACGCTATAACTTTTGCGCAAACCAATAAATATACACTTATTGACATTTTTTTTACCAAAGACATGTGGCCGAATACATTTTGGCCTAAATGTATGACTAAAATTGAGTTTATTGGATTTTTTTTAATAACAAAAAGTAGAAAATATCATTTTTTTTCAAAATTTTCGTTTTTTTTCCGTTTATAGCGCAAAAAATAAAAACCGCAGAGGTGATCAAATACCATCAAAAGAAAGCTCTATTTGTGGGAAGAAAAGGACGCAAATTTCGTTTGGGTACAGCATTGCATGACCGCGCAATTAGCAGTTAAAGCGACGCAGTGAAAAAGTAATACGAATATTCCTGCGCTATCCAATTGGAAAAAGAAAAGAAAACAAGAACTCAGAAAAAAAGTTAAAGCGCACGTATGCGACTGGACAGCTGCATGCACCGAAAAAAGGGTCAGACATAAACCCAAAATCGAACTGAGATATAAGAGGGGGAGGTGCTGCGCTAACGAGAAGAAAGCTGTAAATCTCTATCTGTGATTAATTAATGAATAACATAAAATCGCATAATAAATAAATAAATCGCATGAATATGTGTTGACACTAAAAAACATTCAAATCTTGATAATCAACATCATGTGTTAGTGGAAAAAAGTGTGTAAAAACTTCTTCATGTGAATATCTCTAAATTACATTAAATACATAAAATAAATGAGAAATAAAAATCAAAAATGTATCCTTATAAATGGTGCAAAACGTACAAAGTGCCAGTGCTTTAAGGTGATCTAGATATCGCTATACAAACAACTCAATCCAAAGCAGTATAAATGATAAATAGTATAAATAGATGTCCCAACAATGGTGATTTAAAATATATTGTGCTGGCCTACAATCAAATGGCCAATGACATGCCAGTAGGTGCAGCAAACTTAAAGTGCCAGTGTAAAAGTCATTTAAGGTGCAAAAACAAGTTCTGGTGTTTTCAATAAGACAACAGTGGGGTGTCTGGAATGCAATTCACTCAGTGTCCTCATCGTGCATTAAACACTAATGTAAGCAGTGGCCCCTTACCTAGCGGTGCTAGGTCAACCGCAAGAATTGTAGCTAAAACGCCAGGTCCTGAGCCTCAATCACGTCCCTATATCCACGCTTGCCGGTGTTGAGTAATCCTAATGGCAGCTAGTTACAAGTGGCTATGGTCCTAGCTGGGGTCCTGGACCAGCGCGGGTCCTAGCTCAGCCTCCACATCTCAGATATGTATACAGGATATGCAGGACAAAAGGTACTTGATAGTGAAGTATGTTTTAACCAGATAATGCTTTATTAAGAATCTTTAAGCAGATGTACTCACATAAAACAGTGCAGACCAAGCCTCTCTCCTACGAGCAGCGAACTCGTTCTGTGTCTAGCAGTGTGAAAAAGCCTATTCTGTCCCTACGCGTGACGTCACCGATCACGTGACTCCTCTGAAGAAGTCACGTGATCGATGACTTGTTTTTGCACCTTAAATGACTTTTACACTGGCACTTTAAGTTTGCTGCACCTACTGGCATGTCATTGGTCATTTGATTGCAGGACTGCTTTGGATTGATTTGTTTGAATAGCGATATCTTTTTTTTTATTGTAAAATTCTGTTTATTGAACAAGTACAGGAGATTACATACATCATGAAATCTTGACATGGGTTACATTCAGTATATATAGCTTAATGTATTATCACAAAATACAAGGAAGAAAACCCCAAAACAACTTTTCCCCCATGTAAGTATCATAACGAGTAAGACATTCAAGTTGATAGTGTATATATTCTGTTATGTTATTTTGACTTCATTTATCTATCGTGACCTCATTTTGCAATACATGGTGGTGTATGGACCTCAGTCGAAAACAGGAGCACTGTAAATGTAAGGTTCGTAAACTAGGGTAGCCTAGATCCTTCCGGAGCAGGTATCTGGGGAGCTGAGCCATCTCTCCCACACTTTTTCATATTTGGTAGGGCATCCTCTATGGGAGTAAATTATTTTCTTGTATGGCAGAGAATTATTTATTTCTAGCACCCATTGTGAGAATTCTGGTGGTGTGGGTCTCATCCATACTCTGGCTATTACCTTACGAGCTGAAAAGAGAGATTCTTGTAGGAATATTTTAGTAAATTTGTTAATTTCCGGGTCAGGAAAAATTCCCAATAAACACGGTTTTGGTTGTAGTGTGATGGGCGAGCCCATGGTATCATGTAGGAATTTTATAATCTGAGACCAAAACTGTTGGATCTTAGGACAATGCCATATTAGGTGGAAGAAGGTGCCTACAGCATGGTTGCACATTGGGCAGTTAGTGGATTGGTTCCTCTTATATCTCGAAATCCTAAGTGGCGTGAGGTAAGATTTGTGTGTGATGAATATCTGAGTGAGCCGGTCTGCTATTTTAGGGGATACTAATTTGCATGTGTCTAGTGCATCGCTCCACTCATCATCCTCAATAGTACCTATTTAATTTTCCCATTTAGTTTTCAGAGCATACGCTTGGACAGTTGCCTGTGGGGTAGTTAACATGGCGTAGAATTGGGAGATCATTTTTTTGGGATCTGGGAACTTTATGGCGGCCATTAATGGGTTGTCATTTAGGGTAAGTTCGTCTGCGGGGAATTGTGTATGAAAAGCGTGTCTTAATTGTATGTATCTAAAATACATGGAGTTGGGTAATGCAAATTCTGACTTTAGAGTTTCAAATGTTTTCAATCTCCCATTGTTTATTATGTGTGTCAGGTATATTATTCCTCTGGCACTCCATATCTCGGTGTCCTGCATGCGTCTAAACTCTGGGAGGGACTCATTGTGCCATATGGGAGTATAAATGTTCGGTGATTCAATAGAAAGTTTTTTTGATGCTATGTCCCAGATTTTCCTATATTGGTATATTAAAGATCTGCGACCCGTTCCCAAGCCCTCCCCTCCATCATTGATAGTAGTGGGTCTAGAGTCTGTTGTATCCATTTTGGGCATAAAAGAAATAAAAATCTGTTTCGGTCTATTTTGTCAATGTGGAAAATTTGTGAAAGCTGAGATGCGAGGTAGTACATGTTGAAGTCGGGGAGTGCCAGTCCAGCTAGGTCAGTAGGGTTCTTCAACTTTTGCCAGGGTAGTTTGTGCCTAGAATTACCCCAGACGAACGGCTTGAGTAGAGTTTCTATTACTTTAAAGTGTCTGAGTATGAGGTATACAGGTGAATGCCAAATCATGTATAGGATTTTTGGTAGTAGGATCATTTTTATTAGGTTAATTCGACCCGTCACTCCAAGTGGGAGTCGTGCCCATATTTGTGTTTTCTGTTTGATCATATCGATCAGTGGCGTTATGTTAAGGGAGATGTAGTCTGATGGGTCTCGGGTTGTTTGTATTCCTAGGTATTTTATTTTGTCTGCTGTCTGTAAAGCGAGTGTGGCCCTATCTCGGTGTAGTGGGAAGCTATCTAGAGGAAGTATCTGGGATTTATCCCAATTAATCCTTAGTCCAGAGAATATTCCGAAGCGTTTTATCAGGTCTAAGGCTATTGGGAGAGATTCCTGTGAGTCATCCAGGTACAGCAAAGTATCATCCGCATATGTGCTGATTTTTTCCACTACCTCACCCCTCTGGAGTCCCACTATGCCCGGATGTGTCCGTATCGCAATTGCCAATGGTTCCGCCGCTAGGGCGTATAACAATGGCGACAGAGGACATCCCTGTCGGGTGCCTCTAAATAGGGAGAATTGATCAGATGGCCAGCCATTTGCCACTACTTGAATAGCGATATCTAGATCACCTTAAAGCACTGGCACTTTGTACGTTTTGCACCATTTATAAGGATACGTTTTTGATTTTTATTTCTCATTTATTTTATGTATTTAATGTAATTTAGAGATATTCACATGAAGAAGTTTTTACACACTTTTTTCCACTAACACATGATGTTGATTATCAAGATTTGAATGTTTTTTAGTGTCAACACATATTCATGCGATTTATTTATTTATTATGCGATTTTATGTTATTCATTAATTGATCACAGATAGAGATTTACAGCTTTCTTCTGGTTAGCGCAGCACCTCCCCCTCTTATATCTTAAAGCGATGCAGTGCCAAATTGGAAAAAGTCCTCTGGTCTTTAGGCAGCCAAATGGTCCAGGGCTGAAGTGGTTAAGGGGAACCCCGCACCCAAATTTAAAAAAGGAAAGGCGTGGGGCCCCAGGCCGTCTGAACAGCAGTATACAGGCGGTGCAAACAAGACAGGGACTGTAGGTTTGTTGTTAAGTAGAATCTGTTTGTAATTTTGAACTGATACATTTTTAAAGTGTAACTTCAGCCAAAAAATCTATTTTTAAGCTTTTTGGAAAACATAGGGAAGGGTTATCACCCCTGTGACATTTCTTTTGCTGTCTATGCACCTCTTCAGAAGATTTTACCCCACTTTCTGTCACAATGACAAATGTTTTTTGACAATTTGGGGATTGTTGATAAAGCATCAATGGAGAGGACACACATTTTTCATATATCAACTCTTACAGGAGAAAATTTCTCTTCCTATGATCGGTTACAAAACCTCCAGCAGCACTGAATGCGCGTTCCGAAAGAACTGCAAAGTATTGCATCAAAAATTGTAATTACACTCCCCTGTTAAACAGGGGCTGAAAAATTGGGCCTTAGGCACTGGTGGCGGCGCCCAGAACCAAAAATGTTCTTACAAGCTATCAGCGTGATCATTGAGGAGGAAGAGGATAATTACTCACTGCTTGTTAGCTGGTGGTGATCCAAGACTGATTAATTTTTATGAAGGTCAGTCGATCGACCGAGTCGGTGGACAGACGCACCCTGTGATCCGTTACAAAACCCCCAGCAGCACTGAATGTGCGTTTCGAAAGAACGCTGGATGCAGGACAGGCCAGTAGCTCAATTGCATACTGTACAAGCTCTGGCCAGTGATCCATCCTCAAGACCCAGTAACCCACAGGATTTTCGGTGGGAAAGGTGTCCAAGTCAGATCTTGCCCCTAGGTATTCCTGCACCATGTAAAACAGACGCTGGCGATGGTTGCTGGAACAAATCATACCTTGGGGCTGCGGACTAAAAAATTGTCTGAACGCATCGGTCAAACCCCCACCTTTTCCACCGCTCCTTCTTTGACTGACCGAAGCCTCAGCAACACGTTGTCCAGGAACAGGAGTTTGTAACCTCCCAGTCTCTGGGAACGTGTTGCACAGACCTTTCTGAAAGGCCTCCCGAAGATGTTTCATCCTCTGCTCCATCTGCAATGGCAAGATAAGGTCCGCAACCTTTCCCTTGTAACGTGGATCAAGGAGGGTTGCCTGCCAGTATTGATCCCTCTCCTTGATACCACGAATACGAGGATCCTTCCGCAGGCTTTGCAGGATCAGGGAGGCCATGCAGCGTAGGTTTGCTGAGGCATTCGGTCCGGAGTCCTCTGGGTTACTAAGGACGACATAATCCGCAGCCACCACCTCCCAGCCACGTACAAGTCCATGGGTTTCTTGGGACTGTAAATGATCCCTTAAAGACTGCTGCTGATGCTGAGTGCCAGGCTCCACCTCCATGCTGACACAATCCTCTTCCTCCTCATCCTCCTCCTCTTCCTCCTTGTCCTCCTCCTCCTCATCCTCTTCCTGTGTGATCGGCGGGCACGCAGGAACACTGTCTGGATAAATGGGGCCTTGAGAGCTAATGAAGTCCTCCTCTTCCTGCCTCTGTTCTGCCTCAAGTGCCCTGTCTATTATTCCAAGCAGTGTGTGCTCCAACAGGTGGACAAGGGGGACAGTGTCACTGATGCATGCACTGTCACTGCTCACCATCCTCGTGGCCTCTTCAAATGGTGACAGGACAGTGCATGCATCCCTGATCATAGCCCACTGGCGTGGGGAAAAAAAACAAGCTCCCCTGACCCTGTCCTGGTGCCATAGTTGCACAGGTACTCATTGATGGACCTCTGCTGCCGCAGCCGCATGGTCAACATTGAGTTCCACCTGGTGGGCATGTCACAGATTAGGCGGTTCTAGGGCAGGTTAAACTCCTTTTGGAGGTCAGCCAGACGAGCACTGGCATTATATGACCGGCGGAAATGCACACAGACTTTCCTGGCCTGCCTCAGGACATCCTGTAAGCCTGGGTACCAGCCCAAGAACCGCTGCACCACCAAGTTAAGAACGTGAGCCAAACAGGGCACATGGGTCAGTTGTCCCTGTCGGAGGGCAGAGAGGAGGTTGGTGCCATTGTCGCAAAGCACCATACCTGCCTTAAGCTTTTGTGGCGTCAACCACCTCTGAACCTGCCCCTGCAGAGCTGACAGAATCTCTACCCTAGTGTGGCTCCTGTTCCCCAAGCACACCAGCTCAAGCACCGCCTGGCATCTTTTGGCCTGCATGCTTGCGTAGCCCCTTGAACACCTATGGAGCACCGCTGGTTCCGAAGACAAATCAGCACAGGAAGAGGCCATTGAGGAAGAAGAGGAGGAGGAGGTGGAGGAGAGAGGTGTGGCAGAATCACCAATAGTAGTATTTTGGAGGCGTGGTGGTGGAACAACCTCCAACACTACTGCACCCTGTCCTGCATCCTTCCCAGCTGCCAGAAGAGTCACCCAGTGTGCAGTGAAAGATAGGTAACGTCCCTGTCCATGCCTGCTGGACCATGAGTCAGCGGTAATATGCACCTTACCGCTGACCGCCCTGTCCAGCAAGGCCAAGACATTGCCTTCCACATGCCGATAGAGAGCCGGAATCGCCTTCCGTGAGAAAGTGGTGTTTGGGAACCTGCCACTGAGGAACCGCACATTCCACAAACTCACGGAAGGGGGCAGAGTCTACCAACTGAAAAGGCAGCAGTTAAAGTGCTAGCAATTTAGTCAAGCTAGCATTCAACCGCTGGGCATGTGGATGGCTGGGAGTGAACTTCTTTCGGTGGTGCAGCAGCTGGGGCAGGGAAATTTGCCTGGTACAATCTGATGTCGGTGTATTGATAGCAGATTGTCCCTAAGTACTTGGCTGTGACACACCTAATTCTACACCTTCATTCCTCTCAGTGCGGGTCTCAGAGAGGACTGAAGGTATAGTGGGGTTGGAGATCCCAGCTGATGAGGAGCAAGGAGAGGTCCTCTTTGTTCTTTGGTGTGGGTCTTTTAGGTACGCTTGCCAACGAACTGCATGGCAGGTCAACATATGTCTGGTCAAGCATGTGGTGCCCAAGCGTGAGATGTTTTTGCCACGCAAGCTACGCTTGAGACATATGTTGCAAATAGCAGCGGTGGGATCTGATGCACTCGTCTCAAAAAAGGCCCACACCAAAGAACTTTTGGAATAACGGGCAGAGACAGCAGTGCCCTGCACATGCGGAGCTCTGCGGTGTCATGCAGTCATTGTGCTGCCCTTAAGCTGGCCCCTGGAGGGCATCCTGCCTCATTGGTGATGTACCTCTTCCTCCTCCTCCTCCTCCTCTCTCCTATCAGGCACCCACATGGAGCCAGTGACCTCATCATCCCCTCCCTCCTCATCACTGGAGCAAAGCTGGCAGAATGACTGCCAGATTGCTGTCCTTCTTGGGCACCCCCTCTCTCTGGGCTCACGTTACTGCCTTCCTCTAGCTGGGTACCATCATCGGAGCCTTCAAAACGCTGGGCATCCTCCTGGAGCATGTACTCAACACTGTGGTCAAACAGTTCGGGGGATTCCTCAGGAGGACATGTTGGGGCTAGGAAAGGAGTGACTGATGCCATTGAGCCGAGGGAAGAGGCCACGTTGGTAGCTGCTTTGCCAGACAAAGTACCCTGAGCCTGGGTGAGAGAGGATGAGGGCGCCTTGGTCATCCACTCTACCAAGTCTTCCGCATGTTGTGGCTCAACACGGTCAGCTGCCGAAAAAAAGGACAAGCGTGTCCCGCAGCCAAGTGCTGATGAGGATGCACCGTCTCCAGGACCAGCACTGTTGCCTCTAGACACAGAGCCTGCTTGCCCTCTTTTATTGGCTTGTGACTGTCTGTCTCTCCTTGTTGGCCTTCCAGACATACTAATGGCCTGCAGTGAGATGTAGCTGCACAAAGCTGGGATGTATATATATAGATACTGCAGCTAGCAGAATCAACTGCCTGCCTGTAGTATTATTAGTATGAGAACACCAACAATTGTCTATAGGTAGCTCTAGGTGCACACTGTGCAGAGGACGCAGTACACTAACTGTAAATACTGTAACTGCCTGCTGCCTGTGGTATTAATAGGAGCAGAACAACAGCAATTGCCTTCAGGTAGCTTTAGGTGCACACTGTGCAGAGGACGCAGTACACTAACTGTAAATACTGTAGCTGCCTGCCTGTGGGATTAATAGGATTAGAAGAACACCACCAAGTTTATTCAGGTAGCTTTAGGTGCACACTGTGCAGAGGACGCACTACACTAACTTGTAAATACTGCAGCTGCCTGCGGTACTGTACTAATAGGATCAGAAGAACACCACTAATTTTCTTCAGGTAGCTTTAGGTGCACACTGTGCAGAGGACACCGTACACTAACTGTAAATACTGTAGCTGCCTGCCTGTGGTATTAATAGGAGCAGAACAGCAATTGTCTCCAGGTAGCTTTAGGTGCACACTGTGCAGAGGACACAGTACACTAATTGTAAATACTGTAGCTGCCTGCCAGTGGTATTAATAGGATCAGAAGAACACCACTAATTTTCTTCAGGTAGCTTTAGGTGCACACTGTGCATAGGACACAGTACACTAACTGTAAATACGGTAGCTGTCTGCCTGTGGCATTAATAGGAGCAGAACAACAGCAATTGTCTCCAGGTAGCTTTAGGTGCACACTGTGCAGAGGACGCACTACACTAACTGTAAATACTGTAGCTGCCTTCCTGTGGTATTAATAGGATCAGAAGAACACCACTAATTTTCTTCAGGTAGCTTTAGGTGCACACCATGCAGGGGACGCACTACACTAAATTGTAAATACTGCAGCTGCCTGCGGTACTGTACTAATAGGATCAGAAGAACACCACTAATTTTCTTCAGGTAGCTTTAGGTGCACACTGTGCAGAGGACGCACTAAACTAACTTGTAAATACTGCAGCTGCCTGCGGTACTGTACTAATAGGATCAGAGAAACACCACTAATTTTCTTCAAGTAGCTTTAGGTGCACACTGTGCAGAGGACGCACTAAACTAACTTGTAAATACTGCAGCTGCCTGCGGTACTAAACTAATAGGATCCGAAGAACACCACTAATTTTCTTCAGGTAGCTTTAGGTGCACACTGTGCAGAGGACGCACTACACTAACTTGTAAATACTACAGCTGCCTTCGGTACTGTACTAATAGGGTCAGAAGAACACCACTAATTTTCTTCAGGTAGCTTTAGGTGCACACTGTGCAGAGGACGCACTACACTAATAGGGCGTACACACGGTCTGACTTTGTTCGGACATTCCGACAACAAAATCCTAGGATTTTTTCAGACGGATGTTGGCTCAAACTTGTCTTGCATACACACGGTCACACAAAGTTGTCGGAAAATCCAATCGTTCTGAACGCGGTGACGTAAAACACGTACGCCGGGACTATAAACGGGGCAGTGGCCAATAGCTTTCATCTCTTTATTTATTCTGAGCATGCGTGGCACTTTGTCCGTCGGATTTGTGTACACACGATTGGAATTTCCGACAACGGATTTTGTTGTCGGAAAATTTTATCTCCTGCTCTCCAACTTTGTGTGTCGGAAAATCCGATGGAAAATGTCCGATAGAGCCCACACACGGTCGGAATTTCCGACAACACGCTCCGATCGGACATTTTCCATCGGAAAACCCGACCGTGTGTACGGGGCATAACTGTAAATACTGTAGCTAATAGGACTAATAGGTTTAGAAGAACACCAGCAATTTTCTTCAGGTAGCTGTAAATACTGTAAAAACACCTGCCTGCCTGTCAGTAATAGGAAGAGAATAACAGGAACGGATCTAGCTAAACTGAATACAGTGTGTATATATATATATATATATATATATATATATATACACACACACACACACAACACCTAGGATGTATATATATTTACACAATACACTGTAAGTGCAGCTAACTGACTCGCCTGCCTACTCTATCTAACTTAAATCAAATGACACTGTCTCTCTGTCTATCTATCTCTCTCTCAACGCTAGAACACACTACACAGGGCCACCGTGTAGGCGGCCTTATATAGTGTGGGGCGTGTACCAGACCCCCTGAGGCATAATTGGTCAAAGCCACCCTGTACAGATGGAGCTGGGATTGGCCAAGCATGCGGGTCATAGTGCACCCATCCGAGACTGCTGCATCTGAGTCCTCTCAGGCGTGCCTCCCAGTCTTCCAGACTGTGTGAACACTCACCACCTATTCGGCTGCCTCTACGGAACTCCGGGAGACTTTCCTGGCAGTGTTCTCCCACTGTCCTCTTTTGCTCCTCCTGTACCTCCTGGCAAGGACACCTCTGTGTGTTGGAAGAAGGTCCTGTCTGCACCCGAGCCAATGCCCAAGCTCACCTCTTCCAGACTGGGGAGCTCCCTCAAAGGCCTCAACAACCTAACACTCCATCTCCATTCTTCCACCTGAACAACTCCTTTCCACCTGGGCTGACCCTGGGTATTTAAGGAGTCCTGCCCCCTGTGAATCCAAGTTGGGGATTGGTCAGGGCTCCTTAGAATACCCCAGGTGGCTCCATCTCCCCTCTCCACCTCTCTTTCCAGAAAACTCCAGAAGGTTCTACAAAGAAGTGGGAGGTCCTAGTGACATCACCTGTGAATCACCCAGCACTACTCTTGGTCACTCCCAACCCGGATCACAAAAACACACCCAAGCTTGGATGCTCGCCAAGCCTGGAATTTTACCTGTTTTTTTAAAAAAAACAACATTACTCTACTAACACACTAGAGGGTGCTACACATTTGAGACCTTAAAATGCAAGATCCTAGAGCACAGAGACTGATGGGAATGCACAGTATGGTGCTATGAAAATTCCTATACTAAATAATTTTATGAAGACCTCATTGATAATACTCAATAATACTTAGTATTATTATCTTTCCTGACCAGTTAGTCCGTTGCAGGTCAGGTCACCCTTGTATATGAGTAGAAGAGGTGGCAGCTACTATAACGCGGCTTGTTTATATTAACTTGTGTCAGGGCAAGATCCAAAATCCAATCTTGTTTAGGAGATTGCTGTGGGACCTATTTATTCAATAGTGATGAATACAAAGCATGATTACCACCATCAACAAATTCTTTCCTAACCATACCTTGCCCCAGTGGCGGTGCGTCCATAAGGGCGCACGGGCGCCGCCCCCTCTCTCCAGCCACCCCCTCTATGACCAATGGATAGATTCATGCATTGCGTGAATCTATCCATGGCTGCCGCTGCCACCCCCTATTCAGGTGTCTGGCAGGAGGTGTTTTTGAAGCACCTGATTAGAGCCATAGGCTCTAATAGGTGTCAAAAACGGTGACCTGCGAGAGCCATGCTTGGCGCTCGCAGTTCACCCAGGTAAGTTAGAAAAGCTAATGAATATTCGCATTTCTATCTCTGAACCACCTCTCTATCAATCAGGTGCTCGGGTCTGTTACCCATCACCTGATTGGCTGAAATGACAGGCGCTGTGATTGGACGCCTATCAGGCGTCCAATCGCCTATAGGAGAGTACGGGAGGAGAGGACAGGAGAAGACATGGAGGACATGGAGGAGCATGTCCATGGCAGACAGCACCATCACCCGCTGCCCCGCCGAGACAGGGTGAGTCCCGGGCAGACGGCGAGCGGGCGGGGGGGTTACAGTGGCAGCATTCAACGGGCACAGTGGCAGCATTCGATGGGCACAGTTGGAGTATTTAATGGCACAGTGGGAGTATTTATTGGCACAGTGGGAGCATTTGATGGCACAGTGGCAGCATTTGATAGCACAGTGGCAGCATTTGATGGCACAGTGGGAGCATTTGATGGCACAGTGGCAGCATTTGATGGCACAGTGGGAGCATTTGATGACACAGTGGGAGCGTTTAATGGGCACAGTGGCTGCGTTTGATGGGCACAGTGGCGGCAATTGAAGGGCACAGTGGCTGCATTTGATGGTACAGTGAGGCTGCAATTGATGAATTTTTTTCACAATTTTTCAGTTTGTTTGCACCCCCCAAAAATTTTGAGCACCAGTCACCACTGCCTTGCCCTGTATAGAAACTGTTTCTTACTTGAACTTTAAGCTGCACCACAGACAAATTATTTATTTCTTCTCAATAAGAAGAAAAAAGTGCATTGTAAATAATGCTGCCCATTAGACTCTACACCTCCTTCTAAAACATGTTTCACCCCGGAAGAGGAGAGGCTATACTTACCAAGCATATAGGTTCACAGTTTTTAAAATTTGGAGAGCACATTTGATATCGTCACTGAGGTCATCATCGTCAAATTCTAAAATACAAAACAAAAACACACACATATACATATTATATATATATATATATATATATATATATATATATATATATATATATAAAATAATTTCTGAAGAAATTACACTTTGCTACAATGTAAAGTAGTGAGTGTACATTTTGTATAACAGTGTAAATTTCCTGTCCCCTCAAAATAACTCAACACACAGCCATTAATGTCTAAACCGCTGGCAACAAAAGTGAGTACACCCCTAAGTGAAAATGTCCAAATTGGGCACAATTAGCCATTTCCTCTTCCTGGTGTCATGTGACTCGTTAGTGTTACAAGGTCTCAGGTGCGAATGGGGAGCAGGTGTCTTAAATTTGGTGTTATCGCTCTCACTCTCATACTGGTCACTGGAAGTTCAACATGGCACCTCATGGCAAAGAACTCTCTGAGGATCTAAAAAAAAGAATTGTTGCTCTACATCAAGATGGCCTAGGCTATAAGAAGTTTGCCAAAACCCTGAAACTGAGCTGTAACACGGTGGCCAAGACCATACAGAGATTTAACAGGACAGGTTCCACTCAGAACAGGCCTCGCCATGGTTGACCAAAGAAGTTGAGTGCATGTGCTCAGCGTTATATCCAGAGGTTGTCTTTGGAAATACAGTGGGGACAGAAAGTATTCAGACCCCCTTAAATTTTTCACTCTTTGTTATATTGCAGCCATTTGCTAAAATCATTTAAGTTCATTTTTTTTCCTCATTAATGTACACACAGCACCCCATATTGACAGAAAAACACAGAATTTTTGACATTTTTGCAGATTTATTAAAAAAGAAAAACTGAAATATCACATGGTCCTAAGTATTCAGACCCTTTGCTCAGTATTTAGTAGAAGCACCGTTTTGATCTAATACAGCCATGAGTCTTTTTGGGAAAGAAGCAACAAGTTTTTCACACTTGGATTTGGGGATCCTCTGACATTCCTTCTTGCAGATCCTCTCCAGTTCTGTCAGGTTGGATGGTAAACGTTGGTGGACAATTTTTAGATCTCTCCAGAGATGCTCAATTAGGTTTAAGTCAAGGCTCTGGCTGGGCCATTCAACAACAGTCACAGAGTTATTGTGAAGCCACTCCTTCGTTATTTTAGCTGTGTGCTTAGGGTCATTGTCTTGTTGGAAGGTAAATCTTCGGCCCAGTCTGAGGTCCTGAGCACTCTGGAGAAGGTTTTCATCCAGGATGTCCCTGTACTTGGGATATTCATCTTTCCCTCGATAGCAACCAGTCGTCCTGTCCCTGCAGCTGAAAAACACCCCCACAGCATGATGCTGCCACCACCATGCTTCACTGTTGGGACTGTATTGGACAGGTGATGAGCAGTGCCTGGTTTTCTCCACACACATACCGCTTAGAATAAAGGCCAGAAAGTTCTATCTTGGTCTCATCAGACCAGAGAATCTTATTTCTCACCATCTTGGAGTCCTTCAGGTGTATTTTTAGCAAACTCCATGCGGGCTTTCATGTGTCTTGCACTGAGGAGAGGCTTCCGTCGGGCCACTCTGCCATAAGGCCCTGACTGGTGAAGAGCTGCAGTGATGGTTGACTTTCTACAACCTTCTCCCATCTACTGACTGCATCTCTGGAGCTCAGCCACAGTGATCTTTGGGTTCTTCTTTACCTCTCTCACCAAGGCTCTTCTCCCCCGATAGCTCAGTTTGGCCGGATGGCCAGCTTTAGGAAGGGTTCTGGTCGTCCCAAACGTCTTCCATTTAAGGATTATGGAGGCCACTGTGCTCTTAGGAACCTTAAGTGCAGCAGAAATGTTTTTGTAACCTTGGCCAGATCTGTGCCTTGTCACAATTCTGTCTCTGAGCAGTTCCTTTGACCTCATGATTCTCATTTGCTCTGACATGCACTGTGAGCTGTAAGGTCTTATATAGACAGGTGTGTGGCTTTCCTAATCAAGTCCAATCAGTATAATCAAACACAGCTGGACTCAAATGAAGGTGTAGAACCATCACAAGGATGATCAGAAGAAATGGACAGCACCTGAGTTAAATATGAGTGTCACAGCAAAGGGTCTGAATACTTAGGACCATGTAATATTTCAGTTTTTCTTTTTTTTAAAAACTGCAAAAATGTCAACAATTCTGTGTTTTTCTGTCAATATGGGGTGCTGTGTGTACATTAATGAGGAAAAAAAATAACTTAAATGATTTTAGCAAAAGCTGCAATATAACAAAGAGTGAAAAATTTAAGGGGGTCTGAATACTTTCCGACCCTACTGTATGAGTGCTGCAGAGGTTGAAGGGGTGGGGGGACAGCCTGTCAGTGCTTAGACCATGCACCACACTGCATCAAATTAGTCTGCAGGGCTGTCATCCCAGAAGGAAGCCTCTTCTAAAGATGATGCACAAGAAAGCCCGCAGTTTGCTGAAGACAAGCAGACTAAGGACATGGATTACTGGAACCATGTCCTGTGGGCTGATGAGACCAAGATAAATGTATATGGTTCAGATGGTGTCAAGTGTGTGGCGGCAAACAGCTGAGGAGTACAAAGACAAGTGTCTCTTGCCTACAGTCAAGCATGGTGGTGGGAGTGTCATGGTCTGAGGCTGCATAAGTGCTGCTGGCACTGGGGAGCTACAGTTCATTGAGGGAACCATGAATGCCAACATGTACTGTGACATACTGAAGCCGAGCATGATCCCCTCCCTTCGGAGACTGGGCCGCAGGGCAGTATTCCAACATGATAACGACCCCAAACACACCTCCAAGATGACCACTGCCTTGCTAAATAAGCTGAGGGTAAAGGTGATGGATTGGCCAAGCATGTCTCCAGACCTAAACTCTATTGAGCATCTGTGGGGCATCCTCAAACAGAAGGTGGAGGAGCGCAAGGTCTCTAACATCCACCAGCTCCATGATGTCGTCATGGAGGAGTGGAAGAGGATTCCAGTGGCAACCTGTGAAGCTCTAGTGAACTACATGCCCAAGAGGGTTAAGGCAGTGTTGGAAAATAATGGTTTCCACACAAAATATTGACACTTTGGGCACAATTTTGACATTTTCACTTAGGGGTTTACTCACTTTTGTTGACAGCGGTTTAGATATTACCTCCTTAAAGAGGGAGTCCCGCGAAAAAAAACATTTAAATGTCAGCAGCTACAAATACTGCAGCTGCTGACTTTCAAAATAAGGACACTTACCCGTCTCAGTGTCCAGCGATGTCGGCACCCAAGGCCGAACCGTCACTCGGCTCTCGGGTGCTGCCACCGCCATCTTCTGTAAGGGAATCAGGAAATGAAGCCTTGCTACTACTGTGCCTACTGTGCATGCACGAGTCGCGCTGCGCAATCAGAATGGTCCCTGCTGTCTCTGGGACCCGTGTGTGTCCCAGCAGACAGTTTGGGGGGACGGGAAGTGGCGTAGACTGCCGTGGGAGTCTACGCCCGGAAGTGGGTGCAAATACCTGTATTAGGCAGGTATCTGCACTCCCCTCCCCCCTGAAAGGTGCCAAATGTGACACCAGGGGGGGAGGGTTCCAAAAAGCGGAGGCTCAATTTTTGTGTTAACCTCTGCTTTAATGACCAGGCCATATTTTGCGATACGGCGCCTCGTCCCTTTAACTGACAATTGCGCGGTCATGCGACGTTGTATCCGAATAAAATTAATGTCCTTTTTCCCACAAATAGCTTTCTTTTGGTGGTATTTGATCACCTCTGTGGCTTTTTTATTTTTTGCCAGCAGTTTAGACAAAAAAAGACTGACAATTTTGAAAAAAATATTTTTTTTTAAACTTTCTGCTATAATACATATCCAAAAAAATATTTTAAAAAGCTAATTTATTAATCAGTTCAGGCCGATATATATTCTTCTACATATTTTTGGTAAAAAAAAAAATCGCAATAGGCGTATATTGGTTTGCGCAAAAGTTATCGCGTCTACAAACTACATGATAGATTTAGTGACTACTTTTTTTTGTTTAATTGTTTTGACTGGTAATGGTGTCGATCTGCGATTTTTAGCAGGACTGCAACATTGCAGCGGACAAATCTGACCCCAAATGACTCTTTTTTTTTGGGGACCAGTGACATTATTACATTTAAAAAACACAACACAGAAAAGGTAGCACTATACACAACACGCTATGATATTCCCAGTGTGCTATCTTAAAGTACATACATATAAACATTATTATAGTCCATAAATGGTTACAGAGAGCTGCTGTGTTAATTGCATAAAGAGTGATATGAGAGTCCAATGTTCTTTCCAATTCCGTGAGACAAAAATGCTGTCACCAATACCTCCCCATGTGCAGGGAAGAAGGGGGGTGTGCAAATTCCCCCTACAGATAAAACTCTTACCAGAAATCACTGGAAAACAGCGCATAAACAACGGAATATTGTTTGGACAGGCTATCTCGGGATACTTCTTCTCCAAGTCTCGTTGATACCAGAAGACAAATCTCACACTCAAATGATCATTCAGAAAACGAGGAGGAAACACCATAGCGTAATCCCATTGATAAAATTTATTTTAAATTAAACAAAACACAACTTCCCCCTTTAGGACTCGGACTTACAAACTTGCAAAAATAAGCAGGCATGAATAACATTAAGTCAGCAAAGACACCCTAGGATCGTTTACGGCGTCCACTGAGCTGAAATCACCAGCGGTAGTCACAGCCGTATCTCCGATCGACATGCTGACGTCACTACTGTTTGTCGTATGGCTCCGCCCTGATGCATTTCATCATCCACTACATCATCTGAGGGTGTGGCCATACAACACAATGTGCCATTTTATACTCTAGCTCAGTGTTTCTCAACTCCAGTCCTCAAGGCGCACCAACAGGTCATGTTTTCAGGATTTCCACTATTTTGCACAGGTGATTTGATCAGTTTCACCACCTTAGTAATTACCACAGTCGTTTCATCTGAGGGAAATCCTGAAAACATGACCTGTTGGTGCGCCTTGAGGACTGGAGTTGAGAAACACTGCTCTAGCTGACCGGAAACATTTAACCCTTACGCTGTACATTTTCATCCCCTCACTGGTGTATTGCTACACAAGCAAGGATAATCAATCCGTGAACACAGTCGCACAGGTGCAACCAATTCCATCGGCACATATTGCTGCAACCAAGGCACGGGCAGCTCCACAAATGCGCCGATGCACACGGACTGATCATCAGCATGCCCCTTCCAAAAGTATCGCTGTAACAATATTAGCTTATAATATTATCTTAAGGAATTGGGAATTGCTATGCTAAAGTATACACTGCATTCACATTACATAAATCATGAAATTCTGCACCATTATTATTACATGATAAAAGCATATAACAAACCCATATGAAAAAAAAAAACATTACATTAAAAAACAGGAAAGAAAAGAACAATCAAAGAGAGATGATAGCTATAAAATATGAAGTTACTAATACGAACTAACATGCAACTTGACTTCACATAAACTCCCCCCTTTAATAACTCAATTTAATACTCAGCAACTTATACATATTTAAACGATATTGGATAATCTCCCCTGAAATAACCCATTGTATAGGATTACAGAGGGAGCAGATTCCCATCTAAAAGTTTAATATAATTGGGCTAAAATTAATAAATCTAAACAGACCATCAGTCAATTCATTAAACCCTATTAAGAGTTAAAGTTTAAAAAAATTTTTTTAAATATTTTTTTTTTAAATGTGGAATCTATGACACTTGCAATATTCTAATAGTCACTAATATAGCAGTTCACGTCCAATTCTACGTTCAAGCCATTGGGAGTGTTTCACTCTTGGATATAACTCATATTAAATTGGACCCCCTCCAGTTTGGATCTTGGTTGTGATGGTTTTTAAAGTGTAAGGGCACACATGGTATTTAAATCCAATTTCTATGTTTCTATATATGTTCCGAGATGTGTTTTTTCAGACTCCTTTTAGTGCCACAAGTAATGAACTCAGAGATATTGAAGATTTTATTTTTACCTGTGGAAGTAAATTCTGTTAGACCCCGGATAGGGTGATTAACTTTAGAGCAGGTTTGACATCTCCTGCATGCAAAAAAAAACGGCGCAGTCCCAAAACATGACAGGTCTGACCAGTGGATCTAACACTTTTCTAACCACCCTATCCCCAAAATTGGGAGCCTTTCTATTTATAAAGGAAGGGTTTCGCGAAAGAGCTTGATTGAGAACTCTATCCATGCATAAAATATGCCAATGGCGTTTGAAGATGTTCTCAATCTCTATTGTACATGAAAATTGGAGATGAATCCCCATTCCTGTCTAGAGTCACTAGAGCAATCTTTGTCTCTCAGACAGGCTTCTCGAGGAATACCCCCAACCTCATGTACAATTACGTTTAAATCATGTTCCCTATATTCTTTCTGTAAAAACCTATCCTTAATTATTTTAGACTGTATTTGGAAATCATTATCGGTGGTACAGTTAATTCTCACCTGCATCATCTGACCCTTCGGGATATTCCTTAGCCAATGGGGGCAGTGTCCACTACTTAACGGAAGGTAACTGTTCCTATCAATGGGTTTAAAATACACAGTGGTGGTCAGTGTATCCCCTTGTCTTAAAATATTGACATCCAGAAAATGTATCTGTTCCCTATTACTTTCATAGTCCAATTTAATATTGTTATCATTGGAATTGAGTTCTGACATAAATTCCTGTAGTGAACTCTCATTTCCCTCCCAAATGAAGAATAGGTCGTCAGTATACCTTCTGTAGAAGAGCAGACTCTCTTTTTTTGGCAAACCCAGGTTTGTCCTCCCACTCCCCCATAAATAGGTTTGCTAGACTTTGGGCAAATTTTGCCCCCATTGCAACTCCTCTTTTCTGTGAATAAAAATGATGATTGTACCAAAAGTAATTGTGCAGCAGGCAAAAGTCTAATGCCTGTCTCAAAAATACCTTTTGTTCAAATGGAACATCTTCCCTTTGGCTTAAAGCCCAATTCAGTGCCAGCAGAGCATCATCATGTTGGATGATGGTGTACAAAGATGACACATTAGCTGTCACTAGAAAAATTTCCTGTTTTCCTGACAAGTTGATTTCGCTGATAAAATGTAAAAGGTTTTTAGTGTCCTTTAAAAAAGCTTTTATCTGTAAGACACTAGCCTGTAGAAAGGTATCAAGATACTGTCCCATTCTAGCTGTGACAGACCCTATGCTATTCACAATCGGGCGTATTGGTGAATTCTCGAGGTCTTTATTTGGTAAGGTATAAATCATTGGAATTCGGCAGTAACTGGGTACTAGATATTTATTTTCTTTTTTATTCAGAACTTTTTTATCAAAGCCCAAATTGATCAGTCGTTGGAGATCCCTCTGGTAAGAGGTGGTGGGGTCTGAACTCAACTTGACATATGTGCTTTCATCAGATAACATATTGCCTCGCTGAGTATCGTAAAAACTTTTGTCCAAGATGACAACACCTCCACCTTTGTCAGCCGGCCGGACTATAATGTTTTTTCTGTCCTCAAGCTGTTCTATACCTTCCTGAATATAGCAAGGGGTTTATAGTTTTCTTGGGTATTACTTGTTCCAAATCTTTCAAAATACATTTTTTTATTTTGATGATTTCAGCTCAGTAGGGTAGGAGACGCCGTAAATGATCCTCTGGTGTGTTTGCTGACTTAATGTTATTCATGCCTGCTTATTTTTGCAAGTTTGTAAGTGCAAGTCCTAAAGGGGGGGAGTTGTGTTCTGTTTAATTTAAAATAAATTTTATCAATGAGATTACGCTATGGTGTTTCCGTTTGTTTTCTGAATGATCGTTTGAGTGTGAGATTCGTCTTCTGGTATCAACGAGACTTGGGGACGAAGTATCCCGAGATAGCCTGTCCAAACAATATTCCGTTGTTTATGCGCTGTTTTCCAGTGATTTCTGGTAAGAGTTTTATCTGTAGGGGGAATCTGCACACCCCCTTCTTCCCTGCACGTGGGGAGGTGTTGGTGACAGCATTTTTGTCTCATGGAATTGGAAAGAACTATGGACTCTCCTATCACTCTTTATGCAATCAACACAGCAGCTCTCTGTAACCGTTTATGGACTTTACTAATGTTTATATGTATGCACTTTAAGATAGCACTGGGAATATCATAGTGTGTTGTGTATAGTGCTACCTTTTCTGTGTTGTGTTTTTTATATGCTTTGTCTGCCTCTGGCAGGTTATATAGTAGCAGCTGTAGCCTTAATTGGCCCTATCTTTACCCAGTAAGGGATATTTACTGATTTATTTCACTGTCACATAAGTGCTTGTTTCTGTAGGAATGGGCCATTCTCGTTCTTTCTGTGACATTATTACAGTGATCAGTGCTATAAAATGCATTGATCAATGTAAAAATTACACTGGCAGGGAATGGATTAACACTAGGGAGCGATCAAGGGGTTAAGTGTGTTCTAACTGTAGGGCAGATGGGCTTACTGGCTCACTGTTCCCTAGATCTCTGCCATGTCACTATGCAAAACAGGGAATCGCCTTGTTTACATAGGCAGTTCCCCATTCTGCCTCTTCTCACCATTATTGCGGGCTGCCGGCGGACATAGAGTCCGCGGCACCTGTGGCACGTTCCCACGGCGCGCGCGCTTTCCTCCTTGCATGGACTGAGGTACAGTCAGTGAGCGTGAGCTGGTCAGCAAGTGGTTAAGGGCTGTCTGTTGAGTTATTTTGAGGGGACAGCAAATTTACACTGTTATACAAGCTGTACACTCACTGCTTTACAATGTAGCAAAGTGTAATCTCTTCAGTGTTGTTACATGAAAAGATATAATAAAATATTTACAAAAATGTGAGGGGTGTACTTACTTTTGTGAGATACTGTATATATACACAATTGTGCTCATAAGTTTACATACCCTGGCAAAATTTATGATTTATTGGCCATTTTTCAGAGAATATGAATAACACAAAAACATTTCTTTCACTCATGGTTAGTGTTTGGCTGAAGCCATTTATTATCAATCAACTGTGTTTACTCTTTTTAAATTATAATGACAACAGAAACCACCCAAATGACCCTGATCAAAGGTTTACATACATGATTTTGGCCTGATAACATGCACACAAGTTGACACAAAAGGGTTTGAATGGCTATTAAAGTGGTTGTAAACCCTTACAGACCACTTTTACCTACAGGTAAGCCTAGATTAAGGAAGTGGAATGTTATGCAATGGCCAAGTCAATCACCTGATCTGAATCCGATTGAGCGTGCATTTCAGTTGCTGAAGACAAAACTGAAGGGAAAATGCCCCAAGAACAAGCAGGAACTGAGGACAGTTGCAGTAGAGGCCTGGCAGAGCATAAACCCAGCGTCTGGTGATGTCTATGCGTTCCAGACTTCAGGCTGTAATTGACTGCAAAGGATTTGCAACCAAGTATTAAAAAGTGAAAGTTTGATTGATGATTGTTAATCTGTCCCATTACTTTTGGTCCCTTAAAAAGTGGGAGGCACATATCCAAACTGTTGTAATTCCTACACTGTTCACCTGATTTGTATGTAAATGCCCTCAAATTAAAGCTGAAAGTCTTGAATTAAAGCACATCTTGTTCGTTTCATTTCTAATCCATTGTGGTGGTGTAAAGAGCCATAAAGATTAGAATTGTGTCGATGTCCCAATATTTAAGGACCTGACCGTGTGTCTGTGTGCGTGTATATATATGTGTATATATATATATGTATGTATATATATATATATATATGTGTAGTACAGTGGTGGCTGGTGCTAAAAAAATTTTGGGGGGGCGCAAGCAAACTGAAAAAAACATCAATTGCGGCCTCACTGCACCCATCATATGCAGTCACTGTGCTCCATAAAATACAGCCACTGTGCCCATCTTATGCAGTCTGTGCCTGTGATATGCAGCCAATGCCCATCATAGGCAGCTTCTGTGCCCATCATATGCAGCCCCTGTGCCCATCACATGCAGCCTGTGCCCGTCATATGCAGCATGTGCCCATCATATGCAGCTTCTGTGCCCATCTTATGCAGCTTCTGTGCCCATCTTATGCAGTCTGTGCCCGTCATTTGCAGCTTCTGCCCATCATATGCATCTTCTGCCCATCATATGCAGCCTGTGCCCATCATATGCAGATTGTGCCCGTCATATGTAGCTTCTGCCCATCATATGCAGCCTGTGCCCGTCATAAGCAGCTTCTCCCCATCATATGCAGCCTCTGTGCCCATCATATGCAGCCTGTGCCTGTCATATGCAGCTTCTGCCCATCATACAGTATGCAGCATGTGCCCATCATATGTAGCCTGTGCTTGTCATAAGCAGATTCTGCCCATCATATGCAACCTGTGCCCAACATATGCAGCCTCTGTGCCCATCATATGCAGCCTCTGGGCCCATCATATGCAGCCTGTGCCAATCATATGCAGCTTCTGCCCATCATATGCAGCCTGTGCCCAACATATGCAGCCTCTGTGCCCATATTATGCAGTCTGTGCCTGTGATATGCAGCCTGTGCCCATCATATGCAGCTTCTGTGCCCATAATATGCAGCCCCTGTGCCCATCATATGCAGCCTGTGCCCATCATATGCAGCTTCTGTGCCCATCATATGCAGCCCCTGTGCCCACCATATGCAGCCCCTGTGCCCACCATATGCAGCCTGTGCCCATCATATGCAACTTCTGTGCCCATCTTATGCAGCCTGTGCCCATCTTATGCAGCTTGTGCCCGTCATATGCAGCTTCTGCCCATCATATGCAGCATGTGCCCATCATATGTAGCTTCTGCCCAGCATATGCAGCCTGTGCCCATCATAAGCAGCTTCCGCCCATCATATGCAGCCTCTGTGCCCATCATATGCAGCCTGTGCCTGTCATATGCAGCTTCTGCCCATCATATGCAGCCTGTGCCCATCATATGTTGCCTGTCCTCATCATAAGCAGATTCTGCCCATCATATGCAGCCTCTGCCTATTGTATGCAGCCTGTCCCCAACATATGCAGCCTCTGTGCCCATCATATGCAGCCTCTGTGCACATCATATGCAGCCTGTGCCAATCATATGCAACTTCTGCCCATCATATGCAGCCTGTGCCTGTCATAAGCAGCTTCTGCCCATCATATGCAGCCTCTGTGCCCATCATATGCAGCCTCTGTGCCCATCTTATGCAGCCTGTGCCCAACATATGCAGCCTCTGTGCCCGTCATATGCAGCCTCTGTGCCCATCATATGCAGCCCCTGTGCCCATCACATGCAGCCTGTGCCCGTCATATGCAGCATGTGCCCATCATATGCAGCTTCTGTGCCCATCTTATGCAGCTTCTGTGCCCATCTTATGCAGTCTGTGCCCGTCATTTGCAGCTTCTGCCCATCATATGCATCTTCTGCCCATCATATGCAGCATGTGCCCATCATATGCAGATTGTGCCCGTCATATGTAGCTTCTGCCCATCATATGCAGTCTGTGCCCGTCATAAGCAGCTTCTGCCCATCATATGCAGCCTCTGTGCCCATCATATGAAGCTTTTGCCCATCATATGCAGCCTGTGCCCAACATATGCAGCCTCTGTGCCCATCTTATGCAGTCTGTGCCTGTGATATGCAGCCTGTGCTCATCATATGCAGCTTCTGTGCCCATCATATGCAGCCCCTGTGCCCATCATATGCAGCCTGTGCCCATCATATGCAGCGCATGTGCCCGTAATATGCAGCCTGTGCCCATCATATGCAGCCTTTGCCCATCATATGCAGCCAGTGCCCATCATATGCAGCCAGTGCCCGTCATATGCAGCTTCTGCCCATCATATGCAGCCTGTGCCCAACACATGCAGCCTCTGTGCCATTCATATGCAGCCTGTGCTCATCTTATGCAGCCTGTGCCCAACATATGCAGCATGTGGCCATCATATGCAGCCTGTGCCCGTCATATGCAGCTTCTGTGCTTATCTTATGCAGCTTCTGTGCCCATCAAATGCAGCATGTGCCCGTCATATGTAGCTTCTGTCCATCACATGCAGCCTGTGCCCAACATATGCAGCCTCTGTGCCCATCATATGCAGCCTGTGCCCATCATATGCAGCTTCTGTGCCCATCATAAGCAGCTTCTGCCTATCATATGCAGCATGTGCCCGTCATATGCAGCTTCTACCCATCATATGCAGCCTGTGCCCGTCATATGCAGCTTCTGCCCATCATATGCAGCCTGTGCCCAACATATGCAGCCTCTGTACCCATCATATGCAGCCTCTGTACCCGTCATATGCAGCATGTACCCATCGTATGCAGATTTTGTGCCCATATTATGCAGCTTTTCTGCCCATCGTATGCAGCTTTTGTGCCTATATTATTCAGCTTTTGTGCCCATCTTATGCAGCTTCTGTGCTCATCATATGCAGCATGTGCCCATCATATGTAGCTTCTGCCGATCATATGTAGCCTGTGCTCGTCATAAGCAGATTCTGCCCATCATATGCAGCCTCTGCCTATCATATGCAGCCTGTGCCCAACATATGCAGCCTGTGCCCATCATGTGCAGCCTCTGTGCCCATCATGTGCAGCCCGTGCCAATCATATGAAGCTTTTGCCCATCATATGCAGCCTGTGCCCAACATATGCAGCCTCTGTGCCCATCTTATGCAGTCTGTGCCTGTGATATGCAGCCTGTGCTCATCATATGCAGCTTCTGTGCCCATCATATGCAGCCCCTGTGCCCATCTCATGCAGCTTCTGTGCTCATCATATGCAGCCTGTGCCTGTCATATGTAGCTTCTGCCCATCATATGCAGCCTGTGCCCATCATATGCAGCCTCTGTGCCCAAGATATGCAGCCTCTGTGCCCATCATATGCAGCCTGTGCCCATTATATGCAGCCTGTGCCCAACATATGCAGCCTCTGTACCTGTCATATGCAGCATGTTCCCATCATATGCAGCTTCTGCCCCTCATATGCAGCTTCTGTGCCCATCTTATGCAGCTTCTGTGCCCATCTTATGCAGCTTCTGTGCCCATCATATGCAACCTGTACCCATCATTTGCAGGCTGTGCCCATCATATACAGCCCCTGTGCCCATCTTATGCAGTTTGTGCCTGTGATATGCAGCTTTTGTGCCCATCTTATGCAGCCTGTGCCCAAGATATGCAGCTCCTGTGCCCATCATATGCAGCTTCTGTGCCCATCATATGCAGCTTCTGTGCCCATCATATACAGCTTCTGTGCCCATCATATGCAGCTTCTGTGCCCATCATATGCAGCATGTGCCTGTCATATGCAGCCTGTGCCCGTCATATGCAGCCTGTGCCCGTCATATGCAGCTTCTGTCCATCATATGCAGCCTGTGCCCAACATATGCAGCCTCTGTGCCCAACATATGCAGCCTGTGTCTATCATATGCAGCTTCTGTGCCCATCATATGCAGCCTCTATACTCATCATATGCAGCCTGTGCCCATCATATGCAGCTTCTGTGCCCATCTTATGCAGCTTTTGTGCCCATCTTATGCAGCTTCTGTGCCCATCATATGCAGCCTGTGCCGCTCTTATGCAGCTTCTGTGCCCATCATATGCAGCCTGTGCCTGTCATATGCAGCCTGTGCACGTCATATGCAGCTTCTGCCCCTCATATGCAGCTTTTGTGCCCTTATTATGCAGCTTTTGTGCCCATCTCATGCAGCTTCTGTGCTCATCATATGCAGCCTGTGCCTGTCATATGTAGCTTCTGCCCAGCATATGCAGCCTGTGCCCATCATAAGCAGCTTCTGCCCATCATATGAAGCCTGTGCCCATCATATGCAGCCTGTGCTCAACATATGCAGCCTCTGTACCCATCGTATGCAGATTTTGTGCCCATATTATGCAGCTTTTCTGCCCATCGTATGCAGCTTCTGTGCCCATCATATGCAGCATGTGCACATCATATGTAGCTTCTGCCCATCGTATGCAGCCTGTGCCCATCATAAGCAGCTTCTGCCCATCATATGCAGCCTGTGCCCATCATATGCAGCCTCTGTGCCCAACATATGCAGCCTCTGTGTCCATCATATGCAGCCTGTGGCCATTATATGCAGCCTGTGCCCAACATATGCAGCCTCTGTACCTGTCATATGCAGCATGTGCCCATCACATGCAGCTTCTGCCCCTCATATGCAGCTTCTGTGCCCATCTTATGCAGCTTCTGTGCCCATCTTATGCAGCTTCTGTGCCCATCATATGCAACCTGTGCCCATCATATGCAGGCTGTGCCCATCATATGCAGCCCCTGTGCCCATCTTATGCAGTTTGTGCCTGTGATATGCAGCTTTTGTGCCCATCTTATGCAGCCTGTGCCCAACATATGCAGCTCCTGTGCCCATCATATGCAGCTTCTGTGCCCATCATATACAGCTTCTGTGCCCATCATATGCAGCTTCTGTGCCCATCATATGCAGCATGTGCCTGTCATATGCAGCCTGTGCCCGTCATATGCAGCCTGTGCCCGTCATATGCAGCTTCTGCCCATCATATGCAGCCTGTGCCCAACATATGCAGCCTCTGTTCCCAACATATGCAGCCTGTGTCCATCATATGCAGCTTCTGTGCCCATCATATGCAGCCTCTGTACTCATCATATGCAGCCTGTGCCCATCATATGCAGCTTCTGTGCCCATCTTATGCAGCTTTTGTGCCCATCTTATGCAGCTTCTGTGCCCGTCATATGCAGCCTGTGCCGCTCTTATGCAGCTTCTGTGCCCATCATATGCAGCCTGTGCCCGTCATATGCAGCCTGTGCACGTCATATGCAGCTTCTGCCCCTCATATGCAGCTTTTGTGATCATATTATGCAGCTTTTGTGCCCATCTTATGCAGCTTCTGTGCCCATCATATGCAGCCTGTGCCTGTCATATGTAGCTTCTTCCCAGCATATGCAGCCTGTGCCCATCATAAGCAGCTTCTGCCCATCATATGAAGCCTGTGCCCATCATATACAGTCTGTGCTCAACATATGCAGCCTCTGTGCCCATCATATGACGCTTCTGTGCCCGTCTTTTGCAGCCCGTGCCCAACATATGCAGCCTCTGTACTCGTCATATGCAGCATGTGCCCGTCATATGCAGCTTCTGCCCTTCATATGCAGCTTTTGTGCCCATCTTATGCAGCTTCTGTGCCCTTCTTATGCAGCTTCTGTGCCCATCTTATGCAGCATGTGCCCGTCATAAGCAGCTTCTGCCCATCATATGCAGCATGTACCCGTCATATGCAGCTTCTGCCCATCATATGCAGCCTGTGCCCAACAAATGCAGCCTCTGTACCCATCATATGCAGTATGTGCCCGTCATATGCAGCTTCTGCCTCTCATATGCAGCTTTTGTGCCCATCTTATGCATCTTCTGTGCCGATCATATGCAGCATGTGCCCGTCATATGTAGCTTCTGCCCATCATATGCAGCCTCTGCCTGTCATAAGCAGCTTCTGCCCATCATATGCAGCATGTGCCCGTCATATGCAGCTTGTGCCCATCATAAGCAGCTTCTGCCCATCATATGCAGCATGTGTCCGTCATATGCAGCTTCTGCCCATCATATGCAGCCTGTGCCCATTATATGCAGCTTCTGCCCATCATAAAGAGCTTCTGCCCATCATATGCAGCCTCTGTGCCCATCATATGCAGCCTGTGTCCTTCATATGCAGCCTGTGCCCAACATATGCAGCCTCTGTGCCAGTCATATGCAGCCTGTGCCTGTCATATGCAGCTTCTGCCCCTCATATGCAGCTTTTGTGCCCTTCTTATGCAGCTTCTGTGCCCATCTTATGCAGCTTCTGCCCATCATATGCAGCATGTGCCCATCATATGCAGCTTCTGCCCATCATATGCAGCCTGTGCCCTTCATATGCCACCTCTGCCCATCATATGCAGCCTGTGCCCTTCATATGCCACCTCTGCGCATCATATGCAGCTTCTGTGCCCATCATACGCAGCTTCTGTGCCCATCTTATGCAGCTTCTGTGCCTGTCATATGCAGCCTGTGTTCATCTCATGCAGCTTCTGTGCCAGTCATATGCAGCCTGTCCCCATCATATGCAGCCTGTGCCCATCATATGCAGCTTCTGCCCCTCATATGCAGCTTTTGTGTTCATATTATGCAGCTTTTATGCCCATCTTATGCAGCTTCTGTGCCCATCATATGCAGCCGGTGCCCGTCATATGTAGCTTCTTCTCGTCATATGCAGCCTGTGCCCATCATAAGCAGCTTCTGCCCATCATATACAGCCTGTGTCCAACATATGCTGCCTCTGTGCCCATCATATGACGCTTCTGTGTCCATCTTTTTCAGCCTGTGCCCAACATATGCAGCCTCTGTACCCGTCATATGCATCATGGGCCCGTCATATGCAGCTTCTGCCCCCAATATGCAGCTTTTGTGCCCATCTTATGCAGCTTCTGTGCCCATCATATGCAGCATGTGCCCGTCATATGTAGCTTCTGCCCATCATATGCAGCCTGTGCCCGTCATAAGCAGCTTTTGCCCATCATATGCAGCATGTGCCCATCTTATGCAGCTTCTGCCCATCATATGCAGCATGTGCCCATCATATGCAGCTTCTGCCCATCATATGCAGCCTGTGCCCTTCATATGCCACCTCTGCCCATCATATGCAGCTTCTGTGCCCATCATATGCAGCCTGTGCCCTTCATATGCCACCTCTGCCCATCATATGCAGCTTCTGTGCCCATCATATGCAGCTTCTGTGCCCATCATACGCAGCTTCTGTGCCCATCTTATGCAGCTTCTGTGCCTGTCATATGCAGCCTGTGTTCATCTCATGCAGCTTCTGTGCCAGTCATATGCAGCATGTGCCCTTCATATGCAGCCTGTGCCCATCATATGCAGCCTGTCCCCATCATATGCAGCCTGTGCCCATCATATGCAGCTTCTGCCCCTCATATGCAGCTTTTGTGCCCATATTATGCAGCTTTTATGCCCATCTTATGCAGCTTCTGTGCCCATCATATGCAGCCTGTGCCCGTCATATGTAGCTTCTTCTCGTCATATGCAGCCTGTGCCCATCATAAGCAGCTTCTGCCCATCATATACAGCCTGTGTCCAACATATGCTGCCTCTGTGCCCATTATATGACGCTTCTGTGTCCATCTTTTTCAGCCTGTGCCCAACATATGCAGCCTCTGTACCCGTCATATGCATCATGGGCCCGTCATATGCAGCTTCTGCCCCCAATATGCAACTTTTGTGCCCATCTTATGCAGCTTCTGTGCCCATCATATGCAGCATGTGCCCATCATATGTAGCTTCTGCCCATCATATGCAGCCTGTGCCTGCCATAAGCAGCTTTTGCCCATCATATGCAGCATGTGCCCATTTTATGCAGCTTCTGCCCATCATATGCAGCCTGTGCCTGTCATATGCAGCTTCTGCCCATCATATGCAGTCTGTGCCCAACATATGCAGCCTCTGTACCGTCATATGCAGTATGTGCCCGTCATATGCAGCTTCTGACCCTCATATGCAGCTCTTGTGCCCATCTTATGCAGCTTCTGTGCCCATCATATGCAGCATGTGCCCGTCATATGTAGCTTCTGCCCATCATATAGACACAAAAGAAACAAAAAAAGGCGCCTCTAAGTGCAGAAGAATGACACTTTTAATGCCCCAAAAAGGGTTAAAAACACTTACAGAAAAGAAGTGGTTATTAGGCACATCATGACTGGAGCTGCATTGGAAGGGATGACGGTCAGGGGAAGCCTTCAGATGGAATGGATGTAGACACTAAACACAGCGGTGTAAGACACAGGGAGCCGCTGTGAGACCGGCATCATCAGCTGGAAGGAAGACGAACCCGGAAGTTAGCGCCATACTTTAACATGGTATTTTAGGTTGTTTTAACTATCCCCATTTTTAACGAATTATTATTGATAGCAGTAAGTTTCCCCCAAGGTCCGTAGTTTTATATCGACATTAGCCTGCCCACACCATCCCCATCTTGCAGGCCCTATGATCTATGATTGGTCACCAACCGTCATCTTTTCTGTTATATGTCTTGCAAGCTCCATGATTGGTCAATGTTCTGCATTGATCCATACATTATATTAGTATTTATATTTATTACTATTATTTTTTATTTTTTATATATATTTGTTATACATATTTTTTAATTTTCCCGTCTTGTATGCTTTTTACAATTGGTTTTTAGATTGCTGTAGCAGGTATCCACTTGTTTCTCTTCATTTATATGCAAAAACGAACTGTTCACAAGTAAATAAATGTTTCCTTGCTGCCCCCGCCCACTGGCCAATCCACTGTCAGTGGGTGTGTATATATTCCTTTCAAGTCATCAGCATGGCCATAGGTTGATAAAGGAACGACTGACGGTTCCGAAACGCGTCCCTTTCTGATGACATCACATCCTCGTCCAGGCTGCTTGTTTGCGGTTCAGGCTGGTTATTGAGCCGCCCTGTGGATGACATCACTTCCGGGTTCGTCTTTCTTCCTTCCAGCTGATGATGCCGGTCTCACAGCGGCTCCCTGTGTCTTACACCGCTGTGTTTAGTGTCTACATCCTTTCCATCTGAAGGCTTCCCCTGACCGTCATCCCTTCCAATGCAGCTCCAGTCATGATGTGCCTAATAACCACTTCTTTTCTGTAAGTGTTTTTAACCCTTTTTGGGGCATTAAAAGTGTCATTCTTCTGCACTTAGAGGCGCCTTTTTTTGTTTCTTTTGTGTCTATATAGAGCCTGCTTCAGTCTTATAAAAGTTGCAGCCCTTTCTGCTGAAGATTATTCCATCATCCCATCATATTCACCCAACCTCTTTCATTTTGGATTGCCTAATTGTAGTAGAGACATTATCTGGATCATGTTAGCCCTGTGCTCCCTATAAACCCTTTTTTATCTGCCCATCATATGCAGCCTGTGCCCATCATAAGCAGCTTCTGCCCATCATATGAAGCATGTGCCCGTCATATGCAGCTTGTGCCCGTCATAAGCAGCTTCTGCCCATCTTATGAGGCATGTGTCTGTCATATGCAGCTTCTGCCCATCATATGCAGCCTGTGCCCGTCATATGCAGCTTCTGCCCATCATATGCAGCTTCTGCCCATCATATGCAGCCTCAGTGTCCAACATATGCAGCCTCTGTGCCCATCATATGCAGCCTGTGCCCATCATATGCAGCCTCTGTGCCCAACATATGCAACCTTTGTGCCAGTCATATGCAGCCTGTGCCTGTCATATGCAGCTTCTGCCCCTCATTTGCACCTTTTGTGCCCATATTATGCAGCTTCTGTGCCCATCTTATGCGGCTTCTGCCCATCATATGCAGCATGTGCCCATCATATGCAGCTTCTGCCCATCATATGCAGCCTGTGCCCATCATATGCAGCTTCTGCCCATCATATGTAGCCTGTTCCCAACATATGCAGCCACTGTGACCCCCCCTCACCCGCCATCAGACCGGCACTTATCCCATCCGGGTGACGGCAGAAAGCTGGGGGATGGGCAGGCGACGGATCCTGCATCCCATGCGTCTCCTCCTCCATTCCAAGCTGTTGGGTCCTCGTCCTCTCCTCCTGTATCAGCGGCAACAGAGGAGTCCGATCCTCCAGCTTCCTCCAGATTGAGTGTCTCTTCCGCCAAGGTGCCGGGCATTCAATAGGATGCCCGGCACTCTGGCCAATTGGGAAACAGGTCTCTCTGACCTGCCTCCTGATTGGCGGGGGACACTGTGATGTAAAAATAGCGAAAATGAATTTGCTATGGTCACACAACAGGGTGGGATCAGGGCGAACTCTCTGCCCCCCGAGCCCACCCTTTTCTTGAAGCCTATTAGAGCCTCAGGCTCTAATCTCATGCTTAAAAAAAAAAAACATACCCCCGCCTACGCTGCCATGAAAGTCCATGCGTCCGGCGTCCTGAAAGGGGCCGGGTGCATGGATTGGGAGGTGGCGGCAGGGATTAGGAGGACAGCGCCCTTGCGCCCACAATGCATGGGACAGCCCTTGATACAGTATCTCACAAAAGGGAGTACACCCCTCACATTTTTGTAAATATTTTATTATACCTTTTCATGTGACAACCCTGAAGAAATGACACTTTGTGAGTAGTGAGTGTACAGCTTGTATAACAGTTCAAATTTGCGGTCCCCTCAAAACAACACACACAGCCATTAATGTCTAAACTGCTGGCAACAAAAGTGAGTACACCCCTAAGTGAAAATGTCCAAATTAGGCACAATTAGCAATTTTCCCTCCCTGGTGTCATGTGACTTGTTAGTGTTACAAGGTCTCAGGTGTGAATGGGGACAGGTGTTGTAAATATGGTGTTATTGCTCTCACTCTCTCACACTGGTCATTGGAAGTTCAACATGGCACCTCATGGCAAAGAACTCTCTGTGGATCTTAGAAAAAAATTGTTGCTCTACATAAAGATGGCCTAGGCCATAATAAGATTGCCAAAACCATGCAGTGGTTTAACAGGACAGGTTCCACTCATAACAGGCCTCGCTATGGTCGACCAAAGAAGTTGAGTGCACATGCTCAGCGTCATATCCAGAGGTTGTCTGTGGGAAATAGAGGTATGATTGCTGCCAGCATTGCTGCAGAGGTTGAAGGGGTGGGGGGGTTCAGCCTGTCAGTGCTCAGACAATACGCTGCACACTGCATCAAAATGGTCTACATGGCTGTCATCCCAGAAGGAAGCCTCTTCTAAGGATGATGTACAAGAAAGCCTGCAAACAGTTTGCTGAAGACAAGCAGACTAAGGACGTAGATTACTGGAACCATGTGCAGTAGTCGATGAGACCAAGATAAACTTATTCGGTTCAGATGGTGTCACACGTGTGTGATTGCAACCAGGTGAGGAGTGTGTCTTGCCTACAGTCAACCATGATGGTCGGAGTGTCATGGTCTGGGGCTGCATGAGTGCTGCCGGCACTGGGGAGCTACAGTTCATTGAGGGAACCATGAATGCCAACATGTACTGTAACATACTGAAGCAGAGGATGTTCCCCTCCCCTTGGGGACTGGGCTGCATGGCAGTATTCCAACATGATAACGACCCCAAACACACCTTCAAGATGACCACTGTCTTGTTAAAGAAGCTGAGGGTAAAGGTGATGGACTGGCCAAGCATGTCTCCAGACCTAAACCCTATTGAGCATCTGTGGGGCATCCTCAAATGGAAGGTGGAGGAGTGCAAGGTCTCTAACATCCACCAGCTCTTTGATGTCATCATGAAGGAGTGGAAGAGGACTCCAGCTGCAACCTGTGAAGCTCTGGTGAACTCCATGCTCAAGAGGGTTAAGGCAGTGCTGGAAAATAATGATGGCCACACAAAATATTGACACTTTTGGCCCGCCCAATTTGGACATTTTCATTTAGGGGTGAAACCGCCAACGGTTTAGACATTGTTGGCTGTGTGTTGAGTTATTTTGAGGGGACAGCAAATTTACACTGTTATACAAGCTGTACACTCACTATTTTACATTGTAGCAAAGTGTCATTTCTTCAGTGTTGTCACATGAAAAGATAATAAAATATTTACAAAAATGTAAAGGGTGTACTCACTTTTGTGAGATACTGTATGTGTGTGTATGTATATATATGTTTATTACCTCAAGAATAATCATGCGCTAACAAATAAGATAAAGTAAATTAAATATTATCAATTCATCCTTTCATACAACATATAAACGTATTTTAATGGGATTTTATATGATAGACCAACACAAAGTGACACATTTTTGTGAAGAAAATGATAAATGGTTTTAAAAATTTGTTACGAATAAATATCTGAAAAGTGTGGCATGCATTTGTATTCAGCCCCTCTTACTCTGATACCCCTAACTAAAATCTAGCGGAACAATTGCCTTCAGAAGTCACCTAATTAGTAAATAGAGTCCACCTGTGTGCAATTTAATCTCAGTATAAGTACAGACGTTCTGTGAAGCCCTCAGAGGTTTGTTAGAGCACCTCTTTGAACAAACAGCTTCATGAAGTCCAAGGAACAAACCAGGCAGGCCAGTGATAATGTTGTAGAGAAGTTTAAAGCAGGGTTAGGTTATAAAAAAAATATCCCAAGCTTTGAATATCTCACAGAGCACTGTTCAATCCATCATCCGAAAATGGAAAGATTATGGCACAACTGCAAACCTACCAGGACATGGCCATCCACCTAAACTGACTGGCTGGGCAAGGAGAGCATTAATTAGAGAAGCAGCCATGAGGCCCATGGCAACTCTGAAGAAGCTGCAGAGATCCACAGCTCAGGTGGGAGAATCTGTTGACAGGACAACTATTAGTCATGAGCTCCACAAATCTGGCCTTTATGGAAGCGTGGCAAGAAGAAAGCCATTGTTGAAAGAAAGCTATAAGAAGTACCTTTAACAATCTGCGAGAAGCCATGTGGAGGACACAGCAAACATGTGGAAGAAGGTGCTCTGGTCAGATGAGACCAAAATTGAACTTTTTGGCCTTAAAGCAAAACACTATGTGTGGCAGAAAACGAATACTGCACATTACCCTGAACACACCATCCCCATCATGAAACATGGTGGTGGCAGCATCATGTTGTGGGGATGCTTTTCTTCAGCAGGCACAGGGAAACTGGTCAGAATTAATGGGAAGATGGATGGAGCCAAATACAGGGCAATCTTAGAAGAAAACCTGTTAGAGACTGCAAAAGACTTGAGACTGGGGCAGAGGTTCACCTTCCAGCAGGACAACGACCCTAAACCTACAGCCAGAGCTACAATGGAATGGTTCACTGTAGATCAAAGCATTTGCATGTGTTAGAATGGCTCAGTCAAAGTCCAGACCTAAATCCAATTGGGAATCTGTGGCAAGACTTGAAAATTGCTGTTCGCAGAAGCTCTCCATCCAATCTGACAGAACTTGAACAATTTTGCAAAGAAGAATGGGCAAAAATGTCACTCTGTAGATGTGCAAAGCTGGTAGAGACATCTCCAAAAAGACTTGCAGCTGTAATTGCAGCAAAAGGTGGTTCTACAAAGTATTGACTCAGGGGGGCTGAATACAAATGCATGCCACACTTTTCACATACTTATTTGTAAAAGGTTTTGAAAACCATTTATTATTTTCCTTCCACTTCACAATTATGTGCCACTTTATGTTGGTCTATCACATAAAATCCCAATAAAATACATTTACGTTTTTGGTTGTAACATAATTTGGAAAATTCAAGGGGTATGAATACTTTTTCAAGGCACTGTAAACTCTATAGATATAATGAATGAAATTAGGGGACTGCTGCAACCCACCACCTATCTAGGTGTAAGATATGATAAAACTAAAAAGAACACATAAGAATGTGCTGTCCCTTTAAAATAAATATAGTAAAAATAATGGATATAATTCCAATTCATGTGAATGATGCTAAACTACGGTGGTAAATCAATAGTGTAATAAACATATAAACTTCAAATATAGTGCATAAATTGTAAAAAAAAAGAAAATAAAAAAGTCCAAATAAAGGGCAAATATAGTGCCAAGTGTCCAATCCTCCATGCTCTTCCTATCCTTCCATATCCTTGTGTGGAAATCCTGAGCAGACCACACCACCATAGAAAGAATGTGCCACCAAAGCCTCTTCATCACAAAAAGTTAATGAGCTCCTTACCAGATTGATAGATCTCAAATAGAGATCAAGAAACCTTTTGCTGCTCAGCAGTCAAATAAAACCACGATCCAGGAAATTACACTCCCTGTTCCTAAATCAGTTTATTCAACCGAGGATTAAGGTGCAAAGGAGGCCAATATAGTGTAGTATTTTCTGCAAGCTATTTATTAATAAATAATAAAATCTCACTTACAAAATACCGTACATAAATTCAAACAGCATGTAGCTTTTTATACAGGCATCTTCAGAGCTTTCACCTGGTGTGCAGAATGACATCACGTGTGAGGCCCCTCCCAACGTGTTTTTCCGTAACAAGCGTTGTCTGGAGAACTGAGGATTGGACACTTGGCACTATATTTGCACTTTATTTGGACTTTTTTATTTTCTTTTTTTTAAGAGAATTCCTCTAACTCCCTGTTATGTCTCTGGGATAGGAAGGGGAAGTAAACATTTCTGTAATGGTACACAGACAGCAGAAAACAAAAAACTGGCAGAAGTTTTCTCTCCTCCCTGTTCTATTCAAAATGAAAAAAAAAGAAAAAAGAAAAAGAAAAAAATGCCCTTTTAGGCTATGGGTATTATACTCTAATATAGAAGTAAACTTAAATATTGTAATTGAAGGGCAAAAATATATGATGGAACAAATGATAACTTTGTTCAAGATTTTCAAAATTACATTTTATTTACTTACTCGTGCAGTTTATTTTGCATCGATTTTCACCATAATGTTTAGGATCAAAACACCAATCC
Source organism: Lithobates clamitans (assembly GCA_037952925.1). Lineage (NCBI taxonomy): Eukaryota > Metazoa > Chordata > Amphibia > Anura > Ranidae > Lithobates > Lithobates clamitans. The sequence goes on along the minus strand of JBBGZY010000293.1, from coordinate 4,358,226 downwards.
GAGCCAATTCGAAATATTCCATGTGAAGAATTACCTTTCAGAATGCAATTCTCATTTACGGAGAACTGATCAAGCAAGCAGAAAACTGTGAGGAAGAAAAAATAAATACATGTCTGGTTATAAGGTAATAAGCTAATGGTTAAGTATAATTGTACATAAAGAAAAAATTATACGCACACAGTATATGTATTGAACGCTTAAAACTCCCCTGTCCCTCTCAGGAAATCTCAAATTGTGTAAAAATTATTTTACACACCAGCTAAAAAAATAAATAAAGCTGCTAATAGTGACCAGTGATCACTTCCATGATGTTTAAATCATATGTGTTGTGCTTAAATAAATCACAATATGTGATCAAAAGTATGTGTATAAAATATAGCATAAATACAGTAAATACTCATTGCAATATGAAATCCCAATATGTGGTCAAAAAAATATAGTGCGTCAATTATGACATAAATTTCATAATCATTCCAACATTCAAGCAACACAAGTGCAAATGTGAAAACAGTGAAAAAAGTGTAATGCCGCGTACACACGAGCGGACTTTATGGCAGACTTTGTCCGGCGGATGTGATTTCGTCGGACAATACGATCGTGTGTGGGCTCCAGCGGACTTTGTTTTCTCAAAAGTTGGACGGACTTAGATTTGAAACATGTTTTAAATCTATCCGTCGAACTCGAGTCCGGTCGAAAAGTCCGCTCGTCTGTATGCTAGTTCGACGGACAAAAAGCCATGCTAGGGCAGCTATTGGCTCCTGGCTATGAACTTCATTGTTTTAGTCCGGTCGTACGTCATCACGTACGAATTCGACGGACTTTGGTGGATTGTGTGTAGGCAAGTCCGCTCATTTGGAAAGCTTGTCGTAAAGTCCGTTGAAAAGTCTGCCGGGCAAAGTCTGCCGTAAAGTCCGCTCGTGTGTATGCGGCAAAAGTCCGTGAAACATTCCAAACGTCAAATGCTGTAAACAGAGAATGTGTGCTCTTGCATGAAATCTCCACCTTTCCCCTTTGGGCATTCTTTCACCTTAGATATATGACCCTGCATTTGCACTTGTGTTGTTTGAATATTGAAATGCTTATTATTTTTATGTTATCATTCATGCACTATACTTTTGAGCACATATCATGATTTATTTTAGTACAGCACACATATTTTTATAAATCTCAACTTGAGGAGAGAGGGAGGTGCCATCCTAGGACAAAAAGCATGTTAGGATCACAGTGCTGTCATATTTTGAATGACAATTATTCAGTCATGTAGCGCTGTACCCAAATGAATTTTATATATATATTTTGAGACAGATAGAGATTCATTTTAATGGTATTTATTCACCACTGTTGTTTCTTATTTTTTGCTATATAAAAGGAAAAAAATACTGAATATTTTGGAAAAAACCTTTTAGTTGTTCTTAGTTTTTAGTTATCAAATAAATAATCATTTTTAAAAGAAAAAAATTTAGGCCAAAATATATTCTTCCACATTTCTTAGGTAAAAAAAAATCTATATATTAATTAATCTGTATGAAAGTTATAGAGTCTACAAACTATGGTAAATCTGAAAATTAAACAATCCTGATGTACTGACTGCCTATCTGAATTCTTAAGGCCCTATAAAATGACAAGACAGTACAAATACTCCCAAAATGACCCCTTTTTGGAAAGTAGACAGTTCAAGGTATTTAGTAAGGCATGGTGCAGTGGACAATTATAAGCTTCTAATATAAGCAAATAAGCAAATAATTCCGTTGTACTGAAAAGCACAATTATAGCTCTCCTGTATAATGCCGGGAAAGCGCGCTTGTATATTTCCAAGTAACACAGACACTCTTTAGGAGTTGCTGTCTTTATTTATAGTGTAAAACATGAATAACAAAGGGAGGTGGAAGCTTCACAATCAGCCAATCAGCCAATCAGACAGTTGTATTCCCTCAAAAGATCAGACACATGTACAGTGGCGGCTGGTGCTGAAAATTTTTGGGGGGGTGCAAACAAACTGAAAAATTCTGAAAAAAAAAACATCAATTGCAGCCTCACTGTGCCCATCAAATGCAGCCACTGTGCCCATCAAACGCAGCCACTGTGCCATCAAACGCAGCCACTGTGCCATCAAACGCAGCCACTGTGCCCATCAAACGCAGCCACTGTGCCCATCAAATGCAGCCACTGTGCCCATCAAATGCAGCCACTGTGCCCATCAAATGCTGCCTCTGTGCCATCAAACGCTGCCACTGTGCCCATCAAATGCTGCCACTGTGCCACCTGAGAAAGGGGGCAGCGCCCGTGCGCCCTTATGGATGCACCACGACTGCACATATGTAAATTCAAATAGAATTCCAGTAGTGACGTGTGCAAACGGTCGTGTGCAGATCCATGTGGGCAGTTTCCTGTTGAGACACAATGTGCCTCACCTTGTAAACACTACAAATATGGCTCTGATCACGGCCGTGTGCACATTCCCACTGCTACCATTGACGCGAGCCATACTCTACCATGGCTCAGTGAGCTATAATTTCGTATGGTTATTCTATTGTTCCCATGTACCCAGATCTGTTTGCTAGAAGGGTTAATGCAGTAGCCATGAGGTGGCCAGTCTCTTGGTGAGACATAAACAAACATCCCTTAAAGGACGAACAGATCTGCCGTGTCCATTGGAAGGTTTCCACAACCAATGGTCCTCCAATGACGTCTGTACGTGCAAATACGCTCGCATGAGCGTATTGCAGCCAAACTGACACTGGGGGGACCTCTGACCACATACATTAATAAAAATTTCCACAACAATGGCCAGTTTTTTTGAAGTTGTAGTTTTTTTTTTGTCGCAATGTTTTGTAAAATTAAGAAATTAAATACATTTTTTTTTCCACAAAGTTGTCGTCATTTTAACAAGTTATTTGTCACACACAACATAGTCATACTTACAATTACACCCCAAAACACATTCTGATACTACTCTCGAGTAGGGGGATACAGACATGAGACTATCACAGCCTAGATGCATAGAGGGGAGCAAAATCCAAGGAGCATCTTTGGGCTTTCAAGGAGCATAAATTATCTCTTTCACGCCTAAGCCTATTTCTGACATTTGTTGCTTAAAAGTTAAAATCCATATTTTTGGTTAGAAAATGACGTAGAACCCCTAAACATTATATTGGTGGATGTTAGAGAATTTGCACTCCCCCACCTTCCGTTTGAGGATGCCCTACAGATGCTCAATAGGGTTTAGGTCTGGAGACATGCTTGGCCAGTCCATTACCTTTACCCTCAGCTTCAATAGCAAGGCAGTGGTCATCTTGGAGGTGTGTTTGGGGTTTTTTTCATGCTGGAATACTGCCCTGCAGCCCAGTCTCCGAAGGGAGGGGATCATGCTCTACTTCAGTATGTTACAGTACATGTTGGCTTTCATGGTTCCTTCAATGAAATGTAGCTCCCCAGTGCCAGCAGCACTCATGCAGCCCAAGATCATGACACTCCCACCACCATGCTTGACTGTAGGCAAGACACACTTTTCTTTGTACTCCTCACCAGGTTGCCACCACACATACTTGACACCATCTGAACCAAATAAGTTTATCTTGGTCTCATTAGACCACAGGACATGGTTCCAGTAATCCATGTTCTTAGTCTGCTTGTCTTCAGCAAACTATTTTATTGTGCATCATCTTTAGATTCTTTCCTTCTGGGACAACAGCCATGCAGGCCATTTTAATGTAGTGTGTGGCGTATGGTCTGAGCACTGACAGGCTGACCCCCCCACCCCTTCAACCTTTGCAGCAATGCTGGCAGCACTCATACGTCTATTTCCCAAAGACAACCTCTGGATTTGATGCTGAGCACGTGTACTCAACTTCTTCGGTCAACCACAGTGAGGCCTGTTCTGAGTGGAATCTGTCCTGTTAAACCTCTGTATGGTCTTGGCCACCGTGCTGCAGCTCAGTTTCAGGGTCTTGGCAATCTTCCATAAGGAAGTGACGTGGTGACGTCGCTTCCAGGTTACTACATCAGAGACCCCATCAGAGCCGAATGTGGCTTTGTTCGGGTCTCAGCCTAGCTGGTAGATGCGCCAGCCTGGTGCTCGGGTCTCCCAGTGGGACGGGATGCCCAGGAAGAGCGGCAGAAGGCAGCGGGGGGGGGGGAGATGTTCCCTCCGCCTGCTTTAAGGTAACAGCCGAGTAGCTTTTTTTTTTCAACAAGTTTTTATTGAATTTTATGGTAGGCAGAAGGCATGTAACATACATTTCAATACACAAGGTTACAGATGAATAGTAGACAGTTATAATATGGTTGCACAGACTGTCCGCCCATGGAAGAGGCATTGATCACCATAAGTGAGTCTAGGAAACATGTACACATTAACATATGTAAAACTTGCAAGAATCCTAAGTTAATTTTTAACATATGTAGCACGTCCACGGGCTATTACCTAGCCCGGGGGAACCAGTGAGAAGCATAATGGGATTGACAATCATCAGGTAATCTCTGTTATATTTTACTGTCTAGATAGGAAGCAGAGAGTATTAAGTCCGGGATAGGCCTGTGGGTGGAGTTCAAACCACTGGGTGCCAATCCTGGTACCATTCACCCCTAAAGGGAACTACGCTGTGAATGGACCGGGATTTTTGAGAGGAAGGTGGATAGAGTACAGATCAGTGGTGTGGTTATAGATCTGTTGAGGTCCCGGTAGGGATTCTGGAGGACATTTTGGGATTGGTAACCGTAGTGTTAATAGTAGTGCAAGCATGTGCCCTTACTTGCGGGGTAAACAGAAAAGGAGATATACTGGTATTTGTGTAAAGCAAGATTAAGTGAGTGACAGTGTGGGGAGAACACTGTAGGGGAGAACCGGGATGGATGGAGGGGGAGGGAAAAGGCGGTTGTGTTATAAGGGGTTGACCCACACGGGGAGTATTGGAGAGCCTTCAAGAGGATTTTGGGGGAGTTTGAGACATTGGTGTCCATGTTTGGGTTTGTCTGTAGTGTAGCCAGCTTGCCCAGGTGGTATAGAATTTGGTAGGGTGGTCATTGGATTGGCAAATAAGGTTTTCCATGTCAGCTATTTTGTTCACCCTACGGATCCAGTCTCGGACCGTGGGCGGAGCAGTGTTCCTCCAAAAGGCAGGGATGCATAGGTTGGCTGCGTTGATGAGATGTAAAGTGAGAGATTTTTTGTAGGAACTCAGGGAGACAGGAGTGTGATGGAGCAAGTAGTGTGCTGGAGAAAGTGTTAATTGGAATGTAGTGATTTGGGAGATCAGCTGATTGATTTCAGTCCAAAATGGTTGAATCTGGCTACATTCCCACCAAACGTGTAGTAGAGTGCCCTTGGATGTACCACATCTCCAGCAGGTTGGGGGGATGGTGGGGTGAAAGTGGTGAACCTTTTCAGGCATCCTGTACCATTTAGAAAACAGTTTGAACCTGTTTTCCTGTGTGGAGACATTGGTGGAGCCTTTGTGCATGAGGGTGAAGATTTGATCCCAATCATTGGCTGGGATATCAATGGACAGATCCTTTTCCCATTGGCGTATCAGTTTGTCTTGTTTAACTTTATGGTGCGAGAAAAGGAGGGAGTAAAGCGTGGAAATTAAGTGACTCTGGGGTTCCGTGCTCAGGCAGATAAGTTCAAATGGTGTGTGATCTCTATGCCACTGGGATGTGTGTTGGGTGGCCTGGAAGAAATGTCTTAGTTGTAGGGATTTATAGAAGGGTATATCGTAGTTGGGAATAGTTGCAGAGAGTGACGGTTGGGTGAGGAGCGAACCGTTCTGAAAAAATTGGTGAGCCCTAGCCTGTGAGGTATGTGTAGCAAGAGTCTTGTTTTTTAATGTTAGGCCTGGGGGGAAGTCTGGGTTGTTGTCAAGTGGCGTCATAGGGCCAGGTGAGGGAGTAACATTGAGCAGTTTGCATGCCATTTTAAAAATTGATAGCGTGGCGCCAATGAGGGGGTGGGAGGAGAAGTCCTGGGGAATCTGTCTATGATTAATCCATGGTAAGTTGGCAATCGGGAGATTTGTGAAAGAGTCTTCCAACGCAATCCAGTCTTTGGAAAAACGGTGTATATGCCAATCAACCACTCTGGCTAAATGGCAGGCCCAATGGTACTTTTGAAGATCTGGAAGACCTAGGCCTCCAAGTCGTTTGGGAAGAGCCAACCTGTCCCAACTGAGTCGTGGGGCTTTAGTCTCCCAAATGAAGGTCCTGCAAATACGCTTGTATGAAAGGAAAAAAGACGTCGGGAGTTTGATCGGTATAGCTTTTAGGAGGTAAAGGAATCTGGGCAGGACATTCATTTTTATGGCGATCCTACCCATCCAAGAAAAGGAGCCCAGGTGCCACTTCCTGAGATCTGCTTGGATGGAGAGGATCAATGGTAGAAAATTTTTGACGTAAAGGTAAGATAAATTTGTTGTAAGTTTGATTCCGAGATAGGAAATATCTGATTTTTCCCAACTGAAAGGGAAGTTGTTTTTGCATAGGTTCACAGTGGCTGTTGGCAGGGTGATGTTGAGGGCCTTTGATTTCTCAAAATTGATTTGAAGGTTTGAGAGGTATTTGAAGAGTGTGAAGTCTGTCAATAAGTTTGGTAAGGTTGTAATGGGATCCGCCAAGAAGAGTAAGATGTCGTCAGCATAGGCTGCTAGTTTATATTGAGTGTGAAGAACGTCTACACCCCTAATGGCCAGGTTGTCCCTCAGTCTTCGAAGCATAGGTTCCATGGTTAGTATAAATATTAGAGGTGATAAGGGGCAGCCTTGGCGGGTTCCATTGGATACAGAGAAGGCGTCCGACAATTCCCCATTAACCCTGACTCTTGCCCTCGGAGAAGAATAGAGGGCCAGAATCATCTGCATCATACGTGGCGGAAAGCCCACGGCTCTCAAGGAGGCTGCCATATAGTCCCAAGCGACCCTGTCGAACGCCTTCTCTGCATCCAAGGAAAGAAAAAAACCTGGTGTAGATGTTTTTTTGAGCCAGTGGTGAATGTTCAGTGCTTTAGTGGTGTTGTCTCTAGCTTCGCGACCGGGGACAAAGCCCACTTGGTCTAACGAGATTAGGGTAGGGATGAAGGGTAAAATGCGATTGGCCAATGCTTTAGCGTACAGTTTTAAGTCTACGTTTAGTAGGGAGATGGGGCGATAATTGGTTACCAGTGTGGGGTCTTTACCCAGTTTGGGGAGTAGTGTGATGTGGGCTTCAAGCAGGTCATTATTTGCCACAGAGTCAGGGGTAAGGGCGTTAAGAGCGTTGGTTAAATGTGGGAGGAGGATGTTAGCAAAGGAAGTGTAGTAGCTGACGGAGAGACCATCCGGTCCAGGGCTTTTACCTGGCTTCATCTGTTTTAAAGCCGCGTGTAATTCGTTCACCGAGAGAGGAAGGTCTAAGGATTGCACATCTTCAGGAGAAAGGGGGGTGGGGCCATATTGTGCTAGAAAATCTTTGATGGCATTTGGACGGTCTATGGAAGTGTCGACAGTGTGGGTGGAAGGATGAAGATTATATAATTTGGAGAAGTACTGGAGAAATTGTGCTGTTATTGCTTCATTGGTAACTAAAGCTTCCCCCGCAGGGTTGGTAATCTTGTGGATAGTATTAGAGGCCTTCCTTGCTTGGAGAGCCCTTGCCAGGAATTTACCAGCCTTGTTGCCAAATTCGTAGTATATCTTTTGCGACAATGCGAATTTGCGTTTCAGCGTAACGTTTAGCATTTCTAAGAGTTCCTCTCTCGCCTGAGTAAGTTCAGTTAGAGTAGCCGCTGCAAGGGAAGCTTTGTGTGATTGTTCGAGTCTGCAAATACGCACAGTGAGTTCGTTAATACGGGCATACCTGAGTTTGCTGTGTTGCGCCGCTATAGACAGTAGTTCACCGCGAATAACACATTTATGTGCAGCCCACGTAATAGCGGGAGTGGTATCAGTGGAGGCATTGTTGGAGAAAAAATCCGTGAGGCACTTAGACAGTCTAAGGACATTGACTTCGTCGGACAGTAATGAGTTATCAAGGCGCCAGATACGGGTCCATTTGTGTAGTGCGGAGAATTGTAGGGTCATGGAAATGGGGTTATGGTCTGAGAGTAAGGATGGTTCAATGGTTGCGCTAGTAAGGTATGTCAGGTCTGGTTGGGAAAGAAAGAAGTGATCTAATCTAGAGTACTTGTTGTGTGGGGAGGAAAAGAATGTGAAATCCTTATCTTTAGGATGGAGGGTGCGCCAGGTGTCATGGAGTAAAAGGTTGCTTAGTTGATGTTTGATGGATCGTAGGGCTCGGTATGTGAGGGAGGAAGTCCCAGTCGAGGTGTCAATAGACGGGACGAGTGGAACATTAAAGTCACCACCGACAATAAGGGTGCCGGAGTAGAAGCTGGAGACTAGTTGTAGTGTATTAAGAAAAAAGGTAACTTGGCCTGAGTTGGGAGCATAGAGATTGGCGATTGTAAATGTTCTCTGGTGTAGAGTTCCTTTTATGAAAAGGAATCTGCCGAGCGGGTCTCTGTGAACGTCGGTCACTTGGAAGGGGCAGTGTTTGGAAATGAGGATAGATACTCCTTTCGATTTAGCCTCGGAGTTGAAGGCATGAAAGACCGTAGGGAAGTGACCGTTGTGTAATTTAGGGATAGAATCCGTCCGAAAATGTGTTTCTTGTATCAGAGCTATTTGCGCTTTGGATTGTTTGAGTGAGTGAAGGAGTTGGGATCGTTTTTCAGGAGTATTCAGACCCCTAATGTTAACCGAGAGTAATTTGAGATCATTTAGTTGAGAATGAGGCATCTTTCCGTGTGGGTGGGTGTTAGAGGTAGCCGCCATTAGAGGGGAACAGGGGGAGGGATAGTGGGTAACGGAAGAGCGGAGCGAGCCGCTATATAGGGGAATAGCTCGAGAACGGTGTGTAAGAAGCTAAGGGGGTACCGAAGAGGTGTGGAGCTATATGTCCACAAACCTCTAATAAAAGAGGTAGGTGTGGTACGGCACGCGCCCGTGACCCAGTTCCTCGTAAGGATTACTGAACCACAGTACGGAACCGTATGGGGGTTGACCTAAATCCAGGCGATGGAGAGATCAGGATATTACGGGGATAAGGTACAGGTGGTAAAGTGTGATCTGCCGCCACAGGACAAGGAGATGCATTGGAAGAGGTAAAAAGCTTTCAGAGCCGCCTTCTGGGACTGGTTTGTGAAAGCCTTGGATAGCGTGTTGAGGTCTGCAATGTGCCCCACGAGTTGTAAGAACATGAGGACCTTTGGGGTGTCTAGTAGTGTATAGTGAGATGGGGAGGTTGCTCCCCTTCTCGATCTGTGAGAAATGACAGCCCAGTAACCGTGTCATCTCCCCCAGGTCGGCCATATCTACTGCACCCACAGGGGTTGGTGGCGTAGGCAGGGTAGGAAAGTCACGGCCCACATACAAATAGCAGCATAAAACGATAATAATCAGGGAATGTAAAAATAAAAAAATTAAAAAACGTAAGCATCTAACTCGGTGTGGTATTTGAGGAGGTCCTTAAGTTCAAATACCGCCCTGGGAGACCTAGAGAGCTACATATGCTATAAACATTAAACATTAAACAGCGGGTGTAAGGTAACCGCAACGATCTATAATAACAAGCATAGTCTTGATCTAGGACTATATAAAACAAAACCAATCATTATAATGGCATTATCAGGACATTCCAGCAGTGTATAGTGGGAGAGATGATCGGCACGTTGGTAGTAGCAGGTGCTGCCCTCCGGGAGGTACTGAGTGTGGTAGTTTACAGGTAGATTTTCACATTCACCTGGAGGAATCAACGGAGATGCTGATGGTAGCCGGATGGGTGTGGGAGTACAGGATTGGAGCAGGTGTAGAGGAGGTAAGATGTGGGTGAGGAGCCATTGTTGTCGGAAGTGTCATATAGGAAGTCCTTCAAAGCATGTCTCGGGGATGACAGGAAGTCAAGTCAGAGAGGTGGGACTGTGTGGTAACATCAGGTGGAGTTTACGCTCGCAAAGCAGTATGGGGAACGTAGTTCCATACAGTGTAGGTCGATGGAGTGTAGATGTTGACACAAGGAGCGTACCAGTATAGTAGGGTGGTGTTGCTGGTAGGGTAGATGGTAAGGTCTATCCGAGGTGCGAGGTGTATTCAGTCGGACGTTGCAGAGGCATCAAGCGGGAAGTACGGTGTGCAGGAAGGAGGTGCGGACTATAATGCTGAGGTCCTGGTGGTGTGAAAACCCAAACGAATAAAAAGAAAATAAAGTTTGCAACACAAAGTTGATTCAAAAAGTCAAATGACCGCCAAAGGGCCGAACTAGGTGATCAGACAAGAGCGGTGGAGCGTTGACAACCTTGAATTAATGATCCCTACGGGCTCTTCTTGACCGCGGAGAGACAGTGAGATTAGCCTCCTGCGTCCCAGAGCGATAGATGACGTGGCTCCGTAGGGTAGAAGGAGAGCGGTGCCTGCGGTGTCTGGAGTTTTGTGTATCCATGGGTTCGTCTCGTGGCAAGTCCCGGTGGGATGGCCTGGGGCGGAAAGCCGCGTACCACAGAGGTACAGAAATCAGGGGTAGGCCCAGTGTGGAGCAAAAATGTGGTAGGTCCTCAGGGACCTTGAGGACAGCTGACCGTCCATTAAAGGAGGCCATGAGGCAGAAAGGGAACTTCCATTTGTACACAATATTTTTTGCTCTGAGGGCATCCAGTAAGGGTTTGAGATCGCGCCTATGTTGCAAGGTAATGCCCGAGAGATCCTGATATATCTGGACAGGGCAGCCCTCATGAAGAATTTGCTGCATACCCCGGGCTTGCTTGATGATTTCCTCCTTTAATTTAAAATCAACGATGCAGCAAATCACATCTCGAGGCGGATCGTTCTCCCTTCCTTTAGGTCGCAGGGCCCTGTGAATCCTCTCCATAGTGATGGGGGTTTGAGGGGGGCGCTGTAGGAGGTTGTTGAAAATGCTTACTACAGAGCTTGAGATGTACTCCCCTTCTATGGACTCTGGAAGACCTCTGATTCTCAAGTTATGCCTTCTACCTCGGTTATAGAGGTCTTCCAGATGTCGCTGCATGTCTCTCATTTGCCGAGTATGTGAATCCACGCAGGCAGTGACAGTGTGCAGTGTCTCTTCCTGTCTCTCTGTAGCGCGTTCAACGACTTGCACTCTGTCATGGAGCTCACGCAGATCCAGCCTGAGTTCTGAGATGGCCACTGCGAGGGTCTCCTTAATGTCATCCGCGACTGAGCGGAGGTCTTGTAGATTAAGGGGAGGATGGGGTCTTAGCTCAATTCTCGCATCCCCGGCATGAGAATGCAGGGGTTGGTGCGGCGGAGCGCTCGAGTCAGTCGGCTGAGGTGATAACTGAGGAGAGGGAGCCCGTGGCGGGAAGGCGCCATGTTATGTCTGCCGGCTCTGAACATCTCCGGGATGTTCTGTCCCTGTGATCCAGCTAAGTCTCTAGGGGACCGTGAGCGGGAGGCAGAAGATGTTCGGGAAGTTGTCCCCATAGTAAACAAGGTTAGCAGAGAGAAAATACCTCCGTTTTTCAGAAGCTTTCTCCTGTGGCGGGCAGAGCTCGGGGATTAGACGTCCGTCTCCATGTCAGGTCAGGCCACGCCCCCCGCCGAGTAGCTTTTAACCGCATCGGGTGTTATCACTAAAGAGCCGACCGCCCGCTCTAAAAAAACGGTTCCCCGGGCGAGGCCTGCAGATGCATTGCTCTGGTATAACCCCTTCAAGCCGAGGCCGCATATGTGCGTACAGTCGGCGTGAAGGGGTTATGCATCTAATTTCCTGACTATTTATCATCATTCTTGAGTTCCTGTAGTGCCAGGACAGGAAAAACACCCACAAAATTACCACATTTTGGAAAGCAAGCAACCCAATGTAATTTCTGAAAGACATAATAAGTCCTTTGAAAATGTAATTTTTTTGGGGCACAAGTTATTGGAAAATGCAGGAAAGAAAATTAAGGCCCCTTTCACACATGTGCACCGTTCAGGTCCACATATCAGTTTTTTAGGTAGATCTGAACGGCAGCTCCATGTACCTCTATGGAGCGGCAGATGTCAGCGGTGACATGTCGGTTGACATCTGGTCTGTTTTCATCTGATCCCCCATAGAGGAGAGCAGAGGTCTGACAGATCCGTCCCTGCACAGTGAGCAGAGATGGACCTATCATCCGCCGGCTCAGCAGGGATCAACGGATCGATCCCTACTGAGCAAGCGGAGTTCATCAAAATAGACATATATGTGTGAAAGAGGCCTTAAATGTATTTTTAATACAGCATTGTCAGTTAATAAGATATTTCCAACACACAGCATAGGCATACATAAAATTATACCCCAAAATACATTTTGCTTAGACTTATGTGGTTCGTTTCATTCCGAATTGAAATTCAGATGAAATTTTAGTTTTTTCGGAAATTTGGATGTATCCGAATTTTTGAATTACAATAGTACCGAATTTAAACGAATCTGAAATAACGAAAAAAAGATTGGACGAGATTCAAATCATTTTTAAATTGTTTTCAAATAGTTTTCAAATTCATATAGTTTTAGAATTTGAATTGTTTTTGAATTTCCAAAGAGAATAAACTAGAATAGAAAATAAAGGAATAGAATAGAAAAAAAATATAGAATAGAGAAGAATATAACAGAAAAATAAAAGAAAGAATAGAATAGAATAGTGTAAAACGGAACAAAATAGAATAGAAATAGACTAGAATATAATAGAAACAAATAGAATAGAATAGAATAACATATAAAAAATATAACCATCTTCTGAAATTCGAATTTCAAATGGAAAAAATTTGAAAAGAAAAGAATAGAATAGAAAATAAAATAATAGAAAAGAATAGAATACAATAAACAAATGGAAAAATAAAATAATTAAAAAAACAATAGACTAGAATATAATAGAAAGAATATAACCATTTCCCAAAATTCTAATAGAATCAATTCAAATTTGAATAGCATAAAAAAAAGAATAGTTTAGAATAGGAAGATGGTTATATTCATTCTATTCTGTTCTATTAGGTTGCTTTATTCCTATACTATTGTGTTATTTTCTATTCAACTCTACTCTATTACTTTCTATTCAAATTCAAATTGATTCTATTTGAATTTTGAAAAATGGTTATATTATTTCTATTCTATTCTAATTCTATTCTTTTCTATTCTAGTCGAATTTCAAAAGATGGTTATCATCTATTTAATTCTATTCTTTTTTTTTTTAGTCTATTCTATTCCTTTTTAATCTATTCCATTAGATTCTCTTCTTTTATTTTCTATCCTATTTTGTTCTGTTTTACTATATTACAGGGGTAGGCAACCTTTTGAGCACAATGTGCCGAAAAATGTTTTCAAAGAGATTGAAAGTGCCGGTTTTATAACAAAAAAAGTCAACTTTACACTCTCAATCACGAAAAAGATTTTTTATAAAGTAAATACTGTAAACTACTTGAGTAGTAGTGAGAAATTAACATCCTGCACTCTCACGCTCATCTGGCCCACCAATGTTCCCCCTTTCTCATCTGCCCCACCACTGTACCTCCCTGCACATCTGCTCCACCGCCGTACCCCCATGCTCTTCTGTCTCACCGCAGATCCATCTTCTCATCTGTCCTAACACTGAACCTATCTGCTCATCTGCCCCACCACTGTAACCCTCTTTCTCATCTTCCCCACAACTGAACCTCCTGCACATCTGTCCCACCTCTGTTCCCCTTGCTCTTCTGCCCCACCACTGTAACCCCCTGCTCATGTGTTCCACTGATGAAACTCCTTTCTCCTCTGCACCCCTCTGCACATCTGCTCCACCTCTGTACCCCCTGTACATCTACCCCACCTCTGTTCCCCCTGCTCTTCTGCCCAACTACTGTAACCCCCTGCTCATGTGTTCCACCGATGTACCTCCTTCCACATCTGCTCCACCGCTGTACACCCCTGCTCTTCTGTCCCACCACTGAACCCCCTTCCCATCTGCTTCAACAATGAACCCCCTGCTTATCTTTCCCACCCCTGTAACCCCCCTACTCATCTGTCCAACCACAGTAACCCCCTGCTCATCTGCCCCATCACTGTACCCCCCCTGCTTTTCTGTTCCACCACAGAACCCCCTTCTCATCTGTCCCAACACTGAACCCCCCTGCTTATCTGTCCCACCACAGTAACACCCCTGCTCTTCTGTCCCACTGCTGAACCCCCTTCTCATCTCTTCCACCACTGTACCTCAACTGCACATCTGCCCCAACGCTGTACCCTCGTGCTCTTCTGTCCCACCTCTGAACCCCTTCTGCTCATTTTCCCCATCGCTATAACCTCCTGCTCATCTACTCATCTGCTGTAACCTCTTCTCATCCATGATATGCGTGATATGCAGAGTGGTGAAAGGAAGCAGAGATGAGACACATTTACCTGTCCTGGCACACTCATCCTGCTGATCCACCTCTCACATCCAGCCCACGTGTTTGTATGTGATGTATGTGATGTATGTGATGTATGTGATGTATATGATGTATATGATGTCACATACAAACATCTGGAATAGATGCGCAATGATGAGCTCAGGTCAGGGGTATTTTCTGAAAGCAGTAGGCCTGTGTGCAGGATCATAAGTTGGGCCCCCACAGCTAAGAAAAAGTGCGCAAAAGTTGGGTGTCATTTTCATTGCGCTGAATAGTGGCTGTGGCTTAAAGGGATACAGAGTGCAGGGGTTCAGTAGTAAGTGACACAAAGGTTCAGGAATTATTTCAAGAAAGTTCCCAGAAGCTCAACAGTAATTCCACAAACTGTCACCTGAATTTGGTTTTCTCAATCACAGTGAAATCCCTTCTTTCTGACATTGGAAGTGGCAAGTCATCGTCCTCCAGATGGTGGGCGGAGCTAGCAGGACTGTGATTGGCTTTAGCAGTGGCCAATGACAGTCCTACTCCTCCTGGAAACATATCTGCACCCATTCTCCTCTCCATCACAAAAGTGGAAGATCACAGCTACAGCAAAGTTAGAAAACCAAACAATGTTTTCCATCTTTTACAATGCACAGTGCCTCCCACTCAGTTTAGTAGGAAGTGGATGGAAGGCGCGTGATCAGACGCTTACATCAAAAAATGTATGGTTTTTTATGTAAAAGTATACAGACATATAGTCATATAACTATAAAATCATACAAATACTACATAATATTATAAAAAAACTCAACTCAAACTCAACTCAAACTCAACTTATGTTTCACTACAGGCACATCTGACAGACTAACAGCACTGCAAAAAGAAAATACAATCTATTTACATTCTAATTTCATCCATAGGTAGGTGCGTTCTGTCATCAGCCCAACCGTCTGCCACCTCCAATTTTTGGTCACCAACACCAGATTATCCCCCCAACGTAACCACTCCCGCCACTCTCCGCTATTGCGTTGCACAAACTACACATTCCCACCCTACCGCCATGACACTGGTTCTACATAGGCACAATACATGCTGTGTAGGGGTGGTCTCCACATGTGTGTTTATGCATGTGGACATGTATATGTGTGTATGTATATATATGTGTGTGCATGTGTGTGTGTATATGTGTATATATATATATATATATATATATATATATATATATATATATATATATATATATATATATATATATATGTGTACAGATTTATGTGAATATATACATATATTTATTTTGTGCTTATTGTTTCTTTATATATATGCATATGCGTTTTTAGATTTTTATGTACATTTGATATATGCATTTTTGTATATATTTGTGTGGATTTCTATTTGAATGAACACATTTCTGTTTTTGCACAAACCACATGGCCATCTTTTTGCCCCCATTTGTGCTTTCCGTGAACAGAGGCATACCTCCACATATCTGTTCCATGCTGTGTAGGGGTGGTCTCCACATGTGTGTGTATGCATGTGGACATGTATATGTGTGTATGTGTATGTATATATATATGTGTGCATGTGTGTGTGTGTATATGTGTATATATATATATGTGTACAGATTTATGTGAATATATACATATATTTATTTTGTGCTTATTGTTTCTTTAAATATATGCATATGCGTTTTTAGATTTTTAGGTACATTTGATATATGCATTTGTGTATATATTTGTGTGGATTTCCATTTTAATGAACACATTTCTGTTTTTGCACAAACCACATGGCCATCTTTGTGCCCCCATTTGTGCTTTCCGTGAACAGGGGCATACCTCCACATATCTGTTCCAGCACAGCGTTTCACGTGCTGGCAGAGTTTTTACACGCATGCGCATGTCCTTTGGACAAAAGCACAACCGGTTTTACCATGCGGAGAGACAATATCTCTCAATGTGTCTCAGTGCACTTTTATACTTCATTTACCATCATCCCCCCCCCCCCCCTTACATATGCATATTTTTTAAATAATTTTTTATGCATTTACATGCGTGTGTATTATGCACGTGTATGTGTATGCATGTATATGCATGTATGTGTACACGAGTATGTGTGTGTACACTTATGTATGCGTTGATTTTTTCATTTGTATGTATTTAGACTAGAATCATGTTCTGTGCTTCAAAATCCCACTACCTATCATTAATTCTTTGTACTGATATGGTAATTTTTATTTCTAATATATTTATATTATATACTTTTTATCATTTTATGAATGCATTTTTTAATGTAAACTTATCTTACGTCTCCAGTCTGTAGTGTACGGTATATATTGTTCTTATTTATACCCCATCCAGAACACCTGGGAATGGAACTTGGAATAATCAGTTGTCCATCACAGGACACATCCTTCTACTAGCAACACCACCTCTCCCCATGTACACATGTCGGCCTACTGGCCCATACAGACCGTGCTCCAGTTCTCCTGGCTCTGATGAAGAGGTTTTCCTCGAAACGCGTCAGCCTTTCCTAAATACCTGCCTCAACATGGGCACACCCCAATTTTAACTTCCTAGTACTTATTTTGTTACCTGTTTTTCCTTTTTTTATAATATTATGTAGTATTTGTATGATTTTATAGTTATATGACTATATGTCTGTATTCTTTTACATAAATAAACCATACATTTTTTGATGTAAGCGTCTGATCACGCGCCTTCCATCCACTTCCTACTAAACAGTCCTTTCCAGACTACCCCTGGTCAGCTAAGGCAGCGGGACACGCTCCATCATCTCCCCCAGTCCTACCTCTGACTACAATACTACCTTTGTTTTACAGCAAATGATCTCACAAGCGCAGGAGTATTTTTCACCATATCTTGTTCATACTTTTGCATTAGCCTCCCCCTCAGTGCAGGTGCGGTGTGGGGAATTCTGAAATTGGAATGCATTAGCGTCTTACTGACACTTCCCTGCGCTGCTCTGCTGATGGGGAGGGAGTCGAGTGCTGGCAAAAGAGGCTTCGTGTGCCGCATACGTCACCTGTGCCCAGGGTTGCCTACCCCTGCTCTATTATATTCTATTCTTTTATTTTCTGTTATATTATTTTCTATTCTATTCCTGTATTTTATTCTTTATTCCATTTTATTCTCTTTGGAGATTGAAAAACGATTCAAATTCGAAAACTATTCGAAATTGAATCGAAATCAATTAATCTATCTGAATATGAATTAGAAAATTTTAATCGATTTGAATACAAATAAACAAAACGAATTTTGAAATAGAATTAAACACATTTATGTAAATAACACATCGAAACGAAACAAAATGAAACAAATGTTTTCATTCTGCACATGTCTAGCTACATAGGCGTGCGCAGCCTATTGCATTAGGGTGTGCATCCCAAGGCTCAAACACACATGCGTGCGTGCGTATATATATATATATATATATATATATATACACACACACACACACATGCACTTATAAATAAATGTAAAAAACATTTTAAAATGTATTAAAACGTATTTTGATTAAACATTTATCAAATTAAAAAAAAAGAAGAATAAACTTGAATTTTTAAAATGTATTAAAACATTTAATTGTTCACACTAGCGGTTGAGGCACAGTAAAACCCTGCTGTTGAGCTGTGCTTTTACCGCCCATCAAGCATTACCATCTTTTAGCTTTAGAGGCAGCGGCTGGGCTTGTTCACATGCCACAGCTGCAATTGTACTCCCTGTTGCTTTCAGCAGGTGTGGCACCCACTGACCATGACCCATTCAAGTGAAAGGCAGCACTCTGCAAGCAGCCTGCAACTGCGTGTAAAGCGGAGTTCAAGGGGTTAAAGCAGGTTGTGTGGAGGCGATACAATCCCTCCTCACCACCTCTCAAATTCTCTCTGCATGGAGTGACATCATTGCGGATCTGGCCACTCATACAGCCAGAGCCCGCAAACCGGGGAAGATGTATGCCCTGTCAGAGGGCTTCGATGTAAGATGAGAATTTCATAATGTGCCAGTATGTGATGCATACTAGCACAATATGCAATTGCCTTACAGGGGAAAGTTTTTTGTTGTTTGTCTTTTTCACTGCTGCGGTTTATAACCGCTTTAATTTGGTACATGTGCATGTTTTTTTTTATTCAGATCGCCAATAACGGGTTCTTGCATCTACACAAGCGATATGGATGCAGGTTAATCCCCCTGCTGGGACATCGTATTCTGACAGCAGGGACTCTCCACCATCAGAATACACAGATTAGTGCTGCAGCTGATTGGCTGCAAGAGCAAGGTTTCAAGTAGTCCTGTCCAAGAGAAGCTGATCTAATAATTGGCTTCTGTCTTACAGGGAAGGCTACACATAGATTGAAATATATCCAGTCCCTGGTGAACTGGACAAATCTCAATCTGTGTGTACTCGGCTTTACCTTATTCCTTGCTCCACTCCCTCCACTGCTGTGACTGTCCCCCTTAGCTTCTGTGTAAGGTACTGGCTGTGGTCACACTCCAGCATCTCCATCATACATACCTCCCAACATTTTGAGATGGGAATGAGGGACACCTACTAGCAAATGTATGTAAAAGGAAAACAAATACCTTCGCGCTAACTCAAAATGTGTAAGCTGCTGACACTGCTGTAGACCAAGAAAATGTATAAATAAGTGCAGCGCTATACTTTTATAACGTGAATTGACAGTTGTGCATATCAACATAAAGAAATCCTAAAATAGTGAAAGTCCATTTTCTATAAATCAAAGTCCATTTGTTTGTGAAAACATGGAAATCACCACGTGAATGTATGACTGAAATAATAATTAAGCAGTCCCCAAGGTAGTGGAAGCGTACCGTAGATATTGGACCTAAAAATAGCATATGCTACATAGGTCAACATAAGCATTTATTGCCCAATGGCAATGGTAAACAGAATCCGTATCGAGGGAAAGTCAACGGTCCTGGAATCTTGCTTAGGGATTATGTGCAAAAACCACACTTGTGCAAATACCACCACCCATATGAATGGAGGCTTACCAAAAGGTTGGGACCCAAAACAGCATATGCTGGATAAGTCAAACAGGCTGGGAATTGCCCACTGGCAATGGAGAGGAGATCTCAAAGATACACTAGAGAAGAAGTCCTGGGGGTGCCTCACCGGGGTACTTCCTCCATGTGGAAATTAAGGATGTCCTTGAACATGCCCCACATAGAATAAAAAAGGGGCCATATAGTGTGATACCGTAAAATTAAGGATTTTTATTAAAAGAAAGACACTTACATTTAAGAAGTACCAAAGCGCTTGTATACAATAAAAAGTCGGCAGTGGAGTCCTCCCGACGCGTTTCATCTCATAGGACTTCGTCTGGGGTACTTGCCCACTGCAGCCATACTCCTTTATATAGGCACCAAGACCCCTATAATGAGAATCCAGCTCCTACAATCACGTCATCTGCACTTCCGGGTTCGGGCCAAAATGGCGGACCCGCGTGCGTTCCAAGCCTCATTTCCGTGCGTTCCACCTTCATTAATGAGCATAGGTGAAGCTTCCCAATGCTGAGGTTTGTATATGTTTAAGATCAGAAGCATCACCGCCTCTCACTCGCTGTAGCTAAAGCCCTCAGCGAGCGGAGTGCGGTGTGGAATTAGTGTCCCCATGCGTTCCATCCATTGTGCGCATGCGCGCGGTGATGACGACACCGCGCCACCACGATATCACCATCCTTCATTGACATGCAGTGCGCGTGCGCGCGGCGCGATGTCGTCACCACGCCCCTGCGCCTGCGCACATCACAGCATCAATCGCGTGCCGGCACATGGCAGCTTCTAGGTCACGTGACGGCAACAAAACCTGGTGATCAAAAAAGGGGGTGGATCAAGTACTGACATCCCGTAGACCGGAAATGTCAACAGAGTGTAAGCAGTGAATGAAGTTCGGAATCGCAATGGGATTACCATAAATGGAAATGTATTATTTCAATTGTCATCTCCGTATAACTTAGCCCAATAAGCTTATCTTATAAAACAATATTAAGTATAAACCGGCTTAGGAGATGGATTCTCCACATCTATGGCACCCTGTAATTATCTGTCTAATATACATATGTACAACAAATCATATATCTATGGTGACTATATATGCATATAATTATAAATAGGGATGAGCCGAACACCCCCCGGTTCGGTTCGCACCAGAACCTGCGAACGGACCGAAAGGTCGCACGAACGTTAGAACCCCATTGACGTCTATGGGACTCGAACGTTCGAAATCAAAAGTGCTCATTTTAAAGGCTAATTTGCATGGTATTGTCCTAAAAAGGGTTTGGGGACCCGGGTCCTACCCCAGGGGACATGTATCAATGCAAAAAAAACTTTTAAAAAGGGCCGTTTTTTCGGGAGCAGTGATTTTAACCACTTACCAACCGGCCCATAGCCGAATGACGGCTGCAGGGCGGTTGGATAACTCTGGGAGGGCGTACTATGACGTCCTCCCAGAATTCCCCTCTCACGCGCCCCCTGGGGCGCGCACCCGAACACATCCATGACCGCCGGGTCCAGAGGACCCGGCGCATCACGGATCCTGGTAAATGGCCGCTGATCGCGGCCGTTTACCATGTGATTGCGCCGTCAAATGACGGCGCGATCACATGTAAACAGACTGGCGTCATCTGATGACGCCGGTTCCTCTCCTCCCCTCCTGTGTACCGATCGGTACACAGTGAGCGGGGAGGGGGATGGATGGATGTCTGCAGCGCTGTGGGCTGTATGTGTAGTGCCCACAGCGCTGCACAGAGACATCCATCCATCCATGCTCAGCCATCCCTCACTACTATGCAATGCTGTGCAATACCCCCACAATACTATGCAATGCTGTGCAATACTCTGCAATACCCCCACAATACTCTGCAATGCTGTGCAATACTCTGCAATACCCCCACAATACTCTGCAATGCTGTGCAATACTCCGCAATGCTGTGCAATACTCTGCAATGCTGTGCAATACTCTGCAATGCCCCCACAATACTCTGCAATGCCCCCACAATACTCTGCAATACCCCACAATACTCTGCAATGCTGTGCAATACTCTGCAATGCTGTGCAATACTCTGCAATGCCCCCACAATACTCTGCAATGCCCCCACAATACTCTGCAATGCCCCCGCCATACTCTGCAATGCCCCCGCCATACTCTGCAATGCCCCCGCCATACTCTGCCATGCCCCCGCAATACTCTGCAATGCTGTGCAATACTCTGCAATACCCCCACAATACTCTGCAATGCTGTGCAATACTCTGCAATGCCCCCACAATACTCTGCAATGCTGTGCAATACTCTGCAATGCCCCCGCCATACTCTGCAATGCCCCCGCCATACTCTGCCATGCCCCCGCCATACTCTGCCATGCCCCCGCCATACCCCGCCATACTCCGCAATACCCCGCCATACTCCGCCATACCCCGCCATACTCTGCAATACCCCGCAATACCCCGCCATACTCCGCAATACCCCACCATACTCCGCAATACCCCGCCATACCCTGCCATACCCTGCCATGCTGAGCCATGCTCAGCTGTACTCGCCCTCTGTATGTGGCCAGGCTGTGGAAGTCTCACACATATGGTATCGCTGTACTCAGGAGGAGCAGGAAAATGTATTTTGGGGTGTCATTTTTGGTATGTACATGTTATGTGGTAGAAATATTGTATAAATGGACAACAAAAAAAAGCGTTTTAACCACTTCCCGCCCGCCGGCCGTCATACAACGGCCTTGACTTTGTGCGGGGATATCTGAATGATGGGTGCAGCTACAGGCATCATTCAGATATCAGCTTTTTCAGCCGGCGATTCCCTACACCATGAGAATGATCATAGCAGCTGTTCCACTGCTTGATCGTTCTTACGGGAGGCGAGAGGGGATCTCCCCCCCTCCCGCGCTTCTACCGACTCACCGCTACGATCGAAGCCAGGATCGGTTTTTTTATTTTTTTTATATCAGGCTTCCCAGCCTAGAGGTGAGATGTGGGGTCTTATTGACCCCATATCTCACTGTAAAGAGGACCTGTCATGCCATATTCCTATTACAAGGATGTTTATATTCCTTGTAATAATAATAAAAGTGGTCAAAATTTTTTTTTTTTGGAAAAAAGCATCAAACTAAAATAAATAAAGTAAAATGAACAATAAAAAAAATAAAAATTTAAAGCGCCCCTGTCCCTGCGTGCTCGCATGCAGAAGCGAACGCATACGTAAGTCCCGCCCACATATGAAAACGGTGTTCAAACCACACATGTGAGGTATCGCTGCGATCGGTAGAGCGAGAGTAATAATTTTGGCCCTAGACCTCCTCTGTAACTCAAAACATGTAACCAGTAAAAAAATTTAAAGCGTCGCCTATGGGGATTTTTGAGTAGCAAAGTTTGGCGCCATTCCACAAGCCCGTGCAATTTTGAAAGGTGACATGTTGGGTATCTATTTACTCAGCGTAACTTCATCTTTCACATTATGCAAAAACATTAGGCTAACTTTACTGTTTTGGTTTTTGTAAAGCACAAAACAGTTTTTTTCCCCAAAAAAACGCGATAACCAAATACCGTGCGAGACAAAAAGTTGCAACGACCGCCATTGTATTCTCTAGGGTCTTTGCTAAAAAAAACATATATAATGTTTTGGGGTTCTATGTAATTTTCTAGCTAATAAATGGTGATTTTTACATGTAGGAGAGAAATGTCAGAATTGGCCTGGGTGCTCCAGAACGCCTGAAGGTGCTCCCCTGCATGTTGGGCCTCTGTATGTGGCCATGCTGTGTAAAAGTCTCACACATGTGGTATCGTCGTACTCGGGAGTAATAGCAGAATGTGTTTTGGGGTGTAATTTGTGGTATGCATATGCGGTGTGTGAGAAATAACCTGCTAATATGACAATTTTGTGGGAAAAAAAAAAGTAAAAAAAAAACCTTGATTTTGCAAAGAATTGTGGGAAAAAATGACAACTTCAAAAAACTCACCATGCATCTTTCTAAATACCTTGGAATGTTTTCTTTCCAAAAAGGGGTCATTTGGGGGGTATTTGTACTTTTCTGGAATGTTAGGGTCTCAAGAAATTAGATAGGCCGTCAGTACTTCAGGTGTATTCAATTTTCAGATATTCGCACCATAGCTTTTGGACTCTATAACTTTCACAAAGACCAAATAATATCCACCGATTTGGGTTAATTTTACCAAAGATATGTAGCGGTATAAATTTTGCCCAAAATATATGAAGAAAAATTACTAATTTGCAAAATATTATAACAGAAATTAAGAAAAATGTATTTTTTTACAGATTTTTCGGTCTTTTTTCTTTTACGGCGCAAAAAATAAAGAGCACAGCGGTGATTAAATACCACCAAAAGAAAGCTCCATTTGTGTGAAAAAAAGGACAAAAATTTCATATAGATACAGTGTTGCATGACTGAGTAATTGTCATTCATAATGTGAGAGCACCAAAAGCTGAAAATTGGTCTGGTTAGGAAGGGGGTTTAAGTGCCCAGTTGTCAAGTGGTTAATAATGCTTAAAGTAAAAAAAAAAAGTTAAATATTCCTTTAAATATCGTACCTGGGGGGGTGTCTATAGTATGCCTGTAAAGTGACGCATGTTTCCCGCGTTTAGAACAGTCCCTGCACCAAATGTCATTTTTAAAGGAAAAAATCTCATTTAAAACTGCTTGCGGGTTTAATGTAATGTCCGGTGCTGGCAATATGGATGAAAATCAGTGAGACAAACGGCATGGGTACCACCCACCAGGCCCTATATACTCTGAACAGCAGTATACAGGCGGTGCAAACAAGACAGGGACTGTAGGTTTGTTGTTAAGTAGAATCTCTTTGTAATTTTGAAAGGGTACATTTTTAACGTGTTTAGCTCCAGCCAAATAATCTTTTTTAAGCTTTTTGGAAAACATAGGGAAGGGTTATCACCCCTGTGACATTTGTTTTGCTGTCTTTCCTCCTCTTCAGAAGATTTCACCTCACTTTTTGTCCCAATGAAAAATGTTTTTTGAAAATTTGGGTTTTTTTGTGGAACAAGGATTGGAAAGCATCAGTGGAAAGGAGAATTTTTTTTCCCATATTAACTCTTACAGGAGAGAATTTCCCTTCCTAGGGGTAGATTTCATTTCACTTCCTGTTGTCTCCTTCCGTTTGCAGGTAGGAGTCGTTTGTAAGTTAGATGTTTGAAAGTAGGGTCCTGCCCTATATACTCAGCAGAAATTTGGGCCTTAGGTGTTGCTGTGGCCACAACACTGTAAGCCCTCACAGGGCCCTGCTGTGAAATATTAGATCAAGAATTGTAATTACATGCCCCTGTTGAACAGGAGCTGAAAAATTAGGCCACAAACTGGTGCCACAACACTGCAACCCCTCACAGACACTCTAGTTGGAACGCAGGAACGAGCCCTGCTGCAAAGTATTGCATCAAAAATTGGAATTACACGCCCCTGTTAAACAAGGGCTGAAAAATTGGGCCTTAGGCACTGGTGCTGGTGCCACAACACTGCAACCCCTCACAGACACTCTAGTTGGAACGCAGGAACGAGCCCTGCTGCAAAGTATTGCATTAAAAATTGTAATTACACGCCCCTGTTAAACAGGGGCTGAAAAATTGTGCCTTAGGCACTGGTGGTGGCGCCCAGAACCAAAAATGTTCTTACAAGCTATCAGCGTGATGATTGAGGAGGAAGAGGATAATTACTCAGGGATAGTCACTCAGCATCAGCATAGGCAGTCTTTGAAGGGATCTGAGATTTCAAAAAAAATTATTCGGTTACATCAGCATCAGGTGCTTGGTAGCTGGTGGTGATCCAAGACTGATTCATTTTTATGAAGGTCAGTCAATCGACCGAGTCGGTGGACAGACGCACCCTGTGATCGGTTACCACGCCTCCAGCAGCACTGAATGTGCGTTCCCGAAAGAACGCTGGATGCAGGACAGGCCAGTAGCTCAATTGCATACTGTGCAAGCTCTGGCCAGTGATCCATCCTCAAGACCCAGTAACCCAGAGGATTTTCGGTGGGAAAGGTGTCCAAGTCTGATCTTGCCCCTAGGTATTCCTGCACCATGTAAAACAGACGCTGGCGATGGTTGCTGGAACCGACCATACCTTGGGGCTGCGGACCAAAAAATTGTCTGAACGCATCGGTCAGACGGCCACCTTCTCCACCGCTCCTTCTTTGACTGACCGAAGCCTCAGCAACACGTTGTCCAGAAACAGGAGTTTGTAACCTCCCAGTCTCTGGGAACGCGTTGCACAGACCTTTCTGCAAGGCCTCCCAAAGATGTTTCATCCTCTGCTCCCTCTGCGATGGCAATATAAGGTCCGCAACCTTACCCTTGTAACGTGGATCAAGGAGGGTTGCCAGCCAGTATTGGTTCTTCTCCTTGATACCACGAATACGAGGATCCTTACGCAGGCTTTGCAGGATCAGGGAGGCCATGCAGCGTAGGTTTGCTGAGGCATTCGGTCCGGAGTCCTCTGGGTCACTAAGGATGACATGGTCCGCAGCCACCTCCTCCCAGCCACGTAAAAGTCCATGTGTTTCTTGGGACTGATCCCTTAAAGATTGCTGCTGATGCTGAGTGCCAGGCTCGACCTCCATACTGACACAATCTTCCTCCTCCTCCTCCTCATCCTCTTCCTGTGTGATCGGCGGGCACGCAGGAACACTGTCAGGATAAAGGGGGCCTTGAGAGCTAAGGAAGCCCTCCTCTTCCTGCCTCTGTTCTGCCTCAAGTGCCCTGTCTATTATTCCACGCAGCGTGTGCTCCAACAGGTGGACAAGGGGGACAGTGTCACTGATGCATGCACTGTCACTGCTCACCATCCTCGTGGCCTCCTAAAATGGTGACAGGACAGTGCATGCATCCCTGATCATGGCCCACTGGCGTGGGGAAAAAAAACAAGCTCCCCTGACCCTGTCCTGGTGCCATAGTCGCACAGGTACTCATTGATGGCCCTCTGCTGCGTGTGCAGCCGCTGCAGCATGGCCAACGTTGAGTTCCACCTGGTGGGCATGTCACAGATTAGGCGGTTCTTGGGCAGGTTAAACTCCTTTTGGAGGTCCGTCAGCCGAGCACTGGCATTATATGACCGGCGGAAATGCACACAGACTTTCCTGGCCTGCCTCAGGACATCCTGTAAGCCCAGGTACCTGCCCAAGAACCGCTGCACCACCAAGTTAAGGACGTGAGCCAAACAGGGCACATGGGTCATTTGTCCCTGTCGGAGGGCAGAGAGGAGGTTGGTGCCATTGTCGTAAACCACCATTCCTGCCTTAAGTTGGCGTGGCGTCAACCACCTCTGAACCTGCTCCTGCAGAGCTGACAGAACCTCTGCCCCAGTGTGGCTCCTGTCCCCCAAGCACACCAGCTCAAGCACCGCATGGCATCTTTTGTCCTGCGTACTTGTGTAGCCCCTTGAACGACTACGGAGCACCGCTGGTTTCGAGGAAGAGGCCATGGAGGAAGAAGAAGAGGAGGGGGTGGAGAAGAGAGGTGTGTCACAATCATTAGCATTTTGGAGGCATGGTGGCAGAACAACCTCCAACACTACTGCACCTTGTCCTGCATCCTTCCCAGCTGCCAGCAGAGTCACCCAATGCGCCGTGAAACTTAGGTAACGTCCCTGTCCATGCCTGCTTGACCATGAGTCAGCGGTAATATGCACCTTACCGCTGACCGCCCTGTCCAGCGAGGCATGGACATTGCCTTCCACATGCCAGTAGAGAGCCGGAATCGCCTTCTGTGAGAAAAAGTGGCGTTTGGGTACCTGCCACTGAGGAACCGCACATTCCACAAACTCACGGAAGGGGGCAGAGTCTACCAACTGAAAAGGCAGCAGTTGAAGTGCTAGAAATTTTGCCAAGCTAGCATTCAACCGCTGGGCATGTGGATGGCTGGGAGCAAACTTCTTTCGGCGGTGCAGCAGCTGGGGCAGGGAAATTTGCCTGGTACAATCTGACGTCGGTGTACCAAAAGCAGATTGCCCACAAGTACTTGGCTGTGACACACCTAATTCTACACCTTCATTCCTCTCAGTGCAGGTCTCAGAGAGGACTGAAGGTCTAGTGAGGTTGGAAATCTCAGCTGATGAGGAGCAAGGAGAGGTCCTCTTTGTTCTTTGGTGTGGGTCTTTTAGATATGCTTGCCAACGAACTGCATGGCAGGTCAACATATGTCTGGTCAAGCATGTGGTACCCAAGCGGGAGATGTTTTGGCCACGTGAGATACGCTTGAGACATATGTTGCAAATAGCACTCGTCTCAAAAAAGGCCCACACCAAAGAACTTTTTGAATAACGCGCAGAGACTGCAGCGCCCTGCACATGTGGAGCTTTGGGGTGTGATGCAGTCAATGTGCTGCCCTTAGGCTGGCCCCTGGGGGGCATCCTGCCTCGTTGGTGATGTGCCGCCTCCTCCTCCTCCTCCTCCTCCTCCTCTCTCCTATCAGGCACCCACGTTGAGTCAGTGACCTCATCATCCCCTCCCTCCTCATCACTGGAGCAAACCTGGCAGTATGCTGCAGCAGGGGGAGCATGACTGCCAGATTGCTGTCCTTCTTGGGCACCCCCTCTGTCCGTGCTCATGTTACTGCCTTCATCGAGCTCAGTATCATCATCAGAGCCTTCCAAATGCTGGGCATCCTCCTGGAGCATGTACCCAACACTGTGGTCAAACAGTTCGAGAGACTCCTCAGGAGGACATGGTGGAGCTAGGGAAGGAGTCACTGATGACATTGAGCCGAGGGAAGAGGCCGCTGCTTTGCCAGACAAAGCACCCTGGGCATGGGTGAGAGAGGATGAGGAGGATGA
The DNA here is from genome assembly GCA_037952925.1 of Lithobates clamitans. Lineage (NCBI taxonomy): Eukaryota > Metazoa > Chordata > Amphibia > Anura > Ranidae > Lithobates > Lithobates clamitans. Next base: position 4,330,026 of record JBBGZY010000293.1, on the reverse strand, counting down.
GGACGGCTTGGTCATCCACTCGACCAAGTCTTCCGCATGTTGCGGCTCAACACGGCCAGCTGCCGAAAAAAAGGCCAAGCGTGTCCCATGGCCACGTGCTGATGAGGATGCACCGTCTCCACGACCAGCACTAGACACAGAGCCTGCTTGCCCTCTCTTATTGGCTTGTGACTGTCTGCCTCTCCTTCTTGGCCTTCCGGACATACTAATGGCCTGTAGCTGCACTAAGCTGGGATATATACCGTATTTATCGGCGTATAACACGCACCGGCGTATAACACGCACCCCAATTTAGGAGGGAATTTTAAGGAAAAAAAACTTTTAGGAGGGAAGTTGAAGGGAAAAAAAACTTACATTTAAACGCCCATCATTGCAGCCTTGTCAGTGCAGCCTTGTCAGTGCAGCCATGTCAGTGCAGCCTTGTCAGTGCAGCCATGTCAGTGCAGCCATGTCAGTGCAGCCTTGTCAGTGCAGCCATGTCAGTGCAGCCTTGTCAGTGCAGCCTTGTCAGTGCAGCCTTGTCAGTGCAGCCATGTCAGTGCAGCCATGTCAGTGCAGCCTTGTCAGTGCAGCCTTGTCAGTGCAGCCTTCCCCAGTGCAGCCTTGTCAATGCAGCCTTCCCCAGTGCAGACTTCCCCAGTGCAGCCTTGTCAGTGCAGACTTCCCCAGTGCAGACTTCCCCAGTGCAGCTTTACCCAGTGCAGCCTTCCCCAGTGCAGTCTTCCCCAGTGCAGCTTTACCCAGTGCAGCCTTCCCCAGTCCAGTCTTCCCCAGTCCAGTCTTCCCCAGTGCAGCTTTCCCCAGTGCAGCCTTCCCCAGTGCAGCCTTCCCCCAGTGATCCCAGCCATTCTGGGCTTCAAAATCGCCGATCGCGATTTGAAAATGGCGCCGCCGGCGCCGAAATACACAGTGCCGGTCCTCGGCTCTTTCCGGCGGCTGTCGTTCATTTTCGGCTCCACTCGTAGTCCCGAGCGGAGCTATCCGAACCTAGCCGAGTAGGTTCGGATAGCTCCGCTCGGGACTACGAGTGGAGCCGAAAATGAACGACAGCCGCCGGAAAGAGCCGAGGACCGGCTCTGTGTATTTCGGCGCCATTTTCAAATCGCGATCGGCGATTTTGAAAATATGACAGGTCGGATCGCAGGGGATCGGCGTATAACACGCACCTGCGACTTTCCCCTGATTTTAAGGGGAAAAAAGTGCGTGTTATACGCCGATAAATACGGTATATATATATATATTATATATATATATATATATATATGTACTGATACTGCAGCTAGCAAAATCAACTGCCTGCCTGTAGTATGAGAACACCACCAACCTTCTACAGGTAGCTTTAGCTGAACACTGTGAGGTGGACGCACCCCACTAACTTGTAAGTTTAGCTGAACACTGTGAGCAGGACGCACTGCACTAAATGTAAATAGTCTAGCTGCCTGACCGTGGTACTAATAGGATCAAAAGAACACCAGTAATTTTCTTTAGGTAGCTGTAAATACTGTAACAAGACAAGCCTGCCTGTCAGTAGGAAGATAACAGGAACGGATCTAGCTGAACACTGTGAGCAGGACGCACTGCACTAAATGTAAATAGTCTAGCTGCCTGAATGTGGTGCTAATAGGATCAAAAGAACACCAGTAATTTTCTTCAGGTGGCTTTATATACTGAAACAAGACAAGCCTGCCTGTCAGTAGGAAGATAACAGGAACGGATCTAGCTGAACACTGTGAGCAGGACGCACTGCACTAAATGTAAATAGTCTAGCTGCCTGACCGTGGTACTAATAGGATCAAAAGAACACCAGTAATTTTCTTCAGGTGGCTTTATATACTGAAACAAGACAAGCCTGCCTGTCAGTAGGAAGATAACAGGAACGGATCTAGCTGAACACTGTGAGCAGTACGCACTGCACTAAATGTAAATAGTCTAGCTGCCTGACCGTGGTACTAATAGGATCAAAAGAACACCAGTAATTTTCTTTAGGTAGCTGTAAATACTGTAACAAGACAAGCCTGCCTGTCAGTAGGAAGATAACAGGAACGGATCTAGCTGAACACTGTGAGCAGGACGCACTGCACTAAATGTAAATAGTCTAGCTGCCTGAATGTGGTACTAATAGGATCAAAAGAACACCAGTAATTTTCTTTAGGTAGCTGTAAATACTGTAACAAGACAAGCCTGCCTGTCAGTAGGAAGATAACAGGAACGGATCTAGCTGAACACTGTGAGCAGGACGCACTGCACTAAATGTAAATAGTCTAGAAGATAGCAGGAACGGATCTAGCTAAACTGAATACAGTGTATATATATATATGCAACACCTGGGATGCATATATATACACAATACACTTTAAGTGCAGCTAACTGACTGACTGTCCTGCCTAATCTAGCTAACTCAAATGAAATGACACTGTCTCTCTCTCTCTCTAAGCACACTGGAACACACTGCACAGGCCTTATATAGTGTGGGGTGTGTACTAAATCCCCTGAGCCATAATTGGCCAAAGCCTCCTTGGCTTTGGCCAATTACGGCTCTCTGTTCAGGCGGCGCTGTGATTGGCCAAGCATGCGGGTCATAGTGCATGCTTGGCCAATCATCAGCAAGCAATGCACTGCGATGCCGCAGTGAATTATGGGCCGTGACGCGCCACACGAATTTGGCGCGAACAGCTCATATCGTTCGCAATTCGGCGAACGACCGAACAGCCGATGTTCGAGTTGAACATGGGTTCGACTCGAACACGAAGCTCATCCCTAATTATAAACAATGTAACTATTGCAGTCTCTCAAAACTGAAACATAGAGCCTACAGCCTAAACAACATGTATATAGTTTGTATATAATTTAAAGAGGTACCACTGATGTAATCTCATTAAAAACAAACTACCTAAACAAAAATATAAAGAAATAAACATAGAATAAAAAATGTGGTCCTGCACCTATCTCTTTACGATTCATCTATAAAGGTGTTGACATCTACCTCTACATTCATGCCCTGTGGGAAAAAGGTCTGTAATTCATATGCCCAGAACATCTCTAGATGTGACACCCCCCTGATTCTGGCTCCCCCCCTTCCCGGTGGGACATATTTGTCTATGATGATAAATTGGGACCCAGCAGGATTACTATTGTGGAATTGTTTGTAGTGTCTGGGTACTGTGTGTTTAGGGTCTCTACCTTTAATCAGGGCTATATGTTCCCCCACTCGCATAGTAAATGTTCTCGTGGTACGTCCTATGTACTGTTTACGACACGGACAAGTAATATGGTACACTATGTATCTTGTACTGCACGTGCAGAACTGTTTTACTGTATAGCGTTTCCCCGTGGTGATGGATGTAAACTCTGTAACCTTACATCTGTCTAGAGTGTTGTGTTGACATACAACACACTTTCTACATGGGTAGAAACCCATCATATTGTGGAAAAAGGAGGGACGGGACGGAGGATTAATCACATTGGGGGCTATCCGGCCCTGTAAAGATGGTGCTCCCCTAAATATGACTTTGGCCTCTCCTGGTATAAGATTACCCAAAATGTTGTCCTGTCTTAACACATCCCAATGCTTCTTCACAATATTTTGGATCTGTTTATGCTGAATTGAAAAGGATGTCAGCATAGCCCACTTAAATCTTTCATCGGGGTCTTTCTTTGGCTTTATTTCAAGCAGAGTTTTCCTCTCAATGTTCATGGCTTTTTGGATTTCATAGTCCAAACTAGCAATGTCATAACCCTTGTCTACAAATTTTTGTTTCAAGACACCCGCTTGTGCGGTAAAACCGTCGGTGTCTGTGCAGTTCCTGCGGAGCCTCAAAAATTGGCTCCACGGTACCGCACTCAGCAAAGATCTGTGATGGCAACTGTTTACAGGGATAAAACCGTTGCGATCAGTGGGTTTAAAATAGGTATTGAATCTGAACTTATTGTTCACTATTTCTATCTGCAGATCCAAAAAATGGATCTTAGTTTGGCTGGCTTCAAAGGTTAAAGAAATACCCCTGTCATTCGAATTTAGACTTTCGAAGAACTGCCTGAGTGTATCTGATGTGCCATTCCATAGGAGGAGGATGTCGTCTATGTACCTGGCCCATAGAACCAGTGACATGGTATCGTGGGCATAGACGACATCCTCTTCCCACTTGGCCATAAACAAGTTCGCAAGACTAGGTGCGAACTTTGCACCCATGGCCACTCCCCGTTGTTGAAGGTAGTAGCCCTGGTTAAACCAAAAATAATTATGTTTGGTTGCGAATTCGAGCAGCTCTATCAGATAATCTCGTTGGAATGGTGTGAGGGAGTGTTCACGGCTCAAAAAATGTTTCACTGCTTCAAACCCCTTGTCATGCCGTGGCCATGATATAGCCTTCCTGTATATCGATATTCTCAAGGAGTCTGATGGTGGAGCTGGTATCCTTTAGGTACGAAGGAGTTTGTTTCACCAACGGTTGTAGGTAAAAGTCTATATATTTACCAATTCTCGCCGTGACGGAATTGATACCGCTAACAATAGGTCTCCCTGGGGGACATACTGGGTTTTTGTGAATTTTAGGTAAATAATAAATTGTGGGAATTCTGGGTGCAGTCGGGACCAAAAAAGCTTTTTCTTTTTTACTTAAAATTTTTAAATCATAACCTTTTTGAATAAGTTTTTGTAATTGTTTTTTATATAAATGGGTGGGGTTATTGGGGAGTGTCTGATATGTCCCTGGTTCATTTAAGATTCTGAACATCTCCTCTTCATATTGATTCTTGTCTAGAACCACTATCCCACTGCCTTTATCGGCAGGACGAACCACCACATTTTTTCGTGTGCATAAGAATTCTAATCCATCTTTTGATAGTGGAGAGTGTCGAATGTGTTTAACTGGTAACTTAGAGAGGTCACTGAGGACAAGATCTCTGTATATTTTTACTGCTGGAGCTATAGGGACAGGAGGAGAGAAAAGGGAAGGATTGGTCAGTCCTGAATGGACCATTCCTGAAGTGGCAGCAGGAAAATCTGTGCGTATGGGGTTGGAAACTAGATATCTCTGAATATTAATCTTGCGTATATATTTGTGGATATCAGTGAAGGTATGGAATTTATCAAGTTTTTTAGGTGGAGCATATTTAAGACCTTTGTCTAACACAGATAGTTCTGCTTCTGTAAGCGTTTGTGAACTTAAATTAAACACGCTCTGACCAATTATGTTCTTTTTCTCTTTTCTCCTTTGTACTCTCCTCCCCCCTCTGCAGCCTCTCTTGGATCTGGACCTCGCTTTCTTGTGCGTCGGTCCTATTGAAAACCCTGATTTTCATGGTACTTGGAGTTATGTGAATATGAAGATTGGTCATAATTTTCTCTTCTGCGTTCAGGGCTATACATCTCTCTAAGGGGTGTATAGCGATTGTACGTAGGAACTAGAATGGCACATCAGATACATTTAGGCAGTTCTTCGCAAGTTTAAATTCGAATGACAGGGGTATTTCTTTAACTTATGAAGCCAGCCAAACTAAGATCCATTTTTTGGATCTGCAGATAGAAATAGTGGACAATAAGTTCAGATTCAATACCTATTTTAAACCCACTGATCGCAACGGTTTTATCCCTGTAAACAGTTGCCATCACAGATCTTGGCTGAGTGCGGTACCGCAGAGCCAATTTTTGAGGCTCCGCAGGAACTGCACAGACACCGGCGGTTTTACCGCACAAAAATTTGTAGACAAGGGTTATGACATTGCTAGTTTGGACTATGAAATCCAAAAAGCCATGAACATTGAGAGGAAAACTCTGCTTGAAATAAAGCCAAAGAAAGACCCCGATGAAAGATTTAAGTGGGCTATGCTGACATCCTTTTCAATTCAGCATAAACAGATCCAAAATATTGTGAAGAAGCATTGGGATGTGTTAAGACAGGACAACATTTTGGGTAATCTTATACCAGGAGAGGCCAAAGTCATATTTAGGGGAGCACCATCTTTACAGGGCCGGATAGCCCCCAATGTGATTAATCCTCCGTCCCGTCCCTCCTTTTTCCACAATATGACAGGTTTCTACCCATGTAGAAAGTGTGTTTTATGTCAACACAACACTCTAGACAGACGTAAGGTTACAGAGTTTACATCCACCACCACGGGGAAACGCTATACAGTAAAACAGTTCTGTACGTGCAGTACAAGATACATAGTGTACCATATTACTTGTCCGTGTCGTGAACAGTACATAGGACGTACCACGAGAACATTTACTACGCGAGTGGGGGAACATATAGCCCTGATTAAAGGTAGAGACCCTAAACACACAGTACCCAGACACTACAAACAATTCCACAATAGTAATCCTGCTGGGTCCCAATTTATCATCATAGACAAATATGTCCCACCGTGGAGGGGGGGAGCCAGAATCAGGGGGGTGTCACGTCTAGAGATGTTCTGGGCACATGAACTACAGACCTTTTTCCCACAGGGCATGAATGTAGAGGTAGATGTCAACGCCTTTATAGATGAATCGTAAAGAGATAGGTGCAGGACCACATTTTATATTCTATGTTTATTTCTTTATATTTTTGTTTAGGTAGTTTGTTTTTAATGAGATTACATCAGTGGTACCTCTTTAAATTATATACAAACTATATACATATTGTTTAGGCTGTAGGCTCTATGTTTCAGTTTTGAGAGACTGCAATAGTTACATTGTTTATAATTATATGCATATATAGTCACCATAGATATATGATTTGTTGTACATATGTATATTAGACAGATAATTACAGGGTGCCATAGATGTGGAGAATCCATCTCCTAAGCCGGTTTATACTTAATATTGTTTTATAAGATAAGCTTATTGGGCTAAGTTATACGGAGATGACAATTGAAATAATACATTTCCGTTTATGGTAATCCCATTGCGATTCAGAACTTCATTCACTGCTTACACTCTGTTGACATTTCCGGTCTACGGGGTGTCAGTACTTGATCCACCCCCTTTTTTGATCACCGGGTTTTGTTGCCGTCACGTGACCTAGAAGCTGCCATGTGACGGCGCGCGATTGATGCTGTGATGTGCGCAGGCGCGGGGGCGCGGTGACGACATCGTGCCGCGCGCGCACTGCATGTCAATGAAGGATGGTGATATCGTGGTGGCGCGGTGTTGTCATCACCGCGCGCATGCGCACAATGGATGGAACGCATGGGGACACTAATTCCGCACCGCACTCCGCTCGCTAAGGGCTTTAGCTACAGCGAGTGAGAGGCGGTGATGCTTCTGATCTTAAACATATACACACCTCAGCATTGGGAAGCTTCACCTATGCTCATTAATGAAGGTGGAACGCACGGAAATGAGGCTTGGAACGCACGCGGGTCCGCCATTTTGGCCCGAACCCGGAAGTGCAGATGACGTGATTGTAGGAGCTGGATTCTCATTATAGGGGTCTTGGTGCCTATATAAAGGAGTATGGCTGCAGTGGGCAAGTACCCCAGACCAAGTCCTATGAGACGAAACGCATCGGGAGGACTCCACTGCCGCCCTTTTATTGTATACAAGCTCTTTGGTACTTCTTAAATGTAAGTGTCTTTCTTTTAATAAAAATCCTTAATTTTACGGTATCACACTATATGGCCCCTTTTTTATTCTATGTGGGGCATGTTCGAGGACATCCTTAATTTCCACGTGGAGGAAGTACCCCGGTGAGGCACCCCCAGGACTTCTTCTCTAGTGTATCTTTGAGATCTCCTCTCCATTGCCAGTGGGCAATTCCCAGCCTGTTTGACTCATCCAGCATATGCTATTTTGGGTCCCAACCTTTTGGTAAGCCTCCATTCATATGGGTGGTGGTATTTGCACAAGTGTGGTTTTTGCACATAATCCCTGAGCAAGATTCCAGGACCGTTGACTTTCCCTCGATACGGATTCTGTGTACCATTACCATTGGGCAATAAATGCCTATGTTGACCTATGTAGCATATGCTAATTTTAGGTCCAATATCTACGGTACGCTTCCACTACCTTGGGGACTGCTTAATTATTATTTCAGTCATACATTCACGTGGTGATTTCCATGTTTTCACAAACAAATGGACTTTGATTTATAGAAAATGGACTTTCACTATTTTAGGATTTCTTTATGTTGATATGCACAACTGTCAATTCACGTTATAAAAGTATAGCGCTGCACTTATTTATACATTTCTTGGTCTACTAGCAAATGTATGTAGGCATAGGACACGCCTCCTGCAACACCCCTTAAAGGAGATTTAACCCAAAAAAAAGTTAATTAAATCCACGTGTACTTTTTTTACCACTACTATTGCTTTATATTGGCTTTTAAAATGTACAAATGCACCAATTTAGAATTTGCATGAAAGGTTTAGCACTAGGAAACACTTTTTGAAAGATAAAGAGTGCATTTTATGTACAACGATATAGATCAGACCAAAATGAGGGACAAATGAGGAGGAATAAGGGACAGAGGGACATTGCTCCAAATCAGGGACAGTCCCTCGAAATCAGGGACAGTTGGGAGGTATGATACCATACAGGGTTAATGTCTCTGTATGGTATGTGATGATGTCACGACTTGGAGTGAAGAAAAAGAGCTTGGAATCAGGTAAGTAAAAAAGTATATCCCCCCTCCCCCCAACGTAAGGATGGACTTTTTTTAAACAGAAAAGTTTTATTAATGAACTAAGCATATACAGAATCAATTGGTAAAATAGTGTGGTGTGTGATATATCAAACCAGCAGGTATACAGACAGTCATATGCACATAGCTGGTCAAAACAAAAAGAAACATGACATAGCATAGGAGTTAAATGCCGTACACCAAGTTATTGTCTATAGGGCATTAAGCGAAGGGTTAATATAATCAGTAAACAAATATAAAGGATGGGATTTTTTACTTTCCTGAAGTTGGGATGTATTATGGAATTCCATATATTGATGTTAATGTTCAGATTTTTTGCTAGGATGAGAATTACCGAGACTTCTGAGGTGTTACATAGATGTATTTACCATACACATTATATCTTATTAAAAAATAATTAATTTAATAAGATATACTGTGATTGTTGAATACATCTGTGTAGAAGTCTCAGTATTTCCTAACATGTTCAAGAATGTCACTTTTCTTTCAGTAAACCTTCCCTGCAAGGTACAGGACAGGTTTACAGCACAGCTCAGTATAGTGTAAAAGGCAGAGAAGGTCAGGACTCACATGTGGAGAAGATTCAGGCTTCCATCATTCCTCTCAGATCTTCAGTCTGCCCCAGGGAGAGCTGTTCTGTGTGCTTGGCAGGAAGCAGTGCTCCGGGGAGAGCTGTGCTGTGTGCTGGGCAGGAAGCAGTGCTCCGGGGAGAGCTGTGCTGTGTGCTGGGCAGGAAGCAGTGCTCCGGGGTTCACTGTGAGGAACTCTTCCTGCTTCGCCCACCTGTACTTAGCTGTGAAAGCCCCGACTCAGCAATTAAAATGAGTACCGAGGAGAGAGACAGTTTTCCAGTTGTAAGCTGTTTTTGTGGCAACAGAAGGCATAGGATTGTGGGCTCTACTAACTCTGGAGTAAACAGGCAGGAATTATCAGATGCTGCTGCCTCTGTAGTCCAGAGCATCCCTGATACAGCATCCCTGATAGCAGGTGGCGGAGTGATATTCAGCTGTCAGGGATTCTGTAGCCGGGACTACAGAGACAGTATCGGGAAATGCATCTGCCTGCTTGCTCACTCCGCAGCCAGTGGCTGCAGTTCTGACAGGAATTTTACATTCAATGAATAAATAGTTACACTGGCAGTGCTATTAGTTATCATGGGTGCCAAACTGGAGTTGTCACACATTGTGACAGTGAAAAAAAAACTGGGGTGTGCCTGGGCATTAGGGTGTGCCCAGGCACACCCAGCACACCCCGTGCGTAGGCCAATGTCTAGCTACTCCTCCCATGTCTGTCACATAGGGGCCCAAAATCTAAGGAACACCTTCAGGCATTCTAGGGACCTAAATTACGCATTTCATTTTCTGACTACCTTTCACAATCTTGGAGACCCTGGAGCACCGCGACAGTAAAAAAACACCCAGAAAATGACCACATTTTGGAGAGTACACCCTAAGGTGTTAAGAGGCGTGGTGAGTCTTTTAAAGATTTCGTTTTTGTGTCACAAGTTTTTTGGAAAATGTGAAATTAAAATGAATTTTTTTTTTTTTTACACAGAGTTGCCAGTTTAATGTAATGTTTCTCACACAAAGCATGGGCATACTTAGAATTACAGCCCAAAGCATGTTCTGCTGCTCCTCCCGAGTATGTGTGAGACTTTTTTAATGCTTGGCCTGATTATGTACCAGACATTGTATCTTGTGTATCACACAAATCAACTAATTGTACCAAAAACAGTGTACTGTGCCACGTGGGAACCTAATGAATGTTTTTTGGTCACGTAAAAATATCACTAGTTTTTTTATGTAAAAACTTTCAAACTATTTATTGGCATTCTGGTGTTTCCTACTCCATCTCTACTTCATCAATTTGGGGATTGATGATTTCCCACCTATCACCCCATTGTTTCTCACATCCTGTTTGCAGCCAAAATTACCATCACAATACACTAATAAATAATTTATATAATAAAGACTAATTACTCTAATGAAAGAATGATAACTTTGAGATCTAAAGCCTCTATTTAATTTGATTAAATATATGGAAACCCTGACTGTGAGAGGAAAAGGTCAATGACTACATAAATTCAGCCTTTCTTTACTATTGTGATCAGTTTCATTGGCCCTGTGCTGGGTCATGTAATCCAATGTCACTATGCAATAAAATACATACCTTGAGTTCAACTTTAAACTAAATACAGTAAGTTTTTTTTGGTATGGGCTGTATCCTATTTTCACTTTAGATTCCAAACCTTGCTATATCCATCCTATAGACAACTAGTGCTAGGAGCACACCTGTGGAAACCCTGCTTAAAAATCAAGAAATATGGACTATAAAAAATGTTAATTAAAAGAAAAATAGGGAATCATTCTGACTTATACTTACGGTCAGACCTATCAATTTTTTCCATGTCATATTGTTCCAACTGTTTCAAATCACTACATGTCAATTCAGTCACGCTTTCAGAAGCCAGAGATACCAGAGGCACCAGGATAAGTAGAATGACGACCTTCATCTTGAGAATAATAAGAGGGTCACTGGTGCTCTTCATATTTATAGGGCAAAGCTGTGCTGACACAATGCACTTTGTATGAGCCAAGAAGAACAATGGGCATGAAGACCCTAAGGCAACACATGGACTGGATACATTTTGGGCTTCTTAGTAAATATTTGGAAACATTTATATTACAACTAGGCAAGGACGGAGTGTATTTGGAAGTTAAACAAAATAACCAACATTTCTCTTTACTTTATAGTGTAGCCAATTTTAACCAATTCAGCCCCAGAAGGATTTGCCCCCTTAATAACCAGGCCATATTTTGTGATACGACACTGCGTCGCTTTAACTGACATTTGTGTGGTCATTCGGCGCTGTACCCAAACAAAATTTATGTCCTTTTTTTCCCACAAATAGAGCCTTCTTTTGGTGGTATTTGTTTTTATTATTTGTGCTATAAACAAAAAAAGACACAATTTTGAAAAAAAAACAATATTTTTAACTTTTTGCGATAATAAATATCTCAAAAAAAGAAAAAAAAAATTCTTTATCTGTTTAGGCCAATATGTATTCTTCTACACATTTTTGGTAAAAAAAATTGCAATAAGTGTATATTCATCGGTTTGCGCAAAAGTTATAGCATCTACAAAATAGGGGATAGATTAGTAGTAATGGCAGGGATCAGCGATTTTTAGCGGGACTGCGACATTGTGGCGGACAGATCAGACACTTTTGACACTTTTTTGGGACCAGTGACATTTATACAGCGTTTAGAGCTAAAAATAGCCACTGATTACTGTATAAATGTCACTGGTAGAGAAGGGGTTAACACTAGGGGGCGGTAAAGGGGGTAACTGTGTTCCCTCAGCGTGTTCTAACTGTAGGCCACCTAGGACATGACAGAGATCACTGTTCCCGATCAATGGGAACAGGATCTCTGACATGTCACTAGGCAGAACGGGGAATTGCCTTGTTTACATAGGCAGTTTCTCATTCTGCCCCCCCTCACCGAATCGCTCGTCGCGGCAGACATCGAGTCCGTGGAAACCGCAGGCATGCTCCCACAGCACACGGCAGGTGCGCGCTCCCGCTAGCCTCCCTGCACAGACCAACGTACATCTATGGCCATTTGCACAGAAGAGCCGACCTGCCACAGTATAATGAGGGTGGCTGGTCAGCAAGAGGTTAATTAATGTATCCTACACAGTTGGGGTCAATTCAGGGACTTCAAAAAGGAAAATCTCCCTCATTTAGGACTCCCAGCATCATAGCGGATGATGTGCAGATGAACTGAAATTGCTCTAAAGCCCCATATGCACTCTGACACATTCAATAACAGTGTCATTGATAAAAAAAAACTGTATTTGTAGTAAAGATAAACTTTAGACCAGGAATTGGCAACCCGTTGATTGCAATCTACCTGTTAACCACAGGCAGGTGACAGGTAGCTTGCACAGATGAGCTCAGGTGGTCTCAGACACTAGTCCGAAGCTGCCTGAACTATCCCGCTGGGAAGCTCTCAAAGCCGACAACCAGTCACAGGTGGCAGAGGTGTTCCTGGCTATGATTAGCTGTAGGCTTTTAGAGCTTCCTTGGGGGATAGTCCAGCCTGCTTTGGACTAGTGTCTAATGCAGATTACCCACTGTGCCCTTTCACAAACTGCACATTAGGAGTAATCAACTGATCCCCCCATCACCGCTGTTTCCCACCCTACAGCATGGATCCCCTGAGGCTCCCCTGTAGCCTTCAGCTTTGGGTGCCATAGGGGAGCCACAGAGGATTTATCTTCGAAAGTAGATTCCCCCGCATGCTTCAATCCTCCCCTACAGATCTCCCCCTGCTGCTGGCCAGCTTCCTCTCTTACCCCTCTTGCCGGCTTCAGTGACTGCTGGGGCAGGTGATCGGTATCAGCATGGAGAGCAGGGGTGCTGGTAAACATGTCATGTTTACCAGATCCTTCCTGAATGAACACAATGTGTGTTCATTCGTCACTGAAGCACAGTAAACTTTGTGTAGCACCCTCTAGTGTGCTAGAAGTGTACAGAGATTGTTAGAGTAGGTAAATTTCAGGTTTGGCTGCCAGCCAAGCCTGTTTGTTTTGATTTGAGTTGGGAGTGACTCAGGCAGAGCTGGGTGACTCACAGGCAGCATCACTGAGACCTCCAACTTCTTTCCAGAATGTGCTAGAATGCTCTGGAAAGGAAGGAGAAGAGAAGAGGTGGAGCTGCCTGGAATGTTCTAAGGAGCCCTGACCAAATCCAAACCTGGATTGTCAGGGGACAGGCCTCCTTAAATACTCAGGGTCAGCTCACTCGGGGAGGAGTTGTTCAGTGTGAAAGCTGGAGATGGAGTGCTAGGCTGTTGTGGCCCAGAGGGAGATCCCCATTCTGGGGGGGGTGACCTTGGGCCTGGGGCTCGTGTGCGGACAGGACCCTCTCAGGACACATGGAGATCTGATTGACAGGTGACATGGAAGGAAGGAGAGGACAGCAGGTGAGCACTGCCAGGCAAGTCTCCAGGGAGGAACAACAGGTCACAGCCAAGAGGGCTGGTGGGTGACACACAGTCGGAAGGACTGGGGAGGCATGCCTGAGAGGACTGGGAGATTGCAGTCTGGGATGGGTGCAGAGCCATTGGAGTGGACAGTGGTGGCATGGGCAATGGAGAGAGCCAGCTGCAGCCAGGAGAGCTGACAGGGCCTGAAAAGGTGGTGCTGGGATCAGTAGCCACGTGGACAGCTAGCATTGGGACTACCTATATTTTTGCTACATCAAAGGGGCCTACATTCTCTGCCTGCAAAGGACATTCACTTTGGGCCTGACTGAGTCAGTGTCAGGCCTGGAAATTAGTGCTAGCTGGTCCTGGGAGTGATAGTCTGCAAGCATGTTTTATGCTAGAGGAAGAGAGGAGATGTATATACTGGAGATGTATATAGTTCTTAAGTCCCTAAATCCGTTCTACAAACAACTGGGCATCTCATAATTACCCTATCCAAGTTTAATCCCCTCAATAAAAATGCAAAAAAAGTGCAAGGACCAGTTTCTGTCTGAGGAGTGACTAAAAATTGTGTGCCTGGCTGGGCAGGGTGACAAATGGACTACAATTACCAGCAGTCCCTACGGGAGTATCGCTACATATGCTTACTATGTTTCAGTTTGTGAATGAATACTGTAGAATCCTCTGTACAGGGACTTCTATTTATTCATCTGCAGTGCAGCTGAGGCTGCAAACAACTGGAATAAGCACTCTATGACCTCAGTACCTTTCTCTGTCTGAAAAAAGAGACATCAGGGGACTGTTTAGACTAGGGTTGCACCGATACCACTTTTTTCTTATTTTTATTATTTTCAAAGGAATCAGATACATGTTATACATCCATAGCAAGTACAATACAATGCAGCATAACATCAAATACCTCCTATATGCTTGGAATGGGCAAACTCACATCTATGAAAAGCAAATAAATAACATTCAGTGAATTCTGTGGCGGGTTAGACAATATCTCACGATATATGTGCCTTGCAATGTCTGAATCCAGACGTCCCGGGGAGCTCCCCCGACACCCCTAAAGGGATCAGACTGTGCCGGGACAGCCACTTCGGGACATCCGGATAGCAGCCACTCGCAATGGTGGGTAACGAGCACTGCTTGTGTTGAGATGGTTTGAGCACCCAGCCTCAGAGCCTATAGGGGGGGCTCTTCTACTGAAGAGTCTGGAGGCACTTGTACTCCTCTGATACGTAGGGCATAGTAAATAGTATAGCTCCACATCATACCTAAGTGAGGTAGGTCTGACAAAAAAGAAAAATATAAAGTAAATAAGAAAAAAGAAAAAGAGGTAAAGAGAGGAAGAAGAGAGGGGGGGAGGAGGAGGGGAAAGAACTAGGAGCCATCCAGCAGGTAGTCGGCTGGAAAAACATTGATGGAGCTTACTTGTTATGCTTGCATCCTGGGGATGAGGGAAATACCCACATGTTTGGCCCAAGGTTCTCAGGTGGATTCAAACTGTGCTTTGGAATCTAGCAAAATACTAGTCAATTCCTCTTGGGACATCAGCCATGATATTTTACACTTGGCAGCTGAGAAAGATACCCCTAGCTGTTTCCAGGCCTTGGCAATTGTCAGCTTAGCACCCAGGAGAATAAAGTGGATTCGTTTGCGATTCCATTTAGGAGTCTTTGGGATGTTAGCATTCAGGAGGGCTACCACGGGGGTTCTGGGGATCTGGAGGTCCGTCACTTTTTGGATTGGGTTAAACATCCTCTTCCAGAAAGGCCTAATTTTGTAGCATTCCTACCATATATGGGCCATGGAACCATTCATTTCACATTCCCTGAAGCACCGGGGGATTGCGGAAGGATACATGAGAACTAATTTAGAAGTGGTGAGATACCATCTGGTCATTACTTTGAGATTAGATTCTATTAAGGAAATATTCTTTATCCCCTTATAGGCTCTGGAAAAGGATGTTTGCCATGTGTCAAGATCCCATTGAATTTGGAGATCAGCTTTCCATGCTGACATGTAAGGAATTTTATCTGCCTGCTGGGCTAGAGATTGGTATATTACAGAGATTCCACCCCTCTGATCCATGGCTTGTCCTGACCATAACTCATAGGGAGTGAACCTAGGTGGGATGGGTTTCCTTTTCCATATTTTGTGAAGATAGTGTTGTATTTGGTGAAATCTGAATTTCTCCCCCTTCGGAATATCCAGTTGTTGCTCACAAAATGTTGTTGTTATTGGGCCTGTTGCAGTAAATGAGTGTCCGATCCGATCCAGCCCCTTGTCCAGCCACCACTTAAAGGATTTTATGTCCAGTCCACGAGCGAAGTCAGGGTTGTTAAATATGTGAGCCAGGGGACGGCATTCAGAGGTTATGGAGGTATGGGTTTTCAATGTGTCCCAAAGGGATAGGGTTTGTGAAAGGATCGGAGAGAGTATGGGGGGTCTTTCCTTGGAAGGGATCCAAAGTAAATAGTCAGGGGTGTAGGTGGGTGCCGTCTCTCTCTCTATTTGGATCCAGTCAGGTTTTACAGTTCTGGAGTAGACTGTAGAAAGCTGAGCAAGTCTTGCCACCTGATAGTACCAAAGTAGTCTTGGCAGTCCTAGTCCTCCCTGTGTACGCTGTCAGAATAGAATGTTTCTAGGCAACCTATGTCCTGCTCCCCCCAGATAAACCTGACAATTTTCCTTTGGAGTGATTGCAAATGGTCTTTCCTTAGGTTAATCGGAATAGCTCTAAATAGGTATAGCAGTCTGGGGAGGAGTGTCATTTTTATTGAGTGGATCCTACCCAGCCAGGATAGTTCTTTACTGGCCCAGGTCTTCAGCTCTGATTCAAGTCTCCGGTAGGAGGGAGGGAAGTTTGCTGAGTACAGTTGGTCTATTTTGGCAGTAAGGTTAATCTCTAGGTATTCTATTGAAGAGGCATGGGATTTGTCATAGTTTACACTGAGGCCCGAGGTCCTTGCAAATTCATTCAAGAGTTCACATAGATTGGGTAGGGATGTGATGGGAGAAGTTATGAAAAGTAACATATCGCCCGCGAAGAGGCCGCATTTGTGTATTTGGGAACCAAAAGAGATTCCTTGAATATTGGGATTGGAGCGGATCGCTACTGCCAGTGTTTCAATGGCTATGGCGATTATTAAAGGGGAAAGGTTTGTTAAAAGGTTAAAAGGTTTGGATAGGTGGCCACTGAGGCAAATCAATGCTGTTGGTGTAGAGTAGAGTGAGTGCAGAATGCCCAGAAAGCGCTTCCTGAATCCCCATTGCTCTAGTAAGGCGAATAAATAAGGCCATTTGACCGTGTCGAAGGCCTTGTGCAGGTCAAGGGATAAAAGCATCCCTTCTTGTTTGGGGCCCCCGTCCCAACCTGATTGTAGGAGGGAGACTAGATCAATGGCCCTTCTGATTTGGTCTGGCCCCTGTCTGCCTGGAATGAACCCTACTTGGTCCTTGTGGACATACCGATTTATAAAGGTGGCTAAGCGATTGGCTAGGATTTTCCTTAGAATCTTGAGGTCATTATTAATGAGGGAGATTGGTCTGTAATTCTCAACCTCTTCTGGATTCCTATTTGGTTTGGGGATTACTGTTACGTAGGCGGTATTGAGCTGAGGATCTAAGGGAGAACCCTGTGTCTTTGCATTAAAGAATTTTGCCATGTGAGGTGCTAACGTGTCTGTGAGGGCTTTGTAATATGACACGGATAGACCGTGCTGAGCCTATTTTTAGTTTTTTAATGACCTCCCTTATTTCTTCAACCGTGATGCTCGCCTCCATAACGTCTCCGTGGTCCTCGGTTACCTTTGGGATCGGTAGGTCTCGGAGAAAGTCAGATAACAAGGGGTCTTTATTCATTGGGGTCGTGCTATAGAGGTTGGTGTAGAAACTTCGAAAGGCTTCTAAAATTTTGTTGGGGTCAGCTGAGGGGGGATTGCCTGCTACTCTAATCTTAGGTAGACAGTGGGTACGCAATCGTGGGGATAGCTTAGAGACCAACATCGGTCCTATTTTATCTTTTTGGTTGTGGAACCTAGCTCCACTTCAGGGGATGTGTTTCTCCACTTTTACCGTGAGGGCCAAAATAAATTCCAGCCTGAGATTTTCCAATCAATCTAATAGGGCTTTAGAGGGGTTCTTCTTGTGCTGTCTTTTGAGGGCAGCAAAAGTCTTTTCAAGTTTTTAATGTCCAACAGTCTTTCTTTCTTCAGTCAGGTTGCTATGTTGATGATTTTGCCCCTAATGGTGGCTTTGTGTGTGGCCCAGAGGGTCTCGGGGGAGATGTCATCTACATTGTTGAGTAGGAAGTATTCCCTCAGGGATTTCTCTATCTGGGTAACGTTTATTGGGTCACTCAGGCTGGATTCGTTAAGTCGCCAGTGCGTACCTATTGGCCTAGTGAGGGAGTTCTGCATAGTGAGGAGGACTAGTGAGTGGTCTGACCAGGCAATGTTGATAAGGTTCGCCTTCTGTGTCAATGGTATAAGGGTGGGGGGTAGCAGAATATGATCTATTCTGGTGTATGACTGATGGGGGGCTGAAAAGTGTGTATAGTCCCTTTTTGAGGGATTAAGTTCCCTCCATATGTTGATCAGACCGTGAGAGTGGAGGGTTTTTGCTATGTTCAGGCTGGCTTTGGTGGGGCGTGTCAGTTGGTCCTTGGGGGGTTTCGATTTGTCGAGTCCCTGGTCAAAAGCTATGTTTGAGTCCCCTCCTAAGATGACCTTGCCTTCTACTAGTGGTAACAGGGTTTTGAGGAGTATTTGGAAGAATTTGGTTTGGCCTTTATTGGGGGCATAGTAGGAGATTATAGAGTAAATGTTGCCCTTGATAGAGCCTCTGACTAGGATAAATCTACCCTCAGGGTCTCTGTAGTTAGAGGTGTGGGAAAACTTGCTATTCTTCGAGAATAGTATTGCTACTTCTTTAGTTTTGTTAGCGGCGTTCGCTAGTTAGAATGTTGGGTAGTGTGAGTGTAGGAATTTGGGGTTGTATTGGATAGGAAAATGTGTGTCTTGGACTATGTCTATTTTCAGGGAACGGTAATTTTCAAGCGCTAGTTTACGTTTACTAGGGGTATTCAAACCCTGTGCATTGTGAGTGGCAATTCTAAGATCCTTCCCTGTCGCGTTCACATTAGACATCTGGATAGAGGGGTGGAATGCTGTAGATGTCTTCTTACCCTTAGATGTCTTCTCCTTAGGGGTCCTGGAAGTTGAGGGAGCTGTGTTCGTAACACACCTGGAATCCAGGGCTTAAAATTACCTGCTGAATGGCTCGAGAAAAGGAAGAGGTTAGAAAGAGAGGGGAGGGGGAAAAAGAGCGGAACAGAGAGCAACGTCTTCTATGAAGACTATCAGCGCTTGGTGAGGGAGAGTCCCTCCAGGCACCATCCATTTGACATCGGCAGCCTCTAACAGAGGGCTGATGACCCATACCACAGAGGTGAAAAATCCGCTTCTGTGGGATGTGTGGAGTCGCAAGGGTGTCACCCCCGACCATTGCTTCTATGTTAAACTTGCTAATCTAGAAACAAAATTAACACAGCATAAAGGCAGCGTTTCAAAATAAAAATAAAAATAAAACATCAGATTAAAAAAAAAAAGCGTCCTGAGAGCAAAGAGTGTGGCCTGTATTGGGTTCTTCTGCAGTACCCTAATCGAGGGGGGGGGGGAGTTCCCCCTGCAAATTGAGAGCCGTTTAGTGTCCTTGTAGTCGCCCAGGTCGAGATCCTGAACTTGGTCCAGCAAGGTATCACTGAGTTCTTATGGTCTTGTTTCTTCTAGCTGGTTTCCTGATGTGGTGAAGAGACTGCAGGGAGGGAGCCTAGTTAGCATACGTGGAAGTTCCTGACAGTCACACTGAGGTATGCCGATCTGAGCTTGAAATGTCCAAATGTTCAAGGACAAGTGTCTCTGACAGGACTCTCATAAGGCTTGAAAAAACCCCAAAAAAGTAACTTGTGTGGAACAATGAACCGGGAGTTGAAAGGGAGAAAGCCTGAAGATCGGCTACTAAGGGTAGGTTAGGAGCCCTGGGCTCCTTTGGCAGAGGGGAATACTGTCCCAGAGTGGGATACCCTGTTGAGGGCAAATTGAAGAAGTAGTTTTGTGAGGTCTCCTTAAGGGGGTCTTCCCTCTTTGGCCTTCTTGGTTTTGCCTTTATTCCATAGTGGGGAAACCGGGCTTTGTGGAGGGGGTCTTTTGGTGGAGCCTCCCGGTGCCAAAGTGAAGTCCATGGGTGCATCCTGGGAGATCAGCTTGAGGTGGAGGAAGAGTTTCTCCCCCTCTGTGAGGGTGGAGAAGGAGTAGGCTTTACCTTGAATGGCTAATTTCACTCCAAATGGGAAGGCCCAGCGATATTTGATGTCCTGTTGGGACAATACTGTGAGGAGGGGTTTGAGGGTTCGACGCTTCTGGGTAAGTGACGGGGACAGATCCGCAAATATATGTATTTGGTGACCACGGCAGGTGACTTGCTGTTTGAGACGGGATTGTCTCATGACTTCCTCCTTTACTGCGTAGATGTGGGGCTTGACGATTACATCTCTCGGGGAGCCGTCCTTCCTGGAGGGACCGAGGGCTCTGTGGGCCCTGTCCAGCTCTAGGCAGTGGGGGAAAGTGTTAGGTATAAGCTCCTTAATGAGGTCCTGTATCGCTGGGGGGATGTCCGTGATGTTTTTGGGGAGGCCTCGGATCCGATACCACTTTTTTAAGTACAAGTACCGATACTTTTTTCAAGTACTCGACGATACCGATTACCGATTACTTTTTTAATGTCATGTGACAGTGGCAGTCCACTGATGACGTGTGGACTGTTTTTTTTAATTTATTTTTTTATAATTTTGTTAAATTTGTTTTTTATTTTATTATTTTTTACATTTTTTTGTTTTTTTACAATGCTTCCTTTTTTTTGGGGGGGGGGGGGGTGGACGCTGTCAGTGTGTTTTTTTTTTTTTTTTCAATTTTACAATTTAACCTATTAAATATTAAAAATTCTTTATTTTTTATTTATTTATTTATTTTTATCAGCCCTGTTGGGGGGAACAGATCCCTGACATCTCCCTTTTGAGACAGAGAAAGGGACTTAGGACAGAGGTTCCTCAGTCCCTTTCTCTGCCGCCTCGGTTGCACTGAAGATGAATGGACAGGAGACAGAGGCTCCTGTCCTTTTATAAACGGAAGCATCATAAACAAAGTTTATGATGCTCAGTTATGACTCCTTTCAGAAAAGGAAGGGATCAGTAAATGACATATTCTCCACTCTCCATCCTGATAGATCAAGGACAGAGGGGGTGGAGGAGCACGGAAGTGGACAGGAGCACAGAGGGGGACAAGAGGAGGATGGAGGGGGACAGGAGGAGCAGGGAGGGGGACAGGAGGAGCACGGAGGGGAAGAGGAGCACAGAGGGGGGCAGAGGAGCATGGAGGGGAACAGGAACACAGAGGGGGGCTGGAGGAACACGGAGGGGGACAGGAGGAGCACGGAGGTAGACAAAAGCATGGAGGGGGACAAAAGCATGGAGGGGGGCCGGAGGAGCACAAAGGGGGACAGGAGAATGGAGGGGGACCGGAGGAGCACGGAGGGGGACAGGAGAACGAAGGGGGACCAGAGGAGAACGGAGGGGGACTGGAGAAGCACAGAGGGGGACAGGAGAACTGAGGGGGACCAGAGGAGCACAGAGGGGGACAGGAGCACGGAGTGGGACCGGAGGAGCACCGAGGGGGACAAGAGAACTGAGGGGGACCGGAGGAGCACGGAGGGGGACAGGAGAATGGAGGAGGACTGGAAGAGCACCGATCGGGACAGGAGAATGGAGGGGGACCAGAGGAGAACGGAGGGGGACCGGAGGAGCACAGAGGGGCACAGGAGAACTGAGGGGGACCGGAGGAGCACGAAGGGGGACAGGAGAACTGAGGGGGACCAGAGGAGAACGAAGGGGGACCAAAGGGGCACAGAGGGGGACAGGAGAACTGAGGGGGACCGGAGGAGTCTGGAGGGGGACAGGAGCGCGGAGTGGGACCAGAGGAGCACGGAGGGGACAAGAGAACTGATTGGGACCGGAGGAGCACGAAGGAGGACACAGAGGGGCATTGGAGGAGGACACAGGGGACAGTCAGGGATGATCAGTGCGGCGGTGGGGGAGTTACAAGCACCCATCTCCCTGTATAGATTTCAATAAAGCCTCTGAAAGCCACGGGGAGGGAGAGGAGGAGAAGCGGCTGTCAGGCTTTATTGAAATCTATACAGGGAGATCGGTGCTTGTAACTTCCCCACCGCCGCACCATTCATCTTTGATTGCCCAGGTATCGGATCAAGCATTGGAGCATTTGCCCGAGTACAAGTACTCGGGCAAATCCTCGATATTGGCATCGATACCGATACTAGTATCGGTATCAGTGCAACCCTAATTTAGACCCTCGATGTTTCAGGAAAGACCTCCTGCCCCCCCAAAAAAATTAAAAATAACATTGTAAGAAAAAGAAAAGAAAAAAGAAACATAATAAGGCCTTGTTCACATGAAACATACTACAGTGCACACCCATTCATGTCAATTGGGATGCAGTGGCTGCTCTTGATTTGAAATCCATGTGGGTGTGGATGCACGTCCCCTGAACTCAGACTGTCTGCAATCGGGGCTGTGCACCCACATGGATGTCAGCTTGGGAGCAGCAACTGTGTCCGTGCAACTGCTGCATCCCAATTGACATAAATGGGACTGCCTGCATGGGGCTGCATTGAAAACATGTGTATCCCCATGTTTGTAAACACAGCCCTCACAAGGACATACACTGAACCATATGTTCAAGACCTTAGTAGGAATTTAACAGGAATTTTGTAAGTTATGTTGTGTTTTTGTGTGTTAATGTGTGATTTTAGTTTATTTTAGTGAAAGTGATTTGATAAACATTTGCGCAATTATCACAGGGGCCTAAAAAATACAACTATTACAGGGATTGTACTGGGCAAGTTTACTTGTTAATTTTTTTTGTTAAAAATGGGCACCACACCCCGATGATCTTTGATCTCTTCCATGATGTTCAGGTAGATCTCCACCTTTGAAAGGTTGCCTACCCCTGTTTTAGTCCAATTTTAGAGGAAAATGTATGAAGGTTAGGGATGAGCTTCGAGTTCGAGTTGAACTCATGTTCGACTCGAACATCGGCTGTTTGCAAGTTAACTTCCCTGTGGCATTCCCGTGACGTCACAGGGAAGTCCTGTCAAGTCATCGTGCGTCAGAGGGGGGCGGGGTCACCGGGTGGAACCGTCAGAAGAGGAGACGCGTCACACAGCGGGAGCCTCCCACCATGCCAGCATGGATGCGGAGCGGCCCAGAGAAGAAGATGAAGAAGAGAAGAAGATGAAGAAGAGAAGAAGATGAAGAGAAGAGCGGGAGCCTCCCTCCATGCCATAGGTGCGGAGCGGCCCGAGGAGAAGAAGATAGAAGACGCCGGAGGAGATGCTGGACGAGAACACCGGAGGAAGAACCAGAAGAAACAGAAGAAGAAGAAGATGAAGGAAGATAGAAGAAAAGGGAAGCATTTAAATAAAGAAATTGTCAAAAACTGTCTCTTGTCATTTTTAAAATTTTTGACAGTTTTTTAGTGAATTGGTAGGGGTACTTTTGTACCCCCTTACCATTTCACATGGGGGGGTGGGATCTGGGGGCCCCCTTGTTAAAGGGGGCTTCCAGATTCCGATAAGCCCCCCACCCGCAGACCCCCACAACCACCGGCCAGGATTGTGGGGATGAGGCCCTTGTCCTCATCAACATGGGGACAAGGTGTTTTGGGGGGCTACCTCAAAGCACCCTCCCAATGTTGAGGGCATGTGGCCTGGTACGGTTCAGGAGGGGGGGCACTCTCTCGACGTTTTTTTTTTTATTTTGGCGCGGGGTTCCCCTTAAAATCCATACCAGACCAGAAGGGTCTGGTATGGAATTTAGGGGGACCCCCACGTCATTTTTAAAAAAAATTTTGGCCGGGGTTCCCCTTAATATCCATACCAGACCTGAAGGGCCTGGTATGGAATTTAGGGGGACCCCCACGTCATTTTTTTAAAAAATTGTGGTTCGGGGTTCCCCTGTGGGGAATTCCCATGCTGTTTTTATCAAATGTGTATTGTCGGACTGGCAATGCAATAGCCGCAAGTAGTTTTAAATGACTTTTTTTCCTTTGAAATGTCATTTTGATGTCAGACTGTTCTAAACACGGGAAACATGCGCCCCTTTACAGGCATACTATAGACATCCCCCAGGTACAAAATTTAAAGGGATATTACACTTTTATTGTTTGACTTAAGCATTATTAAAATCACTGCGCCCGAAAAAACTGCCGTTTTAAAAACTTTTTTTTGCAATGATCCATGTCCCCTGGGGCAGGACCCAGGTCCCCAAACACTTTTTATGACAATAACTTGCATATAAGCCTTTAAAATTAGCGCTTTTGATTATTCATGTTCGTGTCCCATAGACTTTAACGGTGTTCGCGACTTTAACAAACTTTTTTCCTGTTCCCATGTTCTGGTGCGAACCGAACAGGGGGGTGTTCGGCTCATCCCTAATGAAGGTCTACATATAAAGTAATAAATATGGCTGAGAACATAAAATGAAGCCCATCAAACACAATCCCATTACAACCCAGTGGTAGTATTGTCACAGCACAGCCAGGTGTCACCACAAAATGTTACTAGAAATGTGGGGGGCAAAAAGTTTTGCCATTGAGCCCATGATCTAGCATGATCTGTTATGAACATGATTTACACTTGGTGGGGATGTATCAACACTAAATTAGAACTATAGGCAATTTTTTATTTATTTTGGATGTAGCAAGGGAGGTTTATGATCCCAGCTCATGCCAGAACCCTACACTCCGCATGCAGCTCATCCCAGAACCCTGCACTCTGTGGGGAGCTCATCCCAGAACCCTGCACGCTGTACATAGCTTATCTCAGAACCCTGCACTCTGTACGTAGCTCTTCCCAGAACCCTGTACTCTGCATGCAGCTCATCCCAGATCCCTGCACTCTGTATGCAGCTCATCCCAGAACCCTGCACTCTGTACATAGCTCACCCCAGAACCCTGCACTTTGCATACAGCTCATCCCAGAACCCTGCACTCTGTACAGAGCTCATCCCAGAACCCTGCACTCTGTACATAGCTCATCCCAGAACCATGCACTCTGTATATAGCTTATCCCAGAACCCTGCACTCTGTATATAGCTTATCCCAGAACCCTGCACTTTGTAGGTTATTCACTCCAAAACCCTGCATTCTTTTATCCTTTTTTTAAATGAATGTGCTGGGGTTCATATGTATCCATGAGACTCTTGCTTTTGGAACAATAATAAAAGCATGCTTTATATGTACAAGGAAGCCAGAGTTTTGTTTAATGATGCCCCTTAAGCTCCTCCCACTGTCATAAGTTTGACCACGCCCATATTTGCCACCGTGCTATGCAAGGTTACTTCCTTCCTCAAGTGTCCCTCATTCCGAAGTTCAAAAGTTGGGAGGCATGCATATTTTCTTGTCTTGGAAAGACATGGACTCATTTGCAAGATACCAGGGGACAGAAAGGGGCAGGCATCACCAGCGTGAGCACCTGATGACCTTGCCCCGACTTCTATGGACAAGTGTGAAAAAGAGAGTCTATGTGCTAAATACATTATTTCTGTATTCAGTACATTTCTACAGTATTTCTCAGGGGCCTGCACCCTATATCCACATTATTTTTGCAACCACCCTTCAAATCCTGTGGTGGAGTGAAGATAGGGGTGTTATTTTGACAGGCTGAGATTCAGGGACATTCAGAGGATGATGATTGATGTAACTAAGGGCGTTATTTACGAAAGGCAAATCCACTTTGCACTGCAAGTGCACTTGAAAGTGCACTGAAAGTGCACTTGGAAGCGCAGTCACTCTAAATCTAAGGGGTAGATCTGAAATGAGGGGAAGCTCTGCTGATTTTATCATCCAATCATGTGCAAGCTAAAATGCTGCTTTTTGTTTTCTTTGCATGTCCCCCTCGGATCTACAGCGACTTTACTTCCAAGTGCTTAAAGGAGAGAACTGGGGAATTGGCGCTGCCCTATTAACATTAGGTGTTAATTAAAGATCACAGAAAAATATAAATAAATATATAAAAAGAAAAGAAAAGGGCTAAATGTGTATCCCTTAAGTGAATGTACCCCTACGCTTGTGCCAAAATTAATAAAATTAGTGAAAAAATTGTTTTATATAGTGTGCGGTCCTTTAAAGTGAACGTGCAATCCCTCTGTATTGCGTAGGTGAATATTACAATATATGGGTTTGGTTTAAACTTGCCCCACCTCCATTGCAAATCTTCACATTTACAACATATCAAATCATATCAAACTGTGATGGATGTCCCTCTTGGGCTTTACTGCTCCGTGAGTTCGTTCTGTTACAATGAGCTGCTCATTGGGAGATTGCTGGAACTTAAACCAAGTGGAACTTTTCTAAGTGGATCTAGCAGTACGGAGGTGGATAGTAGTGGAGGCACCCGGACCTGGATCAGCAGAAGGGGACCCTCACCACCAGTGTAACAGAAGGAACTCACGGAGCAGTAAAGCCCAAGAGGGACATCCATCACAGGCAGTCATCCAGAGACACCCACTCCTCTGCCCAATACCCCCTAGGGGGTGACGGATTCTGGTGAGTGGGGGAGCACGGGGGGGAGCACTTGGAGTCACCAGCTTCTACATGCACGGAAGTCACTTTTTACCACCCCTTGGGCATTTTTAAATGCATGTCAACCGATCCTGACGTTCTTAATAATATTGTCTATAAAAATTAAGACATTCTAACCCTGCCTGGGTCCATCACAGGAACTTTTTTCACAGATGTGTATCCATATTCGTCACTTTTTATTTTAAGTGTTAATGGTTTGGATTCCTATTTTTATGAATTTTTTATATATGAATTTATTATATATGAATTTTGAGACTGTATCATAAAGGTTAATGCAATTTGGTTTCACTTTATGCACAGTGCACTTTAGTCACTATATATATTAGGGATATATGGTAACCCCACACGGATACTGATAGCCCCCAAATAGTGTGTTTTGTCACGGACCCTAACAATTTTATAGGAGGCTACTTAATAATTTTCAAAAGTTTTGGTTTGTTATGATTTGATATGTTGTAAATGTGAAGATTTGCAATGGAGGTGGGGCAAGTTTAAACCAAACCCATATATTGTAATATTCACCTACGCAATACAGAGGGATTGCACGTTCACTTTAAAGGACCGCACACTATATAAAACAATTTTTTCACTAATTTTATTAATTTTGGCACAAGCGTAGGGGTACATTCACTTAAGGGATACACATTTAGCCCTTTTCTTTTCTTTTTATATATTTATTTATATTTTTCTGTGATCTTTAATTAACACCTAATGTTAATAGGGCAGCGCCAATTCCCCAGTTCTCTCCTTTAAATACTTCCAATTAACTCCTATTAGGAATTAATTAAGGGGAGGCTGCAGCCCTTCTAAAATATTTTCCTAAGCGCGAACTTCTAATCTAGTATCTTTACTTCCAAGTGCACTTTCAGTGCACTTTCAAATGCACTTGCAGTGCAAAGTGGATTTTCCTTTAATAAATAACCCCCACAGTATTTACATAGCAGAGCAGCCAGGAGCAGAAGATGAATCCAAGGTTTGATAATTACAGCCATTCAGTGGGTAGATGAAGAAAGCTGATAATAGAATTTTTGTGCTGGCTTGTAGTAGCGATTTAGTAGCTTTTAGAAGCTACCCTAGGTTCACACCTATGCATTTTTAGTGCGTTTTGCAGTTTGCAGAAACGCACTAGTCCATTTAACATGATTTTCTATGGTACAAGTTTACAACTATGCGTTTTGCGGCTGGTTCATTTTTGGAAAGGGTCGGGGACTTTTTTCCCGCGATTTGCAGGTAATAGACTTCAATGCACCAGAAACAGAAGTGTTGTGTTTGTGATGCGATTTTTGATGTGTTTTGCATTTTGCGGTTTTTAATTTAACACTGTATATAGCTGGTTGCTAAGCAGGGGGGCCAGGGAGGCCACCGATTTCTTAACAACCGATGAGTCTTTAGCTGTAAGCGGGGTTCCCTGCTGACAGCTGAACGTAAAAAAAAAAAAAGTTGACAGCAGAAAAAAATCATTAAAAAAAACGGCGTGGGGTCCCCCCCAAATTTTTTTAAAAATGGTGTGGGGGTCCCCCCAAAATCCATACCAGACCCTTATCCGAGCATGCTGCCCTGTAGATCAGGAAAGGGACGCACCCCCCCTCCTAAACAATACCAGGCCACATGCCCTCAACATGGGGAGGTGGGTGCTTAGGGCGGGGGGGCTCTGCTCCCCCTTACCCCAAAGCACCTTGCCCCCATGTTGATGAGGACAAGGGCCTCTTCCCAACAACCCTGGCTGGTGGTTGTTGGGGTCTGAGGGCAGGGGGCTTATCAGAATCTGGAAACCCCCTTTAAAAAGGGGGCCCCCAGATCCCAGCCCCCCTATGTGAATGGGTATTGGGTACATCGTATCCCTACCCATTCACATGAAAAAGCAGTGAAATGCAAGTCCTTTATTAATAAAATAACTCTGAGCTGTCTTCTCCCGCCGCCGTCTCTCCCGGTGCCGTCGTATTCTTCCGCCGCTGTCTTCTCCCTGGGGCTGTCTTCTGCCCGAGCCGTCATCTTCCGGTGTCGTCTTCTTCCTTGCCACCGCCATCTTCTTATTCCTCCTTGCCGCTGCTGTCTTCTTCATCGACGCTGGTAAAAAACAAAAAAATGCTGGTCTTGTCGTGAAGTTGTCTTTCTCCATTAATGATGTTCATGCTGTCTGGCACCACTTATATAGGCAGGGGGCGTGGTCATCCAATGACATCGCTTGGAGAGCCTGCCCCTTGTGATGACAGAAGGGGAGAGACGGCGGTGGGAGAAGACAGCTCCGACTTATTTTATTAATAAAGGACTTCTCAAAAAACTTTTTTTTTTAACATTTCACTGCTTTTTCAGGTGAATGGGTCGGGGGGTAGGGATCTAGGTGCCCCCTTCTTAAAGGGGGCTTCCATATTCTGATAAGCCCCCTGCCTGTAGACCCTGACAACCACCGCCCAGGGTTGTCGGGAAGAGGCCCTTGTCCTCATCAAAAACAAAAAAACGTTAAACGAAAAATACATGAAAACTGCATGCAAAATGCATAAAAAAGGCTGGTTTAAAAATGCACTGCAAAACATGCCTGAAAAATGCAGCAAGTGCAGCCGCATAGATGTGAACCTAAACAAAGGGGGCCATTTACTGGATCGCTGTGGCGCTAATTAGCGCTAACTTGTGGCAATTTAGCACTAATTAGCACTAAACAGGTATTCACTATAGCGCTGGTAAGAAAATACTCCCAAAATCGAATTTACTATAGTTCCCTGAAACCAAATAGCGCCCAAACCCTTACTCTGCTAAAACCTGGAGTAGTGCACATGGAAATAATGTTTAGAGCATGATATAATTGCCTAAATGGTACTGAAATATGTGGTATATTATTGAAAGATAATCTGCTTTTAAACTGTGTGAAAAAGTGATTTCTACACTGAAATATCTTTAAAAGTCTGAGACGTGAAAAATTCCCCGTTTTGGACAACTAGGTGCCAACACAACTGAGCGTGCTCAGACCTGAAAATAGCTCTCATTTTAACTCAAGTGTCTTTTTTACCCGGCGCTATAGTAAATACTAAAATGAGAGCTAATAAGAGAGCATTTTTTGGAAGTGAAAATCTGCTCTTTCTCTGAAATAAATTTCCAACATTGTTGCTTCTACTTAAAATATTTTGTTTTTAAGAATATTAGAATGTGGAATGTTTTGATGTTTTGGTAAAATATATTTTTCTCTGTCACTTTCACTTGTTACTCTCCATCTCACAACAATCTTTACCCAAACTCACACAGGTGTCTTTACAAACCACAAACAACATTGCTGATGCAAATTTAAAATGAATCACAATTTTTTGTGCTTTTTATTATTTCCAAATAATCATAATTTGAGCCCAAAAAATGTGATATGTGTACCAACATCAGAAATCAAAATGTAATTCCCAAAAAATTGACGGTAATATTCTACTCTCACCCACAAAAAAAACACCAAATATCACAGAATAAATCAAGAAGAATAACTCTTGAGTAATGTAACTTCATCACGTGTATGTCAAAATAAATTGTATGTGTTTTTATGTTTATTTATGTGTAGTTATGTGTAGGAGGTTCTCACACGTGGCAGCTCCGTGGCTTTGGGGTTAGAACTTCTGCTTAGTATCCCTGAGTGTCTGGATTCAAATCCCAAACATGCTGCTTCATGTAGAGATGTTGTATCATCTCCCAGGTCCTATAACTATGTCTAAAAGTAGTATTTATGTGTAGGAGGGTTCCACCACCATTGTAAATCTTTTCCAGATACACTATTTAGCCAAAAGTATTGGGACACCTGCCTTTACACACACATGAACTTTAATGGCAGCCCAGTCTTAGTTCGTAGGGTTAAAATTTGATTTGGCCCACCCTTTGCAGCTAGAACAGCTTCTGGGAAGGCTGTCCACAAGGTTTACTGTGTCTATGGGAATGTTTGATCATTCTTCCAGAAGTGCATTTGTGAGGCCAGGCACTGATGTTGGATGAGAAGGCCTGGCTCACAGTCTCTGCTCAAATTCAGCCAAAGGGTGTTCTATTGGGTTGAGGCCAGGACTCTGTGCAGGCCAGTCAAGTTTCTCCACCCCAAACTTGCTCATCCATGTCTTTATGGACCTTGCTTTGTGCACTGGTCTGCAGTCATGTTGGAACAGGAAGGGGCCACCACCAAACTGTTCCCACATAGTTGGGAGCATGAAATT
The DNA here is from genome assembly GCA_037952925.1 of Lithobates clamitans. Taxonomy (NCBI): domain Eukaryota; kingdom Metazoa; phylum Chordata; class Amphibia; order Anura; family Ranidae; genus Lithobates; species Lithobates clamitans. The sequence goes on along the minus strand of JBBGZY010000293.1, from coordinate 4,299,514 downwards.
GTCCAAAATGTCTTGGTATGCTGACACCTTAAGAGTTCCCTTAACTGGAACTAAGAGGCCAAGCCCAACCCCTGAAAAATAACCCCACATCATAATGCCCCCCATCACCAAATCATTTGGACCAGTGCACAAAGCAAGGTCCATAAAGACATGGATGAGTGATTTTGGGGTGGAGGAACTTGACTGGCCTGGACAGAGTCCTGACCTCAACACAACAGAACACCTTGGGGATGAATTAGAGAGGAGATTGTAGGTCAGGCCTTCTCATCCAACATCAGTGCCTGACCTCACAAATGCACTTGAAAGAATGGTCAAACATTCCCATAGACACACTCCTAAACCTTGTGGACAGCCTTCCCAGAAGAGTTGAAGCTGATTTAGCTGCAAAGGGTGGGCCAAATGAGTTTTGAACCTAATACTAATACTGGGATGCCATTACAGTTCATTTGCAGTTAAAGGCAGGCATCCCAATACTTAGGCCAATATATTGTATATTGCTTGTGACACTGAGCATGGCTATGGACTTAGGACTGGTTCACACCACAGAGATGCAGAGAACATGTGTGAGGCTGCCTTGTGGCTAAGTGGGTAGCAGTTCTGTCTAGCAGCACCTGGGATGTTGGTTCAATCCCCAACATGCTAATCCTTGTGTTGAAGTTTATATGTTCTCCTGTCGAAATAGGTTCTAATGTAAGAAAGTTACTTTTGGACTTTAGAGTGGAAGCTCATTGCAGCCAGGGACTGGTGTTAATGTTTGTTAGCACTAATCATGCCCAGGGACTTGGACATTTAAAATTTTAGGGTTTACACTGCACAGGTACATATGCTTAGAAAACTCTTAGAAAGATGCTTTGTTTATGTGGATGCAAATGGACTTTGATCTTTGGCCTGTAGTTGGAGATTTGATGCACATAGCCAAGGGCTAACACAGTTGCAAATAGTATTATGTGTTCCTGCTCATCAGGTTCAATCACTTTAGACATACATGAAGAGGTAGATTAAAAGATACTGGTGGGCGTGTACTTCTATTGGGCGTGTGTCAGTGTGTTAACAATACAACCTCTCTTGAATAAAGGCCTGAAGTAGGGGGGGGTTCGTTTGGCCTAAGAAGGTCAGGTTTTTTGCTGTGATTTGTGGGAGAGAAGGAATGATATTGTGCCTATTGACAAATGCCCAACTAGGGATATTTGCTGAAATTCATTTTTTCAATCAAAAGTGGGTTTATGTGGCCATGCTGTCAATGTTGTGTGTGTATTGTTCCTGTCTGATCATGCAAACATCATTTGGAAGCATCTGCTGACCTTCTACCCTTTTTGATCTCATTGTTTAATCGTTTACACTGAAATGCAGCTTCCAGCAGAACATGGTCACCAATGTATGTATGTGTGGATTGTGGTCTGGTGGTGGGTGTTTTGAATAAGTCTTTTTTAATATTATGTTGGAATGCCTTGTAAGAATAATGACTGTTAAGTATGTTTCTATAATCTTGCAGATAAAAATGTGATGTGTTGCCCGTTATACACTGAAATTAAAGCTGTGTCCACTCTAAGGTTTTGTCAAATTTTAGATTGTAAGCTCCTATGAGCAGTGCCCTTAAAATCCCACTGCTAAATGTAGCACCATATATCCGGTCCAAATTTTTTGAAGCTAGTAAATTAATGTATATATTTTTTTTTCTGCTGGCAAAATAAAAGTACATTATTGAGCTTTGTTGTGGTGTTTTTTTTTTCTCTTCTACTTTTCTTTCTCATTAGTTTTTTTGGGCGGTGGTTTCATGAAAGTGCAATATCTCTTATGTATTTGTGCACCAAAAAACAAATCTCTTCCCCCTGGTTCACATTGATGCTACTTTGAAATCGCGCTACTTCACTTGCACGATTTCAAAGTAGCAAGGTCAGCGTGATTTCAGGTGCTACTTGATAGACATCCGTGTGGCTTCATACACAGATGTCTATTGAAGTCGCACCTGAAATCGGCAAAGGTAGTGCAGGAACTACTTTAGCGAATTGATGCGGCGCCACAAAATCGGCGTTGCATCGATTGGAACATTGCCATTGCTGCCAATAGTCATACGATTTGATCTCTCAAATTGCATGACAAATCGCTCCAATGTAAACCTAGGCTTCTGCACACCTGCAAGTAAATGATAAAGGTGTAATCTTTATATATACCAGCTGTGGAGAATTGCAGGTAATGAATTCAGCTGGTGGATAGGCAGTGTTGTATGTGTCAGCTTTAGTTCACATTGGTGCGATTTGACATGTCAAAGCGGTGACAATTGCACTGTTTTAATTGGTGCGACTTTGGGGTGCAATTTGTATTGCTATCAGTGCAGAAACCTGCACAGATGTCTCTGAAATTCCCCCTGCAGTCGGGATTGACATGCGGGAATGAAATTGTTTGCTTTCAGCTGAACGATTTCCTCCGTCTGTCAGTGTGAACCAGGGCTCAAACTGGGCCTTTTGTTTTTGTCATTCACCTGCTGCTAACCCAGGGACACCATTTCTTATCGAACACCTTTAAATAATAATAATCATAAGTAGAAATACAAATTTGCATATCTGCAAATAAAAAATAAAAATAAAATTCTAATTGTGGTGTCGATCAAATATTCGCAGCAGCGATCAAAAGAACATGGTTTCGCCTTCTGACCCAGAAATAAGTCATTGTAATCAAGTTCCTGTGCTGGTCAGGATCTCCATCTAGGTGGACATGGCGAGGTCCCTCTTTAACAAAGAGGAGGTGCTGTTCATTTTCCGGATAAGGGTATAATATGTACTTGTGCTTAATCAATGTGGGATGGATGTGGTAGTTAGATTTGGTGTGGGTGGGGTTCATTGATTTGTTTGGCATCCCCAAATATTTGCTTCTGGCCCATGTGCACTTCCTGCATTTGTTCTGCTGATGTAAATGCAAGTATAAATGAGAGCTCCTTTCTATTAAAATATATATGACTTGTTTCACAGTTGGGCGACTTTGGACCTCCGCGTTGCTTGGCAAGTTGTACCCCATGATTCTCAATGATAACTAGGGATGGTACGAACACCCCCCTGTTCGATTCGCAGCAGAACATGCGAACAGACAAAAAATTTGTTCGAACAAGCGAACACTGTTAAAGTCTATGGGACACGAACATGAATAATCAAAAGTGCTAAGTTTAAAGGTTAATATGCAAGTTATTGTCATAAAAAGTGTTTGGGGACCTGGATCCTGCCCCAGGGGACATGTATCAATGCAAAAAAAGTTTTAAAAATGGCCGTTTTTTTCAGAGCAGTGATTTTAATAATGCTTAAAGTGAAACAATAAAAGTGTAATATTCCTTTAAATTTCGTACCTGGGGGATGTCTATAGTATGCCTGTAAAGTGGCGCATGTTTCATTGTGTTTAGAATAGTCTGACAGCAAAATGACATTTTCTAAAGGAAGAAAAAAGTAATTTAAAAGTGCTAGCGCTAGTGCCGGTGTTCTGCCGAGAAAGTTCCCCCGGCGGATAAGGACTCCCCTGCTTGTGCAGTACGAGCCGCCTAAAATAGCCGAAGCTGAACACCTGTGAGTCAGCTGTACACGGCGCCTTGGACGGTGTGAGTTCGCTCACCGCGCTTCGCTCGCCGTGTTTCGGGCATGGCCTCGCTTCGCTCGGCATATTTTTATTCTAGCTCTATGTCCACTTGGATGGTGGGGCTTGAACCTGGACTCAGGGCAGAATGTAGAGCTGACGATCAGCTGTTCAACTTTGGAGACTTTTGGTGGCTCCGTAGTCGTACGTACTGTGCAAGCGCATCACATGCGCAGTACAAGGGGGTCCTTATCCGCCAGGGGAACTTTCTCGGCAAGACACCGGCTATTAATGAATTGTCGGTCCAGACAATACACATAAAAGTTCATTGATAAAAACGGCCTGGGATTCTCCCACAGTCCATTACCAGGCCCTTTGGGTCTGGTATGAATATAAGGGGAACCCCGAACCAAAATTTTAAAAAAAAATGCGTGTGGGTCCCCCCAAATTCCATACCAGGCCCTTCAGGTCTGGTATGGATTTTAAGGGGAACCCCGCACCAAAATTTAAAAAAAAAATGGTGTGGGGGTCCCCCTCAAAATCCATACCAGACCCTTATCTGAACATACGCAACCTGGCAGGCCGCAGGAAAAGAGGGGTGGATGAGAGAGCGCCCCCCTCCTGAACCGTACCAGAACACATGCCCTCAACATGGGGAGGATGTCCCCATGTTGATGGGGACAAGGGCCTCATCCCCACAACTCTTGCTCGGTGGCTGTGGGGGTCTGCGGGCGGGGGGCTTATCGGAATCTGGAAGCCCCCTTTAACAAGGGGACCCCCAGATCCCGCCCCCCCTGTGTGAAATGGTAATGGGTACATTGTACTCCTACCATTTCACAAAAAAAAGTGACAAATATTGAAATATTGTAAAAAACACACAGACACAGCATGGGACAAGTCCTTTATTAAAAATGTTTTTAAAAATTTCAATGATGTAATCCTTCCTCGACCTGGGATACGGAGAAAGACGCCGCCACGACACGATCCGCCTCTATGGGAGGAGCCCGCTGAATGACGCTAGACCTGCCGTGACAGTTTTTAAATAGCTGAGGGCGGGGCCACCCATGACGTGCGCTGAGACCCTTGTCCCCATCAACATGGGGACATCCTCCCCATGTTGAGGGCATGTGGCCTGGTACAGTTCAGGAGGAGGGGCGCTCTCTCATCCCCCCCTCTTTTCTTGCGGCCTGCCAGGTTGCGTGCTCAGATAAGGGTCTGGTATGGATTTTTAGGGTGACCCCCATGCCATTTTTTTTATTTTGGCGCAGGGTTCCCCTTAATATCCATACCAGACCTGAAGGGCCTGGTATGGAATTTGGGGGGACCCTAAGCCATTTTTTTTTAAATTCTGGTTCGGGGTTCCCCTTAATATTCATACCAGACCCAAAGGGCCTGGTAAGGCACTGTGGGGGATCCCAGGCCGTTTTTATCAATGAACTTTTAGGTGTATTGTTGGGACCGACAATTCATTAATAGCCGGCACTAGCACTAGCACTTTTAAATTACTTTTTTTCCTTTGAAATGTCATTTTGCTGTCAGACCGTTCTAAACATGGGAAACATTCGCCCCTTTACAGGTATACTATAGACACCCCCAAGGTACGAAATTTAAAGGAATATTGCACTTTGATTGTTTCACTCTAAGCATTATTAAAATCACTGCTCCCGAAAAAAATGGACATTTTTGCATTGATACATGTCCCCTGTGGCAGAACCCGGGTCTCCAAACACTTTTTTTGGCAAAGAGCTTGCATATAAGCCTTCAGTGAGAACCTTGGATTTTGCAGGTTCGAGCCCCATTGACTTCCACTATTCCAGCATATGTGATCTGACAGGCATTATTGCCGGCAATAGCGCTGCTTTCCATTTGCATTAGCGCTGAGTTTCTGAGAGTTGAAGTTTTATGACCCCTTAAAGCCCCATACACACTATCAGATTTTATGCTAAGTTTTTCCTTCAGATTTACCAAAACCATATAATATGAGGTCAAACCTTAGGAGTTTCAATGTGTATGCAATCAGGCCCTTGCACTACATGGTTTTGTTAAATCTGAAGGAAAAACTCAGCAGAAAATCTGATAGTGTGTATGGGGCTTTAGTGTTTTTACAGTGCATGAAGGAAAAAAAAGAAAAAAAACTCCAAAAAATCTGTTGGCATTTTAGTAGCATTTAGAAGTGTTTAGTAGCATTTTGAAGCATTCAGCATTTTTTTCTTCTGGAAAAATGCACCGAAAAAAATAATTTTTTTTTCCGCTCCTAGATACTGAAGTTAAAAAAACACTAATAGCCTAATGTAGTGTGCATGGACACATAGGATAACACTATTTAGCTTTTAGGAGCAGAAAAAAATGCTAATAACAGCTTCTAGGAGCTTAAAAAAAAAAACGCTGTGCGTGGAGCCTCAATTTAACTACAAAATGGTAAAATGCTGACTGTATGTATACATCGAAGGTGTCTTTAATATTAATTGTTCACATTTACTTTATCCTGTTAGGTATTATTTTTCAGTAATATAAAACAAAGCTAATAGAACGTAAAATATTTATGTTTGTCAAATACAAACCTCACTATCTATTGTTAATTGTTCTATTCTCGGAAAACACTTGATGACCCTTTCAGGTATCTCAATGTTCTAACCTGTATTTATGAAGTATTGTTGGAAGTTTGCACATACAGAACAAGTTGTAAATACAAATATGGGGGTGGAGGTAAGCGTGAATTAGAACTCCATAGAGGCATCGTCCCTGAGAAAGGCAAAATTCAAACTAAAAATAAAGAAGAGTGGGACTTTGAGTGTGCCTCGGTGTTGTTGAAATAACAATCTATACCACAGTTTTAAAACAATGTAGAACAACTTTATTCACCATCCATGGATGAAAACCTTAAGAACAGATTACAGTCTGAAATAGAATACAGTTTACTGTTTCTTTTGGTCCAGGGTGTGTAGATCCTGGTAGAGAATGACAGAAGTGTGGCCTTCGCGTTTCGCGGGAAACCCCGCTTCGTCAGGGCCTTTAAAGTAGCACAAAAAGCATATAAGTATTAAGAAATAACCTAGAGATACAGTACTAACAAAATTATGGAATAATATTTAGTGAACATCGACATTGCATATACGGCATATAAGAAAACTCTTTTTATATATCATAGAAGCATTGTGGCATTGTGTTGCATTTATATTTGCCCACTAGTAAAATTCCAACACATCAGCCTAGAGCTGATGTGTTGGAATAAAATTGTAGCTCTTTTTGTCCACCTTAAAAAACTACTGGAACATAAATCTAGATTCTTTTGGCATAGCCATTTTTTTCAATCTTACATTGACAATAAAGTAGTACCTATTGGCTTGAGAGTCCAAATTTTTCCCACACTAAAAAATTCACCTAACCCACTCCGTACTGAGTGGGAAGAAAACCTCACAATATGTTCATCAAATATGATGAAAATGCTAAAAGATTGCTGCGATCTAGAAAATAAAAAGTTGGATGCTGAAATCCAGGGGATACAAAACAAACTCCACCCCTTCCGAGAGACTGATATTTTCACCTCGTTGGAAGAGGAAATGAAATCCTATGTAGATGAGTACAATAAACAACTAATACAGAACAAAGACAAGAAATTTTCAAAGGTGGCATTTAAAGTGGGAAGAGCGTACAAGTGGAATATGACAAATAGGAGGAACTTTAATAGATTTAGACAAAACAATGATGGCAATGCCTCTGATACTTCAACCACGTCCTCTTATAGATCCCAGAGTAATCACACACGCCGGGGATCCCAGTACCCCGCTACACCTCACACCCACCCCATGGGCCAAACTGCAAATTCACAGAAAGATATAGATACTAATCACACTCAAGCACAAAAACGTAAAACACCCCCACAGTCTGATGGGGAGAATGTGGCATCCATCCCCGCAGACACACGGGGCAGACACCACCCAAGTGGAGCTGCATCTGGTGCCACTCCCACACAACCCAGACAGTCAAAGTTTCGTATACCAGCCTAAAAAGACAAAATACCAATGACCCCAAGACCATCACACAACACAGCACAAAGTCACATAGACCAATTTGTAGTTTGCCACACCTAGCACAATCATGCACCTTTAATGTCATCAATCTTACACCACACATTCACCCAGACAGAACTTGAAGTCCTAGGGTTAGGACTCAACTTCTGTCCAACACGAAACATAGACCACTTTTAAGTTGTTAAGGACATCAATCTATTTGCTAGAAAACTTAATTTCAAAATGTATTGGCATAACCAAACCACCAAAGTTGAAGCAAATCCGGATTTGAAATGGTGCCATATGGGCTACAGAATGCTAAAAATATTGGATCAGTTGGAGAAGGAGGGGGGGTCTGGAATGAACCTAAGGAAATGTATCAAGTTTTAACCAACACGGAGGACCCAGAAATTTCCTCCTTTATACCTCCTGAATACAAGAAAAAAATCCCAGAAATTCCCATCATTCTCCAACTCCAATCTTAAATTGTTTGTTGATCGTACAACTCAGGATATTCGGAAATTGTACCCTAGATCTAAAAAAATCTAATTTAACCTCCACCCAAAGAGCAGCCCTCAATCAAATGAAAGAGAGACAGGACGTAATAGATAAACCCTCTAACAAGGGAATCAACCTCGTTATACAAACTACAGAGGATTACATGGCCATGTGTTATAGGATCCTGGAGAATCCCTCTTGGTATCGCAGGATCTCTGTTACCAGGATCCCTGATTACCAACAGCAATTCTTCAGGATTATCGATGGAGCCTTCTCTAGAAATCTGATATCAAAAAATACACACGACTTTGTGAAAGTTCATCATCCCATCACTCCCACCTTCTATGTCCTACCCAAGACCCACAAATCCCTTCATAAACCACCCGGAAGACCTATTATTTCACGAATAGGCTCCCTCACTCAACAAGCTAGCTCCCTTATTGACGATTACCTACGCCTCCATGTGGAGAGCCTACCTACTTATTTAAAAGACACTATTCATGTGCTTACTATGTTGGAGGGTCTATTGGTCCCCACAAACACCATTCTGGCCTTAATTGATGTAGAGGCCCTCTACTCAAGCATACCCCACGACAAGGGAGTTGCAATGACATCGCTCTTCTTGAACGAGAGAGACCTTGACACCATACCATACAATATGTTTGTTACTGAAATGATACACTTCATTTTGACTCACAATGCTTTCACCTTCGACGGCTCCCACTACCTTCAGGTGCAGGGTGTAGTGATGGGGACTAAGTGTGCCCCATTGTATGCAAACCTGTACCTGGGGGGGTGGGAGCAGGAGGTGTTTGCGTTGGAGGATTACTCGATGTACCTGCGGGACACTTTGTTGTGGCGCAGGTACATCAATGATATATTGATATTCTGGACAAATACACCAGGACTCCTGTTGGCTTTTGTTGAAGGATTAAATCTGAACTATAATCTTTCCTTTACACTTAACTGACATGTGGACACCCTTCCATTCTTGGATCTCAATATACACAAAAGTGCAGAGGGCGAGATTACCACCAATCTCCATCGAAAGGATGGATGTACCCCTTACCAATTCACAAAGGGGGGGGCGGGATCTGGGAGTTAAAGGGGGCTTCCAGATTCCGATAAGCTTCCCTCACAAAGACCCCCACAACCACCAGGATAGGGTTGTGGGGATGAGGCCCTTGTCCCCATCATGGGGACATCCACTCCATGTTGAGGGCATGTGGCCTGGTATGGTTCAGGAGGGGGGCGCTCTCTCATCCCCCCTCTTTTCCTGTGGCCTGCCAGGTTGCGTGCTCAGATAAGGGTCTGATGTGGATTTTTGGGGGAACCCCACGCCATTTTTTTAAAATTTTGGTGCGGAGTTCCCCTTAATATCCATACCAGACCTGAAGGGCCTGGTAATGGAATTTTGGGGGACCCCCACAGATTTTTTTATTTTTCAATGACTTTCAATGACTTTTATGTGTATTGTCGGGGCCGACAATTCTTTAATAGCCGGCACTAGCACTTGTACTTTGAAATGACTTTTTTTCCTTTACAAATATAATTTTGCTCTCGGACTGTTATAAACATGGGAAACATGCGCTTCTTTACAGGCATACTTTAGACACCTCCCAGGTATGAAATTTAAAGGAATATTTCACTTTTATTGTTTCACTTTAAGCATTATTAAAATCACTGCAGCCTAAAAAACGGCCATTTTTAAAACTTTTTTTGCATTGATACATGTCCCCTGGGGCAGGACCCAGGTCCCCAAACACTTTTTATGACAATAATTTGCATATTAACCTTTAAAATCCTAGATTGTAAGCTCTAACGAGCAGGGCCCTCTGATTCCTCCTGTATTGATTTGTATTGTAAGTGTACTGTCTGTCCTCATGTTGTAAAGTGCTACGTAAACTGTTGGCGCTATATAATTCCTGTTTAATAATAATAATTAACCTTTAAAATTAGCACTTTTGATTTTTCATGTTCGTGTCTCATACACTTTAGCGGTGTTCGCGTGTTTGAACAAATTTTTTGCCTGTTCACATGTTCTGGAGGCGAACCGAACAGGCCCATCCCTACTACATATAACCTGTTAACAGCATTATTCTTCCCTTTCTTTTCTATAACACTCCGATGGACAGTAGACCGTGACAACATAACATATAGCCACCAATCAATACAGTTCAATTAAGGGGAGTAAAATAGGTACCCTTTGTCCTGAAAATGCCTTACCGATCAAGGAAGTCTGATAACTCAAATGTAAGCAAAAGTCTTGCCTCAACCGGCTGATTATCAGAAATTCCCAGATCGTTTCAAGCTCCTCGTTTCGGATTCTCAGGGTCTCCTGTAAATCCCCTCCTGGCTGGCTCACCATCTGACATGGAATTTTTTTTGATAGGCAACTTCTATCTTCATATGGATTAGTGGTTCCAAATTAATAATAACTACTGCAGTAGGGAACAGACACAAAAGATACACTCCGCATCTTTTCAAATAACTGTTCTGCTTTATTATGAAGCAATTGAAGGTTTTTATACACGTTTGCATAGGTATCACATTAATATTACAATTGTACTTGTATGGTAGAAAGTGGCATAACATAGGCAGACTAATTCTAATCAGAACTTTGAAAGAATGCAAACATGTACTGAAAACATTATTAGTGCCTTGTGCACTGTGAGGGCAGTGTGAAATACATACAAAATAGAATACAATTATATACAGAACTGGATTCGAACCATGACCCCAGTGCAGCCACATGCATGTAGACTGCATCTCTGTTGTGTGAAACAGCCCTAAGTCCCTTGGCATGCTCAGTGTAACAACAAGCAATATATCTCAAATGGAATCCAAATGTGGCGCTGTGTTACTAAATCAGATGTGTGTTGGCTATATGTATCCCAATACAAAGGATCATAATATTAGTAATATTATCCAACCCCCCCCCCCCCCCCATAAAAAATAAAAAAATTATAGGGTGACACCACTATTCCAAAGTGATACACACAAGGAAAATAAACTCAAAGCAGGGATTCTATGTTTTCACCTCCGCTCCACCATGTACATCAAAGTGATTGTAAAGGGTTTTTTTTTTAATTAAATAACAATTATTATTATTATTGATTGTTATATATACCTGCTCTGTGCAAGTGTTTTGCACAGAGCCGCCCCGATCCTCCTCTTCTGGGTTCCCCGGCAGCGCTCCTCCTCCGCATCGAGTCCCCCCCCCTAATGTTCTCCAGACCCTTTATTAGCTTAGTTGCCCTTCTTTGTACTCACTCCATTTCCAGTACATCCTTCCTGAGGACTGGTGCCCAGAACTGGAGAGCATACACCAGGTGAGGCCGGACCAGAGTCTTGTAGAGCAGGAGAATTATCGTTTTATCTCTGGAGTTGATCCCCTTTTTAATGCATGCCAATATTCTGTTTGCTTTGTTAGCAGCAGCTTGGCATTGCATGCCATTGCTGAGCCTGTCATCTACTAGGACCCCTAGGTCCTTTTCCATCCTAGATTCCCCCAGAGGTTCTCCCCCCAGTGTATAGATTGCATTCATATTTTTGCCACCCAAATGCATTATTTTAAATTTTTCTACATTAAACCTCATTTGCCATGTAGTTGCCCACCCCATTAGTTTGCTCAGATCTTTTTGCAAGGTTTCCACATCCTGCGGAGAAGATATTGCCCTGCTTAGCTTAGTATCGTCCGCAAATACAGAGATTGAACTGTTTATCCCATCCTCCAGGTCGTTTTTGAACCTATTAAACAGGATTGGTCCCAGCACAGAACCCTGGGGAACCCCACTACCCACCTCTGACCATTCCGAGTACTCCCCATTTATCATCACCCTCTGAACTCGCCCTTGTAGTCAGTTTTCAATCCATGTACTCACCCTATGGTTCATGCCAATGGACCTTATTTTGTACAGTAAACGTTTATGGAGAACTGTGTCAAATGCTTTTGCAAAATCCAGATACACCACATCTACGGGCCTTCCTTTATCTAGATGGCAACTCACCTCCTTATAGAAGGTTAATAGATTGGTTTGGCAAGACAATTCTTCATGAATCCATGCTGATTACTGCTAATGATACTGTTCTCATTACTAAAATCATGTATATAGTCCCTTATCATCCCCTTCAAAAGCTTGCATACTATGTCTTGATAACGTAAGTGTAGTACTACCCCTGTAGGGACTGCATGTAAATGAGTTCCCCACTCCTGCAAAGCCAGTCACTCAGCATTTACTTCTTTCATCCAGACACAGAAATCAGTCTTTGGCTTTTTTTGTTGTTGTTTTAATAAGGGATGATAACTTGGGTGGGGTAAGGGATTATAGGATGCCCAGTGTGACAACAATTTAACTTCTGGGGCACTTCCTCCTTATTTACAGACTACTCTTCTTCCTTCCACCTGTACAAACTTTGCTAGCCCCAGGGCCGTCTTTAAGGCAGGGCAAAAGGGGCAGCTGCCCTGGGCCCTGTCATTGTTGTCGGGCCCAAAGCAGCTGCCTCATACTTGCCAACTATCCCAGTTTAAATTCCCTTGAAGTTTTAGTCCTGTGCTGTATCCTGATAACTCAGTGTGAAGTACTAATGCTGCCCAGCTCTACCCTATTGCTGTGTACAGATGACCTACTTTACTAAGTAAAAAGCTGTGGCCGGCGGCATTGATATGTAAATAAAGGCGGCATTCATATGTATATCATGCTCCCCTGCAGTGAGGAGATGATGTGCTGTAACCTCTAGCAACCAATCAGTGAGCAGTATTACTGTACAGTAATCTCTAGCAACCAATTAACAAGCAGAAATCATTTGCTGTAACCTCTAGCAACCAGTCAGTAAGCGGTAGTGATATGCTGTAACTGCTGGCAACCAATCACAATTGCTGCCTGATCTGATACAGTAAACTGATTTTAAGTGTAGCTGCTATTCGTTGTATGTCTCAGAGCAGGTGGAAAGTGAAATTGCATAGGGGGCCCAAGAAAATTTTTGCCCAGGGTCCAATCAATATTAAAGATGGCCCTGGCTAGCCCCCTAGCTGCTTCTCTCTTCCCAGTCCTTCTGACTGACACACACATGGAGATTCCCCAGGACAAGCTTAGATGAAGACGTGGCGCACTGCGGTCTTCAAAAGAGCACTGCTACAGCTGGCAGTCTCTCCCCTTGTCTGTCCCTGCACCGTGCTGATCTACTCCCTGTCTTTTCTTGCTCTCTCCACTGCTTCTTTAGGCTGGTATCCCCCCAACCGCCTTCTGTGGTGGGATCCTTCCAGGCCAGCATCCTGAGCTCCAGCCCCAGGTAAACCCCCCACCCCCCGGTAAGGGGTCCCTCAAGGGCCACCGTCAGCCTCTCCCCAGCACTGCTTTTCCATCTTCAACCCGAACTCCCTGCTGGCATAGCTCATGTGTATTTAAGGGCTTCTTCGGCTCCCTGCAAGGCCCCCAAATTGGAGATTGGACAAAGGCCCCTAAATATTCAAGGCATCACACTAGAGGGTGCTACACTAGCAACAAATCTGGCATGCTATCCTGTATATATAGAGACATATATACAGTATATACGTACACTATATTACCAAAAGTATTAGGGCGCCTGCCTTTAGACGCACATGAACTTTAATGGCATCCCAGTCTTAGTCGGTAGGGTTCAATATTGAGTTGGCCCTCCCTTTACAGCTATAATAGCTTCAACTCTTATAGGAAGGCTGTCCACAAGGTTTAAGAATATGTCTATGGGAATGTTTGACTATTCTTTCAGAAGCGCATTTGTGAGGTCAGGTACTGATGTTGGATGAGTAGGCCTGGCTCTCAGCCTCCACTCTAATTCATCCCAAAGGTGTTCTATCGGGTTGAGGTCAGGACTCTGTGCAGGCCAGTCAATTTCCTCCACCCCAAACTCCCTCATCCATGTCTTTATGGACCTCGTTTGTGCACAGAGATACCTTGACTCATTCACAAAAAAATGTAAAGTGTACAGTGTTTAACAAGTCCTTTATTAAAAAGAAGAAATTCCAAAAATCGCCTCACAATGTACATCCTTCGTCACACAAGCAATGTGGATCAACATCAATCCCAAAGCCCAGTGCCCACCGACCCACTTTGGAATGCTATTGGAACGTTCCAAGATACAAGAACAGTAACAGTTTATGGTGGAAGACTAGCCTGACGCAGCACTGGTGTCTCTGGATGAAGTATGGCAGCCTTGGGCAGATAAATTGTCGGTCCCTGTATGCATTTCAGAGCCTAATATGTATTTTGATTGATTTGTGCTTTTCATAATATTGTGCAATTGCCTATTACTGACAACCGTAATCATGGATTTTGTACTTCAGTCATTTCTAATTTTCTGACCTGTGTTTCCCACAACAAGTATTGGTTTTGTTTATACGGTAATAGAGCCTGTCCTCTCTGCACTTTGGATCAGTGTCCTTGAGCTGGTCTATTAACTATTTCATATGATGTCCTCCTAGGCAGATGCAGCATAACATTTAGTATTTTTAATGTTATTTCTATGAATTTATTTATTAATGCATCAAGTTATATGTTAAACCAAAGCAACCCTTTAAAATGCTCTTTGAAAAAGTTAGGCCAGTACAAGATTAATTCTGTTTGGATGCTATAGGTACTGCACTTTACATTATGCTTTCTGCAATTTTTTGTTACTGTAGAAGGTTAATATTCTTACACCTGTAATTTATTCTGGAAAGCAAAAATTAGATAAATAAAACAAAAAATTCTGTCTTAAATCTATGGTTTGTTTTTCTTTTGGATGTACTGTTTGGAAGAAAAATTTCTGGGTTCGGGGTTTGTAGTATACCTGGGGGAGGGATTTAGTAAAACAATAAGGATACTTTTTTGGTGGTATGGCCCCTTTACCCCGCATGACCCTAATTCATGAAAGCTTTGTGTCAGTTTTGGTACAAGTACCGACACGTGCACCTAATCCAGGTAGCTCTTACTATTGACCCCTTTAGGCCCCATTCACACTTCACGCAGCGGGAAGGCGCATTCCCGCCATTTTTTTTTTGCTAATTTTTTGCCACAGTGTTAAGACCAATTCTCAGAGTTGGTCATATGTGCTGGGAAGCTGTTATTAAAGTGACAGTTCCTGCTCACAGGTGCATAAATTGCTAGAATGCCGGCGGCAGGGATGCTGGCTGATGTCATTGTCCAAATATGGTCATAACCATACACCAATCAGCTATAACCTTATGACCACTGACAAATAACGTGAATAATATTAATTATCTCTTAACAAAATGGAAATTCCCTCGCTGGGTTTTTTAGCAGCTGAGAAAGGTATTGGACAGTACGTTTGTTCAAATTTTGATTCAAATTCTTTTTATTAAATCAAAACATGATTTAAAAATGCATTAAAGTTGTAAAAAATAGCTCTGGCATTGACATGAAAGAGACATAACCCATGAAATGATAAACAAACACATTTTACATGGAATCCGTTGCTAGCAACATGGTGTTCCACATGATACTCTACGCGTTTCTACCCTTCTATTTATGGTCTTCTTCAAGGGGGTTATTGTCTATGCAAAAAGGAGAAATTACAGATTACGTTTTGCATGGTTAAACATTATACATTGCATCTCATCATATATGTGATTACACTCCTACAACCTTCATATATACACCTCACCCCATCACTTTAAACAAATATTGTTGGGCACATACCTATATCCTATTTAATTAATACTTATACACACACTGATAATGAATTCCATCACATAATTCATCTGCACTTTTTTAATTTTAGTTTTTTTTTCTCACCTTCACTCTTAATGCCTCATCATCATATTAATTTTATTTCATTTTCAACAATAGCACTATACACGTGACACCTGTACCATCTTTCCTAATAATTTGAACACACAATCCAGTAGAGCTACTGTAGCTCAAATTGCTGAAAAAGTTAACAATCTGATAGAAAGGTGGCAGGTCAGGGTGCCCATGCTGACCCGTGCCCATAGCCAAAAGTGCCTACATTGGGCAGGTGTGCTCAGAAATGGGCCACAGTGCAATGGAAGTAGGTGGCCTGGTCTGATAAATCAGATTTTCTTTTATGTCACGTGGATGACCAGGTTTGTGTGTGTATCACTGGGGAAGAGATGTCTTCTTTGTCTAGTGGAGTCCATGCCTTGATGGGTCAGGGCTTTTTGGCAGCAAAAGGGGGACCTACTCAATATTAGGAGGGGAGTCATAATGTTATGGTGGGTGGTCATAATGTTATGTCTGATTGGTGTATTTGGCTAATAATATCAGCTGAAATCCCCCCCCTTATGTTTTTTCCACTATTGGCTGAGAACCAAGCAGCAGCTGAATAAGGGACACCTTTTGCACATAGTACGTAGACAAAGAACATGTCCCTGCCACCGCCCTGGTTACACAGATCACAAGACCTAGTATGCTCTCATGCCCAGTGTGGTCAGTAGGGATGAGCTGAACACCCCCTGTTCGGTTCGCACCAGAACATGCAAACAGGCAAAAAAGTTGTGCGATCATGCGAACACCGTTAAAGTCAATGGGACATGAACATGAAAAACCAAAAGTGCTAATTTTAAAGGGTTATATGCAAGTTATTGCCATAAAAAGTGTATGGGGACCCGGGTACTGCACCAGGGGACATGTATCAATGCAAAAAAAGTTTTAAAACGACCATTTTTCAGGAGCAGTGATTTTAATAATGCTTAAAGTGAAACAATAAAAATGAAATATTCCTTTAAATATCATGCCTGGCTGGTACCCTTAGTCTGCCTGTAAAGTAGCGCATCCTTCCGATGTGTTTTACATTCTCGCAGCAAAATGACATTTTAAAGGAAAAAATGTAATTAAAATTGCTTGCGGCTGTAATGTATTGTTGGCTCCTGGTAATATAAATTTAAAAAAATGAAAAAAAGGGGTGCGGTTCCCCCCCCAACCCATACCAGGCTCTTCTTGTCTGGTATGAATATTAAGGGGAACTCCATGCCAAAATGTATAAAAAATAATGACATGGGGTCCCCCCCTCAAAATCCATACCAGACCCTTATCCGAGCATGCAACCTGGCAGGCCATGATAGGGAGGGGGGGATGAGCGAGCGCCCTCCCCCCTCCTGAACGGTACCAGGCCACATGCCCTCAACATGGGGAGGGTGCTTTGGAGTTCCCCCAACAAGGACCTCATCCCCACAACCCTTGCCCGGTGGTTGTGGGGGTCTGCGGGCGGGGGGCTTATTGGAATCTGGAAGCCCCCTTTGACAAGGGGGCCCCCAGATCCCGTCTTCCCCCCTATGTCAATAGGTAGGGGTACATTGTACCCATTCACCCAAAAAAAGTGTCAAAAAATAAAAATAACAGGAGACAGTTTTGGACAATTCCTTTATTAAAAAAAGAAAAAAAAAATGGGTCCCGCGAAGTCCATCCATCTTCAATCACGGCTCAGATGAACCTGAAAAATAGAAAAAAAAAAGCTCCGCCTCGATGAGAGGCGTCCTGCCAACTGCTGTCTCTTAGCTGTGACAGCTGTTATATAAGCAAGGTTGGGGCCACCCGGTTCTGTCCCATCAAGGCGGAGCTTTGCTGTTTTCTATTTTTCGGGTCCGTCGGTGCCGTGATTAAAGATGGCTGGACATCGCAGGACACTTTTGACAACTCGCAGTGCATTATGGGGAATTCCGCAGCGCTCAAATTTCCCGCGAATGCCCCATATGTTCGGTTCGTTTGAGAGCAGATGAACACCCAATGTTCGACGGGCTCATCCCTAGTGGTCAGTTCAAAATAGAATAAAAAATGATTTCGCGCTTTAAAATCTATCACCTCCAAGTAAAGTGCATATGATGATACCAAATATATAAACGTGCAATATCTAAAGGTGCTCCATAGTGCAACAATACATCAAAGTGCTATGTGCATAAAATACAAATCTGTAAAATTAATAAGAATTAATCATAATAGATGCAAAGTTCATATTGTGAATCAATATTGAAAGTCTATGTAGTGCTGTTCCACTGGGGTCATTTGATAAGGGTGAAAAAGTGAAAGATGATCTTAAATTTTGTGATCCGGTGACACCGGGCTCTCTGGACTCTCACCTTGAATAAAATTAATAAGGGCATCAAAACCAGGTTCTCTGTTCTTGGTAATAATATGGTGTAGAAATGGGACTTCTCTGGTGCTGTAGCGATCTCTTCTGCTTAGCAGTACCTGTAAGATGTAGGGATAGAAGGGGGGTTGCCCACCTGGGCTCCACCAGTCCGGTGGTGTGAACAGGAAGGGGAGAGAGAAAAGATGCCTCCAATGGTGTAGTAGGTTTAAACAAGTGACTATTTATTAAAAGATGAAGTGGTCTCTTACATATAAACAAATAAAAACAGCTTTAGAAGTAAAAGAGATGAGGAGCGGCGTTGGGGACGCCTCCTTACTAGTTTCCGGTTTCGTCTGTGCTCGGCCACGCCCTACGCGTTACGTCACCGCCCGTGACTTCAACTGGGGAACCGGATTGGTCCGAGAGGGATGTCTTTTATGTGACGATACCGGAAGTCGTGTGTCGGCCATCTTTGTTGTGGTAAAGTGCCCTAGTATTCTTATTGGTCTTTTGCGCAGCCATTTTATGTTATTTAAATGCGCCTGTGCTACCGCGGCCATTTTACAGGTGGCACTGTATGTCGAATAGCGGCCATATGTAGAAGGGTCAAGTAAAATCTAGAACGCTGTGTAATACGAATTCTGTCCTTGTCATCTGAGTTTTTCCTTATACATTTAGTCAATCCTGATGTTAATAGATATGGAGAGTTACTGTTATAATGTTGTTATATCTTTGATCTAAGTATAAATAAAGATGTTTTAGATGAAAAAGTCTTGCCCGTCGGCCATTTTTTTGTAGTCTAGAATTGTATCTGGTCTTCATGTTAATTAAATCATATGGAAGGCGGACCTTTTGGAGGAGGGGATTAGTGTTGTTGTCCGCCATGTTACTGTCTGCAATAGAGGTATTATACACTGACTGATGTTAGGGTCTATCAGTCGATGTCCAGGTGCTTAAGGAAGTGTTCCAATTCTCATATCATAATAAAATGTTCTCTGACTATAGTTCAACTAATTAATACATATATATATAGAGAACTCCATGGGGGTTAATATTAGTCTAGTGTATATATATCCTGTAGACACTATTCAATAAACAATCCATAAAGATCCACCGTTACATTGTATTTGTCATAGTAATTAATACCAATAAAAATCTGAACAAGATATAAAATTAAAAATACTAAGATTAAAAATTGCTTAAAAAACAGTTTAAGTCAAACTCTACGTTCATTCCTCTAGGTGTAAGTGTACGTAGAGTATGTATCCAATATGACTCTCTTTGGCTGATGCTTCTAATTTTGTGGCTGCCTCTCCATGTAGCTTTATATTTCTCAATGCCCCAGAATTGAAGGTGCGAAGGGTCTCGGTTATGTGTTGTCGCAAAATGTTTGGATACATTATGTTTGGGGTTGCCTTTTAAAATATTTTGAATATGTTCCTTGATCCTTACTTTTAGAGCCCTTTTCGTCCTTCCCACATATTGCAATTGGCAACTGCATTGGAGTACATAGACTACCCCCTCTGTGTGGCACCCCACAAAATCTTTGATTTTGTATGTCTGTTGTGTTGTCGTGCATGTGAATTCTTGTCTTTTGCCTTGAAATTTCTTTGCATGACTACATGCATAGCAATTTCTACACGGATAAAATCCTTTACCTGAAAAAAAGGAATATGTTGCTTCTTTTGGAGGTTCTATGACTGATTTGACTATCATGTTTCTCACCGTTGGTGCTTTTTTGTATATAATGTTGGGTCTTGTTGGTAATATTTGGTTTAAATCTTTGTCATTTCTCAGGATGTGCCAATATCGTTGGATAATGTTTGAAACCTGTTTGTATTGTACACTGTAATCCAAAATAAGGCTTGGTGCTTCTTGATTGAATGGGGTTTTTGAGTTTTTTTCCAGCATTTTTGTTCTATCCATCCTATTTACTTCTTCTGTTTGTTGTTGTATCCAAGTAGGTTCATATCCTTTTTCTATAAATCTGGATCCTATAAGTCTAGCCTGTTCTTTATAGTCGTTTTCATTCGTGCAGTTTCTTTTTATTCGGACTAGTTGTCCTTTGGCTATATTATAAAGCCACGTTTTATGGTGGCAGCTGTTTAAAGAAAGATAACTGTTGGTGTCAACTTGTTTGAAAAATGTTTTGGTGACTACTTTGTCTTGTTCCAGATTAATTTGTAAATCTAGGAATTCCACGGTTTTTTCATCTATATTCCATGTTAAATGTATGTTTTTTTCATTTTGATTCAGTTTTTCTAGGAATTGTTCGAGTGCTTCTCTTTTCCCATTCCATATTATGATGACATCGTCGATGTATCTTCTGTATAGCGTGAGTTCTGGCGGGGTATCTTTGTATATGGATTGTTCCTCCCACTGAGCCATGAACGCGTTTGCCACACTAGGTGCGAACTTGGCACCCATTGCTATACCTGTGGTTTGTTTATAATAGGCATGGTTGTGCCAAAAGTAGTTGTTTTTCAAACATGTGTCTAGGCATTTAATGAGAAACTTTCTCTGTTGACACGCTAGACTACTGTATTTTCTGAGAAGCCACTTTGTAGCTGAACATGCCTCATAGTGTGGTACTATGGTGTATAGCGAACTGACATCCGCCGTGGCTAATAAGGTCCTTCCTTCCAAGACTGGTGTTTCAATTAATAGCTGTAAAATATGTTTAGTATCTTGTAAATAGGCGGGTGTCTGTTGTACTGCTGGTTGTATAAATTCATCCAGATATTGCCCTACTCTAGATGTGAGGGAATCTATCCCGTTCACTATGGGTCTCCCCGGTGGATTTTCTCTGGACTTGTGAATTTTGGGAACAGTGTAAATAACAGGTATCCTGCATGCCTCTGGGATTAAGTATTTAGCTTCTTTTTTGTTGAGAATTTCTTTTTTTACACCCAATTGTATGAGATGTTCCAATTCCTTTTTATATTTCTTGGTGGGATTGCCCAGTAATTTGGTATATGTGTTTTCATCTTGTAGTTGTCTTTCCAATTCTTTTAAATATTGTTCCTTTGATAGTATCACTGTTGCTCCTCCTTTATCGGCAGGTCTAATAACAATATCCTTTCTTTCTTTCAATGATTTGATTCCTTTCCTAATGTGTATGGGGTCCGACATTTTCTTGACTTCTAGAGCTTCTAGATCTTTTAATACCAATTTTTTAAAAACTTCAATGTGGTGGTTATCTGATACTTGTGGATTAAAAGTAGAGTTGTTTCTTAATGTGCTATGTTTAATCATAGTGGGGGGGGGGGGGGTAATTCTCTCTGTATTGCTGGTTTTGTATGGATTGGACAGATAGTATTTTTTGATGTTGACTTTTCTGATGTACTTCAAGATGCCTATATATGTGTTGAATTTGTTGAGGTTGTTAACTGGTGCATGTTTTAAGCCTTTATCAAGGACTGATAGTTCTTCTGTTGAGATTGGGCATCCACCTAAATTGACCACATTAGCACCTATTGCTCTCTTTTTCGCTTGGATTCTCTTTCCCGCTCTTCCTCCTCTCTGCGATCTGAGCTTCTTCTTCTTCTGCCTTCTTGTCTTCTCCTTGGTGAGGGGTAAGGGTTTGGTGGATATCTTCTCGGAGAGTGGTCTCTTCTCTCTCTCTCTAAAAAATGTTGTTGTTGTTGATTGTATTCTTGTTGGTGGTACTCTCTAGGATCGTTGTAATAAGGTTCTGGCTGATTCCTAATGGGGTCGAACCTATTGTAGGTAGGTATTGGATATCTTGTAGGTTCTCTATAAGTATCTTGATTGTTGTAGGGTCTATTATATTCCCGTTGATCTCTATCGTTTCTTTCATTATATGTTCTCTGATTGTGAGATCTTTTATGCGATTTTTTGAAGAATTTTTTCCATGGTTGTTTCGGAGTGTGTTGATTGTAGTTGGTGTAATGTCTGTAATCTTGTTGCGGCGTCCTCATTTCTTGTTGTCTTTCATCATCTTGATGCGTTTCCCTATAATCCCATCTGGGGGGGTTGGACATATGTGCCAATGTTGGATCTTGTATTCTCACTTCCCTTTCGGGTGTGGAATATGTTGAGTTTGATATAATTGGATCTGTTTTTTTCTGCCATTTGAAGACCTGTTCTGTTCTGTAGTCTTCTATATCTCTGTGGTATTTTTTGATCTTGCGTTGTTGTACTTCTAGATCTTTGCTGATGAGGTTTTTATTGAGTTGTGTGGCTAGTTTTTTGAGATCCGGAGATTCTTTATATGGTTCTAGTTTTAACTTGATCTCTTCTATTTGTTGTTCTAGCATTCTTGTTTTTTTATATTTTCTTCCTAATAAAAATTTCAAACCTTCTATGCTTTTGTTGTTAAAAAATTGAAACCACTCTTCCATTGACTCTTTGTCTGTCAATCCATCATTGGGTGGTAGTTCCCACCGGAGTCTTCTGGGTACTAGATTTTCTCTAATGTATTTTTCAAATGTGATGGTGTCCCACCATAGTGAGACTTTCTTTTCCATATGATGACCCAGTTTTCTCACTAGACTTTCTAAATCTGTGTTCCGCGTGTTGGTTTGTGAATTAAAAATATCCTCTACATTGACATTCCTATTCTCCATGAACTGGAATATGTCCATGTTAGCAGCAAGGTATGTGAGTGAGTGATATCTAAAAATCAGGTATGGTGTAGTTCCTCGCGCTAAATCGAGTAAGTAGGTGGTGTAGATGTAACAATAACAAACTAAACTGATATATGTGTAAAATAGTGCAAATGAGGGGTGATGATATCTAAATAGATAGCAGCAAAATCTAAAGTGTTCACTTTCACTCAACAAAATAGAATAAAAAATGATTTCGCGCTTTAAAATCTATCACCTCCAAGTAAAGTGCATATGATGATACCAAATATATAAACGTGCAATATCTAAAGGTGCTCCATAGTGCAACAATACATCAAAGTGCTATGTGCATAAAATACAAATCTGTAAAATTAATAAGAATTAATCATAATAGATGCAAAGTTCATATTGTGAATCAATATTGAAAGTCTATGTAGTGCTGTTCCACTGGGGTCATTTGATAAGGGTGAAAAAGTGAAAGATGATCTTAAATTTTGTGATCCGGTGACACCGGGCTCTCTGGACTCTCACCTTGAATAAAATTAATAAGGGCATCAAAACCAGGTTCTCTGTTCTTGGTAATAATATGGTGTAGAAATGGGACTTCTCTGGTGCTGTAGCGATCTCTTCTGCTTAGCAGTACCTGTAAGATGTAGGGATAGAAGGGGGGTTGCCCACCTGGGCTCCACCAGTCCGGTGGTGTGAACAGGAAGGGGAGAGAGAAAAGATGCCTCCAATGGTGTAGTAGGTTTAAACAAGTGACTATTTATTAAAAGATGAAGTGGTCTCTTACATATAAACAAATAAAAACAGCTTTAGAAGTAAAAGAGATGAGGAGCGGCGTTGGGGACGCCTCCTTACTAGTTTCCGGTTTCGTCTGTGCTCGGCCACGCCCTACGCGTTACGTCACCGCCCGTGACTTCAACTGGGGAACCGGATTGGTCCGAGAGGGATGTCTTTTATGTGACGATACCGGAAGTCGTGTGTCGGCCATCTTTGTTGTGGTAAAGTGCCCTAGTATTCTTATTGGTCTTTTGCGCAGCCATTTTATGTTATTTAAATGCGCCTGTGCTACCGCGGCCATTTTACAGGTGGCACTGTATGTCGAATAGCGGCCATATGTAGAAGGGTCAAGTAAAATCTAGAACGCTGTGTAATACGAATTCTGTCCTTGTCATCTGAGTTTTTCCTTATACATTTAGTCAATCCTGATGTTAATAGATATGGAGAGTTACTGTTATAATGTTGTTATATCTTTGATCTAAGTATAAATAAAGATGTTTTAGATGAAAAAGTCTTGCCCGTCGGCCATTTTTTTGTAGTCTAGAATTGTATCTGGTCTTCATGTTAATTAAATCATATGGAAGGCGGACCTTTTGGAGGAGGGGATTAGTGTTGTTGTCCGCCATGTTACTGTCTGCAATAGAGGTATTATACACTGACTGATGTTAGGGTCTATCAGTCGATGTCCAGGTGCTTAAGGAAGTGTTCCAATTCTCATATCATAATAAAATGTTCTCTGACTCTGACTGTTCTAGATTTTACTTGACCCTTCTACATATGGCCGCTATTCGACATACAGTGCCACCTGTAAAATGGCCGCGGTAGCACAGGCGCATTTAAATAACATAAAATGGCTGCGCAAAAGACCAATAAGAATACTAGGGCACTTTACCACAACAAAGATGGCCGACACACGACTTCCGGTATCGTCACATAAAAGACATCCCTCTCGGACCAATCCGGTTCCCCAGTTGAAGTCACGGGCGGTGACGTAACGCATAGGGCGTGGCCGAGCACAGACGAAACCGGAAACTAGTAAGGAGGCGTCCCCAACGCCGCTCCTCATCTCTTTTACTTCTAAAGCTGTTTTTATTTGTTTATATGTAAGAGACCACTTCATCTTTTAATAAATAGTCACTTGTTTAAACCTACTACACCATTGGAGGCATCTTTTCTCTCTCCCCTTCCTGTTCACACCACCGGACTGGTGGAGCCCAGGTGGGCAACCCCCCTTCTATCCCTACATCTTACAGGTACTGCTAAGCAGAAGAGATCGCTACAGCACCAGAGAAGTCCCATTTCTACACCATATTATTACCAAGAACAGAGAACCTGGTTTTGATGCCCTTATTAATTTTATTCAAGGTGAGAGTCCAGAGAGCCCGGTGTCACCGGATCACAAAATTTAAGATCATCTTTCACTTTTTCACCCTTATCAAATGACCCCAGTGGAACAGCACTACATAGACTTTCAATATTGATTCACAATATGAACTTTGCATCTATTATGATTAATTCTTATTAATTTTACAGATTTGTATTTTATGCACATAGCACTTTGATGTATTGTTGCACTATGTAGCACCTTTAGATATTGCACGTTTATATATTTGGTATCATCATATGCACTTTACTTGGAGGTGATAGATTTTAAAGCGCGAAATCATTTTTTTATTCTATTTTGTTGAGTGAAAGTGAACACTTTAGATTTTGCTGCTATCTATTTAGATATCATCACCCCTCATTTGCACTATTTTACACATATATCAGTTTAGTTTGTTATTGTTACATCTACACCACCTACTTACTCGATTTAGCGCGAGGAACTACACCATACCTGATTTTTAGATATCACTCACTCACATACCTTGCTGCTAACATGGACATATTCCAGTTCATGGAGAATAGGAATGTCAATGTAGAGGATATTTTTAATTCACAAACCAACACGCGGAACACAGATTTAGAAAGTCTAGTGAGAAAACTGGGTCATCATATGGAAAAGAAAGTCTCACTATGGTGGGACACCATCACATTTGAAAAATACATTAGAGAAAATCTAGTACCCAGAAGACTCCGGTGGGAACTACCACCCAATGATGGATTGACAGACAAAGAGTCAATGGAAGAGTGGTTTCAATTTTTTAACAACAAAAGCATAGAAGGTTTGAAATTTTTATTAGGAAGAAAATATAAAAAAACAAGAATGCTAGAACAACAAATAGAAGAGATCAAGTTAAAACTAGAACCATATAAAGAATCTCCGGATCTCAAAAAACTAGCCACACAACTCAATAAAGACCTCATCAGCAAAGATCTAGAAGTACAACAACGCAAGATCAAAAAATACCACAGAGATATAGAAGACTACAGAACAGAACAGGTCTTCAAATGGCAGAAAAAAACAGATCCAATTATATCAAACTCAACATATTCCACACCCGAAAGGGAAGTGAGAATACAAGATCCAACATTGGCACATATGTCCAACCCCCCCAGATGGGATTATAGGGAAACGCATCAAGATGATGAAAGACAACAAGAAATGAGGACGCCGCAACAAGATTACAGACATTACACCAACTACAATCAACACACTCCGAAACAACCATGGAAAAAATTCTTCAAAAAATCGCATAAAAGATCTCACAATCAGAGAACATATAATGAAAGAAACAATAGAGATCAACGGGAATATAATAGACCCTACAACAATCAAGATACTTATAGAGAACCTACAAGATATCCAATACCTACCTACAATAGGTTCGACCCCATTAGGAATCAGCCAGAACCTTATTACAACGATCCTAGAGAGTACCACCAACAAGAATACAATCAACAACAACAACATTTTTTAGAGAGAGAGAGAAGAGACCACTCTCCGAGAAGATATCCACCAAACCCTTACCCCTCACCAAGGAGAAGACAAGAAGGCAGAAGAAGAAGAAGCTCAGATCGCAGAGAGGAGGAAGAGCGGGAAAGAGAATCCAAGCGAAAAAGAGAGCAATAGGTGCTAATGTGGTCAATTTAAGTGGATGCCCAATCTCAACAGAAGAACTATCAGTCCTTGATAAAGGCTTAAAACATGCACCAGTTAACAACCTCAACAAATTCAACACATATATAGGCATCTTGAAGTACATCAGAAAAGTCAACATCAAAAAATACTATCTGTCCAATCCATACAAAACCAGCAATACAGAGAGAATTACCCCCCCCCCCCACTATGATTAAACATAGCACATTAAGAAACAACTCTACTTTTAATCCACAAGTATCAGATAACCACCACATTGAAGTTTTTAAAAAATTGGTATTAAAAGATCTAGAAGCTCTAGAAGTCAAGAAAATGTCGGACCCCATACACATTAGGAAAGGAATCAAATCATTGAAAGAAAGAAAGGATATTGTTATTAGACCTGCCGATAAAGGAGGAGCAACAGTGATACTATCAAAGGAACAATATTTAAAAGAATTGGAAAGACAACTACAAGATGAAAACACATATACCAAATTACTGGGCAATCCCACCAAGAAATATAAAAAGGAATTGGAACATCTCATACAATTGGGTGTAAAAAAAGAAATTCTCAACAAAAAAGAAGCTAAATACTTAATCCCAGAGGCATGCAGGATACCTGTTATTTACACTGTTCCCAAAATTCACAAGTCCAGAGAAAATCCACCGGGGAGACCCATAGTGAACGGGATAGATTCCCTCACATCTAGAGTAGGGCAATATCTGGATGAATTTATACAACCAGCAGTACAACAAACACCCGCCTATTTACAAGATACTAAACATATTTTACAGCTATTAATTGAAACACCAGTCTTGGAAGGAAGGACCTTATTAGCCACGGCGGATGTCAGTTCGCTATACACCATAGTACCACACTATGAGGCATGTTCAGCTACAAAGTGGCTTCTCAGAAAATACAGTAGTCTAGCGTGTCAACAGAGAAAGTTTCTCATTAAATGCCTAGACACATGTTTGAAAAACAACTACTTTTGGCACAACCATGCCTATTATAAACAAACCACAGGTATAGCAATGGGTGCCAAGTTCGCACCTAGTGTGGCAAACGCGTTCATGGCTCAGTGGGAGGAACAATCCATATACAAAGATACCCCGCCAGAACTCACGCTATACAGAAGATACATCGACGATGTCATCATAATATGGAATGGGAAAAGAGAAGCACTCGAACAATTCCTAGAAAAACTGAATCAAAATGAAAAAAACATACATTTAACATGGAATATAGATGAAAAAACCGTGGAATTCCTAGATTTACAAATTAATCTGGAACAAGACAAAGTAGTCACCAAAACATTTTTCAAACAAGTTGACACCAACAGTTATCTTTCTTTAAACAGCTGCCACCATAAAACGTGGCTTTATAATATACCCAAAGGACAACTAGTCCGAATAAAAAGAAACTGCACGAATGAAAACGACTATAAAGAACAGGCTAGACTTATAGGATCCAGATTTATAGAAAAAGGATATGAACCTACTTGGATACAACAACAAACAGAAGAAGTAAATAGGATGGATAGAACAAAAATGCTGGAAAAAAACTCAAAAACCCCATTCAATCAAGAAGCACCAAGCCTTATTTTGGATTACAGTGTACAATACAAACAGGTTTCAAACATTATCCAACGATATTGGCACATCTTGAGAAATGACAAAGATTTAAACCAAATATTACCAACAAGACCCAACATTATATACAAAAAAGCACCAACGGTGAGAAACATGATAGTCAAATCAGTCATAGAACCTCCAAAAGAAGCAACATATTCCTTTTTTTCAGGTAAAGGATTTTATCCGTGTAGAAATTGCTATGCATGTAGTCATGCAAAGAAATTTCAAGGCAAAAGACAAGAATTCACATGCACGACAACACAACAGACATACAAAATCAAAGATTTTGTGGGGTGCCACACAGAGGGGGTAGTCTATGTACTCCAATGCAGTTGCCAATTGCAATATGTGGGAAGGACGAAAAGGGCTCTTAAAGTAAGGATCAAGGAACATATTCAAAATATTTTAAAAGGCAACCCCAAACATAATGTATCCAAACATTTTGCGACAACACATAACCGAGACCCTTCGCACCTTCAATTCTGGGGCATTGAGAAATATAAAGCTACATGGAGAGGCAGCCACAAAATTAGAAGCATCAGCCAAAGAGAGTCATATTGGATACATACTCTACGTACACTTACACCTAGAGGAATGAACGTAGAGTTTGACTTAAACTGTTTTTTAAGCAATTTTTAATCTTAGTATTTTTAATTTTATATCTTGTTCAGATTTTTATTGGTATTAATTACTATGACAGATACAATGTAACGGTGGATCTTTATGGATTGTTTATTGAATAGTGTCTACAGGATATATATACACTAGACTAATATTAACCCCCATGGAGTTCTCTATATATATATGTATTAATTAGTTGAACTATAGTCAGAGAACATTTTATTATGATATGAGAATTGGAACACTTCCTTAAGCACCTGGACATCGACTGATAGACCCTAACATCAGTCAGTGTATAATACCTCTATTGCAGACAGTAACATGGCGGACAACAACACTAATCCCCTCCTCCAAAAGGTCCGCCTTCCATATGATTTAATTAACATGAAGACCAGATACAATTCTAGACTACAAAAAAATGGCCGACGGGCAAGACTTTTTCATCTAAAACATCTTTATTTATACTTAGATCAAAGATATAACAACATTATAACAGTAACTCTCCATATCTATTAACATCAGGATTGACTAAATGTATAAGGAAAAACTCAGATGACAAGGACAGAATTCGTATTACACAGCGTTCTAGATTTTACTTGACCCTTCTACATATGGCCACTATTCGACATACAGTGCCACCTGTAAAATGGCCGCGGTAGCACAGGCGCATTTAAATAACATAAAATGGCTGCGCAAAAGACCAATAAGAATACTAGGGCACTTTACCACAACAAAGATGGCCGACACACGACTTCCGGTATCGTCACATAAAAGACATCCCTCTCGGACCAATCCGGTTCCCCAGTTGAAGTCACGGGCGGTGACGTAACGCGTAGGGCGTGGCCGAGCACAGACGAAACCGGAAACTAGTAAGGAGGCGTCCCCAACGCCGCTCCTCATCTCTTTTACTTCTAAAGCTGTTTTTATTTGTTTATATGTAAGAGACCACTTCATCTTTTAATAAATAGTCACTTGTTTAAACCTACTACACCATTGGAGGCATCTTTTCTCTCTCCCCTTCCTGTTCACACCACCGGACTGGTGGAGCCCAGGTGGGCAACCCCCCTTCTATCCCTACATCTTACAGGTACTGCTAAGCAGAAGAGATCGTTACAGCACCAGAGAAGTCCCATTTCTACACCATATTATTACCAAGAACAGAGAACCTGGTTTTGATGCCCTTATTAATTTTATTCAAGGTGAGAGTCCAGAGAGCCCGGTGTCACCGGATCACAAAATTTAAGATCATCTTTCACTTTTTCACCCTTATCAAATGACCCCAGTGGAACAGCACTACATAGACTTTCAATATTGATTCACAATATGAACTTTGCATCTATTATGATTAATTCTTATTAATTTTACAGATTTGTATTTTATGCACATAGCACTTTGATGTATTGTTGCACTATGGAGCACCTTTAGATATTGCACGTTTATATATTTGGTATCATCATATGCACTTTACTTGGAGGTGATAGATTTTAAAGCGCGAAATCATTTTTTATTCTATTTTGTTGAGTGAAAGTGAACACTTTAGATTTTGCTGCTATCTATTTAGATATCATCACCCCTCATTTGCACTATTTTACACATATATCAGTTTAGTTTGTTATTGTTACATCTACACCACCTACTTACTCGATTTAGCGCGAGGAACTACACCATACCAGTTCAAAATAGGAAAGCAGGGGAACTGGCACTAGGTATTTCACACAAAGGAAGCAATGCAATGCAAAGAGAACCAGATACTTATTAACACACGTGTAAGAGGTGCTCTGTGATTAGCTGCATGTTGGCACCAAAGCACAAGTCCCTGCCCCACTCCTGTCCTTTCTAGAATACTAACACTCCTGCTGAAGCTATATCCTCCACCACATTGTACCCCACTCCATGCCAGAGGCCTCCACATGCCATTCCTGGGCATTGACCTATATACCCCCAAAGGAAGGAATGTCCACACATAAATAAGGTTTCTGCACTTTACTGGTGGTACTTGGAAAACGTCACAAACAGTCCTATCATATTGACATACTTTCCGGAGTCACTTGACAGTATCACATTTAGTGGATGGTCCGCAATAGTCACATGTGAAAGTATATGCAGCACTTTAAGCAGTCATCTCCCTCTAACAGTCCCTCCTTCCTTCATTTGTACTCACAGGATGGTGCTCTCTGTAGACACCTCCTCCATGGGTACACCTCTCCCAGGTCACTCTAGGGAAATAGCCTCACTCAGGGAACTCTTGGCTTTGCCTAAAAGGCTTTTTGCAATATGCTCTAGCCCTCACCTCCATGAGGGTAGAAAATCTACAGCTGGCTCTCCTGGGTGCATGTCTGTTCCTCCCCGACCTCCTGCCCTGTACATGGCCTCCACATGCTGGGTACATCTATACTTGTATGGGGTGCTTTGCTTCCATGCCCCAAGTGCATGCCATAAATGGCTGACAGTGTGAATAGAGAGGAGGGGAGCTTATAAACGGCTTGTGTGAAAGGGATATCTACACTGATAATCAGGGCACTGATTATCAGTGTCCTGATTGTCAGTGCAGTCCCAACAGTGCCCACCAGTGCTGCCAATCTGTGCTCATCAGTGCTGACAAGCAGTGTCTCCTATTAGTGCTGCCTATCAGTGCCCATCAGTGTCACCTATCAGTGCCCATCAGTGCCACCTATCAGTGCAGCCTATCAGTGCACATCATTGTAGGAGGAAAATTACCTGTTTGCTAAATTTTATAAGAAAATCTTAGCTTTTTTAAAAAGAAATTCTGTCTTTTTTCATTTGTTTAGCAAAAAACCCAGTGGTGATTAAATCACACCAAAAGAAAGCTGTATTTGTGTGAAAACAATTATAACAATTTCAAATGGGTACAGTTTAGCATGACCGCGCAATTGTCATTCAAAGCTGAAAATTGGCCTGTGCAGGAAGGATGTAAAAGTACCCAGTAGGAAAGTGTATAATAAAAAGTGGAAGAGCAAAATTGTAATAATTTGAAACTAATGTGCGGAGGTACAGCATAATGTGTTGTCAGTAAACACACAGATGCCGATTGCAGAGAAAAGAACTTGTATTAATGCAGAATCCAGTAATTCACCCCGTAGGAAGGCACCCAACCGGAAACATGGTAATATCAGCAGGTTTCGGATGTGACAACAGCATCTGTCCAGAGGGGCGGAATGCAGCCTGGTCAGTCCAAGCCCAAATGGGAAGGTCTCCAGAAGGACGGAATGTCTCTATCCTTTCCCTAATTGACTGGAACCTCTCCCTGCCGCTAATCACTGTCCCTGAAAGATGGGTGACCTGTACCTACACTATCCACAAGCGAGATGTGCCCCAAGCCTGGGAGCCAGGACCTTAAGATGGCTGCAGTCACATGGGGTGACAGTATCTAAATAGATAGCTTACCCAATGACCCTGGAAACCATAGAGGAACCGTGTTCTGCTTGGCTTCCTCTCCCCCTGAAATGCCGCTGCAGACGATGTAGACTGCATCTGCCTACACTCACATAAAATGTACTTTGAAGTAAACACAGTAACAATAACATACAGCACAACTCCAGGAAAATGTATCCTTTGCAGGGGGGCTGCACCCTCACTGCTAGGATTAACAGTTAGTTTTGTGTATGGGAGGGGAGAACCAGTTCTACTTACCTGATCTTCCGCTCCCCGGCAGATGATGCTCCCCCACGCTCTGACGGGGGACTGTCCCTTGACGTCCTCCTGTCTAGTGCAGAGCTATAGGTTCTGCCTTGGTTTTAGTAGTCGGAACCCTAGATCGCTGGAAGGTAGGGGAGAAGATGCTGAGGGGAGGAGCTGAAGATCAGGGAAGTCCACCTTGACCAATAAAAGCAATTCGCCCTTGAAGTGAAGTCACAGCCCCAATGCAAGGGATAATATATTTAACTACTTCAATACCGGGCACTTACACCCCCTTCCTGCCCAGACCGATTTTCAGCTTTCAGCGCTGTTTAAATGACAATTGCGCGGCCATGGTACAATGTACCCAAACAGAATTTTTATCACTTTGTTCCCACAAATAGAGCTTTATTTTGGTGGTATTTGATCACCTCTGCGGTTTTTATTTTTTGCTAAACAAATAAAAAAAGACCTAAAATTTTGAAGAAAAAAGTTTTTCTTTTGTTTCTGTTATAACATTTTGGAAATAAGTAAGTTTTCTCCTTCACTGATGGGCACTGATAAGGTGGCACTGACAGGCACTGATAAGGCGGCACTGATGAGGTGGCACTGATAGACACTGATGGGCACTGACGATGGGCACTGGTAGGCGACACTGATGGGCATTGATAGGCGGCACTGATGGGTACTTAGGGGTTGCACTGATAGGCAGCACTGATTGGCACTGATAGGCGGCACTGCTGGGCACTGCTGGGCACTGATACGTGGCACTGATGGGCACTGATATGCAACACTGAGAGATGGCATTGATAGGCATCACTGATGGCACTGGCACTGACAGGCATTGGGGATGGGCACTGATTGGCAGCTTCCTGGGCACTGATTGGCATTTCCCTGGTCGTCTAGGGTGGCATACCTGGTGGTCCAGTGTGGTGGCAATCCCTGGTGGTCCTTGTGGCATCCTAGTGGTCCTGGGTGGGCATCCGAGGGGGGTTTAAATAAGTGTTCAGTGCGGAAACGCTGTACTATTATTTTAATAATGTACTGTATGGTAATTAACACTCATATTGTAGAGTTTAAGGAATCATTTTATGGGTGTATAACTAATATTTCCTTTCACCTCTAAAAAATAAACTGACACAGAAAACCTTCACATAAAATGTGTTGCTTGTTTGCGAACGGCAAATACTTCTAATTGCACAACTTCATTTTCTGGCAGGTAATGCAACTAATCAGAATTATTTCCAGAAATGTTTTATATTCCAGTCTGAGGACCCAAAATAGTATAAATGATGACATCCCCGTGTCTTGTTTACTTTGAATGTGCTTATCACCTGCATTGTGTCACCATTTTTTACTATAAATAGGGAAAGCACCGGTGCTCCTCAAACTATTTTCAGGATGAAGGTTTGTACTCTGTTCATTCTGGTCGCCCTTGTTGCTGGCACCTGGGCACTGCACAAATGTACCGTGATGAATGCCATAAAACGCGGTAACGTTATCGGCATTAAAGGCTACACTCTCGGAGATTGTAAGTATTGTTTTTTGTAATTTGGTCAAGCCTTCTCTACTCATGCAGATCCAAATTTCTCTTTGAGATTCTCTGTTATAAAGCCTTATATAAGTGTACCTATGGATAAAAACCGCAGAACATGGAAGAATTAGTCAAAAAAGGGATAAAGGGGACCAGCAGACCAGTGAACCCACCTTTCTGTCACTTTGCTCTCTTTTCCTTTCAGCATGCTCCTTATGAGCACATGGGCATTGTAACATACCTAATTGGCTTCTTGTGCTGCTTTATCCTATTCCAGTCTAAGCTCTGCCTTATAGGGACTGCAGGAGGTTTATACCAAATCTAATTCAGGTATTCACACTGCCTGTATTTAAATTAAATAGATTTAATGGTGTAATAACAAATTCAGAGCAGCATTCATTTGTGTCTATAGTATCTGGCTGGAATTTGAGCTTCATGCACACAGGACGCACAAAAAAGTCATTCTGGATGTCGGATTGTTGGCAGGAAAACGCTGCTTTAAAAATGCTTTGGCACAGGGCCCCTCCTGCTCCAAAGCACCTACCCCCATGTTGAGGGCATGTGGCCTGGTATGGTACAAGGGGGGGATGCTTGCTCATCCCCCCCATCCTGACCTGCCAGGCTGCATGCTCGGATAAGGGTTTGGTATGGATTTGGGGGGGAGGGGCCACTCCATTTGTTTTAAAATCTATACCAGACCGAAGGGTCTGGTATCGTCCAAGGGGGGGGACCCCACGCCAATTTCTTTTTCATTTTGGCTGGGGTTCCCCTTCATTCTAAGCACACAAGTCTCACCGCATGTCGAATCATCATGATCCGACTTTTGGTGTGACTTCTATTCAAATCAATGGGCTCCCATAGGGAACCATTGATTTTGAATAGAGGCAGAGAAACGCCTGAAGAGGCTTAATGCTCTGTTTACAGCGTTAACCCGCGTTAACAGCTTTTATCGGCATCTGGCGTTTTCAGGACTGCTCTTGAACGTGATTTTAGGGCGTTTAAACAACAGCCCGTAAACACCCCTGCTGATAAACGTCCCAAAAGCGTCCATGTGTGCATGGACACATAGGATAACATAGAGGGGAGTTTATGGGCTGTTAAAAAAAAACGCCCAAACTCCCAAAAACGGCTGTTTATGAGCTTCAGTGTGCATGGACCTTATCCCCTTAAGACGCCTTTCACACTGGGGCGGCTTCGGCGGTAAAATGCTATTTTTAGCAGCGTTTTACCGCCAATTTTGCGCCGCTAAGTGGCCGCTAGCGAGCTATGCTGCTGGTATAGCCACGCTGCCCCATTGATTTCAATGGGCAGGAGCAGAGAAGGAGCGGTGTATACACCGCTCCTTCACCGCTCCAAAGATGCTGCTAGCAGGACTTTTTTTACCGTCCTGCCAGCGCACCGCTCCAGTGTGAAAGCCCTCTGACGGGTTTTTCTGATGGAATTCCGCTCAAGCTTGCCTTGCATACACACAGTTACACAAAAGTTCTCTGAACTTTCGACCGTCAAGAACGCGGTGTCGTACAACACTACAATGAGCCGAGAAAATGAAGCTCAATGCTTCCGAGCATGCGTCAAATTGTTTCCGAGCATGCGTAGGAATTTTGCGCATCGGAATTTGTACAGACGATCGGATTTTCAGATAGGAACTTTTTCCGACCGAAAAATTGAGAACCTGCTCTCAATCTTTTGCTGGATGCATGATCGAGCTTGAGTCCTGGATTTCAGCTTCAATTCAAAGTTATATTACCCCCTCCCCCAGCCACAATTCCAAAACAACAATGAAGGGAGATGTAGTGTTACATGTTGGATCTGAGGATGAGAACTTATATTAGGATATAATTATTAGTGAAGTGCTCATTATTTGTGATAATGGTAATAAATATTGTACCTGCTGTTACTCTGTTATGGTATTCAAGGGGGACAGGACAGGCTCCCCTTAAAGCATTTATTATCAGTGCCTAGGATCCCTGAATTAGTAATACTGTGCATATTATATGCTGAACTATTTAAAGTATATAGGTAGATGGAAAATAAGTTCCCAACCAGTGCACAGCTGTTTACAGCCATTTAGCTTCTTTTGTCCTGACTGTTAAATCAGATTACGATGGTTGTAATGGCTATTTGTTCCCAGAATACAGAACTAACACGGTGTATAAGAGAGGATTCAGTTTCTCCTATAGGTCCAATTTGGAGCAGATGTTTTTTCTTCCAGTGAGCTCATCCCAAAAATGAAAAAAGAAAAATATTTTTTAAATAGTTATCCAATTGCACATATACTTCTTAGGGGTGAATTAGTTAACAAATCTGCATAGCAATTCATCCTGCAAAACTGTATGTACTGTACATTTGTTCTGTATGAATGCTGGCGAAATCAAAGGTTATTAGGCTATTTTCACTCCAGGTCAGATTACTGAAAATCAGGAAGATACCACAATATGGCCACTAGAAGGCGCTGATGATTTTAAAGGGGTTGTAAACCCTCATGGTTTTTCACCTTAATGCATTCTATGCATTAGGGTGAAAAACCTCCTATGATGCAGCTGCCCCCCCAAAGCCCCCCTTTTACTTACCTGAACCCAGTCTTTCCAACGACGGGGACAAGCACACCAGCTCCAGCCGGTGTGTCTCGGGTCCTGCTTGGATAAATTGATAACAGCGCAGCCATTGGCTCCCGCAGCTGTCAATCAAATCCAATGACGTGGGAGCTGGGGGCAGGGCCAAGTCCTGCTGTCTGTGTCAATGGATGCAGCAGCAGGACACGGGAGCGCGCCCGCACGAGTGCCCAGAGGGAGAGCGGCCCTCCAACGGGGCACTCGAGAAGAGAAGGAGCCAGCAGAGCTGCTGAAGGACCCCAGAAGAGTTGGATCGTGGCCACTCTGTGCAAGACCAACTGCACAGAGGACGTAAGTATGATATGTTTGTTTTAAAATAAATAAATAAATAAATAAAAACCTTTAGATAGACTAAAAAAGAAATTCTTAGAAAAAAAATTACTAGGATCATCAGCTCCATCTAGGGGCCATAATGCCATATTTTCCTCTTTCATACTATTCTTATAAGAGAATAAAATTTGCACTAGGAAAAAAGTAGCCCAGTAGCATTTGATTTTGCTGCCATTTGCCAAGAACTAATGTACATACAGTTTCGCAGAACAAATAGCTCTGCAAATTATTATTTTTTAATTGTATCTATCTTTCCTATTCTTTTCGGCAGTGGCGGCCGATCCATACGGGGCGCAGGGGCGCCTCCCCCCTAGTCCATGCATCTGACCCCTAATTTACATTCAAGGAACTGGAAGCAATGTTTTTTAATCTTTTTGGAAGCACGTGACTAGAGCCAGAGGCTCTAACTGGCTTAAAAAAAGGGTGGGCTCAGGGCGCAGAGCATTGCGATTTTGCCCCCCCCAAAAAAATAGAGGAAATTAAGCATCAGCCGCCACTGCTTTTCAGCATTGTTTCGTTCCCTTTATTCCCTACTTTGTTTAGTTTTTGAGAGAAACCAAAATTACCTTAAAGACTTAGATCAGAGATATACAACCAGGCATGGTTGTACAGTCATGGATGTCCCTGACAGGCTTACTGTTGACCTTAAAAGAGAGAACTTTTTTAAAGCTTTATTCCTTTATTATTTGCCTAGCAACCCTGCCAGTAACACATTTCCTTTCCCACTGGTGACAATGCTCACTCACAACACTGTATATATTGAGGAGCAGTCGTGTCCCCTTATGCTGCTCTCCCAATTTGGACTACAAAAACCTCCACCAAGGAGGGGTTGTGAGGTTCACTGATGATAACTGGGAACGTTGACAACATTGTTTGAAATATCAATTAGTACAAGGGAAGTTACAGGGATACTGGATTTCTAGCAGGATCAACAAGTACTGTTTTTGAAAAAAATGTTCTTAGCCTGAAAACAGAAAACGAATATAGCCACCAGATCTAAAGACTGGTAAGCTGCAGTATATTACATCTCTGGGAGCTATGGTTTCCTGAGTCGCCCGCAGCTATCACTGTTTTCAGCAACAGGGACCAGTGAGAGCTACAGGGGTCATGGAGATGGACACTCCTGGAAGTGTCAATGTCAGTTTTGATGCGTGAGAATGGCAATGAAAAGGAATTTGGTAGGAAAGGTGAGTTGGTCCTGTCTTTTTTTTTTTTTTACAGGTATGACTTGGTAGAAATTTCTTTGTACAATGACAGGGTCACTTTATATCTTATATTCAGTTATTTTCTTTTAATCAGCACAAGGGACACTACTTACATTGAATGATATGTGTCCCTTGTGCTGGTGGCTGCTTTTTTGTCTAAATCTTCAGTCCTGTGTCCCTACAGTGATAATCTTCTAGTGATGTGGAGATATTGCTTCAGGGGTATGCAGGGAATGGAGAAGACTGAAGAGTCCTGAAGGAAGAGAGCAGTCACCAGCACAAGGGCACTTCTAGCTTATAAGTACTGTCCCTTATGCTGATTTTAAAAATCTTTAAGCAGATTAGCTATTATTAGAAATTGACCAGGTTCAGAAACTGAGACATAATTGTTAACTAGTTATATATAACATGGCAATTAGTAGCTATAAAAAATCTTTGGGTTTCACCAAAGTTCTAAATATTAATAAGTAAAATATATTTTTTGAATGTTTTTAGATATGTGCTTGGTTCATTATGCAAGTTACTATGATCACACCTTGAACAGAAGTCCCTCTGAATATGGCATCTTCCAGATCAACAGTTACTGGTGGTGTAATGATGGTTATACCTCTGGGCGCAAAAATCTATGTGGAACATCTTGTTATGGTAATGTATAATTAATATATAACTATGGTAATGGTAACACCTTAGCTGCCGATATTTTGCTCATGATCTAGGTGCAGTGTGTAAACACACAGAAAACAGAACTTGTATTAATGCTGAATCTATTAATTCACAACAACCCCAATGGAAAGGCCCCTGACCGGGAACACTCACGGCATGTAACAGCAAAGTGTAGTGGAGCAGGTCTCAGATGTGCCAATATCCTTATCCTTATTAGAAACAAATAACTTAAGTAAATAACTAGGAAACACTCTGAAATCTGTGGTCTAGTGAAAGTGATTCATCTTGGGATTGGCAAGAAGTCTATTGCTTCTCACACAGTATGCAAAATCCACATGTGTACTTGAGTACATCGCCAGCATTGGTCAGCTACATCTGGGAAGATCTTTGAGATCTTAGCTCATTTTTCTGGAAAGCACTCTGATTTGTATATTATGTCAACTGCCCTGGTTGTCTACGTCTTATACAGTAAGTGGTGATTGAAGGTTATCAGATGAGAGGTATAGAGATTTCCTACTGTAATTGTTGAAAATTATAGCTAGGGATGCCTTTTTGCTGGCTTTGACAATGGTATCAACTCTAGAGGACATGGCCTGTAAGTCAGACTGGCACCTCGTCATACCCACAGGCAGTGTAGTCATGATGTTTCCTGCAAGAACTGTCATATCAGCCAGGATAAGTCATTGGTGTTGTACCTGATGGGTATATTTGATTGAAATCTCTTTGGCTCCCTACTTAGGAGTAGGGATTGGAAAGTCCCTGGGAGACTTAAGGGCTAGGGAATTTTAGTATTTTACTTAGGTCCCTCAGTGGTGTTGAGTGCTCAAGTATCTACCGTGTGTGTGCTAAGTCACACCCTAAAACCTGTACTTTAGAGTAAGGAATAATTACAATCTCTTTAATTCGTTTATTTTTTGCAGCCTGGGTCACATTGGAGAGATTTTCTCCCATTTCCTGTACTGGAGACCCAACAGAAAACAAGAGGAAATCTCTGTGATGTGAAGGGAATTGCCCTCCTACACAGTTTTCCCCTTACCTCTTGTTCTGGTGACAACTCTACAATTTTGGATTTGCCATCACTTTTTGACTCATTACCAATGATCTCAAGGACAAGAAGTAGGAGTAAATCTGCATAGACACAGACAGCAATAAAAAAAACTAACAAAAATGTTGACTAGGCATATACTTTAAGTGTGGGATTCTTCAAGTGGTCAGCAAAGGCCTATTTTTCTGATTTTGGAAAAAGTCAAGAAGAATTAAAATTTAAGACGGAATTTAAATTTGTGTTAAGAGTTGATCACTCCTTTGCTGTTTCTGTGACACCAGGATAGGAAATGTGGGGTGTGTATGTCACCAAGACAGGAAGGCACAGACAGCAATAAGCATACTATCAGAAGATATAGAAGTTGTTTCTTAGACAATTGGTATCAGTTATTCATTAGAGACACAGCTGACAATAAAATCTGAGGTATTAACCTGTCCCTACCTCAATGGATAATCAGTTATCACTGGAGTTGGACATTAATCTTTATAGGATTGATCATACTTAAAGTGTTCCTGTAAACCTTATTAATATTTTACATTTTGAAAAAGTCCAACCTATTTGCAGATACCAAAAGCCATTACCTCTATGTGCCTAGAAACTGTCCTTTAGGTGTTTTCAGTTTCACTTTGTTACTAATAGGCCTTCTTCCCAGACCTACCCACATCAAAAGCCATTCATCTTTAAGTCATAGGAGTTGATTTACTAAAACTGGAGAGTGCACAATCTGGTGCAGCTATGCATGAGAGTCAATCAGCTTCAATTAAGGCTAGAGAAAAATGCAGAGTTGCAACCAGGTTTGTGCTCTCCAGGTTTGGCAAATCAACCCAACAGTCTCTCAATGACCAATAAGAAATGTATTGCTGATAAAAGTAGGATAATAAGAAGACAAAGGAATGCCAACTCATCTCAGGGCCAAAAAATCCCCCTTCATGAGGGCTCAATTCATAAATGAAGTCCTGCCAGCGAGAAAAAAAGAACATGGCACTCTAAATTCTCAGCCTCAGGGGTAGATTCCCATCAGGGACTTGCTCACAGGTTCTGCCTCCCATCTCCAGACTATTGAAGGGCTATCACACTTTCTCGGAATGTTACCCAAACCTGTGCTCTTCCACAGGAAACTTTATTCCTTTGATGAATTATGTCTAGGAGATGACCCGATTCGTAAATCTCTCTCTACATCATAGAAATTCTTGTTAGATCTCAATGCCCATTTGGATCCCCCTTTTCTTACCAAGTGGGAAAGAAACTTGTGAGTCGCTTTTTCTGACCAACAAAAGGAGTGAATACTCTTCTTTGCACATACATCTTCATTGAATAGCAAGTTCCAAGAAATTACATACAAGATAGTGATTCACAGGTTGTTTTGCTTGCGTCTATCTAGCAAGGTCACTTTGTGGTATAAGCAAGGAAGCTGAAACCTCTGCAGTGTGTAAATGTGCTTTTACTATACAAAGGTGCTGTACATACAAAACTGTTACAATATTAGGAATACAATACCATACTGACAGATATCTATAACAAGCACAATGCCTAGCAAATAAACAGCTTATGGTCTGTAACAGTAGAAATACACTTTTAAGTTATTTAGCTCCAGTTACTGTGTTCATGATCTCCGTTGCTCCTGGAGATCAGGCACCTTTTTGTTCGCTGATTACAGATTTGAGTGTCCTTCAGTGTTAATCCATGTTGAGTGCCTGCACTATCAGTCTCTACTGCTCCTTTTATGTGGGCTTTTGTTTACCAGTTTGGTTACAAAACAACCAAACTTCCAACTGTCCACAGTTCTCATTGTTACCAAGTAATTCGTTTGACAAACGAATCCTTAGACAAACCTGATCCCCATTAGAATAGCAATCAGACTAGTTTTGTATCACAGTCTTATAGAATAATTGTATATTTTTTATCAAACGCAACACATTCCGCCCTTGATTTTTCTCTCAGACTACACACAAACAATCTCTTCATTACTAACAACTCATTCTACACATTAATTTCCTTGAATGCAACCCCCTCCCATATTTACGTTACTGAGAAGGTGTTTCAGTCTTTGGCTAAAAGTTCATTAGAAAGTCCATTCTAAAGTTCTTTAGAAAAAAATCCAGACTTTTAATACATCAAAGGCCTTGCTCTCCACAGCTCTTCCATCATTCTATCCATCATGTAACCACTTTTCTCTGGTCTTCCTATGGATCAAATTGAAGACAGCCTGTGGAGTGGAAAAAAGCGAATTATCTGTTCCTTCTAATAATACATAAACAGTAGACCCCAGCCCTTCAGCTACAATCTCTCCTCTAACTAGCTTCTTGCCTGGATCTCTGACCAACACTTTGCCACCTGCCTGTAACCACTTCTGACTCTCCCAAAGAACATCAATAGGGAGGAGAGGAAATATACTGATATTTCCCAGAAGATCACTGCTGTTTATTTTGGAAGGTTTGATGTTATGTAGCCTCACTTTCCATTCTTGCTGAGAGGTATCCACTAACCAGTCAGAGTCCTAGCCACTGTCTTGAAGCTCATCTGCCAATGCAAATATGACTTCAAACACAGAAAAAGTTCCTTGAGAGCTATAGACTGTCTGCCATATATGTAGGTGTATGGATCCTGGAAAATATAAAATGAGCTCGGTGCAGCCGCCAACCACTGGAAAAGGTGAATAACAAAACACTAAAACAAAGAAGCAGCGATCTATGGGTTAAGCATAACAACTTGCAAACCTTTGGTCAAGTAAAAAGTTAATTTATTTGATGCACTTCTGAGAAATAAAAACAACTGTCAATGATAAAGGATTTGCAGGGGTTTGCAGAGGCAATCATAAAAGAAAATAGTCATTGTAGATTTAATGTGAAAAAATAAACACGGTACCACTATGACATCCGAGTGGAACGGGGTTGACATCAAACGATTAACTTCTACTATCAGCCAGTGGTCAAATTGAATGGATCCCCTAGATGAACTGCATGAGTGGGGAATCCAAATTCACACCTGTCAGCACGATAGCTGATTGCGGGTATCAAACCCGCTGTGCTGAGGGAGGTGTATTGTATCCACCGAATGGAGCAAGGAAAGCCGACCAGACTGGCTGGGGCTGGGCGCCCAGGATGACGTGGACGTCGCGCAGGAAGAGGAAGTCACCAGGATGTCGATGTGTCAGGGTGGACCGCAAGCTCTAGGTTGCTGTGACGACCGTGGCTTACATGTTTTGCGTGCATGCGCCTTATCAAAGTCCATGTGGTGCTATTGGTACCTCTTAAGTTTCTCTGATGACTACCTCTGTTATCTGTTGTCTTCACATTGAATTGTTTGACTCGCCTCTATTTCTCCCTCTCACAAAATCTAAAGCGTATGGATCCAGGTTGGATCCCCTCTCCGAATTGCTTGCGTAACCTCTCCCTTGTAGTTCTGACTTGCATCTTGTTGTCACTACTTGGGAATTGCAGGTTAAGTCCCTTTGAAAACTCAGTTCTTTCTTTACCTCCATGAGGGATTACTAGTGTGAGTTCTCGCAAGTTTCAACCAACTTTCCAATTTTATAAATGCATCATTGTATCCCTTGCTTGTATTTTTTTTTTTTTTGTGAATTATTCTGTTTGCACCACTGTACTTGATGTATTTTGAGAATATATTGTGTGCACTTGAAATGTTCACTTTACATGTTTTAAGAACTTGACTTCTCATTGTTCTCACCTTTAAATATAAAAAAAAAATAAAAAAATAATAACATTACATTTTTGTGCGTGTTATATGTTTAGGCCTATTGAACAGAGATCTTTCAGATGACGTAAGATGTCTAAAGAGAATTGTGAGAGATCCAAACGGACTGGGTGCCTGGTAAGTTATGTTAAGTATTACAGATCACTCTAGTTAGTCAGGGCAAAAGGAGCCAATGGAATCATGATTTAAAGCTACATTCAGTAGATATAAAGTATACAAATTAATGGCCATCTGTAATAATTAAAATACCAATAAATATCTTTTTGAAAGGAATCAGTGTTAGCAGGGCTTTTTTTTCAGTTGGGGAACACAGTTCTGACACCTCCAGCACTGAATGTATGTAATGACAAGAGTTGATGGGGTGAGCTGGAGGGTCCATTAATGCTGGCTGCTGGGGCACCTATTGTTACGGGGAGGGGGGGTGGGTCTATTGCTGCTGGTGGAGGATCTCTTGTTGCTGGGTTCTTATGTTGCTTGGCGATGAGAAGCATGCTGATAAGAGGAGAGAGCAGAGTGATAGAGGGATGAGCTCATCACTGAGCTGATTTTTATTTCACTATCCATTCACAAGCTGGGGCGGGTCTAGGATGACCAAGGCTTAGAGTAAGCGGGTTAAATGATGCTGGTCTTCAGACTGAGGACATGTAGTTGCAGAAAAAAAAAATGTTTTGTAGGGGAAGTTTCTGGAGTATAAGGGCAAATTGCAGCAAAGGCTGAGTTATTAAAATGTGGGTTATTGATTTTTATTTTGGTACTTTTGGCTGGAGTTCTGCTCTAAGGATCCCTCATTTACAAAATGCTTAAAGTGGTTGTAAACTCAAAGAAAGATTACTGCCAGCCCCTCTGTTTTACCAAACCATACTACA
Organism: Lithobates clamitans; assembly: GCA_037952925.1. Taxonomy (NCBI): domain Eukaryota; kingdom Metazoa; phylum Chordata; class Amphibia; order Anura; family Ranidae; genus Lithobates; species Lithobates clamitans. The sequence continues at coordinate 4,255,128 of JBBGZY010000293.1, read as the reverse complement.
CAGTGTACATGTTTGTATAAAAATATTCCTATAAATACCTTGTTTTAGATGATTCTGTCCGGTCACGTGACCTCCGGCCGCTCTCCTCCTCCGATCTAAGGGCTACAGAGGGAGGAACCGAGATCCCCCTCTGACATCAGCCGGGAAGGTCACGTATACAAACATGTACACAGTGCAATATGGCTTGGTAGAACAGAGGGGCTGGCAGAAATCTTTCTTTAACTTTACTGCCAGCTACTAATAGCGGCAGGAGGGGATAGGTGGGGAAGAGATCGGCTCACACACGCAGGATCTGACAGGCAGGGAGGGAGGGGTAGAGAAGAGAGTAGCAGGATGATAGAGGCATCTAACCTGACCACGGTACCATGGATCAGCTGCCATAATTACTGTGGTCAGCACACTAAGGGGGACACAGGAACAGGCAGGATCAACCAGGTTTATTACAGCTTAGAAAGGGACAGTTTTGACAGCACAAGCACTGTGCCGTTTAACCTGCTATAATGGAACAGTTTTTGTTTTTTTTTAGGGATAGGGTTTTTTTTTTTTTTTTTTTAGGTTATTTTAGTTTGTTTTTTTCTTTTGAGTTAATGTAATGTAATATTTAGAGACTATATAACTTAGAGCAGCATGGCCCTTTCATACAAGTGGTCCAATTAGGTCCACCTGTCAGTTTTCAGGAGGACCTCATTGGAAGCTGCATGTTAGTCTATGGCGGCCAGATGTAAGCAAACTTGTTTCTGTTTACATTACTTTAATAGCAGGTAATTTAATGTAAACTGATGAAAGTCTGTTTACATCTGGCAGTCCATATGTGTAATAAAGGCCTGAGAAGCTCTGGTATTTAAATGCAAAAAAAAGAGCAAACACAGATGTTATTGGACAAGACATGGCTAGTGTGCAAAGAGTCTTAGTAGTTCTTACTGGCCCAGAGCAAATTGCCAAAATAAAGGACGAGGAGGCGAGGATGGTTACGGATGGCACAGAGAAGGCAACTGTACTAAATGCCTTCTTCGCCTCAGTTTTTACACAGAAAAGGGAGGGGTATAACGACCATTATAGTACTGTTGGCAACACATCACAAGGCATACCCTTGTGCAGGGTTTTTTTTTTCTCAAACAATAGGTGCTGGAACTTAACCACAGCCCCGCAAAACCCCTCCCCCTACACACACCCTCCAAATCACATCAAATAGTGGGTGTGTTCAGTCAAATTTCACGAAAACAGTGGGAGGGTCTTAAAGGGGTATTAAATACCAGGATTGCAATTTATACAGAGTGCAGAGCTGTCACTTGTAAACACAGAAAGCAGACTTCTGTGTATACAAGTTATTGTGATGAGCAGGCACCAAAGTGTCTGAGCCAGGGTGGTGAAACTGAGTTCCACCAAGTTCCCCCTGAAAAAAAGCCCTGCCCTTGTGGCTTACAGAGGCCAGAGAAGGAAAGACTAGATAAACATAATACAAATAAATCACCAGGACCAGATGGCTTACACCTGAGAGTCCTCAGAGAACTCAGTCAGGTTATAGCCAGTCCACTGTTTCTAATCTTTGTAGACAGCATACTGACAGGATTGGCTCCAGCTGATTGGAGAAAACCAATGTGGTACCAATATTCAAAAAAGGACAGAGACAAATCCCTGGGAACTACAGGCCAGTTAGCCTAACATCAATCGTTGGTAAATTATTGGAGGGGATGATAAGGGACTATATCCAAGAATTTACTGAGAAAAAAAAAATATCTTAAGTAGTCATCAGAACTTTTGTGTGACCATGTGTATGCAAGCCAAGCTTGAGCGGAAAAACCATCCAAGATTTTTCCGACGGAAATTCCGCTCTTGTGTATGAGGCATAACGGAAAGACCTGAACAAAATAATGGAGTGGGCAACTACAATTTTTTCTCGCTGGAGAAAAGACGCTTGAGAGAGGACATGATAGAGATTTACAAATACCTCAATGGTGATCCCAGCATAGGAAAAAAAACTATTCAGTCATAAGGAGTGTAAGAGGACACAGGGCCACACATTGAGATTGGAAGAGAAGCGGTTTAACCTTAAACTGAAAATGAGTTTTTTCACTGTCAGGGCAATAGGGATGTGGAACTCTCTTCCACAATTGGTTGTGGCGGTGGGGAGTATTGATAGTTTTAAGAGACTCTTAAATATGCATCTTAAGGAGCACGACAAACGGGGATATGGGAAATAATTATAGACACTGACACACGTACACCTACACAGGTTTAAGTGGATGGACTATTGTCTTTATTTCTTTATTCGACCTTACCTACTATGATACTATATTAGTATGAAGAGTACCCAGTCCAAAATACATTGTATATCTATTTATTACATCATGTTAAGATGGCTAAGAATCATAAAGAAAAAAGTAAACCTTACATAAAACATCGCACAAATTGAAAAAAATTCATAAAATTTTCTTTTGACAGGAGCGTTTGGACAAAGCATTGCAAAGGACGAAACCTTAACTCCTACACCACCGGATGTTAACTGCCTTCAATACACTCTGTTACATAATATTTTGCTGAATGAATATAGTTGTTACCCATCTTTTACCCGAGTTACATTCATTATACTTTACCAAATAAAGTTGAAGTGGAATATCCTACTCCGGAATGCTTTGTTTTTTTTCAAAATGTATATATGTTTTATTTAAAAAATTTTTTTCCTATGAAATAAAATACCATTTACTGCCCATCACCCAAAACAGCCACTAAGGCCGGCCATAGACGGTTTGAATCTCAGGCCTGTTGCGATTATCGATACTACTGGCTACTATAGCCGCTAGCAGTAATCACTGTCTTCTCCCGGCGGGGAAGGCTCCCCCCCCTCCCCCCGCCAACAGGATTCCCATGTGCAGCACTGTCTGTGTTGATTGGGGAATTGTGCAAATTCCTTTCCTGCAACCACGGCCTATGGCCTGCCTAAGACTTTTTTAAATAATTACTCGTAGGGTTGAGTCTATGTTATCACAAGGCGTTTTTTCCTATTTCTTTGGGTCGGATCACAGTTGGAGGTAGGATCTCTATCAGGCGATGCATTTGCAGCACTGCCCCCTTGAAGGCTGCTTAGAGTGACATGTTCGTCTGCACCGCCCTGACTCTGTGAACCCTCCAGCCCACATGACACTCTAGGTTTAGACATTTTTCGAGGCACCTTTGAATGACACTCCAACACAAGTTAGATAAAATATTCTTTTAGGTTTTACTGGAACAAAGATGCGTGGATAGAAGGATAGGAATTAACTGAGTCCTGAGTGACAACCAAGACTCAGGTGAGGAATCCCCCAAAACAGTGTAATTATAGTCCAGAACCACAGGTGCAATATATATACATACACATATGTACAGTGGAATAATATCTAGAGAATAATTGGGTGATTATGAAATAATCCACTAGTTACTGCAATGTGATACCACACTAAAGGGGAGTCCCAGGCCAGCCTATTAAACCTGTACGAACAAATATACATGTAGGTGCAAAATCTAAACAGATCCTATTGTACTAAAAAGTCTAAGGAGTCTTTTGTCAGACAGCTCCAATGCAGCAAAGGTGGGAATGGGATAAAAATGTCCACTGTATTAGGGCCAGCCTTTTGCAAGGAAGTAGAAGTGATCTCCAGGATATGTAAGAAAAAAGGAATGCAGGCGCCTCTGAGTGCAGACTGTTAAATTTATATATATGTAAAACACTTATTAGAGATAACAAGCACATCTATGTCGATTCTTCCAATGGGACATCCATGGCACTGGTCTGCTAGGAAACCATCCTGGCCGCTCTGTATGCTCTCGTGGCCGGCAAGATGGTGAGGATGTGGAGGAGAGGACGGAGCGCGCATACCTCCCACCACCAGGGTGCGTCAGCTCGGAAACGCAAGCAAGCCAGTGACATCATCCCAACCAGTGTTGCAGTCCAAGGTGCATTCTAGCCCTCCATTTCAGCTCTCCTCCACATCCTCACCATCTTGCCGGCCACGAGAGCATACAAACCAGCCAGTAAGTTTCCTATGCGGACCAGTGCCATGGCTGTCCCACTGGAAGAATCTACATAGATGTGTTTGTCATCTCTATCTCTAATGTGAGTTACTATGTGTTTTACATATATATATATTTAACAGTCTGCACTCAGAGGCGCCTGCATTCCTTTTTTCTTAGTAAACCTGTACATCCTAATGAGAGACCAGATAGAATAAGAATAGGATAGGGACCCTTTAAATAGTGGTAACAGCAATGTCCAGCGTGCAAGGCCTGCAGTGATCTTCACCGGCAGTTGGAGCTTTTTGAATTGTATCTAAGATATGACACAGTGATGTTAAAGTAAGCAGAACAGCTCAAACTGGTTAGTGGTATTCCTTAAAGTACTTTATGTAACACATACACAGATAACAGATGTACAGTGTCTTATGTAATGTAATAAAGTGATCCCATGGGCAAGGTGTCTGTACACAGTGTCCAAGAGAGATAACAAGGCAAGAATTGTGACTGGTGGGCAGCATCCCTCTCACCAACTGAAGAACCTGATAGGAACTTCCCAAACAGCGATTCTGGATGAGATGTCCTTCTGTGGAACAAACAGAGATGGCCGACCAACGGCTGAACCCAGGCTGTCGTCGGATCTATCTGATGGGGTGGTGCTGCTGTAATGCCTCGCGAACTGTAAACAGAGTTGGGCCCTCCGGGGCCAGGCTGGAGTCGCTCGATTTCCGCTTGGTAGGATTAGTTAAATATTTGTAACATTCTAGCCTCCACTTATTTCTCAGGATGCTCATTATCATTGATCTTTTCCTGTAGATTTTAATTTGCTGTTCTAAATTCTCATTTCTGTCCCTCAGATGGGCTTCTTTCCACCTCATGCCATGTCAGGGTATGCCATTTTTCTGTTTAGTAGTTCTTGGTTGTATTGGAGACTCTTTTGCCTTTAAAAATACGTTTGTTCTTTGGTGTTACTTGGATGATGATTATCTCTCGTCTTCATTCCCCCTTTCTGCTGAGAATGTGCTTTCCACTTTGTGGATCTAATTTTTAAAGAGTAACTTCACTTAAAAAATGAGGGGAGCCGGCTGTGAAACAGTGAGAAGTCATAGCCAGCTTCCCTCATTTAAGATGGTGGCATTGAGGACCCAAAGGCAAGTAAAAAACCTAAACTTTGCATCGTGTACCTCAATAAAGTTTCTTGGGTATGTGTGACATGCCCAAAATCTACAACTGGCTAAGGATGAATTTCCCCACAGTGATGTAAGTGAAGCTTGTTTTAAAGTGATTCCGTCACTAATATCAAATGTGGGTTAAACCTGTTAACACAAAAGAAGTTTAGTAAATACCTTTCATGCTTCCCATTCAGTTAAAATGCCACTCTGCTGATGAGATATGGTCCCTCAAATTCTGCTGGGAAACCGACACTCCAAGGAGTGTTAACCTCTTGCATCCCCAACAGCCCCCAGTTGTCCCTCCTGCCAGCCTCCACATCACTATTGCGTCCTAAAGCGAAATGGAGGTCACTGAAATGAACCACGAAGTGCCGTAGGGGCAACAGGAGATCAGTACTCCCAGAAGTGTTGGTTCCCCAGCAGACTCCTGATGATGATTTCTCAATGAAGGTTTATTTGGTATTTTATTGTTAGTGACAGGGTCATTTAAAGATTCCTCTACTGCTTGGTAATATTAGGTAAATATAACATATTATACATGGTCTTTAAACATTTATCACTTGCACCCACTAGGTTGTGGGCTCATAGCAAGTTCAATAGCATTCTCAATTGTATTTCAAAGCTGTGCTGAAAAATAGACTTGAATAGCTTAAGAGATTGAAGAATACACACAGCTGGATGACTCAGTGAAATGGCAAATTTCCCTCTGTGATACTGATTGGAGTGGGGTGAGGGGGGGATCCTGAAGAATTTTAGTTGAACTTCTTATCTTGCTCCTTCACCTTCTCCTAGATATCTGATGTTGGCCCCTCTGAATCAATTTTGGAATTTTGCCAACGCCCAGACAGACTGAAACAGGGAAAATTATATAGTTTTATAGTTACATGGTTAGGTTGAAAAACAATCATACTTTTCCCAGCATTTAGGGATGCCTGCGGGGATGACCTGTCCTGGCTTAACCAGTATCTGTTAACAGTCCTGTACACAACTGCTGCTATGCGTTACACCAATGGAACTTGCTTAACCGCTTGGGCACGAGTTTTGTTTTGAGTAGGCATCCCCATAGAGAGGTTAGTAAAAGGAAGAGTCCACACCAGGAATGACTATTAACAGTTTACTAAATCAATAGATGCAAAAAAATTTACATACAGTACCGCTGCCATCCCTTGGAGGTGGGGGCACCCAGCTTTAAATTACAAACAGTCTAGTAAAGTTCAGAGAGATGTTGAATGAGAGGAGAGATGAGAGGCCCGGTGTCCCATAGTCCAGCATACCACAACAGGGGGATGCGAATAGTCTTAAAAAAATGCATTCAGTCCTCATGCTGCTCCAGGCTTTCCCCCAACATTGAGGAAAGAGAAAAATATCCTGGACGGCCGCACACCATAGAAGACATCTTTATTGATATGAAGAAATAAAATCCAAATGCAGTCACCTCATGTACAGGGAGGAACAGGAAAGATAGCTAACATGTTTCACGCCCCATCATGGCGCTTATTCATAGCTTGTGCAGAGCCAGCACCTGTGAGTTCCATTAGGGCGGGTGTCTTGATATGGATTTGAGAGATTGGAGCGGCAATCTTTTGCTTATGACTTTCCCCCAACATGTTACATGTTAATCTAGTCCAGTCTACCCACAGAGAAGACCAGTAATCATACTCCACATGAAAAATAACCCAAGCAGCTTGCTGCCTTCCTAATATTTTCTTACCTAGGGGAGTGATAATATTATGGCTGATCAGTGTACGTTTTCAAGAATAAATACACTCACACTTATTTTTGGTGCACATAATCAAAATTCCAAATTTTAGAGGCTTAGTCAAGTAAATAAACAGCAAATAAGTGAAGACTTGAAATTACAAGTGCAGCAAAATATTGATTTAAAATTGATTGATTGAAAAACATTTAAAAAATAAAGTCTTGTGCAGGAAATCGTAAGGAGAAGATCCAACACCTTCACATGTGAAAACACAGTCCTTCTATAAGAGTATTCAGAGGTTAGCCACCACCTCCCCATGAAATCAACACTCACCAGATGTGATGGCTGCCATTACAACGGCATACGCGCCTGTGTCTTTATGACAAACATTCACAGCAAAAATATAAATCTTGCCCGATATCCACATCAGAATTACTCCTCGGTGAGATAAAGCTTGAGTGAATAAGGCTTACCAGGAGACAAAAAGATGCTCCCACTTCACAATTGACCACATTCATAATAAGACGAAGTGTAAGTACTATGGCATATAGTAGGGGCCTCATTCAGATGCTTAAACAGCCATATACCCAAGGAACACCAACTCAACAATTGATAAGTAGCAAAAAGAAGGGGGGGCTTAAACCTAAAGTGGGCATTAAGTGGCGATCCCTGGATACTTAAATTCACATAACATGTACACACAAATATATCAAAAAGTACTAAAAATATTTATTGGTACCTAGCAAAGTATTATAACAAAAGAATATTTCAAAGGGGCATGGAATAGCCCACATACATATTAAAGCAAATATATATTAAGAGCAGTCAGACGTAGCGTGAGATGTACCACATAAACCTTGCCTACATGTTTTCTGGCACAGGCTGCTTCTTCAGGGCTTCTTTCTCCTTGTCTGACTCAACAAATCTAATATACACAGCAAAACAAGCATAATCAACATACACATTTTAATACATATTCACATATTGGAAATATACATTGCCCTATCTCAGGCTCCCCTTAATATCCATACCAGACCTGAAGGGCCTGGCATGGAATTTGGGGGGACCCCCACGCATTTTTTAAAAAAATTCTTCCTATCTGTCTTTCCCCATCTTCCCCCCTTCTCCCCCACCTGTCCCCCATCTGTCTCCCCCCTCCCTCTTACCTGAACTCTGCTCTCTATGCACACCGCACACCTGAACTCTGCTCTCTATGCACAGTGCACACCTGAACTCTGCACTCTATAGGCAGTGCACACCTGAACTCTGCACTCTATAGGAATTCTGCTCTCTATGTGCAGCACACACCTGAACCCTGCACTCTATAGGCAGCACACACCTGAACTCTGCACTCTATAGGAATTCTGCTCTCTATGCGCAGCACACACCTGAACCCTGCACTCTATAGGCAGCACACACCTGAACTCTGCACTCTATAGGCAGCACACACCTGAACTCTGCACTCTATAGGCAGCACACACCTGAACTCTGCACTCTATAGGCAGCACACACCTGAACTCTGCACTCTAAAGGCAGCACACACCTGAATTCTCCACTCTATAGGCAGCACACACCTGAAATCTGCACTCTATAGGCAGAGCACACCTGAACTCTGCACTCTATAGGAATTCTGCTCTCTATGCGCAGCACACACTTGAACCCTGCACTCTATAGGCAGCACACACCTGAACTCTGCACTCTATAGGCAGCGCACACCTGAACTCTGCACTCTATAGGCAGCGCACACCTGAACTCTGCACTCTATAGGCAGCGCACACCTGAACTCTGCACTCCATAGGCAGCGCATACCTAAACTCTGCACTCTATAGGCAGCGCACACCTGAACTCTGCACTCTATAGGCAGCGCACACCTGAACTCTGCACTCTATAGGCAGCGCACACCTGAACTCTGCACTCTATAGGCAGCGCACACCTGAACTCTGCACTCTATAGGCAGCGCACACCTGAACTCTGCACTCTATAGAAACTCTGCTCTCTATGAGCAGCACACATCTGAACTCTGCACTCTATAGAAACTCTGCTCTCTATGAGCAGCACACATCTGAACTCTGCACTCTATAGAAACTCTGCTCTGTATGAGCAGCACACATCTGAACTCTGCACTCTATAGGAATTCTGCTCTCTATATGCGCAGCACACACCTGAACTATGCGCTCTATAGACAGCACACACCTGAACTCTGCACTCTAGAGGCAGCGCACACCTGAACTCTGCACTCTATAGAAACTCTTCTCTCTATGTGCAGCACACACCTGAACTCTGCACTCTATAGGAATTCTGCTCTCTATGCGCAGCACACACCTGAACTCTGCACTCTATAGGCAGCGCACACTTGAACTCTGCACTCTATAGGCAGCACACACCTGAACTCTGCACTCTATAGGAACTCTGCTCTCTATGCGCAGCACACACACCTGAAACTTTGCACTCTATAGGCAGCGCACACCTGCTCTCTGCACTCTCACAGCACACATCTGAACTCTGTACTTTATATGCAGCGTACACCAGAATGCGGCACTCATATGTGTGTTTGGGCTTAATGCAACAGGCTGCACACACCTATGTTTAGCACATATAACATTGTTCTGATAGTTCAATAATAAAGGTTGGAACAGAAAGGTAAGAGTTAAGAGGTTAACCCGAACATAGCTTAAATGTAAGAAGTATTGTATAGAAGAACTTTGGAGTGTGTATGTGTGCAGGTCACACACAAGTGGTATCACTGGTAGCATTTTTTAAAGCTCATGAACTACTAGTGAATTGCTGGTTATTAGGTAAGGGAAAGTTGTTGTTAGTATAGGGAATTCTCTTCCACCTGCTCAGAGAGAAATGCTTAATTTTATGTGTATGTGAGTTTTTGTCTTGTCTTGGAATTCTAATTTAGAGTATAAGTTGTTTTTTTCTTGTGAATGCAAATGGATTGTTAGGTAGTTGATATATGTCCTATGATCTTGCCAAGACAGAGAGCATTGCTAAAAGTGGGCAGGTGAGAGGGACAGAGTATGGTACTCATCTGTGTGTGGTGCTTTAAGAGGATTGAATCATGGATTTGGACAAGGACAAGTTACTATTTGAGTGATTCCTCCTATCCAAAGTATTGTTTAGCACAATACACAGAGGTACATATCCGCTTGCATAGATCTGCTATGTTGCTTCAAGTGAAAAAGGGGATTAAGCTGCCGACCAAGCCTTCGATACCGTACAAAGCATACTGATATATATGCATTTCATATTCAGCGAGTCCGAGAGACTTGCTGAGGTGGAGAGTGAATGTTAAAGAAGGATTTAATTCAGAAAAGTTATCTATACTGTACAACTTAAAAATACTGTATTAATCTGCGTATAACATGCACAGGCGTATAACACGCACCCCAAGTTTAGGAGGGAAATTTAAGGAAAAAACTTTTAGGAGGGAAGTTTAAGGAAAAAAACTTACATTTTAAATTCCCATCAATGCAGCCTTATCAGTGTCCATCTGCAGCCTTGCCCATCATTGCAGAATGATCAGTGTCCATCTGGAGCCTTGTCCAACAGTGTCCATCTACTGCCTTGCCCAAAATTGCAGCATGATTAATGATGGGTTTTAAATTGTTACTGGTACTTAATTTTTCACTTTGCATCGTGAAGTGTTTAGTTGAATAGGCAGATAAATCTAGCTACTGTGAACAACACATAAACCTTCCTTTTAATCAAATCATCTCACCACTGGTTTCTTGAACATGACAATGAGGTCACTGTACTCCAATGGCCTCCACACTCACCAGATCTCAATCCAATAGAGCACCTTTGAGATGTGGTGGAACGGGAGATTCACATCATGGATGTTCAGCCGACAAATCTGCAGTAACTGTGTGATGCTATCATGTCACTATGAACCAAAATCTCTGAGAAATGTTTCCAACACCTTTTTTAAAACTATGCTACAGAGAATGAAGGCAGTTTTGAAGGCAAAAGGGAGGTCCAAACGGTACTAGCAAGGTGTACCTAAAAAAGTGGTGAGTGTATTTGTAAAGTGCTGTGTAGGTTGACTAACAATAATGTGTGTTTTTTACAATCTGGTACATTTTAGAAGGGTTTCACATAATGTAAACAAAAGCGTTGGCATTACATATAAAAAGTGTGTGTTTTTTTTTTTTTTGGGGGGGGGGGGTGGGAGGGAGATAAGGGTGTGTAAGGCTGCTTTCACACTGGGGCATTGGGGGCATCGGCAGTAAAGTGCCGCTATTTTTAGCTGCGCTTTACCGCCATTTTAGCTGCACTATTCGGTGTACGATATTAAACTGTTTAAGTATTTGTTGGATCAAGAAATTTGTATTAACACCAATACAAATAGATAAAGATATAATAGCCTACAATATAAACATTTTATTCTGCACACATGCAAGGCGTTAAAAAAATAAATAAACCCTCCCAAAAAAAACCTTTAATAGCTCCAAAACTGAATTTCAGGGACCATTTAATTCAGCTGGTGGATAGGTAGAGTGTTCAATTTGTCAACCTGGGTCTTCATTTTTGAAATCACCAGTTGCAATCCCAGGAACACCAATCAATTTGTAAATAAAGTAAAATCGTTTTTGGAATAAATCTATTGCACACAAAAGAAAATCTATTCGCATCTGTGTATTTTAGCCACGGCTGACATAAAAATTTGCTATTGCGCACATTCTCAGGGCCGGCTGCCGCCCCAAAAATTGGTCATAACGTTTGCATGCACCAGAAGTGTTACTGCTGCTCTGAGAATTGACCTGAGCAAACATGGTGAGGTCACTGTTTAGTAAGGAGGAGTTGTGCTGATTTGCTAAGGCATGTGTTTGTGATGTACCAATAGGGTTGTCTTAGGGACAGTCCGGGTTCTGAATCATCTGCCGGTTTTCAGACTGCCTGAAACCCAAACAGACCATTTGGGCAGGGGGAGCTCCATCAGCATACTTGCCACTGTGGAGACAGCAGCAGTGGCATTGCTTCTCAACAGGGCCATTTTTAATGATGGTTGGACCCTGGGCAAACATTTTCTTGGGGGCCCCCCTCCATGCAGTTTCGCTCTCCATCTGCTCTGAGACAAACATTAAATGGCAGCTGGACTCAATCAGTTTACTGAATCTGATCAGGCAGCAATCGCGATTGGTTGCCAGTGGTTGCAGTGTATCATTACTGCTCACTGACTGGCTGCTAGAGGTTACAGCACACATTATGGTTCATTGATTATTTGCTAGAGATTACAGCACATGAACTCTGCTTGTTGATTGGTTGCTAAAGATTACTGTACCTCAATACTGCTCATGGATTGGTTGCTAGAGGTTACTGGACATTCTTACCACTCACTAATTGGATGCTAGATGCTACTGTACATTATTACTGCTCACTGATTGGTTCCTAGACGTCACTGCATATGCTTACTGCTCAATAATTTTTTGCTAAAGGTTACAGCACATCATCTCCTCTGCAAGTTTGGATTTTTTTTACTGATTACCAATATAAAGAAGAGTGTCTACACTGGCCGTCAATGTAATAGGGATTTACACTGACCGCTAATGTAATCGGAGCATTCACAGTAACGACCAATGTTTTGAGGGATTTATACTGACCACCAATGTAAGGAGGACCTTCACACTGGCCACTAGTGTGAATGAAAGGATTGCACACCAAGATTCAATGTAATGAGAAGATTTACACTGACTACCAATGTAACTGAGACATTTAGCCTGCATCCACATTTGTGTGTCTCGGGAATGCATGCACAATCGCTTTCCTGACACAACAGAAACATGCTGCCCTTTAGCAGATACACAGCAGTGCCATTAATTGTTAATGACACCCTCACGTATCTGCTGAGATGTGTGTATTCACATGCACCAAAATTCACAGTGCTGTGGCACAATGTTATTTTGAAAAAGGGTTCCACTTCCAATTTTCTTACCTTTGCAGAACAGGCTGATGTTAGGCTTAATGACCACAGTTGTTGTCAGGACTCTCAAACATGCCTCTTTAACTTCCCAGTGGGCTGCATTCAGCAGAAGTGATGGTGGATACGACCTCAGGGGGACATGATATACATATGAATGATGCCTCTATTTACATATCAATGCCGCAATCTGCAGCTATTTACATATTAATGCCGCCGCTATTTACATATCGATCCTGGTTATTTACATATAAACACAGGGTCTGCAGGTAAGTCCTCTGTACAAGGCAATAGGGCAGAGCTGGGCAGCAGCAGTAACAGCACTTCACACTGAGATATCGGGAGACTGCATTGGACAAAAACTTGAAGGGACAAGGGAATTTAAACTGGGATAATTGGCAAGTATGAGGCATCTGCTTTGGGCCCCATAAAAATGATGGGGCCCAGGGCAGCTGCCCCTTTTGCCCTGCCTTAAAGATGGCCCTGCTTCTCAATAAAAGCACTATGCTGGTGTTTGTTATGGAATATGAAGCTCCTTTCTGTCCCCCCTCCAGGCTCCTGCAGGGTCTCTGGTAACTCTGGAAACAAAGAAAACCAGTAGGAGGGACCTTGGCTGCTCCTTAATAGAGTCCGGTGTTCTCAAGTGATTAATACCTGGCCATAAATCAGCCTCACTATTTTAGAGATTCACCCGGTTCCACCGTCTAATTGGGGTATTTCAATAAAAATTAGTATTTAGAAACCCCCAAGTGTAGTTGTCCTCTGAATTAAACATATATAGGACAGGCCGGTGGATAAGTTATAAATCATTTATTGATTATCCATATATAAGAAAACTAAACAAAAAGTTACAAAATAGAATGCACAAATAATACCCCTATCACCAATTCATATTAAAAAGACCTAATGTCTATGTAGGACAGCGGTGGCCACTGTATCACTGATTCAACCTGAACTTATCCCCTTTCATTCACACACGCACTCAACACACATGCAGATCTAGATTGATCCAAAGATCGGTAAAGTTGATTGTAGCAGATGTCCATGAACACTGGATCAGTGCCAATGATTTTATCTAGGCTCTCTACGTATAGAAATATAAGAGTCCATGGCTATTTCTCCTCAAGAAAAAGAAAAAATATCTGTTGAATTTTAAGAAAGTGCTAGTGCTGTGTGAATTGACTCAATAGCTCCGTTATAGAAACTATGTTGCAAAGAAAAGTTCCTTGTATAAATGTGTATACACAATTATTGGTAACTCTGACTTAACCCACTCCCCCCTCCCTCCAATCACAAGTGTGGTGTGCTGAGAGAATCGGGAGGAGCTCACTGTCCATACTGTCGGGCTGGCCGCTTCTCACACTACATGAAGCTTCCTACCCTCCAGCTGAGGGACATCATTCCATGGTCACTTATCTTCCCAACATTGCTCCCTGGTCACCCCATAGACACTGCAAGAAACTGTTGTGGAAAGTTATAAGCTTCTTCTATAAGCAAATAATTCTGTTGTGCTGAAAAGCACAATTATAGTTCTCTTGTATAATGCCAGGAAAAGCGCGCTTGTATCTCCAAGTAACACAGACAGACGCTGGTATCACGTTGAGCTTAGAAAGTTCTTTCTTACAATGGCAATTCTTGTTTATTTATAATGTAACACAGGGATAACAAAAGAGGGTGGTGGCTTCACAACCAGCCAATTAGACACTTGTATACCTTCAAATTAACCAATAAGACACATGTACATATTCAAAAAGATATCCAGTAGTGATGTGTGAAAACGGTCGTGTGCAGAGCCATGTGGGCAGTTTCCTGCTGAGACACCATGTTTGTGTACACTACAAACATGGCACCACAAACATGGCCCGTCCCACCGCTATCATTGGTGCAAACCATACACTACCATGGCTCAGCGAGCCATAATTTTGTACGGTTATGTTATTGTTCACATGTACGCAGATCTGTTTGCTAGGAGCATAGATGCAGTCACCATGAGGTGATCAGTCTCTTGGTGAGGTATAGGCGAACATCCCTTAAAGGGCTAACAGATCTGCCGTATCCACGGGAAGGTTTCTGCAACCAACGGTCCTCCACCGACATCTGTATGTGCAGACACGCTCGCATGAGCATATTGCAGCAAAACTGACACTGGGGGACATCTGACAACATACATTAATACAAATTTCCACAACAAAACCCCTCCCCTGTCTGCCACTGTCATAACCTCTGCACTCCTCACTCCTGTACATACTGCACCCATCATACCCTCTGCACTCCTCTCCTGTACATACTGCCCCATCATACCCTCCGCACTCCTTTTCTGTACATACTGCACCCATCATACCCTATGCACTCCTCTCCTGTACATACTGCCCCATCATACCCTCCGCACTCCTTTTCTGTACATACTGCACCCATCATACCCTCCACACTCCTCTCCTGTACATACTGCCCCCATCATACCCACCACACTCATCTCCTCTACATACTGCCCCCATCATGCCCTCCACACTCCTCTCCTGTACATACTACCCCATCATACCCTCAACACTCCTCTACTGTATATACTGCCTCATCATGCCCTCCACACTCCTCTCCTTTACATACTGTCCTCATCATACCCACCACACTCCTCTTCTGCCACTCTGCATGTGACAGAGCTTGGTGCCTCTAAGCTTGGGCCTGCCACATTAATGTTAGCTCCCATGAGGCAGCCATCTTTAAACCTGGGGAACCCATGATCTCCAATTGCCCGGGGGCCTCATGAGTTATCAGTCTGCTCCTGACCCAGATTGTGGCTACCCAGCAGGGTTGCTCACTGCAATTGTAAGCCAAGAGTGTCAACTTTGTTGACTCTGATGTAAAGGGGACTCTTGTGATTAACTTTGTGTGATTAGAGATGTAATTTAATCACAAAATGTGGTAGTTGGGGGGGTGGGTGATTTCTGTGTTTAGTAATCATCCGCACACATTCACTTCCTGCTCATGCACACATGTCACTTCCTGTTTATATGTACATTCAACTTCCTGCATTTGTACGTGCTCATGTAAATACAGTGTGGAATTTGTAAATCTATCTATCTCTATATATATGCATTTTGTAAAGTGCTGCACCAACTGATGGCCCTATATATATACTGTATATTAATAATAAAGTGTGTGTGTGTATATATATATATATATATATATATCATGTACATATATGTCATGGTGCCTACTGGGGCTAAGAGGGTTTCTGCATGACTGCTGTGGTGCGCAGCATGCCCCTCACAACTGCTGTGTCCACCGGACACATCGGATTGTGGCTCATGGTACCGTTCCATTTTGAGCGGCCTTGGGCTTATGTGATCACTTTACGATCACATGATCACAATGTCTACACAGCTCTTATGAATAAACAGCTTTTCTTCCTATACTAATGTGATTGGCCCACTGCTATCACATGATACCTGGGCCTATCACAACATGCTGTATCATGTGATTAGCATTAGCCAATCACAAATTAGTAGTAATCACAGCTGTCATGAATGAAACTCATGCATGACAGTTTAAAGTATTGCTGGTACAAACATTTTCATTGTATCACCAATCCAAATGTTAACAACATAAAAAAGAATCCTCCGCCATGTGTCCTCATGGCGGAGATATATCGACAACATCCTGATATTTTGGACTGGATCAGAGGATATGCTAGTTAGGTTTGTGGATAGTCTGAATATTAATGACTTTAATTTGTGTTTTACACTAACACGCTACCCTTTTTGTATCTGACTGTGATCAAACACCTTGACGGCACTATCGCTGCAAACCTCTATAGGACCACAGTGGGCAATTCCCTGCTGCATGCAGGAAGCGCCCATCCCAGACGTTTGATCAAAGTTATACCCGTAGGACAATATTTACATATCCAAAGCTATTGTACGAGAGATACAGATTTTAAAACACAGGCAGATGCCCTGAAGAAGCGGCCTGTGCCACAAAACATGTAGGCAAACTTCATGTGGTATTTCCCACGCTACTTCTGATTTCTGACTGCTCTTAATATATATTTGCTTTAATATGTATGTGAGCTTTTCCATGCCCCATTGAAATATTCTTTGTTATAATACTTTTCTAGATACCAATAAATATTTTTTGTACGCTTTGATATGTGTGTGTATCCAGGGATCGCCATTTAATGCCCACTTTATGTTTAACCCCCCCTTTTTTTTGCCTCTTTATGAATTATTGGGTTGGTGTTCCCTGGGTATAGGGCTGTTTAAGCATCTGATCGAGGTCCCTACTGCATGCCATAGTACTTAAACTTTGTCTTATTATGAAAGTGGTCAATGCAGCAGCTGTGAAGTGGGAGCATCTTTTTGGCTCCTGGTGAGCTTTATTCACTCCAGCTTTATCTCACAAGGAGTAATTTTAATGTGGATATCGAGCAAGATTTATATTTTTGCTGTGGATGTTTGTCATAAAGACACAGGCGCGTATGCCATTGTAATGGCAGCCATTGCATCTGGCGAGTGTTAATTTCATAGGGAGGTGGCGGCTAACCTCTGAACACTCTTATAGAAGGACTGTTTTTTCACATGTGAAGGTGTTGGATCTTCTCTTCATGATTTCCTGCACAAGACTTTATTTTTGAAATTTGGATCTTTTATGATCATAGCTACATTATTGATGAACACTTGTACAAGTTGCTTTTGGTTTTTACTTATTTTATATTTCACACTACTGTTCACTTATAATACTGGTGCTGCACATTTTCTTTTATATATGTCTAATTGAGTTAAGTATACTGCTTATATGTGAAAGCTTCCACTTGCTTTAGAGATCACACCACAGTGCAGAAAATCCTTTATTTCTTAATGTGTTAGAAGGGCTGAAGTTTTTACAGTCAAAGGGCAGAGGACCCAACCAGCAGCTCCTATGGCAGTAGCGCTACATAATGGTGATTGGCTGATCTGTGTAATTTATCAATATTTTGCTGCACTTGTAATTTTAAGTCTTCACTTATTTGCTATTTACTTGACTCGGCCTCTAAAACTTAGAGAAAATTTGAAATTTTGATTGTGTTTGTGTGCACCAAAAATAAGTGTCAGTGTATTTATTCCTGAAAACGTACACTGATCAGTCATATTATCACTTCCCTAGGCAGGGGTAGATTAATGCACAGGCTGGTCTAGGCTACAGCCTAGGGCCCCACGTGTGCAAGGGCCCCCGATTGGCCATGATATTTTTATTCATTTATATATATTTATGTATATGTAGAATAAAAACCATGCCTGCGTGTTATACGAATACGCCGTATTTTATCAACAGGGGGCGGGGATCAGGCGGTCCGTCCCGAGTGCCACCCATTGGGAGGGGGTGTCAGACCAGCTGTACCGCCTCTCCTGGCCCTGGGACAGTGCTGCCAGCCTACTTTAACCACCTCAATACAGTGCATTTTCACCCCCTTCCTGCCCAAGCCATTTTTCAGCTTTCAGCGCTGTCACATTTTGAATGACAATTGCGCGGTCATGCAACACTGTACCCAGATGAAATTGTTATCATTTTTTTAAATATCCAATTATTTTTCAGTTTAGGCCAATATTTATTCTTCTACATATTTTTGGTGAAAAAAAATCGCAATAAGCGATTATTGATTGGTTTGTGCAAAAGTTATAGCATCTACAAAATACGGGACACATGGTCTAAGTTGTGCGACAGGCAGCTGGATGCGTCACTTGCCTTGTCCGTCACTTGGCGCATCCAGCTGCCTGTCGCACAACTTAGACGTCAAGTACGGACTCTCCTCCATGCTGGTAGAGGCGGAAGTGACGTCAGTGCGGGAATTCTAAGTGGCTCTCCTCTCCTCCAGGATCGGAGCTTCGTCAATGGGACAATCTATTCTGCAGTTGTGAGCATGCTCAGTCTTACCCAATGTTTTATCTTGGAGCTGCCCTTTCAGCACCATGAGATTGCAAGCCACCCGATTTGTTTCCTCGAGTCTGCTCTATTCCCTCGGAAGCTGTTTTTTGTGATGGTGAACAGCTGATGTTGATTCAACTGAAGGATCTTTTGTTGTTCCTTTCTAGCAGTACTCTACAATGAAATATGAGCTATAACACAAGTGAATCGGGACGCTATTCGAGCAAGTTGGAGGTCAACACCTGCATACCTTTTAGAGCCCAGGAGTGCCTCCCAAGCATGATTTGACATAGTTTGAGTACTGTGTCACACGCTCTGAGGTGAGCGCATATGCTTTTGGGGGTCACCGGAGAGCACTGAAGCATGCTATATTTTTGTGCACTTCTTGGATGAGCATGATGGATATCACAGATGATGGACACTGTATTTGTGCACTTTGCATTTATTATTTATGAACTTTATGAACTTTATTTATCACTTTTTTGAAGGAGTGAATACTCTTTCAAACCTGAGTTAGCACTTGGATTTTTTATGCACGTTGCACTTTGGTTATTTATTTATCACAGATTGTTAGCATCCATTATTGTTAGGTATATATTTTTTGATATTTACATTTTTTTATTCATACATTGACTTATATTGTTTGTTTTTATAAATTATTTAGCGCAGACACATTTATTTATTTTTATTACTATTTACACGGGTATGAAACGTGATTAGTGTTTGCAGCTTGCCTCCACTAGGAACTTACTCTAGAGGCATTAACCCATCTGTGGCTCGCAAGATCTTTCTATATTTTTTTGCGTGTTATATGCCCTCTGAAAATGAAACAAAGGCGCCACTCTAAGTGCAGTAAATAACATGGAGTTTAATAAAACTGTAAAAAGGTACTCACAAAGGTACATAGTGAACAAGCATTTTGGCAAAAGCCGCTGGATATCCTGGGAGTGAGTCTGGTCCATTTCCTGGATTGCAGTGATGTCCGATGGACAGGCTGCGCCGATGGATGCTGGCACTTCCTGCCGTTGGAACGTATGATTGTTCTGCTGTTGATTATTGCTTGCTTTTATGTGCTGCTGCTGCTGTTTATGGTATTTGTATGGCTTTTATTTTATTGGAATATTAGACAGCGTTTCGATTGGTCTCTGTCAGGATGTTGTGATTTTGCCTCAGTTAAACAGTATCTGCTGCAGACGTTTTTGGCCTAACTGTTGGTTTAGAAAGGTAAAATCTGTTACCAGCTTGCAGGTGTATTTTGAATGTTTTTTTTCTGTGGCATTGCTGTTTATAATAGGCTCATGTCTGAATGTGTTTGGGCTGTAGCCCTGAGAGTTGCACTTGAGGCATGTAATATAGGTCTACCCTTTTACACATGGCACTAAATAATTTATTTTCTGGTAAAGCATGCTTAGGAGTGGGCCACACAAAAAGTAGCCTAGGGGCCCATGACCACCTTAATCCTCCACTGTCCCTAGGTAAGAAAATATTAGGAAGGCAGCAAGCTACTGTACTTGGGGTATTTTTCATGTGGAGTGTGATTACTGGTCTCTGTGGTAGACTGGACTAGATTAACATGTAACATGTTGGGGGAAAGCCTGGAGCAGCATGAGGACTGAATACATTTTTTTACGACTATTCGTATCCCCCTGTTGTGGTATGTTGGACTACTGGACACCGGGCCTCCCATCTCTCCTCTCATTCCACATCTCTCTGAACTTTGCTGGACTGTTTGTAATTTAAAGCTGGGTGCCCCCACCTCCAAGGGATAGCAGCGGTACTGTATGTACATTTTTTTGCATCTATTGATTTAGTAAACTGTTAATAGTCATTCCTGGTGTGGACTCTTCCTTCTACTAACCTCTCTATGGGGGTGTCTCCTCAAAACAAAACTTGTGCCCATGCAGTTAAGCAAGTTTCATTGGTATAACCAACGCCTGCAGCAGTTGTGTACAGGACTGTTAACGGGTACTGGTTAAGCCAGGACAGGTCATCCCCCACATGCATCCCTAAATGCTGGGAAAAGTATGATGGTTTTTCAACCTAACTATGTAACCATAAAACGATATAATTTTCCCTCTATGATGTTTCAGTCTGTCTTGGTGTTGGCAAAATTCCAAAATTAATTCACAGGGGCCAACATCAGAAATCTAGGAGAAGGTGAAGGAGCAAGATAAGAAGATCAGCTAAAATTCTTCAGGATCCTCCCCACACATCACTCCAATCAGTATCACAGAGGGAAATTTGCCATTTGACTGAGTCATCTAGCTGTGTTTATTCTTGGATCTCTTAAGCTATTCAAGTCTATTTTTTGACACAGCTTTGAAATACAATAAAGAATGCTGTTGAACTTTCTTTGAGCTTACAACCTAGTGGGTGCAAGTGATAAATGTGTAAAGACCATGTATAATATTTTATATTTATCTAATATTACCAAGCAGTAGAGGAATCTTTAAATGACCCTGTCACCAACAATAAAATACCAAATAAACCTCCATTGAGAAATCATCATCTGGAGTCTGCTGGGGAACCAACACTTCTGGGAGTATTGATCTCCTGTTGCCCCTACGGCACTTTGTGGTTCATTTCAGTGACCTCCATTTTGCTTTAAGACACAATAATGATGTGGAGGCTGGCGGGCGGAACCACTGGGGGCTGTTGGGGACGCAAGAGATTAACACTCCTTGGAGTGTCAGTTTCCCCAGCAGAATTTGAGGGACCATATCTCAACAGAGTGAAATTTTAACTAAATGGGCAGCAAGAAAGGTATTTACTAAACTTATTTTGGGTTAACAGGTTTAATTTTCATTTGATATTAGTGACAGGGTCACTTAAAAACAATCGCTGTGGGGAAATTCATCATTAACCAGTTGTAGATTTTGGGCATGTCACACACACCCAAGAATCTTTATTGAGGTACACAATGCAAAGCTTAGGTTTTTTACTTGCCTTTGGGTGCCTGGTGCCACTATCTTGAATGAGGGAAGCTGGCTATGACTTCTCACTGTTTCACAGCCGGCTCCTCTCATTTTTTAAGTGAAGTTAAAAAATGAGTGATTATTGCTAGTGGCTATAGCAGCCACTAGCGATAATCGCAAGTGAATTTCCGGCTGGTTGTACCCAAGTTGATTGATGGCTTTTTATGGCCGGCCTTAGTGGCTGTTTTAGGTGATAGGCAGTAAATGATATCCTATTTTATACGAAAGTTTTTTTTTTAAATAAAACATATATACATTTCGAAAAAAAAAGCAAAGCATCCTGGAGTAGAATTTTTCACTTCAAGTTTATTTGGCAAATATGATGAATGTAGCTCGGGTAACAGATGGCACAACTGTATTCATTCAGCAAACATATCTTGTCAACAGAGTGTATTAAAGGCAGTTAACATCCGGTGGTGTAGGAGTTAAGGTTTCGTCCTTTGCAATACTTTGTCCAGACGCTCCTGTCAAAAGAGTCATATTATGAGTTCATTTCAATTTGTGTGATATTTTATGTATGGTTTACTGTTAGCCATCTCAACATGATGTAATAGAGTAAAATAGGCTAGGGTCATATAAATATATAGTCAAGACCCACCAGACAAAAGACTAGTTGTTGTAATGGAGTGCCAACCCTAGTTTAAAGTAAGGGAAGGGAAAAAAAGACAATAGAAGTAGGGCATTAAGCGGTCAACTCCAGACATCCATATTGAAACACAAAAATAGTAAAATAGTATAGTATAATTTATTCATAGAATAATACATAAGAACACATACATATATGTACAAATAGAAACAATATAGATCAGTAAGGGATCATGATAGTATACCAAGTAAATGTAAACAAGTGTCGGAGGAAAACTGGAGGGGGGAAGAGGAAGAAGGGGAGGGAGGGGAGTAGGAGGAGAGGCAAAATACACTCACATGTATTATATATACATCTGTTTATGTATAAACTGTCCTTTTTGTGAACAGATCTTTGATTTAACAAGAAGCAATTCAGCCTTGAACTGAACTGACTGACTACGAAACATATTGGCCTTGATTGCTTGTTTACATTTACTTGCTTTACTATCATGATCCCTTATGAATCTATATTGTTTCTATTTGTACATATATGTATGTGTTGTTATGTATTTTTCTATGAATAAATTATACTATTTTACGCCCTACATCTATTGTCTTTTTTCCCCATGTAATAAATAGATATACAATTTGTGATCTGAATGCAAGTTTTTTTGTACCTGGTACTCTTGGGCCAGTATATACCACTAAAGCCCCTTGCACACTAGCCATGTCTTGTCCAATAACATTAGCAGAGCTTTCCAGACCCTTATTAGACATATGGGCGGCCAGATGTAAACAGACTTTCATCCAATTACCTGCTATCAAAGTAATGTAAACAAGTATGCTTACATCTGGCCCCCATAGACTGACATACAGCTTCCAATCAGGTCATCTTGAAAACTGACAGGTGGACCCGATCGGACCACTTGTGTGAAAGGGCCAAGCTGCTCTAATTCACATAGCCTTTAAAGGTTACATTGTTAAGCATTCAGTAAATGAGGCATCCTTACAGCAGAACTCCAGCCAAAGGTACCAAAATTAAAATCAATAACCCATATACTCAGCTTTTGCTGTAATTTGCCCTTTCACTTCAGAGACTTCCCCTACAAACCATCTTTTTTCTGCAACTAGATGTTCTCAGTCTGAAGACCAGCATCATTCAACCCACTTCCTCTAAGCCTTGGTCATCCTAGACCCGACCCAGCTTGTGAATGGATGGTGAAAGAAAAAGCAGCTCAGTGATGAGCTCATCTCTCTGTCACTCTGCTCTCTTCTCCTATCAGCATGCTTCTCATCAGCATATAAACTAATTGGCTCCTCAAGCTGCTACTTCTTCTCACACAACCCTGCAAGAAGCTGATATCATATTACATTTGTGTACTTACATTTAGGGCTCCCCCCCCAAAGAATAGGTGCAGGTACCCCCTATTCCAAGTCACAACGTGTCTTCATCCCCTACCCACCTTCAAGCACTGACTCTTGGTTCCATTCTCTACCCACCTCCCAGTAGCACCCTTTTTTAGAGAATACAGCACCAAGTATCATTTTGTGGTGCTAAGTAATTTGTATAGAATGTGTTAATGAAAACAAGAAAAGCAGTAAAATAGATCCCCTGCAGCCAACAACAAGAGGCCCCCCAGCAACAATAGAGCCCACATCAACAATATATCTCCCAGCAGCCAGCATCAGGAGACCCCCCCAACGGCAGATTCCTCGCAGCAACAACTGACCCCTAAGCAACATGAGAACCCAACAAGAGATCCCCCTCCAGCAACTACAGACGGCCCGTAACAATAGATCCCCCAGCAGCCAGCATCAATAGACCCTCCAGCACAGCCTATCACTTCCTGTCATTAGATACATTTAGTGCTGGAAGTACTGGAACTGCATTCCCTTGCTTTCCTCCACTGAAAAAAAGTCCTGCTTACACTGCTTCCTTTCAAAACATATTTATTGGTATTTTAATAAATACGGATGGCTATTCTTTTGTATAATTTATAAGTAAGTATATATCTATGTAGCGTTTAATCATGATTCTAGTTGCTCCTTTTGCCCTGGCTGACTGGAGTCCAGACTTTGTGAGGTGCTAATATAAGTCTTTACCAAAAGACAAATTATAAAAGAGGGTAGTGCTCTATCTGAGTGATATTTAATACAGAACATAACTTACCAGGCACCCAGTCCATTTGGATCTCTCACAATTCTCTTTAGACATCTTACATCGTCTGAAAGATCTGTGTCCAGTAGGCCTAAATATATAACACACACATAAAAAATGTAATGTTATTATTGTTTTTTGTTTTTCTCTTTATTTAAATGCATGCAACAGATAACAATGAGAAGTCGATTTCTTACAACATGCAGAGTGAGCATTTCAAGTGCACACAAGATATTCTCAAAATACATCAAGTAGAATGTACAGTGGTGCAAACAGAATAATTCACAAAAAAAAACCGCAAGCATGAGATACAATGATGCGTTTAAAAAATTGGAAAGTTGGTTGAAACTTGCAAGGAACCACACTGGTAATCCATCATAGAGGTTTTTCACATAGAGGTAACCTATAATTTCCAAATAGTGATAACAGGATGCAAACCAGGACAACAAGGGAGACGTTACACAGACAATTGGGGAAGGAAGAAGTCGATAAAAAACGTTCCAGCCTGGACCGTACGCTTCAGAGGGACAGGGTGAGAGGGAGAAAACAAAATTAGGGAGAAGACTACCGCTGAGGGAATGGGAGAAACAGAGGTGAGTCAAACAACTCAATGTGAGAGGTGGGCAGGCCAGTTTACAGATATTGGAGGTATTTATCAGAGAAACGGAAGAGATCCCAATGGATGGGCTTATGTTCCTCAGATTTGTCTCGAAGAGCAGAAGTCGGGTTTTCCATGTATTCAATGTCATTCACTCTGGCATTTAGAAGGTGTTAAAGCAGAGATTTATGGTACCATTTCCCAGAGAGTGCTGTAAGTAGAATTGCCACAGAATGGTCTTGGAGAGAGACTGTAAAAATATGAATAGGTTGAAAGACTGGCTTCTAAAAAGTGTGTAGACCCGGGCAATCCCAAAAGATATGAAGGAGCATGCCTGCGTGAGAGCCACATCTCCAACATTGGTTGCTTTGCTGAGGGAATAATTTGGCAAGGACCGAAGGTGTCCTGTACCAATGAGTTACTATCTTGTATATAATTTCTTGGTACTTGCTACACAATGAAGATTGCCCACGTGACAAGAAAAGGGGGGTCCAAAGGTGCATGGAGATCTAACAAGAAATTGTATAATGTAGAGAGAAATTTACAATAATACATAATACTTCAAAGGAGTGAAGTTTCCTGTGGAAGAACACATGTCTGGGTAATGTTCCGAAAGTGTGATAGTTGGAGAGCTTTCCAATAGTCTGGAGATCGGGAGGCAGAACCTGTGAGCAAGTCCCTGATGGAAATCCACCCCTGAGGCTGAGAATTTAGAAAGTCCTGTTCTTTTTTCTCGCTGGCAGGACTCTGAACTGAGCCTTTGTGAAGGGGGATTGTTTGGCCCTGAAACAAATTCGCAGTCTTTTGTCTTCCTATTAACTTTATTTTATCAGCAATATATTTCGTATTGGTCATTGAGAGACTGTTGGGTTTATTTACTAAAACTGGAGAGCACAAACCTGTTTGCAGCTCTGCATGGAAACCAGTCAGCAAGGTTTTTTTCTCTAGGCTTAATTGAACAAGCTGAAGTTACGAGCTGATTGGCTACCATGCACAGCTACACCAGATTTTCCACTTTCCAGTTTTAGTAAACCAACTCCTATGACTTGAAGATGAATGGCAGTTGATGGGGTAGGTCTGGAAACAAGGCCCTTAGTAACAAAGTGAAGCAAAAACACCTGAAGGACTGTTTCCTGCCACATAATAGTAATGGCATCTTTTGGTATCTTATCTTAGGTTGGACTTTTTCAAAATATAAAATACTAATAAGGTTGGCAGGAACACTTTACGTATTGTCAATCCTATAAAAGATAAAGGTTTAACTGCAGCAATAACTGATTATCTGTTGAGGTAGGGACAGGTTAAAATTTCTGTCAGATTTTATTGTCATCTGTGTCCCTAATTGGGAAGTGATACCAATTCTCTAAGGAACAACTTCTATAACTTCTGATAATTTGCTTATTGCTGTCAGTGCCTTCCTGTGTTGATGACATATGCATCCCGCATTTCCTATCCTGGTGTCACACTAACTGCAAGGGAGTGATACATTTTTGGGGGTCACAGACACAAAATAAGATTCTGTCTTAAATTTTAATTCTTCACTTTTTTCAAAACTGGAAAAAATAGGCCTTTGCTGAACACTTAAAGTGTATGCATAGTCAACATTTTTGTTAGCCTTTGATAGAGTAGGGAAGCATTGGAACCCCTGCCATTTTTTTATTGCTGTGTGTCTAGGTAGATTCACTCCTACTATTTATGTTTGTGACCATTGTTAATGAGTCAAAATGTGAGGCAAATCCAAAAGGTAAGGGGAAAAATTTCAGTGGCGAAAAACTGTTTAGGAGGGCAAGTCCCTTCACATCAGGTTTCCTCTTGTTTTCTGTTGGGTGTCCAGTACAGGAAATGGGGGGAAATCTCTCCAATGTGATCCAGGCTGCAAAAAGGAAACCAACTTAAGAGATTGTAGCCATTCCTTACTCTAAAATAAAGATTTTTGGGTGTGACTTAGCACACACATGGTGGATGCTTGAGCGCCCAACACTACTTAGGGACCTAAGTCTTCCAATCAGTAAATTTTGCCAGATGGGGAAGATACTAAAATTCCCTAGCCCCTAAAGCTCCCAGGGACTTTCCAACCCCTGCTTTTAAGGGCATTTTGGAGCTTCCCAATGTTAGGATGCCATAGTCCATTTCCTGCTCTAAAGCCAAAGAGTATTCAATCAAATATGCCCGTCAGGTACAACAAGTTACTTACTGTGACTGATATGACACTTCTTGCAGGAAACATCAAGACTACACTGTTTGCAGCTATAACAGGGTGCTGGTCTGACCTACAAACCATGTCCTCTGAAGTTGATACCACTGTTAAAGCCAGCAAAAAGGCATCCCTATGTCTAATCTCCAACAATTAAGAGATCTCTATACCTCTCATTTGATAACCTTCAATAGCCACCTGGAGAACCTGGACAACCAGGGCAGTTGACAGAATATACAATCCAGAGTGGTTCCCAGCAAGATCACATAGATCTTCCCAGATGTAGCTGACCAGTGCTGGCAATGTACTTAAAGCGGAACTTCGGTCATTTTTTTCAGCTTTCCATCTATTAAATCTTCTGCCCTTGTTGTTTTAACTTTGGATAGTAAAACATTTTTTTTTTGCCAGTAAATACCTTATACAGCCCACTTCCTGTTTCTTGTCTGGTAAAAAGACTAGGCTTATGACACAGCTCTTTCTTTCTCACTCTCGTGAGAGTTTGCCAGGAAGGGAGGGGGGTGAGTCATAAGAGGGCCAATGAGAGCTGCAGAGCTGGAGGTGTGTGTCTGTGTTAATCCAGGAAGTGAACAGGCAGCAGCTTCAGCTGCCCACAATTAAAATGGTTGCAGCCAGACTCAGTGGAGCATATTTGGCAAGTTCAGAATCGCAGTATATATAAAATAATATACAAAGTGGTTGGAGGGAAGCTTCAGAATGGCAAATATGTTTTTATTACAAATTATTAAGCAGACTGCAGTTCCTTTTTAAGTACACATGTGGATAATGCATATTGTGTGAGAAGCACTAGAAGTCTTGCTAATCACAAGATGAGTCACTTTTACTAGACCACAGATTTCAGAGAATTTCCTAGTTATTCACTTCAATTATTTGTTTCTAATGAGGCTGATGTGTTTTGCTGTGTTATTTTAGAATGCAATAATAGTACTTTGTACAATGATTGAATCTTGGTTTCTGTAAATTCTAATCTTCCAGCATAGGTTTGTGAGAATTTATTGTCAGGAAGCCTGGGGGGTACATCACATTTCTACAATCATGATATTCAGCAATTCTGGTTAAGATGTTTGGTTGCTTGTTTGTAGGCAGGTGCAGTCTACTTTATCCACTGGTGATGCTCAACTGCAGCAGCATTGCAGGGGGTGAGGAAGTCATGGGGAACATGGTTCCTCTATGATTTCCTGGGTCACTGGGGAAGCTATTCGAATGGATGCTGCTGCCTCATGTGACTCTGTTAGCTTTTTTAGGTCAGGCAGAGCCTATTTAAGGCCCTGGCTCCCAGGCTTGGTGGGCATTTCGCATGTGGGTAGTGTAGGGACACGTAACCCGTCTCATAGGGACAGTGACAAGTGGCAGGGAGAGGTTCAAGCCAAGTAGAGAAAGGAGAGGGACACGCAGGCATGGACTGGCCATCGGGACTACCGGGAGTTTCCCGGTGGGCCGAATAGCTCAGTGGGTCAGTCAGGTGCAGTCCTGAGCCGCTCTTCACTGACAGTGAGTAATTGCGATTTCACTCCTGTCAGGAGGAGCAGCTTCCATCACTTGCTGGAGAGAGCATTAGGAGTTATGCTCCCTCCAGCCTGCAGGGGGAGATAGATAGCTGGCCGACTTTCCTTCCTCTCTCCCCTATCACTTGTTATCACATGACTGGAGAGAGGAATGAGAAGCTGCCTTGAAAAATGTGGGTACATGTGGGAGGGGGAGGAGAGGGAGGACTGTAAAGTGAAGAGGGCTGCTGGTGGGGACTCTGATGTGAAGGGGCTTGCTGGTGGGCACTCTGATGTGAAGGGGGCTGCTGATGGGGACTCTGATGTGAAGGGGGCTGCTGGTGGGGACTCTGATGTGAAGGGGGCTGCTAGTGGGGACTCTGATGTGAAGGGGGCTGCTGATTGGGACTCTTTGAAGGGGACTGCTGATGGGGACTCTCTGATGGGGATACACTGATGTGAAGGGGGCTGCTGGTGGGGACTCTCTGATGGGGACTCTCTGATGTGATGGGGGCTGCTGGTGGGGACTCTGATGTGAAGGGGGCTGCTGGTGGGGACTCTGATGTGAAGGGGGCTTCTGATGGGGACTCTCCGATGGGAACACACTGATGTGAAGGGGGCTGCTGTTGGGGACTTTCTGATGGGGACTCTCCGATGTGAAGGGGGCTGCTGGTGGGGACTCTCTGATGGGGACTCTCTGATGTGAAGGGGGCTGCTGGTGGGGACTCTCTGATGGGGACACACTGATGTGAATGGGACTGCTGATGGGGACTCTCTGATGTGAAGGGGGCTGCTGATGGGCACTCTGATGTGAAGGGGACTGCTGATGGGGACTCTCTGATATGAAGGGGGCTTCTGATGGGGACTCTCTAATGTGAAGGGGGCTGCTGATGTGGACTTTGATGTGAAGGGGACTACTGATGGGGATTCTCTGATGGGGACTCTCTGATGTGAAGGGGACTTCTGATGGGGACTCTCTGATGGGGACACACTGATGTGAAGGGGACTGCTGATGGGGACTCTGATGTGAAGGGGGCTGCTGATGGGGACTCTGATGTGAAGGGGGCTGCTGATGGGGAGTCTGATGTGAAGGGGCTGCTGATGGGGACTGCTGATAGGGACTCTCTGATGGGGACACACTGATGTGAAAGGGGCTGTTGCTGGGGACTCTGATGTGAAGGGGGCTGTTGCTGGGGACTCTGATGTGAAGGGGCTGCTGATGGGGACTCTGATGTGAAGCAGACTGCTGGTGGGGACTCTGATGTGAAGGAAACTGCTGATGGGGACTCTGATGTGAAGGGGTCTGCTGGTGGGGACTCTGATGTGAAGAGGGCTGCTGATGGGGACTCTCTGATGGGGACTCTCTGATGTGAAGGGGGCTGCTGGTGGGGACTCTGATGTGAAGGGGGCTGCTGGTGGGGACTCTGATGTGAAGGGGGCTGCTGGTGGGGACTCTGATGTGAAGGGGCTGCTGATGGGGACTCTGATGTGAAGGGGCTGCTGGTGGGGACTCTAATGTGAAGGGGACTGCTGGTGGGGACTCTGATGTGAAGGGGGCTTCTGATGGGAACTCTGATGTGAAGGAGACTGCTGGTGGGGACTCTGATGTGAAGGAAACTTATGATGGGGACTGTGATGTGAAGAGGGCTGCTGGTGGGGACTCTGATGTGAAGGGGGCTTCTGATGGGGACTCTCTGATGAGAACACACTGATGTGAAGGGGGCTGCTGGTGGGGACTCTCTGATGGGGACTCTCCGATGTGAAGGGGGCTGCTGGTGGGGATTCTCTGATGGGGACTCTCTGATGTGAAGGGGGCTGCTGGTGGGGACTCTCTGATGGGGACTCTCTGATGTGAAGGGGGCTGCTGGTGGAGACTCTCTGATGGGGACACACTGATGTGAATGGGACTTCTGACGGGCACTCTCTGATGTGAATGGGGCTGCTGATGGGCACTCTGATGTGAAGGGGACTGCTGATGGGGAATCTCTGATGTGACGGGGTTTGCCTAGTGGGGACTCTGATGTGAAGGGGACTGCTGATGGGCACTCTCTGATGGGGACACACTGATGTGAAGGGGACTGCTGATGGGGACTCTGATGTGAAGGGGGCTGTTGATGGGGCCTCTGATGTGAAGGGGGCTGCTGATAGGGACTCTGATGTGCAGGGGGCTGTTGTTGGGGACGCTGATGTGAAGGGGGCTGCTGATGGGGACTCTGATGTGAAGGGGGCTGCTGATTGGGACTCTGTGATGTGAAGGGCGTTGCTGATTGGGACACACTGATGTAAGGGGGATGCTGTTGGGGACACTCATAATTAAAGTGGGCCGGTCATGATGAAGTCCAGGGCCAAATTTTTGTCCCAGTCCAGCCCTGGGGACACGCCATCCTTCCTGCAGACCTCCCCATTTAGGAATGGACTGGCCAGGCCACATTCTGCCCCTCAAGACAGACGCTGTCGGCACATCTGAGACCTGCTCTGATACACTTTTCTGTTACATTGTGTAAGTGTTACCGGTTGGGTGTCTTCCTGCCAGGGTTGTTGTGAAAACTAGATTAAAGTTCTGTTCTCTGTGGGTTTAATGCTGCCAAACCATGCTGCACCTTTCCACATTTTGCTAAAAGTAACAGAAAATCAATATTTTTTTGAAAATATACCCTAGTTTAGGATAATGGAATAGGCCATGTGCAAAATATCAGCAGCTAAGGTGTTACCATTATTATCCTTATACAATAATTACACATTACCATAACAAGATGTTCTACATAGATTTTTGCGCCCAGAGGTGTAGCCATCGTCACACCACCAGTAACTGTTGACCTGGAAGATTCCATATTCAGAGGGACTTCTGTTCAAGGTGTGATCATAGTAACTGGCATAATGAACCAAGCACATATCTAAAATAAAAAAATAAAAAAAAGCAAAAATATATTTTACTTATGAGTGTTTAGAAGAACTTCGGTGAAACCCAAAATGTTTTTATAGCTACTAATTGCCATTATATATAACGTATTAACAATTATGTTTCAGTTTGTGAAACTGGTACATTTCTAATAATAGCTAATCTGCCTAAAGCGTTTTTTGTTTTTTTTCAGAACAAAGACGAGTGCCTATATTGAATGAGGTGTGTCCCTTGTGCTGGTGACTGCTCTCTTCCTTTAACTCTTTAGTCCACTGCATCCCCCGCATACCCCTTCAGTCCTCTACATCCCCTGTATACTCTCCTGGTACTGCATAGGTTAATACAAGCTGCTAGACCTGGGACAGACACTCGTCAAGTGTGCCGACTATGCCCCCCCTTTCTGCCCCACCTCCATTCATAGAAGCTGTACTATAGTCTCCATTAAAGAAAATATTTATATGAATAGAAGATGGGTGGATGGATGAAATATCTGCCCAGGGCCGATCCTGGGCAGGTGCGCGGGGTGCACCACACCCAGGCACCACAGAGGTGGGGGCCCTGGAGCGCCAGAGTGCTCCCCTCAATTCTCCTCTCCTTGTCTGTGTCACACACACAGTGGGTTTGCTAGGGGGAGGAAATTTATTCCTTGCTCCCCACTTATGCCCCCCCACTGGGGGCTGGGGGGTCACATGCAGCAGCATGCAGCGGCTTGGAGCTTTTTCTCTCTGTCACCTGTGTCCTCTCCCATGCATGCTGCTGCAGCCCAGCACGCACAGTATAGGAGAGAATAAAAAGAACCGAGCAGAGGGAGGATCTACCCATCGTCCCGCCCACCTAGGCACTGATAGTCAAGAGCTGAGCTCCCTCAGAGGCTGTGCCCGGTCCGGGATCCAAGGTCCTGATGCCACCCATCCGGCCTCCATTCAGGGCAGGAGATTGTAGCGTTCTCAGTATGCCCTGCCACTAGGCCTGTGTTTAAGCCAGGACCTGACAGGAGTAGAGGACTTGGAAGGCAGAAGATAAGGCCACCAGCTGACTGCCATAAGGAGAGGTGAGTGAGCCATCACACAGAAGCTGGACAAAGTCCTTAGTGGGGTGACTAGGGTTGACATTCGTGAGAAGGGGGTATTTGCAAAGTGAGGGGGGTAATTTGTGACATGGGGGGTGGAGAGGGGTATTTGTGGAGTGTGTGGGCGGGGGGAATTTGTGGAGTGTGTGGGTGGGGGGGGGGGGGTTGCCGCTCTGTGTGATCCAGGGGCACTGGTAAGCTGCAATTGGTGGGCACCGGCAGGTGCTTTTGGTGTGCACTGGTAGGCTGATTTTGGTGGGCACTGGCAGGCTGATTTTGATAGGCACTGATAAGCTGAAATTGGTGGGCACTGATAAGCTGCATTTGGCGGGCATTTAACAGGCACTGGTAGGCTGCAATTGGTGAGTGCTGGTAGGCTGCAATTGGTGGGCATTGGTAGGCTGCAATTGGTGGGCACTGGTAGGCTGCATTAGGTGGGCACTGGTAGGCTTTATTTGGTGGGCACTGATAAGCTGCAATTGATGGGCACTGATAAGGCTGCATTTGGTGGACACTGGTAGGCTGCATTTGATGGGCACTGGTAGGCAGCATTTGATGCATTGATCTCTTGTATCATTTCTGCAGTCTCTGACCATTTCTTTTGTATCAGGTCTGCAGTCTCTCACCATCTCCTGTACTATGTCCGTAGTATGTTTCTTTCTAACAGGCTCTCTAACAGAAGCAGAATTAGAATTAGTGAACTCTCTTCCTGTATTTTCTTTATTGTTAAAGATCATGGGAGGATCCCTGGGTAACGAAGACTTCTTAGGGGAGCATCTCTGTGTTTGAGTCGTTGCCATAGAAACATTTGTAAAGGGGAGGAGTTAGTAAGATGACCAAGCCCATGTGGGGACGCCAGAAATATTTCTGCACCCAGGCATCTGTGACCCTAGGATCGGCCCTGTGTCTGCCTCCTCCATTCATAGAGCATTTTCATTATGGGAAGCGATAGTACAGCTTTTATTAAGTCTATTATTAGGTCCAAGTCTTTAAAGCGGAGTTCCACACAAAAATGGAACTTCCGCTTTTCGGAACCCCCCCCCCCCTCCGGTGTCACATTTGGCACCTTTCAGGGGGGAGGGGGTGCAGATACCTGTCTAAGAATGTCTAATGCCTCTTCCCGTCCCCACCGCGCTGTCTGCTGGGAACACACAGCTCCCAGGAGAGAGCGGGGACCACTAGGGACGTGCAGCGCGACTCGCGCATGCGCAGTAGGGAACCGGGAAGTGAAGCCGCAACGCTTCACTTCCTAAATCCCTCACCAAGGATGGCGGCGGCAGCTGCCGAGAACCGAGCGGGTTCTCGGCGTCCCCTGCCGACATCGCTGGACCCTGGGACAGGTAAGTGGCCATGTATTAAAAGTCAGCAGCTGTAGTATTTGTAGCTGCTGGCTTTTAATATTTTTTTTTTTTCGCGGTGTGGGTGAACCCCCGCTTTAAGGTAATTTTGGCTTCTCTTAAAAACTAAACAAAGTAGGGCATAAAGGGGGAGGAGCAATCCTGCAACAGGAAAAGTAGTAAGGCCTTGGTTTATCAAAAAATAAACTATGGTAAGGGTACCATCATCCCGGGATTGTCTAAATATGGAGGGTATGAGGGTGGAGACGTGACGGCAATGCTGCTTGTGCCTAGTCACACCTGCTCCCCCATGATTGAGATTTGGGACTATTACGGTACTTAATAAAATATTGCGGTTACCACATTATAAAAAATATCAATATAAATTTTATCATTACCACATCAACATAATTATCATTTCATTATTTCTCACTACTAGAGTCCGTTCTTAGATCCCCCATGTTCGCCGCGGGGGGACTTTGTATTGGGTCCCGCTGTCCCACTGCTTCCGTTTGAACGGGTGAGCCTGTCCTTATTGCTACTTTGTATGTATTTCAGCTTTTGACTATAACTGTGATTTACCATGTTGCTGCTTTACTTTATATATGTAATATTTCTATATATGTATTCAGCTTAATCATTTTAAAAATTACCTTATAGAATTCTCCTGAAGAAGCGGCTCCTGCCGCGAAACCGGTCGAGACAAAAATTCCACACACATGCTTTGTATAAATTGCGAGTTATCCTCGCTGTATGTAGTGTGATATCTGTTTTTATGATTATATGTTGTTTTGTTATTTTGTATTTTGATATGTTCAATCATTAAAATTTATATTGATATTTTTTATAATGTGGTAACCGCAATATTTTATTAAGTACCGTAATAGTCCCAAATCTCAATCATGGGGGAGCAGGTGTGACTAGGCACAAGCAGCATTGCCGTCACGTCTCCACCCTCATACCCTCCATATCCTGCAACAGGAAAGATAAATAAAATAAATTAATTAATTATTAATCATTTGCAGAGTTATTCATTCTGTAAAACTGTAGTCCTGGGTGAATGACGGCAAAATCAAATGCTACTAGGCAATTTTTTCTCCAGGGTGGATGTCATTCGCTCATAAGAATAGTATGCATCAGGAAAATACCACATTATGGCTCCTAGATAGAGCTGTCGATCCTAGTAATTTTATTTTTTTAAATCATCAGTTCCTTTCAATGGCCATAGTGTGGTATTTTCCTGATTTTCACTTATCCGACTTGAAGAGAAAATAGCCTAGTAACGTTCGATTTTGCCAGCATTTATACAGAACAAATGTACATGCAGTTTTTCAGGATGAATAGTTCTGCAGATTTTTTTTTTACAAATACACCCCTGAGTTGTATATGTGCATTTGGATAACTATTTTCTTTTTCATATTTTCATTTTCCTTTTTTTGGATGAGCTGACTGGAAGAAAAAACATCTGCTCCAAATTGGACCTATAGGAGAAACCAAAACCTCCCTAATACACTGTGCTATTTCTGTTCTATTCTGTTCTATTACACCCATTGTGATCTGATTTAAAAATCAGGACACAAGAAGTGTAACTGAACGTCCCACACTCCGCTTGACTGCTTCCGTCAGTATATCGCAGGGCCATCTTAAGAGCATTATAGGCCCCCGGGCAATACAGTGCACTGGAGCCCTGTCTACACAATCACGCACGAGAATAAAAATGCAAATTATCAAAAAGCTATATTTATTGGTACTTCCAACAAAATCAGTGTTTAAACATTAACACAACGTTTGGACAATATAACACGAATTTGATGGGCAGAGTGGCAGCATTTGATGGGCACAGTGGCAGCGTTTGATGGGCACAGTGGCTGCGTTTAATGGGCAGAAGTGGCTGCGTTTAATGGGCAGAAGTGGCTGCGTTTGATGGACACAGTGGCAGCTTTGATGAGCACAGTGGCTGTGTTCGATGGGCACAGTGGTAGCTTTTGAGAGACAAAGACAGTGGCTGTGTGTGATGCACAACTTGAACGTACTTAAGTAGACAGTGTTAGACTTTGAGGCCGCAAGCCTGGTGCAGTACAGTGTGTCACTCACAGCAGCAAGGCAGCGCCAGCTGTCAAGGGACGTCTTTCCACTCTGCTCCCTCTCCACGCTGTCTGAAGAACATGGCAGAGGTGGGCGAACTTGTTCACTAGCAGCTGGGGCGGCCACGGCGCGCTACGAATGCTGGGGCGGCCGCGGCCTCTGACTGACGTCACTGGTTGCTAGCCAGACACTGGGCGGCCGGCGATTCTAGCAAGTGAGCAACCAGTGCTGTCAGTCAACTTAAGCAGCAGATTGCAGCACTGAGGATCGTCCCTGGATGGGGCCCCCGGGCAACTGCCCAGTGTGCCCAGTGTAAAAAACGGCCCTGGTATATCGCTTCCTAAGTTCTGGAACACAAGACCAGTGGATCTGGCTAAGTTACCCCAAGAACGAGGCAACACCAGTTTTGGAGTGAACTAGAATAAGAAATGTTTATTTGAAATATCACACAAAGATATACACCAGGATGACACCCCCCCCCTCCTGATCATAATACCCTAACAATACAACTGTTACCAGAAAAATAATAAACTAGTCATTTAAACCAGCCTAGGTGCCTAGACTATTCGGCTTCAAGCTCACAACTTACAATACACATTATTCCAAGTATAAACACATCCCCCAATAGTTTGCTAGGAGATAAAGGTGTGTTAATTAGCACAATTAACAATGGGTGAAAGACCCTTCAGACCAGTAGAAAACAGGAGACCCAGGACTTTCCAGATATCATTAATCAGCTTTCACATACATCTGCTATGAGTCCTACACTGGCAGAAACCATCATGGCGTCTTTAATGGTGTCCTTTTGCAGTACATAGCAGAATATCTTCCCAAATGCTTGTAGCTCCCTCAAATGCCAAGGCCCATAGTCAGTAGGCAAGAGACTAGTATTCAGTCCCCTCCAAAAGCCTCTGTCCCGAGTGAGTCTGTCACAAGAACCTATATGGCTGTAAACAGCTGTGCACTGATTGGGAACTTATTTTCCACCTTTATCTACCTGTATACTTTAAATAGTTCAGCATTCATAACATGCACTTATAATAAATGCTTTAAG
Source organism: Lithobates clamitans (assembly GCA_037952925.1). Classification (NCBI taxonomy): domain Eukaryota; kingdom Metazoa; phylum Chordata; class Amphibia; order Anura; family Ranidae; genus Lithobates; species Lithobates clamitans. The sequence continues at coordinate 4,218,011 of JBBGZY010000293.1, read as the reverse complement.
GGGAGCCTGTCCTGTCCCCCTTGAATACCATAACAGAGTAACAGCATGTACTACATTTATTACCGTTATCACAAATAATGAGCACTAATAATTATATCCTAATATATGTTCTCATCCTCAGATCAAACATGTAACACTACATCTCCCTTCATTGTTGTTTTGGAATTGTGGCTGAGGGAGCTGGTAATATAACTTTGAATTGAAGCTGAAATCCAGGACTCAAGCTCGATCATGCTTACAGTATTTGGTTCCCTGGGTCCATGAGGCCCAAAAAGAGACCACAACTGTTTTTTTACTACTACTACTTGTCAGGACCTGGGCTCGAACAGAACTATATAGATCAGACCAAAATTGAGGGACAAATGAGGAGGAAAGAGGGACTGAGGGACTTTGTTCACAATCAGGTACAGCCCCTCGAAATCAGGCACAGTTGGGAGCTATGCTCACAGGGCCAAAGGGATTTTAGCTACAACCAGTACTTTTTTGCACTGACTTTGATTATGTAAGCTTTGTAAAGATAAGGGGATAAGGTCCACTTTAAAGCTGAATTCCAGCCAGATATTATAGACACAAATGAATGCTGCTCTGAATTTGTTATTACACCATTATTGTATGTATTTCATTTAAATACAGGTAGTGTGAGTTCCTGAATTAGACTGGGTAACAGCCTCCTGCAGTCCCTATAAGGCAGAGCTTAGACTGGGATAGGATAAAGCAGCACAAGAAGCCAATTAGGCATGTTACAATGCTCATGTGATCACAAGGAGCATGCTGAGAGGAAAAGAGAGCAAAGTAACAGAGAGATAGGCTCACTGGTCTGCTGCTCCCTTTTAATGACTAATTATTTTATGTTCTGCAGTTGTTATCCATAGTTACTCTTATATAGGACTTTATAACAGAGAGTCTCAAAGAGAAATTAGTATGAGTAGTAGGGATGAGCCGAACACCCCCCGGTTCGGTTGCGAACACCGTTAAAGTCTATGAAACACGAACGTGAAAAATCAAAGGTGCTCATTTTAAAGGCTTATATGCAAGTTATTGCCATAAAAAGTGTTTGGGGACCCGGTTCTTGCCAGTACATGTATCAATACAGTACATGTATCAATGCAAAAATTTTTTTTTAAAACGGCTGTTTTTTTTCAGGAGCAGTGATTTTAAGAATGCTTAAAGTGAAACAATAAAAATGTAACATTCCTTTAAATATTGTGCATGGGGGTCCCTTTAGTTTGCCTGTAAAGTAGCGCATTTTCCCCATGTTTAGAAAAGTACCGCAGCAAAATTACATTTCTAAAGGAACAAATGTCATTCAAATTTGCTCACGGCTGTAATGTATTGCCAGATCCCGGCAATATACATGAAAAAAAAATCATTTAAAAAAATAGTGTGGGTTTCCCCCCCCAGTCCATACCAGGCCCTTCAGGTCTGGTATGGATATTAAGGTGAACTCCACATCAAAATGATTTTTAAAAATGGCATGGGGGTCTCCCCCAAAATCCATACAGGACCAATGCCGTTTTTATCTTAATTCTGTCATAGGGCTCCCCTTAACCACTTCAATACACTATATTATACATTGTACACTGCACTATATACCTTGTACTGTATTATAAATACTACACTGAATGCACTATATACTGAATTGCAGTATATATACTATATGGACTGCACTATATACTCTGCTGAAAAATTGGGCCTTAGGTGTTGGTGGTGCCAGAACACGGTAACCCCTCTAAGTTACTCTTGTTGGGTGCAGGAACGGTCCCTGCTGTTAAATATTATTTCAGAGGCTGCTTGCCCTCTTTTAGTGGCCTGTGAGCGTCTGCCTCTCCTTGGAGGCCTTCCGAACATGATGGGTATTTTTTTTATTTTTTAACACCGCACTACACTGTACACCGCCTGAAGTGTATTTAAAACTGTACACACTGTATTATATACTGTGTACACCACCTGCACTGTATTAGAAACTGTACACCCCGAATACATTGTATATATAGACTACGCTGAATGCAGAGTATATATATATATATATATATATATATATATATATATATATATATGTACTAGTCTGACTGTATATATATCAAATACACTGCCACTAACTAACTAACCTGCCTGCCTAATCTAGCTCAATCTCTCTATCTCTGTCCACTATAACACACTATACGGGTGCTGTGTAAGCAGCCTTATATAGTGTGGGGTGTGGACTTAGTCCCCCTGAGCCATGATTGGCGAAAGGCACCCTGCCTTTGGCCAATTATGGCTCTCGCTTAGGAGCGTGCTATGATTGGTCAAAGCATGTAGGTCAGACGTATGCTATGGCCAGTCATCATACAGCAATGCACTGCGGTCTTGCAGTGCATTATGGGGTACTTGAATTTGCTGCGAATGCCCCTTAAAATTCGCTGTTCGGCGAATGGGCGAACACCCGATGTTCGAGTCGAACTTACGTTCGACTCAAACTCAAAGCTCATCCCTAATGAGTAGAGAAGGCTTTTAAAATTACAAAAAACAATACTTACAATCTCCGAGAGTGTAGCCTTTAATGCCGATAACGTTACCGCGTTTTATGGCATTCATCACGGTACATTTGTGCAGTGCCCAGGTGCCAGCAACAAGGGCGACCAGAATGAACAGAGTGAAAACCTTCATCCTGAAAATAGTTTGAGGAGCACCGGCGCTTTCCCTATTTATAATAAAAAATGGTGACACAATGCAGACGATAAGCACATTTAAAGTAAACAAGACACGGGGATGTCATCATTTATACTATTTTGGGTCTTCAGACTGGAATATAAAACATTTCTGGAAATAATTCTGATTAGTTGCATTACCTGCCAGAAAATGAAGTTGTGCAATTAGATGTATTTGCCGTTAGCAAACAAGCAATACACATTAGGTGAAGGTTTTCTGTGTCAGTTTATTTTTTACAAATGAAAGGAAATATTAGTTATACATCCATATAAATATTCCTAAATACTGGAATATGAGTGTTAATTACCATATGGGTTAAAGTACACCTATAATTTAGTAATAATCATAACGTTATTAAAATAATAGTACAGTGTGTCTTCACTGAACACTTATTTAAAGCCCAATTCTAGGCAAATAAAAAAATGATCCCTTGCACTGGGTCTGTGACTGTACTTCAAGGGTGAATTGCTTGTTTTGGTCTAGGTGACCTTACCCAATATTCTGCTCCTCTCAACCGCATCTTCTCCCCTAAGTTCCAGCGGTCTAGGGTCCTGACTACATCAAAACCAAGGCAGAATCCACAGCTCTGCCCCTGAGGACATCAAGGGACAGCCGTCTGAGCGTGGGGAGCGTCATCTGCCGGGGAGCAGAAGATCAGGTAAGCAAAATGTTTTTCCCCTCCCCTAGACAAACAAACTGTTAATCCTAGCAGTGAGGGTGCAGCCCCACTGCAAGCGATGCGTTTTCCTGAAGTCGGGCTGTATGTTATTGTTACTGTGTTTACTTCAATGTACATTTTATGTGAGTGTAAGCAGGTGCAGCCTACATTCTCCACTGCAGGTGGCACTCATCTGCAGTGGCATTGCAGGAGAAGAGAAAGTGAAGAGAAACACAGTCTCTCTATGATATCCAGGGTCACTGGGTAAGCTATCTAATTGTATATTACTGCCCAATGGAACTCTAGTAGCCATCTTGGGTCAGGCAGAGCCTAGTTAAGGCCCTGGCTCCCAGGCTTGGTGCGCATTTCACGTGTGTGTGTAGTGTAGAGACATGTCACCTGTCTGATAGGGACAGTAATTAGCGGCAGGTAGAGGTTCCAGTCGAGTAGTGAAAGGATAGGGACATTCCATCCTTCTGGAGACCTCCCCATTTGGGCTTGGACCAATCAGACCACATTCTGACCTGCTCTGCTACACATTGCTGGTATTGCCATGAGTAATCCTGGTCGGGTTTCTTGTGAATTACTGGATTCTGCATTATTACAATTCCGTTCTTTGCAGTCGCCCCAACACGCTGCACCTCCCCACATCAAGTTTTTACAAATTGAAGCATAACTTAACTGTATCTGAGCACCACAAACTAAAAACGATATGTAGCACCATCTACTTGGGTAGGTGCTAGAATATTGTTTGTGTGATAGTAGGTAAATTTAAGTAGGCCTAGCTGGAAGTTGTTCGGTTTGAAGAACTGGAGATGGAGTACTAGACTGTCAGGTCCTTTCAGGGAGCTCCCCAGTCTGGGTGGGTTACCTTGGGCCTGGGCTTAGATGCAGGATGGAGCCCTCCAGAAAATTGTGGAGGTTCTGAACAGGAGGCACAAGAGGAGAAAAGAGGACAGCAGGAGCTAGTACTGCCGGCAAGTCTTCAGGAGGAAACCACCGGTAGCAGCCAAGAGGGCTGCTGAGTGACAGGCACAGTCAAGAGGACTGGGTAGGCACGCCTGAGAGGACTGGGAGTGTGCATTTTGGGATGGATGTAGAGCCAGCAGTAAGGACTGTGATGTCAAGGGCAGTGGAGTCGCGAAGCTGCAGCCAGGAGGGCTGACAGGGGGGGCTGGCTGGGAGCAGTAGTCCATCTGTGGGACAGCTAGCACAAGAGACTTACTATTTTTGCTACACTATAGGGGCCCGCAGTCCCTGCCTGCTAAGGGCAGATGCTGAGGCCTGGCTGAGTCAGTGTCAGGCCTAAACATGTACTTGCTGCTCTTGGTAGTCAAGAGCTGTGAAGGAGGAAAAGAGAGCAATAGTCTGCAAGCAAGAGTTGTGCAGGAGGAGTTTGGAGAAGTGCCATGTACAGAGAGTGTACATAGTTGTCCTTAGCAACTTGCTATTATTCTTATGGGCATCCCATATTTCCCATACCCCATCCAAGTTAAATTCCCTCAATAAAATGCAAAAAACAAAGCTATGGACTGTGCATTGCCTTGGAGTGACTGAGGAATGAATGCCAGGCTGGGCAGGGAGACAGGTGGGCCACCTGTCTCCCAACACTTAGCAGCCCTTACGGGGGTACTGCTACAAATGTTTAATTCATTTTTTAATATTCAAAGCAAACTCACCCATCCATCCATTTGTTGAGAAATCACTTTGAAAAACACCCACTGAGATGGGAGAAAGTTGTAGAAAGTCAACCATCACTGCAGCTCTCCACCAGTCGGGGCTTTATGGCAGAGTGGCCCGACAGAAGCCTCTCCTCAGTGCAAAACACATAAAAAGCCCGCATGGAGTTTGCTAAAAAACACCTGAAGGACTCAAAGATGGTGAGAAATAAGATTCTCTGGTCTGATGAGACCAAGATAGAACTTTTTGGCCTTAATTCTAAGCGGTATGTGTGGAGAAAACCAGGCACTGCTCATCACCTGTCCAATACAGTCCCAACAGTGAAGCATGGTGGTGGCAGCATTATGCTGTGGGGGTGTTTTTCAGCATCAGGGACAGGATGACTGGTTGCAATCAAGGGAAAGATAAATGTGGCCAAGTACAGGGATATCCTGGACGAAAACCTTCTCCAGGGTGTTTATGACCTCAGACTGGGCCAAAGGTTTACCTTCCAACAAGACAATGACCCTAAGCAAACAGCTAAAATAACGAAGGAGTGGCTTCACAACAACTCTGTGACTGTTCTTGAATGGCCCAGCCAGAGCCCTGACTTAAACCCAATTGAGCATCACTGGAGAGACCTAAAAATGGCTGTCCACCAATGTTTACCATCCAACCTGACAGAACTGGAGAGGATCTGCAAGGAGGAATGGCAGAGGATCCCCAAATCCAGGTGTGAAAAACTTGTTGCATCTTTCCCAAAAAGACTCATGGCTGTATTAGATCAAAGGGGTGCTTCTACAAAATACTGAGCAAAGGGTCTGAATACTTAGGACCATGTGATATTTCAGTTTCTTTTTTAATAAATCTGCAAAAATATCAACAATTCTGTGTTTTTCTGTCAATATGGGGTGCTGTGTGCACATTAATGAGGAAAAAAATGAACTTAAATGATTTTAGCAAATGGCTGCAATATAACAAAGAGTGAAAAATGTAAGGGGGTCTGAATACTTTCCCCACTGTATGTATGTATGTATATATATATATATATATATATATATATATATATATATATATATATATATATATATCACTTTGTATCCAATGTAGCCTATATCTACAGTGCATTCCGTGGTGTACTTCTTTTAATACACTTCAGGCGGTGTACACAGTATCTAATACAGTGTGTACAGTTTCTATTACCCTTCTGGTGGTGTACACAGTATAAAATACAGTGCAGCCGTTGTACAGTTGCTAATGCAGTGCAGGCAGTGTACACAGTATCGAATACAGTGTGTACAGTTTCTACTACACTTCTGTTCCTATACACAGTATCTAATACAGTGTGGTGTTGCAAAACAAAATATACATCATGTCCGGAAGGCCACCAAGGAGAAGAAGACGCTCGCAGGCCACTAAAAGAGGGCAAGCAGACTCTGTGTCTACAGTCAACAGTGCTGGTCGTGGACATGGTGAATCCTCTGCAGGTGGCCCTGGGATACGCTTGTCCTTTTTTTCTGCTGCTGAAGATGCAGAAGAGTTGGTGGAGTGAATAACAAAGCCATTCTCATCTTCCTCATCCTCTGTCACCCAGGCTCAGAGTAGTTTGCCTTCCAACGCAGCTGCCAAAGCGGCCTATTCCACCGGCTCCTTGCTCACATTCACTCCTTCTGTAGCACCACCATCATGTACTGAGAAGTCCCCAGAAATATTCGACCACAGTGTCGGGTAAATACTGCTGGAGGATGCGCAGCGATTTGAAGGCTCCGATGTTGGTTCCTAGGTTGAGGAAGGGAGTAACATGAGCCTAGAGAGAGGGGGTGCCCAAGAAGGACAAGAAATTGGCAGTCATGTTCCCACAGCTGCAGCATACTGCCAAGTTTTCTCCAGTGATGAGGAGGGAGGGCATGATGAGGTCACTGACTGTACTTGGGTGCCTGAGAGAAGAGAGGAGGAAACACAACTCCAATGAGGTAGGATGTCCTCTAGGGGGTAGCTTAAATGCAGCCACCCTATTGTATCACACCGCAGAGCTCTGCAGGTGCACGGTGCTGCTGACTCCCTGCTGACTTTTTTTTTCCTTGATGTGGGCCTTTTTCGACAAGTGTGCAGCAGATCGCACCATTGCTGGTTGCAACCCATGTCTGAAGCAGATCAAGCGTGGCTAGAACAGCAGCCGCTTGGGCACCGCGTGCTTGACCAAGCATATGGCGACCTGCCATGCAGTCAGTTGGCAACAGCACTTGAAAGACCCACATCAAAGAAAAAGGCGGACTTCTCCTTGCTCCTCATCTGGGATCTCAAACCCTACTATACCTCCAGTCCTCTCAAAAATGTGCACTGAGAGGAATGAAGGTATAGCAATAGGTGTCCCAAGTACTTGCAGCCAATCTGCTAGCTGTACACAACTGCATGTGGAAGGCAATGTTTTGGCCTCGTTGGACAGGGCGGTCAGCAGTAAGGCGCATATTATTGCTGACTCATGGTCCAGCAGGCATTGGCAGGGACGTTACCTTTCCTTCACAGCGTACTGGGTAACTCTGCTGGTAGCTGGGAAGGATGCAGGACATGTTTCAGTGTTGTTGGAGCTTGTTCCGCCATCACACCTCCAAAATGCTAGTGGTGATTATGCCACAGCTCTCTCCTCCACCCCCTCCTCCTCTTCTTCCTCTATGGCCCCTTCTGCAGATTTGGCCTTTGAACCAGCGGTGCTCCGTAAGCGTTCAAGGGGCTACGCAAGCAGTCAGGCTAAAAGATGCCATGTGGTGCTTGAGTGGGTCTGCCTAGGGGACAGGAGCCACACTGGGGCAGAGATTCTGTCAGCTCTGCAGGGGCAGGCTTAGAGGTGGTTGATGCCACTCCAGCTTCAGCCATGAAGGGTGGTATGCACCAATTGCACCAACCTTCTCTCCACCCTCCGACAGGGACACTTGACCCATGTTCCATGTTTGGCACACGTCCTGAATTTGGTGGTGCAGCAGTTCTTGAGCAGGTACCTGGGCTTACAGGATCTCCTGAGGGAGGCCAGAAAAGTCTAATTTGTGACATGCCCACCAGGTGGAACTCAACGGTGGCAATGCTGCAGCGTCTGCACACACAGAAGAGGGCCATCAATGAGCATCTGTGCCAGTATGGCACCAGGACAGGGTCAGGGGAGCTTGGCTTCTTTTCGCCACACCAGTGGCTACTAATCTAGGAGGCATGCACTGTCATGTCACCATTTAAGAAGGCCACAAGGATGGTGAGCAGCGACAATGCATGCATTAGCGACACTGTCCCTCTAGTCTTCCTGTTGGAGCACACGCTTTGTGGAATCATGGACAGGGCACTTGAGGGAGAACAGCGAGAGGAAGAGGAGGACTTCCTTACCTCTCAAGGCCCCCTTTATCCAGATAGCATTCCTGCGGGCCCGCCAAATACACAGGAAGAAGATGAGGAGGAGGATTGTGTCAGCATAGATGTAAAGGATAACACTCAGCAGAAGTCTTCAAGAAATGGTTTTCAGTATACAGAAACACAAGGAGTTTTACATGGCTGGGAGGAGGTAGTTACAGATCATGTGATCCTTAGTGACCCAGAGTACTCAGAATTCGAATGCCTCTGCAAACTTACGCTGCATGGCCTCCCTGATTCTGCAAAGCCTGCAAAAGGACCCTAGGATTTGTGGTATCAAGGAGAAGGATCATTACTGGCTGGCAACGCTTCTTGATCCATGTTACAAGGGTAAGGTTGCAGACCTCATCCTGCCTTCGCAGAGGGAGCAGAGGATGAAACATCTTCAGAAGGCCTTGAAAATAGGTTTGTGCAACGCATTTCCAGACCCTGGGAGGTTACAATTTCCTGGTGCTGGACAACGTGTTGCTGAGGCTTCGTTCAGTCAGAGGAAGAGCGGTGGAGAAGGTGGCCAGCTGACCGATGCCTTTAAACAATTTTTCAGTCCTCAGCACCAAGGTCTGATCGGTTCAAGCAACCATCACCAGCGTCTGCATTACATGGTACAGGAATATCTAGGGACAAGAGCAGACTTGGAGTCCTTTCCAACAGAACATCCACTGGGTTACTGGATCTTGAGGATGGACCACTGGCCAGAACTTGCTCAATATGCAATTGAGCTACTGGCCTGTCCTGCATCCAGCATGCTTTCTGAACGCACATTCAGTGCTGCTGGAGGGTTTGTAACGGATCAAAGAGTGCACCTGTCCACAGACTCCGTTGATAGGCTCACATTCATAAAAAATTAATCAGTCTTGGATCAGCAGCTATCAAACACCTGATGCTGATGTAACTGATTGAATTTGCTATGGATGTGGGATCCCTTGAAGACTGCCTATGCTGACTATCCTATTCATCCTCAATCTTGATGATGCTAGCTTCCAACAATTTTTTTGGTTTAGGGCACCACCACCACCACCACCCAAGGCCCAATTTTTCTGCCCCTGTTTAACAGGGGCATGTATTTAAAATTTTTGGTCTAATATTTCACAGCAGGGCCCGTTCCTGAGCCCAACAAGAGTATCTGTGAGAGGTTACAGTGTTGTGGCACCACCACCACCACTCAAGGCCCAATTTTTCTGCCCCTGTTTAACAGGGGCATGTAAATACAATTTTTGATATATTATTTCAACGCAGGGCCCATTTCTGCACCCAACAAGAGTATCTATGAGGGGTTACAGTGTTGTGGCACCACCAACCAAGGCCCAATTTTTCTGCCCCTGTTTAACATGGGCATGTAATTACAATTTTGATATAATATTTCACAGCAGGGCCCATTCCTGCGCTTAACAGTATAAATGCACAAAAAGACAAAAAACAGACATAAATGCGCATTCCCGCTACGTGAAGTGTGAATAGGGCCTAAAAGAGTAGTAAGAGCTACCTGAATCAGGCGCACGTATCCATACTAGTACCAAAACTGACACAAAGCTTTCATGAATTAGGGGCAGGCTGTGTTAAAGGAGCCATATTGCCAGAAAAGGTGTCCTTATTGTTTTACTAAATCCCCCAACCATGTATACTACACACCCCAATCCCAGAAATTTTTCTTAAAAACGGCACATCCTAAAGAAAAACAAACCATAGATTTATGACAAAATTTATTTTAGTTATCTCATTTTTGTTTTCTATAGAAATATACAGGTGTAAGAATATTAGCCTTCTACATTAACAAAAAAACTGCAGAAAGCAAAATGTAAAGTGAAGTACCTATAGTATAGCATCCAATCAGAATTAATCTTTTACTGGCCTGACTTTTTCAAAGTGCATTTTGATGGGTTGGCTTGGTTTAACATATAACTTGTTGCACTAATAAATAAATTCATACAAATAAGATTAAAAATACAAAATTTTATTTTGCATCTGCCTAGGAGAATGTCATATGAAATAGTTAATAGACCAGCCCAAGGACACTGATCCAAAGTGCAGAGATTACCGGTTCTATTACCGTAAAAACGAAACCAATACTTGTTGTGGGAAATACGAGTCAGAAAATTAGAAATGACTGAAGTACAAAATCCATGATTACGGTTGTCAGTAATATGCATTGTGCAATATTATGAAAATCAAATCAATCAAAATACATACTAGGCAGTGGCAGCCGCACATAAGGGGCACAGGGGCGCCACCCTCCTAATCCATGCGCCAGTCCCTAATCTCCATGCAGGGCACCGGATGCATGGATTTCAATGTTTTGTTTTTTTTAGCACATGATTAGAGCCTGAGGCTCTGATTGGTTTAAAAAGGGTTGGCTCGGGGCTCAGAGCAATGCACCTGGAGCCCACCCACTTATGTGACATTAGTAAATTAATATTTTCTAATTTTTCTTGCTTTTTGTCCCGGCCAATCAGGAAAGGTCCTGAGACCCGATTGGGCGGGAGTCCTAAGACTCACTTGGCCGGGAGTCCTAAGACCCGATTGGCCGGGAGGAGAATCGACCGCCAGGATTCGGGAGGACATGCAGGGGAGGAAGCCGGTGAAGCCACGACCTGAATGGGGTAAGTGCGGGGCTGACTGGCAGCCTGATGGGCGAGTGGCAATCACGCCAGCAATCGATCAAGTGACAGGGGGTATTGGATGTGGGGTGTCAGGGTGCCAGGTTGTTTGCTGCCCCCCCCCTAAAAAAAAAATTTAACACCAGCACACCACACAGCACTGCACACATCTACATACTAATGCAGGGGTAGGCAACCTTTTGAGTACAGTGTGCCGAAAAATGTTTTCAAAGAAATTGAGCGTGCCGATTTTATGTCAACTTCACACTCTCAATCACGAAAAGGATTCTTTATAAAGTAAATGCTTTAAACTACTTTAGTAGTAGTGAGAAATTAACATCCTGCACTCTCACGCCTCAGATCAGCCCCAATTCCTGCACCTTCACATCTCAGATCTGCCCCAATTCCTGCACTTTCACACCTCTGATCAGCCCCTATTCCTGCTCCTTCACACCTCAGATCAGCCCCAATTCCTGCACCTTCACACCTCTGATCAGCCCCACCTGCTCATATGTCTCACCACTTTACCACCCTGCACATCTGCCCCACCACTGTACTACCCTGCACATCTGCCCCATCACTGCACCACCCTGCTCTTCTGTCCCACCACTGTAACCCCCTGCTCATCTGCCCCACCAATGTACCCCCTTTCTCATCTGCCCCACCACTGTAACCCCCTGCACATCTGCCCCACCACTGTAACCCCCTGCACATCTGTCCCACCACTGTACTACCCTGCACATCTGCCCCACCACTGTACCCCCTGAACATCTGCCCCACCACTGTAGCCCCCTGCTCATCTGTCCCATCACTGTAACCCCCTGTACATCTGCCCCACCGCTGTACCCTCCTGCTCTTCTGTCCCACCTCTGAACCCCTTCTGTTCATTTTCCCCACCGCTGTACCCTCCTGCTCATCTGCTCCGCCGCTGTACCCTCTTCTCAGCTATGATATGCAGAGCGGTGAAAAAAAGCAGAGATGAGACACATCTACCTGTCCTGGCACACTCACCCTGCTGATCCACCTCTCGCATCCAACCCACTTGCTTGTATGTGATGTATGTGATGTCACATATAAGCATATGGAATGGATGCGCAATGATGAGCTCGGGCCAGGGGCATTTTGCTGAAAGCAGTGGGCCTGTGTGCAGGATCATAAGTTGGGCCCCTGCAGCTGAGGAAAAGTGTGGCGCAAAAGTTGGGTGTGATTTTCATTGCGCTGAATACTGGCTGTGGCTTAAAGGGACACAGAGTGCAGAGGTTCAGTAGTAAGTGACGCTAAGGTTCAGGAACTATTTCAACAAAATTCCCAGAAGCTCAACAGTAATTCCACAAACTATTACCTGATTGGGGTTTTCTCAATCACACTGAAATACTTCTTTCTGAGATTGGTAGTGGCAACCAAGCGAATCATCTTTCTCCAGATGGTGGACGGGGCTAGCAGGACTGTGATTGGCTTTAGCAGTGGTCAATAGGGATGAGTTTCGTGTTCGAGTCGAACCCATGTCCGACTCGAACATCGTCTGTTCACCCATTCGCCGAATTGCGAACGATATGGGCCGTTCGCGCCAAATTCAGGTGGCGCATCACGGCCCATAATTCACTGCGGCATCGCAGTGCATTGCTGGCTGATGATTGGCCAAGCATGCACTATGACCCACATGCTTGGCCAATCACAGCGCCGTCTGAACAGAGAGCCGTAATTGGCCAAAGCCAAGGAGGCTTTGGCCAATTATGGCTCAGGGGATTTAGTACACGCCCCACACTATATAAGGCCGCCTGCACGGCGGCCCTGTGTTGTTGTGTGTCGGCATTCATAGATAGAGAGAGAGAGAGAGAGACAGACAGTGTCATTTGATTTACATAGTTACATAGTTACATAGTAGGTGAGGTTGAAAAAAGACACAAGTCCATCAAGTCCAACCTATGTGTGTGATTATGTGTCAGTATTACATTACATATCCCTGTATATTGCGGTCATTCAGGTGATTATCCAATAGTTTCTTGAAGCTATCAATGCTCCCCGCTGAGACCACCGCCTGTGGAAGGGAATTCCACATCCTTGCCGCTCTTACAGTAAAGAACCCTCTACGTAGTTTAAGGTTAAACCTCTTTTCTTCTAATTGTAATGAGAGGCCACGAGTCTTATTAAACTCTCTTCTGCGAAAAAGTTTTATCCCTATTGTGGGGTCACCAGTACAGTATTTGTAAATTGAAATCATATCCCCTCTCAAGCGTCTCTTCTCCAGAGAGAATAAGTTCAGTGCTCGCAACCTTTCCTCATAACTAAGATCCTCCAGACCCTTTATTAGCTTTGTTGCCCTTCTTTGTACTCGCTCCATTTCCAGTACGTCCCTCCTGAGGACTGGTGCCCAGAACTGGACAGCATACTCCAGGTGCGGGCGGACCAGAGTCTTGTAGAGCGGGAGAATTATCGTTTTATCTCTGCAGTTGATCCCCCTTTTAATGCATGCCAATATTCTGTTTGCTTTATTAGCAGCAGCTTGGCATTGCATGCCATTGCTGAGCCTATCATCCACTAGGACCCCCAAGTCCTTTTCCATCCTAGATTCCCCCAGAGGTTCTCCCCCCCAGTGTATAGATTGCATTCATATTTTTGACACCCAAATGCATTATTTTACATTTTTCTACATTGAACCTCATTTGCCATGTAGTCGCCCACCCCATTAATTTGTTCAGGTCTTTTTGCAAGATTTCCACATCCTGCGGAGAAGTTATTGCCCTGCTTAGCTTAGTATCGTCTGCAAATACAGAGATGGGACTGTTTATCCCATCCTCCAGGTCGTTTATGAACAAATTAAATAGGATTGGTCCCAGCACAGAACCCTGGGGGACCCCACTACCCACCCCTGACCATTCTGAGTACTCCCCATTTATCACCACCCTCTGAACACGCCCTTGTAGCCAGTTTTCAATCCATGTACTCACCCTATGGTCCATGCCAACGCACCTTATTTTGTACAGTAAACGTTTATGGGGAACTGTGTCAAATGCTTTTGCAAAATCCAGATACACCACGTCTACGGGCCTTCCTTTATCTAGATGGCAACTCACCTCCTCATAGAAGGTTAATAGATTGGTTTGGCAAGAACGATTCTTCATGAATCCATGCTGATTACTGCTAATGATATCATTCTTATTACTAAAATCTTGTATATAGTCCCTTATCATCCCCTCCAAGAGTTTACATACTATTGATGTTAGACTAACTGGTCTGTAATTCCCAGGGATGTTTTTTGGGCCCTTTTTAAATATTGGTGCTACATTGGCTTTTCTCCAATCAGCTGGTACCATTCCAGTCAATAGACTGTCTGTAAAAATTAGGAACAACGGTCTGGCAATCACCTGACTGAGTTCCCTAAGTACCCTCGGATGCAAGCCATCTGGTCCCGGTGATTTATTAATGTTAAGTTTCTCAAGTCTAATTTTCATTCCGTCCTCTGTTAACCATGTAGGTGCTTCCTGTGTTGTGTCATGAGGATAAACACTGCAGTTTTGGTTACTGAAGCCCCCCGATTCACTCGTGAAGACTGAGGAGAAGAATAAATTCAATACCTTTGCCATCTCCCCATCCTTTGTAACCAGATGTCCTTCCTCATTCTTTATGGGGCCAATATGGTCTGTCCTCCCTTTTTTACTGTTTACATACTTAAAGAATTTCTTGGGATTTTTTTTGCTCTCCTCCGCTATGTGTCTTTCACACACATAAGTGTTTCACACACATAAGATTTAAGTTAGATAGATTAGGCAGGACAGTCAGTCAGTTAGCTGCACTTACAGTGTATTGTGTATATATATATATAAATATGCATCCCAGGTGTTTTATATATATATATATATATATATATATACACTGTATTCAGTTTAGCTAGATCCGTTCCTGTTATCTTCTTACTGACAGGCAGGCTTGTCTTGTTACAGTATTTACAGCTACCTGAAGAAAATTGCTGGTGTTCTTTTGATCCTATTAGTACCAGTCAGGCAGCTAGACTATTTACAGTTAGTGCAGTGCGTCCTGCTCACAGTGTTCAGCTAAAACTACAAGTTAGTGCGGTGCGTCCACCTCACAGTGTTCAGCTAAACCTACAAGTTAGTGCGATGCGTCCTGCTCACAGTGTTCATCTAAAACTACAAGTTAGTGCGGTGCGTCCACCTCACAGTGTTCAGCTAAACCTACAAGTCAGTGCGATGCGTCCTGCTCACAGTGTTCAGCTAAAACTACAAGTTAGTGCTGTGCGTCCTGCTCACAGTGTTCAGCTAAAACTACAAGTTAGTGGGGTGCGTCCTGCTCACAGTGTTCAGCTAAACCTACAAGTTAGTGTAGTGAGACCGCTGCACAGTGTTCATCTAAAGCTACAAGTTAGTGAGTGCGTCCTGCTCACAGTGTTCAGCTAAAACTACAAGTTAGTGGGGTGCGTCCTGCTCACAGTGTTCAGCTAAACCTACAAGTTAGTGTGGTGCGTCCACCTCACAGTGTTCAGCTAAACCTACAAGTTAGTGCGGTGCGTCCTGCTCACAGTGTTCAGCTAAAACTACAAGTTAGTGCTGTGCGTCCTGCTCACAGTGTTCAGCTAAAACTACAAGTTAGTGCTGTGCATCCTGCTCACAGTGTTCAGCTAAAAATACAAGTTAGTGTGGTGCGTCCACCTCACAGTGTTCAGCTAAACCTACAAGTTAGTGCGGTGCGTCCTGTTTACAGAGTTCAGCTAAAACTACAAGTTAGTGCTGTGCGTCCTGCTCACAGTGTTCAGCTAAAACTACATGTTAGTGCAGTGCGTCCACCTCACAGTGTTCAGCTAAACCTACAAGTTAGTGCGGTGCGTCCTGCTCACAGTGTTCAGCTAAAACTACATGTTAGTGCTGTGCGTCCTGCTCACAGTGTTCAGCTAAACCTACAAGTTAGTGCGGTGCATCCTGCTCACAGTGTTCAGCTAAAACTACAAGTTAGTGCTGTGCGTCCTGCTCACAGTGTTCAGCTAAAACTACAAGTTAGTGCGGTGCGTCCACCTCACAGTGTTCAGCTAAACCTACAAGTTAGTGCGGTGCGTCCTGCTCACAGTGTTCAGCTAAAACTACAAGTTAGTGTGGTGCGTCCACCTCACAGTGTTCAGCTAAACCTACAAGTTAGTGTAGTGAGACCTCTGCACAGTGTTCATCTAAAGCTACAGGTTAGTGGGGTGCGTCCTGCTCACAGTGTTCAGCTAAAACTACAAGTTAGTGTGGTGCGTCCACCTCACAGTGTTCAGCTAAACCTACAAGTTAGTGCGGTGCGTCTTGCTCACAGTGTTCAGCTAAAACTACAAGTTAGTGTGGTGCGTCCTGCTCACAGTGTTCAGTTAAAACTACAAGTTAGTGCTGTGCGTCCTGCTCACAGTGTTCAGCTAAAACTACAAGTTAGTGCTGTGCGTCCTGCTCACAGTGTTCAGCTAAACCTACAAGTTGGTGTAGTGAGACCTCTGCACAGTGTTCATCTCAAGCTACAAGTTAGTGCAGTGCGTCCTGCTCACAGTGTTCAGCTAAAACTACAAGTTAGTGTGGTGCGTCCACCTCACAGTGTTCAGCTAAACCTACAAGTTATTTTTTTGCGAGCTCTGCACAGTGTTCACTTAAAGCTACCTGTAGAAGGTTGGTGGTGTTTTCCTGATCCTATCACTACCGCAGGCAGCTAAAAAAGCTACAAGTTAGTTTTCTGCGAGCTCTGCACAGTGTTCAGCTAAAGCTACCTGTAGAAGGTTGGTGGTGTTCTCATACTACAGGCAGGCAGTTGATTTTGCTAGCTGCAGTATCAGCACATATATATGTGTATATATATATATATATATATATATATATATATATATATATATATATATCCCAGCTTAGTGCAGCTACAGGCCATTAGTATGTCTGGAAGGCCAAGAAGGAGAGGCAGACAGTCACAAGCCAATAAGAGAGGGCAAGCAGGCTCTGTGTCTAGTGCTGGTCATGGAGACGGTGCATCTTCATCAGCACGTGGCCGTGGGACACGGTTGGCCTTTTTTCCGGCAGCTGGCCATGTTGAGCCCCAACATGCGGAAGACTTGGTCGAGTGGATGATGAAGCCGTCCTCCTCCTCCTCATCCTCTCTCACCCATGCCCAGGGTACTTTGTCTGGCAAAGCAGCGGCCTCTTCCCTTGGCTCAATGTCATCAGTGACTCCTTCCCTAGCCCCACCATGTCCTCCTGAGGAGTCCCTCGAACTGTTTGACCACAGTGTTGGGTACATGCTCCAGGAGGATGCCCAGCGTTTGGAAGGCTCTGATGATGATACTGAGCTCGATGAAGGCAGTAACGTGAGCACGGACAGAGGGAGTGCCCAAGAAGGACAGCAATCTGGCAGTCATGATCCCCCTGCTGCAGCATACTGCCAGGTTTGCTCCAGTGATGAGGAGGGAGGGGATGATGAGGTCACTGACTCAACGTGGGTGCCTGATAGGAGAGAGGAGGAGGAGGAGGAGGCGGCACATCACCAACGAGGCAGGATGCCCTCCAGGGGCCAGCCTAAGGGCAGCACATTGACTGCATCACACCCCAAAGCTCCACATGTGCAGGGCGCTGCAGTCTCTGCGCGTTTTTCAAAAAGTTCTTTGGTGTGGGCCTTTTTTGAGATGAGTGCATCAGATCGC
This sequence comes from Lithobates clamitans, assembly GCA_037952925.1. Lineage (NCBI taxonomy): Eukaryota > Metazoa > Chordata > Amphibia > Anura > Ranidae > Lithobates > Lithobates clamitans. The sequence goes on along the minus strand of JBBGZY010000293.1, from coordinate 4,200,352 downwards.
ACCGCTGCTATTTGCAACATATGTCTCAAGTGTATCTCGCGTGGCCAAAACATCTCCCGCTTGGGTACCACATGCTTGACCAGACATATGTTGACCTGCCATGCAGTTCGTTGGCAAGCGTATCTAAAAGACCCACACCAAAGAACAAAGAGGACCTCTCCTTGCTCCTCATCAGCTGAGATCTCCAACCCCACTATACCTTCAGTCCTCTCTGAGACCTGCACTGAGAGGAATGAAGGTGTAGAATTAGGTGTGTCACAGCCAAGTACTTGTGGGCAATCTGCTTTTGGTACACCGACATCAGATTGTACCAGGCAAATTTCCTGCCCCAGCTGCTGCACCGCCGAAAGAAGTTTGCTCCCAGCCATCCACATGCCCAGCGGTTGAATGCTAGCTTGGCAAAATTGCTAGCACTTCAACTGCTGCCTTTTCAGTTGGTAGACTCTGCCCCCTTCCGTAAGTTTGTGGAATGTGTGGTTCCTCAGTGGCAGGTACCCAAATGCCACTTTTTCTCACGGAAGGCAATTCCGGCTCTCTACCGGCATGTGGAAGGCAATGTCCATGCCTCACTGGACAGGGCGGTTAGCGGTAAGGTGCATATTACCGCTGACTCATGGTCCAGCAGGCATGGACAGGGATGTTACCTAAGTTTCACGGTGCATTGGGTGACTCTGCTGGCAGCTGGGAAGGATGCAGGACAAGGTGCAGTAGTGTTGGAGGTTGTTCCGTCACCACGCCTCCAAAATGCTAATGATTGTGACACACCTCTCTCCTCCACTCCCTCCTCTTCTTCTTCCTCCATGGCCTCTTCCTGTGCTTTGTCCTCGGAACCAGCGGTGCTCTGTAGCCGTTCAAGGGGCTACGCAAGTATGCAGGCCAAAAGATGCCATGCGGTGCTTGAGCTGGTGTGCTTGGGGGACAGGAGCCACACTGGGGCAGAGGTTCTGTCAGCTCTGCAGGGGCAGGTTCAGAGGTGGTTGACGCCACGCCAACTTAAGGCAGGAATGGTGGTTTGCGACAATGGCACCAACCTCCTCTCTGCCCTCCGACAGGGACAAATGACCCATGTGCCCTGTTTGGCTCACGTCCTTAACTTGGTGGTGCAGCGGTTCTTGGGCAGGTACCCGGGCTTACAGGATGTCCTGAGGCAGGCCAGGAAAGTCTGTGTGCATTTCCGCCGGTCATATAATGCCAGTGCTCGGCTGGCGGACCTCCAAAAGGAGTTTAAAATGCCCAAGAACCGCCTAATCTGTGACATGCCCACCAGGTGGAACTCAACGTTGGCCATGCTGCAGTGGCTGCACATGCAGCAGAGGGCCATCAATGAGTACCTGTGCGACTATGGCACCAGGACAGGGTCAGGGGAGCTTGTTTTTTTTTCCCCACGCCAGTGGGTCATGATCAGGGATGCATGCACTGTCCTGTCACCATTTGAGGAGGCCACGAGGATGGTGAGCAGTGACAGTGCATGCTTCAGTGACACTGTCCCCCTTGTCCACCTGTTGGAGCACATGCTGCGTGGAATAATGGACAGGGCACTTGAGGCAGAACAGAGGCAGGAAGAGGAGGACTTCCTTAGCTCTCAAGGCCCCCTTTATCCAGACAGTGTTCCTTCGTGCCCGCCGATCACACAGGAAGAGGACGAGGAGGAGGAGGAGGAAGATTGTGTCAGTATGGAGGTGGAGCCTGGCACTCAGCATCAGCAGCAGTCTTTAAGAGATCAGTCCCAAGAAACACATGGACTTGTACGTGGCTGGGAGGAGGTGGCTGCGGATCATGTCGTCCTTAGTGACCCAGAGGACTCCGGACCGAATGCCTCAGCAAACCTACGCTGCATGGCCTCCCTGATCCTGCAAAGCCTGCGGAAGGACCCTCGTATTCGTGGTATCAAGGAGAAGGACCAATACTGGCTGGCAACCCTCCTTGATCCACGTTACAAGGTTAAGGTTGCGGACCTTATCTTGCCATCGCAGAGGGAGCAGAGGATGAAACATCTTCGGGAGGCCTTGCAGAAAGGTCTGTGCAACGCGTTCCCAGAGACTGGGAGGTTACAAACTCCTGTTTCTGGACAACGTGTTGCTGAGGCTTCGGTCAGTCAAAGAAGGAGCGGTGGAGAAGGTGGCTGTCTGACCGATGCGTTCAGACAATTTTTTGGTCCGCAGCCCCAAGGTATGATCGGTTCCAGCAACCATCGCTAGCGTCTGTTTTACATGGTGCAGGAATACCTAGGGGCAAGATCTGACTTGGACACCTTTCCCACCGAAAATCCTCTGGGTTACTGGGTCTTGAGGATGGATCACTGGCCAGAGCTTGCACAGTATGCAATTGAGCTACTGGCCTGTCCTGCATCCAGCGTTCTTTCGGAACGCACATTCAGTGCTGCTGGAGGCTTTGTAACTGATCACAGGGTGCGTCTGTCCACCGACTCGGTCGATCGACTGACCTTCATAAAAATGAATCAGTCTTGGATCACCACCAGCTACCAAGCACCTGATGCTGATGTAACCGAATATTTTTTTTTTAAATCTCAGATCCCTTCAAAGACTGCCTATGCTGATGCTGAGTGACTATCCTGTTATGCTGAGTAATTATCCTCTTCCTCCCCAATGATCATGCTGATAGCTTGTAAGAACATTTTTTGTTCTGGGCGTCGCCACCAGTGCCTCTGTGAGGGGTTGCAGTGTTGTGGCACCAGCACCAGTGCCTAAGGCCCAATTTTTCAGCCCCTGTTTAACAGGGGCGTGTAATTACATATTTTGATGCAATACTTTGCAGCAGGGCTCGTTCCTGCATTCCAACTAGAGTATCTGTGAGGGGTTGCAGTGTTGTGGCACCAGCACCAGTGCCTAAGGCCCAATTTTTCAGCCCCTGTTCAACAGGGACATGTAATTAGAATTCTTGATCTAATATTTCACAGCAGGGCCCGTTTCTGTGCCCACCAAGATTAACTGTGAGGACTTACAGTGTTGTGGCAACAGCACCACCACCACCATCACCAAAGGCCCAATTTTTCTGGCCCTGTTCAACAGGGGCATGTAATTACAATTCTTGATCTAATATTTCACAGCAGGGCCCTGTGATGGCTTACAGTGTTGAGGCCACAACAACACCTAAGGCCCAAATTTCTGCTGAGTATATAGGGCAGGCCCCTACTTTCAAACATCCAACTTACAAATGACTCCTACTTGCAAACGGAAGGAGACAACAGGAAGTGAGATGAAATCTATCCCATAGGAAGGGAAATTCTCTCCTGTAAGAGTTAATATGGGAAAAACTCTTCTCCTTTCCACTGATGCTTTATCACCAATCCTTGTTTCACTAAAAACCCCAAATTTTCAAAAAAGATTTGTCATTGGGACAAAAAGTGAGGTGAAATCTTCTGAAGAGGAGCACAGACAGCAAAACAAACGCCACAGGGGTGATAACCCTTCTCTATGTTTTCCAAAAAGCTTAAAAAAGAGATTTTTTGGCTGGAGCTACACTTTAAAAATGTACCAGTTCAAAATTACAAACTGATTCTACTTAACAACAAACATACAGTCCCTGTCTTGTTTGCACCGCCTGTATACTGCTGTTCAGAGTATATATGGCCTGGGGGAACCACACCTTTCCTTTTTTAATTTGGGTGCGGGGTTACCCTTAATATTCATACAAGACCCAAAGGGCCTGGTAATGTACTGGGGGGTACCCATGACTTTTGTCTTACTGATTTTCATCCATATTGCCAGGACCCGACATTACATTAAAGCCGCAAGCAGTTTTAAATGACTTTTATTCCTTTAAAAATGTCATTTTGTGCAGGGACTGTTCTAAGCACGGGAAACACATGCCACTTTACAGGCATACTATAGACACCCCCCAGGTACGATATTTAACCACTTCAATACCAGGCACTTAGACACCTTCCCGCCCAGGCCAATTTTCAGCTTTCAGCGCTGTCGCAATTTGAATGACAATTGCGCGGTCATGCTACACTGTACCCAAACAATTTTTTTATCATTTTGTTCCCACAAATAGAGCTTTCTTTTGGTGGTATTTGATCACCTCTGCGGTTTTTATTTTTTGCGCAACAAATAAAAAAAGACTAAAAATTTTGAAAAAAAACAAGTTTTTCTTTGTTTCTGTTAAAACTTTTTGTAAATAAGTATGTTTTCTTCTTCAATGATGGGCACTGATATGGCTGCACTGACGGGCACTGATACAGCGGCACTGATGGGCATCGATGAGGTGGCACCAATGAGGTGGCACTGATGAGGTGGCACTGACGGGCACTGATGATGGGCACTGTTAGGTGGCACTGATGGGCACTGTTAGGCGGCACTGATGGGCACTGATAGGTGGCACTGGTATGCGGCACTGATGGGCACTCATAGGTGGCACCGATGAGCACTTATAGGCGGCACTGATGGGCACTCATAGGTGGCATTGATGGTTACCTATGGGTGGCACCGATAGTTGGCACAGATGGGCACGGATGGGCACTAATAGATGGGCACTGATGGGCATGGATGGGCACTGACAGGTGGCACGAATGGACAGTGATGGGTGCCACTGATGACACTGGTTGTTTGCAGTGATGCCCCTAAGGGTGGCATTGCTGGGCATCACTGCAACATAATAGTGCCAATCAGTGCCCATTTGTGGGCACTGATTGGTACAGATTGGGCACACTGGGCACATGTGGATGGCCATGGGGTACATACCTGGTCATCCACATGTTGCCCCTTCCCTGGTGGTCCTAGTGGCGATCCCTGGTGGTCCAGTGTGGTGATCTGCGGGGGGGCTGCGCTGCTCCCGAAAAAACGGTAGTTTTTAAAAGTTTTTTTTGCATTGATACATGTCCCCTGGGGCAGGACCCAGGTCCCCAAACCCTTTTTAGGACAATACCATGAAAATTAGCCTTTAAAATGAGCACTTTTGATTTTGAACGTTTGAGTTCCATAGACGTCAATGGGGTTCTAACGTTCGTGCAAATTTTCGGTCCGTTCGCAGGTTCTGGTGTGAACCGAACGGGGCGGTGTTTGGCTCATCCCTAGTGGTCAATGACAGTCCTCCTCCTCCTGGAAACAGGGACTGCCCCCCTTAGCTGAACTGCACACAATCTCTTCCCCATCACAAAAGATGACGATCACAGCAAAGTTAGCGAACCAATCATTGTTTCCCATCTTTTACAATGTGTGGGGGCACAGTGCCTCCCCCTCAGTGCAGGTGCAGTGTGGGGAATTCTGAAGTTGGAATGCATTAGTGTCACACTGACACTTCCCTGCACTGATCTGCTTATGGGGAGGGAGTCGAGAGCCGGCAAAAGAGGCTTCAAGTGCTGCTGGCGGCACTAGTGCCGGGGGTTGCCTACTCCTGTACTAATGCTGTTACATCCTGCAAGTGTTCCCAGTTGGGTTGCCTTCCTGCTGGGATTGTTGTGTGTTGTCAGACTTAAATGACAATAGATTCCTCTGTGACCAAGCTGTCAATAGGTGGGGCAAAACATCAGGGGGCGTGGCCGGAGCAGCGCTGGCTGAGGCCATACACATCCATATCCACATCTAAAGCAGAGGACACAGTACACTAACTATAAATACTGCAGCTGCCTGCCTGTGGTACTAATAGGAACAGAAGAACACCAGCAATTGTCTTCAAGAAGCTTTAGGTGCACACCGTGCAGAGGACACAGTACACTAACTGTAAATACTGCAGCTGCCTACCTATGGTACTAAAAGGGTCAGAAGAACACCAGCAATTGTCTTCAGGTAGCTTTAGGTGCACACTTTGCAGAGGACACAGTACACTAACTGTAAATACTGCAGTTGCCTGCCAGTGGTATTAATAGGATCAGAACAACAGCAATTGTCTTCAGGTAGCTTTAGGTGCACATTGTGCAGATGACACAATACACTAACTGTAAATACTGCAGCTGCCTGCCTGTGGTACTAATAGGAACAGAAGAACACCAGCAATTGTCTTCAAGAAGCTTTAGGTGCACACCGTGCAGAGGACACAGTACACTAACTGTAAAAACTGCAGCTGCCTACCTATGGTATTAATGGGATCAGATCAACAGCAATTGTCTTCAGTTAGCTTTAGGTGCATACTGTGCAGAGGAAACAGTACACCAACTGTAAATACTGCAGTTGCCCATACCTCCCAACTTTTTGAGATGGGAATGAAGGACGCCTATCAACAAAAGTATGCAGGCATAGGACACACCCCTTGCCACGCCCCCTTAAAGGAGAATTGTACAAAAAAAACAAGATTTGTTAAACCCACAAGTGCTTTTTTACCACTACTATTCATTTATATTGGCTTTTGGAATTTACAAATGCAGCAATTTAGAGATCAGATGAAAGGTTTAACACTGGAAAACACCTTTTGATAGATAAAAAGTGCATTGTATATACATCTTTACAGATCAGACCAAAATGAGGGACAAATGAGGAGGAATGAGGGACAGAGGGACATTGCTCCAAATCAGGGACAGTCCCTCGTAATCAGGGACAGTTGGGAGCTATGCAGTTGCCTGCCTGTGGTATTAATAGGATCAGAACAACAGCAATTGTCTTCAAGTATCTTTAGGTGCACACTGTGCAGAGGACACAGTACACTAACTGTAAATACTGCAGCTGCCTGCCTGTGGTATTAATAGGATCAGAACAACAGCAATTGTCTTAAGGTAGCTTTAGGTGCACACTGTGCAGAGGACACAGTACACTAACTGTAAATACTGCAGCTGCCTGACTGGTCTTAATAGGATCAGAACACCAGCAATTGTCTTCAGATAGCTTTAGGTGCACACTGTGCAGAGGACACAGTACACTAACTGTAAATAATGCAGCTGCCTGCCTGTGGTATTAATAGGATCAGAACAACAGCAATTGTCTTCAGGTAGCTTTAGGTGCACAATGTGCAAAGGAGACACTAACTGTAAATACTGTAAAAACATCTGCCTGCCTGTCAGTATATTAGTAGGAGAATAACAGGAACGGATCTAGCTAAACTGAATACAGCGTATATATAATATAATATATAGATATATATATATATATATATATATATATATATATATATATATATATATATATATATATATTTACAACACCTAGGATGCATATATATACACAATACACTGTAATGCCGCGTACACACGATAAGACATTGATCGGACATTCTGACAACAAAATCCATGGAGTTTTCCGACGGATGTTGGCTCAAACTTGTTTTGCATACACACGGTCGCACAAAGTTGTCGGAATTTCCGATCGCCAAGAACGCGGTCATGTACACCACATATGACGAGACTAGAAAAGGGCAGGTCCGAACCAAGTGCGGCACCCTTTGGGCTCCTTTTGCTAATCTCATGTTAGTACAAGTTTGGTGAGAGACGATTCGCGCTTTTTTAGACTCGTGGCTTTCAAATCGTTTTCTGCTGTTCAGTTTGTGCTTGTGGGTTTGTATCTGGTCTTCAGTGCGTGCAGTGAGTTCGCATTGATTTATCATTGTGTTCTTGTTCATTCGTTACTGATTTTCAGGTCGCTCTTCACAGGCCTTGCTGTTCTTCAGTGCATTCTGTTACTTCGTTCTGAGCAGCAGACTGTTTTCTAGCCATGTTGCGTATACGTACTCCTCGTAGAGTTTGTGCTGTGCGGGGGCTTGGTGTTGGGGTCCTTACCTTGACACAAGTCCAGTCCATGAACAGGGTGGGGAGGAGTTCATGGACCAAGAATTGGTTGCTCCAGCGTGACCAGTTCTGTCATATGCCTTTGCTCCGTGAGATCCGTGAGAATAATCCTGAGGTTTTCAGGAACTTTCTCCGGATGACGGACCCCGTATTTCACCGTTTGTTGGCTTTGCTGACCCCCTATATCAGCAGGCAGGATACCTGCATGAGGCAAGCCATCACTCCGGAGCAGAGGTTAGTAGCCACCCTGCGGTACTTGGCGATGGGGAGAAGCCTGCAGGACCTCAAGTTCTCGACAGGCATCTCCCCCCAGGCTCTGGGGATCATTATCCCAGAGACCTGTTCTGCCATCATCCAGGTCCTGCAGAAGTAGTATATTAAGGTAAGAATTGTTATCCTTTGACATCACATTTTATTGTATTTAATGTTTGCTAATATATTGTATTTCTTTCCTCATTCCCTAATTACCATGATTGTAATATGCTGTGAATGTCCCCTTTGTCCTCATGCATGCTGTTTTTTTTTTGTTTGTTTTTTGTCCTTCATGCATATTTGCCTTCACTTACCTCCCCAGCATGGTCTCCTGGCCCTATAATAACCTCATGTAGTCACTTAACAATGTATTTTGTCAGCTCCATAGTAGTGCTGTACCCTAAACACCCCCTAAAATGTGGTAAATTGTGTTTTGTGCTTTAAATTCTGGCAGAGTGCCAGAGGCTTTTTTTTTGGTCCCCAAATCATTTGGAACCCTCCCTCCCCCCACTGCTAACTCAGCTGATACCAATCATGTATCTGCTGACTTTGAAAAACCCATACACACTATACCCACCTCTTTTGTGGTCAGATTTATGGATGAATTCCCCCAAGCATGTAGTGCAAGGGCCTGCCTGAATACTTTCAAATGGTACTGTTTAAAGTTTTTGGAACCTATTATTATCTTGATAGCTAATAGCAGAATGTAAAAATGTGCTAAAATGTGTACAGTGTGTATTTATATCTTTGTATTATGACACTTCTTACCTGTCCAGTGGGCTGCCAATAGTGTAAAGTAAGGAGGGGCTGACCAAAGTAATACACATTATTTAGGCATTCATCTCTCAATGAACTGGAGAGGGTTACCTGTCCAAAACATCTCCCCCCCCGTAAAATGTTAGAAATGGCCCATGAGAGGGGGGGGGGGGGAGGAATCTGATAGGTGGACCTTATACCTTTGTATTTAAAAACTCCCTAAAATAAATGTTATACTGATGTTGGCCAAGAATGTTTGTGTCTAATCTGCTTTCTATGTTTATGAGCAAAATGATTAATTTATTTTTCTTGTTTGACTCCACAGATTCCTTCCAACCCACAGGAATGGCAGACTGTGGCCTCCCACTTTGCCCAGCGGTGGGACTTTCCTAACTGCGGAGGAGCAATTGATGGGAAACACGTCCACATCGTCCCACCACCCAACTCGGGATCATACTATTACAACTACAAGGGGTTCAATAGTATTGTGATGTTGGCAGTGGTGTCGGCTACTTACGAGTTCCTGTATGTCGACGTGGGGAAGAATGGCCGGATGTCAGATGGTGGAGTCATCACCCAGACGGAGTTCTACAGTCGTCTCCAAAATGGCAGCTTGAACCTGCCACCTCCAGAAGACAATGTGGAAGGACTCCCATTCGTCTTCATTGCGGATGAAGCGTTTGCGCTGGGGGACCATCTTATGCGGCCATTCCCTATGAGGACCCTCACCCCGGACCAGAGGGTTTTTAATTACCGGCTGGCCAGAGCCAGAAGAGTGGTGGAGAACAAGTTTGGAATCATGGCCAGCCGGTTCCGCCTGTTTCTTACACCCATACACCTGGCGGAGTATAAACTAAATCATATCATCCTGGCGTGCTGTGTTCTACACAACTTTTTAAGGCGAAATTCTGCCAACTATGCTGCCTCAGTTGGGCCTGAAGCTGGAATTCATAATGAACAAACCCTGACGGTGCTTGAAAGTGGCCGTAATGGCTTGCCCCCCCTGAGTGCCCGCGAGGTCCGTCTTAGATACCTAGAATACTTTGCGGGTAGGGGGGCCATCAATATGCCAGACAATGTGTGAAACATTTTTAAAATAAAAAAATCATTTTAACTACTAAAATCTTTGGTGACATTTACTGCTTGTGTTTCTTTTAGCTGACCCTGACAGAAATGTGGGGAGTCCAGAAAATTGGGTGATTGTGTAACATTACAAAGCACTGTTGGGTGTTATTTACTAAAGGCAAAGACGCTTTGTACTACAAGTGTACTTGAGACTGCACTGAAACTGCACTTGTAGTGCAAAGTGGATTTGCCCTTAGGAAATAACTCCCATTGTCACAGAAAACACCAATTTTACCACAACAAAAGTTTTTGAGCATTGAAACAATAATCCACACATTCTTGATTAGCAATCTTTTTAATACCAGCAGAAACACATGTGCATTTATAAAAGGTTTTTAAAACAAACCAATATGTTTGTTGTATCACAATATTTTTGGTCACATTACTAAAAGTAGAAATGCCCATTTTAGGTCAAACAGGCATGTTTAAAACCAGCAAGAAAAACACAAATATGGAACTTACACAGTTCAACGTTTGTAGAAATTGAAGGCAATATCAGACATGAGTCTTTATAAACTGTGTTTGATATTGCATTCAGATGGGGTGAAGTCACCCCTGGAAAAGCCAAATTTTTAAGATGCACACAAATTGCAGAATGTCAACATGTGCTAGCTGCCATCATGGGGGATTAAGGGACCTGTTTTGGGGGTGCAACCCCTTCCTCTCAGCTACTTTATTATTGAGGATGGGGTTGCACCCCTCAAAACGCATTCATTGATCTCCCGTGATGGCAGATAGCACATGTTGACACACTGTGTGCATCCTCAAAATTTGGCTTTTCTCAAATATGTCAAAAAATAAGCGAAATTTTGAGATTACAAAAAGCACAAAAGAGGGAAGGGATCTGGAGGTGTTTCAAACTCGCCCTAAAACATCAATGATGTTCTTCATTTTTTTTTGAACATCATTGATGTTTTTCTGGATGTTTTCCAAGTCCCTTTTACACCCCATGATCTCCCCGATCAGGATCTGTGCACTTTCACTGGTGAAATGACCTGGATCCACAACATCACGATCACCTAAAAATATAGAAACAAAAACATACCATGTATTATAAATATGCCGGCATCCATCTCTTACCTGAGCCTGGGGTCACAGACACCTGTTGTGGTGACTATTTCTACCACGTCTCCCTCCTTCTCCTCTGCTTGTCTTTGGTGGATTTCACCTTCTCCCTGAGGTGGGGGGTCTCTGGTCTCCACGGGTGAGTGGTGTCCTCCGAGTCTTTTCTCCCCTATGTAAAAAAAATAGGTATACTTAGCACACAGATATTTGATGATAGAAAGAGGAATATGAAACATTGTTTGGAAGTGGGGTACAATTGTCAGTTTCAAGATGAAGAAATATTTTTTCTTGTGTCCCACACTAGTGCTCCAGCGTCCAGATGTGTAAACAGCTGCTGAGTGTCCTCTCCTTACACAGAATCTAGTTTGCATTACATTCTACTTACAAACACATCTAGACACCAAAATTATTTGAATAGAAATAGGCCAGAAAAAATGTCTTCAAATGCATATGGCCAAAACAATGGTGTTTTCTAGGCCTAACGAACAATGTTTCAGACGAACGAACAATGTGCCCATGAACATGAAAGTTGCCATTTTAAACTGTACAACAGTTAAGAAAAGCACATGGAGCAGCACGAACATAATAAAAAGAAAGAATAGGAACACAGCACAACTACTTACTTTTTTGCAGCACTCTCCTGATCCTTCTGTACTGCTCGTGCTCCCTTAATTTCAGGTCCGACCACCGCTTCCTGAGCTGATCCTTGGATCGTCGTACCCCAAAATTCCGGTGCAGACTTTTGACCACTTTCGCCATGATCTTGGCCTTTTTGACATTGGGGTTGGGGTAAGGTCCATACTTCCCGCCTTCTTCAGGATGTCGACCATCTCCAACATCTCCCCAAAGGACATTTGAGGCCTTAAATCGTCTCCTCCTGGATCTGGACGTTTCAGGCTCCGGGCTTTCCTCCTCCTCCTCGTTGGTGTAATTATCAGACACCATGAGCAGTGTATATAAAGCGTAACACGTGTGCGTCTTACATACGATCTATGAGCGGAGGAAGGAGTATCGGAGGCGCCGATTGTGATAACGAAGGTAAGATTTAAATTTTGGCCTATACTGCTTCTAAATTGAGGCCTGTATTTGTTTAGAAGATTTTAGGCTGACTTTAGAGTTTGTCTTGTGTTGTGTCTTGCAGTGAAAATGGATCTAGTCAATGATCATGACTTTATGCCAATCTTCATAGATATGTACAGGGAGCTGCCCTGTCTAAGGCAGATAAACCACCCTGAATATAAGAACCAAACAAAGAGGAAGGCAGCGCTGGATAATTTGCTGCAATTTGTGAAGCCGGTGATCCCCACTTTTTGACATTGGGGTTGGGGTAAGGTCCATACTTCCCGCCTTCTTCAGGATGTCGACCATCTCCAACATCTCCCCAAAGGACATTTGAGGCCTTAAATCGTCTCCTCCTGGATCTGGACGTTTCAGGCTCCGGGCTTTCCTCCTCCTCCTCGTTGGTGTAATTATCAGACACCTGCTCTGTCTTCGCCACGTGCTCTTCCCCACTGCGCCGAACGAGAAGGGGCGGGGAATAGACTAGAAAGAACGTCAGGGGCGGGCTGAGTTTCACGCATGAGCAGTGTATATAAAGCGTAACACGTGTGCGTCTGACGTACGATCTATGAGTGGAGGAAGGAGTATCGGAGGCGCCGATCGTGATAACGAAGGTAAGATTTAAATTTTGGCCTATACTGCTTCTAGATTGAGGCCTGTATTTGTTTAGAAGATTTTAGGCTGACATTAGGGTTTGTCTTGTGTTGTGTCTTGCAGTGAAAATGGATCTAGTCAATGATCATGACTTTATGCCAATCCTCATAGATATGTTCAGGGAGCTGCCCTGTCTATGGCAGATAAACCACCCTGAATATAAGAACCAAACAAAGAGGAAGGCAGCGCTGGATAATTTCCTGCAATTTGTGAAGCCGGTGATCCCCACGGCAGACATCACCTATTTGAAGGTTCTAATTGGTGGCATGAGGAGCACTTATCTAAGGGAGCGCAAGAAGGTCCAGGATTCCCAGACATCAGGAGCTGCAGCAGATGACATTTATGTACCCAGGCTGTGGTACTATGACAAACTGCATTTTCTGGCAGGTCAGACTGAACCCAGGCCAGCACTCTCCACTCTTCCTTCCACGCTTCCTTCCCCCCCAGCTGAGGCTTCTGACGTCCAACCTGGGCCTTCCAGGCAGTAACATGTGGAGGAGCCCAGGTTGTGCCAGGTATAGCATTCTTCTAAATATTGCTGGTTGTCCAATCAATGATATTAAATAGATATTAGTTTGGAGTACTAATTTATGATTGTGATTGATGATGCAAAAACTAAAACCATGTCCCTTTTTCATACACAGGGAAGTCTCAGCCAGGAGGTGGCCGGGCCAAGCAGGCTGCCTGATATCCAGGTCCCTCCCCTCCGCCTTCAAAGACAAAGTGGCAGGAAGAGGAGTAACCTGGAGGAGGCTGCCATAGGCCTCTTTTGGAAGGCTACAGAGGCCCTCAGAACACCCCACAGTGTGGAGGAGGACTTTGCTGCCATAACTGCTTGCAAAATGATGCAGATGGAGGAGGGCCAACGACTCCTATGTGAGTTTTTAATTTTGGAAGCTCTAAATAAGGGGTTGAGTGGCCAACTCACATGTGAAACCCACATTTGTCAGCTCACACATGGTCCTGCTCCTCCTCCTCCTCCTCCTCCAGGTCCTACTCCTACTCCTGCCACATCTCCAACACCAGAGCCACAGCCGGGAAGGAAGCGTGAAAGGAAGACCAGAGAGTGATGGCCTGGGTTCAGTCTGGTCTGGCAAAAGATGCAGGCTCTTGTATGACCACAGCCTGGGGACATACATGTCATCTGCTGCTTTCTTGATCTCTTGGACTTCTGGACCAGACTGCACTCCCTTAGATATGGACTCCTCAGTCACCAATTTTGCTGTAAAATCATTGATGTCTGCCCTGGGGGCAGGGCCGGTACAAGGCAGGGGCGGGAGGGGCCACTGCCCTGGGCGGAGTGTGGGAGGGGGCGTCAAAACACTGGAGCATCATGCTTTGTCTCAGCCGCTGTGATGCTAATTCTGTCCAAAAGCAGAGACTTGAGAATGTGCCCATACCTGCTGCAGGCTTCCCCGGACAGGCCAGAGACACTCTCCGGGGCACAGATCCCTGACAGGCTGGGCGGCCGGATCGGACAGTGAGAGCTCCTCTACAGGTGGGCGGAGCAGACTGAAGATAAGAAGCGCTGCCTGTTTTCCTCTCCCTAAAAGCAGGGGGATTCGTCAGTACACAGAGAGCGGGGGAGGGCTTGCCTGTCTTAATGCACAGGCACTTCTGCAAACTGCCCAGGGGTCCTTGGTGCATGGGGGAGAGCTTTGAAGTTTCCTCCCCGCAGTTTCTGGCAGTGGTGGTAACAGTTTCACTTTGGCTGTCTCTTTTGCTACAGTACAACAGTACAGGTGAGTTCTGTTATCTGTCTCTCTGATGTCTGCAATGCTCTCTCTCCCTCCCTGGCATCTTTCTCCCCTCCCTCAGTCACTATCCGGGCCGTCCAGCTCCCTGTCATCCTCACACAGATCCATTCATCTTTGCCTGTCACACACTGCTACTCAGTCTCAGATGGTTGTTATCTCTCCCCCCTCCCTTCTCTGTCTTTTCCTCTGCAGACACTTCACCTTCACACAGGTGTGTGTCCCAGGATCTACAAACATTACAAATGGCAGGAATCTCCCACCTTGCACCCCCCAACACACTGTCTCTTTACTAGTCAATAGAGATCACTCCCTCTCCCCTCCCTGCCAGACAGCCCATTTACTTTTTTTATACTCTGGCTATTTCTTACCAGCTGAGAGTATGCCCCATGCCCACCTCTGATTATTCCTCTCCAGTCCCCTTGACAGCCATCTATCTACCCTCCCTTCCCCCCCTTCCCTTCCCTTCCCCCCTGCCAGCACAAATCCTCCTCCTTTTTTATCCCTATACAGACCAGGATTCCCCCAGTCTCATTCCAGTTCTTCTCTACCCATCCCCCATCTCATACCCAGCCCCACTTTTACCCCCCTTCCTCTTTCTCCCCTACACCATGGTTCACATCCCCACCCCATTTTTTTCAGGGCTTAAGGAAGAACCCCGAGGCTGAGCATCTTACTACTGCTGCTTGTGTGGGTGAGATGTGTACTGTGTACTGCGCCAATCCCTGCTGACCCTCTTCTCCTATTCATCCCATGTGATTGGTGCAGTACACATCCCACCCGCACAAGCAGCAGCAGTAGTAGTAAGATGCTCCTCCTCGGGATCCTTCTTTAACCCCTGCAAATCACCAAAAGAGAGCCAGAAACTCTGAAGGGGAAGGAAGAGGGGAGTTGTCATTCCTGTTGTATATTTAGCCCAGTGACAGCCTGCCAGAATACATAGGATCTGTGACATCAGCTTCCCTGCACAGCTCTGCTTCAGGGGACCATATCTGTATTCTACATTACTGCCCCTATACTGTACCCTCTTGCCCCCTGTACTATGTCCGCTTACCCTCCCCCTGTACTGTCCCCCTCCTGCTCCCCCTGTACTTTTTCCTCCTAACCCCACCATACTGTACCTTCCTGCCCACCAACCCCCATACTGTACCCTCCTGCCCCCCCCCTGTACTGTGCTATCCTGCCCCCTCCCCCCATACTGTACCCTCCTGCGCCCCCTGTACTGTGCTATCCTGCCCCCTCCCCACACACTGTACCCTCCAGTTCCTCTGTAAGTTTATAAGTTTTGTTTTTGTGTATGCTAATAATGATTTTTGTGGTGGTGTATGGTTAGCAAAAATATTGTTTTGATATTTTTTAGGGGGGCCCTGTCAGGTAGGCTGTACGGGGCCCCATGATTTCTAACAGCAGCCCTGAATGCAGCCCAAATCCAGCAAAGTAAAAAAGTCCACCATTTCAATGCTGGGGGAAAACTTGTACTTGCTCCAGCCAGCTGCAGTGCTCTCCTCCCTCCACCCAAAGCCTCAGCATCATCATACAATACAAGAACATTAACCCCGTATGATATGATGAAGCTGGAGTGTGAACGCAGCCAATCACCATTCACCCAGGAGCTCCACAGGACCAGTCACAGCACTGGGAGAGCATACTGGAGCAAGGAATAAGGAATTTTTTTTTCCATGCTGGTGTCATATGGAAAACAAATAGGTTACTAAATTTACAAAAATTCTCATTAGACAGAATACAACTTCAGAAATGATATATTGTAATGTATTCTTTCTTTTCCAAGCATGGGCAGATTTTATTTTTCGTGCAAATACCATACTAATTGTATGAAAATCGTTCGTTCTGCTTTCTTACAAGAATTTTTTTGTGCTTCTTTTATGATAAATTCACATGAACTGTCATAAACAGCACTTGAAAGCTGTGTACTATTGATCAGATTATCAGAAAATCGCTCCAAATGCACTTGCTTTCATCCAGTGTTCTCATCATGTGTACTAGGCATTAATCCCATGCACAACCAGGGGGGGGCGCAGTTTGGCATGTTCGCCCTGGGCGCTGGATTACCTTGTCCCGGCACTGCCTGGGGGTCAAAGGCTTCGCCAATTTCAGCTGTTCCTCCAGCGTTTCCTTCCTCTTTGTTTGGTTCTGAGTCCTTAATAAAGGAATTTTTTTTCAATTATACTCGCCTATGTGTGTTTTCCTTCAAAAAGGACAGTTTGTTTGTGAGGAGGCAGGTACATTTCAAATATACAATGTGAAATTAACAAGGGACACCAAGCAACCTCCTTGAGATTAAATAATACAAGATAATAATGGTGTTGTGGTAACTTGACACACAAAACACACACAGAAATATTCTGGATGTAAAGTCCAAAAAAAAAATAAAAAATTAACAACACGATCAGGCTTGAAAACAATACAAACCAAAAAAAAAAATATATATCTTTTCTGCCAGATGTGACAAATTAAAATATATTGAGCGAATCCCGATAAATAATAAAGAAAGAAGTTTGTGAGAAGTCTGTGAATATGAGCAGCAAAACTACTTCATTCTTCTAGCATTATAAAGAAGAAGAGAGTGCGCTGTATTAAACAATTTAAAACATTGCAGTGTGACGAAAGTGCTGTATCCATTCCGAACGCTAATTTTACCAGACTGAGCTGTTCCGTCTCGGAATTTCTTCTGAGCATGCGTGGCACTTTGTGCGTGGGAATTGGCCACAAACGGTCGGAATTGACACAATCGGATTTTGTTGTCGGAAAATTTTATAGCCTGCTCTCAAACTTTGTGTGTCGGAAAATCCGATGGAAACGGTCCGATGGAGCCCACACACGGTCGGAATTTCCGACAATACGCTCCGATCGCACATTTTCCGCCGGAAAATCCTACCGTGTGTACAGGGCATAAGTGCAGCTAACTGACTCGGCTGCCTACTCTATCAAATGACACTGTCTCTCTGTCTATCTCTCTCCACCGCCGCAACTCACTACACAAGGCCGCCACGCAGGCGGCCTTATATAGTGTGGGGCGTGTACTAAACCCCCTGAGCCATAATTGGCTAAAGCCACCCTGGCTTTGGCTAATTACGGCTCTCTGTACAGACGGCGCTGTGATTGGCCAAGCATGTGGGTCATAGTGCATGCTTGGCCAATCATCAGCCAGCAACGCACTGCGATGCCGCAGTGAATTATGGGCCATGATGCGCTACTCGAATTTGTCGCGAACAGCCCATAACGTTCGCAATTCCACGAACGATCGAACATGCGATGTTCGAGTCGAACATGGGTTCGACTCAAGCTCATCCCTTGTCTCCACTGATGCTTTATTATCACCAATCCTTGTTTCCCTAAAAACCCCAAATTTTCTAAATCCAATTGTCATTAGTACAGAAAGTGAGGTGAAATCTTCTGAACAGGGGCACAGACAGCAGCACAAATGTTACAAGGGTGATGATAACCCTTCCCTATGTTATCCAAAAAGCTTAAAAATTGATTTTTTGGCTGGAGTTACACTTAAAAAATGTACCTGATCCAAATTACAAACAGATTCAACTTAAGAACAAACCTACAATCCCTGTCTTGTTTGGACCGCCTGTATACTGCTTTTCAGATTATATAGGGCCTGGGGGCCCCACGCCTTTTCTTTTTTTAATTTGGGTGTGGGGTTCCCCTTAATATCCATACAAGACCCAAAGGGCCTGGTAATGGGCTGGGGGGTTACTCATGCCGTTTTTCTCAATAACTTTCCTCCATATTGCCCTGACCCACCATTACATTACAGCCGCAAGCAGTTTTAACCACTTCCGGACCGCCGCACGCCGATGTACGTCCCTACTTTGGGGACGGATATCGTTGTTATGGCAGCAGCTAGCTGCCATAACCCCAGTATCCCCGTGTTCGGCTGGTGGTCTGGTACAAAATAAAAGTGGTCTCTGCGGCAGATTCGGTGCAAAATCACTTTTTTCGGAGGTGGGAGAGGCCCCCCTCCCGCCGCGATCCGGTGCCCTCCGCCACTTACCAGAGCCGTCGGCAGCGTCGGAGGCGATTGCATCTATCCCCTGGGCTGACATGGAGACGAGTGAGGGGAAGATGGCCCCCACCCGTCTCCATGACACTGCAGGGCGGAAGCGAGGTCAAAACATCTCTTCCGCCCATAGCTCTTAAAAAGGGCCAATTTATTTTGTTTATTTTTTTAAATGGCAAAATATTTTTTTTTATATTGCATTTTAGTGTAAATGAGATCTGAGGTCTTTTTGACCCCAGATCTCATATTTAAGAGGTCCTGTCATACTTTTTTTCTATTACAAGGGATGTTTACATTCCTTGTAATAGGAATAAAAGTGACACTTTTTTTAAAAAACAGTGTAAAAATAAAAAGGTAAAATAAATAAGGAAAAAAAATAAATTTAAAACGCACTCCATCCCGCCAAGCTCGCGTGCAGAAGCGAACGCATACGTTAATAGTGCCCGCATATGAAAACGGTGTTCAGACCACACATGTGAGGTATCGCCGTGATTGGTAGAGCGAGAGCAATAATTCTAGCCCTATACCTCCTCTGTAATGCAAAACATGCAACCGGTAGAATTTTTTAAAGGTCACCTATGGAGATTTTTAAGGGTAACAGTTTGTCGCCATTCCACGAGCGGGCGCAATTTTGAAGCGTGACATGTTGGGTATCAATTTACTCGGCGTAACATTATCTTTCAAAATATAAAAAAAAAAATTGGGCTAACTTTACTGTTGTCTTATTTTTTTAATTCAAAAAATGTATTTTTTTTAAAAAAAAAGTGCGCTTGTAAGCCCACTGCGCAAATACGGTGTGACAGAAAGTATTGCAAAATATTCTCTAGGATGTTAGAAAAAAAATGTACAATGTTTGGGGGTTCTAAGTAATTTTCTAGCAAAAAAAACTGTTTATAACTTGTAAACACCACATCTAAAAAAGAGGCCCGGTCTTAAAGTGGTTAAATGACTTTTATTCCTTTAGAAATGTCATTTGGTGCAGGGACTGTTCTAAACATGGGAAACACGTGCCACTTTACAGGCATACTATAGCCACCCCCCAGGTACGCTATTTAAAGGAATATTTCACTTTTATTTTTTCACTTTAAGCATCATTAAAATCACTGCTCCCGAAAAAACGTCCATTTTTAAAACTTTCTTTTGCATTGATACATGTCCCCTGGTGCAGGACCCGGGTCCTCAAACCCTTTTTAGGACAATAACTTGTATATTAGTCTTTAAAATTCGCACTTTTGATTTCTCACGTTCGAGTCCCATAGGCTTTAAAAGTGTTTGAATGTTCACGCAAACTTTCAGTCCGTTAGCATGTTCTGGATGCGAACCGAACCGGGGGGGAGGGGGGTGTTCGGCTCATCCCTATTATGCAATACAAGGTGGAGTACATACAGGAATGATGGGTTGAACCATTTCCCGTAACAAGGAATTTCGTTAATTGTCAGTTTAATTGTCAATTGTCAGAGGACTTAAAAATATGTTTAGATGTGACAGTTTAAGGCTAAGGCTCGATTCACACTAATCCGTTTTTTTATGCATTTTGCATTTTGCAGAAATACAGGGACATTTTTTAACATGGGTTCCTATGGGACATGTTCACATCAATGTATTTTTGTGCCTCTGCGTTTTTGGAAAGGGTCGGGGACTTCCCGCAAAATGAAGCGTTTTGCATGTAATAGAATTCAATGGACCCACATCCAAAACGCAAGTACCATGTTTTTACCGCGATTTTGCCACGATTAGTTTTTTTTTAATTTCTTTTTTTTTTACACTGTATATAGTTGGTTGCTAAGGAGGGGGCCGGGAAGCCGGCCGCCGTGTCCTTAACAACCGATGAGTCATCAGCTGTCAGCTGGTTTCCCACTCAATGTAAAAGAAAAATGCCGGCTAAAAAAAAAAATTTTTTTGCCCCCTTGTGACATTACCGCCCAGGGCATGATGGGTCCGTGACGTCCCAAGATGTTATATCTCTCCTGAAAAATGATCGACCATTGTATATATCAAAGAATTTTATCCAAACTAACAGGTCCTCTTTGAGGTCAGCTGTCAATCTGATATGCGAAAAAGGAGATTTCAGGCCGGACATAGCTACAGTGCCTTGCAAAATTATTCCCCCCTTGGCATTTTTTGAAGCAAGCAACAAATAGGACAAAATAACAGAAAAAGTCAATGTGCATAACTATTCACCCCCTAAAGTCAATACTTTGTAGAGCCACCTTTTGCAGCTATCACAGCTCCAAGTCGCTTTGGATAAGTCTCTTTGAGCTTGCTACAGCTTACCACTGGGATTTTTGCCCATTACTCCTTGCAAAACTGCTCCAGCTCCTTCAAGTTGGATGGATGTGAACAGCAATCTTTAAGTCTTACCACAGATTTTCTATTGGATTGAGGTCTGGGCTTTGACTAGGCCATTCCAACACATTTATATGTTTCCCCTTAAACCACTTTAACAGTGTTGCTTTAACAGTGTGTTTGGGGTCATTGTCCTGCTGGAAGGTGAACCTCCGTCCTAGCCTCAAATGACACACAGAGTGGTACAGGTTTTGCTCAAGAATATACCAGTATTTAGCGCAATCCATCTTTCCCTCAACTCTGACCAGTGTCCTATTCCTGACTGCTGAAAAACATCCCCACAGCATGATGCTGCCACCACCATGTTTCACTGTGGGGATGGTGTTCTTTGGGTGATGTGATGTGTCGTGTTTGCGCCAGACATAGCATTTTTTTGATGGCCAAAAAGTTCAATTTTAGTCTCACCAGACCAGAGCACCTTCCTCCATACATTTTGGGAGTCTCCCACATGCCTTTTTCGCAAACTCAAAACGCGCCATTTTGTTTTAAGCTGAAAGTGATGGCTTTCTTCTGGCCACTCTGCCATAAAGCCCAACTCTATGGAGCATACGGCTTATTGACGTCCTATGTACAGATACTCCACTCTCTGCTGTGGAACTCTGCAGCTCCTCCAGGGTTACCTTAGGTCTCTGTGCTGCCTCTCTGATTAATGCCCTCCTTGCCCGGTCCGTGAGTTTTGGTGTGAGGCTGTCTTTTTGCAGTTTTACTGTTGTGCCATGTTCTTTTCCATTTGGTTTAGTTGATGGTGCTCCTAGGGATCATCAAAGATTTGGATATTTTTTTATAACCTAACCCTGACTTGTACTTCTCAACATTGTCCCTTACTTGTTTGGAGAGTTCCTTGGTCTTCGTGGCAGTGTTTGGTTAGTGGTGCCTCTTGCTCAGGTGTTGCAACCTTTCAAAAAGGTGTGTATATGTAATGACAGATCATGTGACACTTAGATTGCACACAGGTGGACATCATTTCACTAATTATGTGACTTCTGAAGGTAATTGGTTGCACCAGAGCTTTTTATGGGCTTCATAACAAAGGGGGCTAATACATACGCACATGCCAATTATCAGTTTTTTATTTCTGAAAAATAGTTTTATGTATATATTTTACTAATTTTACTTCACCAACTTAGACTATTGTGTTCTGATCAATCACATATCATTCAGATAAAAAAAAAAAAAACATTGAACTAAAGGCTGTAATGTAACAAAATATATAAAAAGGCAGGGGGGGTGAATACTTTTGCAAGGCACTGTAATTATAATAATGAGGAGATACAGAATGTCCGCTTGATACAGAAAAAATATCATTTTACACAGTTGTGCTTAGCTTTAACCACTTGCCGACCAGGCCTTTTCTGAAACTTTTTGTTTAGAAGTTTTAACCGCTTGCCGACCGCCGCACGCCGATCTACGTCGGCAGAATGGCATGGGCAGGCAAAAGGGCGTACCTGTACATCCCTTTGAATTTGCTACCCAACGGGAGTAAACGCACAGCCGCGGGAGCGTGCCCACGGGTCCCGGGAACACGAAGTTCACCGGTGGTTCACGATTGCGGCAAGGAGAGGGAGAATGGGGAGATGCTAAAAATTATAATAAAAATGACAGAAATCTATCCCCTATTTTGTAGACGCTATAACTTTTGAACAAATCAATCAATATACATTTATTGCCATTTTTTTTTTACCAAAAATATGTAGAAGAATATGTATCGGCCTAAACTGTGGAAGAAATTTGTTTTTTTATATATTTTTTGGGGATATTTATTATAGCAAAAAGTAAAAAATATTGCTTTTAAAATTGTCACTCTTTTTTTGTTTATAGCACAAAAAATAAAAACCACAGAGGTGATCAAATACCACCAAAAGAAAGCTCTATTTCTGGGAAAAAAAGAACGTCAATTTTGTTTGGGTACAACATCGCACGACTGCGCAATTGTCAGGTAAAGCAACGCAGTGAGGAATCGCAAAAATTGCTCTGGTCAGGAAGGGGGTAAATTCTTCCCGGGCTGAAGTGGTTAATTAGTATTTTTTTCTAGAAAATTGCTTAGAACCCCCAAACATTTTATTTTTTATTTTTTATCAGAGACCCTAGAGAATAAAATGACGGTCGTTGCAATATTTTATGTCACACTGTATTTGAGCAGCGGTCTTTCAAACGCATTTTTTTGGAAAAAATACACTTTAATGAATCTTAAAAAACACAATAGTTATCCCAATTATTTCATATAATATGAAAGATGATGTTACACCGTGAAAATATATACCCAATATGTCATGCTTTAAAATTGCCTATGCTCGTGGAATGGCGACAAACTACGTTACTTAAAAATCTACATAGGCGACGCTTTAATATTTTTTACAGGTTACCAGTTTAGAGTTACAGAGGAGGTCTTGCACTAGAAGTATTGCTCTTGCTCTAACCACTGTGGTGATACCTCACATTTGTGGTGTGAACACCGTTTACATATGCAGGAGTGACTTAAATATGTGTTTGTTTCTGCGCATCAGCACGGAGGGATGAGGCGCTTTATTTATTTATTTTTTTTATATTTATTTTACTTTTTATTTTTACACTGACCCTTTATTTTTTTTTATCACTTCTTTTCCTATTACAAGGAATTTATTGAGAAACTTAGGGTCAAAAAGACTCCAGTTCTCTCGTTTATCTTTAAAAGCAAAAGAGAAAAAAAAAAAATTTTGACACTTGACACATGTCTTTAAGCCCAAGAACCAGAAGTGACGTCGGAGGTTGCTCCAGTCCTCCAAGGGCATAGAGCCAAGTGGGGGCTATCTTGCCCTCACTCGACTTCCTGCCTAGCCATCCGCCACATCAAATAGGTTCCCGGGCTTACCGATGGCTCCGGTAAGCTCGGAAACGACCAGGAAGCAGTGGGGGCACCTCTCCTGCCGCCTATAAAAGTGATCTTGCAGTGAATCCACCACTGGGATCACTTTTATCGGAAAGCCTTCTGCCTAACGAAAAATAGATACTGGGTTTATGGTATCTAGTTGCAGCCATAACCCCGATATTTAACATCAAATACATGACGTAAAAAAGTAACCTAAACAATAAAATACAGTAAACTCACAGTGGTTCTAACTGCTCACTATTTTATCCAAAACTAAAAAAAAGGTTTTGTCTTTAGTTATACTTAGTGGTGTCATCCTTTAGGTTATAGTATGTTGTCCGATGTTTGCAAGAGGTGCTCTCTGCTCTGTAGCTGGGCTGGCTCTCGTTAGTGCGAGTCAGCTGCTCTGTCATTGAGCTCACATCGAGCTCTATACTGCCACTTCTGACTGCTTCATGTATGTGCGCCCCTCGTGTGTGCTGTACAGCTCTGGTACGCCCCTGCCTTGCGATACTTGATATGTACTGTATCTAAGGTCTACATGTACACATAACACCCTATGCGTTAAAAATACATGGTTACTGTTCCATTTAAGGACCACTGTTGGACTGTATCGCTTTTGTTCCTTACTGAGCTACAAAATACTAAATACAAGAGACTGAGTGCCGGTTCACAAAGTCGCCCGACTCTGACGCCGCCCCGTAAAGCGCGACTTCAGTGCGGCTTGCACAACGGCTTCCGTATAGAAGTCAATGCAAGCCGCTCTGAAGACTTGAGTCGCTCCTATTAGAACAGTTCCATTGTACAGAATGGAGCACGATTTGTCAGGCGGCTAAGTCGTCTGATAGGTTACCCCTGTGTGAACCGGGTCTAAAGGTTGGCTGAATGGTCTCCCCCTCGCGACATCGCTTGTTCCCAGATGGGGTGTCCAAGGGTGTCAGATGATCCTCCTAACCTTGAACTCAACCACGGAAATGGATTGTCTACACGTTTGTTATTATTGTTTTTCCATTTCCATTTGAAAAAGTCAGTGCATGTA
The DNA here is from genome assembly GCA_037952925.1 of Lithobates clamitans. Lineage (NCBI taxonomy): Eukaryota > Metazoa > Chordata > Amphibia > Anura > Ranidae > Lithobates > Lithobates clamitans. Next base: position 4,175,755 of record JBBGZY010000293.1, on the reverse strand, counting down.
GACAGGAAATAACTGCAAGGGCTTACAGGAGATCAGCAGTGCTGATATGCAACAAAAGAATTAAAGAAAGGAAAAACTCTTTTATTTAAAACATTTTCTTTGACAAACCAAATGTCATTCAGTTAGGGCTAATGTAAACGAAGACCGTGGGGAAAACTGTCACACCTAAACATGTTTTTTTTAGTTCTCTTGCAAAACTGACAATTAAAGAACTTCCTTATTACGGGAAATGGTTCAACCCATCAATACTGTGTGTACTCCACCTTGTATTGCATAATGATAACTCAATATATTCCCCGGAAATCAAAGCTCAATCAGACCTCATCATGGCTCTACAGAAGATCATCGCTTTCTCCCTGCTCATTGGGGCTGTCAGCAGTAAGACTATAGACCGTTGTACTTTTATTGATGAGCTAGAGAAAATTCCAGATCTAATTGGCTATAAGGAATATACAGCGGGGGACTGTAAGTAACTTTCCACATATTTTGATTTCCATAGCTATTTTTGTTCTATAATTATAATAATGGAGGAGATATAGAATTTCAGCTTGATACAGAAAAAAATATAATTTGATGCAGTTGTGCTTTGCTTTAACCATTTGCCGACCAGGCTTTTCCTGGAACTTTTTGATTACAAGTTCTAAATTAGTATTTTTTGCTAGAAAATTGCTTAGAACCCCCAAACTTATTTTTTTAGCAGAGACCCTAGAGAATAAAATGGCTGTCGTTGCAATATTTTATGTCACACTGTATTTGAGCAGCGGTCTTTCAAACCCATTTTTTTTGGGAAAAAATACACTTTAATGAATTAAAAAAAACATAACACAATAGTTATCCCAATGATTTCATATAATGTGAAAGATAATGTTACGCCGAGTAAATAGATACCCAATATGTCATGTTTTAAAATTGCACATGCTCGTGGAATGGTGACAAACTACTTTACTTAAAAATCTCCATAGGCGATGCTTTAATATTTTTTACAGGTTACCAGTTTAGAGTTACAGAGGAGGTCTTGCCCTAGAAGTATTGCTCTTGCTCTAATGATTGTGGCGATACCTCACATGTGTGGTTTGAACACCGTTTATATATGCAGGAGTGACTGATGTATGTGTTCGCTTCAGCACGGAGGGATGAGGCGCTTTACTTTTTTTTTTTTCAGATTTATTTTATTTTTTATTTTTACACTGTCCCTTTATTTTTTTATCACTTCTATTTCTATTACAAGGAATTTATTGAGACCTGGGGTCAAAAAGACCCCAGTTCTCTCATTTACCCTTAAAAGCAAAAGAAAAAAAAAATTGACACTTGAAACATGTCTTTAAGCCCAGAAGTGACATTGGAGGTTGCTCCAGTCCTCCAAGGGCATAGAGCCAAGTGGGGGCCATCTTGCCCTCACTCGACTTCCTGCCTAACTATCGGCCCCATCAAATCGGTGACGGGCTTACCGACGGCTCCGGGGAGCAGTGGAGGGGGGTGGGGGGCACCTCTCCTGCCACCTATAAAAGGGATCTTGCGACAAATCCGCCACTGGGATCACTTTTATTGGAAAGCCGTCTGCCTACCGAAAAATAAGATACTGGGTTTACGGCATCTGCTGCAGCCATAACCCCGATATTTAACATCAAATACATGACGTAAAAAAGTACAATAAAATACAGTAAAGTCACAGTGGTTCTAACCGCTCACTATTTTATCCAAAACTAAAAAAAAAAAAAAATGTTTTGCCTTTAGTTATACTTAGTTGTGTCATATAGGTTAGGTTATATTGTGCTTTGGTTGATAAAACAGTTGGCATTTGTTTAACCACTTCAATACCAGGCACTTTTACCTCCTTCCTGCCCAGGCCACTTTTCAGCTTTCAGCGCTGTCGCATTTTGAATGACAATTGCGTGATCAGGCAATGCTGTATCCAGATTAAGTTTTTTTCATTGTTTTTTAGACAGACAGAGCTTTCTTTTGGTGGCATTAAATCACCACTGTGTTTTTAAGTTTGCTAAAAAAAAAAAAAAAAAACAACAGAAAAAGACCCAAAAGTTTTTTCTACGTCCTTAAGGTTTTTTTTTTTTTTTTTTAATTAACATATGATTTTTAAAGAGTTATTAAACCTAAAGCAGTTATTTTTTTATATTGCAACTTACCAATTCTTACTTGTGATGGCTGCATTAGTTTTCTTTTTTAGGCTTTCTTTCCTTTATTTTTACCTGTTGAACAGCCAGTAAGTCTGTTTTTAAAATGCACATGCTGTCCTGCAGATGTAACAGTTACAAGGTTGAGACAACCCATTTACCACTGACAGGGGTGCTTATAAATGATCAGCTTTTAGTTATTTGTGTAAAATCTTTATCTTTATCAAAACAAAAAGACACTTTTTGATGTAACAGTTTATAAAGTGTTATGCCGCGTACACGCGGTCGGACTTTTCAGCTACAAAAGTCCAACAGCCTGTCTGACAGACTTTCGACGGACTTTTGGCGGACTTTCTACGGACTTTATAGCGACCGGACTTGCCTACACACAATCACACCAAAGTCCGTCGGATTGGTACGTGATGACGTACGACCGGACTAAAATGAGGTAGTTGATAGCCAGTAGCCAATAGCTGCCCTAGCGTCTGTTTTTGTCCCTCGGACTAGCATACAGACGAGCGCATTTCTGGGTCCGGCGGAGTTACAATGTAAAGATTTGAAGCATGTTCCAAATCTAAAGTCCGTCAGATTGCGACTGGAAAAGTCCGCTGAAGGTCCGGTGAAGCCCACACACGATCGGATTGTCCGCCGGATTTGGTCCGTCGGCGTCCGTCAGACCAGTCCGGTCGAAAAGTCGAACCGTGTGTATGCGCCATTAGTTGTTGTTTAGCTTCAGTTTGTTAGTCCATCTAAATCTGCTATTCCATCTAAGGCCCGGTTCACACTGAGGAGAGTTCATTATGAATGCGATGCGTCAAAAACACTTTAAATTCGCACGTCATCCCTAAAGACATTGTTTTCAATGACGGTCGTTCACATACATGCGTTGCGATTCCTCTACGAATGCGATGCGATAAAAAAAAGGGTCTTGTGCGAGTTTACTGCGTTGCGTTGCAAATTTAGTCTCCATAGACATCAATGTAAATCGTTCTTGAATCGCATTGATGGTTCACATATGTGCAAATTCGTCACCTCCAGCTCCTCCTCCATACTCTCCACAAAAACCAGGAAGAGAACAGGAAGTTTAGGTTCCATTGGCCAGACAGAAATCGCAGTCACCTCCCAAAATGACAACTCATTCCAGTAGAATCGCAGTAAATTCGCAACAAACACGTAATGAATTCGCAAAGAAGATTCGCAACGCAATTGGGTCAAAATCGCGCTAAATTCACAACGCATCAGTGTGAACCGGGCCTTACACTCCCCTCTCCCCAGATTAACAATGCTGCTGTCCAAAGATACCCCTGTTCTCCTTCATTCAGAGTGAAGGTACTCTAATACAGGAGATGTGTTGCTGGTCAGATCACCAGGTGAAAAAATAAGGAAAAAAAAAAGCCTAAAAAAGAAAACGAATGCAGCCACCATCATGCAATGATTGGTAAACTGCAATAGATAAAATGTCTGGTTTTGTGTTTAATACACAATGATCAGAAATGGAAAGTTACCTGGCCAGCTTAGGCGCGTGCGCACAGGGTGTGCCAGGTGTGCCTGGGCACACCCTAATCACCCCGTGTGGTGCAGATTTCCCCTGTTAAGACCCCTAATATTTCACCAAAGACCCCTAAAGGCTCCAAAAATGTTTTAAGATAAAGTAAAAAATTGTAAAAAATAAAAACTACTGCAAGCAATCTCTTCCCTACTGACACCGTCAGCATATATACACATGCAAATGTGTTTGAGTTTTGGGGGTGCACACCCTAATGCAATAGGCTGCGCACACCTATGCTGGCCAGTAGATTCGGGATTATTAGTAGATAGGGCTCAACTAAAAAGTCCAACTCCAGCCAAGTATTATTATTTTTTATTATATGATAGAAAAAGTTTAGACCCATTGCCAGCTTTTTGTTACTGCCTGTTTCCTTGTTCCTGCAAAAAATAGCTGCCTGTGAGTTCTGTACCACAATCTTGAAACATTTCTGAGTCCACCTTCTGTTTTCTATGCACCACTGAAGCCTTGATGAAAGGAAGGAGGGTGAGAGAGTTGGGAAAATCTGGCCCAAAAAATACATTGGGTAACACACAGTTCATGCCTGAATAATTTTAGTGGATATATCTTTGGACTACATCTGTTTGATGTGACGTTCCTGTACTTCTTTCTCTGGTTCCATTTTGAAATGGCCTTGGAAGCACTTCTGTGCTTTATATGAGAGGTTCCTGTCCAGTGTCAAAACACTGTGCGTACCAACAACTCCACAACACCGCATGGTGGTGGAATTACCTTCAAGAGCCAACGCCATCTACCCATCTCTCCTTTGACCACTTCCGGGCCACCCACAGTATATATACGTCATTACTTTGACATTACATACAGTTTTTTTAAACTTTGGGCGATTCGGCGTTCGATAAAACTGGTCCCAGCGACAGATTCGCCATGGGATCACTTTTATAGGCAGCGGGAGAGGTGACCCGCCACTTCCCAGTTGTTTCCCCGCTTACCGGAGAGATCGGTAAAGGTGGAAATGATCCGATCCCCTGGATCGATGGGCGGGAAGTCAAGTGAGGGCAAGATGACCCCCACTCGACTTTATGTCATCACTTCCGTCTAATGGCCTTAAAGGGACATTTTTTTTTTGGTTAAGGTAGGTTTTGGTTTAAGGTAAAATTCCTTTTTTAGTTTTGCTTTTAAGTTTAAATGTGAGATCTGAGGTCTTTTTGACCCCAGATCTCACAATAAAGAGGACCTGTCATGCTTATTTCTATTACAAGGGATGTTTACATTCCTTGTAAAAGGAATAAAAGTGATACAAAAAAAATTAAAAAATAAAAGGGACAGTGTAAGAATAAAAAATGAAAGGTAAAATAAATAACAATAAGTAAAAAACATTTTTTTTTATAGCCCCCTGTCCCTCCGAGCTCGCGAGCAGAAGCGAACGCATACGTAAGTCGCGCCCACATATTCAAACCACACATGTGAGGTATTGCCACAATCGCAAGAGCAATACTTCTAGTACTAGACCACCTCTGTAACTCTGAACAGGTAACCTGTAAAAAATGTTAAAGTGTCGCCTATGGGGATTTTTAAGTACCGTTTGTCGCCATTCCACGAGTGTGCGCAATTTTGAAGCAAGACAGGTTGAGTATCTATTTACTCAGCGTAATGTCATCTTTCACATTATACAAAACAATTGGGCTAACTGTTTGTTTTTTTAATTCATGAAAGTGTATTTTTTCCCCAAAAAATTGCATTTGAAAGACTGCTGCGCAAATACAGTGTGACAAAAAATATTGCAACGACCGCCGTTTTATTCTCTAGGGTCTCTGCTAAAAAATATATATGTAAAAAATATATATTTGCGCTTATCCCAGAAAATTATATATATAGTGAAGGTGCTGCTGTTTAAGATAGCTAATAATATACAGTACAGTGGAACCTCAGATTGTGGGTAATGCGGTTAACGAGCATTTCGCAATACGAGCTATTATTTTTTAAAAATCCTGACTCGGTTTGGGAGTGTTGTCTCGCAAAACGAGCAGGATACAAGCCTCTGCGGTGTGCAGTACCGCATTTGGCCAGTGGTGCGGGGGCACCGGTGCCGTTCTGAGCCGTTCAGAGCTGCTCAGAAATACTCGGAAACACTCGAAAATACTCAGTTCCCGAGTGTTTCCGAGCCTTCCCAAGGGTTTCCAAGTGCATCCGAGCGGTCTCCGAGTATTTTCAAGTCGCTCCGGCACCCCCCACCTCTGGCCACATGCGGTATTGCAATAGAAGTCAACGTGGAACAAATTATCTTTGTTTACATTGACTTCTATAGGGAAACTTGCTTTGATATGCGAGTGCTTTCGATTACAAGCATTCTCCTGGAACGGATTATGCTCGTAATCCAAAGTTCCACTGTATGTAGAAAAATATAAGCGCGCAATCCAATAGTCAAATACTAATAATGTGAATACAAAAGATTTAAAAACAATAAATGTCCATTAAGAAACTACAAATAAAAAAAGAAATAAATTACCATATAAAAGTCCAACAAGTGTTCCAAAAAATAGTGAAAAAAAATAGTGTTCACTCGGTGCTTCTCTTTCATACAATATCAGCGACGCTCGCTTACCAGAACAGTTGGATCTCAAATTATAGAGATCTATTGCGCTCATGCAAATGTCAGCCAACACGGATAATCCTCTCCCCAGACTCCTCCAAACACTGCTCCTCTCCAATTGGACTGGCTGTTAAATGAAGGATCTCTCGTAGATATGGATCATCTGTCTCCGGGTTGTCTCAGGTACATAGGATAACAGAAGGAAGAGGCTTCATGGTGTAGTACTTCAAATGTATATTTATTGTAAAATATGTAGCACATACATTCAGGAAAATGGTGAAAATCACAGTGGTAATACAGCCGTGGATCTTGCCAACAGGCTGATATTTGGTGATGTCAAGGAATGCTGCTCCACCCATCACGTTTCCCCATAAGAGGCTTCAGCTGGGACTGGAGGCTCTTCCCAGATGTCACACAACACCACCAAATACTCATTGAGCAGGAGAGACACTGGATGAACCATTCCAGGCTCTTCCTGTGCCGTGTCATTCAGTTCAAATAAACTTTTTTTCTAATCAACAAAATTATCTAAAAGATACTGATAAAAGACACATATGCTACTACAGCAGTATATGATTATGTCCTACCTAAAATTCATATAGAATTCAATATATAATATATTATCAATTAGTTACCATAAAAATTATACATTTTTACAGAAAAACAGAATACATTTTATATATTCCCAAACCTATACATAAATAATCCGAACCAATAAATAAGGGAACATATAAAATAATGAATTCATAAGAAGATATATAATTCCCCAAAAAAGGGGAGAGGGCAAACAAAGGTGAAATTGTCACCCCGATTCCCTTCACATTTAAGAAGTTATTTTCGTTAGTGATAATATACCGTATATACTCGAGTATAAGTCGAATTTTTCAGCACATTTTTTTGTGCTGAAAGTGCCCCCCTCGACTTATACTCGAGTCAAGCACTTTTCTGCATTAAAAAATTTCATTTTCCGAACCGACTTTGGGGCCCCGTATCTCAGGGCCACTTGGTGCTAGAAACCCCAAATTTAGTATGCAAAACCACTGGACCTAGTACCACAACATATCCAAAGCAGAAGTTCCTAGCACTAAGTGGCCCCGAGATACGGGGCCCCAAAATCGGTTCGGAAAATGTCATTCTCTGCTGCATAAAAGTGCTTGACATTTTCTGAACCGATTTTGGGGCCCCATATCTCAGGGCCACTTGGTGCTAGGAACCCCAAATTTGGTGTGCGAACCCAGTGGACCTGGTACCATAACATATCCAAAGCTTGGGTTCCTAGCACCAAGTGACCCTGAGATACGGGGCCCCAAACCTGGTTCGGAAAATGTCATTCTCTGCTGCAGAAAAGTGCTTGACATTTTCTGAACTGATTTTTGGGGCCCTGTATCTCGTGGCCACTTGGTGCTAGAAACCCCAGCTTTGGAAATTTTATGGTGCTAGTTCCACTGGGTTTGCACACCAAATTTGGGGTTCTTCGCACTAAGTGGCCCCGAGATACGGGGCCCCAAATTCGGTCAACTGTGTCTATCTGCAGCAATGTCATTTCGGGACCCTTTGGGTTCAGAGACCCCAAATTTTGGCTGCAGCTAGGGGGCATCTAGGAACCCTTAACTACGAGTTTGAAGTTCAGGGGACCTATGGCTGCAAATGGGCACAGTGAGGCATGCAAATGGGCACAGTGATGCTGCAAATGGGCATCGTTGACCCTCGTTTCCACTTACAGTAGCTGTGCATTTCTCACCCTCGTCTTATACTCGGGTCAATAAGTTTTTCCCATTTTTTTTGTGGTAAATTAGGGCCTCGACTTATACTCGGAACGACTTATACTCGAGTATATACGGTATATGTCGTTATAAGCCAGGAAAAAAAAAGCATACAGTAATTTCCAATCCAATTAACCATACCACTCATCTAAACTATGACTTATGAATGCATCTCACTGAATTGTACATAAATTGTGATGACGTGTACTATTTCCGTAATAGTCCTAGTTATTAGTAATGAATAATAATACTTCTAGGATATTATTTTTTAAAATTCTAAATATTTAAATTATAAAAATGTAAACAAAAGCAAAAATTATGAAGACCAAAAGAAGAAGTACATAATAGGCTCGATGACTCTTCAGCCCCTTATTATTATTATACAGGATTTATATAGCGCCAACAGTTTGCGCAGCGCTTAACAAAATGAAGGCAGACATTACAGTTACATTACAATTTGGCACAAGAGGAATCAGAGGGCCCTGCTCATGTAATAGCTGTGGGGATGAGCTGATGAAGGAAGTAAAACAGTTTATTAGTTAGAAGCAGGATAGGCTTCTTTAAAGGGAAGGGTTTTCAGGGATCGTCTAAAGATGGGTAAATTAGGGGACAGTAGGACAGATTGGGATAGGGGGTTCCAAAGGATGGGAGAAGCTCTGGAGAAATCCTGGATGCGAGTATGGGAGGAGGTGACAAGGGAGCTAGAGAGCAGGAGGTCTTGGGAGGACCAAAGAGAGCACCTTGGTTGGTATTTTAGGACTAGGTTAGTGATATAGCTGGGGGCAGAGTTATGGATGGCTTTGTAAATGATTGTTAGTACTGAATTTTATTTGTTGGGTGAGTGTAAGCCAGTGGAGGGATTGGCAGAGAGGGATGGAGGACACTGAATGGATGGTAAGATGGAGTCTTGCAGTGGCATTCATTATGGACTGAAGGGGGGATAGTCCATGTAAACGTAATCCAATGAGGGAGTTGCAGTAGTCGAGGCGAGAGATAACCAGGAAGTGAATAAGAAGCTTGGTGGTGTCATTAGTTAAAAAGGGGCGTATTCAAGGCGGCATGTTTGGACAGGGATTGGATATGGGCCTGAAAGGACAGTTCAGAGTCTAAGGTTACCCCTAGCACCCTGGCATGTGGGGACGGACTGATAGATGTGCCATTGATCTTGATAGAGAAGTCAGGGGAAGGGGCACATGGGGGAGGAAATATTAAGTGCTTGGTTTTAGATAGATTGAGGATGTAGGTTGACATCCAGGCTGATATGTCTGTAAATCAGTGATGCGTGAGGAGACTGATGTGGTGAGCTGAGGGGCCGAGAGATAGATTTGGGTGTCATCGGCATATAAATGGTAGTAGAAGCCATGGGAGGCTATCCGCTGACCCAGGGGGGACGTGTAGATAGAGAATAGTAGAAGTCCAAGGACAGAACCTTGGGTGGGCCCCAATGGTAAGAGGAGTTGGAGAGGAGGAAGTGGAGTTGTAAGAAGCGGAAAGGTCCAAGAGTAAGAGTATGGAATAATGACCGTTGGTTTTGGCTGTTAGTAAGTTGTTTGTGAGTTTTGGGAGGGCAGTTTCTGTGGAGTGCTGTGGGGGAAATCCAGACTGAAGGGGATCAAGAAGGTTATTCTCAATGAGGTGGTCGCTCGGTCAGTTGTAGACTAAGCATTTAAGGAGTTTGGAGGCAAAAGGAATAAAGAGATGGGTCTCAGGTTGTTAAGATTGGTGGGGTCCAGTGAGGCTTTTTTTGGTATGTGAGTGACTAGCGCATCTTTTAGAGGGTTGGGGAAGATGCCAGTAGAGACGGTGACTGTAGTATTTGAGAATGAAAAGGGTCTATGGGGCAGGAGATTAGGTGGGCATTAGAAAAAAGTTTAGTGACTTCCTCTATAGTAGTTGGGTTAAAAGAGGAAAGTATTGATTGTGCAGGAGGACAAGGAGTGTAAAGTGAGGGAGATATCTGTAGAGTGGAGATCTCAAGACAAATTGTCTCAATCTTATTTTTAAAGTGATAAGCAATCTCCTGGGCAGTAAGTTAGTGGGTGGAGGTAATAGAGGACAAAGTAAAGCAGTAAAGGTAGAAAAGAGTTGACGAGGACTGTGTGAGAGGGTGTTAATGAGAGTGATAAAGTAGGTCTGTTTGGCAGTGTGGGGTCAGGAATGGTATTTTTGGAGGACAGATTTATATTGGCTGAAATCTTGCTGTGACTTAGTCTTATGCCACAGATGCTCAAGAGCCCGGCTACGTTTTTTGAGGCTTCTGGTATTTTCTGTCTACCAGGGTTGTAGTGATCGGGGCCGCCTGAATATGTGTGTAGTGAGTGGGGCCAAGGTATCCAGGGTGGATGACAGTGAACTGTTGTAGAGAGAAGTGGCCAGGTTGGGGCAGGACTAGGATGATATTTTATCATAGAGACAATCTGTAGCAGAAAAAAGAAGAGAAGGGTTAAGATGGTGAAGGATTCTACTGGTAATAGTTCGGTAGTTGGAGGGCAAGGTGGAGGAAGATAAGGAGAGAGTGAAACTAATAAGGTGTTGATTAGAAAGAGGAAAAGGAATGTTGGAGAGGTTGTGCGGAGTGCATAGAAAGGAGAATAGGAGGTCAAGACAGTTGCCAACAGAGTAAGTAGAAGCGTGTGTGCATTGTTTTAGGTCAAAAGAGGAGGTTAGGCTCAGCAAGATTAACAGGGATGTTGAAGTCACACAGAATGATTGTTGGAATTTCAGAAGAGAGAAAGTAGGGTAGCCAGGCAGAGAAGTCATCAAGGAAGCTTGATACCGGTCCAGGAGGCCGATAGATCACAGCAGTTCTCAATGAAACTGGAGAAGATAGACGAATACAGTGAGCTTCAAATGAGGAAAGGGACAGGGAGGGGGGTGAATGAAGAACCTGAAAAGTGCTTTGAGGGGATAGGAGGATTCCAACACCACCTCCTTTCCACCCACGAGGCCTGGGAGAGTCCACGGGAGGCCACCATAGGAGAGGGCAGCAGGAGTCAGATTCTTGAATCCAGGTCTCAGTAATTTCAAGTAGGTTCAGGGAGTTTGTGATAAATAGGTCATGGATGGTGATGAGTTTGTTACAAACAGAGCAGGCATTCCAAAGGGCACAGGAGAAGGGGAGGCTGGTTCTAGGCAGAAGAGGAATAGAAATTAGATTGTGTGGATTGCGGCTACTACCAGAGGATAGGGGGTGCCGGGTATGTTGGCCGAAGGTAAATGATGGTGGTCCAGGATTTGGGGAAATATCTCCAGAAGTTAAGAGAAGCAGAAGGGTGAGAGAGGTGATATGGGAGTGTGACTTATCTGGAGGGACACATCCCAGTGTTCTGGAGGTTTTATTGGTATATGGGTTCAGAATTAGCAGGAGCTGATTCATGCAGTAATAAGGTAAAGACAGGAGTGAATATATATATATATATTTGTATATAAATATATATAAAAGCTGTAGGGTGGAGAAGATGGGTGAAATAGAGAGAATTTAAAGGGATGATGCAACTGTGAGAAGGAAAAGTAGGGACTGCATGATACAGAGTGGTGAGATTGAGAGGTAGCCTGGATGAGAGATGAAAAAGTTTGATGTGGAATCAGGTCACCTGTAGTTTGTTCAGTGTTCTGCAGTAGTCTGTTGTGGATTTTCAGCTTTGTGCATTTGCTGAAGTGCTGAGCTGAAATGTAATACTTAATCCAATATTAATACTTTATTCAAGATATTAGTTGCCAATGCAATCCCTTCCTGTGCAAACCCCTGGCTGTGCATCTCCTAGAGAATTTATACTGAGTTTGGGTGGGGGTATTGCCAATGAATTAGTCAGGATTGCATAGGAACACTTGGCTAACAGAACAAATTTCTCACACCAAAGGCAGACTACAAAACACAGCAAGAGAGCAGAAGGGTCACGGTTATAAAGATAAGAACAGCTCATAATTTAGGTATAGACAATAAGAAAGCAAAATAAATATCACAGTGATATGGACAAATGTAAAGAATTTGACGGCAGCATAGATTACCATTAAGCACATTTAAAACAATGAATCAGTTGCAATGAAGTTAAAGGTGGAATTTGAAGGCAGCCCATCATGTTTTACTAAAAAATTCTACCCATTTTAAATGACACTATCAATTATCTATATAGCAATTAATGTCTCATTCCACATTGAGGCCCAGGGGACTATATGACTAAGTCATATATCCACAGGGTTTCTTGAGGTTGTTACCCCTCCAATGTGGAGTATATTTTTCTATAGCTATCACCTGGAGGAGAGATGAATTCCTACCATGATGGTATCGAAAATGCTTGGATACGCTATATACGCTTTACGAATGTTGGCTAGATGTTCCCCTATTTTAACATTTAGTGCACATGGTCCTGCCCACATACTGAAGACCACACGAGCATCTAACCAAGTAAATAACCTCTATAGTGCCACAGGTTATGAAATCTTCAGTGTTATATACCCTAGAGGTAACATGTGAAGTGAACTTAGAAGTTATAATAGTCCTAGAGTTTTTACAAACTTTACACCTTTTGCAGGGGAAAAAGCCTTTTGAAGCGGTGTTCCGCCCAAAAATTAAAAGCTAGCTGCTACACATACTGTAGCTGCTGGCTTTTAACAATGGGATACTTACCTATCCTGGAGTCCAGTGATGACGGCACCACAGCTGATGTTTCCATCAGCTGTCAGGTGCTGCCGCCACCATTGCAGGTGAGGGTACCCGGCAGTGTAGTCTTACGGCTTCACGCCGGGAACCCTCCTGCTGGCCCAGAGACAGGGAGAGGAGGAAGGAGTAGGAGGGAGCCCCATGGTAATGTCACGGGTCGCAGCCCGGGCTCATGGAAGTGGGAACAGGATACCTGTCAAAGACAGGTATCCTGTCCCCCCTCCCCCCAAAAGGTGCCAATTGTGGCACCGGAGGAGGAGAGGAGAAAAATGAGTGGAAGTTCCACTTTTGGGTGGAACTCTGCTTTAGGTTCCCAAACATACTAATTTTTGGTTGAGGGTCTATTGTACTTGGCGCTAAAACATCTTTTAGAGTTTGTTTTTCTATAGATGTGTAGTGGGCACCTACTTTTAAGTATATGACCTTTTTGCTAGGTTATAGTTTCAGGTAAATTTAGGCAGGCTTGTACCATTACAGCCTGTTTGTTCATTTGGGATTTGAGTGGCAGGTGGTTTGTATGCGAGTCTCGGCCAATCATTAATTTCTTTGGTAATGCCCCGGGACTCTCATATAAAAGCCTGATCACATGGTCAGTGAGGAGTTTCCTGTTCGAGCTTGGAGAAGCCAGCCTGGTTCCCGGAGGGGAGAGGCCCCCCCTCCGGGGAGCCAACGGAGCCCCCCCTTGCAAGGAGGGTGGGGAACCGGCATCCGTAGAGGAGTAGATGACACCGTATAGCATGTAGTCGCTGGTGTCGTTGGCCGCCCCTGTGGGGAAGGGAGCGTGCCAGAAAAGCAGAAAGGGAACAAAGAATGATTACGGAAGAAGTAGCGACAAAGCGAAAGGAAACTGGGCGATCGATTGTTTATGAGTGGCACATGGACTATTGATCACGTGAGTGAAAGCCCAAGGGAAGGGTACTGCCAGAGGCTGTGGGATGTTGGTACGCAAGTCAGTGAGACAGGCGGTGATGGCCTGTGACTTTGGGTTCAGCAATGCCCCGGGATTCCAATCAGTCAAGCGGGAGGAGTTATTCGGAGTGACTTTTCTTTAGCTCAACTTGGAAGTACCATGCAGATGGGAAGTAGTGGTAAAAAGGTAGCGGTAAAGCTGCAAGCACACATATAGAGAAACAGACTGTTCTTGAAAAGCTCTGCAGATGAAGAAGTTAGAGTGACTCTTTATCGATTATTCTCTATCAAATCTACTTCCATCTTCCCTGATTGAAGAAATTGCATAAAGTGACTTCTTATTATCCACAATGATTCTAGATCCTTGTGGCAGTGAGAAGATGATAAAGCAACAAAAGAGCATCTCAAAAGAAATCCTTCTCCTATCCCAGTTCATGTTACTTAATAAAGCAAGAGAAAAATGCAATATGGACTGTTTCTGATTTTATGGGCTGTGATGGGTCAGGTGGTAAACGTGAATTACGGATATAACAATTAATCAGCCGCTCCTTCGGGGGTAAGCGCTACAGATGACATTAGGTTTTTCTGGGAGTTTGGGTCCCAAGATCTTATAATTTTTTAAAACATGCCAGTGTTTTTTAATGATTTTATTAACCCATTAATGCTGCGAGGAGAAAGGTAGTTATAAAGGCTCATTCAAACTTGTTATTATAATGCCCTGTACACACGGTCGGATTTTGAGACGGAAAATGTGTGATCGGACCTTGTTGTCGGAAATTCCGACCGTGTGTGGGCTCCATCACACATTTTCCATCGGATTTTCCGACAAACAAAATTTGAGAGCAGGCTATAAAATTTTCCGACAACAAAATCTGTTGTCGGAAATTCCGATCGTGTGTACACAAATCCGACGCACAAAGTGCCACGCATGCTCAGAATAAATAAAGAGATGAAAGCTATTGGCCACTGCCCCGTTTATAGTCCCGACGTACGTGTTTTACGTCACCGCGTTCAGAACGATCGGATTTTCCGACAACTTTGTGTGACCGTGTGTATGCAAGACAAGTTTGAGCCAACATCAGTTGGAAAAAATCCTAGGATTTTCTTGTCGGAATGTCCGATCAATGTCCGACCGTGTGTACGGGGCATTAGTCTGTTCTCTGTTTTTTGGGGTCAAAAATCTTTCTCTATTTATGACAGAATCTCTGGCTGATACCCCTTTTCTATAAACCTATCTTTTAATACATTATTATTACTATTATTATACAGGTTTTATATAGGACCAACAGTTTGCGCAGCGCTTTACAACATGAACATTAGCTTGGAATTTAAAGTCATCCATTTTAGAGCAATTTCTTCTGATACCTTGAAACTGACCCTTTGGTATGGCTCTCAGCCAATTAGAGTGGTGGCAACTATATAATGAAATAAATACATTCCTACCAGTGGACTTAAAATGTGTTTTAGTTAGTCATTGACCCTGGTCCTTAAAGATAACTAGATCTAAAAAGCTAATGACCCACTATATTCATAGGTTAATCTGATATATTTATGTATAGGTTTAGGCAGGGCTTTTTTTTCTCAGACAATAGGTGCAGGAACTCCCCCTTTCTGAGTCACCCCTTTTCTCCGTCCCTACCCACCTCCGAGCACATCCCTAGGTTCCATCCCCTACCCACCGCCCCTTTTAGACAATAAAGAACCAAGTATCATTTTGTGTTACTAAGTAATTTATATGGAATTTGGTAATGATATCAAGAAAAGCAGTAAAATAGATCCCTTGCAGCCAGCAACAATAGATCCCCCTAACAGCAATGGAGCAACCCACAACAAAATTCCTCCCCAGCAACAATAGACTCCCGGGAGCATCAACAGATCTATTTAGTGCGTGTCATCTGGGAAGAGCCTCCAGTCCCAGCTGATGCCTCTTACAGGGAAACGCACCGGGTGGAGCAGCATTCCTTGACTTTAACAGGTATCAGCCTGTTGGCAAGATCCATGGCTGTATTACCACTGTTTTCTTGAATATAAGTGCTACATATTTTACAATAAATATATCTTTGGAGTACTGAACCATGAAACCTCTTCCTTCCATTATCCTATGCACCCGGAGACAGATGATCCATATCCACGAGAGATCCTTCATTTAACAGCCCGGTCACATTGGGGAGGAGCAGTGTTTGGAGGAGTCTAGGGAGAGAATTATCCGTGTTGGCTGACATTTGCATAAACGCAATTAATCTCTATAATTTGAGATCCAACTGTTCTGGTAAGCGGCGCTGATATTGTATGAAAGAGAAGCACCAAGTGAACACTGTTTTTTTTTTTTTTTACAATTTTTTTGAACACTTGGACTTTTATATGGTCATTTATTTCATTTTTTAGTTTTAGTTTTTTATATGGACACTTATTGTTTTTAAATCCTTTGTATTTGCATTATTACTATTTGACTATTGGATTGCGAGCTTATATGTTTCTACGTAATTTTTGAGCAAAAAATACTAATTTAAACTTGTAAACAACAAGTGTCAGAAAAGGGCCTGTCAATCTGCCCACCCCATTCCATTATTCTGACTGGACATCATATGTCATCAAGCAGGATAAGCCACAATCGTGCACCATGCGGTGGCACGCAGTGTGGCGATGGTGCTGTGCGTCACTCTGACACACCGCATATCTGATCATGGTAAAGAGCCTATGACGTAGGCTCTTTACCGCTTGATCAATTGTGACCAATCACAACTCAGTTTGCGCTGACAGGAAGAGCCGATTGGCAGCTCTCCTGTCAATCAGTACATTGATTATCAGCGCAGCCCCCATCAGAGGAGCCCACCACAGCTGCCAATCAGTGCCAATCAGATGCCATTCTTTGCCCATCAGATGCCATTCAGTGCCCATCAAAATGCCAGTCAGTGCCCATCAAAATGCCAATCAGTGCCCATCAGTAACGCCTGTCCCTGCCCTTCACAGATGCCAATCAGTGACCATCGGTAATGACTGTCAGTACCTCCTCATCAGGGCTGCCCAGCAGTGCCATTGATTAGTGCTCATCAGTGCCGCCTGTCAGCGCCTCATCAGTGCCCTTCTCTGAAGGAGAAAACTAAATTTAGAAACGAAGAACGTTTCAAAAGCGTTTCGGTTTTTCAAATTTTTCTGTCTTTTTTTTAGCTTGTTTAGCAAAAAAAAAAACCCCCCAGTGGTGATCAAATACCACCAAAATAAAAGGTCTATTTGTAGGAAGAAAATGATAAAAATTTAGTTTGGGTACAGTGTAGTATGACCGCGCAATTGTGACAGCGCTACAAGCTCAAAATTGTCCTGGGCAGGAAGGGGGGAAAGTGACCGGTATTGAAGGGGTTAAATAATGTAATATGGACACATTTGCATACATCTTGCTCATACTTTATGTTCTCCCTTCAGTGTCTCATGTATGCTCTTTATTTGCAGATGTTTGCTTGGCACATCACATTAGTGGCTTTGACACATCCTTACACAACAGTCCCTCAGAGTATGGCATAATGCAGTTAAACTCCTATTGGTGGTGTGATGATGGTAAAACACCTGGCCGCAAAAATCTGTGTGGAATTAACTGCAAAGGTAAGGAGTGCATCTGAAAAAAGGGGTCTGGACAACAAAACATACTGGACTGAATTTTTTATTAAGACTAAAGGTACCTACAGAAACTAGATGGCAGTTGGTTGTACAAGCCTGACTGTAGTGGCATATTGTAATAAGTGATCAGTGTTATTTAGAGTAAGTCAATGCCAGCTTCACAAGTCTTTGGACTTATTTATTCAGAGGATGATATCGCAGGGCTTTTTTTTATTGGGAACATGGGGAAACGCACATCTTGCACCTCCAGCACTAAATGTATAAAATGGTAAGGGGGGCTGAGGTATGCTGCAGGGTCTATTGATGCTGGCTGCTGGGGGATCTATTGTAGCTGGAAGGGATCTATTTTTGCAGGGGTGGGGGGGTCTATTTTTTGCTGGGGAGTTTTATTGTTGCTGGTGGGGGATCTATTGTTGCTGGCTGCTGAAGGATATATTGATGCTGGCTTTGAGGAGATCTGTTTTTGCTGCCGAGGGTCTATTGTTGCTGGGGGTTATTTTGTTGCCGGCGCTCCATTGTTGTTGAGCGAATCTGTTGTTAATGGAGGGGGTTCTACTGTTGCTGGCTGCAAGGGGATCTATTTTACTGCTTTTCTTTTTATCATTAACAAATGCCATACAATTCTGTATTCTCTAAAAGGGGCGGTTTACGGCAAAGTGCGTAGGGCATGGGACTAGGGAACGATGCTTGGAGGGGGCAGTGGCAGCTGGTGCTCCAAATTTTTGGGAAGACGCAAACAAACTGAAAAATTACTGAAAAAAAACCCCATCAATTGCAGCCACTGTACCATCAAACGCAGCCACTGTGCCATCAAACGCAGCCACTGTGCCATCAAACGCAGCCACTGTGCCATCAAACACTGCCACTGTGCCCATCAATTGCAGCCACTGCACCCATCAATTGCAGCCACTGTGCCCATCAAAGGCTGCCACTGTGCCCATCAAAGGCAGCCACTGTGCCCATCAAATGCAGCCACTGTGCCATCAAATGCAGCCACTGTGCCATCAAATGCAGCCACTGTGCCTATCAAATGCTACCACTCTGCCCATCAAATGCTGCTACTCTGCCCCCCCATCGAATGCTGCCACTGTGCCCAGCCAATGCTGCCACTGTGCCCATCCAATGCTGCCACTGTGCCCCCCCGCCCGCTCGCAGTCTGCTCGGCACTTAACCTGTCTCGGTGGGGTAGGGGATGACGGCGATGAGCAGTGTCCTCCGAGCAGTGTCCTTCTTCAAGCGGTGTCCTCCATGTGTCTCCTCCCGTCAGGCGTCCAATCACAGTGCCTGTCATTTCAGCCAATCATCCTGTTCTCAGGACCCACTAACAGGCTAGATTTTAAGTATTACTTTGGGGAGATGCAGACTAGAATACTGTAATCACTGAGCAGAAAACTATCACCTGTGATGTATTTCAGTTATCTTGCAAACCTGGCCTGTTAGTGGGTCCTGAGGACAGGAGTTGAGAACCACTGGTCTATGGGAATATTTGACTATTCTTACAGAAGTACATTTGTGAGGTTAGGTACTGATGTAGACGAGAAGGCCTGGCTCACAGTCTCCGCTCTAATTCATTCCAATGGTGTTCTATCGGGTTGAGATCAGGACTCTGTGCAGGCCAGTCAAGTTCCTCCACCTCAAACACACTCAACCATGTCTTTATGGACCTTGTTTGTGCACTGGTGCGCAGTCATGTTGGAACAGGAAGGGGCCATCGCCAAACTGTTCCCACAAAGTTGGGAGTATGATATTGTCCACAATGTCTTGGTATGCTGACGCCTTAAGAGTTCCCTTCACTGGAACTAAGGGGCCAAGCCCAACCCCTGAAAAACAACCCCACACCATAATCCCTTCTCCAACAAATGATTTGGAGGGGTGGCCCAATACTTTTGGCAATATAGTATGGATGAGCGAGTAGAACACCTTTGGAATATATTAGAGTGGAGACTGCAAGCCAGGCCTTCTCGTCCAACATCAGTGCCTGACCTCACAAATGCGCTTCTGGAAGAATGGTGAAACATTTCCATAGACACACTCCTAAACCTTGTGGACAGCCTTCCCAGAAGAGTTGAAGCTGTTATATCTGCAAAGGGTGGGTCAGCTCAACATTGAACCCTACGGACTAATGCCCCGTACACACGGTCGGACTTTGTTCGGACATTCCGACAACAAAATCCTAGGATTTTTTCCGACGGATGTTGGCTCAAACTTGTCTTGCATACACACGGTCACACAAAGTTGACGGAAAATCTGATCGTTCTAAACGCGGTGACGTAAAACACGTACGTCGGGACTATAAACTGGGCAGTGGCCAATAGCTTTCATCTCTTTATTTATTCTGAGCATGCGTGGCACTTTGTCCGTCGGATTTGTGTACACACGGTCGGAATTTCCGACAACGGATCTTGTTGTCGGAAAATTTTATATCCTGCTCTCAAACTTTGTGTGTCGGAAAATCCGATGGAAAATGTGTGATGGAGCCCACACACGGTCGGAATTTCCGACAACAAGGTCTTATCACACATTTTCCGTCGGAAAATCCGACCGTGTGTACGGGGCATTAGACTGGGATGCCATTAAAATTCATGTGCGTGTGTGAAAGGAGGTGTCCTAATACTTTTGGTAATATAGTGTACCTGGAAGCATTGTTTCAAAACTATATGCCAAGATTTCAAGAGTAATTTACACAGAAGATACAGCTGCCTAGGATTTATAGAAAAAAAATCAAACATTGCATTCTAAATCCTGCAGAACTGTTTCACAAATCCGTGTTAGAAAGAAAGCACAAATTTCTGTGTATGGTAAACATTATGCATGAATCCAATAAAAATGGTGGACCGTGAGTTGAAATGAGCCCTGGGCCCAGGGTACAATTATTAAATCGCTGCCCAACTGCTAAAGGATCATTCTGCAAATATGCATGTTCAGAGTGGATAAACATACAGTATATGCTTATATACAGTATATGGTCTTTAAAGTAGAAATAGGAGCACTGTATATCCACTCTTTATGCTGGCTCATTTCTGGGTGAATACAAAAATGATCATCTGGGAATATGCAATCTAACTGTAGGCAGGTACAGTTTACTGCGGGTGGTGCTCTTCTACACCGGCACTGCAGTTGGAAAGGAAGTCTTCCACTATGGTTTCCTGGTCACTGGGGAAAATATCCCATTGGATGCTTCCACCTCATGTGACTTTAGCAGCCATCTTGGGTCAGGCGGAGCCTTTTTAAGGCATTGGCTCTTAGGTTTGGTACACATTTTGGAAGTTGGTAGAGTAGGGACAGTTACCCCGTCAGGTAGGGACAGAACTAATGACAGGGAAAGATTCCTGTTGAGAAGGGTAAGATTAGTTTTCCCAACCTCTCGGATCACAAAACAGCCAGGCCGCATTCCACTCCTCTCTACAGGTGCTCTCAGTTCAGCTAAATCCTGCTCTTTCTACATGCTTGAAAAAAGGTACCTCAGATGTATCCTGACACAATTGCATAACTAATTACTGTACCCCCATCCTATTACAACAGCTAGACTTGCCAAAAATACCCTGACAAAAAGGTTGGAGTAAAATGGCCGTTTTGGCTCTTTTATTAAACAATAACAAATTATGTAAACAAATATTACCAAACCAAAAACATAACACTTTTGGTTGCCAATCCTTGGAGGCACTAAAGGAGGCGTAACTACTTCCACGCTCCCTGCCGCAATGCACCGACTTGGAGACGAACCAGATTCTGCAGATACCAACATTGTAACTACCATTTAATCAACCATAACTGGCATTCCACCAGGGACCCATACCTTAGGTGGGTCCCAAGAATCTAATCACAGGTGGTTATTTTAAAATGCTTCCAAAGACCCAACCGCCACAGCTCAAAGTGTGAAACCTCACACCTTTGTGCCCTGCCAAAAAGGTAATGCCCTCTGTATCCCGTCTTGCAAACCTAGGGACCACAGATCCGTGCCCACCGCATTCAGATAAACGCCGTCACTGCGGAGATGTATCCAGCTCCAGTTCCCGATGCTGTACTTCGAAACCGCCGCTTCGTGCTATAAACCTCCCAACCTCCTTGTTAACTTTTACTCTGACCCTGTTCAATTTTGCCACTGACCTGGCAAAACGCCAAGTCGTGTGACCTACCATGTCGGACCAAACCACCACAGTATGAGGAAAGGCCAACTGCAGCCGGAGCATGTCAAACTTGACGTCGCGGATGAAGTATTGGCTTGACCGGACCCCCAGATCATTGCCTCCAGCATACAAGACCAACATGTCGGGGAGGCCTATCCCATCTTGAGACCCTATGCACCTCCGGGACCACCCTGCTCCATAACAACCCCGGAATGCCTATCCACCTGATGCTAGCCTCAGACCTGGGGAAGCCTAGCTGACGACCATTAGGCAGGACATCAGCCCTCTTGGCACCCCAATGAACAAAGGAGTGTCCCAAAATCCACAAGAGGCAAGCATGAGCTGAACCTGGGGGTATTAAATCAAGTGGGGACGCACATAAAGTTTAAACCTGTCTGACTCCCACCTGCCGATATGTTTTATAACCACGTTATCCAATTCCCACCGAGCAGTCTCAGTGGCCGCCCCGATGCGGAAAGAATGAGAGGAATAGCTACATGCCTCCAGACCAGCAGCCGTGAGGCAGCGCCGCAGAATTGACACAAACTGAAAATTAGACAAAGCCGAACCATCCAAATGAATAAGAAAGGAACCAGTTACCACAGGGTGAAGCTGTAAGTACTCTACCACTGCGGAGTGAACTTTATTCACTGTGTTGTGTTCAACAGAAGAGCCATTGCAGCGGACGTCTGCTGCCAACAAGCCCCTCTGAGCAGCCTTGGACGGACTGACCAACTCACCCACCCTGAGGGCTCCATAAAAAGCCAAAGCAAAGGCCGCCCGGAATAACAAAACTTTGAAACTGGACGAAAACACAGCAGCTGTCTGCAGAAACAAGGATTGCAGGATGTCAAAAGTTATAGGCCGTCGGCTGTCCGGCCGCCAAGCACCATTTTGATAACCTCTCGGGGCCTGTTTTACCAGAAAATCTTTGGTAAAATCGGGAATGCCCCACAATTTCAACAGGAAGACCAGGCCGGCCAACTTCCGGTTCATAGCAGAAATGGACACGCCGGCAGTGAAACACAGACAAACTAAATAAATTACCAGATGTCTGACCTCAGAACTGACCATGTCAACCTCTGCCCGCTGTAGCAGCTCCCCCATTCCCTCCAGACCCTAGTTTAGAAAGACCACGTCGACTCACTCAAGAAACTTCGAATCAAACCGGAGGCGATTCCAATGCAATCCGCCACAGCCGAAGAGGAAAAGGGATTCCATTTTGCTCCGTGCCAGGTGCCAACTCCCCGGAACCTGTCCAACTGAAAGCGAGAGAGAGTGTCAGCCAATGTATTCTCCACTCCCGGAATATGCACGGCGTACAGAAACACATTTTGCTGAAGACAACAAAAAATCAGATATTGCAAAAGACGTATAACCAGGGGGGAGGACCCTGACAGAGTTGATAACCTGCACCACACCCAAGTTGTCACAGTGGAGACAAACCTTTTTGTTACGAAACGATTCCCCCCAAAGTGATATGGCGACCATGGCTGGAAAAAGTTCCAGAAGCACCAAATTCTTTAGGAATTCCGCCTCCCGCCATTCGGCGGGCCAGCGCTCCGCATTCCACCGACCCCCTAAGAATGCTCCATAGCCAATAGAGCTGGTGGCATCCGTGAAAAACTCAAGGTCGTAGTTGCTGACCGGCCCCTCCATCCAGATGGACCGACCATTGAAAGTGCCCAAAAATGTATGCCACACCAGCAGGTTGGCCCTATGCTCCCTATTCAGCTGAACAAAATGCCTGAGTGAACTAACCCCAGCAGTGGTGGCCGATAGCCGCTGACAAAAAACTCTGCACATCGGCATGATACGGCATGCAAAATTAAGCTTATCGAGGAGCGACTGTAGCTCTCGGAGCTGTATCTTATGTTTGCCAGAGGCCAAACGAACCTAATCCCTAAGAGCATGTAACCTGTCATCGGGCAGATGACACTCCATTGCCCTGGAATCAATCTCTATACCCAGGAACTTGATAGATGACGTGGAACCCTCTGTTTTGTCCGCGAGAGGAATGCTAAAACACTCCGCAAGGTGCTGAACCGTAGTCAGCAAAATACCACATAAATTCGAAGGGAGGGCCAACACACAGTCATACAAGTAATGAATAATTGAATTGACCCCGGCCACATCCTGCACTACCCATTCGAGAAAAGAGCTAAAGGTCTCGAAAAAGTCACAAGAGATGGAGCAGCCTATAGGCAGGCTTCAATGCACGTAAAAGGCGCCTAACCATCTGCAACCCAAAAGATGAAAGCTGTGCGGGTGAACTGGTAGAAACCGAAAAGCAGACTTGATGTCGGTTTTAGCCATAAGGGCACCCTGACCGTAGTGCCATACCCAAAACACGGCGGCATCAAATGAGGTATAAGACACTGAACATGCCTCAGGGTCAATAGCATCGTTAACTGAACCACCTTTTGTAAAGGAAAGATGGTGGATAAGGCGAAACTCATTGGGCTCTTTCTTTGGAACAACATCAAATTATCCAAGGGGGATGAGTAAAAGGGCCGCACATGCAGCCCCTTAAAACACGTCCTTAGCAAGCTTTTTGGAAATCACTTCGAAGTGTAAAAGTGCCAACCGCAAGTTGTCAGCCACAGGGGGGGAGGGGGAATCTGAGGAAGGGAACAAGGGATCAAAAAGCCCTCCTCGAAACCCGCCTGCAACAACCAGGCTGCAGGGCAATCCAGATATCTACTTAGAAAGGGGGACATCCTGTCCACCCTCACTGGGGTCCTGCCTTTTTGCCGCAGTATCACCGGGATGGGCCCTGCCAGCCTTAAAACAGCGGGACAGGGGGTGAGCCCCCCCAGCAGTTAGAGTATTTGTGCTTGTATCAGCAGCCGGTGTCAAACCTACAAGAACCCTCACTGAACTGCCAACAGTGGTCCTGCCTTTTTGCGACCGGCTGTCCGGGAGCGGTCAGACTCCTGGCCACCCGCTGGAAAAAACGAAGTAGAGGCCAGTGGAGAGGACATAAGTTTCATCCATAAATTGATGTCCTTATGATCCCAGCGTAACTAGGCCGTATCACCTTACGTTGACAAAACTGTTTCGTCATACCTCAGCCAAGCCATGCCCCCATAAAACCTCTCAACCTCGCTAATGGAATCCAGATAACAAAAAAGAGGGGAACAATTCTCAGGGCATTTCTCCCCGATAACGCTTGCAAAGATGGCGAAGGCCTGGAGCCAATTGCTAAACGTCCACGGAATCAGGCAATAACGACGCTTTTCTTCGTCTTCCTTCTTGGACTCTTCCGGTTTTACCCTAACCCAGTTAAATTTTTCAAGGGGCAACAACGTGAAGATTTCCACATATTTCCCCCCCGCCAAATTTTTTCCCGCACCTCAGATTTGAGGTACGCACCCAACGGACCTTCAAAACAGATATACACCTCGCATTTGGCCGAATCGGCCAAGGGAACAGAGTCCATATTTTTACTAGCGTCCCTTGGGGGGTCCACAGAGGCAGCGAAACTTGTCCCTGAAGCCGCTGTATCCCCTGAACTCACTACAGCCACCTGCTCCTGACCAGGCACAGACACAGAAATAGCTGGAACCTGGGTCACCGCCCAGCCCGCCCTCAGCGAGTCTGGAACCCAAGCAGACACCAGCGTAGAACTCGCAGACGAACCCTCATCAAAGTGTTGCACCAAAGAACGCAGCCCGACTAAAAGGTCATAGACGGCTGCAGAATCTCTTGTTATGGCAGGCCCTGGACCCGCCGGCCAAGGGGGGGAGAGGCCCTGCCCACTAGAGCTGTAGGGATACCAGAACCAACCCCGAGGCCCTGCCCACCCCTAACACCCGACACAGGGGACATAGAAAGCTGCAAAGAAGAGACAACATTAGAAATGGACATACCGGGCCGACCAGGACCAGATTCCACAGCCACCGTACTGGAATCCACTGTCAACGACCTCAGCAAAGCAACCCCATCTTCCGCACTGGACAGCCCCCCTCAGAGCGCAAGGAATCCTGGCAAACGTCTGGAGTCAGGACTGGTGAAGATACGCCGCCTGCAGATGGCCCCGGCAGTTCACTGTCTCTCCTGCACCTCTGCCCTTCAGGACTGGCATGCCTGGCCTTTGCTGTGTGGCTCCTCTTCACCCCCCCCCCGCTGGTGGGAGGGGTCCTGCTGCTCTGACCTGTACTGGAGCTCTGTCGATCCCGCCCGGATCTGGGGGTGAGGGGTTCCCTGGCCGCTCTGCCTGACTGGCCATGACCCGTAAGAGCCGGTTCACACTAGAAGCGGCACGACTTGCAGGTCGCCTCACTGACCTGCACACGACTGGCACGGCGACTTGCAAAAGGACTTCTGTATAGAAGTCTATGCAAGTCGCCCCAAGTCGCCCCCAAAGTAGTACAGGAACCTTTTTCTAAGTCGGAGCGACTTGCGTTGCTCCGATTTAGAACGGTTCCATTGTACAGAACGGGAGGCGACTTGTCAGGCGGCTAGGTCGCTGCAGAGCTCTGCTCCCGACGGGGATTCCTCCCAGCGCCCGCATCTGAGCTAGCCAGAGGAGGCTGAGCCGGCTGGACTGGAGGGTCTGAGTCTGAGTGGTGCTGAGCTTGCGGGGAATGTGAAGGGCTAAAACGCTCCAGGGGGCCTGCCCGCCGAGCGTGTCTCACCTGTGAACTGGTGGGAGCTTTGGCAGACGTCCCCAGCATGGATGCGATCTGGCTCTGCAGCCAATCGGTCCCCATCGAATCCGCCATAGAGCGGAGCTGCTCTGCCAGATGCCAGGATTCTGCCATGAGAGAGCCGCAGGGGAATGCTTCTCCTCCTCGTGTCCTGTCTGGTTCCACTTGTCTCCCCCACTCCTAGCTTTGCAGTCCCTCCCCCACAATAACTGCCCAATCCCCTGCAGCCCCAAGTTGCCTGACAAAATGTTAACCTTGACTTGCCCGGCTTCCCTGTGCGCCTGTTCATGCTAGCCCTACCCTCATAATTTTTTTTTTTTTTTTGCTTCGGGCTGTACTTTTTTGGAACTGTAATGCCCTGTACACACGGTCGGACATTGATCGGACATTCCGACAACAAAATCCATGAATTTTTTCTGACGGATGTTGGCTCAAACTTGTCTTGCATACACACGGTCACACAAAGTTGTCAGAAAATCCAATTGTTCTGAACGTGGTGACCTAAAACACATACCCTGGGACTATAAATGGGGCAGTGGCCAATAGCTTTCGTTTCTTAATTTATTCTGAGCATGCGTGGCACTTTGTGCGTCGGATTTGTGTACACACGATCGGAATTTCCGACAACGGATTTTGTTGTCGGAAAATTTTATAGCAAGCTCTCAAATTTTGTGTGTCGGAAATTCCTATGGAAAATGTGTGATGGAGCCCACACACGGTCGGAATTTCCGACAACAAGGTCCTATCACACATTTTCCATCGAAAAATCCTATCGTGTGTACAGGGCATAAGTGTTTGCGGATGGGCTGCTTTCCCACTGGGTTATGTGTGGATTGTCTGTATTATTTCAATACAAGTTCTTTTATTGCACTAAGACTGAGTGGATTATTGTTGCCACACTGCACTACACCCCACCTACATGTTTAATTCTTTCCTTGAGAAAGCCTATGGGATACTTATACAGTAGATATGCGATTGTTGCCAAGTTTGACCAAAAGTCTATAGATATAACACAAATGAGGAATATGGATACTGCCTAAAAATGTAACCACAGTAGTAGATGCTTGGAGCATTTGGGGCAAAGGGAGCCCAGTCCAAATATGATAAAGTGTTCAAAAAAAAATTAAGAATTGATTACCTGCTATATTCACCAGTTTTCCAAGTGTAACTGTTAATTTACTAGGCATTGATCCAACTGTCAAAACCAGCTTAGCTCTGGCTAGCCAAATATGTAAAATCTACTCTCCTAGGACAGGTTAAGCACAAAATCATATTCCAAGGAAGAAGATTAATCTATAAGTAACCCTATCTTCCCATGCAGGCTGTGAAGTGACCTATTCACATAACCTGGTTACAACTTAAAAATGCTTGATTAATAGCCACCACTGTTGAAGGGTATTAATAGGGGTCCTATAGGGTTTCACTGTAGGCCACGCACAGCTGACCACCAGTGGCAATAGGCTTTAAATAGAGGTATGTCTTTAGTCAGGGTATACAGCCCAATTCAAGTTTATAGGAACTCAACTCACTGCATGGCCAGCACTGGAAAAGATTTCCAGATGGAGTATGTGAACATAGGGTGGGACCATAACTGTTATGCTAGTTAACTAAGCAGCTGGGGGAGGTGTTTTCAAGTTGGTTTAGGTTAGGGAGGGTGCAGTAGTACACTTTTTACTGAAAGTGCCCATGCCTATTAACCTCATGCCGACCAGCGGACGATGATGTACCTCGGCACAATAGCACGGCTGGGCAAATGGGCGTACAGGTACGTCCCCTTTAAATCGCCGCATTGTGGGTGCGCCGCCATCGGGTCGTGTGCGCGCCTGCCACGTACTCCGTGACAGTGGCCCTGGGCCCTGACGATTCCTGTCACGGAGCTGCAGAACGGGGAGATGCCTATGTAAACAAGGCATTTCCCTGTTCTGCCTAGTGACATGACAGAGATCTGTCATCGAGAGCAGTGATCGGTGTCATATCAGTGGTAGCCCATCCCTCCCAAAGTTAGAATCACTCCCTAGGACACACTTAACCCCTTGATCGCCCCCTAGTGTTTAACCCCTTCCCTGCCAGTGTCATTTACACAGTAATCAGTGCATTTTTATAGCACTGATCGCTGTATAAATGACAATGGTCCCACAATAGTGTCAAAAGTGTCCCATGTGTCCGCTATAATGTTGCAATCATGAGAAAAATCGCAGATTGCCACCATTACTAATTAAAAAAAATTATTATTAAAAATGCCATAAATATATCCCCTATTTTGTAGACGCTATAACTTTAGCGCAAATCAATCAATATAGCTTATTGCGATTTTTTTTTTTTTTTTTTTTACCAAAAATATGTAGAAGAATAGATATCGGCCTAAACTGAGAAAGAAATTTGTTTTTTTATATATTTTTGGGGGACATTTATTATAGCAAAAAGTAAAAAATATTGCTTTTTCTTTTAAATTGTCACCGTTTTTTGTTTATAGCGCAAAAAATAAAAACCACAGAGGTGATCAAATACCACTAAAAGAAAGCTCTACTTGTGGGGAAAAAAAGGACCTCAATTTTGTTTGGGTGCAATGTCGCACGACTGCGCAATTGTCAGTTAAAGCGACGCATTGCCGTATCGCAAAAATTGCTCTGGTCAGGAAGGGGGTATATCCTTCTGGGGCTGAAGTGGTTAAAGGTTTGCACCCTAAAGGTGTGGTCCCTATTATGAACTGGGCCATTTTTGACGTGGTTGAGAGTGTTGGACTAAATTGAAAAACGTGATTTTAGACTATTTGTAGTTAGTAGAAACAATACCACCAATGTGTTTTGGAGGATTTGAATTTTTCCTTCTTCAGGGCACTTGGGAGGCTTTGTCTTGGACTTAGGTTGGACTTTCCAGGGTACCTGTGTTTACTTAAAACACTGAAGAAGGAAAAACACAAATCTCCTGAAACTAATTGGTTGTATTGGTTCTACGAATTACTTATAAATCCTGGAATCAAACTTTTTTTGTGTATGTCATGAAGCGCTACTAACATCATAGTACACACAAAAACAATTATTGCTTAGTTAAGGAAACACTGTACAAGGACACATAACAAACAATTAAAGAAAACCCAGAGTTAAAAAGCCATGCCATATTGTCATTTATTCACATAATGGTTCTTTCTCTAGACTAATTGGTCTAGATACAAGGTTAAGGGGGCTTTAACATCACCAAACATGATGTTCAGTATATATATATTGCTACAGAAAAGTGCTGTCAGAGACTACAGTTAAATACAGTAATGCCATGTACACACAACCGGACTGTTCGACAGCTAAACTCCGAAGGACTTTTCGACTGACTTTCGACAGAGTTCCGACGGAGTTCCGATGAAACGGACTTGCCTACACATGATCACACCAAAGTCCGACTGATTCAAACGTGATGACGTATGACCGGACTAGAATAAGGAAGTTCATAGCCAGTAGCCAATAGCTGCCCTTGCGTCGTTTTTTCGACCCTCGGACTAGCATACAGACAAACTGATTTTTTGACCGGACTCGAGTCTGTTGGAAAGATTTGAAACATGTTCTATTTCTAAAGTCTGTCTGATTTTTCGACAGCAAAGCCCACACACGATCGAATTGTCCGGCGGATTCGTTCCGTCTGACCTTTGCTGTCAAAGTCTGGTCGTGTGTACATGGCATAAGAAGATATGGATGTGCTACAGTTGTGGTTGGAGTCGAGGGATGCTGTATAAGACAGTCAAAGAGTGAGGACATGTTACATGAGACTACTATCACTGTCACAACCTTTTCTGAAATTAGCACTCCCACTGATGACTGCTGGGATTCAAAGGCCTCATGGCAAGAACCAAAGGGCTTCCTGTGGCCCATAGGTTGCAAGTTAGGAACCAGGAGAAGTGCCCCTGGATGGTTGTTTTGTGCTTAAAGTTTGGAAAGTCTCATATGTTCGTAGATTGCTTAATAAATATATCATGTGCTAAGCTTAATGAAGAATATTATCACCATTGTTAATATATTGTGTCATAATTTTTCTTCTCCCTATTTAGACCTACTGGATAGTAATATCAATAATGATTTACAGTGCTTTAGTAGAGTTTTGCATGATCCTAATGGAATGGCTGCTTGGTAAGTAATTGATATACAGATTAAATGTAATTTATATATCTATCTATTTCTAAATGTTACATTTGAATTCTTTAGTTTTATCATAAAATATGGTTTTCACCTATTTCCCAGTGCTGCAGTTCTTCAAGGCTCTTTAAACCACTTTCTGTATATATACAATCACTTCACATCATCTGGATATTGCTTTGGATAGTGACAACAGTGGACCATGCCTACACAGTGTGTGTCAGCATGGGCGACTGTTAGGGCTTTTTTCCTCAGAAAATACAGTCGCTGCGGGGACTCAACCACAACCTCCCAAAACCCCCCTCCCCACACACAAACCCTCCAAACTGCATCAAATAGTGAGTGTGGTCAAATTTCACAGTAGAAGGGTCTTAAAGGGGGATTAAATACCAGGAGTGCATTACATGCAGAGTGCAAAGTTTGGGGGGGGGGGTTTGCACACAGAGTGCAGAGTTTGTGGGTGCTCTATGTGCAGAGTCCAGGGGTGTTGCAGAGTGCAGAGTTTAGCCTTCTTCCACAGCTGCTTACCTCTGCATCCCCTACCCACACCTCACTTTTACCCCACTTCAGCTCTGATCTCTACATGCAACCCCCCATGTACTACCCCCATGTTAAACCTCTTGCCTTAAAAGCTCCACCATCTTCCACATGTCTTACTTGCATTGCTGTATTAGGCTCTAGTACCTCCCTGCACACTGTAGGTGGCTCTGCCTCTCTCACTTGCAGCGAGATCATCCAGTGGGGGTGTCTGAATCTGCATTGCCCCCCAGGCATCTGCATCTCCCATGTCCCCGCCCTGCACTCAGTGGGAGCTGCTCAAGAGATCTAATCTGTGGGAGCCATTGGGGACAAGCTGTCACTTGTAAACACAGAAGCTGCACTTCTGTGTTTACAAGTGATAGTGGTGAGCAGGAAGCAGAGAACCTGAGCCAGAGGTGGTGGAACTCAGTTCCACCAAGTTCCAGCTAAAAAAAGCCCTGATGATTGTAGTCTCTACCAGGGGGACTTGTGACAAGGTAATAATGTACAACAGAAATTGGGAGACAGGGACAGACTGTTTCAACCTTGTAACAGGAAGTGCCTGTTTCTGATCCAAGACTTTTTATCATTTTATGGAAATATCACTCTGATATGTTACATTTTGATTAACTGCTTCAAGCAGTTAAACTTTTTTCCCGAACAAACATTCCCTTTAATTGTATGCATAGTCAAATGTTTTTTTGTAGTTTTTAATAGGGGGGGGAGGGTGAAAACCCATACTAAGTTTTTTTTTCTGCAGTTTATGTGCCACGGAAGAAATTTCCACTTTCTGTCCCAGAGACGCAACAAAAAGGAATATTATAAAAAGGGGGGAATTTGGGGAATTTGGGACTTTATATGAAGCCATGGCCGGGTATGGTCATGTGCCTCCATCCCTATCATTATGAGGAAAAGGAGCAAAAATGCAGCAGGAAAAGCAGCAAAGATGCAACAAAAGGGTGGGACTTTATATGAAGCTCATGGTAACAAATTGAGCCAATGCGTTTTAGGGGAATTGCCTCGCTCTTCTTTAGGGCTCCTGGTACACACTAATGGAGATAGGTAGGCTCTATAATGGTACCTGAATTTCTTTTTTTTTTGGCGGAAATTTTTTTTTTTTTTTTAATTTTAAATATTTTATTGGTTTTCAAGAGTATAACACGATATACCATTGCACGAGACAGAGCAAACAATAAAGAGAAAGGATTTACAACATTATAGTTTCATATAGCGAAGATCTGTAGACTAGAAATATGAGCCGACAAGGAGTCTTACTGCGTTCTGGGAATGAGGTAAAAAAGCGACTTATAAGCCAAGGGCCTAGTGGAACTAGGTAAAAAGACTTGCTATCTCCTCTCCCCACACCCCAATAGGGATCAAGCTGTGTAGGGGAGGAATGAGCTAACCCCCGTACATCAGCTTATTTGTCAGTTAAAATCCCCGGGTTTTTGGAGAAATCTGCCAAACCTCTATATAACAAAACTAGTCGATATTGTCGTACTGCAAGCGTCCATACATGGCATAAAAGGGGGATATGTCCCACTATTAACTATAACAAAACTGGTGTCCATCTGCAGGACACTATAACAATGGGGCAAAGCCCAAAAATGAGCGATGGGTTAGGGAAAAAAAGGTGCGTAAGGGGGGGAAGAGAAAAGGTAGAGAGAAAAAGAGAAAGGGGATG
The DNA here is from genome assembly GCA_037952925.1 of Lithobates clamitans. Classification (NCBI taxonomy): domain Eukaryota; kingdom Metazoa; phylum Chordata; class Amphibia; order Anura; family Ranidae; genus Lithobates; species Lithobates clamitans. The sequence goes on along the minus strand of JBBGZY010000293.1, from coordinate 4,143,482 downwards.
TGCCGTCTACCAGTCAGACCTTAAGTAGAAATGTTATGGTTGAAGTGAGCCCGAGAAGTTGCCCACTCCTATATATTTGGCCCAAGGTTCCCAAGTCTTCCTGAACTGGGCTGAGTTGTCCAATATGATACTCACCATCTTCTCTTGGGACATTATCCAAGATATTTTACGTTTAGCTGCTGCAATTGAGACCTTAGGAAGCTTCCAGGCTTTAGCTATGGTGAGTTTAGTGCCTAGTAATATGAAAAATATTAGTTTTTGAGAGAATTTCAGGACCTTGGGAATTAGTTGGTTAAGAAGGGCTGTCAAGGGGAACTTGGGAATGGTCAGAGCCGTGACTTTAGATATGATTTGGAAAATCTTGTTCCAGAAGCCTCTGATTTTGGGGCAATCCCACCATATGTGCATCATGGTACCCCTCATATGGCACCCTCAGAAGCACAAAGGGGAAACTGATGGAAACATGGAGGAGAGCCTGGAGGGGGTCATGTACCATCTGGTGATGACCTTCAGACTGGCTTGTATAAGTGAAATATTGAGGATACCCTTGAAGGATCTAAAGAATGCTCTGTGCCAGGAGTCCAGGTCCCAAGATTCCTGCGTGTCCTTCTCCCATTCCAGCATAAATGGTGCTTTCCGACCATACATAGCAAGCGACAGATTATGGAGATCCCTCTCCTCTGCTCCAGTAGCTGTCCACACCATTGTTAGTAAGGGGTGAATTGAGGTGGCTCAGGTTTCGTAGTCCAGATTGAGTGTAGAAAATGTGACAGTTGCTGAAATCTAAACCTTTCTGAATTGGGAAGGTCTAGTTTCGTAATACAGTGGGTAAGGGAGACAGGTCCTGGTAAAATAGTGCCCGATCCGGTACATCCCCTTATCCAGCCACCACTGAAATGCTCTGATGTCAATGCCTGGACGAAATTCCAGATTATGGAAGATGTGTGCTAAGGGTTTGCTTTGTGAGACCAATGAAGGGGAATTCCTAAGAGTATCCCATATCGCCAAGGCATGTGACAATGAAGGTGACAAGATGGGAGGCCTGGTCTTAGGAGGACACCAAAGAAGAAAGTCCAAGGTGAAGGATGGGACTGCCTGCCTCTCCATATCTACCCAGTCAGGTTTGGCTGTTTTAGAGTATACTGTAAATAGCTGAGCAAGTCTAGCTGCCCCCTTATTCCTCAGTCTATATAGGGATTGTCATGCCAGGTGATGGCCAGATTTACCCCCAAAAAATGTAATCACTTTGCTTTGGATCGACGAGAGATGATCCTTTCTTATATAAATCGGGTGGTGAGCGAAAGATGTACAGGAGTCTAGGGAGTAGGGTCATTTTGATGGAGTTTATCCCGCCCAACCAGGAGAGTTGGTGTGGAGACCATTGTTTAAGATCTGATTCTAATTTTTTGTAGATGGGGGGATAGCAAGCTTGGTATAGTTGTTCAAATTTGGGTGTAAGATTTATTCCGAGGTAACATATAGAGGACTCACTCCACGAGAAGCGAAATGATTCCTTCAGCTGGGTCACCAGAGATGGTCGGAGAGAGACATTGAGTGCTTGTGACTTAGTGTAGTTAACATGTAAACCTGAGATCTTAGCAAAAACATCTAGGAGTTTACATAAAACTGGTAGGGATGCAGCTGGGGAGGTGATTTATAGGATGAGGTCATCAGCGAATAGGCCACACTTGTGAATTTTGGGCCCACATCTGACCCCCGCTATGTCTGGATTGGTGCGGATAGCAATTGCTAACGATTTGATTGCTATCGCGAAAATCAGCGGCGATAGGGGGCACCCCTGACATGTTTCTCTCACTATTTTGATATGGTCAGAATACTGTCCTTGCAGTTTTATCCTAGCCTCGGGGTTAGAATAAAGTGATTTAAGTAGCCCAGAGAATTGGGGACCGAAGCCCCAAATTTCCAGAATGTAAAACAAGTAAGACCAAGAGACAGAGTCGAAAGCCTTTTGGAGGTCTAACGACAGCAGCATACCAGCTTGATCATGACCGCCATTCCACCCAGATTGTAAGATAGAAACTACGTCCACTGTTCTCCTGATTTGATCAGGGCCTTGCCGTCCGGGAATGAACCCTACTTGGTCTTTATGAATATAAGTTCCAATAAAGGACTCTAGGCGATCGGCCATAATTTTAGTCATTATTTTTAGATCGTTATCGATCAAGGATATGGGTCTATAGTTACTAACCTCACCTGGGTCCTTGTCTGGTTTTGGGATGACGGTTATAATTGCAGCATTCATCTGCGTGTTCAGGGGTTCCCCTTTGGGTTTGAAGTTAATAAATTTGGCCAAATAGGGTGCTGTGGTGTTTGCAAATGCTTTATAATAGGGTATAGAGAACCCATCTGGACCTGGGGCAGAGTTTTTCTTTTTTTCAAAAGGTTTTTATTAGATATAATAAAGAAAAGTACATGTGCATATGAAGCAAAAAATAGAAACCATATCCTTCAGAGTAATATAACAGTCATGGAAAGCAATGCAAAGAGTGTACATTCATGGTAAGATGTAAGAACATTTTGTCAACATAGTGGCCACTTGAATTACACTCAGTACTAGAAGGGTGTCCCAACTCAGAAGGATTGTTGTACTAGAAAAAAGAAACAGGAGGGAAAAGCCAGATACAGAAAATAAAAGGTGAAGAAAAGGAAGCTCAGCATAATTAAACTGGATATAACTCGGTCAGTCTTGAAGCCTGAAAAGAAACCATGGGTTCCATTTAGCATCAAATGCAGGTATAGAGTCATGTAGGGTATGAAATATTTTCTCGGTTACCATCATAGAGTCAATGCGTGAGATCATTTGTGCAAACGGATCATAGGGGATTTCCAGTGAAGAGCGATGCCCCAAAGCATAGCCACACAGATTGAGTGGATTAACCTCATCAAGGGTTTGGTAATATCAGGGATATCTTGAAATAGGATGCAATGATGGAAAGTGAGATTGATGGGATTTCCTACTAGTTTGTCAATCAGTTTTAGTAATTCCTTCCAGGTGGGTTGTAGTTTCTCACATTCCCAGAATATGTGTATGTATGAGCCTGAGTGGGTGCATCCCCTAAAGCAACTGGGAGAAGTCTGCAGGAAAATCTTATGAATACGGGCTGGGGTATAATACCATCTCGTCATGAGTTTAATGGCTGTCTCTCTAATCGTTAGGGATTTTGAGCATTTGCGTATGTTTAACCAACCCCTATCCCAGTCTATGTCATCTTGGTCTAAGGCTAGCTCTTGTTCCCATTGAGATCTGTACTTCAAGGCCGGAGTATCTTCCACCAATTCTAATGAGCTATAGATTTGTGAGATAAGGCCCTTTTGACGAGGGGCCGTGTGGCACAAAACCTTGTATGATGTTGTGTTTTCTCCTGAGGGGGCGGTGTAATGCTGTTGAAAAAATGTCGAATTTGAAGGAAACGGTAGAATTCTCTATCTGGAATATGATACCGGGTCTTAAATGTTGAAAATGAAATAAATTTGGAGTCAGCTAGAAAATCCCCCAATGTGATTAGGTTATGTTGAGTCCACTCCACAAATAACTCCGGGTGGTTATAGGCCGGGGGGAATCTAGGATCCCCAATATAGGAGGCTCCAAGAGGGGAATGAGAAGAGAGATTGTATTTTCCCTTATATGAATTCCAGAGTTTCAGACCTATTGTTACTATTTGGTTTTTGGTAGAGATTTCCGTGAAGGAGGGAATTGAGGACCACATTAATCCAGGTAGATATAGGGGGGCAATAGAGTCCTTTTCAAATTTGACCCATGGGATCTTGGAGTCTCTAATGTTCAACTGGGCTTGTTGTGCGTATCTACTGGCTATGTAGTATAACCAAACACGGGGGATCCCCAGTCCTCCACTCTTTGGAGAGCGGTAACGAATTTCCCTAGCAAATCTAGGAGGTTTGTCTTGCCAAATAAATTTATTAATGTGGGCTTGAAGAGTGAACAAGTAAGATTTAGAAACTCTAATTGGGAGGGAACGAAAAAGGTATAGTAATCTAGGGAGTATCACCATTTTTAGGGCTGTGACTCTACCAAGGAAGGATATGTGGAGTTGAGACCATGATTTAAGGTTTTTTTTAATTTAGAGAACATGGAGGGATAATTGTTTTCAAAAAGTTTGCCAAAGTCACCTGTCAGATCAATGCCCAGATATGATAAGCGGGTTTCTGCCCATACAAAGTGGAAGGCACTTTTAAGTTGTTGTATCTCCCCCGGAGAGAACCCCACCGGGAGAGCGTCCGATTTCGAGACATTGATCTTGAGGCCTGAGACTCCGGCAAAGTTCGATAAGGTCTGTAGGAGATTTGGCAGGGATATGTGGGGATTAGTTAGGAACAAGAGGACATCGTCTGCATACATAGAAAATTTGTAGGAAGAGGAGCCTTTGGTGTAACCAGATATATCCTGGTTGTTGAGTATTGCGATAGCTAAGGGTTCTAGGGCAAGGGCAAAAATTAGAGGGGATAGTGAGCATCCTTGCCTAGTGCCCCTCTCTATGGAAAAGAAATTAGAACTGCAGCCCGGTATCTTTATACGAGTTTTGGGGTTTACATAAAGGGCCCGGAACGCATGTAAAAATTCATCACAAAAACCCATACGTTGCAGAAGGATGGATAGATAGCTCCAGGAGACGCTATCAAACGCCTTATGTATGTCTAGGCTGAGTAGAAAGAGTTTACGGGAAGTCATATTGGAATCTTGTATAATGTTAGAGGCTAGCCTAATGTTATCAGTTATGAACCTGTGGGGTAAAAATCCTGATTCGAAGGGAGATAAGAGAGGATATAATAGATGCCAACCAGTCCACTAGGATTCTACTAAAAATTTTTACATCATTATTTATGACCGAAATTGGTCTATAATTTTGGGGAAGTAGATGATTTTTATTAGGTTTGGGGATCAGGGACATATTTGCCAGCAGCAATTTCCTCTGGGAAATTACCTCCTTGTAGGACCCAATTAAATAGTTGTACTAAACCAGGGGAAAGAAGGTTGGCAAATTTTTTGTAGTATATGACTGAAAAGCCATCCGGGCCTGGGGCAGAGCCAATCTTGAGGGATTTGATCACATTAAGGACCTCTGAGGGTGTGATAGGAGCATTGAGCTTCTCTATTTGAGTGGGTGAGAGAATGGGTATAGGAATGTCCTTAAGCCAAGTGTCTTCTGCCAAAGTAGGAGGTTTTTGGACTGGAGAGGTAAGAGAAAAAGTGTTCGAAAATTCGAAGCACCTCTTTGGGATGGGAAGTGGAAAGACCTGTCTCTGAGGCCAGTTTATACACATGTGTGGGGCGGGAAGTCTGATTGAGTTTTCTGGCAAATAGGGTTGAAGCAGTGTTGTTATGCAGTAAAAATTTGGCCTTGGACCATCTTAGGGCTTTTTCAATCTTGGAGGATAGGAGTGAGTCTAATTCTAGGCGCTTTTGATCTATCAATTTTCTGGTCGACTCCAGGCCCAAAATGTTAGTGTTTTTGTATATGCGGTCTAGTTCAGTTGTAAGGTCCAAAATTTTTTGTCTGTGCATTTTGTTATGGGATGAGGCGATGCTAATTAGTTTACCCCTCAGAACTGCCTTATGGGCAGTCGATAAAATAGAAGGTGGAGTATCAGGGAGAGCATTAAAGGAAAAGTATTCCTCAATTGACTTGGCTGTCTCAGATTCTGCCACTAAATCCGAGAGCAAAGCTTCGTTCAGTCTTCATATATGAGGTGTGGGTGCCAATCCAATAAAATTTGTTGTAAAGGAGGTTACGTGATGGTCAGACCAAACACAGGGGTGGATCGTGGCACCAGTGGAATTTGCTAGGGCAGAGTTTTTCTTTAAGTTTTTAATCACCTCTAAGACTTCCTCTGTAGTGACTGGAGCTTTAAGCCTGTCCCTATGGTCCTCCGATAGGGTGGGTATCGGTAAATTTTCTAGAAATCTGGGCAGATCAGGGAGTCTTTTTACCCTGTGATCACTATATAGGTCAGAACTTATCAAAGGCTTCCATGATTTTGAGGGAGTTTGCCGTGGATGGTTGACCAGCTATTTTAATTCTGGGGGAGGTGTAAGAGTGGATACGTGGTGTAAGTTTGGAGGCCAAGAGAGACCCAGGTTTGTCCTTCTGATGGTAGTATTTTGCCCCTTGCCATAGAATACTTTTTCTGCCTTAGCTGTTAGAGCTAGATTAAGTTTGAGGCGGGCTGTGTCCAGACGGGACATGGGAACGCGGCGTGGGTCTCTCCTGTGCTCCAGTGTCTGGAATTTCTTTTCCAGATTCTCAATGTTGACCTTTTGAGCTCTTTTAATTTGGGAAGCTATTTGAATTATTTTGCCTCTATTGGTCACCTTATGTGCCTTATGGGGATCTGAAGACTTAGCAGGGATGAAGATCTGTCGCTTTCCACGTGAAGAAGGTTCGTCGACTGACCGACGGCTTACTGCAAGAAAAAGAATTGTTAGAGTAGAATGAAGAAGGGGGGAGGGAGGGGAAAGGGAAGAAGGGAGGAGGCGTGACCTAACCGTGGGGTTGGGGGAGGCATGGTATCACTGCCCCAACCTTGGCACACCTTTGAGATAACTGCAAAACAAAGTATTATCCTGATTTGGGGGTTCAGGAGACCCCGGTAGCCCATCCCCCATCAGCCCGCTCCCCCCTCCCAAGAAAACAATCAGGAGGGAGGCTCGGGCCCCCCAGGAGCCCGCCTCGGGGAGATAGGGCCAGAACCGTGTACAGAGCAAATAAACAATAAGTGTGAGAGAGCAAATGAGCCCTAACATTAGCCTCTGTAGACTTAAACTTGGACCTGGAAGAAAGAACATTGAAAAGTGAGAAACTAAAAATAAAAATTAACCAGTCCCAAGTAGGCTTTACATTGCTGCTATAACCATGCTAATAGAACCTAGCAGAGAGGCAAACATAGGATTTATAGGGGAGATTGCCAACAAAATGAAAAATAGAACAATCAAAAAAAGATCTGGAAAATTGAGTGAAATGTTTAGGAAAAAGTAAGGGGTAGTCCACCCCAGTGTCTCCTGGAACTCGGTATAGACACTAAGGAGTAGGGATGAGCCGAACACCCCCCCCCTGTTCGGTTCGCACCAGAACATGCGAACAGGCAAAAAATTTGTTCGAACACGCGAACACCGTTAAAGTCTATGGGACCTTGAACATGAATAATCAAAAGTGCTAATTTTAAAGGCTTATATGCAAGTTATTGTCATAAAAAGTGTTTGGGGACCTGGGTCCTGCCCCAGGGTACATGGATCAATGCAAAAAAAAGTTTTAAAAACGTCAGTTTTTTCGGGAGCAGTGAGTTTATTAATGCTTAAAGTGAAAGAATAAAAGTGTAATATTCCTTTAAATTTCATACCTGGGGGGTGTCTATAGTATGCCTGTAAAGGGGCGCATATTTCCCGTGTTTTGAACAGTCTGACAGCAAAATGACATTTCAAAGGAAAAAAAGTAATTTAAAAGTACTCGCGGCTATATGAATTGTCGGTCCGACAATACACATATAAGTTCATTGATAAAAACGGCATGGGATTTCCCCACAGGGAAACCCTGAACCAAAATTTAAAAAAAAAATGGAGTGGGGGTCCCCCTAAATTCCATACTAGGCCCTTCAGGTTTGATATGGATATTAAGGGGATACCCCGCGCCAACATTTAAAAAAAAAAGGCGTGGGGATCCCCCTCAAAATCCATACCAGACCTGAAGTGTCGGGTATGGATTTTAAGGGGAACCCCGCGCCAATTTCTTTTTAAAAATAGCGTTGGGTCGCCCCAAAAATCCATACCAGACCCTTATCCGAGCACCCAACCTGGCAGGCCGCAGGAAAAGGGGGGGTGATCAGAGAGTGCCCCCCCTGAACCGTACCAGGTCACATGCCCTCAACATTGGGAGGGTGCTTTGGGGTCCCCCCCAAAGCACCTTGTCCCCATCTTGATGAGGACAAGGGCCTAATCCCCACAACCCTTGCCCAGTGGTTGTGGGGGTCTGCAGGCGGGGGGCTTATCGGAATCTGGAAGCCCCCTTTAACAAGGAGACCCCCAGATCCTGGCCCCCCCTGTGTGAAATGGTAAGGGGGTACAAAAGTACCCCTACCATTTCACAAAAAAAGTGTTAAAAATTACAAGAGACAGGTTTTTGACAATTCCTTTATTTAAATGCTTCATCTTTCTATCTTCTTTCTTCTATCTTCTTTCTTCTATCTTCCTTTGGTTTCTTCCTCCATCTTCTTCTGGTTCTTCCTCCAATCCTCTGCTTCTTGCTCCGGTGTTCTAGTCCGGCATCTTCCTCCACGGCATCTTCTTCTCTTCTTCATTCTTGGGCCGCTCCACATCCATGATGGGAGGCTCCCGCTGTGTAAAGCTTTTCGTCTTCTGACGGTTCTTAAATAACGAAGGGCGGGGCCACCCGGTGACCTCGCCCCCTCTCACGCATGGGGACTTGACGGGGACTTTCCTGAGGCTTTCCCCGTGACGTCAGAGGGGGGCGGGTTCCCCGTTACGTAACGGGTGACCCCGCTACGGGGTTGATCCTGCAGAGGAATTAGTGAAGTCCATCGCTGCTTCTTGTGAGATGAGGCGAAGATCTAGTAGGATCCGTTCACCTTCTTGGAAGCTGTGGAAGGAAGGCGTCTTGCCTTTATAGTCGAAATTCAGTGCAAAGGGGAAGGCCCACCTATACTTGATGTCACGTTGAGAAAAAATAGTAAGTAAGGGTTTCAGGGATCTCCTTTTTTGTATCGTGTTCGGTGAAATGTCTGCGAACACTTTAATGGCGTGCCCTCGGCACGTGAGGGGGTGTTGATATCTGCACTTTTTCATTATCTCTTCCTTCACCGAGAAGTAGTGGAGTTTAACCACGATATCCCTGGGTGTGCCGTCTTTCCTAGGGGGTCCTAAAGTTCTGTGGGCTCGATCGATCTCCAACTTGTGCGATGAAATGTCAGGGATTATCTGTCTGAGAAAATCTTGCACTACAGATGTGGTATCAGTGATTGATTCTGGGAGCCCCCTGATTCTGAAGTTCTCCCTTCTGGATCTATTCTCCAGGTCATCGATACGGGATAGTGCAGTATGCAATTGATCTTGTAGCACCTGGATGTGGTCAGAGTTCTGTCTGGTTTTCGAAATCGTTTGGTCGAGTTTATTTTCAATAGCTTCCATCCTTGAGCCTAGGATTTGGAAGTCCTCACTGATATCTCCGTAATTTTGGCTGCAGTCTGAGCAAAGTCTTTATCCAATAGGGCTGACAGTTGGGAAAAGAGATCAGGGGCTGAGAGTATTGTGTGGGGAGTCATGTCTGTCTGATTGCAGTGTGAGGTGATGCAGGCCTCATGGAAGAGTGCAGGAGTTCCTCCATTAATTGCTCCATAAGAGATTCTGTAGATGCAGGGGAGTGAGCCATGGGCATGAGGATACTCACGGGGGTCCCAGGAGGGTGGATGCGGGTTACTGCGGCATAGGATAGCCTGTCTCCAGGGATCTCCTCAGCGTTCTGCATGTGAGGCTGCATGGCGCCCGCCATCTTGGATTCAGCCCGCTTCACTATGGCCCTGAACTGCGGCTCCAGGTCTCTCCTAAATGTTCCCACGGACATGGGCTTGTGCCCCAGCTATTCCGCCAGCGGATGCGGTAGGTAATACGGCCCCCAGGGCCCCGGATCCCCCGCTAGGTGCGCCCGGTGGCTAAGGCAGTGCGGAGCTCCTGGCTTAAGCAGCCATCTTGGAGCGGTCCACGCATGCGCCCCCGGGACCTGAATTTCTTGCAGTGACAAATTTTATTTTACTATCTGCACATGGGCTTAAGATTGGAGTAGATCATTCTGTTGTGGTGGCCCCTCATAGACAGCTGAAATTTAACACATACAAGTAGTGTTAATGATTTTATAATCATGACCTGATACATGAGGTGTACATTAAATTAATGTTAATGTTGTATTGTTTCACATCAATGTCTTTTATTGTGATGCTTGTCTTAAATTATGTTTATATAATTCATAGATCCTACCTTCAGTAGTGGACCCTCGGTTCATTAAACACATAGAGAATTACCTATCTCCCATCTTCAATTTATGTGGCAAAATTATATAGATATTTAGTATCTAATATGACGACAATTTTATATTTCTATATTTTTCGAGTGCAAAATATGGTGTAGCTGTGCATTGCAGCCAATCAGCTTCCAATTTCAGCTTGTTCAATTAAGCTTTCACAAATTAAAAACAAAATGGAAGCTGATTGGTTTCTATGCAGAGCTCCACCAGATTCTACACTCTCACGTTTTAACCCAAAGGCTCAAATAATAAAATTCTTACCATACTAGAGCTGAAGACAAGAAACATTTTTATTGTTACTTCAAGCTACAAAACACTCAGATGTAAATTAGTTCTAAGGAGGTTTTGCATTCACACACAAAGCCTATGGGAGAGCAGCTAATCAAGCACAGATGATGCTTAATCAGCTGCTTTTCCAGCTACAGCTGGAGAAGGGAATGCAGCTTGGTGCTATTGCAGATCATGTAATCTGTGCTCCTTTACAATAAATAAATTCAGGGATGCAAATCTCAGGGAGGAATCTTAAACTTTTTCCTAGAAAAGAATTATGCTGGTGAAACAACTGAGCCCTGATAAAGGGGTAATGAATTTTGCCCCCAAAGGTGTTGGCTGCTTAGCATGTGGTTAAAGCTGTTTTGGACCCCCTGATATCTTCCCTCAACTCCACTGGAGCTAATAGAGTGCAGATCACTCTCCATTAGCTTGTCCTCTGGCTACAGTAGCCAGGGAAGTAACAACAGAAACAGATTTTGTTGCTTCAAGGCTATTATTAGTTAAAGGAGATCAACAAACAAATGTTAAAGACCAAGTGTAGATCAAGTGTAGTAGCTGTTCTCATCAATTGCCAGAGGAGGCACTATGCTGCTTCCAAATGGGGAGGGCAGTTGCAAATCCGATGGTGTAATTGTACCTGGATGGTCTGCTTTGGTAGGGGCCACGTTGGCGTTAATTGGTCATAGAGGCTGATGATTGGTTGTGTCTGAGCAGGCCAGAAGCGTGCTCCTGGTGAGGATGGGTGCTGCACCGGTCTGGCCGAAGGGTCGGGTCCCTGGCCCCTAGATTGGTGTGGTCCTTGCCACTGTCAGTTTTTCAGGAAAGAACACTGGCCCCCCTTCCCCAACAGGGGGGCAGTTAGTATTTCCTGAGTGTAAATTGGTACGAGCGATGGGAGTGGTGGTTGAGCCCTCGCGTCCAGGGCTCTCCCTATCTCTCAGAACTCCAGGCCTTCCTGGTAGGGGTGGGAGCTGTGCCGGTCTGGCTGTGGGCAAGGGTTGGAAAAAAGCCCATAGTGTATGTGTCCCTGGAGTGGCAGTCCAGGGGTGCCATAAAGTTACTGTGAGTGAGGGTCCCTTTGATTTATAGCACCACGGTCGCTGCCCCATGCCACACTTTTTTCTCACCTGCGTCCTGGGCTGGGCCTTTTTGCTTCACACAATGACCACTTTTCACTCTCCTCTCCACTTCCTTCTCCCCCTTGTTTTTGCACGTGTGACTGGTAGGGTGTAGGTCCTCGGGCCTGCCCTGAAAGTCCTGGGAGGGGATGGACATGGCCTTCTGGCTTAATTCGCCCTCTCTCATGGGGTCCCCCTTCGGGGGAGCCCCACCAAGTTTTTGGGTGGGTCTGTTTCGGCAGACCCTCAAGAGAAAGGGGTCGTCTGGTTTCGGCCAGATGGACCAAGTGTAAAGTACCCCAGTCCCCGTCTGGAGCCTCACTTCCAGGGGGATCAGGGCAAGGCCCTCTGATTTTAGAGGGCTTGTGTACACCCGTTGCACGTTTTTGTGTTTCACTCTTTATGTGAGTGCACGTTGTTTTGGCACCGGGTGAAGTTTTTGAGTGTGTTTCACACGCCATGGGCTTTCAAACAAAAAAACAAAAAAAACAAACAAAAAAAAATGCTTGCTGGTCTTTCTTCCCCTCTACCCTACAATATAAACCATGTGGTGGCATGGCAGAGCCTGGGAAAAATGGAGAGGGAAAGTCGTGCAGGAGATGGGGGGGCTGAAAGGTTGCAGTGAAGAGTGCTGACATTTTTCCTTTGCAAAAGTTTTTAAAAACATGTTATTTTTTATTTTGAGTATTGTGTGCTCTTTTTTTTTTTTTTTTTTTTAATAATTAATTTGAAATTGCACTTTTTTATTTACAGGCCTGTTTGGACAGAAAAATGCGAAGGACAGGATTTAAGTAAATATACCGAAGGCTGCAATTAATAAAAAGGAGTGCCAGACCAAAACAGTTTCATGATTCATAAAGCTGCCAGTGCCTTTTGGTCCCTATGTAAAATCAGTAAAGTTAGGTGAAAAAAAGTGTAACAAATTAACGAGACACCCAAGCACTTAACCCCCAATCGGGTACTTGGGCTTCCACTCCCACTTCCGGCTTAGTTTGGTCCCCTGCAGTCTTCTGGGATACATCACAGGTCCCAGAAGACTACGAGTCGCAGCGCAGAGAAAGGGGTAAACACTTGCAGACATTACTGAGTCCTGATGAAGGGGGGGGGAATGTGTTTTGCCCCAAAACCCACTGGATATTTTGTGAATCATTAAAGCTGTTTTGGACATTCTTATGAATGTGGACTGGAGCTTCTTCATTTGGTTAAAGCTCTGAGTGACGTTCCTGGGTGCCCACTGCAGGGGTTTCCTGGTTGCATGTGAGCCGCCTAGCCAGAACCAGCAAGATTCTCTAATTATTTTCTAATTCCCCTTTACTATTCTGTATTAATAAGCATTATGTCCGTGCCAACAAATAAAAAAACAATGCAAAGTGTTAAATTTGTGTCATTTCTGTTACTCTTATAATACATGCACTGTATGCAGTCATTTTGCCATGTCTTGTAAAATATATATATTTTAAATAAAATTCCTTCCAGGGCTTTTTTTTTCTCAAAGAATAGGTGCAGGAACTCCCCCCCCCCACCACCGGGTCACCCTTGTCTCTGCTCCCTACCCACCTCCCAGCACTGCCTCTTGTCTCTTCCCCTGCACACCTCCCAGCACCGTCCCTTTATAACAATAAATCTTGCAGCAGCAACAACACAGAATGAGGCAGTGTGGAATGAAGAACGTACAGCATGTCATATAGAGTGAGGTGGCATGTAATATGGAACGTGCAGCATGGCATATAAAATGAGATGGTGTGGACTAGGGAACAGGGAGCATGGCATATGGAATGAAGCTCTGGGGAATATGGAGCATAGAGCATGGCATAAGGAATGAGGCGGTGTGGAATAGGCAACTTACAATATGGCATACGAAAAGAGACGGCAATGTACAGCAGGGCATATGAAATAAGGCAGTGTGGAATGAGAACATTGAGCATGACATATGTCAAGAGGCAAAGTGGAATAAGGAACATGAAGCATGGCATATGGAATGAGGCAGTGTGTTATAGGAAACCTACATCCTGGCATATAAAATGAGGCAGTGTAGAATAAGGAATGTACATAATAGCATATGGAAGGAATTAGTGTGGAATAGGGAACATACAACATATAGAATAATGCAGCGTGGAATCGAACATTAATAAGCACTTGAATGGATCGTGGTCGGTCTAACAACTAACAGGTGGAGGAAAGGGGGGAGACCTTAGCTATAAGAGTATAAAGTATTTTGGATTAGGTGGAGGGTAGGATGTCCATTGGAAGATCATTGGTTAACAGTCTGGTTTGATACCATTGGGTGTATTGGAAATGTAGCGGTACCCCTGAAGGGGTTGCTGAGTGATGTGGCCCACCTGCCACCCTGCCCAGTTCGACATTCACTTCCAGACACTCCAAGACAACGAAAAGTCCACCAGCTTTGTTTTTTGTATCTTATTGAGGGATTAGAACTTGGATGGGTTTAAGGAATTCATGGGATGCCCAGAAAAGTTTCCTACATGGCTTGGGACAATTTAGATACCATCTCTTGCACAACACTTGCTGCAGACTGTCTCTCCTTTTCCCTCCAGCACAGTTCTTCAGGCACTTAAATGAGGGAAAACATCATCACTGTTCCTGAGTGGCATAGCTGCCCCCTGCCAGGATCTGTGCCTGCAGGCCAGAGGTGCCAGTACTGAGTATCAGCATGTTCCAACTTAAAAATAGCCATGATTAGTTCTAACATAATGTAAATTGTTCGGGGTGATTAGACTCTAATGGTGCATGTGATTTCAGGAACATTTGTCAGTCCAGACTGCATTTTAAGCACATGGCAGCCCACTTTTATTTAAAGAGGAACTGCAGTCTGCTCACATAATTTGTCATAAAAATATCTTTGCCATTCTGAAGCTTCCCTTCAACCACTTTGCATATTATTTTATATATACTGTGATTCTGTACTTGCCAAATATGCTGCAGAAATCTCCCTCCACTGAGCCTGGCTGCAACCAATTTAACTGTGGGCAGCTGAAGCGGCTGCCTGTTCACTTCCTGGATTTACACAGACACACAGAGGCACACCTCCAGCTCTGCAGCTCTCATTGGCCCTATTATGACTCATCCCCCTCCCTTCCTGGCAAACTCTCACGAGAGTGAGAGAGAGAGCTGTGCATGATGTCATAAGCCTAGGCTAATGACCAGGCTAGAATTAGGAAGTGGGCTGCATAAGGTATTTACTGGCAGAAAAAAAAAGTTTTACTTAAACTAAAACAACAAAGGCAGAGGATTTAATAGATGGAAAGTGGAAAAATTGACTGAAGTTCCGCTTTAACCTCTTAAGGACCGGAAGGATTTGCCCTCTTAATGACCAGACCATTTTTTGCGATAGGGCACTGCGTCGCTTTAACTGACAATTGTGCGGTGCTGTACCCAAACAAAATGTATGTCTTTTTTTTTTCCTACAAATAGAGCTTTTTTTTGGTGGTATTTGATCACCTCTGCAGGGGTTTCGTTTTTTAGCTATAAACAATAAAAGACAGACAATTTTGAAAAAAAAAACTATATTTTTTACTTTTTGCTATAATAAATATCACCCCAAAAAAAAGTAAAAAACTAATTTCTTCATCAGTTTACACCAATATGTATTCTTCTACATATTTTTGGTAAAAAAAAAACCAAAACGTAATAAGCGTATATTGATTGGTTTGCACAAAAGTTATAGCGTCTACAAAATAGGTGATTTATGGCATTTTTATTATTATTATTTTTTTTTTTTTACTAGTAATGGCGGTAATCTGTGATTTTTAGCGGGATTGCGGTGGACAGATCCGACACGTTTGACACTTTTTTGGGACCAGTGACATTTATACAGCACGGTGATTGGCTGTTCTACCGGCATACATACTCCACCCTCCCTCTTTTACTTTTTCATTTTTCTATTTATACCACACCATTACTATCCCTCTTTAGCTACAATTAAGCATCCAAATGATGTGAAACGCGTTAGCAGTCTACTACTCTGTACTTCTCTGCATATGCCTGTATTGCGGCTATCCAGGATTTCTTCTCATTCCATTGCAACCCAGCAAAGCCAGCACCTGGAACCAGTTCTCACTAGGGCGGTGTCATTACAGAGCAAGAGTGTTTGTGAGCTGCATCTTTCTTTTTTCCTGACATTTATACAGCAATCAGTCCTAAAAATAGCCACTGATTACTGTATAAATGTCACTGGCAGGGAAGGGGTTAACACTAGGGGGCAATCAAGGGGTCAAGTGTTCCCTAGGGAGGTGTTTCTAACTGTGGGGTGGAGTGGAGTGACTGGAGGAGGAGACAGATTGCTGTTCCTAATTACCAGGAACAACAGATCTGTCTCTCCTCCCCTGACAGAATAGGGATCTGTCTGTTTACATTGACAGATCCCCATTTTGTCTCTCTCAGGAGCGATCGTGGGTGGCCGGGGGACATCGAGGTCGCCGGCCATGAGCATCGGCGTCAAGCCACCGTGCATGCGACGCCGGCGCGTGCCCCCTAGAGGTTTTAAAGTGGCTGACGTATATATACGGGGATTCGCCCAGGAGAGCCAACCTGTCGCAGTACAACTGCGATGGCTGGTATTTAAGTGGTTGAAGGGAAAACAACTGTATTGTTCTTTCATTTAGCCTCCTGGCTTACTCGCTTACTTGCAGCACCGATGCTTCATGCCTTACGTCTAGGCCTTAGGATAGCTCCTCACACTCATACACAGACCTCGTCTCTGTAGGGCAGAGTCCTCCTGACTCCTCAGCCAGACTTCCTGTCTGCCTGGGTGGAGCTGTCTCCAAATGGGAGCTCTGAGCTCTATCCCTGGGATAAATAAGAACCCATCCCACAGGTGTGCAAACAGCATGCCTGTCTTTGCAAAACCAAGGCTGAAAGTGCTAATATTCTCCACAATAAGAAAATGCATTTTAAAAAAAATATTTAATGCTAGAGGAACCTGTTCAGTGACAAAGGAAAAGAAACACAGCGCCTCTAAGTGCAGTATTGGTAAACAATTTAATAAGTCAAAAGTAAAACTACTCACAAAAGGAGTATAAACACAAGCATGATAGTAATCCTGCAGCAAAATCCGGAGGTGGTTTTTCTCCTAAACGTCCGTGTCTCTGAAGTGCAGCTGACAGCTCGTGCAGGTGGATTCCGGCATTCGCAGCCTATGAGAACAGCAGGGAACACAGGGGCGATCGGAGATGACGTCACTTCCGGGTGCAGGGTGAGAGGAGGTGGCTTCGCGTTCGGAGCATGCTTGCTCCTTCCGCAGGCCATATTTTTTGTCTGTTTGCACCTGTTCAGTGAACCATCTTATATTGGGCCCTACTGTACAGCCAGCTAAAAAGGATTGCTGAACAGTGGTTTCTGTGGATAATTTAACTTCTTGCTGACCACCCCACGTACATTTACTGCGGGGTGGCAGCTCCTGTGTACAGAATCACGTACAGGTATGCGATACTGCTCTTCTGGGTCTGGGGCGCGCACGCACGCCACCGGCGACCCACTCCCTCTGTGATTGGACACAGTGGGAGCCAATCAGCGGGACCGGCGGACATCGGGACCTGCTGATCATTCTCGAGAGAGGCAGAACGCCAGTCTGCCTATGTAAACAAGGCAGACCCCTGTTCTGTTAGTACGGAAGACAGAAATCTTGTGTTTCTGCTAAGCAGGAACACAGATCTCTGTTTTCCCACAGTCAAGAACCCCCCCGACACACAGTTAGTAAGCACACCCAGGTGACACATTTAACCCTTTGATCACCTCTGATGTTAACCCCTTCCCTTCCAGTGTCATTACTACAGTGACAGTGCATATTTTTTAGCATGGATCACTGTATTGGTGTCACTGGTCCCCAAAAAAGTATAAAAAGTGTTACCTAGTGTCCGATTTGTCAGCCGCAAAATGTCGCAGTCCTGCTATAAGTCACTGATCGCCGCCATTACTAATAAAAAAAGAAAAAATATCCCATAGTTTGTAGATGCTATAACATTTGTGCAAGCCAATCAACATACGCTTATTGGGATTTTTTACCAAAAATATGTATCAGAATACATATTAGCCAAAATTTATGCAGAAATTCAATTTTTTTAAAATTTTATTGGATGTGTTTTATAGCAGAAATTTTTTTTTTTTTCAAAATTGTCAGTCTTTTTTTGTTTATAGCACAAAAAATAAAAACCGCAGAGGTGATAAAATACCACCAAAAGAAAGCTCTATTTGTAGGAAAAAAGGACGTCAATTTTATTTTGGGTACAGCATTGCAAGACAGTTAAAGTAACGCAGTGTCCTGTCGCAAAAAATGGCCTGGTCATGAAGGCGGGTAAACCTTCCGGAGCTGAAGTGGTTAAAGTAGTATGTCTTGCTATTTGAATAAGCTTAATACAGAATACAATCAGGAATTAAAATTGAATATACAATATTTAAATTGACAAAAATATTCCCAGTTATTCATACTTATTTGATAGGACATACCTGCATTCTATGCATAAAGATAAAAATCCTTCAGTGTGCAGCAGCCCCCCTCAGCTCCACTAATACTTACCTGAGCCCAATCTCTATCCAGCGATGTCCATGAGTCCTTCGGCCGTCTGGGACTCTCCCTGATAATTGACTGAGACAAGGCTGTGGTGCCATTGGCTCCCGCTGCTGTCAGTCAAAGTCAGTTAGCCAATCAGGAGATAGAGGGGGCAGGGCCGAACTGCAGCTCCGAGCTGAGCTGCACAGAGCAAGAAAGCTGCTTGCTGTGGGGGCACTTGACAGGAGGGAAGGGCCAGGTGCAGCGAAGAGGGACCCGAGAAGAGGAGGATCCAGGTTGCTCTATGCAAATCCAGTGCACAGGGCAAGTAAAGCAGCGTACACACGATCGGATTTTCTGACGGGAAATGTGTGATGACAGGCTGTTGGCGGAAAATCCGACCGTTTGTATGCTTCATCTGACAATTGTTGACGGATTTTCCGCAGACAAATGTTGGATGGCAGGCTTTAAAATTTCCCGTAGACAAATGTGTGTTGTCGTATTTTCCAAGCGTGTGTACATAAGTCTGTCAGACATGCTTGGATGCTTGGAAGCGAGGACGAGCCAGAAGCGGTCGGTCTTGTAAACTAGCGTTCGTAATGGAGAATTAACATTCGTGACGTGGCAAATTATGAAATCTCGAAATGCAGCGCACATTCTCTTCTTCTTTATTTAATGGGATAATAATGAAGATGCTTTGCTGTTGATACTGATGGAGTTATTGCAAACTTATTTTAAAAGGCTTTTATTTTCTAGTGATATCAAGAATAATAGTATTATGCTTTTTTTTGTTTTGGGCAAGTTACCACAGCACCATAATCCCGTAGTTTTTAAGATCTAAGATACAACCATGTTGGTGTCCCTTGTTAATTTTGCATTGCATTTTTTAAACTGCCTACTTCCAAACTGTCATTTGAAGTAAAACACATAGCCAAGTATTATTCTTCACAATTTTTTTTATTGTGCATTAAAAAATAAAATTAGACATGCTATCTGCCAATAGAAATTACCTAGGAACCCCAAATTTGGTGTGCAAACCCAGTGGAACTAGCACTATAATATATCCAAAGCTGGTGTTTCGAGCACCAAGTGGCCCCGAGATATGGGCTCCCAAATTCGGTTTGGAAAATGTCATTCTCTGCTGCAGAAAAGTGCTTGACATTTTCCGAACTGATTTTGGGGCCCCGAATCTCAGGGCCACTTGGTGCTAGGAACCCCAAATTTGGTCTGAAAACCCAGTGGAAGTTGCACGACAACATATCCAGAACTGGGGGTCCTAGCACCAAGTGGCCCCGAGATATGGGGCCCGAAATCGGTTCGGAAAATGTAATTCTCTGCTGCAGAAAAATGCTTGACGTTTTCCAAAACAACTTTGGGGCCCCATATTTTGGGGCCACTTGGTGCTAGGAACCCCAACTTTGGATATGTTTTAGTGCTGGTTCCACTGGGTTTGCAGACCAAATTTGGGGTTCCTAGCAGCAAGTGGCCCCGGGATATAGGGCCCCAAAATCGGTCAACTGTGTCCATCTGCAGCAATGTCATTTCGAGACCCTTTGGGTCCAGAGACCCCAAATTTTGACTGCAGCTAGGGGGCATCTAGGAACCCTTAGCAACAAAGTTTGAAGTTCGGGGGACCTATGGCTGCAAATGGGCACAGTGAGGCATGCAAATGTGCACAGTGAGGCTGCAAATGGGCATTGATGACCCTCTTTTCCACTTACAGTAGCTGCGCATTTCTCACCCTAGGCTTATACTCGAGTCAATAAGTTTTCCCAGTTTTTTGTGGTAAAGTTAGGTGCCTCGGCTTATATTCGGTTCGACTTATACTCGAGTAAATACGGTAACCAAAAAGTGCATTCTATGCATCCAAAAGTATAGAAAATATACCAAATCAAATCATTATTCAACCAAAAAATAAAATAAAAGCCTCATGAATGTGTCCTGCGTCTTAATATAGGGGGTCAACAATGCCAAGAGTTGGTGAAAGCAGGGGTCTGTCATCCGGAGATAATTCCGAAAATCATCCGGATTATTCTCCTGGAGCTCCCACAGCAAAGGCATAGGACACAATTGGTCACGATTAATAAAGCAACCAATTTTTGGTCCAAGAAATCCTCCTCCTCCTGTTCCTGGACTGGACTTGGGTCAAAGCAATAACTCCAAAGCCAATAATAAATAACACGTTATCTCCTCCAATTCTGCAACATGTCTGGTAGAAATTGATCTTTCCGAGCCTGTAGACTTTAACTTACACATTAGCCATGTGTGGGGAACTATATTGAATGCTTTTTCAAAATCCAGGTATACCACGTCCACAGCCACCCCTCTGTCCAATGTTTTACTTACCTCCTTATAAAAATAAATTAGGTTTGTTTGACAACTTCTGTCTTTCATGAATCCATGCTTTCTGTTGCTTAAAATATTTTTTTCTAGCAAGAACTCATCTAATTACATTAATATTACAATTGTATATTTCTGGTAACAAGGGGTGTTACATAGGCAGGCAAATTTCTTATCAGGACTCAAAAAATTGCAAATGCGTAATCAAAGCATTATTAGTTGCCGTGTGCACAATGTGTAGCAGTGTGCAATACATAAGCAAAGCATACAAAATACAATACAGTTTCCTATTTTCAGTATAAAAGAATTGCATACCTCCCAGCTTTTTTAGATGGGAATGAGGAACGCCTATTATCAAAAGTGTGTAGGCATAGGACATACCCCCTGCCACGCCCCCTTAAAGAAAAATTATACAAAAAAAAAAGATTAGTTAAACCCACAAGTTATTTATTTTATTTTTTTTACCACTACTATTCCTTTATTAGCTTTTTAAATTTACAAATGCAGCAATTTAGAATTTCTAGCACTTTCTTAGCACTGGGAAATACTTTTTTGAAACATAAAAAGTGCATTTTATATGCAACTATTTGAATCAGATCAAAATGAGGGACCAGAGGCACTTTGTTCCAAATCAGGGACAGTTGGGAGCTATGAAATTGGGCAGCTGTGAAGCATCCTGATTACTACTAAATCACTTCTGCAAATTGCATATCCCTGACACACATACACAAAGTGATTGGGCTTACACGACCCCTTTATTAACCTAGCTGGGGGGAGACAGTTGCCCACTAGTACAGGGTGCAAAGCATGGGAGATTGGTGAACATCATCTCTTTTGCTTGGGCTGAACTTAAAAGCCTCATCTTAAAGCCTTTCCTCGTTCAGGGCTTCAGTATCCTGGTGGCAACTAATGGTCAAAGTGTATTACTGTGATGCTGTGTTCCTGATGGGTGAACATTTCGGTCCGCACATAAGTTCGGGTGGAACTTTCGCTGTTCGGACATTCGGCGAGTAGCCGAACAAACAGGTCGTTCGACAATGCATTGCCGCGCTGAAGCAGTGAAAGCTTCAGCCAATCAGGGCACAGAGCACCGTCAGAGTCATGATTGGACACTGTCGTCATGAATTTATCCAATCATGGCTCATTCCCGCCCCTCAGTATAAAAGTATTCTTTTAATGGCAGCCATTTTCAGTGTGATTTTGGCGTGGAGAGAGATAGAACAGGGCTCTGTTCAGTGCTATTAGTTAGTTAGTGTGCTATACTGTGCTATTTTGTTTCAATTGTCAGTGTAGAATATTAGTTTAGTGTCAGTCTAGGGATAGCGTGAGTGTAGTGAGGAGGACCATCATTCAGCTTTGCATAGTGTGCAGCTAGAGTAGGGACAGCTCAGATAGTTTCACTGTAGTGTAGTGAGACCGTGTCATTCATACATACATTAGTGTAGAGTAGGGAAAGCTCAGATAGTTTCAGTGTACTGTAGTGAGACCATGTCGGTAATCTTGACATTAGTGTATAGCTAGAGTAGGGACAGTTCAGATATCGTCAGTGTAGTGACGGTTGAACACCGTCTATTTGATTGCGTTACTACCAGTTTAACACCATTTACTTCTGTGTGTGTTACTGCCAGTTTAACTCCATTTACTTCTGTATGCATTACTGCCAGTTTAACTCCATATAGTTTTGTGTGCGTTACTGCCAGTTTAACATCATATAGTTCTATGTGCGTTACTGCCAGTTTAACGCCATATAGTTCTGTGTGCGTTACTGCCAGTTTAACGCCATATAGTTTTGTGTGTTACTGCAAGTTTAGCGCCATTTTCTTCTGTGTGCATTGCTGCCAGTTTAACACCATTTACTTATGTGTGCGTTGCTGCAAGTTTAATGCCATATAGTTCTGTGTGTCACTGTACGTTTGGCGCATTATATTGCAGTATATTATAGTGTATCCATGTAGTGTGTCTGTGTAGTGTGAGTACTCCAATTAAAGTGCACCAAACACCACCTTACATTTATTAATGGGCATCAACGTACAGATTTCCACTTCTTCTTTACATTTGCTTATAAACACCGCCCCCCTCCTTCCCAATAATGTCTGGGAGGACAACAAGGAGAGACATTCCCTTGGCACTGTAAGCTGGCCAGCAACAAATGTGTCCACAGGCAAAGGTGAACATGGTGGTCAGTCCTCAGGCAGGGCATCATTTCCTCTGTTTAGTGAGTTTGCCTGTGCTATTCAACCACAGCATGCAGAGGAGGTGGTGGACTGGCTTACTTAAACGTCTTCATCCTCCTCATCCTACTCATCCTCTGTCACGCAAGCAGAGACAAGTGTGCAATCTCCTGCAGTTGCCAGAGTGGATAAACATGCCTCCTTGTCCACATCTATTCCTGCCATAGCCCCAGCATCAGCCATGGATTAGTCAGCTGAGCTATTTGACCACAGCATCAGCCACTTGCTCCTTGATGATGCCATTACTGGATTCAGATGTTGGTTCTGAGGTTGAGGATGACAGGAACATGAGCCTAGAGAGAGGGGAGAACACTGGTAGACAAATTGGCATTCATGTTCCCCCAGCTGCAGCGTATTTCCAAGTTGTCTCTTGTTTTCATCAAGATTACCTCTATAGGATTATGGTGGGAAGGCGCCACCGACACCCAAAGACCAATTTTGCTGCACCTGTTTGACAGGTGCATATCATTGCAATTTTTTTCAGCAAGGCCAATTCTTGATTTCATCAAGATTACCTCTATAGGGTTACGGTGGGAAGGCGCCACAGACACCCAAAGATCAATTTTTATGCAACCGTTACTTCTATCTTGTTCCCAGTGCACTACATTGTGGCCTCATCATACACACTGGCTCCCCAGCTGTTGCTGAGCAAAATAAAGACAGCTTGCAGGGAAATTTCATTTTTGGCTTGCAAATACAATTATTGCTGCAGCAGATTCTAGACATGGTACAGATCTGTCAATTTACAGGTAAACTAAGGGGTCTTCCAGGCACTATATTGGAAGGTTTTTTTTTATTTTTATGCTTTCACTTTAAAAATCAAAAAATCACTGACGTTTTTAACAAACTTTTTTTTTATTGATACATGTCCCCCAGGGCAGGACCTGGACCCCTATAACCATTGTATGCCCAATTACTTGCATATTAGCCTTCAAAATGGGCACTTTTTATTTTTGACGTTCGGGTCCCATTGGCTTTAATGGGGTTCGTTATTCGGGAATGAACTTTTGCGGTGTTCGAAAGTTCTGGTGCAAACCGAACAGGGGTCCGTTCGGTCCATCCCTACTCCTGATCTATCTGTAATAGAATAAGAGGCATCAGAGGTACAATTATAGCTGTAATAGATGACAATCTCACATCTATTGGCACCAGCAGACCTCCAGCCAACAGATCCCAAATGTAAAGATCCGACAAATAAGAAAACATTTTGTATCCAAAGGGGAAATTGAATCAAATGACAAAATAATTTTAATTATAAAGGCAGATGATTTATCTGTATGCAGCACCCCCTTACCCCTAGAGGCTCTTGGGGACCCCTAGTCATAGAAGTTCACACCCTAATCACACTGTGTGGTACAGATTCCCCCTGCTAAAAGAGTTGCATTATCTTTGTTTTGTGGTGACTGGGAGAAGCCTTTCAACTGTGAGTTGGGGACCTGAAATGTTTAGTTTAGTGCCTGGATGGAAGGATTTATTTTCTTTTTTGTTTATTTGATTTTCATGCAACTTTTTAAATAAAATTGGCTACAAGCCAGATTTTAAGAAAACCTGCCGACTACCTTTTTCCTAGGGAAGGTGATCCCCATTGAGCTTCCTGGCTTAGTCTCCCTCTGCACTGCCACTGTGGTTGAGTGCCACCTGCAGTGGAGAAAATAGACTGCACCTGGCTACAGACTGTGTTCATGACTATTTGCAGAACCATGTCACATGTAGACTTGGTACAGAGAGGCACCATCTTACTCACTGTGTTGTGTCCAGAGAAAGCTAAAAGGAAGCAGCTGTCTGGGGATTTGTGAGTAGTTCACCTTAAGTTGATTCCTGAGACTGTGTACTAGACACTGCACTGGGTACCAATAGTTGCGCACTAGATAACCAGTTTCGGAACCAGATACCCAAAAACTTGCCCTGTTTTCTTTACATGTTGGGCTTGGACTGTTCACCACTAGCTACTACCGCTGCTACTACTACTTGAAAGGACTGTCTTCTGGCTTTTAACTGTCACTGAGCATTTTTTGGAGTATTCCATGCCAAGTTACCCTCCCCAGTTAAAGTTTTGCAAGCAATAAACCTTTAAAAAGACATTCCCCTAAACTGTTTATTGGAGCCAGAGCAAATGGACTGTTGCTTGGGTTTTAGGTGGCCTCTGTACTGTTTGGGAAAGAACCTGTTAATCTCAGCTGCCCCTGCAGGGAAATCTCTACAAAAATAAATAAATATACAATAATGATGATTATAATTGGTATTATTTTTGTATTTAAATAAACAAAACGAAAATGTAAGGAAGTCATCACAGAAGTGTCTTTAGAAGTGACTGCAAAGGGTTGCAGGAGATCGGCAGTGCTGATATGCAACAAAAAATAAAAAGGAGGAAAAACTTTTTTCTTTGGCCAACCAAATGTCATTTAGTTAGGATTAATGAAAACATAAACCTTGGTGAAAACTGTCACACCCAAACAGTTAGTTTTAGTTCCCTTGCAAAACTCCCAATTATATACTGTAACTTGCTTGCTTGTGACAAGAAATGGTACAACCCATCATTTCTGTATGTTCTCTACCTAGTGTTGCACAATAGTAACCCAATATTATCCCCAGGAATCAAAGCTCAATTAGACCACATAATGGCAGTAGAGAAAAGAGGATGATGGTGCAAGAAGCAACTGGGTAGTAACTATAAAAAAAGTAAATTACAGTAAATATAAAAGGAAATAAAAGCAAAAAAGCAAAAAAGCTACTGACAACAGGAAAGTGATAGGTATATAAGTAAAGGGTCCCGGGATCAGGGTCACAGTGCGGTCCGAGATGCTGTCCGTGTAGTGAAGAGCTGGCTAGGTCAAAGTAATTGTGGATGGTATGCTGCTAAGAGATGGAGCAGAGGTGAGGTCTCTGTGGATGTCCGGGAGGCTTGAAAAACCAGCACGCTGAAGTTCTCTATGACAAACGGCAACCAGAACCCAGAACCGGAAGTGCGTGTCAGCGTGGAATGCAAGCTATGACGACCGGAAGTGACGTCTTTGGGCAGCCAATCAGATGACGCATTTCACAGCCTCCACTGTTTCTTCAGATCTAGCTAACTAACAAGGAAGTCTGGTATATATAGAGAGCAGGGGGAGAGGGAATAGGGGGACGTCCATAACAAACGTGAAGCTGTATTCATACATATGCATCGAACTATACTGATTTACATAGACAAGGGACCGCCATACATAAAAACAGAACAGATAAAATAGAGAAACGCAATAAGATAAATACTATAGAGATATAAATTCATTCTTGGAGAATATCGGTATAGCACATGTTTTTAAAGAATTATTGTAAATATAAACAGAAAAAACATTCTTATTGATATATCATGGGAAGTGACAATTAATGTGGTTGGTTCAATATATAACTGGAGGAATCATAAATAATCCTAAACATCATCATAGGAAATATTATAAGAGTATTATGGGAAATATATTATAAAAATAAAATAATACATATTATAAAAAACCATCATCTAAGAGAACACATCTAAAATGGACATTCATTTAGTTCATCATAACAAATTGCTTAAAAAATATCTAAACAAATCCTTTTAAGAGATTAATCCAACATCAAATAAATTAAACTGCTGAATCTGAGCTAAAAAGTTTAATGCCCCGTACACACGGTCAGATTTTCCGATGGAAAATGTCCGATCGGAGCGTGTTGACGGAAATTCCGACCGTGTGTGGGCTCCATCGGACATTTTCCATCGGATTTTCCGACACACAAAGTTGGACAGCAGGAGATAAAATTTTCCGACAACAAAATCCGTTGTCGGAAATTCCGATCATGTGTACACAAATCCGACGGACAAAGTGCCACGCATGCTCAGAATAAATAAAGAGATGAAAGCTATTGGCCACTGCCCCGTTTATAGTCCGTGTTTTACGTCACCGCGTTTAGAACGATCGGATTTTCCGACAACTTTGTGTGACCGTGTGTATGCAAGACAAGTTTGAGCCAACATCCGACGGAAAAAATCCTAGGATTTTGTTGTCGGGATGTCCGAACAAAGTCCGACCGTGTGTACGGGGCATAATAGTGCACCCAGTATGATGACTAGCATAAGAAGCGAACATATATACATATATGGTCTGGGCCATGCATGTTATAAAATGGGATATAGTATGTGCATGCATATAAATATAATTATGGATACATGCATGTGTCATATGGTGAATATAAACATATGTATATTCACCCTAATATTCCACTTATTAGAAATATATGTGGTAGCACCTAAAAATAAGTACAGCCATATTTATATTAATATAGGATAAAAATGTTTATAGGTAGACCACATAACTGTAAACTATGGACATGTGGGAGGAAATTTATTAAGGGGGGCGAGAAGGGAAAGGGATCTCTAGGGGTGGCATTATGGTTAACATTTATTACATTTTTTTTTTAAACCTAAAGTTTATTGAGTTATAAAGAAAACATACAACTGAATGTTCATAGTAGTTTTTCTACAAACAATTGCAACATTACTTAGGTCTAATTTGCATAACATGTTAGTAAGTTGTTGACCAGAACAATACTTATTAGTGACAAAGTATCCTAGTGTCCATTCCCCATCCACCCCTATGGGCTCTAACTGTGAGTGGGAAGTGGGCTCCAGGCTGGAGTGTATAGAAAAAAAAAAAAAGTAAATTATAAACATAACCGTAATTAACATTAGTATTTAGTATACCATTAAGTGTCAACATAAATTCCATGAGCTGAGTAAGTTGGATAATGATTCATCCTTCCATTATGCTGTAGCCTGGCTGAATTAGAGGAATTCAGTTGGGGGTATTAATGACTTTTATTGGGTTTTGTATTTGTTAAGTAGACCTGACTGGAAATGTGGAGAACTGGAAAAATGAAGGAGGGGCTAAATTTTCAGGCTCAAATCAGTCAAGGGGTTCACTTTTCTGGTCAGCAATCCATGAAGCCCAATTTTTGAAAAAAGCTTTGGTGGTCAGTTCGGATTTAGCAAATGCGTACTCCAGTTTGAAGTGTTCTCTAAGTATGCGGATAGTATCCGCTAACATGGGTGAGTTTACAGACTTCAACCTTCTCGCTAGTGCTAGACGGGCAGCTTTCAGAATATGAGCTGCCAATGTCTTGGTTTGTGTATGCCACGTGGGGATCGATAACCCCAGAACGAGATCCAGGGGTGTCGTAGGGAGAGATGCAGGACACGTGGAGGAGATGAGGGTAGATACCTCCTGCCAGAACTTTTGAATATTGGGGCAGTCCCACCAGATATGGCATAAAGTTCCTTTTTTCTCACAGCCTCTCCAGCACTTCGCTGATGTGGTAGGGTAGATGACCGCAAGCCTGGCTGGGGTGAGGTACCAATTGTGATATAGCTTTTGTGCGGATTCCCAATGGGAGATGCAGTGGGATAGGCGACGGGGAAGGGTTATGGCTTGGTGCCACAGTTCACTCGGTGGTGGGTTGTCTGTGAGAGAGGACCAATAGTTGGTTGAGGGGGAAGATAATTCATCTGAAGGTGTGGTGAGCAGCCTGTATGTAAATTAAATACCCTTAAGTGTCGGTTTAGGAATGTCATAAAATTTCAAAAGGGCATTTGGGAGAGAATCTTCCTGTGTCCATTGTATTTTAGATAGGGTTGATCGATTCCTGAGATATAGGAAGAAGGATTGTTTGACTATTCCATATGTCTCCTGTAGTTATGAAAATGGGTGAAGGCCCGAGGAGGAGTATAATAGTCGCACATTAGTTATTCCTTTCCATATCCATTGATCAATGTTAAGATCCGGCGACAAAAGCTCTATCGCCTTCAAGGGTAACTTAGACAGGTTTGAGAGAGGTATTCCTTCGTTGATTTGAATAATGGCTGTCCATGTTCGTATTGCTGCTGTTGCTGAGCCTAGAAACTGATGATTTGGTTTGTAGTTGAGTAGTATGGCTGCAAGTAAATTATTCGTGTCATGCTTAAGGACTGTGGATTCAATCTGTTTCCAGGATTTTTGGGAGTTAGGTAACCGCCACTCTCTCAATTGGTCCAGGAGTACAACTCTGTAATATGCTTGAATATCGGGAGCTCCCATACCCCTGTGTTGAACAGGGGTTAGGAGAATAGATCTTTTCAATCTAGGTTTTTTGTGTTGCCATATAAATGTATTGATTATACCTTGTAGTTTTCTTATTTGGGCTGCAAAAAAGGGTAGGGGAATAGTGCGAAATATATAAAGTATGAGCGGAAGTAAAAACATTTTTGGCTGAGCAATTCTACCGGCCCATGAGAAGGAGAAACTGATCAGTTCTTTGGATAAGTGCAAAAGCTTCTCCACGAGGTCATCGTAATTAGTTTTGGTTAGGTTTTGGCTTGGATAGGTTAAACGGATTCCAAGATAGGGAAGGGAGGAGTTGGTGGACCATGTGAAAGGAGTTGTCGCTGTTATTTCTCACTTGGTTTGTGGGTCTATGCCCCGTTTTAACATAGTGGATTTGCTATGATTGATTTTATATAGGGATATTGAACTAAATTTATCAAGTATGTTTTGGACGGCCGGGAGGATTTGGGATTGGTCAAAGTGATAATGACATCATCGGCATAGAGTCCGATTTTGTGTTCTGTATCTCCTATTCTGATTCTGATTCTCGTTACTGATGTTGCCGAGCAGATGGATTGTGCCAGCGGTTCCATGATTATGGCAAAGATCGGGGGGGGGTACCCTTGTCTGGTACCGTTATGATTATGAATGGGTCTGAGACCATTCCCGATGTCCAGACTCGCGCAGTGGGGGAGGAGTACAGGCCCAATAGGGCAGTTAAAAATGAGTCAGCGAAGCCAAATTTACGAAGCACCTCCTCCATGTATGTCAAGTGGACCCTGTCGAACGCCTACTCCGCATCCAAGGAAAGAAACAGAGAAGGCGTTTGACTATGCTCCACCCACTGCACGAGGTTGATGAGCCGCCGGGTGCCATCTGAAGCTTGTCGTCCTGGTACAAAGCCCACTTGGTCTTGGAGGATTAATTGGGGAATTAATGAGGATAGACGTTGTGCCAATATTTTTGCATAAATCTTGGTATCTGAATTTAAGAGTGAAATTGGTCGATAATTGGCGGGATTGTCAGGAAGTTTGCCAGGTTTGGGTAAAGTGACCACGAGGGCTTCTAATGATTCTTTGGGGATATTGCGTGAGTTGGCAAAATGGTTAAAAGGCTTACAGAGATGTGGGTTGAGGAGATCAGAAAAGTGCTTATAATATTCTTACGGGAATCCATCTGGGCCTGGAGCTTTATGCATTGGGAGCTGTTTTACGACTTTAGTTATTTCCTCTAGGGTGAAGGGGCTTGACAGGGATTCCAATTGATCAGGATTTATTTTTTTGGTGTCTTAGGTTTTTTTAACCCTGTAGTGATTGTAGGGCTCTGAGATTGCTTGTTAACTTGTTGACTGTTCAAGGTCGCATATTTTTTTTAGTAGGGCTTTTGGTGGTGTGTGAATGTAATATTTTTATCTGAGCGCCTATTTTTATAAACAGACTGTGTAGAGAAGCCTTTATTCCAAATTATGGCATAGTCTTCAATTGATTGTGAGTTGTGTAGAAAATAGTTCTCAATCTCGGACCGAACCTGCCCCTCAAATAAGGGATTGGTAAGCAGAGATTAATTTAATCGCCAAACAGTATGCCTCAGGATTGCTTATTGGTAAAGAGTTTGATTGTGACTGGCACATGATCGTACCAATTTGGGCCACCGTGACTGAATGCAGTAGATATTTGTCAGTAAGGAACAGGTCGATCCGGGAGTAAGAACTTTGGAAATGAGAAAAACAAGTGTAGTCCCGTTCCTCAATGTGCAAGCACCTCCAGGGGTCATATAGGTCCTCTTTCTTAATCAGAGAGGTTAAAGCAGAGGGTCTGCGTTTCGTGGGGTTGGATGTATCAAGGGCCGCATCAATTATGTCATTGAAGTCCCCACATATAATTACTGGGTTCGATCTATATGGTGCTATTCTGGAAAAAAGCTTTGTGTAGAAGTGTTTTTGACCTGTATTTGGTGCATATAGATTAACTACAGTGAGACGGTGATTTTCTATTGTTGCTGATAAAATCAGATACCTACCCTCCTCATCCACATCACAATGATGAAGTGTAAATGAGACAGATGAACTTATCGCGATCATAACGCCCTTTTTTTTGTTGGGTGCATTGGCAAAGAAGCAATGTGGGAATCTCTTGTGTGAACAGGAGGGAGGTTTAGTTTTAGAAAAATGTGTTTCTTGAACACAGAGTATGTCCGCATGTTGGGTCAGTGCTTCTCTCCATAATAGATTACGTTTGAATGGGGAGTTTAGGCCTTTAGCATTGATTGTCGTGAGGGATATCGCCATGCTGCTTCAAATTACCCCGTAGGCTTAAGCGTGAGGAATGAGAGTACACTTGAAACGATCAACAGTCAAGTAAAAAGAAGATGGTAGATCAGCTATAAAATTATGGAATGATGATCAGCATGCAATATGACACTTATATAATGAATAAAAAGAGATATTACTTATCTATTTAGGTAATATAAGGTATTTGTGATCAGTGTTATCAACAAGTTTAAACAACAAATTTAAACACAATAGTGTGCTTAGCACACTGTAACCTGAGGGTTACAAGGTAGTAATGTCGCCCACGTTAGATCCTATTCACGCTGGAACACGTGGCAGCAATAGCTTTAAGCCTCAGTCTTTGTCAGGCGCAGACGGATGGTGTTCGGTGTGGGTTGGTCGGGATCCCCCATTTCCTGATCCATGTCCTCTCTGGGAAGATTAGCGGCCACGTTCCCATTAGATTGGGGATTGCTTGTAGTGAAGCCTGGCTGAGCATCAGCGTGTGGGTTTCTCCCTCTGGAGCCGGCGCCATCTTTGTCCGACTACATGGCCGCGGTGCTGTAGTAGTCTGTGAGGTGGTGTGGTGCGGGCGGTATGAACCGGCCCCTTGTCAAGCTCGAGTGTTCTCTTGTCCTCCCCCCCGCGATTGAGCTCTCTGGGTCTCTGGGTCTCTGGGTCGCTGTATGTTGCAGAGGATCCAAGCGATGGAGCGGAGCTCAGGACTTATGTCTCCATCTCAGTTCCCAGCAGGCCACGCCCCCATTTATAACATTTTTACTTACCACCCACACTAGTGGTATATATGTGTGGAACATCATAGGAAACAAAATGGATGGAGAAATAGAAAAAAGAAACCTAAAATAATCCAAGTGGAATATAGAGAATTAAAACAACATATATAAATGTAATAGACAATATTCTAAACATTTATATTATTGTGTTAATTTCAATTTCCTCGTTCAGGCCATGAGGTGACATGCTAATTATAGAGAATAAATTCAATAAGTCTCTTGTATACATAAACATGAGAATCTCTTGGCTGGGGCATATTTATCAGATATAGATTCGATGACCCATACTTGGAGATCAGCAATTTTTTTTGGTGGTGAGGAGCAAAATGGCACGCAGCACTGTATGTGGGGTTACCGGCCTGGACAGCTCGACGGTGCTCTCCAAATCTGGCACGTAGGGCCCTTATTGTCCTACCAAAATGTAAGAGTCCACAAGGGCAAGATATACAGTAAACTACATGTGTAGTGGAACAGTTATAGAAGGAACTTGCCATTAGTCATTAAAGATTTTTTGCCATGTGTTACATGTGAGCACGTGAGGCATATATTTTTTTACAGCGAAACATCCTTATGAGTGGGATTAACGTGAGTTGTCTGAGCATGTGGTGTTTATTGTTTCCCTGGGATTTGTTTTTGCTAGGAGTAATTTTACTCTTAATGTTCGGTGCCCTTCGGTAAGCAAATTTAGGTTTGTCGGGTAAAGCCATAGATAGATGCGGGTCTTGAGTCAAAATGGACCAGTGTTTTTCGAAAATGCTCTCCATTTTTTTGTGACTGGCATGATACTGTGTAATGTATCGAGTTGCTGGTTCTGAAATAAGTTTTTTGGAGATCGGCAGGCTTTCGGTTTGATAAGAGGTACAAGCCTCTTCAATGAGGTTGTTAGGGTAGCCTTTATCAAGGAACTTTTTCTTAAGTGCAATACTCTGGGATGCGTAATCATCCAGCCTCATGCAGTTACGTCTTAAGTGATGGAATTGGCTTTGGGCCCATTATTTACCTAGCAGCATCTCAGACCGTAAAATGACCCTGATCCCCGGACCCTTTACTTATATGCCTGATATCACTTTCCTGTTGTGAGTAGCCATTTGAATTGTTTTTTCTTATTAAATGAATACTTAAATACTCAGGCCCGGATTTACTCCCCTTGCCGCCCCAAGGCCAGGTCCTTATATGCTGCCCTCCCACCACACACACACCACCATTCTCGTCCTTTATCGATGACTGCTACAATAGATCAATTAAAAACATATCTCTCCCCACGAGAACACTGAAAACAACTGGCTTTAATTGTACAGACTGAAAATACTCTGTAATGCAGAAAATGCCTTTTAAAGATTTTAGCAGTAAGAAACTCCCTACAATTTTTTAGTTCTAACTTTTCTTTTGGTAAACTCATTGATAATATCTTCGTAGGACAAAGTATTTAAAAGTTCTGCCTCAATGGAAAGTAAAGCTAAACTGTTCAATCTTTCTTGACCCAAAGATGATCGTAAATAGTTCTTTACAGACATGAAAAAGATCGTTCTGCTGAACAGTTAGTAACCAGATGCAAAGATAAATACACATTGCTATATCAATATTAGGGTAAATAACCTGCAATTTTTCTGCTTTGAATGTTTTGTAGAGCTCTGAAATTGAAGCTTCACCTTTATCAATATTTTTCAAGTAAGAACAAA
Organism: Lithobates clamitans; assembly: GCA_037952925.1. Taxonomy (NCBI): domain Eukaryota; kingdom Metazoa; phylum Chordata; class Amphibia; order Anura; family Ranidae; genus Lithobates; species Lithobates clamitans. The sequence goes on along the minus strand of JBBGZY010000293.1, from coordinate 4,110,117 downwards.
GGTGCAGACATTCATCAGGAAGTGACGTTTCCAAATCATCAGGATAGCTGTTACATAGGTTGGAAGCCTGAGATTGTATATCACTGGTTGCTAGTGTAGTAAGCTTTTCAATAAAATGAAACTTATTGTAGACTTGTTCATAAGCCTCAGATCTTCTTTGCAGCTCACTGTTTAATTTGTCAAGAATTGCAAAAGAACGTGTTTACCCTGAAATGGTCTGAAGCATTTAACTGTACATCTCCTTCTTGACTGACATCAAATGAATTTTTTTTTCTAGCTCTAGTGCAGGTGGTTTTGAAATGGTCAAGGCCAGAGAGTTCTTTGGCTTCTGATTCAAACCTTTCAAACTCATTTCTATAGCTTTGCATGAGGTGAAGTGCCCCATAGAGCTTCACAACTGCTGAAATGTCTACATCTGCACTCTGCAATCATTTGTTTGTTGCATTAAAAGGTTCCAAAATGCTGTTCCAAAATACTGTCATGAAGGCGGTCTCCAGACAATTCAGACTTCTTAGAAGTGCTGCAGCCTCACTTCTTGTCACTGGCCTTTGAGAGTCATCATTGTCTATTGCTTCCAGGGCTTCAATAATGTCTGTCCATGATTTCCTCAGAGTACGATATGCATCACTGCGTGCTAACCATCTTGTGACAGACAGATTTTTAACTGTGGACTTGGCATTTAAATGAGAAGTTAAGACTTCCCACCTACTGGTAGAGCCAGAAAAAAAAATTATACAGCTGTTGGATGACTCCAAAGAATGATACTGCTTCTACGCAGATTTCTGCAGCACATGTTCCTACAAGGTTCAGTGAATGTGCAGAGCATGGTATATATATATAACTAGTGGATTTCGTTCTTTAAAACAAGCCTGAAGTCCAGAATATGGGCCAGCCATATTGCTAGCATTATTGTATGACTGACCTCTACAATTCTGAAGGTCAAGTTGGTGAAATTCTAATGTATTACTTACAGCTTTAAATAAACTTTGAGCTTTTTGGTCAATATGTGGTATTAACTTCATAAATCGTTCCACTGGCACACCCTCGTCATTCACATATCGTATAACGAAGGCTAGCTGATCCACGTGAGAAAAATCTGGGGTTGAATCCACACTTATCGAGTAATATTTAGCACCCTTCACCTCGACAATTATTGCATCTAACAGTCTGACTGCCAATATTTCAATGAATTCATAGCAAACAGTTTTGGACAGATAGGATGCTGTGCCAGAGCCAGCATTGCCATAGCGCTTAATGTGCTCATCCATGAAGGGATCAAACTCAGCAATGAGTTCAAGTAACATTAGATAGTTACCATTTGTATGAGAGCCAAAACTTTCATCTGTGCCTCTAAATGCCAATCCACGAGAAGATAAAGCCTCCACAACCGCAACAACACGCCTAAGGACATTTCTCCAGTACTCTCTTTCTTTGTTTTGTTGCAAAATTAGCATGTTATCCATTTTGCCACATGCAGCGTTCCTGTTTTTTAATCTCATAAAACATATTTTATGTTGCTCAGCGTCTTCGTGTTCTCTTAGGCGAACAGAAGCATTCTTCCAATCACTAAATCCTTCTTGAGCCAGCTGACATTTAGCAGATGAACTACCACAAAGATGACAAGGGGCACAAAAATCAGCTTTTGCTTTCTCAGAGTATACCAGCAAGGTTCTCTCATACAGTTCTCCATTCTGCAGTTTGCGTTTAAACAAGAAATTTGAGAATGACCGGGTCCGATCAGAATATTTGCGAGCCGATAAGGAAAAGTCAGCATTTTTATTTTGAGTTATGCCATTTATAGCAAAATAGTCCTTCAGCTTTTCACTATTCCTATCCCAATCCACAGGATCAGAAGAAAATACCAAATCAATATAGGCTTCTTCATTAGTATAAATTATTTCAGAAGTTGCAACAGGCTCAGTGGTATTGTCTTCTATGTATTGCTGCCCTTCTGCTACCTGTTCAGTCTCCACAGGTACAGAACCTCCAGCAGTGCCTCTGTTAGAGAAATAACTTTGTATTTTTGGCATGTGCTTGAGCTATTCTTTTATACGTTCAGCTTTCTCCCTTGCTTTTTGGCGGTAGCCATGACCACTCAATTTCTGTCTTTTCTCTGGCATATTAGAGTTTTTTCTAAATCAAGAAAATAGTCTTTTGTTAATGACACCTAATCTTTCTCTCACTGTGGCATTTAAAAATGTTCTCACTATTTAAATAACAGCCTCTAAGTTTCTAACATACAATATACAAAAGGGGCAGATCCTTGGCCAGTGAAGGGACATGTGATCAATACAGTTGGGCTTTTTGCACCTTAATGTATCCAATGCATTAAGGTGAAAAAACTAGGGATGCACCGAATGGGTTTTTTGCTGCCGAAACCGATACCGAAAATTAAAAATACAAGATGCCGAAAACCGAAACAGCACTGATACTGAAAATGACTGTTTTTAAAAAATAGTTTTACACAGGAGATGGTCAGAGACTGGGGACATGGTACAGGAGATGGTCAGAGACTGGGGACACATTACAGGAGATGGTCAGAGACTGGGGACACACTACAGGAGATGGTCAGAGACTGGGGACATGGTACAGGAGATTGTCAGAGACTATCCATTGGACACTCATACATATATGGCTGTGTGTGTAAAAGTCCCAGGTAATCAGGAGTATACAGTATAACTTCACAGGAAAATGAAGATGCTTTCACTAACCTACTAGATTCCAGGTTGTTGCACCTACCATGTGTATGTATGAATGTGAGTTAGGGACTTTAGATTGTAAGCTCCTTGAGGGCAGCCTCTGATGTGAATGTACAATGCAGGGCTAAAAATTTCAAGTCCTGAGCCACTAGCCAGGCTTTAAGAGTTACTAGCCACCACTTGGCCCACCCAACCCCTACCATGCCCTGCCCTGCCCCTCCCCTAAACACATCTCACACCTAAACATATTTCATGAAATGACACTGTTAAATGTTTTTTGCAGAATTAAGTTGCAAAAATAAATATCAACAACAACTTTAACAATATCAACATAAAGCATATCAGTACCCATCAGTGCAGCCTCATCAGTGCCCATCAGTACAGCCTCATCAGGGGCCACCAGTGCAGCCTATCAGTGCCCATCAGTGCAGCTTATCAGTGCAGCCCTATCAGTGCAGCATAAGATTTCCACCTCATCTGTGCCTAACAGTGCAGCCTTATCAATGCCCATCAGTGTATTCTGATCAGGGGCTACCAGTGCAGCCTATCAGTGGCCATCAGTGCGTCCTCATCAGCTTCATCAGTGCTGCCTTATCAGTGCATCGTAAGAGTGCCGCCTCATCTGTGCCCAACAGTGCAGCCTTATCAGTGCCCATCAGTACAGTCCCATCAGTGCTGCCTTTATCAGTGTCCACCAGTGCCGCCTACCAGTGCCCATCAGTGTAGCCTACCAGTGCTCATCAGTGCCGCCTATCAGTGCTCATCAGTGCAGCCTACCAGTGCTCATCAGTGCAGCCTACCAGTGCCGCCTATCAGTGCCCATCAGTGCCGCCTATCAGTGCTCATTAGTGCAGCCTCTCAGTGCAACCTACCAGTGCCCATCAGTGCAGTCTATCAGTGCCCATCAGTGCTCATTAGTGAAGTCTATCAGTGCAGCCTACCAGTGCCCATCAGTGCAGCCTACCAGTGCCCATCAGTGCAGCTCACCAGTGCCGCCTATCAGTGCCCATCAGTGCCACCTATCAGTGCTCACCAGTGCAGCCTACCACTGCCCATCAGTGGCCACCAGTGCCGCCTATCAGTGCATATCAGTGCAGCCTACCAATGCCGCCTATCAGTGCCGCCTAGAAGTACCGCCTCATAAGGGGCAATCAGTGCAGCCTTGTCAGTTTTAAAATATCACAGCTTGGGGGGCAGGAGGCGGAGCCTAGCGGAGCAGGCATGCATTGTTAGAGCTCCACACTGCTGAGGAGAGAAGAGAAGGACAAAGCGGAGCCTGCAGGCTCAAAAGGTATCCATTTGAACCTTTTTGCCCCAGGGAACAAACTGAAACTAAAATATGGTACTGGGAGGAAACCGTGGCAGAAATAAAAATCACCTCACAAAGAGCTCACAGGCACTCACTGCAGCTGAAGCAGCTCCAGTCACCTCACAAGATACAGCATCAGGGCGCTCTCACAGACAGAAAATGTCACAGCAAGACTCTCCATTTGAGTCAGATACAGAACAAATCCTCTCACAAACTTCTCCACAAGCCTCCTCAGCATCCCCAGTAATATTTTTACAATTTGAAAAGATGCTTCATAAGGCTTTAAAACAAACCTCAGACCAAATAACAAAAAGCCTAACCAAAGAAATAAGAGAGCTGGGAAACCGCACCGCAGCCTTAGAAATAAAAATGGATGAAATTGAAATTACAACCCAAGAAAATATAACAGAATTGGAACAATTAAAAAAAGAGAATTTAATACTTCAAACTAAGCTCGAAGATTACGAAAATAGAGCCAGACGTTCAAACTTGCACATAAGGGGAATACCTGAAACTGTGACAGACCTGCAATCTACTATTACTGCTCTATTACAAGAACTAAAGCCAGATATCCCTATTGAACGTTTAGAACTGGACAGAGTACACAGAGCCCTCACAGCCAAAAAGAAAGATGGACCCCCACGTGATATAATCACAAAATTTCATTATTACAGAACGAAAGAACAAATACTAATTGCTGCAAGAGAAAAAAAGGAACTTAACTTTCAAGGACACAATTATCAAATTTTTGCTGACCTATCCCAACTTACTATTACTAAAAGACGATCCAAGAAACCCCAACTAACTGCAACGCCACAACATTATGTATCAATGGGGCTTCCCCTTTTCAGTCAGATTTAACTACCAAGGTACAATTTACAGAAGCAGATCAGCAGATGAACTACAACAAACCCTTTTAAAATTAAATCTGACAGAACCCACAAGCAGCAACTCTCCCACACGCAGAAGAATGGCATCATCTTCACCTTCAGGCAGCACCCAGAAAATTTCAGAACAAAATGGGAATCATCATTCTCACAAAAGAGGCCATTATGCCACATCATCCATGGACCAAGAAGATTCAATGGACTGACATCCTAATTCCTGATATCTCTTCATTTATTATACTAAGAGATGGTTCTCTATAAAAAACCTATATTTATAACTGAATGTAACTGCATTCTGATAGTCACACACTGTGTGGGATCAAGTTACATTCCAGTTATATTTCTTATTACTTCTGATTCATATAGCATTAGAATATATAAGTGAAATAAGGAAATTCTTGTTCAGTTATATATTATCAGGTAATAACAATAGATTTATTACTTTTTAGGACAAATATGTTCAATAATCCAGAAGTAATGGAAGCTTTTTCTTTCTTTTCTTAAAACAAATATATTATTACCTAACTAGTTCCTAGAATTATGTTTTTGTTTATTCTAATCTGAAGCAATACAACCTCAATTTTATGAGTTAACATATCTAAACAGTTACATATGAATAAAATGTGTAATTGTTTACTCTAAAAGGGTTAAAATCCCAAAATAATTCAAACTATCTTCATCAATACCAAAGTTATTAACAGTACCTTTCTAACTGAATTATTTAGCCTAGGGCAAGACTAACCATATACAACCACGCTGGAATAAATAATTTCAACAAAAACTATATTCTGCACTCCAATTAATGAAACATCATTTTGATGTCTTTTGACATAGCACTTCTCTCCTGTAAGCGGAAGATCCCTGTACCCCCATTAGCCCTCCTCATTCTCCCAACCATATTATGTGGGAGTGTGACGAAGGCACTTATTCCCCTGAGAGAGATATTTATTCTCTTTCACGGGTAAATTGTGATTACTTGCAAAAAATAATTTATACAATGTATCATCTAATCTCATATGTTTTTTGTTTACTCTTTACTCCAGAATTCACTGGTTTCTTTTCTATCTATTCATCTCTTAAGTCCACACAGGTTGATCTGCGCAGTCAGCTCTGCATAACAAAAAGTAAGTCAAAACTATTTGATCTATTGCCATGGCACCACTGAATATACCGTACTTTCCCTGAATGTTCAGGGAATAAATGTCCCTCAAAAAAGGACCAAAGCCTTCCGTACTTTCCATAACAAGAAGGCTCACATAGTATGCCTCCAAGAAACACACTTCACCAAAGATTCTACTCCAAAATATATTTCTCCTTTTTATCAACAAATTTACACGGCTTCTGCCTGTACCAAGCAAAGGGGAACTCTAATTGCATTTCACCGATCCACACCATTCACCTTATCATCAAAAATTAAAGACCCAGAAGGTAGATACCTGATACTCATGGGTTATATAATGGATACAGCAATCACGGTGATTTCCTACTACGCTCCTAACAAACAACCTACACCATTCCTCTCACATATATTACAAGTGATTAATACACACAAAATAGGAACAGTGATAATGTGTGGGGATTCGAACCAGGTCCTCCTCCCATTTCTAGATAAATCACCTTTTACACCATCCAAAATAACCTCTAGATTACCTTTTTCTCAACTTCTTTCCAAATACAATCTGGTAGATTCATGGAGAGAAAGTAACCCAATGAAAAAGAAATTCACTTATTTCTCGCACCCTCATCAAACCTTCACCAGAATAGATCATATTTTTCTAACAATAGGAATGATACCAGAAATTATTGCATCAGATATAATTCCGATTCCGTGGTCTGACCATAATGCAGTATACACTACTATAGCCTCAGCCATACCAAAAGCGCATGACCCAACGTGGTACTTACCGGACATAGTGCTCAAACACCCACTACATCAGATGGCCATTGAACAAGCTTTAAAGGAATACATATCAATTAATAATACAACAGACATCTCCCCAATAACACTGTGGGAAGCTCATAAGCCTGTCTTGCGTGGTACAATACAAAGACAAATGGCACTATTTAAACGGGAACGCAAAAATCTAGCAAAAAAACTAGAACTCAATTTTAATGCAGCCTACATATCATTTCAAGATAATCCATCTCAGAGTACAAAATCTCATCTGGAAAAATCTAAATTGGAATACGATCTATTTCTCACTGAGTCAGTTGATAAATCCCTCAAACGCTCCAAACACAATTTCTACATGAATACAAACAAACCAGGTACATATTTGGCTCGGGCATTAAATTCAACTAACAAATCTTTCAAACCAATACGTTTGAAATTATCAAAAAATGTTTACACTTGTAATCCAGTTAAAATAGTCCATAAATTTCACTCACATCTTGCAACTTTATACAAGACAAACAATGAATTTAATCCTACAGAAGCTGAATCCTTCTTCTCAAAAATAACCTTACCTGAGTTATCTCAGAATCAAAAAAGCAGTTTCGATGAGCCTATAACTATAGATGAAGTTGCTAACGCCATAAAAGACCTAAAACTTAACAAAAGACCAGGCCCAGACGGCTACTCGGCTTTATACTATAAAACATTCTCAGAAATACTCTCTCCCATTCTCACTGAAACTTTTAACAAACTTCTAGATGGACATTCTTTTCGGCAAGAAACACTAATGGCAATTGTTTGTATGATCCCAAAACCCCTTTCTGATAATACTTCCTGTGTGAATTATCGGCCTATCTCTCTGTTAAACCTCGATATTAAATTATTAGCAAAAATAATAGCAAAACGCCTCAATAGCATTATAGGAAAATTAATACATAGAGATCAAGTAGGCTTCATGCCAAATAGACAGGCAGGCGATAATATACGCAGGGCAGTGTTATTGGCACATATTGCTAAAAAACGAAAAACCCCTTTATGTTTTCTATCTCTCGATATTAAGAGGGCATTTGACACAGTATCCTGGCAATATATGCAATATTCATAACATAAAATGGGGTTTTGGACCCCACTTTTTAACATGGATCAAGGCATTATATAATAAACCCAAAGCCTATATAAAATATGCTGGATACAAATCTGAAGCCTTTAATATCGAAAGAGGTACGCGACAGGGTTGCCCATTATCCCCCCTATTATTTGCCCTTATACTCGAACCCATGGCCCAATACATCAGAACAAACCAAACTATAACTGGCATTGAAGTAGGAGGTATTAAACACAAATTATGTATATTTGCAGACGATATATTACTTTTTCTATCATCACCACAGGTCTCCGGTCCTAACTTAATACCAGCTCTAGATGGATTTGCAGCCCTATCCGGCCTTATGATTAATCCTAAGAAATGCCTAGTGCTTAATATTTCACTCACATATGGAATTGATCCCGGCTAGGGTGCACTCCCATTCACATGGGCAGAAAAATCAATCCCATATCTTGGAATTCATTTAACAGCATCTCATTCTGACTTATTCTCAACCAATTATCCTCCTGTATTAAGACAGATCACAAATCTAATAAAACAATGGTCGCAACTTCCTTTATCCTGGATAGGGAAGATTAATGCAATCAAAATGACTATTCTACCCAAATTGCTTTATCTATTCAGAGTCCTCCCTATTCCAATTCCTTCCTATTTTTTGAGAATAGTACAAAAAAGAGCAACTTCGTTTATATGGGGCTCTTCTAAACCACGTATACCTATACACACACTACATCTTCCCAAAAATAAAGGAGGCCTGGGATACCCTAATTTTACTAACTACTACAGAGCAGCACATTTGGCCAATCTGTCCAAATACCATGCAAAACAGGAAATCCCATTATGGGTATTTATAGAGGCTTCAGAAAATGACCCTCTATTAATATCAAATTTATTATGGCTTGATCCTAAAGACCGCTTTAAAATTCATAATCCCATAACTAAACACTTCTTATCTCTCTGGGATAAACTAAAAACCAAATATCAGTTACAATCTCCACACAATCCTCTCCTTTCTTTTATCAGAAATCCGGCCTTTTATCCGGCATGGATCTACCCAAATTCTTTTAAGGCTTGGACAACATCAGGCATTCAGACACTAAATGACTTCATAGCATCTAAATCATTTCTTTCATTCCCATCGCTTAGAGAAAAATATGATCTACCAAACTCTGAGATATTTAGATATCTCCAAATCAAAAATTTCTATACACCATTCCTAAAGGGGGATACACCATTATCCCAATTATCCATTTTTGAATCAATCTGTACAAAAGATCCATTTGCTAAAGGTACAATTTCATCACTTTATAATCAATTATATGGAGTAGCAAATCTTAATAGACCCTCTTACGTTCAGAGGTGGGAGGAGGACCTGGGACGAACTTTAGAAGACACGGACTGGTCTAACATATGGCTCACATCTAAGTCATCTTCACCCAACATCTTAGCACTGGAGACAAATTATAAAGTCCTAACTCGCTGGTACCTTGTACCCGCTAGAGTGGCAAAATATTCACCTAATACCTCAACTCTTTGTTTTCGAGGATGCCCAGAAATAGGCACATATTTACACATATGGTGGACGTGCCCAGTAATCCAAACCTTCTGGAAGGAAGTCTTCGTGATTGCATCTAAAATATTTTAAAAAATAATACAACCAGATCCATATTTAACTTTACTTAATCTAAAACCGGAATGGTTAACACTCTCTCAATTCAAACTTATGATCCAACTAATAACGGCTGCAAAACAAACAGTGGCCAAGGCATGGAAATCTCCTACATTGGTACTAGCAGAAACAATTCACAGAATGAATAATACAATGTCCCATGCTAAGATGGTAGCCATCGATCAAAATCAAATTCCAAAATTTGAAAAACTTTGGCATCCTTGGATAAAACAACAGTTCCTGTCAAACTTCAATGACTCTGTCCTGTTGCCATGGTAACAGATTAAATGACTTACAGAGACACCCATTCTAAGGCTTCAAAGAGAACTAAAAAGAATAATAAACTGACGAGCGGGACAACCTTGTGGACCATACCTCTACCTTTCAACCCTTTTTCTTCTTTCTCTTTCCTTTTCTCCACCTTACGATTAAAGCTCATTATCAGAATTTATTTGACCTATATACACTCTACTTGTAAACAATATGTATAGTAGGTATAAATCATTTAAATACCTACAAAAGTAACTAAGGAAATGATATATATCTTTAATTTAGGTTTACGTGAACCCAATGTTTAATATTTGAAATTTCATGATATTTACCTATATAAACCCTACTGTAAAACAATGAGCTTACTTTATAGATCCTTGTAAACTTACTTTATGTATCTTTATAACATTGTATACTCAATAAACTTCTTTTGACAAGGAAAATATCACAGCTTACTAGTGTATATTAATTGTGTTTTGATTATAGCATGGAGCACTTTGCAGTGCATGAATTTTCACTGAATGTGGATTGTTTAATGGATTTGCATTGATTTCAGCATGAAGCACTTTGCATATGCTGGAATCTATGCAAATTTATTAGACAGTCCACATTCAGTGAAAGCTCATGTACTGCAAAGTGCTCCATGCATGCTGGAACTTATGCTAAGTTATTAAACAGTCCACATTCAGTGAAAGTTCATGTACTGCAAAGTTTGCAGTACATGAACTTTCACTGAATGTGGACTGTTTAATGAGTTTGAGCATGCATGGAGCACTTTATTGCAATATGCTCTGAAAATTTGCATTCAATCCATGCTGAGCACTGCCACTTTATATGGATGATGATGAATAAATGCAACTTACCTGCTGTCCTGGCCACCACTTGCGGGGGTTCCCATTATCCTCCTCTCTCTTTTCCTCCTACAGTCACAGTGAGACCCCGCCCCCCAGGCCAAGGAGAAGATGCATAGGGATGTCGCATGGAGGAGGGTAGGCGGAGCATTAGGCTCCGCCTCTGTCACTGGAATGACATGCACCCGGTCTGGCCAGTCACCGGGCGTTTAATGGAGGTGTCATTTGCTCCCTCCCCCTGGCCAAGTACGCCCCGTACTTAGTTTAGCAAGTGCCACGCTACAGAGGGCTATATTTGTGCATAAGCCGGAAGGCGGCCGCGGGAGGCAGCCATGGGAGCCGGGACTTGTGGGGACAGATGGGGGGGGTACGTGCGGGGGGCGGCTTTGGCGCCGCCCCTGCACCACTGCCTCCCCGAGGCCTGGCCTTGGTGGCCTTGTGGGAAATCTTTGCCTTCGTACACACGAAAGGCATTCACATATCCGGTGGCACTTTCACAGAGCTTGTTGAGCTTCAAGCCGTACCTCGCCCTCTTACTGGGAATATACTGCTTGACTCCCAGCCGGCCTGTGAAATGGACCAGGGATTCGTCCACAGAGATGTTCTAGTCAGGGATGTAAAGTTCGGCAAACCTCTCATTAAAAAAATCAATTAGGGGCAAATTTTATACAATTTATCAAAGTCCGGATGATTTCGGGGGGGGCACTGCGCGCTATCACTGAAATGCAGGAACCGCATGATCATGTCATAGCGGGACCTGGACATCACAGTTGAAAAAACTGGCATATGGTGGATGGGCTTGGTAGACCAAAATGAATGCAGTTCATTTTTTTTGTAAGCTCCATGTTGAGCGTAAGGCCTAAAAACAATCTAAACTCCTCCACTGTTAGGGGTCTCCATTCAAAAGGGTGGGCATAGCATGAGTTGGGGTTGTTTTGTATGTAATGACGGGCAAAAAGATTTGTTTGGTCCATGATGCTTTGAAGTAACTCGCCAGGGAAAAATACATTAAAAAAATCGATTTCAAAGAAACTTTCGGTGTTGGCCTGCACACCTGGCTGTGTTGTGAAAGGGGGGATTGTGGCTGACCCTGTGCTAGAAGGCAGCCACAATGGGTTGGTCAAGACATCTGGAAGATGGGTTTGGGCCCTACTTCTTTGGCGTTGAATTCCAGAGCTTGTACTGGGCCTCTCCTCCTGGGGTCTAGCGCCGTTGGCATTTGTTACTCGGCCATTGGGGTGTCTGGTGCTGCTGGTAGCTGCCTGGAGTTCAGACCGTCTTCTTTTTGGACAGACTACTTCCATCTCCGATTCGGATGTACTGCCTTCGGGGGGCTCATATTGCGAACCAGAATCGGAACCGGAATCAGAACTGTACTGGGGCGGTGAGAGCTCCCCGCTGCTCTCATCGGTCAGGCTTAGCATTTGGTATGCCTCTTCTGGGGTGTATACTCTTCTGAACATGGTGGCTGTATGACAGTGCTGCACGACAAGGACTAATGGGCTGTACGTCAGCTAGAAATTGGCTGCATGACAGGCACTGCTGAGCTCAGGGGACAGGTACTCAGACGGGGTGACAGATACTCAGACAAGGTGACAGGAAACTCCTGATGGGGGAGACAGGTATTCCTGAGGGAGGTGACAGGTACCCCTGATGGAGGTGACAGGTACTTCTTATGGGGATGACAGGTACTCAGGTACTCCTGATGGGGGTGACGGGTACTCAGGTACTCCTGATGGGGGTGACGGATACTCAGGTACTCCTGATGGAGGTGACAGGTACTCCTGATGGAGGTGGGTGGGAAAAAATGCAGCGCTAAGAAGTAATACGAAGTTAGGGTGTAGTGAAACAATTAAGTAAGAGATGCTGTACTGAACAGTAAAGCATATACGCAAAAACCATAAGTGAAATGAAATGAACAAACACAGTATAAAGTGTCCACATATTGTAAATGGATGATTCCAAACTCAAATTATTAATAGGAACTGGTAAGGACCAAAAAATGAGTGAAACTAGAAAATAAAGTCAATGGTGCACGGTGTGGATCTGTGACTGTGAGTCAACAACGGGGTACAGAACTTCCGTAGCTGTAAACCAACATCTCGATATGGGGCATCAGAATGAAAACATCAGGAAGTAAGATAAGATGGGTACTCTTACCAGATGACGTGGACTCCACTGTCATATGACATGGAGTCAATGGTGCATGGAGCCAAACCTAGGCTGGAAAACGATATCCGGAACGGTGGAACCTCTGTCTCACTTCTCGACTTCTCTGGTGGGGTGAAGAAACATCAGGAAGGGCCGCCAACTGGATATCAGCCAATAGACCTCAAAGATGTGTTCCAAAGAGAAGCCAGGGACAGATTTGATCCAGACCCCGTGATGGAAGTAGGGCTACTGGAAGGCAGTTTCTTGCATCGGGATAATATGCAAATAAAAAATAAAAGGCTTCTGCATAGTGCAGGTAAACCAGGGATTTTTATTTCTAAAAATACCGTACAAAAAATGGATAAAAGTGATCACAATTAAACTAAAATCTAAGCAGCGTAAGGAAGGGGAGATCGCCCGACGCGTTTTCGACCAAGGGGGTCTTCAACAGGGTCTTCACCTGTTGAGATGTTATCGAGATGTTGGTTTACAGCTACGGAAGTTCTGTACCCCGTTGTTGACTCACAGTCACAGATCCACACCGTGCACCATTGACTTTATTTTCTAGTTTCACATCATTTTTTGGTCCATACCAGTTCCTCTTAATAATTTGAGTTTGGAATCATCCATTTACCATATGTGGACACTTTATACTGTGTTTGTTCATTTCATTTCAGGAGGAGAACCCAGCAACCAGTCTGGTTTGTTTACACTTGTGACTGTTTGTGATTGGACACAGCTAGTCATGTGGTAAAGAGCCAATTTAATTTCGGGGCTGGGCTTTGTCCAAGGGACGAGCTTCGTCCCCGATCGCCACGCTGCGCCCCCCCGGGGGTGTGCACGAGCGATGTGCACGCCAAACCTATTGAAAGTGACCAGCTGTGATTGGATACAGCCGGTCACGTAGTAAAGAGCCAATTTCATTGGCTCTTTACCCTGATCGGGGATGGGCTGTGTCCGAGGGACACACTTTGTTCTCAATCGCCACGCTGCGGCCCCTGGGAGCTCGCAGTAGCGGCGAGAAGTAGTGGACGTCATATGACGCCCACTTGGAGGGAGAGAAGGTTTCTGCCGGCGTCATATTACTATGGCCCAGTATGGAACTGGTTAACCACTTGCCGACCGCCTAACGCAGATATACTGCGGCAGAGCGGCACGGGCAGGCAAAATCACGTACCCGTACGTGATCTGCCTCCCGCGGGCGGGGGGTCCGATCGGACCCCCCCCCGGTGCCATCGGCGGTCGGCATCTGACTGGGAGCGTCGGGAGGCGAGGGGGAGACCATCCGATCGTGGCCCCCCCCTCGCGATCGCTCCCAGCCAATGGAAATCCTCCTCTGCCTGTGTGTCGTTTCACACAGGCAGAGGATGTGATGTCATCTCTCCTCGGTCTGGCAGTTTCCGTTCCAGCGCCGAGGGGAGATGACATGTAAGTGCACACAACACTCACACACACAGTAGAACATGCCAGGCATACTTTACACCCCCGATCCCCCCCCGATCGCCCCCCGATCCCCCCCCAATCACCCCCCCCCCCCCTGTCACAAACTGACATTAGCAGTATTTTTTTTTTTTTTTTTTTTCTGATTACTGCTGTGTCAGTTTGTGACAGTTAGTGTTAGGGCAGTGAGTATTACCCCCCTTTAGGTCTAGGATACCCCCCTAACCCCCCCTAATAAAGTTTTAACCCCTTGATCACCCCCCCTCACCAGTGTCGCTAAGCGATCATTTTTCTGATCGCTGTATTAGTGTCGCTGGTGACGCTAGTTAGGGACGTAAATATTTAGGTTCGCCGTCAGTGTTTTATAGCGACAGGGACCCCCATATACTATCTAATAAATGTTTTAACCCCTTGATTGCCCCCTAGTTAACCCTTTCACCGCTGATCACCGTATAACCGTTACGGGTGACGCTGGTTAGTTCGTTTATTTTTTATAGTGTCAGGGCACCCACCGTTTATTACCGAATAAAGGTTTAGCCCCCCGATCGCCCGGCGGTGATATGCGTCGCCCCAGGCAGCGTCAGATTAGCGCCAGTACCGCGAACACCCACGCACGCAGCATACACCTCCCTTAGTGGTATAGTATCTGAACGCATCAATATCTGATCCGATCAGATCTATACTAGCGTCCCCAGCAGTTTAGGGTTCCCGAAAACGCAGTGTTAGCGGGATCAGCCCAGATACCCGCTAGCACCTGCGTTTTGCCCCTCCGCCCAGCCCAGCCCAGCCCACCCAAGTGCAGTATCGATCGATCACTGTCACTTACAAAACACTAAACGCATAACTGCAGCGTTCGCAGAGTCAGGCCTGATCCCTGCGATCGCTAACAGTTTTTTTGGTAGCGTTTTGGTGAACTGGCAAGCACCAGCCCCAGGCAGCGTCAGGTTAGCGCCAGTACCGCTAACACCCACGCACGCACCGTACACCTCCCTTAGTGGTATAGTATCTGAACGCATCAATATCTGATCCGATCAGATCTATACTAGCGTCCCCAGCAGTTTAGGGTTCCCAAAAACGCAGTGTTAGCGGGATCAGCCCAGATACCTGCTAGCACCTGCGTTTTGCCCCTCCGCCCAGCCCAGCCCACCCAAGTGCAGTATCGATCGATCACTGTCACTTACAAAACACTAAACGCATAACTGCAGCGTTCGCAGAGTCAGGCCTGATCCCTGCGATCGCTAACAGTTTTTTTGGTAGCGTTTTGGTGAACTGGCAAGCACCAGCCCCAGGCAGCGTCAGATTAGCGCCAGTACCGCTAACACCCACGCACGCACCGTACACCTCCCTTAGTGGTATAGTATCTGATCGCATCAATATCTGATCCGATCAGATCTATACTAGCGTCACCAGCAGTTTAGGGTTCCCAAAAACGCAGTGTTAGCGGGATCAGCCCAGATACCTGCTAGCACCTGCGTTTTGCCTCTCCGCCCGGCCCAGCCCAGCCCACCCAAGTGCGGTATCGATCGATCACTGTCACTTACAAAACACTAAACGCATAACTGCAGCGTTCGCAGAGTCAGGCCTGATCCCTGCGATCGCTAACAGTTTTTTTTGTAGCGTTTTGGTGAACTGGCAAGCGCCAGCGGCCTAGTACACCCCGGTCGTAGTCAAACCAGCACTGCAGTAACACTTGGTGACGTGGCGAGTCCCATAAGTGCAGTTCAAGCTGGTGAGGTGGCAAGCACAAGTAGTGTCCCGCTGCCACCAAAAAGACAAACACAGGCCCGTCGTGCCCATAATGCCCTTCCTGCTGCATTCGCCAATCCTAATTGGGAACCCACCGCTTCTGCAGCGCCCATACTTCCCCCATTCACATCCCCAACCAAATGCAGTCGGCTGCATGAGAGGCATTTTTATGTCCTCCCGAGTACCCCTACCCAACGAACCCCCCCAAAAAAGATGTCGTGTCTGCAGAAAGCGCGGATATAGGCGTGACACCCGCTATTATTGTCCCTCCTGTCCTGATAATCCTGGTCTTTGCATTGGTGAATGTTTTGAACACTACCATGCACTAGTTGAGTTTTAGCGTAGGGTACAGCATTGCACAGACTAGACACACTTTCACAGGGTCTCCCGAGATGCCATCGCATTTTGAGAGACCCGAACCTGGAACCGGTTACAGTTATAAAAGTTAGTTACAAAAAAAAGTGTAAAAAAAAAAAAAAAACACAAACAAAAATATAAAATAAAAATAGTTGTCGTTTTATTGTTCTCTCTCTCTCTATTCTCTCTCTATTGTTCTGCTCTTTTTTACTGTATTCTATTCTGCAATGTTTTATTGTTGTTATGTTTTATCACGTTTGCTTTTCAGGTATGTAATTATTTATACTTTACCGTTTACTGTGCTTTATTGTTAACCATTTTTTTGTCTTCAGGTATGCCATTCACGACTTTGAGTGGTTATACCAGAATGATGCCTGCAGGTTTAGGTATCATCTTGGTATCATTCTTTTCAGCCAGCGGTCGGCTTTCATGTAAAAGCAATCCTAGTGGCTAATTAGCCTCTAGACTGCTTTTACAAGCAGTGGGAGGGAATGCCCCCCCCCCCAACATCTTCCGTGTTTTTCTCTGGCTCTCCTGTCTCAACAGGGAACCTGAAAATGCAGCCGGTGATTCAGCCAGCTGACCATAGAGCTGATCAGAGACCAGAGTGGCTCCAAACATCTCTATGACCTAAGAAACCGGAAGCTACGAGCATTTTATGACGTAGATTTCGCCGGATGTAAACAGCGCCATTGGGAAATTGGGAAAGCATTTTATCACACCGATCTTGGTGTGATCAGATGCTTTGAGGGCAGAGGAGAAATCTAGGGTCTAATAGACCCCAATTTTTGCAAAAAAGAGTACCTGTCACTACCTATTGCTATCATAGGGGATATTTACATTCCCTGAGATAACAATAAAAATGATTTAAAAAAAAAAAAAATGAAAGGAACAGTTTAAAAATAAGATAAAAAAACAATAATAATAAAGAGAAAAAAAAAAAAAAAAAAAAAGCACCCCTGTCCCCCCTGCTCTCGCGCTAAGGTGAACGCAAGCGTTGGTCTGGCGTCAAATGTAAACAGCAATTGCACCATGCATGTGAGGTATCGCCGCAAAGGTCAGATCAAGGGCAGTAAGTTTAGCAGTAGACCTCCTCTGTAAATCTAAAGTGGTAACCTGTAAAGGCTTTTAAAGGCTTTTAAAAATGTATTTAGTTTGTCGCCACTGCACGTTTGTGCGCAATTTTAAAGCATGTCATGTTTGGTATCCATGTACTCGGCCTAAGATCATCTTTTTTATTTCATCAAACATTTGGGCAATATAGTGTGTTTTAGTGCATTAAAATGTAAAAAAGTGTGTTTTTTCCCCAAAAAATGCGTTTGAAAAATCGCTGCGCAAATACTGTGTGAAAAAAAAAAATGAAACACCCACCATTTTAATCTGTAGGGCATTTGCTTTAAAAAAAATATATAATGTTTGGGGGTTCAAAGTAATTTTCTTGCAAAAAAAAATTATTTTTTTATGTAAACAATAAGTGTCAGAAAGGGCTATGTCTTCAAGTGCTTAGAAGAGTGGGTGATGTGTGACATAAGCTTCTAGATGTTGTGCATAAAATGCCAGGACAGTTCAAAACCCCCCCAAATGACCCCATTTTGGAAAGTAGACACCCCAAGCTATTTGCTGAGAGTCATGTTGAGTCCATGGAATAATTTATATTGTGACACAAGTTGCGGGAAAGAGACAATTTTTTATTTTTTTTATTTTTTTTTGCGCAAAGTTGTCACTAAATGATATATTGCTCAAACATGCCATGGGAATATGTGAAATTACACCCCAAAATACATTCTGTTGCTTCTCCTGAGTACGGGGATACCACATGTGTGGGACTTTTTGGGAGCCTAGCCGCGTACGGGACCCCGAAAACCAAGCACCGCCTTCAGGCTTTCTAAGGCCGTAAATTTTTGATTTCACTCTTCACTGCCTATCACAGTTTCGGAGGCCATGGAATGCCCAGGTGGCACAAAACCCCCCCAAATGACCCCATTTTGGAAAGTAGACACCCCAAGCTATTTGATGAGAGGTATAGTGAGTATTTTGCAGACCTCACTTTTTGTCACAAAGTTTTGAAAATTGAAAAAAGAAAAAAAAAAATTTTTTTTCTCGTCTTTCTTTATTTTCAAAAACAAATGAGAGCTGCAAAATACTCACCATGCCTTTCAGCAAATAGCTTGGGGTGTCTACTTTCCAAAATGGGGTCATTTGGGGGGGGTTTGTGCCACCTGGGCATTCCATGGCCTCCGAAACTGTGATAGGCAGTGAGGAGTAAAATCAAAAATGTACGCCCTTAGAAATCCTGAAGGCGGTGCTTGGTTTTCGGGGTCCCGTACGCGGATAGGCTCCCAAAAAGTCCCACACATGTGGTATCCCCGTACTCAGGAGAAGCAGCTAAATGTATTTTGGGGTGCAATTCCACATATGCCCATGGCCTGTGTGAGCAATATATCATTTAGTGTCAACTTTGTGCAAAAAAAAAAAAAAAAAAAAAAAATTTGTCACTTTCCCGCAACTTGTGTCAAAATATAAAACATTCCATGGACTCAACATGCCTCAAAGCAAATAGCTTGGGGTGTCTACTTTCCAAAATGGGGTCATTTGGGGGGGTTTTATGTCATCTGGGCATTTTATGGCCTTCAAAACTGTGATAGGTAGTGAGGAGTAAAATCAAAAATGTACGCCCTTAGAAATCCTGAAGGCGTTGCTTGGTTTTCGGGGCCCCGTACGCGGCTAGGCTCCCAAAAAGTCCCACACATGTGGTATCCCCGTACTCAGGAGAAGCAGCTAAATGTATTTTGGGGTGCAATTCCACATATGCCCATGGCCTGTGTGAGCAATATATCATTTAGTGACAACTTTTTGTAATTTTTTTTTTTTTTTTTTTTTTTTGTCATTATTCAATCACTTGGGACAAAAAAAATAAATATTCAATGGGCTCAACATGCCTCTCAGCAAATTCCTTGGGGTGTCTACTTTCCAAAATGGGGTCATTTGTGGGGGTTTTGTACTGCCCTGCCATTTTAGCACCTCAAGAAACGACATAGGCAGTCATAAATTAAAGGCTGTGTAAATTCCAGAAAATGTACCCTAGTTTGTAGACGCTATAACTTTTGCGCAAACCAATAAATATACACTTATTGACATTTTTTTTACCAAAGACATGTGGCCGAATACATTTTGGCCTAAATGTATGACTAAAATTGAGTTTATTGGATTTTTTTTAGAACAAAAAGTAGAAAATATCATTTTTTTTCAAAATTTTCGGTCTTTTTCCGTGTATAGCGCAAAAAATAAAAATGGCAGAGGTGATCAAATACCATCAAAAGAAAGCTCTATTTGTGGGAAGAAAAGGACGCAAATTTCGTTTGGGTACAGCATTGCATGACCGCGCAATTAGCAGTTAAAGCGACGCAGTGCCGAATTGTAAAAAGTGCTCTGGTCAGGAAGGGGGTAAAACCTTCCGGGGCTGAAGTGGTTAATGTAGCACATTCTTTTGTTCTTTATAATGTTAGAATAATTAATTTGTTTTGCTGCTGATATTCACAAACTGATTTCTTTATTATTTCTCGTGATCTCCTGAATAATCTTTTTTGTTTTTAAAGCTAGACCTCCATAATAATGTTTAGAATTGTTTTTTATAGTCATCTTTTATTTATTTTTTTTAATCAAGATCTCCTGTTTTTTTGATTATTTTTAAATTATTTTCTAGTGATCACCATAATTTTTTTTTGTGTCTGTCAAGTTTCCACAACAACATTATTATTTTTAAAGCTCAAGGAGTTTGGTTGGTGTCCCTTGTTAATTTGACATTGTATTTTTGAAATGTACCTGCCTACTCACAAACAAACTGTCCTATTTGAAGAAAAACACATAGGCAAGTATTTTCATATAAAGAAAAATCTGCATTTATTCTGGCTCATAACAAATTAAAGAGGAAGGCAACGCTGGAGAAACGGCTTGAATTTGCGTAGCCTTTGTACCCCGGGGCACACATCAACTCTTTGTAAATAAAAATTGGTAGCCTGAGAAGTCTATATAATAGGGAGCACAATCTGGTCCAGGACTCCCAGAGATCAGGAACAGCAGCAGATGACATATATGTCCCCAGGCTGTGGTACTACAACAGCTTGCATCTTCTGTCAGACCAGACTGAACCCAGGCCATGCTTCCCTGCAGCCTTCCTTGAAGGCTGTGGCTCTGGAGGTGGACTTGTGGCAGGAGGAGGAGGAGGATGGGCGAGTGCACATAAGTGCATGTTATCAGTCATTTGGCCCCTGAACACCTTATGAAGGGCCTGAAAAATAATCTTCTCACAGATGAGGCATTGGCCCTCCTCCATTTGCTGCAATTTTGCAGATACATAGCAGCCATAGGCCTCTTCGGCGTCAGGGGGTGTTTTCAGGGCCACATTAGCCTCCTTAATGAGGCGCAGTGCTGCCTCCTCGATGTTACTCCGCTTCCTGGCCCTTCCTGTTGTAAGGCGGTGGGGAGGCACCTGGGATTGGGTGAGGCTACTGGGCCTGGCCACCTCCTGGCTGACACTTACCCCCACCTCCTGGCTGATACTTACCCCCGCCTCCTTCTGTCTGCCACATTCTAGAGCCTTGTCCTGGCTGAGGTCTTCCTGTGTATGAAAAAGGACATAGTTTTAGTTTTTGGTTCATCAATCAAACAATTTTCAGCTCCTGACTGTTGCAAAATGAATGTTAATAAATAGAAAAGACTATCATTCTGAGCCCAGCATTTTTCATTCTTGTCACAATCATTTTTGGCCCCTACTGTCTATTGATATGTAAAACACTTTTGTTAAATCATTCATTTGTTAGCAATAATAACATCTAGTTAACAACAATAATTTTCAGACAATAAATATGTTAAAAAATACTATACCTGGCTCCAGCTGGGCTTCTCAACTTCTTCCAGGATAGAAGGCCCAATTTGATCCTCGGAAGCCTCAGTTGGGGTTGAGGGAAAGGTGGATGGAAGTGTAAAAAGTGATTCCCTGGCTTCAATCTGGTCTTCCAGAAACCGCATCCTGTTGTAGTACCACAGACTGGGTACATACACATCCTTTGCTGCTGCTCCTGATTTCATGGAAGTCTGGACCCTCTTTAGGCTCCTTCCTATACATGCTTCTCAAGCTACCAATTTTCTTATCCACAAACTCGATGTCTGTGTCAAGGACCTGCGTCTTCACAAATTGCAGCAGTTTCTCCAACGATGACTTCCTAGCTGGTTTATTACGATATAAGGGGTTTTTAACCTCCCACAAATTTCTCATATTCCTGTATCTGTCTATGAACTGGCCCATGAATTCAGGTTCTTTGAATTTTGCTGCAAGACAAAACACAAGACAAAAACACTAATATCAGGCTAAACTCTCCTAATCTTATCCCAATATAGCCCTCAATCTCGAATCAGTATAGGCCACTGATTTCCCAAGTTAAAATGATACCTTCGTTAGAACGTTCATTGCTTCTGGTCCTCCTTCCTCCGCACACAGAACGTAGGTACAACACACGCGTGTTAGCTTTCTATACACTGCGCATGCGTGAAACTCCGCCTGCGTTGCCCTCCCCTGACATTCTTTCTTGAATATTCCCCTCCTCTTTCGTCGCAGTGGGAGAGGAACATGGCAGAGACACAGCAGGTGCGTAATAGCAGTAACGAGGTGAAAAGCCTGGAGCCAGAAACGTCACAATCCCGCAGGAGATTTATGGCCTCAAATATGGCCTTTGTAGAGATGGTGGAGATGGTAGACACCTTGAAGAGGGATGACTATAATGGGAAGTATGGACCTTACCTAAACCCAAATATGAGAAAGGCCAAGATCATGTCTAAGGTAGTGAGAAGTCTGCACAGGAATTTTGGGGTACGACGATCGAAGGAGCAATTGAGGAAACGGCTGGTCAGACCTGAAATTGAGGGAGCACGATCAGTACAGAAGGATTAAGAAACTGCTTCTAAAAAGTAAGTAGTTGTTGTGTGTCCCTATTATTATTATTACTTGCATGCTGCTCCATGTGCTTTTCTTTACTGTTGTACAGTTTTAAATGGCTACTTTCATGTTCGTGAGCACAGTAATCAGTCGCAGTAAACATTGTTCGTTTGCCAACTGAATACAATTTTTTTGGCAGATACAGGGTTAACTACATTTGGTCATGCTAATTTGTAATAAAAGAAGTTTAGGACATTGTTATCTAGATGTGTTTGAAACTAGAATGAATTGCAAACTTGATTCAGTGTAATGTAAGGAGAGGACAGTCAGCAGCTGTTTACACATCTGGACTCAGGAGCACTAGTGTGGGACACCAGAACAAACTTTTTAGGGTGTCCCACACTCCATGTCTGAAACTTGTCCAAAAAAGGTAAGTATTCCAGCTTTGGTAAGGGAAAAAAAATCATGTCTTCAGCTTGGAACTGTGCCAAAACAGACAATTGTACCCCACTTCCAAGCAATGTTTCATATTCCTATTTCTGGACTCAAATATCAGTGTACTAAGTATACCTTTTGTTTCATTCTCATAGGGGAGAAAAACTTGGGATGTCTGAAGACACCAAGAACCCCCCACCTCCTGAAGAAGGGGAACAGAGGACACCACAACCTCAGGATGTGGAGGGAGGAGAGGTGGATGACGTGGTTGAAATTGTCTCCGCAACAGGTGAGTGTCTGACACCACAGATTCAGGTAATAGAGGTATGCCTGCATATTTATAATACATGGTGTGTATTTTTTCTTTTAGGTGATGTGCATGTTGTGGAAGAAGCTAGAAATCACCAGTGCAAGTGCACAAATACTAATCCAGAAGATAATGGTGTGTATTCGGGATTTAGACATCATAAAGCAAAAAACAAATGAGGTTGAACAAAAACTGAAGAACATGATTGATGTATTAGGGAGAATCTAAATAACAAGAAAATGCCACCATTTTGGATTTTTTTGAAAATGTTTTAAAATTTTTGTGTCGCATTTTAAAAGCCAAATTTTGAAGATGCACACAGTGCGTCAACATGTGCTATCTGCCATCAGGGGATATCAATGTACGCGTTTTGTGGGTGCAAAGCCTTCCTCGCAACTCAAGTAGGTGAGAGGAAGTGGCTGAACCCCCAAAACACGTCCATTGATCCCCCATGATGGGAGATAGCACATGTTAACATTAGGCATGGGATCAGGAGGGAAATCCCCAGTTTGACTCCCAATTTGTGTGCATCTTCAAAATTTGGCTTTTACAGGGGTGACATCACCCCATCCGATGAAGGCAAGATCAACACATTTTTTACATTATAATGCCTGATATTGCCTTTAGTTTTTTAATGTTGAACTTAGTAAGTTCCTAAGTTGTGTATGTTATGTTTTGAAACATGCCTGTTTATGTTTAAAAAAAAAAATTCAAGGTAAAACTTTATAAAATCAAGATGTTGTTTTTTTACACAAAAATGTTTTATAACGCACATGTGCATGTGCACGGAGTAAAAGGTTTAATACTCAACAATGTGTGTTTTTTTCTTTCAATGCTCAATACCAGTTTTTGTATTAAGTTTGTGTTTACAGTGACAATGGGAGTTATTTAATAATGGAAAAAACACTTGGCACTACAAGTGCACTAGGAGAACCGAGGAGACAGCTAAAAGAAACACAAGCAGTAAATCAAAATCAAGATTTTATCAGATAACATTTTTTTTTCAAATAGAAAATATTTACAAATTTGCTGGCATAGCAATGGCCCCCCTACCCGTAAAATAATCAACATATTTTTGCTGCACTTCACGGGCGCTTTGGGGGGGCAAGCCAGGACGGCCAGCTTCCAGGGCCGTCCCTGTATTTTCAGGAAGTCCGGCCTCAGGCCCAACTGAGGCAACATAATTAGGAGCATTTCTCTTTAAAAAGTTGTGAAGTATGCAGAATGCTAGAATGTGGTTCAGTTTGTAATCCGCCATATTAATTGCCGTAAGAAATAGGCGTAACCGGCTGGCCATTATCCTAAAGGCATTCTCCATGACTCTTCTGGCTATGACCAGCCGGTAATTAAAAACCCTCTTCTCTGGGGTGAGGGTCCTCTGGGGGAATGGCCTCATCAGGTGATCACCCAGACCAAATGCTTCATCAACGATAAAAACAAATGGGAGTCCTTCCACTTTCTCTTATCCAGGTAACAATCCTAAGCCCCCACTCTGGAGACGTCGGTAGAACTCGATCTGGGCAAAGACTCCACCATTCGACATCTGGCCATTCTTCCCCACATCCACATATAAAAATTCATATGTCACCGACACCACCGACATCAACGCGATACTATTGAAACCCTTATAATTAAAATAGTATGACCCCGAGTGAGGTGGTGGTACGATGTGGACATGTTTCCCATGGATTGCCCCTTCGTAGTTAGGAAAGTCCCACCGCTGGGCAAACTGGGAGGCCACAGTCTGCCATTCCTGTGGCATTGAAGGAAACTGTTGTCAGAGAGGTTACCTTGGTGGACATGATGTTGCTCGCCGTGGTGTGCGCCGGGGTGCGCCAGTGCGTGTAGGCGCTCTCGTTCCTGTTCGCGCTGGTGTGCGCGCTCCTGTGGGCTCTGGTGTGCATGATCCAGTTGGCCCTGGTGCGCGCGCCAGTGTTCGGACGCATGCGCGTGTTCGCGCGTTCCTATGGACACTGGTTCGCATCTTCCTGTGGGTGCTGGTGTGCGTGCTGGTGTGCGTGCAGGGGTGCACGTCGGCGCGTGTTCGCTCGCGCTGTTTGGCGCCAATCTGCCTATTTAGGTTAGCTGCACACTCTGCTCGGTGCTGCCTGATCAACAGCTCCTCCATGCCTTGTTCCTGTTTCCTGCATCTGTGTTCTGATCTCCTGACAAACCCGGCTTGTTTCTTGGACTTCTCTGACTTCCGCCCACACCAGACTTTTGGCTTGTTTGACTCCGCTTCTGGCTGCTCCACTGTACCCCGTTGCCCGCCTGTTGCCGAACCCCGCCAGTATCTTGACCATCCCGCTCTGCTCCTGCTCAGCACCTGCTTGCCTGTGCTCCAGCTTACACCTTTGCTGCTGAAGGACTGCTTACCTACCAGCATCTGGATTCTACTACCAGGCTCCCATACCACGTGCCTCCTGCATACTCTACCAGGGGCCGTGAGGCGGACGCTTAAGGGAGTCTACCCTCTGCCCAAGTAGACTCATCGGTCAGGCACGTAGAAGTCTGATAACTGTGGAGTCAAAAAAGACAAAAAATATTAGTACTTTTGCTCATAACATTGCAAGCAGATTAGACACAAACATTCTTGGCCAACATCAGTATAACATTTATTTTAAGGAGTATTTAAAGACAAAAAGATAAGGTCAACTTATCAGATTCCTCACCCCCTCTGATGACCCATTGGAAAAATTTTAGGGGGGGTTATAAATGAGTTTGGGACCCCCCAAAAAAGCCTCTGGCACTCTGCCTGAATTTAAGGACAACAATAACATTTGGACACATTTTAGGAGGTGTTTAGGGTAAAGCACTACAATGGAGCTGAAAAAATACATTGTTAAGTGACTAGGCTAGGTGTGTATGGGCCCAGGATAGCATTCTGGGGAGGTTACTGAAGGCAAATATGCATGTAGGCCAAAAAAGGAGCATTAAAAGCTTACAGCATGCATGGGCACAAAGGGGACATTCACAGCTTATTACAATCATGGTAATGAGGGAATGATGTAAGAAATAAAAAACATTAGCATACATGAAATACATAGAATGTGATGTTAAAAGAGAAAAATTACCCTAATATAGTCCTTCTGCAGGACCTGAATGATGGCAGAACAGGTCTCTGGAATAATGATCCCCAGAGCCTGGGGGGAGATGCCTGTCGAGAACTTGAGGTCCTGTAGTCTGCTCCCTGTTGCCAAGTACCATAACGTGGCGACTAGCCTCTGCTCGGGAGTGATGACTTGCCGCATGCAGGTGTCCTACTTCGTAATATAAGGGGACAGCAAAGCCAACAGATGGTAAAAAACAGGGTCTGTCATCCGGAGAAAATTCTTGAAATCATCAGGGTTATTCTCCTGGATCTCCCGCAACAAAGGCATATGACAGAATTGGTCACGCTGGAGCAACCAATTCCTGGTCCGTGAACTCCTCCCCGCCCTGTTCATGGACTGGGCTTGGGTCAAAGAACCCCAACACCGAGCCCCCGCACAGCACGGACTCTACGACGAGTACGTAACCGCAACATGGCTACAAAACGGTTGGCTGGTCAGAACAAACTAACAGAACGCACTGAAGAACAGAAAGGCCTGTGAAGAGCGAGATGAAAATCAGAAAGGAGCAGTCAAGAATGCACTGAAAAACAGATACAAACTGACTACATGCACTGAAAACCAGATACAAACCCACAAACACAAACTGAAGAGCAGTAACAATCTGAAATGCACGAGGCTGAAAAGCGTGAATCGTTTCTCACCAAACTTCTACTAACATGAGATAAACACGAGATTAGCAGAAGGAGCCCAAAGGGTGGCGCATTGGGTATTGAACTTCCCTTTTATAGTGCCGTCGTACGTCACCGCTTTCTTGACGGTCAGAATTTGGTGTGACCCTGTGTATGCAAGACAAGCTTGAGTGAAATTCCATTGGAAAAAACATCCAAGGCTTTTCCGATGAAAATTCTGATCGTGTGTACACGGCATTAGTGATGAGGAGCGGGGGCAAGCTTTGAAAAATGTATTTAATGTATTCTTATCCTCCTTACAGTGCTTGACTTTATCATTCATAGAACCCATTATACCCCTTTAAAACTGTACTCTTGGGGGAAAGCAACTACATCAAATTGTCCAAGATACACTACTTGTACAGGTACACTTATGCATATGCTGTGGCGATCTCCCAAACTGCATCACTACTAGGAATGTGTATTTGATACTTTAAATTCCTTGTGTTTTACACAAGTACAGCTCCCAGTTGAAATGCATGTGATGTGGTTGAGAACTATGTATATGGCTCGCAAACTTATATTACAAAAATGGATATCAAACTACCTACCAACGATAGATCAATGGATAAAAGCAATTAATCTTAATTTAAGATGAGAGGAACTGACATATAAACATAGAAGGTGTCCTAAAAAAATTTGGGAAAATATGGCAATGGTGGTTAATCTCTAACCTGTTTGAGCAGTTAGCTGAGTATATTAATAATACTATGATACAGGATCTTGAAAGGAAATAACTACATATCAGTATATGTACCATCTAGGAGTAATATTGTGATGGAGGGGCCTGAGTAGCGATTGAAACATAGTTTGGTGAGTGCAAACATGAAGGGTTGTTTTCTTTTTTTCTTGGTATTGATGTTGGTTGGGGCTATGTGAGGGAAATGTTTAATGTGTTTTTTGTTGTATAATGAAAAAATGTAAACACCTCCGGCAACAGGTCATTGGATGGAGTAGGGAAGCTGCTGGTCATGTGAGTTGCTTAAATTTTGAGTAATACATTTTGTAGAGTGTCTACACTTAGAGGCACTTCTCTAATCTTCTTTTTTTCCAAGCTGGCAGGAGACACATTTTTCTAATCTGGCAAATATAGGCCATCTGGCCTGGAATTGATTGCCTACATTTTTTGGGGTACAGTTGAAGCAATCACTTGTGATCATCATAAGGCACCAATGTGATCCTTGATCCTCCTCTAGCCACTGGTTTATGTCCAAGCGGAGGGTGTTTCATAAATGAAAACATAGATGGCCTGAGAAAGGAGCAGGAAGTTCTGAAACATGTAGCCATACCCTTTCAGCGCCAGGACCATCCGCAGCTGATGCCACTTCTGCTTCTAAGTGTAGACACGCTATAAAATGTATTGCTCAAAAAGTAACACACCAATGTGATTCTTAATCTTCGTCTTGCCACTATTTGATGTCCAAGCGGAGGGTGTTCCATACATGGAAACATGGGTGGCCTGAGAAAGGAGCAGGGAGCTCTGAAACATGTAGCCACACCCCTCCTGCGCCAGTACTGTCCGCAGCTGACCTCACTTCCCCTTCTGTGACACGCTATAAAATGCATTGCTCAAAAAGGAAACAACTCACATGAGAGCAGGGTATACAGAGACATCTAAACACTGCTGGCAACAGGCCATAGGGTGGAATATGGACGCTGCTGGATACTGCTGCCGCTCTATCTGAACCAGAAAGCCAGCTGAAACATGTCTGTATCCCAGTATAGTTACTGACATCTCCCAGCTGGCTTCCTGGTTCAGATAGAATGGCAGTGGTGACCCCAGTGGCGTCCCTCCTCCATGCGATGACCTGTTGCCAGCTGTTTTAGATGTACCTGTATACCCTGTTCTCATTTGAGTTGCTTACATTTTGAGTAATACATTTTATAGCGTCTACACTTAGAGACACTTCTCTCTTCTTTTTTTCCAAGCTGGCAGGAGACATATTTTTCTAATCTGGCAGATATGGGCCATCTGAACTGGATTTGAATGCGTACATTTTTTTAAGGACAGTTGGAACAATCACTTGTGATCATCATAATGCACCAATGTGATCTTTGATCCTCGTCTTGCCACTGTTTGATGCCCACGCAGAGGGTGTTCAATACATGGAAACATAGATGATCTGAGAAAGGAGCAGAAAGCTCTGAAACATGTAGCCACACCCTTTCAGCGCCAGGACCCTTCTGCAGCTGATGTCACTTCTGCTTCTAAGTGTAGACACTCTATAAAATGTATTGCCCATATAGTAATGTACCAATGTGATCCTTGTCCTGCCACTATTTGAAGTCCAAGCGGAAGGTGTTCCATACATGGAGACATGGATGGCCTGAGAAAGGAGCAGGAAGCTCTGAAACTTGTAGCCACGCCCCTTTAGCAGGAAGACTGTCCACAGCTGACGTCACTTCCGCTTCTAAGTGTAGACACTCTATAAAATGTACTGCTCAAAACGTAATGCACCAATGTGATCCTTGATCCTCATCTTGCCATTATTTGATGTCCAAGCTGAAAGTGTTCCATACATGGAAACATGCATGGCCTGAGAAAGGAGCAGAAAGCACTGAAATTTGTAGCCACACCCATTCAGTGCCAGGACCATCCGCATGTGACGTCACTTCCACATTTGCACCCTCAGTGCTTTTTAAGGTGAAAATTTATAAAAATAGAGTAGCGCTGCTGAAAAATGTATACAATATCAACTGTGTTCAAATCAGTGATACCAATATGTTAAAACTACTGTATTTATTGGCGTATAACACTCACTTTTTTAAAATGAAAATCGGGTGCAAATAGCGTGTGCGTGTTATACGCCAATACTTCAATTTTAGCTGCCTCGGAGGGGACAAGGAGGGGGGCCGGACGAGCGCTGTCAGATTACATACAGCGAGAATCTCCTGTTTACTTGGCAGCCTCTGTAATAGGAAGTCCTGTCTCCTGGCCGCCATTGGACCACTGTTCTGTCTGTCATAGGAGATTTTCTTTGTATGTAATCTGCCGGTGCTCATCCCTGTCCCCTCTAGGCTGCAGGTGGACGTCAATCAGGCTGCATTGATGGCAATGGTGAGGCTGCTGCATTGAAGGCAATCGTGAGGCTGTATTGATGTGGATTGATGAGGCTGCAGATGGGCACTGACCCTTATTTTGCTCCAAAGTTCCTTATTTAAAATTTTTGTTTTTTTCCTGAAACTTCCCTCTTAAAATGAATGTGTGTGTTATACGCCTGTGCGTGTTATACGCCGATAAATACGGTATATAATGCAATCTTTCAATACTGTGCAAAAAAAATAGGAAATACATGTCCATCAAATCAGTTTTCAGTCTATAAAAATATATTTTTTTCAGAATTAAGATATTATTCACTCTCCATAATGTGAATATCCCACTTCCAAAACTCACCTCCACTCTGGAGAAAAGGAGCCTTTACTAATATACTGTACTCCTTTATTTGTGGAAACACAAATTGGTGTATGAGCGATAGCTAGATTCAATTTCAAACAATATTTATGGAACTTTATGTTGCACTTTGCTACTTTGTAAGGTAAACACAAAAAATGTATTTTTTTTTTTTTTTTTAGAGGTAGCACAAGGGATACACATTATGCTTTTAAGGGTGGCTCTGAACATTTCCTTGTTCACAAGCTAGCATTGCCTACACAGAGCTGCAGTCGTTGTTACAGCGGGAGATGCAGTCATTAAGGATCTGTGCGGATACTTCTATGTGACATGCAAGCATGTACCTATGTTCAATGAGTTGCCAATTGTCTTTTACAATAAATAGGTGTATTTTAATGCTACACTTAGTTGGCACCCTCTTTTTACCATTACAGAGACTGCTTCTACATCCTGGGTAAGCTTCCTTAAGTGTTTTGGACACCATACATATAAACTTTTTTTGGAATGTCCTATATTTACTGTATATGCTTTGCACATGTTTTTTGGATATTTTCTATTGTGTTGCCTGGATTACATCATGATAATTAGGATGGGGTTGGGTGGTTTTAACTTTAATGCTCCATTTATCATTTATTATGGCAAGATATAAAAAATACTTGGCTATTAGGGAGGTACCACATCCATGTCAGCTACTATACAGTTTGGACTTTACTGGTACCAGGGAGGGATAACCACACCAAATTATAAAAAGTTCCATTTTATTACAAATCATTAAAGAACACTGAAAAACAATCCCTATTATGTGATGTATGCCAATATACTTTGCTATAAAATCCAAGAGGTCAACATGCTTCATCTACATACTTGCTCAGGACCTTTTTATCTTGGCAGCAAAGAAAATTAACCTAACTGAAGAAAGACATACAAAATCAGTATATGACATTATTACCATCATTTATTCATTCACTGTTATGCATGGAAACTTCATTTTAGTTTTTTTTTAGTTTTTTTGTTAAATGTAAAGGCTTATCAGCAAGACTCACTCAATGCCAAATCAGTCTTATTAAAAGGCTTAAAGCAGAGTTCAACCCAAAAGTGGAAGCTCCGCTTCTTCGCACCCTCCCCTCCTCCGCTTCCACATTTGGCACCTTTTTGGGGGGAGCGGATATCTGTCAGAACCAGGTATCTGCTCCCACTTCCGTGTAAAATTGCTGAATCGTTGTGCAGCAATCTGCAAAACATCCGTCCCCACCTCCTCCCCCCCGATGCCTTCTGGGAGACACACAGGTCCCAGAAGATAGCGGGACCATTCAGAAAGCGCAGCATGACTCACGCATGTGCAGTGGGAAACAGGCTGTAAAGCCGCAAGCCTTTACTTCCTGTTTCCCTTAGTAAGGATGCCAGCACCCGGAGTCGATGGATGGGTCGGGTGCTCCTTGGACAGGTAAGTGTCCTTATATTAAAAGTCAGCAGATACAGTATTTTTAGCTGCTGACTTTGCTTTGAATAGATCCATTTATTTAATCATATTAAATCAAATTATATATTACATCCCTTGATCAGCAACCATTCATTAAAAAAAAAAAAAATTAGTGTCTTGTGTAACAGCTCAGCCAGTTCTTGAAGTAAAGAAGTGCAAGTTTAGTCCTCCGTTGCTGTGCAGTGTTTTGCCGGAATGAGTCATATTTTTGTGACTGTTTAAGTAGGTTTTCATCTTTTGGTTTTTCTTTTTTCTGGTGTCCAACAGTGACATGGCTACAAGAACCCACTCTCAGGCGCCCCAAACCATCAATGAAGAATTCTGGAATTAAAAAACAAAACAAAACATTTTTAATATTTTCTTTAAGTACAACTAAAGACTCCTGTAAGACTGGCTAAGCAAGCTATGGAAGTGCAGCCTTCAGGCTTCAGGCTGAAACATAAGCATCAGCAGTTTCCAGAAGTGGCAAGATGGCTGGAGCTCCAAACAGCACCTCTCTCAGCTGGGTGATGACAGAAAGTGGAGGGGATGTGGCTACATGTTTTAGGGCAGACAGAAGGGCCCCTTTATTAAACCATCGGATGTTTTGATAAAGGTTTGATAAAAAGGCCCTCCTGTTTGCCATGAAACATTTAGCCACATCCCCTCAGCTATCTGTCATCACACGGCTGAGGGAGGTTTGGAGCCGCAGCCATCTTGCCACTTCTGGAAGCTGCTGATGCTTATGTTCCAGTCTGAAGCCTGACAGCTGCACTATCAAGAACTCTGCTTCAACCAGCCACATGCCTGCTGAGCTCTGCAGCCTCACGGTGATCCTAAGGAGGTCTATATAAGAGTAAGAGGACTAAATAGTATCAAAAAAATATGGACCACTTAAAAAAGGACAAAGCAAGTGAGGGCAAGTAACAAAATATAATTCATATTTGTTTGATACTATTTAGTCCTCTTACTTTAATCTGGCATCTATACAGGTATACTCCTTGGATTGGTGGACCCAACCCGGCCCTTTTCTTGTGTATAGCAGATTTTCTTGTGTATAGCAGATTTTTTACATGTACTCCCCTTTCTCTTATTGAATGCTAACTGATTTGTGCATACAATTTTATTAATCAAATACCCTCTTCTGTTTAAACATCTAGACCCCAGAGTGCTTTCTGACCGGGCGGTGATATTTGGGATCCTCGCTGGTGTTACCGGGGAGTTGGGCCTTGGAGAAATCCTTCTTTTTTCCAACTAGTTCAGCTATTTTTTCCATGGTCATGTGAGATATCAAGGTGGTTTTCTACGATGTAAGCGATTTTGCTTGTAATTTTTTTTTTTTACTGCTGAGACATTTTTTCATTACAAATCAATATGTCTATTAACTATACACTAATATTTGTGATATATGTTTTCGTAGA
Source organism: Lithobates clamitans (assembly GCA_037952925.1). Classification (NCBI taxonomy): domain Eukaryota; kingdom Metazoa; phylum Chordata; class Amphibia; order Anura; family Ranidae; genus Lithobates; species Lithobates clamitans. The sequence continues at coordinate 4,077,013 of JBBGZY010000293.1, read as the reverse complement.
TATATGACTCTATATGCTTGAATAAAACCCCTGAAGAAGGGCATTCAGCCAGAAACGTTGGGTCAAGTGAGGAGTTGTTCAAAAAAAATATATCTACCGTATATACTCGAGTATAAGTCGAATTTTTCAGCACATTTTTTTGTGCTGAAAGTGCCCCTCTCGACTTATACTCGAGTCAAGCACTTTTCTGCAGCAAAAAATGTCATTTTCCGAACCGACTTTGGGGCCTCGTATCTCAGGGCCACTTAGTGCTAGAAACCCCAAATTTGGTATGCAAACCCAGTGGACCTGGTACCACAACATATCCAAAGCTGAAGTTCCTAGCATTAAGTGGCCCCGAGATACGGGGCCCCACAATCGGTTCGGAAAATGTCATTCTCTGCTGCAGAAAAGTGCTTGACATTTTCTGAACCGACTTTGGGGCCCCATATCTCAGTGCCACTTGGTGCTAGGAACCCCAAATTTGGTGTGCAAACCTAGTGGAACCATAACATATCCAAAGCTGAAGTTCCTAGCATTAAGTGGCCCCGAGATACGGGGCCCCAAAATCGGTTCGGAAAATGTCATTCTCTGCTGCAGAAAAGTGCTTGACATTTTCTGAACCGACTTTGGGGCCCCATATCTCAGGGCCACTTGGTGCTAGGAACCCCAAATTTGGTGTGCAAACCCAATGGAACTGGTACCATAACATATCCAAAGCTGGGGTTCCTAGCACCAAGTGACGCTGAGATATGGGGCCCCAAAACTGGTTCGGAAAATGTCATTCTCTGCTGCAGAAAAGTGCTTGACATTTTCTGAACTGATTTTTGAGGCCCTGTATCTCGGGGCCACTTGGTGCTAGAAACCCCAACTTTGGAAATTTTATGGTCCTAGTTCCTCCGGGTTTGCACACCAAATTTGGGGTTCTTAGCACTAAGTGGTCCCGAGATACAGGGCCCCAAATTCGGTCAATTGTGTCTATCTGCAGCAATGTCATTTCGGGACCCTTTGGGTTCAGAGACCCCAAATTTTGGCTGCAGCTAGGGGGCATCTAGGAACCCTTAACTACCGAGTTTGAAGTTCAGGGGACCTATGGCTGCAAATGGGTACAGTGAGGCATGCAAATGGGCACAGTGATGCTGCAAATGGGCATTGTTGACCCTCTTTTCCACGTAGCTGTGCATTTCTCACCCTCGTCTTATACTCGGGTCAATAAGTTTTTCCCATTTTTTTTGTGGTAAATTAGGGCCTCGACGTATACTCGAGTATATACGGTACATCCACCCACTATCTATGGATTTGTATATTTATGTGATTGTATTTTTATCTCAGAATTTGTGTCGTTGTTGTGAATATTTAATAAAGATATTTATATATTTTTACGTTTACAGTCACTCCTTAAAGTCCCATACCTTAAGGGGTCTTCTTTTTTAGTCTATTGTCACTGGTGGGGATCTGATATTGTGTGAGGGTCTATTGTTGCTGATGGGGAGTCTATTGTTGCTGGGGGGGTCTTATGTTGCTGGAAGGGATCTGCTGTTGAGGGAGAGGTCTATTTTTACTGGCTGCTGGAGGATCTATTGATGCTGGCTGCTGGGAGATCTGTTGTTGCTGCTGGGGAGGGTCTAATGTTGCTTGGGTGGATATTTTGTTACTGGGTGTGATATTTTGTTGGGGTGGTTCACTGTTGCTGCAGGGAATCTATTGTTGTTGGGGTGGAGTCCATTGTTGCTGGGGGAGTCTGTTGTTGTGTGGGGGATCTATTGCTGGGATTCTATTGTTGCTGGCTGCAGGGAATCTATTTTACTGCTTTTCTTTGATCGTTAATATGTTCCATACAAATGATTTAGCACCATAAAATGATACTTGGTTCTGTATTCTCTAAAAGGGGCAGTACTGGTAGGTGGGTAGGAGGTGAAATCAAGGGATGGTGGTCAGAGGTGGGTAGGGGGCAGAGACAAGGGGTAACTCAGACGGGGGGAGTTCCTGCACCCATTCTCCGAGAAAAAAAGCCCTGGAAGTTACTATTAACAGAATACACAGCCTGCCAAAACCATCTTACCTCCCTGAAAAAATCCCCAGAGACATGATTCTGCGCCTACACTTCTATCACGTTAAAGAACAATTGATGCTAGTGATGCGCAAACAGGACCTAATCCCATCCCAATATCAAAATCTGCAATTTTATGCAGATCTTTCTCAGCATACTCTGAAAAAGAGAAGAAACCTAAACACAATCACTAAAGTCCTCAGGAACCATAACATACCTTACAGATGGGGCTACCCTACCAAAATCACCATCACTAAACATGACGTTGTGGACTCTCTGGAAAAAGGTATCTCCTTACTGACAGACTGGAAAATCCTTCCTGACCCCAGAGATGACAATGCTACCACTAATAGGCATGTGCCCACTCCTGATTGTAAAACAGTTACGCAAAGGAACACTAAAACACATATATAAAACACAACTATTGAACAGGAGTTAGTATATGTGTGTCCTTCACGTGGTGAACAGCCATTAGGCTTGAACTCACCCCTCAATCCACTTGAGCATCAGATAGCTGCACACGGGTATAACTCATTGATCCCACTTGGAGGAGTTTCTCCATATGGAACGTATTATGGTTAACAAAACGTTGAAAAGTTACCTAATAATCTATGTTTTTGGATTCTTTTTCTCTCTTCTTCTTATTTCTGGAATTACACAAGTGTCAAACTTCAAGTACACATTATCGCAGATTCTACAAAGCGCGAAAACCAGGAGGAGCTGAGATCTGGAGGAAAGAGTGCCCATCCAGATGTAGGTTCAGGGTCACTGTGAGTAATTATAACACACAACTTAAACTGCCATCCTCACATTGGCCACAAGAGGGAGCCCTTGACATAACTATTTTCATACTAAGCCTATCACTACCACATGTACAACTCCTATTACCATCAACTTTTTGTCTATAAACATCAAGGAAACTTAATCACCCTGTAAAAAGGAAATCCTTATGGAAGGAGGGCCTGACCAATAGAAGTGATATCCTGTGTGCTCAGAAAACACACTTCTGCAATGTGTCTCCCCCGTCCTGTACACACAGGAGTTTTCCCTACACTTTTACCGCCAAAGCAGATTCTAAAACTAAAGGAGTACTAACCGCAATACGAGACACTGTGGCGTTTGTTCTACATACAGAAATCAAAGACCCTAAGGGCCGCTACCTGATCCTGGTGTGTGATATCAACTTGGTAACATATACCATTGTGAATGTATACACCACAAACACGCACCAGATTCGCTTCTTTCACAAACTTTTGAAAAAAATAAGTGCTCACAGAAACTAACTAACCTGAACTAACCCTCAAACTTCCATCCAACTACCTTGGAGAATAACATTATACCTTACCAAACACTATAGTAATATCAAAGAAATATCCTTATTTTACAACACCCTAAATAAAAAATGAATCTTCCTCTCTAACATCAATGCCTGGGAACTGGGAGCTTCCTACACACCAGAACAATGGCAAAAAGCACTCCAAACAACGTACTCCGCTACCAAAAGTATCAATCTTTGGGAATTAACTCAAAAAATACTTTTACGTTGGTATCTAACCCTATTTAGAATATCTAAATTTTACACCCATGCTTCTCCACTTTGCTGGACGAGGTGTGGATGTGTAGGTACCTTATACCACATACTGTGGGAATGTCCACACATTTGCACGCTTAGGGACAAAGTATTTGACCTGATGGCACAAATACTAAAAGTACAAATCTCCAAGTCCCTGGGATTAGCTATTTAATCTTTAAGTATAGAGTATAGACTCACTACCAAAAGCCACTAGAGTTATGCCCTTGGACATTGATCGGACATTCCGACAACAAAATCCATAGATTTTGATAAAATGATATCATATATATTACCCTTACATTTACTCCCTTATCATCTGTTTAGACGTTCAGTACTTTTGCGGCCTTACATGTACCCTCCCCAGTCGCCGCGGGAGACTCTGTCCGCTTCGGCTTGAACACTATAGGCACCTTAGCATGGTTAAGCAGCCCCTTATACCTGGTTACCAATTTTCTGTTTAGCTTTTCCCCCCCTTCTTATGTTTCGGTATTATTCCTTACATCCCCCCTTTCGTTGAAAAAAATATGTATACCTTATTGTATTGTATTTTATTCACAGGCATATTTCCTGATGAAGCGGGCTCCCCGCGAAACTAGTCGAAATTCCATGTTACCTGTGCTCATTTTAACATTGTGTGTATCAATTTTGATTACTGTATAAATAAATTTAGTTTTTTATATATATTTGTTGTATTTTGCTATATATCCCTTTTTCATCTGTACCGAGATAGTCCGCTTGCACATTGGTGAGTTTGGGGTGGGGTCCTCACTCCCAAATTTTCTTTTCAACTAAATTCGGATGATGGTACAAATTTTATTTTTCCTATTCTGATATGTGAGGCCAACACACTTTTTTTTCTATACCTTCTTGCTCATAGCAATGACACAAATCCTAAATGTGATGTGAAATTCAGTGTACACTATAGAATGCCTGAAGCTGGTAACTCTGTAATAAAGAGGGATATAGAACCTCCCCACTCAAGACACAGTATGATCCCAGTTGGGGTGTCGGGGGAGGGGGGATGGGTTTACCCTTTTACCAAAAGGACAGTGGAAATTTTTATAGAACATATTTGACAAGAAGCTCATCATTATACACAAAGAAATAAGTACCTACAAAATGCTTAGAGTAAAGAAGTAGAAACTGTTACTTTGTTACTTTATTACTGTTTTATATTATAACTACTGTATACTATGTACCATTACCTGAAAAATTCAATAAAAAGCCATTGAAGTTAAAATACACAATCCCATTAATTAACATGCCTGAGGGAATCCTTGCATCACTTTTAAATGACAAACGGCTGGTCTGCTTTTGGTATCCACAAAATCTACTGGATAAGCGTCTGGTATGGATTTTGAGGCGTACCCCACACTTTTTTTTCTTAAAGGGACAGTACTTTATGAAAAATATATAAACATCATTTCGGGACCCCCCTCCCCCGCCACATACCAGACCCGTATCTAGGCATGCAGCCAATATGATGCAGATCCATCTTCAATCATGATGGACAATGCCCAAGGACACAATGACCCCTGCCACAACGATCCCCTCCTGCCACACTCCCACGTTTTTGTTTTTCAGACTCTGGGATGAAGATTGTAGCAAACTTGTCCTAAACAGGGCTGCTAGTAAATTTAGTTGTGCAAGGTGATAACTAACCTGGCTAATTTGTAGTCTTGATCAACTAGTTTTTCTCCTAAGCTTGAGTTTAATAGTAGTCTCTCTCTTCTGTCAATAGGTGGCACTGTTGCCTTTGGCATTAGGATGATAGATTACAGTGAATTCAGGTTATGAGTATAAATATGTTGTCTCATCCAATTATCAGGAGTTTCCTTTGGTTGCTTTGCATGCTGGGATAAGCTGTTTATTTGAAAGAAGTCAGTTGATCAGGGTTCTTTCCACCCGGGCTGCGGCCTGGGTGAGTATGTGTGGAGCAGCAGCAGAGGACGGCCTGAAGCCTGGGGCTTAACTACGTGTAAAGAGGCTCGGCCTGAGGGGAGCCTGATAGTTGCCAGGAGGCATAGGAGAAGCTGTTGCCAGAGAGACAACCACTCCTGTTGCCAGAGGCAAGCATAGAAGGGATGGAGTTCTGCAGGAGTACCAGAGCAGAAGCTTCACTAGCCGGGGACGGTGAAGTAAGTGGGAAAGCTTCAGTAGAGACTCATCCAGAAATACAGTGGGTAGCTGTGAGCAAAGCTTGAAGGAGTACAACGGGTGGCTGTAAGTAGAGCTTGAAGAGAAGTACAGCAAGTAGGTATGAGTCAAGCCTGAGGGATCCAGCGGGTAGCTGAGAGTCCAGGAACCCAGCGGGTAGCATGGGTGAAGCTTGAGGGATACAGCGGGTAGCTATGAGTTGAGCTCCAGGGATCCAGCAGGTAGCTGAGAGTCCAAGAAGTCCAGTGGGCTACTGCGAGCTGAGCTTGAGGATCCACAGTGGGATACTGTGAATTGAGCTTGAAGATCTACAGTGAGATACTGTGAGTGAAGTTGTTGCCATAGGAGACAGCAGTTGCTAAAATATACAGATCGCTGCATTCAGCCTAAAGGCCTTATTTCTGTATTGCTGTCTGCCTAGTTCTATTTTTGTCTGTGGAGCCTGCCTATTTGCTATTGCATTTGCTTAAGGATGTCCTGTGCCCTAACCCTCTCTCCCCTGTTCCTGCTAAGAGAAATAAAAACTCTCTTTGTTAATTTTTAAAAGTGACTGGTGCCCATCTTTCCATCTTGCACTACACCCACTATGCCCAGTAACCTGCACCCTAGGAATGTTAGCTCTCCCTGACTCTGGGGGTCACCATCAGGCCCTTAGAGGTCAGGGAGACTGCTACATATAATAAGCCAGCTGTTTAAACAACTCAATCACTAGAACTTCGACTGAAAGGAGAATCCCTGGCATTTGATAGATGAATGATGGGAGTGTGGATTATTGCCAGGACGAATGGACTTAATCTGTATTGTTCTCTTTCACTCTTCAGTGACAAAAACATTGACAACCGTATTGAATGTTAAGGATGGAACATCAAGTCTCTACCTTTGCAGACCTTTTATAATTTCCTGTTACTGGAAACATGGATTTGGTTTTCCTGAAATGATTGCTTAAATTGGATTTTGCTGAGCATGAAAGAGAATGAAAAACAATGTAATTACCAGTATGTGCTACTCTGTATAGCTTTGGGTCAAATCCAACACCAAGAACTCTCTGAGTATGGGCCAGGAAGAAATTCACTACTCCTCCAGTCAGGACACAATTAGGAAAACCTTTGATTGGATGGTATCCACCTCCTTGCCAGTGTAGACAATCACCTTCATCATCACCTTCTTCCCAGATGAGTTTGAAGCTGAAATGGCTACCTGCCACACTACCACCTACCTGTAAAAAAAGCAAATGTTAAACGATATTGAACAATGATACCGATACACAGTTGTCAGTCCTGGCCATGAAGTGAACTAAAGAGATTTTCGGATTAGAATTGAAAAGAAATTCTTGGCTAAGCTTGATGAGGAAGAGAGAGACCCTAGACTGTAGTTAGAGAGCTGATGTCACGTGACTGAAACATAGTTGAAAGTTTAACAACCACCTCCTAGTTAGATTATTAGGAGCCGAGGAGAACATCTTTTTCTAGCAAAGCAATTTTTCATCAACAGACTGAAAATCAAGATACTAAAGCTGCTTTCATACTGGGGCGTTGGGGGCGTTGGGGGCGTCGGCGGTAAGGCGACGCTATTTTTAGCGGCGCCTTACCGTCATTTTAGCGATGCTATTTAGCTGCTAGCGGGTGCTTTTAACCCCTGCTAGAGGCCGAAAAAAAGTTAAAAAACGCCCGCAAAGTGCCACTGCAGTGGTGCTTTGCCGGTGCTGCCAATTGATTTACAGCGTTGCAAAGATTATGCTTGCAGGACTTTTTTTACCATCCTGCCAGCGCACTGCTCCAGTGTGAAAGCACTCAAGCTTTCACACTGGTGTGAGAAGAGAGGCTCTTTACAGGCGCTATGCAGGCGCTATTTTTGCGCTATTTTTGCGCTATAGCACCTGTAGAGCGCCTTAGTGTGAAAGCAGCCTAAGTAATAAATTTCCCTTAAAAACAGAGCGATTGCCACTGGGCCATGCTTCTGAGCTCACTGCATAGTAACGTTAACCATTTCCAGACCAAGCCAATTCTGACACTTCGTTCCCACATGTAAAAAACATAATTTTTTAGTTATAAAAAATTACTCAGAACCCCCAAACATTATATATGTTTTTAGTAGAGAAACTAGGGAAGAAAATAGTGGTCATTGCAACTTTTTATATCACACAGTATTTGCGCTGCAATTTTTCAAACAGTTTCATGAATTATAAAAAAAAAAAGACTAAAGTTAGCCTGATTTTTTTGTATAATGTGAAAGATGATGTTACACCAAGTAAATAAATACCTAACATGGCACGCCTTAAAATTAAGCACACTTGTGGAATGGCGCCAAACTTCGGTACTTTAAAATATCCGTAGGCTACAGTTTAAAAATGTTTACATAGTTCATAGTTAGTAATGAATGAATGAATGAGTGACTTGTATAGCGCTCTATTATATTATTATTTACTTAAGGTACACATATAGCGCCATCAATTTACGTAGCGCTCCCCACATAAATTGCACACTCACATCGGTCCCTACCCTCTATTTGCCCACAATCCAAGGTCCTCAACTCACATTCATATACTAGGGCCAATTTTGGACAGAAGCCTATTAACCTACCAGGTTACCCATTTAGAGTTACAGAGGAGGTCTTATGCTGGAATTATTGCTCTCAGGTTCACGGCAATACCTCACATGTGTGGTTTGAACGATGTCTACTTACGCAAGATCGACGTTCGTATGCGTTCGCTTCTGTGTGCGAGCACGCGGGGGGCGGGCACGCTTAAAAAGATTTTTTTTTTCATTATTTTATTTTTTTTTACACTTTTCCTTAAAAAAAAATTTTTAATCACTTTTATTTCTACTACAATAAATTTAAACATCCCTTGTAATAGGAATAGGGCATGACAGGTTCTCTTTACAAAGAGATGTGGAGTCTATAAGACCCCACATCTCTCCTCTAGGCTGGAAAACCTGGGATCATCCCAAGGTCATAGAGATGGCCAGGGACCATTTGGTCCTCTGTCAGCTCCTTGGTAAACTTCCGTCACCAGCTGATTCATTCTCCGGCTCGCCATTCACACAGGCTGAAGCTGAAGCTGACCAGCCACTATGATTGTTTTTACTTTGCAGTAAATTGCCGTCAGAAAAGAAAGATATCTGAATGATGCCTGCAGCTGCAAGTATCATTCAGATATCTCCACTCAAAGTCAAGAATATCATATGAAAAAAAAATATTCTATTATTATTTTTGTTATGCAGGACCATCAAGAAATTCTTCACCAGGTTAGAAAGAGTAAAAATCATGCAGTCAGTCATGCTAAAGGAGATTATAATGACAGTGTTACATTCTGGTGCAGTGATACAGATGCTCTCATGAGAGTCAGTTTGGATAGAAGATCAAAGCTTCCAACTGTCCCTGATTTCGAGGGACTGTCCCTGTCCCCCTGATTTTGAACAAAGTCCCTCTGTCCGTCTTGCCTCCTCATTTGTCCCTCATTTTGGTTTGATCTATATACAGTGCCTTGAAAAAGTATTCACACCCCTTGAAATTTTCCACATTTTGTCATGTTACAACCAAAAACGTAAATGTATTTTATTGGGATTTTATGTGATAGACCAACACAAAGTGGCACAAAATTGTGAAGTAGAAGGAAAATGATAAATGTTTTTCAACATTTTTTACAAATAAATATGTGAAAAGTGTGGCGTGCTTTTGTATTCAGCCCCCCTTACTCTGATACCCTAACTAAAATCTAGTGAAACCAATTGCCTTCAGAAGTCACATAATTAGTAAATAGAGTGTACCTGTGTGTAATTTAATCTCAGGATAAATACAGTTGTTCTGTGATGTACTCATGTTGTTAGAGAACATTAGTGAACATTAGTGAACAAACAGCATCTTGAAGGCCAAGGAATACACCAGACAGGTCAGGGATAAAGTTGTGGAGAAGTCTAAAGAAGGGTTATGTTACAAAAAAATATCCCAAGCTTTGAACATCTCACAGCACTGTTCAATCCATCATCCAAAAATGGAAAGAGTATGGCACAGCTGCAAACCTACCAAGACATGGCCGTCCACCTAAACTGACAGGCCAGGCAAGGAGAGCATTAATCAGAGAAGCAGCCAAGAGGCCCATGGTAACTCTGGAGGAGCTGCAGAGATCCACAGCTCAGGTGGGAGAATCTGTCCACAGAACAACTATTAGTCATGCACTCCACAAATCTGGCCTTTATGGAGTGGCAAGAAGAAAGCCATTGTTGAAAGAAAGCCATAAGAAGTTCTGTTTGCAGTTTGTGAGAAGCCATGTGCAGGGCTTTTTTACTCGGAGAAAAGGTGCAGGAACTCACCCCCCCAACACTAGGCCACACCTGTCTCCGCCCGTACCCACCCCTAGAATCGCCCCATGTCTCCACCCCTCATAGCACCGCCCCCTTTAGGGAACAGGTATACTTTGGGGGCTATACAAGTAATTTGTATAAAATTTGTTAATAAAAAGCAATGTAGTAAAATGCACAACACATTAGAAATATCCAGCTCTTACCAAAGTAATTGCAGAGGCACTTGCAGATTATTTCAACCGGTTCATATCCAGCAGAGAGACAACATCATATCACTCAAGAGACAGCCCTATAACCAGCAAATAGACAGCTCCATATCCAGCAGAGACAACCCCGTAACCAGCAAATAGACAGCTCCATATCCAGCAGAGACAGCCCCATAACCAGCAAATAGACAGCCCCATATCCAGCAAATAGATGGCCCCATAACCAGAAAGGAGACAGCTATATATCCAGCAAAGAGACAGCTACATATCAAACAAAGAGACAGCTCCATAACCAGCAAAGAAACAGCTACATATCCAGCAAAGAGACAGCTCCATAACCAGCAAAGAGACAGCTCCATAACCAGCAAAGAGACAGCTCCATAACCAGCAAAGAGACAGCTACATATCCAGCAAAGAGACAGCTACATATCCAGCAAAGAGACAGCTACATATCCAGCAATGAGACAGCTACATATCCAGCAAAGAGACAGCTACATAACCAGGAAAGAGACAGCCCCATATCCAACAGACAGCCCCATGACCAGCAAAGAGACAGGCCCATATCATATCCAGCATAGAGACAAACTTTCCAGCACAAAGACAAACAAAACCCACATCCAAGCAGCATAACGAAAGCCCCATCCTGCATGAATACTTTACCAAGAAAGGCTGCACAGCTTCTCTACAGTCAGGCTACACGTGTCAGACGCGATTGCTCTCTCTCTCTTCACACAGATCCAAGAGAGGCTGCCGCCGAAAGGAGCATTCAGTCTGCATGGAGAGGCAGAGTGCGGATGATATCACTCCGCCCTCCACTGTCTCATTTAAGGATGAGCTTTGGCGTGTTCGCATGCTTCCCTTGCCGAGCCCGCCAGGAAGTCGGCACGGCGCATCGCTTATCACAAGCAGTGAGACATTTCCCGATGTGCGGCTGCAGAGATCGTGAAATGTCTCACTGCCTCTGATTAGCGCTGCGCCGTGCTGACTTCCTGGCGGGCTCGGCACATGGTTCCACGTCTGTGTCTGGCATAGGTGGCGGAACGGCGTTCCGGCGCGTTCCGCCAGAAAAAAAGCCCTGGCCATGTGTGATGGAAAACTAACACTGCATATCATCCTGAACACATCATCCCCACCATCAGTGGCGGCTGGTGCTCAAAATTTTTTGTTGGGTGCAAACAAACTAAAAAAGTCTGAAAAATAATGAAAAAAAAACATCAATTGCAGCCACTGTGCCCATAAAATGCAGCCACTGTGCCATCAACTGCAGCCACTGTTCCATCAATTGCAGCCACTGTTCCATCAATTGCAGCCACTGTGCCATCAATTGCAGCCACTGTGCCCATCAAAAGTAGCCACTGTGCCCCATAAAATTAAGCAACTGTGCCCAATAAAAGGAAGCCACTGTGCCATTAAATGCAGCCACTGTGCCCATAAAATGCAGCCACTGTACCCCCCCCGTCCGAAAAGGGGCCAGATGCCTGAATAAGGGGTGGCTACAGCGGCCATGGATAGATTCATGCTATGCATGAATCTATCCATTTTACATAGAGGGGGTGGCTGGAGAGAGGGGGCGGCACCCGTGCGCCCTTGATGGACACACCGCCACTGCCCACCGTGAAACATGGTGGTGGCAGCATCATGTTGTGGGGATGCGTTTCTCCAGCAGAGACATAGAAGTTGGTCAGAGTTGATGGGAAGATGGATGGAGCCAAATACAGAGCAATCTTAGAAGAAAACTTGCTAGTCTGTAAAAGACTTGAGACTGGAGCGGAGGTTCACCTTCCAGCAGGACAACGACCCTAAACATACAGCCAGAGCTACAATGGAATGGTTTAGATCAAAGCATATTCATGTGTTAGAATGTCCCAGTCAAAGTCCAGACCTAAATCCAATTGGGAATCTCTGGCAATACTTGAAAATATGCTGTTCACAGATGCTCTCCATCTAATCTGACAGAGCTTAGGCTATTTTGCAAAGAAAAATGTCACTTTCTAGATGTACAAAGCTGGTAGAGACATCCCCAAAAAGACTTGCAGCTGTAATTGCAGTGAAAGGTGGTTCTACAAAGTATTGATTTAGGGGGGCTGAATATAAATGCACACAACACTTTTCACATATTTATTTGTAAACTATTTATCATTTTTCTTCCACTGCACAATTATGTGCCACTTTGTGTTGGTCTATCATATAAAATCCCAATAAAATACATTTCCATTTTTGGTTGTAACATGACAAAACTACTTTTACAAGGCCCTGTAGTTGTTTACAAAATGCACTATTTAGCTTTCAAAAAGTCTTTCACTGTGCTAAACCTTTTATCTGATTTCTAAATTGTTGCATTTGTAAGTTTCAATAGCTAGTAAAAATGAAAGTATTGGTAAAAAAGCAATTGTGGGTTTAACAAATCTTTTTTTTTTGTATAATTCTCCTTTAAGGTGGCGTGGCAGGGGGTGCGCCCTATGCCTAAATACTTTTGCTAATAGGTGTCCCTCGTTCCCATCTCAAAAAGTTGGAAGATGACTAAAGGATCAGTCCACCTAAAAGTGATGTGGTGATGTCTCTGAATCCATGTCAAGTCCCTAGCTTTTTCTTGTTCTTGCATATTTCAAAAAGGAGATCTCCTACCATAATCACCACTTCTGTACCTGCCTATCCATTAGATCTCCCTTCCATAATCCCCACTTTGTTGCTAGCCACCTGTTAGATTTGAGTGTTTTCTTAGCCACATTTGTGTGTTTCAGCTACAACTGTTATATGGTAGCCCTTCCCAATGGTCACATCAAATTTAGAGGGCTAGGAAGCCATTTACAAGGATCACACCAAAAGGATCACTGTAAGATCAGATGACTATACAACATGCCAATGAGAGAGAGAGAGTAAGTATAATTTATTTTCTGCATGTAGGCAGGTTGCCTACAGATTTAATAATTAGACTGTGGCTGACCCAGGTTGAGGAAGGGGTTAATGTTATGTCTTCTGTTCCCGGATTTTTTTGGGCCCCTGTCATCTGCTCTGTATTATATAAATGGGGAGGTCTGGGTTCCAAGAGCACACTCAAAAAAAAAAATTCCATGACCGCTGCAGAGACCCGAGGAGGGCTACTGCACCATGCAGTCTCTCGGAAGGCACCGGAAGTCCAGAGATCCACCAGTCCCTGGAAAACACCAAGCATGGACTACTACCTTGTGGAGGTATGCCTGGGCACCCTAATTGAGACACATAGGGACGATCTAGCGCAAATGTTTCCGTTGAACTGTACCATTAATGTTTCACGTAAATATATTCTGAGCCTGGACTGAAGTCATTTAAAGGGGTGCATGGCATATTACAAGAACAGGGTCAGTAAAGCACATGTGGGGTATGAAGAAAAGCCTCTACAGAAGGTCTAATTGGCAAAATAAGGAGGAGGAATGCAGTTGCTATAGGTAACCAAGAACTAGAGTAAGGTACATTGCAGCCAGTTAGGAAGTGTAGTACCCGATGTAGGTGACGGGTACTCTGGTATCAAGAGTGTTGATGTTCTGGCGCCCTCCCCAGTGGTTGGTTTCCCAAAGCAACCGGGTCTGAACCCATATTACAGAGACCCAAAGCCTGGCCACATGGTACGAGGAGGAAGGGGTTAACAAGTACATGCATGTGGTCTGTGCTGAGTGCACGATGAGACCCCATTCTGTCACTGTGAGTGAAATGACAGAGGTAAGCTGGAGTGGTAGAGAGAGCACATGCTCAGCAGTGTCCCTCCAAATTGCAGCATACATCAAGAATTAGTGCAAAGTACAATGCAGCCAGTTGGTAAGCGTGGTACCTGGTGTTGATGACAGGTCCACTGGTAGCGAGGATGTTCTTGCTCCCTCTCCAGTGGTGGGTTTCCCAAAGCAACCGAGACTGAACCTGTGTTACAAAAACCCAAAGCCACACATGAGGTCTGCTCTAAGTGCATAGCGGAATCTCATTCTGTCACTGGGAGTGAGATGGCACAGATAAGCTGGACTGGTGGAGAGGGCATTGCTCAGCAGTGTCCCTCCAAATTGCAACATACATCAAGCAATGCTGTGCAGTGACACAGGACAGCAGTTTTACCGAAGGACAGTGATACGGCTCATCTCTAAGTCGGAGAACTGTCTTAATGTTTGATTCTCACATGACCGCGATCCCCGCCTGGTCCCGAGCATAGGTGAACACGCGTACAAGGTAAATGGTCTCACCCACATGGGAGTAGAAGCATAAAAATGTAGCACCTTTGTCCTACACAGGGCTGCCAGTAAATTTAGTTGTGCTGGTGGTAACTAGCCTGGCTAATTTGTAGTTTTGATCAAATGGCTTTCTCCTAATCTTGAGTTTAACTGTGATTTTTCTCTTCTGTCAATAGGTGGCACTGCTGCCTTTGGCATTAAAATGATAGATTACAGTAAATTCAGGTTATGCGTGAATATGCTTTTCTCAGCCAATCAGCAGGAGTTTCTTTGGCCGCTGAGCGTTCTGGGATAGTCTATTTATTTGGAAGGAGTCAGGTGATCGGGGTTCCTTCCACACGGGCTGTGGCCTGGGTGGGTGGTGTGGAGTAGCAGCAGAGGTGTAGGCCTGAAGCCTAAGGCCTAGCCACGTGTGAAGAGGCTCGGCCTGAGCGGAGCCTGTTCATAGGAGAAGAAGTTGCCAGAGGGTCAACCACTCTTGTTGCCGGAGGCAGGTGTCAAAGGGATGGAGTTCTGAGGGAGTACCAGAGCAGACATTTCACTAGCCGGGGATGGTGAATTAAGTGGGAAAGCTTCAGTAGAGACTCATCCAGGAATACAGCGGGTAGCTGTGAGTAAAGCATGAAGGAGTACAACGGGTAGCTGTAAGTAGAGCTTGAAGAGAAGTACAGCTGGTAGCTGTGAGTAGAGCTTGAAGATAAGTACAGTGGGTAGCTGTGAGTCAAGCCTGAAGCATTCAGCAGGTAACTAAGAGTCCGAGGAACTCAGCGGGTAGCCTGGGTGAAGCTTAAAGAATACAGCAGGTAGCTGTGAGTGAAGCTTGAGAAGTCCAGCAGGTAGCTGGGAACTAAGCTTGAGCATTATACAGTGGGATACTGTGAGTTGAGCTTGAAGATCTACAGTGGGATACTACAGTTGCTACAAGATACAGATCCCTGCATTCAGCTTAAAGGCCCTTTTCTGTATTGCTGTCTGCCTAGTTCTATTTTTGTCTGCAAAGTCTGCCAAGTTGCTATTGCATTTGCCTAAAGGTGTCCTGTGCCCTATCCCTCTCTCCTCCTGTTCCTGGTAAAAGAAAATTAAACTCTCTTTGTTCATTTTTAAAAGTGACTGGCACCCATCTTCCCATCTTTCCATCTTGCACTACACTCACCATGTCTGGTAACCTGCACCCTGAGGAGGATTGTCAGCTCTTCCTGACTCTGGGGGTCACCATCAGGCCCTTAGAGGTCAGGGAGGCCGCTACAAAAATATTGAAGAAACCCATGAAAAATTGAAAATACAAACACCCACCACACACCTGAAAGAACTGACTTTAGCCCTGCAGCACTGCCATCATAACCAGCATAAGCAACAAAATAGGGGTCACTGGAAAAACAAGTTCTTAAAATATCAAACTTGCAATGAAACATGCTCAGTAAGTTAGTATGCCGTTTAAACTGACAATAAATGCAACAACCATACTGTATATTATACTGTGCTTAGTAGTACTGCCTTTAGTTGGTAGTGTTACTTTGATTCTTAGGACTCTACCAAACTGCCGCACTAAAATGTGCAATACGTTTTACATGTGTTTCGTTAAAATCTAGTGCAATGCATATGAAGTGTTTAATTGGTTGTTAAGGACCTCAGCGGGTGCCGGCTCTTCTGTTCACTGGTGAGGTAGTCTGAATCTGCCGGCATCCTTAACAACCAGCAGATAGCTACACATACAATGGTAACTCCATGGTGGTCACCCCTAGCTCCTCTATGCTCAGCCTCTTGTGCAGGAGCCATCAATACCTCTGGAACATTGCATGGGGGGAGTAGCTAGGAAAGCTGAGCGGGACAGCCCCTGGTGACTTTCTGACAGTAAAGAGAGGAGCGGGGTTGGCCGAACTGACTCCTCTACATGAAGAGACTTATGCCCTGTACATACGATCGCACATTCGGACAACAAAATTCATGGTTTTTTTTCCAACGGATGTTGGCTCAAACTTGTCTTGCATACACACTGTCACACAAAGTTGGTCAGAAATTGCGAACGTCAAGAACGCTGTGACGTATAATACCTATGACGAGCTGAGGAAAATGAAGTTCAATAGCCAATGCGGCTCTTCTGCTTAAATCCGATTGTGTACACACGATCGGAATTTACGACAACGGATTTTGTTGTCGGAAAATTTGAGAACCAGCTCTCAAATTTTGTGTGATGGAAATTCCGATGGAAAATGTGCGATGGAGCCTACACACGGTCGGAATTTCCAACAAAAAGCTCCCATCGAACATTTTCCATCCGAAAATCCGACCGTGTGTACGGGGCATAAGCAAAGAGGAGCTGGGGATAACCACCATTGAGGTACATGGAGGGTGAGGGGCAATCTATGTGTAGCTATCCACAGGTTGTTAAAGAGCCGGCACATGCTGGAGTCCTTAACAACCTGTGGATAGCTAACCAGCATCTTAAAAAGAAAAGTCATACAAACCCTGGTGTGTTTTCATTGATTTACAATGGAAAGTTTGTTTTTTGGAGCACTTTTGAAAAGCACACCAAAGATGAAGCATGCAGTACTTTTCAGACCTCAGCACAAACACAGTGCAGTGATATGAAAAGTCACATAGGATTTAAAGGGGTTGTAAAGGTTCACGTTTTTTCACCTTAATGCATCCTATGCATTAAGGTGAAAAAACATCTGACAATACCGCCCCCCCCAGCCCCGCCATTTTACTTACCTAAACCCGTTCACCTGCTGCTCTTGCCCCTGATTTCCTCTTCGCCGCTCAGCCTGGGCGTTGATTGGCTATAGTGGATGGATTGAAAGCAGCGCAGCCATTGGCTCGAGCTGCTGTCAATCACATCCAATGACGTGGCGCGCCGGGGGCGGGCCGAGTGATACAGTCAGCGGCTATAGCCGCCGGCTGTATCACGGGAGCGCGACCGCAAGAACTAAACACCATGCGAGAGAGCTTGCATGAAGGTGTTTTAGTTCTTGCGGGGAGGAGCTGAGACAGCCGCCGAGGGACCCCAGAAGACCAGGTTCAGGGCCACTCTGTGCAAAACGAGCTGCACAGTGGAGTAAGTATAACATGTTTGTTATTTAACCACTTCGCTACCCGGCCATAGACGTCATATGACGGCCTGGGCTTCCCGGCCACCTAGGGGGCGCACAAGTTGTAAGACACAAGCTAATCTGAGGAAGCATCCAATCATGTTCTAGACTCCTGTACCTACCATACAATTTAGAACAAAATGGTGTAGCATAGAGAATGAACCATTTTTTATGACCCCATTCACACCTGCAAATAGGGCCATTTGCGATTAAATGTGGGATTAGCTACAGACTGAAGCTCCATTGAAAGCAATGGGAGGCTGACAGCTCACACAGACAATCAGGCCTGTAATCACTCAAGCATCAATTACCTGAATGATTGGTCCTGCAAGCAGACTGTTTGGTCCCTAGGGTCAATCATTCACAGGTAATTG
This sequence comes from Lithobates clamitans, assembly GCA_037952925.1. Taxonomy (NCBI): domain Eukaryota; kingdom Metazoa; phylum Chordata; class Amphibia; order Anura; family Ranidae; genus Lithobates; species Lithobates clamitans. The sequence continues at coordinate 4,059,091 of JBBGZY010000293.1, read as the reverse complement.
TTCCATGAGCGATTATATGCAAGCAGCCACGATTAACTGCAGGAGCTGTCAGCCTACCATTGCTTTCAATGGAGCTTCCATCCACAGCTAATCATAAGGAGCCCTTGCTGAATCAACTGCATGTAATTGCTAATGGCGCCATTCGCATGAGTTGTTCATTCTCACTACTGCACCATTTTTTTTAATAGGGACGATGTGAAAATATCAGAAGCATACTTTCTTATGTGGATATGCCAACTATATTCTGAGGAGAAGAAACTATGACAGCCTGTTATCTCCAAGTAATGAGAGTTGATCAGTTGAGCTTGATCTATAATCAATAAATTATCTGCTATAGCAGGGAACAGATTAACGCATCACTGTAATGTTAAGCATGCTTTCTTATTCTACCAAAAATTAAAATAAAATTTGATTGAACATGAAATTTAAAGATGTCTTATGTACATTCTAAAGAAGCCATAAATCTAGGTCAGTGATAACCAAATTGCACCCCAGGGAGCACCGTTCCCTCTCCTGACACCATCAATGGGGCACTATTCTTCTCATTGATATCAATGGGGCACTATTCCTCCCACTGAAACCAATAATGGGGCGCTGAAGCCAGGGCATTTTCTATTCCCACTGGCCACAGCCTGCCCCCCTAAAGCCTAAAGGACTGTGAATTAGCCCTTTGTAGTAGCAGCAGATCTCACCATATCCAAGTCGGTTCCTTCCAATACATCAACTAGTTTTTCTATTTTTGTGTTTTCAGTAAACAGAAAATCATCATCCACCCAGAGGAAATATTTGGTGGTTACTTGGGATACAGCAAGATTCCTGCCCGCAAACCAGCCCTGGAAAAAAAAACAAGGCATGTTTATTGCTCAGAAATATTTCATTCTCAAATCTGTAGGCCACCTGAGTCAATAACCACTCAGAAATTAGAGATGCGCAACATCAACGGCATTGTGAACCATTGTCACTATTAGGAAGCCGATTCAGAGCAATGTTGTACAGCTGATGCTGGAGTGGGTGCATGTAGACAGGGAGAGACTGAAAGGCTGGAGAAGATGTAACAAGGGATGAACGTTTGGAATTATTGTCATTTCTCCAACTGTCTATGCCATGCTCATGCAGACACATCATTTAAAGTTGAACTCCAGGCACGTGGCTAAATACATAGATGAAATACATATTTAGAAGCTGTTTTACCTGTCAAAGGATTTGTATTTTTGTTCTGCCATTTCTTAAATTCACAAATCTCTGTCAAACAGCACAGCACTGTCTGACAAGGGAGGGGACCTTAATTTTCCTCTGCTGCAGTTCAGTAAGGCTGACGATACATGGAACTTTTTTTTATTTTCAATTAGCCGGCCGTCTGATTGAAAAAAAAAAAATGAACAGATTCCCCCATCCACACAAGTGAGGTGGATGAAGGAATCCTCCCCACTCTGCTATTGTATTCTGACAGAAGGACTCCTCCGCTGTCAGAATACACTGCTCAGCACTGCAGCCAATTGGCTGGCAAAAGTCTTCCAACAGTTTCGTTCAACAAAACCTGAATGTTAGATTGGCTTCTGTCAGATGGGAACAGCCATAGATAGATTAAAATTTGCCTGGTCCATGCTGAACCAGACTGTAACGAGCCCCTGCTCGCTCGGTTCCACTCTCCCGACACTCCTCTGCTGCTATAGAATCAGATTGCAGATCGCAACGTCTGATGGTTCAGTCATCCGATGCTCCGGGATTAGAACTACAGCTATGTGCCATTCAAATCCAGTTGTGATAGCTCAGAAGAAACACCAGGCAGGCTGTATGTAAGTTCAAACAGGGATCTCTCTTTATTGACAGGAATACAGTCTCTTTTATACAGTGAAAGAGGAGGTACAAACCTCCTGCTCATATTACTCTAACAATACACCTGTAACCTACACCAGTGTTTCTCAACTCCAGTCCTCAAGGCGCCCCAACAGGTCATGGTTTCAGGATTTCCCTCAGATGAAACAGCTGTGGTAATTACTAAGGCAGTGAAACTGATCAAATCACCTGTGCAAAATAATGGAAAACATCAAAACATGACCTGTTGGGGCGCCTTGAGGACTGGAGTTGAGAAACACTGACCTACACTGCTCAGCACTGCAGCCAATTGGCTGGCAAAAGTCTTCCAACAGTTCCGTTCAACAAAAGCTGAATGTTAGATTGGCTTCTGTCAGATGGGAACAGCCATAGATAGATCAAAATTCGCCTGGTCCCTGCTTAACCAGACAAATTTTAATTAGCCAATTTTCAGACTTGAAACAAACTTTGAGGACAAAACTTCAGATTTCTCTACAAAAATGGATCCTAGACTTTCTACTCCCTCCGGAGTGGCTTCTGTCTCCTAACAGGTCAGCAATACAGTCTCTATGAGGAGCACTTAACCCCCTTTAAATGAACCTCTTCAGACCACGGCTAAAAACTACCAGCCCGCCTGGCTGCCTTTAAGAGTATCTTGCAGCACTGTCCCAGGGAGAACTGGTTGGGTATGGCACCTAGCAGCCCACTCTCTTGTAAGCCCTGGGGGGTGCATAGGTACTCACGCTGTCCTTGACCTGCAGCTGTAGGTGAAACTGCTTTCAGGCATTTCTGCAGGGCAGTAAAAATCTCTCTTTCAACGTCCTTCCTACCTCCAGCCTAGAGGAAGAACCCCTTCATCCAGACCCCCCTCCCAGGCCACGCACAGCAGCACTTCAACACTCCATCTTCAACCCAACACCCCTGCTGGCCAGGCTTCTCAATATTTATGGGCTGGTTCAGCCACCCTGCCAGGCATCCTGGAGGTTTTGCCAGATTCCCATAAATATTCAGATCCCTTCCCCTATACCCTCCCCCACTAGCTTCTAGAAGTCTCCATGAAACCTCCAAAACCAGGAGCAGGCGATAGAAGCCTGTCTGCAGTGCCTGTCATTTGGACCTAAATCTGAACCCTGACCAAATGAACAGACTCATACAACTACCATGGGTCAAGTACATTTTTCTACACTTATTCTAACACTAGAGGGTGCTGCAAAAGATACATTTAAGAAAGCATAAATGAGTACAAAGCTGCATTAACACATCTTTTACATCCTCCTGGAGTTCAGCATTAACCGGTTCCCGACCGGCTCACGCAGATATACTGCGGCAGAATGGCTCCCCTTAACAAAACCCTGTACGAATACGTCCTTCCGTTTTTTGGCCACCAGACCGATGCACGTGGCCAGCGGGCACGATCGCTGCCAGCCACCTGCATTTGCGTGCATGAGCGCCAGCACGGGGATTTGTGTGTGTAAACACACAAATCCCTGTGCTGTCAAGGAAGAGGAAACATATCGTTTGCTCATACTAAGTAGGAAAAATGATATGTCTCCTCTCCTAGTCACTCCCATCCCCCTACAGTTAGAATATACTGAGGGAACACACAGTTAACCCCTTGATTGCCCCCTAGTGTCAACCCCTTCCCTGCCAGTGACATTTACACAGTAATCAGTGCATATTTATAGCACTGATCACTGTATAATTGTCAATGGTCCCAAAAAAAAGTGTCAAAAGTGTCTGATCTGTCTGTCGCAATGTCGCAGTACTGCTGAAAATCGCAGATCACCGCCATTACTAGTAAAAAAAAAATCATAAAAATGCCATAAATCTTTCCCATAGTTTGTAGACGCTATAACTTTTGCGAAAACCAATCAATATACGCTTATTGCGATTTTTCTTTACCAAAAATATGTAGAAGAATATATGTTGGACTAAACCAATGAAGAAATTCGTTTTTTTTTTTAAATTGGGGGATATTTATTAAAGCAAAAAGTAAAAAATATTGTTGTTTTTTTTAAATTGTTGCTATTTTTTGGTTTATAGCGCAAAAAATAAAAACCGCAGAGGTGATCAAATACCACCAAAAGAAAGCTCTATTTGTGAGGAAAAAGGGATGCAAATTTTGTTTGGGTACAGCGTCGAACGACCACGCAATTGTTAGTTAAATCGACGCCGTGCCATATTGTAAAAAGTTCTCTGGTCAGGAAGGGGGTAAAATCTTCCGGGGCTGAGGAGGTTAAAGAAATATTGTAGCAGCCATCCATAATTCTAGTGGAATCTGTGACTCAGTTGGGGAAATTTCGCTTTACAACCTGTCCCTGTGACACCCATAAAAATGGGGGGAGGGATGTCAGTCACCAGGACAAGATATATAACAAAAAACTGTATTTTGTCACATTCCTCAGTCATAGAAATGGGAAGAAAGGCCCGGAGTAAAAAGAAAGAATGCAATGGATGTAGGGCCGGCATGAGAGGGGTTAAAGGGGTTTGTTAGGTATTAAAGCTAAGGGTACAGGATAGGATAGCAGGCTGTGGGGGGCAGGGTTTGAGCTGGGAGGAGGACAGGAAGGGGAGGGCTTCAGTCGTAGGAGAGTGAGTGGAGCAACTTCCTACCCTCCCGCCCTGAATAGGGTGGTTTGGAACGGTTAAGGAATCAAGGGGTCGTTCTAAGCAAGACGTGTTGATGGCGGGGTGCAAGGTCCTTTTTTAGGTTATATGGGCACCAAAAGGTATGGTGTAGGGACCCGCCTAAAGTATGGCTCCCAGGTGGTGGATGTGTACCTGCTAGTTGTCTTCGAGTTGGTGTTTTTTTGCGGCTGGAGGCCTGTGAAGTGACAAGAAGGTACTGTCCTGGGGTTTTATGCCTATTAGGACCTTGCAGCCTTTTCTCTTTAACCGCTTCAGCCCCAGAAGAATTTACCCCCTTCCTGACCAGAGCGTTTTTTGCGATTCGGCACTGCATCGCTTTAACTGACAATTGCGCGGTCGTGCGATGTGGCTCCCAAACAAAATTGACGTCCTTTTTTTCCCACAAATAGAGCTTTCTTTTGGGCTATAAACAAAATAAGAGCGACAATTTTGGAAAAAACGCATTATTTTTTACATTTTGCTAAAATAAATATCCCCCAAAAATATATAAAAAAACATTTTTTTTCCTCAGTTTATACGTATTCTTCTACATATTTTTGTTAAAAAAAAAAACACAATAAGCGTTTATTGATTGGTTTACGCAAAAGTTATAGCGTTTACTAAATAGGAGATAGTTTTATGGCATTTTTAATAATATTTTTTTTTTTTACTAGTAATGGCGGCGATCAGGGATTTTTATTGTGACTGCGACGTTATGGCGGACATGTTGGACATTTTTGACACATTTTTGGGACCATTGTCATTTATAAAGCGATCAGTGCGATTAAAAATGCACTGATTACTGTGTAAATGACACTGGCAGTGAAGGGGTTAACCACTAGGGGCGGGGTTAATCAGTACAAGGGGAGTGTTTTCTAACTGTAGGGGGAGGGGCTGTATGTGTCACTAGACTGATCACTGCTCCCGATGACAGGGAGCAGTGATCAGTGACACTTGTCACTAGGCAGAACGGGGAGATGCTGTTTACATCAGCATCTCCCCGTTCGTCCTCTCCGTGAGGCGATCGCGGGTATCCCTGCGGCGATCGAGTCCGCGGGACCCGCGACCCGACTCACGGAGCTTCCGGCACGCCGGGGAATTCAAATGGACGTACAGGTACGCCAATTTGCCCAGCCGTGCCATTCTGCCGACGTACATCGTCGTGCGCCGGTCGGGAACCGGATAATAAACAGTCTGGTCTGGTTTTTTAAGTTATTAATGTTAATTATTAGTTAATTATCTTTGTTTAATAAAAAGGCTGCTATGGCCAATTTACCCCAATTTTGTGTGGTAGGGAAAAGGTGGCGTTTTCTTGGTATAGCAGCAACAAGACATATTTAATACCACAGTCATGGATTTTACCTTAGCAAATGGCATAAAGTACTGTTCTACATTTGGATCTTCAATTTTCTCTGGCTTCTCATTGTCATCAGCCACGATGACCCTTATGTCGGGGTAATACAGACGTATACTTCTTATCAACTCTCGTAACTTATCATATCGCAGAAATGTCTTTGTGGTGATTGTCACCAAGGAGCTAATATTGCCATCTACAAATAAAATATACAAAATATGAGATAGTCAACACACACTGTATAGCATCATCATTTTGGTTTGCTTATTTCTGCCTGGGGTCATGCAGGAGCAAGCCAATTCAAACTTTTCTTTGACACCTCAAATTCCTGTATCATTTTCATCAAATTATGGTATGTGCACATCAGAAAATATTGTATTGAATGTAATGTAAGACTTTACATTTTGGGGGATGAGTGTAAGAACTAAACATGTAATTTCTTTTTTAATCATCATTACATGTGAGATGGTGTAATTAGTAATTTAGACGATGAATTTGGGCCCCTCCTTATCTCCAGTATAGTGATGTCATAATTCCCCTATTGGCATGCCAGGAGTGTGTGCGTTCATGCTCCATCATAGCTGCTGGTTCCAGCATCCTGGTTTTGGTTATGATGAATCCCTGTCTGTCTGTCCACCTGCAAGCTGATTAATGTGGCCAGTCTCTGGGTGGAGACCAAACCTGATTTAAGCCAGCCAAGCCTGCGGTCTCATGCTTGTGATAGTGTGTGTAGTATGCAGGGCTTTTTTTCTCACAGAAAGGGTGCAGGAACTCGACCACGCCCCCATCACACTACCGCCTAACAGTAGGAGGGTCTTAATGGGAATTGTTAAATACCAATAGTGTGTTCTGCACAGGTTGCAGAGTTTATTTATGCACTGCATACAAAGTGAATAGCTCTGGCATGCACTAAGTACAGAGTTCAGAGTTTAGGAGTGCGCTACGTACAGAGTGCAGGGTTCAGAGGTGCACTGCGTACAGAGTGCAGGGTTCACAGGTGCACTGCGTACAGAGTGCAGAGTTCAGGAGTGTGCTACATACAGAGTGCAGGGTTCAGGAGTGCGCCACATACAGAGTGTAGGGTTCAGGAGTGCACCACATACAGAGTGCAGGGTTCAGGAGTGCACCACATACAGAGTGCAGGGTTCAGGAGTGCACCACATACAGAGTGCAGGGTTCAGGAGTGCGCTACATACAGAGTGCAGAGTTCAGAAGTGCGCTACATACAGAGTGCAGAGTTTATGATTGTGCTACATACAGAGTGCAGAGTTCAAGGGTGAGTTACGTACAAAGTGCAGGTTTCATGAATGCACGTCTCACAGGCCAGTTTACAACCCCTCCTTCCAGTACATAGCTCTCCTTCCACCCTCAAATCCTCTTTCCCCCACCTACAGAGTATCAGAGAGAGGGGCTGCTGTAAAATAGCAGCTTCAACTTACAGTAGTGCAGAGTGTAATGTTAAGAGGGGAGAGGGGGTATTAGTTCTAAGATGGGGGGAAAAGAGTTGACACTGGTGCTATGTTAGTTGGGCATTGGTGCTAAATGGGGGGATGTGCTAATTTGGGTGAGAGGAGGAACATTGTTGATAAGCGGGGGGGAGAGATTGGTGCTAAGTGGGGCACAATGAGGATAAGTGGGGGGAGAGGGGAGCCATTGGTGCTAATGTAATAAGAATATTCCTGCGCTACCCAATTGGAAAGAGAAAAGAAAACAAGAACAAGAACAAAAACGTATGCGACTGGACAGCTGCATGCACCGAAGCAAGGGTCAGACATAAGCCCAAAATCAAACTGATGTATATGGGGGGAGGTGCTAACCAGAAGAAAGCTGTAAATCTCTGTCTGTGGTCAATTAATAAAATGACATAAAATCGCATAATAAATTGCATAAATAAGTGTTGACACTAAAAAAACATTCAAGTCTTAATAATCAGCATCATGTGTATGTGAAAAAAAGTGCATAAAAAATCCTTTTCAATTGGTATATACTAAATGACAAAAAAAATTGCATGTTAAAACGCATAGATAAGTGTTGACACTAAAAAACATATAAATCTAGATAATCATGTGTTGGTGCACAAAGGGACATAAACACTACTTCATGTGAATAATTCTAAATAAAAATACATAGAATAAATCAGAAATAACCATCAAAAACATATCCTTATAAATGGTGCAAAACGTACAAAGTGCCAGTGCTTAAAGGTGATCTAGATATCGCAAATAAAACACATCAATCCAACGCAATATGGATAATAAATAATATAAATAAATGTCCCAATAATAGTGATATAAAATATATTGTGCTGGCCTGCGAAACAATTGACCAATGACATGCCAGTAAGTGCAGCAAACTTAAAGTGCCAGTGTAAAAGTCATTGAAGGTGCAAAAACAAGTTCTGGTGTATTCAACAAAACAACAGTGGGGTGTCTGGGATGCAATTCACTCTGTGTCCTCTTCGTGCTTAAAACACTAATGTAAGCAGTGGCCCCTTACCTAGCGGTGCTAGGTCAACCGCATGAATTGTAGCTAAAACGCCAGGTCCTGAGCCTCAATCGCGTCCCTATATCCACGCAGGCCAGTGTTGGGTTATCCTAATGGCAGCTGATTACAAGTGGCTATGGTCCTATCACAGGGCCGGATTAACATAGGGGCTGGTGGAGCTGCAGCTCCAGGCCCCTCCCTCAATATAGGCCCATGGCAGTGGCTTATGAATATCTGTGTGCCTTCCTGAAGGAAGAGGAGCCCTCTGTGCACACATGGAGGAGACAAGTGTTTCTCTGTCGATGCCTGACTCCTATCACAGGATCTGTTCACTCACACAGATCCTCCTCAGTGTCTGGGAGCTGTCTGGGGGAGGGGCGCTGATGTCCTAACCAGCAGGAGCCCAGGAGGAAGGACATCTCCCATGCTGTTGTTGAGATAAGGTTAGTACATTTGTTAGGGAGGTGTTTTGTTGTGCTAGGGGAAAGACTGCTGCTTCCCCCCATGTAATGTGCCCAGTGCCCACCATGTCATGTGCATTGCAGTGCCCCCATGTAATGTGCTGTGCCCACCATGTCATGTCATGTCATGTGCATTGCAGTGCCCCCCATGTAATGTGCTGTGCCCACCATGTCATGTCATGTGCATTGCAGTGCCCCCCATGTAATGTGCTGTGCCCACTATGTCATGTGCTGTGCATTGCAGTGCCCCCCCATGTAATGTGCTGTGCCCACTATGTCATGTGCTGTGCATTGCAGTGGCCCCCATGTAATGTGCTGTGCCCACCATGTCATGTCATGTGCATTGCAGTGCCCCCCATGTAATGTGCTGTGCCAACTATGTCATGTGCTGTGCATTGCAGTGCCCCCCATGTAATGTGCTGTGCCCACCATGTCATGTGCTGTGCATTGCAGTGCCCCCCATGTAATGTGCTGTGCCAACTATGTCATGTGCTGTGCATTGCAGTGCCCCTCATGTAATGTGCTGTGCCCACTATGTCATGTGCTGTGCATTGCAGTGCCCCCCCATGTAATGTGCTGTGCCCACTATGTCATGTGCTGTGCATTGCAGTGGCCCCCATGTAATGTGCTGTGCCCACCATGTCATGTCATGTGCATTGCAGTGCCCCCCATGTAATGTGCTGTGCCAACTATGTCATGTGCTGTGCATTGCAGTGGCCCCATGTAATGTGCTGTGCCCACCATGTCATGTCATGTGCATTGCAGTGCCCCCCATGTATTGTGCTGTGCCCACTATGTCATGTGCTGTGCATTGCAGTGGCCCCCATGTAATGTGCTGTGCCCACCATGTCATGTCATGTGCATTGCAGTCCCCCCCATGTAATGTGCTGTGCCAACTATGTCATGTGCTGTGCATTGCAGTGGCCCCATGTAATGTGCTGTGCCCACCATGTCATGTCATGTGCATTGCAGTGGCCCCCATGTAATGTGCTGTGCCCACTATGTCATGTGCTGTGCATTGCAGTGCCCCCCATGTAATGTGCTGTGCCAACTATGTCATGTGCTGTGCATTGCAGTGGCCCCATGTAATGTGCTGTGCCCACCATGTCATGTCATGTGCATTGCAGTGCCCCCCATGTAATGTGCTGTGCCCACTATGTCATGTGCTGTGCATTGCAGTGCCCCCCATGTAATGTGCTGTGCCAACTATGTCATGTGCTGTGCATTGCAGTGCCCCCCATGTAATGTGCTGTGCCCAGTATGTCATTTGCTGTGCATTGCAGTGCTCACTATGTAATGTGCAGTGCCCACCATGTCATGTGCTGTACATTGCAGTGCCCACCATGTCATGTGCTGTACATTGCAGTGCCCACCATGTAATGTGCTGTACATTGCAGTGCCCACCATGTCATGTGCAGTTCCCACCATGTCATGTGCTGTGCCCACCCTGCCATGTGTTGTGCCCACTGTGCAATGTGCTGGGCTGTTCAGCAGTGCCCACCATGTCATGTGCAGTTCCTAACATGTAATGTGCAGTTGCATTGCCCACCACGAAATGTGCTATGCCATGCAGTGCCCACCATGTAATGTGTTGTACCATTCAGTGCCCACCATGTAATGCGCTGTGCCCACCACGTCATGTGCTGTGCCATGCAGTACCCACCATGTAATGCGCTGTACCCACCATGTAATGTGCTGTGCCATGCAGTGCCAACCGTGTCATGTACAGTGCCCACGATGTAAATTACTGTGCTGTGCCCACCAAGTCATGTGCTGCGCCATGCAGTCTTTACCATGTAATGTGCTGTACATTGTCCACCATGGCATGTGCTGTGCAGTACCCACAATGGAATGCACTATGCAGGGCTCACCATGTCATGTGCGGTGTCCACCAATTAATGTTCTGTGCTCACAATGTAATGTGCTGTGCTGTGTCATGCAGTGCCCACCATATCATGTGGTGTCATGCAGTGCCCACCTTGTCATGTGCTGTGCAGTGCCCACCATGCCATGTGCAGTACCCACCATATAATATGTTGTGCCCACCATATAATGTGCTGTGCAGTGCCCACTTGCAACGTGCAGTGCCCACCATGTAATGTGCTCAGCTGTGCCCGCCATGTCATGTGCTGTGCCCACCATATAAGGTCCTGTGCCCACCGTGTGCATGTGCTGTGTTGTGCCCACCATGCAATGTGCTGTGTTGTGCAGTACCAACCATATAATATACTGTGCCTACCTTGTAATGTGCTGTATTGGGCAGTGCCAACAGTGTAATGTGCTGTGCCCGCCATGTAATGTACTGTGCTTCGCCCACCATTAAATGTGCTGTATCCATGTATCCACCATGTAATGTGTAGTGCCAACCATGTAATGTACTGTGCTGTTCCCCCCCCTCCCCCGTGTAATGTACTATGCTGTGCCCCCCACAGACTCACCCCCCCCCTCTTTCCTACCACCCTCTCTCTATTCCCCTTTTTCTCACCTCCTCTCTCTCATTCAACGCCTTTCTCTCAATTTTCCACTCCCTCTCATCCCCTCTTTTTTCAGCCCCCTATCTCGCTATCACCCCCCCCCCCCTCTCTCTCTCACACCCCTCTCTCTCTTTAATTTAATTCAACAAAAAATTGTTTGCGTTTTCATTTTATTTATTTTCATAAAAAGGCCCACCAAAATCCTTAGCACCAGGCCCATGTTGCTCTTAATCTGGCCCTGTCCTATCGGGGGGTCCTGGACCAGCGCGGGTCCTAGCTCAGCCTCCACATCTCAGGTATGTATGTACAGGAATATGCAGGACAAAGGTACTTGATAGTGAAGTATGTATTAACCAGGTAATGCTTTATTAAAAATCTTTGAGTAGATGTACTTCTTCAGTCACATGATCGGTGACACGCGTAGGGACGGAATAGGCTGTTTCACATTGCTAGACACAGAACGAGTTCGCTGCTCGTAGGAGAGAGGTTTGCTCTGCATTGTTTTTATGTGAGTACATCTACTTAACCACTTCAGCCCCGGAAGGTTTTACCCCCTTCCTGACCAGAGCACTTTTTACAATTCGGCACTGCGTCACTTTAACTGCTAATTGCGCGGTCATGCAATGCTGTACCCAAACGAAATTTGCATCCTTTTCTTCCCACAAATAGAGCTTTCTTTTGATGGTATTTGATCACCTCTGCCGTTTTTATTTTTTGCGCTATAAACGGAAAAAGACCGAAAATTTTGAATAAAAATTATATTTTCTACTTTTTGTTATAAAAAAAATCCAATAAACTCAATTTTAGTCATACATTTAGGCCAAAATGTATTCGGCCACATGTCTTTGGTAAAAAAAATGTCAATAAGCGTATATTTATTGGTTTGCGCAAAAGTTATAGCGTCTACAAACTAGGGTACATTTTCTGGAATTTGCACAGCTTTTAGTTTATGACTGCCTATGTCATTTCTTGAGGTGCTAAAATGGCAGGGCAGTACAAAACCCCCCCAAATTACCCCATTTTGGAAAGTAGACACCCCAAGGAAATTGCTGAGAGGCATGTTGAGCCCATTGAATATTTATTTTTTTTGTCCCAAGTGATTGAATAATGACAAAAAAAAAAAAATTTACAAAAAGTTGTCACTAAATGATATATTGCTCACACAGGCCATGGGCATATGTGGAATTACACCCCAAAATACATTCAGCTGCTTCTCCTGAGTACGGGGATACCACATGTGTGGGACTTTTTGGGAGCCTAGCCGCGTACGGGGCCCCAAAAACCAAGCACCGCCTTCAGGATTTCTAAGGGCATACATTTTTGATTTCACTCCTCGCTGCCTATCACAGTTTTGAAGGCCATAAAATGCCATGATGGCACAACCCCCCCCAAATGACCCCATTTTGGAAAGTAGACACCCCAAGCTATTTGCTAAGAGGTATGGTGAGTATTTTGCAGCTCTTTTGCAGTGAGGTCTGCAAAATACTCACTATACCTCTCAGCAAATAGCTTGGGGTGTCTACTTTCCAAAATGGGGTCATTTGGGGGGGTTTTGTGCCACCTGGGCATTCCATGGCCTCCAAAACTGTGATAGGCAGTGAAGAGTGAAATCAAAAATTTACGCCCTTAGAAAGCCTAAAGGCGGTGCTTGGATTTCGGGGTCCCGTGCGCGGTTAGGCTCCCAAAAAGTCCCACACATGTGGTATCCCCATACTCAGGAGAAGCAACAGAATTTATTTTGGGGTGTAATTTCACATATCCCCATGGCATGTTTGAGCAATATATCATTTAGTGACAACTTTGTGCAAAAAAAAAAAATTTGTCTCTTTCCCGCAACTTGTGTCGCAATATAAAATATTCCATGGACTCGACATGCCTCTCAGCAAATAGCTTGGGGTGTCTACTTTCCAAAATGGGGTCATTTGGGGGGGTTTTGAACTGTCTTGGCATTTTATGCACAACATTTAGAAGCTTATGTCACACATCACCCACTCTTCTAACCACTTGAAGACAAAGCTCTTTCTGACACTTTTTGATTACATGAAAAAATTTTTTTTTTTTGCAAGAAAATTACTTTGAACCCCCAAACATTATATATTTTTTTAAAGCAAATGCCCTACAGATTAAAATGGTGGGTGTTTCATTTTTTTTTCACACAGTATTTGCGCAGCGATTTTTCAAACGCATTTTTTGTGGAAAAAACACACTTTTTTAAATTATAATGCACTAAAACACGCTATATTGCCCAAATGTTTGATGCAATAAAAAAGATGATCTTAAGCCGAGTACATGGATACCAAACATGACATGCTTTAAAATTCCGCACAAACGTGCAGTGGCAACAAAATTAATACTATTTTAAAAGCCTTTACAGGTTACCACTTTAGATTTACAGAGGAGGTCTACTGCTAAAATTACTACCCTCGATCTGACGTTCGCGGTGACACCTCACATGCATGGTGCAATTGCTGTTTACATTTGACGCCAGACCGACGCTTGCGTTCGCCTTAGCGCGAGAGCAGGGGGGACAGGGGTGCTTTTTTTTTTTTTTTTTTTTCTTTATTATTTTTTTGCTTTTTTATCTTATTTTTAAACTGTTCCTTTCATTTTTTTTTAATCATTTTTATTGTTATCTCAGGGAATGTAAATATCCCCTATGATAGCAACAGGTAGTGACAGGTACTCTTTTTTTGAAAAAATTGGGGTCTATTAGACCCTAGTTCTCTCCTCTGCCCTCAAGGCATCTGACCACACCAAGATCGGTGTGATAAAATGCTTCCCCAATTTCCCAATGGCGCTGTTTACATCCGGCGAAATCTAAGTCATAAAATGCTCGTAGCTTCCGGTTTCTTAGGCCATAGAAATGTTTGGAGCCACTCTGGTCTCTGATCAGCTCTATGGTCAGCTGGCTGAATCACCGGCTGCATTCTCAGGTTCCCTGTTGAGACAGGAGTGCCAGAGAAAAACACGGAAGAAGGTGGGGGGGGGGGCATTCCGTCCCACTGCTTGTAAAAGCAGTCTAGAGGCTAATTAGCCGCTAGGATTGCTTTTACATGAAAGCCGACCGCTGGCTGAAAAGAATGATACCAAGATGATACCTAAACCTGCAGGCATCATTCTGGTATAACCACTCAAAGTCGTGAATGGTGTACCTGAAGACAAAAAAATGGTTAACAATAAAGCACAGTAAACAGTAAAGTATAAAAAATTGCATACCTGAAAAGCAAACATGATAAAACATAATAACAATAAAACATTGCAGAATAGAATACAGTAAAAAAGAGCAGAACAATAGAGAGAGAATAGAGAGAGAGAGAGAACAATAAAACGACAACTATTTTTTTTTATTTTTGTTTGTGTTTTTTTTTTTTACACTTTTTTTTTTGTAACTGTAACTTTTATAACTAACCGGTTCCAGGTTCGGATCTCTCAAAATGCGATGGCATCTTGGGAGACCCTGTGAAAGTGCGCCTAGTCTGTGGAATGCTGTACCCTACGCTAATACTCAACTAGCGAATGGTAGCGTTCAAAACATTCACCAATGCAAAGACAAGGATTGACATGACAGGAGGGACAATAATACCCGGTGTCACGCCTATATCCGCGCTTGCTGTAGACACGACATCTTTTTTGGGGGGGTTCATTGGGTAGGGGTACTCGGGAGGACATAAAGAAAATGCCTCTCATGCAGCCGACTGCATTTGGTTGGGGATGTGAATGGGGGAAGTACGGGCGCTGCAGAAGCGGTGGGTTCCCAATTAGGATTGGCGAATGCAGCAGGAAGGGCACTATGGGCACGACGGGCCTGTGTTTGTCTTCTTGGTGGCAGCTGGTGCTTGTCAGTTCACCAAAACGCTACCAAAAAAACTGTTAGCGATCGCAGGGATCAGGCCTGACTCTGCGAACGCTGCAGTTATGCGTTAAGTGTTTTGTAAGTGACAGTGATCGATCGATACTGCACTTGGGTGGGCTGGGCTGGGCCGAGCGGAGGGGCAAAACGCAGGTGCTAGCAGGTATCTGGGCTGATCCTGCTAACACTGCGTTTTTGGGAACTCTAAACTGCTGGGGACGCTAGTATAGAGCTGATCAGATATTGATCCGTTCAGATACTATACCACTAAGGGAGGTTACGGTGCGTGCGTGGGTGTTAGCGGTACTGGCGCTAATCTGACGCTGCCTGGGGCGACGCATATCACCGCCGGGCGATCGGGGGGCTAAACCTTTATTCGGTAATAAACGGCGGGTGCCCTGACACTATAAAAAATAAACAAACTAACCAGCGTCACCCGTAACGGTTATACAGGGCAATCAAGGGGTTAAAACATTTATTAGGTAGTATATGGGGGTCCCTGTCGCTATAAAACGCTGACGGCGAACCTAAATATTTACCTCCCTAACTAGCGTCACCAGCGACACTAATACAGCGATCAGAAAAATTATCGCTTAGCGACACTGGTGACGGGGGGTGATCAAGGGGTTAAAACTTTATTAGGGGGGGTTAGGGGGGTATCCTAGACCTAAAGGGGGCCTAACACTCACTGCCCTAACACTGTAACTGTCACAAACTGACACCAATACAGTAATCAGGAAAAAAAAAAAAAAAACAGCTTGGTGTCAGTTTGTGACGGGGGGGGGGGGGGGTGATTGGGGGGGATCGGGGGGGGATTGGGGGTGTTTAGTGTGCCTGGCATGTTCTACTGTGTGTGTGTGTTTTACACTTACTCAGATGTCTTCTCTCCTCGGCGTCGGAACGGAAACTGCCAAGCCGAGGAGAGATGACATCACATCCTCTGCCTGTGTGTACTATACACAGGCAGGGGATGTTTCTCATTGGCTGGGAGCGATCGTGAGGGGGGCCACGATCGGATGGCCTCCCCCTCATCTCTGATCGCTCCTAGACAAATGCCGACCGCTGCTGGCACCAGGGGGGGGGGTCCGATCGGATCCCCCGCCCGCGGGAAGGCAATCACGTACCAGGTACGTGATTTTGCCTGCCCGTGCCGCTCTGTTCACGTATATAGGCGTGAGGCGGTCGGCAAGTGGTTAAAGATTTTTAATAAAGCATTACCTGGTTAATACATACTTCACTATCAAGTACCTTTGTCCTGCATATTCCTGTACATACATACCTGAGATGTGGAGGCTGAGCTAGGACCCGCGCTGGTTCAGGACCCCCGATAGGACCATAGCCACTTGTAACCAGCTGCCATTAGGATAACCCAACACTGGCCTGCGTGGATATAGGGACGCGATTGAGGCTCAGGACCTGGCGTTTTAGCTACAATTCATACGGTTGACCTAGCACCGCTAGGTAAGGGGCCACTGCTTACATTAGTGTTTTAAGCACGAAGAGGACACAGAGTGAATTGCATCCCAGACACCCCACTGTTGTTTTGTTGAATACTCCAGAACTTGTTTTTGCACCTTCAATGACTTTTACACTGGCACTTTAAGTTTGCTGCACTTACTGGCATGTCATTGGTCATTTGTTTCGCAGGCCAGCACAATATATTTTATATCACTATTATTGGGACATTTATTTATATTATTTATTATCCATATTGCGTTGGATTGATGTGTTTTATTTGCGATATCTAGATCACCTTTAAGCACTGGCACTTTGTACGTTTTGCACCATTTATAAGGATATGTTTTTGATGGTTATTTCTGATTTATTCTATGTATTTTTATTTAGAATTATTCACATGAAGTAGTGTTTATGTCCCTTTGTGCACCAACACATGATTATCTAGATTTATATGTTTTTAGTGTCAACACTTATCTATGCGATTTAACATGCAATTTTTTTGTCATTTAGTATATACCAATTGAAAAGGATTTTTTATGCACTTTTTTCACATACACATGATGCTGATTATTAAGACTTGAATGTTTTTTAGTGTCAACACTTATTTATGCGATTTATGCGATTTATTATGCGATTTTATGTCATTTTATTAATTGACCACAGACAGAGATTTACAGCTTTCTTCTGGTTAGCGCAGCACCTCCCTCCCTATACCTCATTGGTGCTAAGTGGAGAAGAGAGGGGGCATTGGGGATAGGAGAGAGAGAGGGACATTGAGGACCAGTGTGGAGAGAGGGGGCTACTGGAGCTAAGCAGGGGGAGAGGAGGGACATTGGTGCTAAATGGGGGGAGAAGGTAGCTATTGGTGCTAAATGGGGAGGAGAGGGGGACATTGGTGCTTAGTGGGGGACTAAACGGACATTTTAAACAAAGTCATTGCATCCTGTGAATCTGTTCCTGCAGCTGCAGTATTAACATTTGGTGAGTCATAACAGTGATTAGTGTTGTATGGGGCCCCCCTGCAAACAGCCCCCCCCCCCCCACAGCTGCCCTAGTGTCAATGCCACATACAGCATGACCTGTGCCCAATACAGCGTGACCTGTGCCCCATGCAGCGTGACCTGTGCCCCATGCAGCGTGACCTGTGCCCCGTACAGCGTGACCTGTGCCCAATGCAGCGTGACCTGTGCCCCATGCAACGTGACCTGTGATCAATGCAGCGTGACCTGTTCCCCATACAGCGTGACCTGTGCCCCATACAGCCTGGTCTGCCTGTGCCCCATACAGCATGACCTGTGCCCCATACATCGTGACCTGTGCCCCATACAGTGTGACTTGTGCCCCATACAGCCTGGTCTGCCTGTGCCCCATACAGCCTCACCTATGCAGAGGAAGAGGCAAGCCACCCGGATCAGCAGAGAGCGGGATTGCTCGCTGTAATAGCTTTCATTTGAATTTCCCGTCTTCCCGGGGCTCATCATCACATAGCCCCACCTCTTGGCCCGACGCCTTTGATGACGTCACATGTCACGCATTGGATCGGCGTTCTGTCTATCAAAGGCACCGGGCTAAGAGGTGGAGCTTTGTGACGTGAGCCCCGGGAACACTGGAAGTTCTAATGAAAGCTGTTACATGGGGCAATTCAGCTCTCTGCTGATACGGACAGCTTGCCTCTTTCTCTCCTCTCTCTTCCCCTGGCTGGGAGACTGTGCCGGCGGTGCTCTTATCCTCACTGGGCCCCACTCGGCTGCGGGCCCCATAGCGCCCGCATGGATCGCTATGGTGGTAGTTACGCCCCTGGTGATGGCGTAAGGCCAGACTAAAACAAGGAAGTTCATAGCCAGTAGAAAGAAATCGCTGTGTGGGAGATGATAACGGTGTTGCAACTTTGTGTAAGAAAAAAGTAGGCCCATTGAAAAGGGGGCCAAGTGTGCGCATTCTGGAGGCCAACCATTTACAGAGTAAGAAATCCTAGATTAAAAATTCTACAGAGCATAAAGGAAGTGTTAATATGTTCAAAGATTTATGTCAGGATGTATAGTCCAGGGATGAGTCCTCCCTATATGTGATCTGGAGGTTCTAGAAACACAATGCCTTTATGGATTATCTGGATGACCTAGTATATTTGTGATGTATTATTTCATAGCTTTTTTTTATCCACTCCATAAATTCCTTTATATATACATTCAAGGGACTGCTGTTACTTTGAGAGAATGCCGCCACTTATCCTATATGATAATTACATCCTTGCTGATTCTTTTTAAAATGCTCACTATGAGTGGATTGATAAATATATTTACGCTTTAGGATGTATTTTTGCATTTTCTTTACCAACAGGATCATTGTTGGGGATATTTTTTTTTAACCACACGCCGACCAGCCGCCGCAGTTGCACTGCGGCAGAATGGCATGGCTGGGAGAAATGACTTTATGTAACGTCATTTCGTCCTGTGGCCCCAAGGGGCATGCGCCCCCCCCCCCACTCGTTCACCGAGCCGATGCGAGTGCCTGGCGATCTCGATCACCGCCAGGCTCCCGCGATCGCCGCTGAGACATGGAGAACCCGGAACTGTAAACACACAGTTTCCAGTTCTTTGAGGGGAGAACAGACCGATCGTCTGTTCATACAGAGTATGAACAGCGATCTGTTATCTTCCCTGCACAGTCCCCATCCCCCTTCAGTTAGAACACAAACTAGGACACACTTAACCCCTTCACTGCCCCCTAGTGTTAACCCCTTCACTGCCAGTGACATTTTTACAGTAATCAATGCATTTTTAATTGCACTGATCGCTGTATTAATGCCAATGGTCCCAAAAATGTGTCAAAGTTGTCCGACGTGTCCGCCATAATGTCGCAGTCATGATAAAAATCGCAGATCGACGCTATTACTAGTAAAAAAAAAATTATAATAAAAATGCTATAAATCTATCTATAACTTTAAATCTATATAATCTATTGCTATAACTTTTGCGCAAATCAATCACTATACGCTTATTGCGATTTTTTTTTTTTTTACCAAAAATATGTAGAAGAATACATATCGGCCTAAACTGAGGAAAAAAAAAGTTTTTTTATATATTTTTGGGGGATATTTTTTATAGCAAAAAGTAAAAAATAATGCGTTTTTTTTCAAAATTGTCGCTCTTTTTTTGTTTATAGTGAAAAAAATAAAAAACGCAGAGGTGGTCAAATACCACCAAAAGAAAACTCTATTTGTGGGGAAAAAAAGGACGTCAATTTTGTTTGGGTGCAACGTCGCACGGCCACGCAATTGTCAGTTAAAGCGACGCAGTGCTGAATCGCAAAAAGTGCTCTGGTCAGGAAGGGGGTAAAATCTTCTGGGGCTGAAGCGGGTTAATAAATAATTTTAATGTTCCTTTGTTTTACATGCATTCTGTGTCTTTAAGATGTTTCTATATGTAATAAAATATCTTTGTTAAACCGTTGTTTGCATAAGAGCTATGTTTACTGTATATTTTTTTTTCCTTTTTTTGTGTTGCATTTGAACGTCCGTGGTAACCCTGTAAGGTAGAATTTTACAGGAGTGGTATCTAGAAGCTTTCTGCTAAGGGCTCCGGAAGTGTTAATCATTATTTACCTTTCAGGGTGTGGGCTTTGAGGTACTCATAATGGCCTGTTCTGGTATTAAACGCAGTTTTCCACTCATCGCCCTCTTTAATCCTCATGAGATTGTATGCCCCTCTCAAATCAAGCTTTGTGAAAACCATTGCTCCCTTGAGGTGGTCAAATAACTCCATAATCAATGGAATCGGATTGGCATTCTTAATCGTGAAATGATTGAGACTCCTATAATCAATACAAGGTCTCAGTTCACCACTCTTCTTCACAAAGAAGAAACCAGCACCAGCAGGAGACAAGGATTTGCAGATGAAACCTAGATGGCCGCTTGGATGACCAGGCTGGGTAAGAACCCAAACGGAGAATGTGACAGGGCGGTAGACATGTCCCTAAAGATGGTACTTGTGATGGGTAAGTGCTTGCTATTGGCTAGGGGCTGCTGTCTCTGGATGCCGCGTAGGATGGATTTGACTGCGTGAGCTGCGAACAGGGACTGCTTACCGGGGTCCTGTAAGTACAAAAAATGCTGGATGCCAGCTAAGTAGAGCCCAACGATGTTATGGAATAGAGCCAGCTGCATGTAGCAATATGATATAAAAGCCAGGGGGTGCTTGATGTCTACTGCCGCCACTCCAGGGAATGAGGCTAGAAACCTGGCGTAGGTGTTCCAGGTGGTGTGGTAGGCCTTCAGGGTGTTGCGGGACAATGACTGGTTAATAAGACGGGTTGCATCGAGCAGCTGTTCTTTTAACCCAGCATGAGCTGTGACCATGATGTATAGTTAAAGCGGGACAGTGCGTCGGCCATGATATTACACTTGCCCGGGATATACATGCAGTGTACTTTGAAGTGATGCTGTAAGGACAACTGTACCAGCCTGCACAAGAAGGACATGATGGCCAGCGATTTGGACCTGCCTTTGTTTATGATTTTGGCCGTGGCCTGATTGTCTGTGGTGAAGACCACAGTTTGCCCCGTCCAGGTGTGACCCCAGACCTGCGCCGCTGCCACAATGGGGTAGAGTTTAAACAGTGAGGATGACTGACTAAACCCTTAAATCAGGAGGATTTCTGGTGGCCATGGTCCTGCGAATCAGTCAAAAATTGCAGCGAAGCCTGTAGAGGCCACGGCGTCCGTGACTACCAGAGGTGATAAAGCTGATGCTAACAGAATGAACAGTGATATACCATTCCAATCCATAAGGAACTCGTCCCACATTGACAGATCCGCTATTGCTGCTGGGTCCAGTCTGAGAATTTGGTCAGGGTCTTGCACCTGTGAGAGGAAACCAAGAGGCGTAAGATGAAGGACCGCCCGTGAGGGATGATCCTCATGGCGAAATTTAGCATCCCTAGCAGGGACTGTAGCTGTCTTTTGGTGCATCCTTGTGAAAGGATAAAGGTGTGAATAACCGACCTGATTTGGGTCAACTTATCGGGAGGTAGGCTAGCCTGCATGGAGCGTGTGTCGAGAGTAATGCCTAGGAAGGTGATGGATTGTGCCGGGCCTTCCACTTTATGCTCTGCTATGGGCACGTTGAGATTGCCAAATACCACTCTTAGTCTATCCAAGTCTTCTGGGGGCTTGCCGGGTTTCTCGATGAGCAGGAAGTCATTGAGGTAGTGAATGACTTTCTGACACTGTGCTTGGTGCGACAAAATGCAGGAAAGGGACTTGGTTGAATGTATCAAACAGCCACGGCTGCTTTTAGAGCCCAAGGTCAACTTGGTGGCAAAGTAATACAAACCTTTCCATCTGATGCCATGCCACCGCCAGAGGTATGGCTCGATGGGCAGTAATTTGAATGTGTCTGAGATGTCCGCTTTGGACAGCCAGGCGCCCGTGCCTATGCTAATGATGGCTTGGATGGCATGGTCGATTGATGCATATTTAAGGGAAAACTTCCTCGGATTGAATTAAGGAGTTCAAACTTGGGACGTAAGAATTATGAGGCGTGGACAAGTTGTACATCAACCGAAGTTTATTAGAAGACTTGCCCTTGACAAGTCCAATAGGGCTGACTCTCCAAACAGTGAAAGGTGGCTTGGTGAAGGGGCCAATGATGTACCTTCGGTCCAGTTCGGACTTAACAAAGAATCAATTACCAGCTCATCGGTAGCAGCTGAAAGGAGGTTCCTGCATTAGTGGGTCAAGAGAGTCAGCGATATGAGGCCAAATATGAAATGAAATCCCTTGCGCTATCAAAGTGAATGAAATAGATGATCTAATTAAATTAAATGAATTGCAGCTGGATCTAAAGTGTATACAGTGCACTTAAATGGTATGAGGTAGAAATGTGATCAGCGCAATTTAAATATAAAATATACTATCAAGGACTGTGATGCATTGTGCGAATAATTGCTAAGCAAAATATGTAAAATATTCAGAGCAAATTATATATTAATAATTCTGTGCAAACTGAATAATGCTGTGCTAAAAATTCCTGTGCAAAAAGAATAAATATATAATTGTGAATGAGAGAACAAACTATGTGAATAAATAATTAGTAAATACAGTCCCAAATGATAAACTCAAATCCACAAAAATGGTAAAAAAAGTTAATAAAGTCTGAATAAACAAATAAATGACGTGGAAAAAGTGCAAAAAGTGAGATCTCCAATGTGAGATCTTCATGTACACCACTTAGTGCTCTCTAGACTCTTAACTCTATGTATAATGTGTATCGCTTTTAAAAATGGATATGGCTGCTGACGGGGCGTGACCGGATGCAGGAGTGAGAGGGTGTGTGAGATCTCCTCTCCCCCCCGCTCTGACCAGCTAAGTTACAGGCTGAGAGGATTGCCGGTCTGACCGCGGCAGGAGTAAGCAGCGGAACCTGGCTAAACTGCACTGCAGAGCCACTGAGCATACCTGATCCCGGCGCAGGCCTGGAGGACGGAGCGGAGGGAAGGTGTGAGAGACCCTTCCAGCTGGCCAGCGGCCAAACGAGGAGATCCGCTTCAGTAGCGCCTTCAGCAGCTTCAGCAGCGGTGGCGTCAGCGTGTGTGGCGGTGAGAGAGCCTGGAGGACGGAGTCATAGGGACGGCGTGAGAGGCCCCCCCTTGGCTGTCAGTAGCCTATGAGCAGGCTGAATTTAGTAACAGCAGAAACAGTGAACGAAGCAACACGCGGCCAATAAAACTAGCAAGGTAACGCTGTGAAACTGGAGAGTGACTAAGAAGACGCCAGACATAGGTGAAAACTTCCCTTTTTTTTCCCTCATATACCGTATACCATATTTGCTATAAATGATTTTTATTCCTGGTTCTTGATTGAAGAAACTTAACTGAGCTTGCAATGTGAAATCCTGGTTTAATAGAACTTGTTGCCTCAATATCTATTGGTGATAAAGAGACAGTACCTGAAATAAAGAAAATAGCAGCCCCAGTACGAAGTGGAAGACGGACAGGGAGCTGGTGTGTGAGGCTTTTTTTTTTTTTTTTTACAACATAAATAGAACCAGTGGAACGGTGGATGCAAGCTGCTTACTATAATATCAGCTGTAAGTGGAACTGTGTTGTCTTGTGTATGCTCACTGCCCCATGTGCTATTGGGCTGATGCTGTGGTATCAGTGGTGTGCGGAGGATTACCCTTTTTGTACTATTCTCAAGTAAAACCAGCAGACTGGGACAGCATTTATTATATCCCAAACCAACAAAAGGAAAGTTGAGAAAAATTTTTATTTTTTTTTTCTCTTCTTTTTTCCCTCCTCCCACTTTTTTGTCCCCATGATATAACAGTATGGCTGGGAAGCGGGCAGCAGAGGAAAAATTAAATCAGCACCAGTTACAAAATCAGCCACAGCAAGTAGGAGGTCAGGTTACACGCTCTGCAAAAAATCAGACAAACCAAGTGAAAGCCGCAGCAGCAGTTGCAGCAGCGGCAGCAACAAAGTTAGAGCGTTTCGCTAGGACCTCCCTATCACCAGTAAAATCCCAACAATCAATTCAAACAGGTACCTCGGTGGTTAGGAAAAACCAAAGCAGCGGGTCAATATCGGCTGTAGCAAGCCCAATCGCAGTGCCACCTACAAAAGGTCAAGGGGCGGGAAAAGTCGATATTATAAGTGGTGACACAGAAATCAAAAAGCTACCTAATATAACCGAGGCAGATATGGAGGGAGACCAAAGTGGAGGAGTGGAAGAACCAACAATGAGGGACCTCCTGTACGCGATAACTGCATGTAAGGAATCAATCTCCGGTTTGGATATTCAGCTGAAAAGCATAAAGGAGGAACTTGCAGTGTTGGGAGGCAGACTGAAAGAAACGGAGGGAAGAACAGCAGCCCTAGAGGATAGATTAAGCTCTGTGGAAGATGTGCTATTCCCGCTTAGACAAGATATAACTGATATGAAGAAATACATAAAAAATCAGTCAGCTAAAATAGATGAATTAGAAAATAGAAACCGGAGAAACAATATAAGAGTAATAGGCATGCCCGAACGGAGCAAGGGATCTGACCCTATAGAATTTCTGGAGGGATGGGTTAAGGAGACATTTGGGACTACATCCTTCTCTCCTTTCTTTGGCATTGAGCGTGCCCATAGAGTCCCCTTTAAACCCCGCCAGGGTAAGGCGTACCCAAGACCCATAATCATGAAAATGTTCAATTTCAGAGACAAAGTATCATTGCTTAGGAAGGCGAGAGAAATGGGAGAGATCCTCTATAGGGGGCAAGAATTTCACTATATCAGGACTTTTCTCCGGACCTGCAAAAACTCAGAGCGGCATATATGCCGATTAAACGTATGTTACAGCAAAAAAGGATGGACTATGCATTATTGTACCCCGCCCATATGAGAATAACTACAAGGAATGGGACACTCTTTTTTGATTCCCCTTGAAGTGTGGAAGAATGGTTCGAGAACAATGAGAGAACAACACGGAATATGGGAGAAGAGAGACTAGAGACTTTTCTTTTGACACTAGAGGTACTGGGGAGGAGGGAAGGGAGAGGGGAAATAGAGATAATAGGCAATATAATAAGAAACAAGAAATAAGTAAAAAACAAATCACAATAAGTAAAATACGAACTGGGGAGTGAAGTAGGAATAGAATATAAAACAGTAAAGGTTAGATACACACTTATTAGAATACATTGAGCCGACACGACAAATTATTTTGCTCATGAGCACAAAAATTAAAACGCATGAATAGCACTAATAAGGTCAGAGAGGGGGGGATAGAGATCCCTGGGGAAAGGGGGTATTGAAATGTATGGCATGGGCAAGGTATGCCGGTGCAGTTTAGGGAACGAGTGTAAGTGGGAGGTCAGGAATATAGCCCCTAGGGTAGGCCCAGATGGGCAGGGAGGGAGGGTAGGGGGCGGGAGGGAGAGGGGGTGGGTGAGGCAGGAGGGTAGTGGGCAGGAAAGGGGGAGGAGAGGGGAGGGAGGTTAGGGAGGGGTGGGTGGGAGAGGTATAACACAAACGAATAGTGGAAAATATCACAAATACAAGTTTAGCCACAAATGTCTTTTATGCTTCACCACTAGGGATGAGCTTCGAGTTCGAGTCGAACTCATGTTCGACTCGAACATTGGCTGTTTGCAAGTTCGCCGAACAGCGAACAATTTGGGGTGTTCGCGGTAAATTCGAATGCCGCGGAACACCCTTTAAAAGTCTATGGGAGAAATCAAAAGTGCTAATTTTAAAGGCTAATATGCAAGTTATTGTCATAAAAAGTGTTTGGGGACCTGGGTCCTGCCCCAGGGGACATGGATCAATGCAAAAAAAAAAATTAAAAACGGCCGTTTTTTCAGGAGCAGTGATTTTAATAATGCTTAAAGTCAAACAATAAAAGTGTAATATCCCTTTAAATTTCGTACCTGGGGGGTGTCTATAGTATGCCTGTAAAGGGGCGCATGTTTCCTGTGTTTAGAACAGTCTGACAGCAAAATGACATTTTGAAGGAAAAAACTCATTTAAAACTACCGCGGCTATTGCATTGCCGACAATACACATAGAAGTTCATTGATAAAAACGGCATGGGAGTTCCCCAAAGGGGAACCCCGAACCAAAATTAAATAAAAAAAAAGACGTAGGAGTCCCCCTAAATTCCATACCAGGCCCCTCAGGTCTGATATGGATATTAAGGGGAACCCCGGCCAAAATTTAAAAAAAAAAATGACGTGGGGTTCCCCCTAAATTCCATACCAGACCCTTCAGGTCTGGTATGGATTTTAAGGGGAACCCCGCGCCAAAAAAAAAAAAAAAAACGGCGTGGGGTCCCCCCAAAAATCCATACCAGACCCTTATCCGAGCACGCAACCTGGCAGGCCGCAGGAAAAGAGGGGGGGATGAGAGTGCGGCCCCCCCCTCCTGAACCGTACCAGGCCACATGCCCTCAACATTGGGAGGGTGCTTTGGGGTAGCCCTTGTTAAAGGGGGCTTCCAGATTCCGATAAGCCCCCCACCCGCAGACCCCCACAACCACCGGCCAGGGTTGTGGGGATGAGGCCCTTGTCCTCATCAACATGGGGACAAGGTGTTTTGGGGGGCTACCCCAAAGCACCCTCCCAATGTTGAGGGCATGTGGCCTGGTACGGTTCAGGAGGGGGGGGCTGCACTCTTGTCCCCCCCTCTTTTCCTGCGGCCTGCCAGGTTGCGTGCTCAGATAAGGGTCTGGTATGGATTTTTGGGGGGACCCCACGATGTTTTTTTTTTTTTTTTGGCGCGGGGTTCCCCTTAAAATCCATATCAGGCCTGAAGGGCCTGGTATGGAATTTAGGGGGAATCCTACGTCTTTTTTTTTTTTTTTTTTAAATTTTGGTTCGGGGTTCCCCTTTGGGGAATTCCCATGCTGTTTTTATCAATGAACTTCTATGTGTATTGTCGGCAATGCAATAGCCGCGGTAGTTTTAAATGAGTTTTTTCCTTCAAGATGTCATTTTGCTGTCAGACTGTTCTAAACACAGGAAACATGCGCCCCTTTACAGGCATACTATAGACACCCCCCAGGTACGAAATTTAAAGGGATATTACACTTTTATTGTTTGACTTTAAGCATTATTAAAATCACTGCTCCTGAAAAAACGTCCGTTTTTAAAAAAATTTTTTGCATTGATCCATGTCCCCTGGGGCAGGACCCAGGTCCCCAAACACTTTTTATGACAATAACTTGCATATTAGCCTTTAAAATTAGCACTTTTGATTATTCATGTTCGTGTCCCATAGACTTTAACGGTGTTCGCGTGTTCGAACAAACTTTTTTCCTGTTCGCATGTTCTGGTGCGAACCGAACAGGGGGGTGTTCGACTCATCCCTATTCACCACTGAAGGTGGGAGGATTAAGAGGAAAGTTCATAGATATGTATCGTGCACTGAGGGGGCCCAAGGGGTAGGTAAAACTCAGAAGGATGATTGTATTTTGACTTTTTGTCTATGTTGTTGTTTTTGGTTTTATAATTACTTGAACTGGTATGATTCCCTATATGAGTAAGGAGAAAGGGGAAAAAAAAAAAGGCCTACTTCTAATGACATGGAATGGGCTGAGGGACAGAGATAAGAGAAGTGCAATGTTTAGATACTTTGATAAAATGAAACCTCAGATAATCTGTTTACAAGAAACGCATTTGTGTCCAGACTCTGTTCATTTATTGCATTCAAGGAGATACCCGACACAGTTCCATTCCATGTACACTTCATACTCAAGGGGT
The DNA here is from genome assembly GCA_037952925.1 of Lithobates clamitans. NCBI lineage: Eukaryota > Metazoa > Chordata > Amphibia > Anura > Ranidae > Lithobates > Lithobates clamitans. The sequence continues at coordinate 4,031,327 of JBBGZY010000293.1, read as the reverse complement.
GTTAGTATAGTGGTCTCCTCGGATGTCTCCTTTGAATGCATAGAACAGAGGGTGGATAAGGAGGGAAAATTTGTTTTTTTGCTATGTAAAATTTAACGGAATAATATGCATAATTGCATCTATATATATACCCCCACCATTCTCATCAGTTCCACTTGGGTAGCTATCACAATTTATGGCCTTACACCCGGATGTCCCGGTACTAGCACTGGGAGATTATAACAATATCTTAGATAACTCCCAAGATAGAATGTCTTTGACACCTAGAAGTATGAGACAGACAGTTGGCAGGACGGCCTTTGCTGCCCTGCTCACGGAAATAGGACTCATGCAGCGGGTAGAGGACTCAGCATATGAGCCACGCCTACTATCTGACCATTCTCCATTTTGGGTGCGGTTAGACACCACTGGAATGCTGGGGCGCCCATTATGGAAGGTGAACCCCTACTGGTTAACTTTGTTTCCGCAGGTAGATAGAATGAGAGAGGCACTACGGGAGTTCCTGCAATTTAACAGGGGATCTGCTAGTGCTGTGGTAGTATGGGATACACTCAAGGCATTCTTGAGGGGATGTCTCATTAAAGAAATTGCGGGAATTAAAACTCGTTCCAGGGAATGGGAGAACAGGATACGGGAAGAGCTGAAAGAAAGGGAACAGGCCTTAATAAGAGACCCATCAAAATCCAATCAAGAATCCTGGAAGGAGGCACAAGTGGTATACAACTTGGTTTGGTTATCGGCAGCAGAGAAGAGAAGATACTTTCAGCAACAAAGTTATTTTGAAGAAGGGGAAAATACTGGCCGCCTTTTAGCCCTTATAGCCAGAGAGCAACGAGACTCTACTAATATCCTGGCCGTGAGGGCTAAATCTGGGGAGAGGCAGACCCTTAGCTCAGACATTTTAAACAGCTTTCAGCAGTTTTACAGGGATTTGTACTCTAGTAAGACTAGTTATATTCCATCTGATTTGGTATAGTTTTTACAAACCTGTCCGCTCCCGCAGTTATTGGAGGCGGACAGGGAAATGTTAAACCGTCCAATCACATTAGCTGAACTAAGAGAAGCCCTGGAGGGGACAAAGCACCATAAATCACCAGGCCCAGATGGGATCCCGGCAGAGGTATACTCACACTATAGGGAGGACCTTTTACCACCATTACTGCAGGCCATAACGGAGGCTGAGGAAGTGGGTCACTTACCAGATAGCATGCAAGAGGCAATAATAACAGTAATTTTAAAGCCTGGAAAAGACAAACTCCTATTGGATTCATATCGCCCAATTTCACTATTAAATGCGGATGTTAAGTTGTTTGCCAGTGTTTTGGCTAAGAGGCTATCTCAAGTGATTGGCAAGCTGGTCCATTGTGATCAGTCTGGCTTTATACCCACCCACTCCACGTCGAATAATATAAGGAGACTTTACATGAACCTACAGATGCCAGTGGATAATCCGGGGGGTAGGGCCATTCTGTCACTGGACGCCTCAAAGGCGTTTGATAGTGTGGAGTGGCCCTACCTCATGGAAATATTGAAAAGATTTGGATTGGGAAGTAAATTCGTATCATGGGTAAAGATACTTTATTGCAAACCCAGAGCCAGAATACGTATTAATAATAACCTTTCGTCTCCATTTGAATTGTATAGAGGAACTAGACAGGGTTGCCCACTGTCTCCATTACTGTTCGCCTTGGCAATAGAGCTTCTATCTATAATGATCCGGAATTCAACGAAGGTGGTGGGGTTCCGTAGGTATCAGAGAGAAGAAAAAATATCTTTATACTCAGATGATGCACTTATACATTTAGGTGACATGACCTCATCTTTGCGGGAAGTGATGGAGATAGTGGGAGAATATGGCAGCTTTTCAGGCTTCGCTATTAACTGGTCAAAATCAACTTTAATGCCTGCTGAGGGACCGACTACCAGTGGGGGCGGAACAAATAGTAATAGTTAACAGCTTTAAGTATCTGGGAGTTATGGTGTCCCCTAATCCGGCCGAGTATCTTCGGTTGAACCTGGAGCCATTGCTCTCTAGACAGAAAGAAAAAAGCAATAGCTGGTGTAGGCTTCCCCTATCAGTTATAGGATGAGCAAACTTAATAAAAATGGTGTGGGCACCACAGCAACTGTACGTTTTTCATAATTCACCGATATGGATATCAAAAAAATGGTTCAAGCGAGTTGATACACTAATGAGGGAACTGATATGGAAAAAAAGGCACCCAGGATTAGCCTGGATACATTGCAATATGAAAAGGATAGAGGAGGGCTGGCAATACCCCATTCTAAACTGTACTTTTTGGCATCACAGCTACAACAAATGGCAGGGTGGGGTCGGAAGGGGAATGAGGACCCTACATACAAATTGGTGACAATATCCGAACCCATGCTAGAAGCGGCCTCACATTTGGAAATGGATTTGCCAAGCATGAAGGGCGTAGATCCTATAAGTACTCTCTTTAAAAGGGTATGGGGAGAGGTTCGGAAAGCGCTAAAAATAACAGGCGTGCTTCCATTCACACCGATTTGGCACAATAGAAGATACCCTGAGTTCCAGGAATTACAAGGGTTTACATACTGGAAAGAAAAGGGGATTCGGTTCTTCTCACAATTATATGAGGGAGAGGTGTTGAAGACATATGAACAACTATGCAGGGAATTTAACCTGAACCCGAGGGGTTTTTATCAATATCTCCAACTTCACCATGCGTTACAGGCACAACAAATAACACATTCTCAGACAGTACCAACAGTATCACTCCTGAGTAAGGTTTTTTTTTAGCAGATTCGAGGAAAGGGTTAATATCAAAAATATATAGGGAGTTGCTGAGGTCGGTTCAGGATCATACTTTGTTAAAGTGCCGAAATAAATGGGTAGAGGATATAGGAGAGATAGAAGAAAAACAGTGGGAAATGGCACTTGAGGCTATTCCAGTGGTGTCGCTTTCCGCAACCCAAAGGCTGTCACAATTATTTATTCTTCATAGGGCATACAGAACATCAGTACAGCTTTATAAATGGGGAGGAGGAGACTCCCCGTTGTGCCCTAAGTGCAGAGTGCACAGAGGGGACTTCATCCACCTAATTTGGAGGTGTCCAAAGCTGTATAGGTACTGGGATGAGGTCTCCCAGTGCATTTCGAGGTTGGCGCAGGTCCCCATCCTCCTGAACCCGACTGTATACTTACTTGGAGCTGTAAATGCAAAAATGTTCCTGGGAGGAAAGTATTTTATGTTAACTAGACTGATGTACCTTGCCAGGAAACTCATTGCAAGGCATTGGATGGCCCCAACGGTGCCTACAGTGAAGCAATGGATTGCTCCCTAGAGAACGATTGGCTTATAGTCGCAGAAGCGACAGGGGTAAATTCGACAAGATATGGCAGTCGTGGTTGGGGGATGTGGACTTGGCCCTGCACCAATTGATAGTAGAGAGGCTTCAGATGTAGAGACAGGGGGGGAAGATTAGAGAGGAAAGGGGAGATAGAAACAGCCGAGGGAAAGGAAGAAGAGAAGGGAGTGCGCAGGGAAAGGGAGAAGGGAGAGAGGGACAGAAGGATGGCTTGTAAAAGTAATGATAATATAATTAGATAATCAAGAACATTGGATAGGGGGGAAGTTAGTAGCAAATATGAATGTGGTGAATAAAATAATAAAGGTTATAGGAATAGTTTGTTGTGGTGGAGAGGGGAGGGGAGGAAGGGAGGAAAGAAATAGAAAAAAAGGGAGATATGAATTAGTAGCAAAAATACAACTTTGTATGGAATGAGGGTAGAAACAAAAGAAAAAAAAAAAAAAGAATGGGTTTGTATAAATTATACATTTTACTGTATATGTTTTTGTATTATTAAATAATATGAATGATTGATGTGAAGAAAAAGGGAAGAGAACAAAAAAAAAAAATAGATATGGCTGGGGGACATCCCGAAATCCAGTATGGAAGATGGTGCCTTTCCTGATACTGTGTTCCAAATGGCTTCCGATTAGTTAACGCAGACGTTCACACAAAGCCAGGTATATATAGGGAATGAAAAAGAATCTCCCATGGTGTAATATAGTATGAACTCACTGATTTATTTAATAGCCAAATGGGTACTTATAACAAACAAGGTTAAAAACGGCAGAGCTGTAAATTAAACGGCTTAAACGGTAAGAGTCTAGGGAGCACTAAGTGGTGTACATGAAGATATCACATTGGAGATTGCACATTGAAGATCTCGCTTGAAGCACTTTTTGCACTTTTTCCACGCCATTTATTTGTTTATTCAGACTTTATGTACTTTTTTATCACCATTTTTGTGGATTTTAGTTTATCATTTGGGACTGTATTTACTAATTATTTATTTACTATTTATTCACATAGTTTGTTGTCTCATTCACAATAATATATTTATTCTTTTGCACAGGAATTTTTAGCACAGTATTATTCAGTTTGCACAAAATTATTAATATATAATTTGCTCTGAATATTTTACATATTTTGCTTAGCAATTATTTGCACAATACCTCACAGTCCTTGATAGTATATTTTATTTTTAAGTTGTGCTGATCACATTTCTACCTTAGCGTTATGAGGCCGGTGTGGAACCCTGACGTGAATCTGCATATGAGGAAGGCGGCCAGTGAGGGAGTCGGGTGTGAGGAAAGGTAAAAGCCGAGCCACCTGACAACCACTCCACCTAGTCAGGACGTACTTTGCTGCTTGATGTTGCACGTGAGCTTGGGGTGCGTTTTGTGGCACAGACATGAGGCAGCCAGCACTGACCATAGTTGCAAGTCCCATAGTTGTAATTGTTGCAGATATGAGGAGGGAGACCAGGTTAACATCCTTGCCGTCCAAGATGTCCTTCCTGATGCTGACTGGGATGAGGTGCGCAGGGAAGATTGTAGTAAAGATCTCTGGCGTACCTGTCGGTGGAGACGTTGGGACGGCAATGGTGGCCGAGTCCGGCAGGGCCACAGCTGGGGGCACTTCCAGGACTCCCACTCTGGCCTGGCTTCAGTGACTGCTGTGGACAGCGTGGTCACCATTGAGTGGAGCTGGGCAATAGCCGAGGAGATCGACCACAGGGACACCTGGGTGCCAGGCTGGAATTCCACTGGTGGTGGGAAAAGCAGCCTAAAAAGCTTGGCATTTCTGGATGTGGCGGGGTAAGAAATACCCCTGCGCCACAGCTCTGCTGTGAGCTTAGGGATTGTCCAAGCCCTGGGGGAACGCTGCCGGTCTCTGAACCCGCAGAGGGTGACAGAGGGGCAGAGGCGAGGTCTTCGCTGCCAGCCTGCAATGTGTCTGCAGCTAAAAGACAAGGAGAGGGGAAATGCATGTTAAGATAAATTGAAAAGGTAGGAGGGGACAGAGGAATTACGTCTAGGAAAGGGAGAAGGGGAAAAAAAAACAGAGAAGGACAGAAAAAGAAATAACTGGCATAGTTAAGAAGCCGGTTTGCGTTTGAACGCTCTTGAGTGGGAATTTAGAAAACTCAAAAGAGTGCGTGACAACCAAGGTGAGCCAGGAGGTGACTGGCCAGGTAACCGCTAGCTCGGGTGCCCGTCTGTGCTGAACAGAAACCTGTGAACCAGAGCCCCAGGGCGTATTGGGTAAGAAGCTGAAGTCTGGTACTACCCAAGTAGGAATGTTGCGATCTGTAGTTCGTGATGTGTGCTCAGCCTGCTATTGCTTGCACTGTCAGCAAGCTCGATGTATAGGGGCCTTGTCTGCGTAGGTCAGGGGTGTCCAAACTTTTTTTCAAAGAGGACCAGATTTTATGAAGTGAACATGTGTGAGGGCAGACTTTTTGTCTGACATTCTTTGAACCATTAAAATTCGGGCTCAGTGTGTTCGTCCGAGCACTAATACTCTGCCCAACAAGAATCCTCTTGCCTTTGTGGCTGTGTGTGGTGAAGAGATGAGCTCGGGCGTGTTATTTGGATACACCGTATTTATTGGCGTATAATATGCACCTTCACTTTAAGAGGGAAGTTTCAAGAAAAAAACTTAAATTTTAAATAAAGAACTGTGAAGCAAAATAAGGGTCAGTGCCCATCTGCAACCCCACCGTTACCATGAATGCATCCCCACCATTGCCATGAATGCAGCCCCACCATTGCCATGAATGCAGCCCCACCATTGCCATGAATGCAGCCCCACCATTGCCATGAATGCAGCCCCACCATTGCCATTAATGCAGCACCCCCATTGCCACGAATGCAGCACCCCCATTGCCCTGAATGCAGCACCCCCATTGCCCTGAATGCAGCACCCCCATTGCCATAAATGCAGAACCCCCATTGCCATGAATGCAGCCTTACCATTGCCATGAATGCAGCACCCCCATTGCCATGAATGCAGCACCACCATTGCCATGAATGCAGCACCCCCATTGCCATTAATGCAGCACCACCATTACCATGAATGCAGCACCCCCATTGCCATGAATGCAGCACCCTCATTGCAGCACCCCCATTGCCATGAATGCAGACTCACCATTGCCATCAGTGCAGACTTATCCATGCCCATCTGCAGCATCGGAGGAGAGAGGGAGGGGGTGGGACGAGCGCCGTACACTCAGCAGTATTTCCTGTTTACGAGGCAGCCTCTTTAATACAAAGTCCTGCCTCCTATGATGGACAGAACAGTCGTCCAATGCTAGAGCAGGAGACAGGACCCTCCAATGCAGCCAGCATATATATCTTTTGTGGCCCCCTGCGCTTTGGGATTTGTTGGGAGCCACAAAAGATATGCATGACCAAATTACCGGGTGGGCCGTTCGAAACCGGAACGTGGGCCGCAATTGACCCGCGGGCCGGACTTTGGACATAGGTGAAGGGTCACCCTTTGAAAACAGTCGTGCCAAAAAACATGCCACAGTAACTAATGCCTGATGAGCCACCCAAATGGTGTATGTAAAGTAAACATTTAGTGAAAGGGTGCTGAAAGATAATGTAAAGAAAGGAACCCTTGTACTACACACCTGACTCGACGCCCTAGTTTGCGAAGTTCTGGTTGGGGTCGAAAGCTTGGTTGACCTGGAACCTATAGTAAAGTGTCATAGATGTCCAGAGGTAAACCTGCAATTGGTCCAACCCCCCCCCCCCCTCCCCCTTGGAGCTTGACTGGCCCCTATGTCAGGTTTTTTTTTATTTTTAACGAAATAACGTCCAAACCTGGCGCCGGATGGACCAACCTGAACTCAACTGACCTAAGGGAGAAATGACAGACAGAAAACAGTGAATGGCCTATGTTCCAGTGGAGAAGGTGAGTAGTAGGAACAGGTCTGGGGAAGGATTAAATAAATAAGTAGTTAGTGGGGTAGGGGCATAGATTTCCTGATTGTTGTATTAGGGGTCAGATGGTCAGGGGGGAGCTGCAGGGGTTTTGTCCGTGCAAGGGCTGATGGGTAATCACTCCGGAAAGTTCTGTTGATTGAAGAGTTCCCTCCCTCCCGCCCTGTATTCTGGTTTAGGGGGTAGTCTGGGTGGGGGGACAATTCTGATGTTTCATGTTTTTTTTAAAAAAAAAAAATTTTTTAATATTTTGCACTTTTGTCACAGCAGCTTGCGGGTCAGGGGGTCTTTGGGGGGGTCAAGGATTAACCAGATTGTAGAAGAATTGGGGGCCTAGGGCATCTAGGGTATGGCGCTCCCACCTGGTTGGTTCTCCCAGGAGCTAGGTCCCCGGGGGAAAAGTCAAAATGTGGAAGTCGCAACATCTTCGAGCTGCGGACATGGTCACTAATAATCAAAAATATGATTTAAGGACACCCAAACACCTGGTGTTAAAATCGTTTTGCTTGTTGTTTATTAATTTGGTAAATAAAAGGGCTGCTGTGGCCGTTTAAACCCATGGCACGCAGTGTTGTGTTAAGTTGACGAATCCTATAGTCATGAGTGCCACTGGAGCCGTGCTTGCAACAATTGCAAGAAAGTAGCCTTATCAGGAAGCAGGAAATAAGGATAGCAGAAAATTGAGTATGTAGGAATGACTGACCACAGTTAACGCACAAATATATGAAGTTAGATGTGGATGCTGTTTGCATGAATTTGTGTGATGTAGAGCCGAGGATTCTAATCATCTAATCCAAGCGACTAGATTCGGATCAAGCTGGGGAGAGAGTAAATGGCATTGATTTGAATCGTTGTACTGCTGACGCGACTGGATTCGACCCGGCCCGTGGAGTGTACGAATGGACCCGACACAGATCGTTAGTTACGCCGCCTATGCGACTGGACTCAGATTGGGGTGTAGGGTATTATAAATGCTTGGTAGTATGATTTGAGTAACCGACTAAGTACGAGTACATGCAAATGATTTGGTAAATCTACAAAGCAGTGGGGAACAAGGCAGAGGAACCTACGACATGCAGTGACGATAATTTATGAATGGGGAACATGATGGACAACAGCCCGCTTGATACAAGAAAGGATTAACAAATCCTACCTGCGAAAGAGAGCATGGAACGATCGACGAAAACCACGAACGGGGAACTGCAACACCCTGGAAGAACACACAGACTCACAAACACTCAGTGAGCTGGCAGAGTTGGCCTGGTGACGTAATACCGTCCACTGGAACTGACAAAGACCGTAGGTGAGTGGTCTGCTTAAGTACCCCCTGGGCTCCTCCTATAAATTCAAGCCACCATACTGGCCTTCTTATATATCTTTTCTAAAACTATATCATTTCTAATTTATTGTTCCACTATACCGTATTTCCTGCTTATGCAATTGGTCAACCCTCCCATGTCTGAGATAGTTTGTGTCAGGGCTCGACAAACCCCGGGCGCCAGGTCGCATTTGCGACTAGAATTAGCGACCTGGCGCCTGGGGCGGCACAGCTGGGGGTATCCTGTCTCTGTGCGGACTCCGACCCCCCCCCGTGCGATCGCGTCGGCCGCGGCTTTGCGGCCTTCTTCGGTCCTTCTGGAATCTGGCGCCATCTTGTGGTGGCCGTTGGTATTACAACCAACAACCTGCAATGCTAATGGAGGCAGCGCTGCAATACCTGCCTGTTTTCACTACCCACCCATCTCCTTCCCAAAGTGGGAAAGAGAAGAAAGTGAGTGTGGGGATAGCTTTTTTTTTTTTTTTCGTAATAGCTTTTATTTATTTTATATTTTTAAAGTAAAAACTTTTTTTTTTTTTTCTTAATTAAAATTAATTTATTTGTTATCTCCCTGCTTGGCCCCTTTCCCATGGGCTGTCTGATCAGGTTCGTCTGTCCGTTTTTCAGGCGGACCTGATCGGACCCTTAGATCGCTTTCACACCGAGCCGCGGAGGGGCGTCGGCGGTAAAGCGGCGCTATTTTTAGCGCCACTTTACCGTCGTTTTAGTGGCGCTATTCGGCCGCTAGCGGGCCGGTCTTTCTGTGTAAATTTAAGATTAGTTATTTATTTATATTGAAAATAAAGCTTTGTCGGTCGTTTAAAAAAAACCTGGCTCCTAACTTTTTTAGCTGGCTCCTAGATTCCAAGCCAATTTGTCAAGCCCTGGTTTGTGTGATGCTCTATCATGAAGACAAACCCTTAGAATATTCAGTAAGTGATTTATGCTAAAATCCTTGTAATGAATGTAACTGCATTTTTGTGGATTTGAAATCCATTCGTCTTTAGACTTCTCTGTACCATGTTACTGGTGACTGTTGGTGGTCCTTGCTTTTATTCATGTTTATTCCATTCTGAGCCCTGCCACATCCCTCCCAAAAGTCTTATAGGGTGCACTCAGCCAAATGACTCATTTGGGCGGTCGGTGACATGCAGTTCCTTTGGTAGACCCTCTACCAAACAGTGGCGGCTGGTGCTATATTTTTTGAGGGGTGCAGCAAACAATCCGACCGCCAAACTTACATACTTTCTACTGTCATACCTTCCACTCTCCTCTCCTGTACCATACTGCCCACTGTCCAGTGGCGGTGCGTCCATAAGGGCGCACGGGTGCCACCCCCTCTCTCCAGCCACCCCTCTAGCATCAATAGATAGATTCATGCGTTGCATAAATCTATCTATGGCCGCCGCTGCCACCCCCTATTCAGGCGCCCGGCCTCTTTTTGGATGCCTGAATTACAGCGGTGGGGGGTGTTTTTGAAGCACCTGATTAGAGCCATAGGCTCTAATAGGCGTCAAAAAAGTTGACCTGCGAGCGCTATGCTGGGCACTCACAGGTCACTCAGCTGTGATAGAAAAGCGAATTAATATTCACTTTCCTAACACTAAACCTCCTCTCCGCCAATCAGGTGCTCGGATCTGTTACCCATCACCAGATTGGCTGAAACGACAGGCGCTGTGATTGAATGCATAGGCGTCCAATCATAGCAGAAGAGAGAAGACATCGAGGAGCTGTCCCACCACCACCACCGAGACAGGATGAGTACAGACGGCGGGAGGGGGCACACTGGCAGCATTTGATATGGCACAGTGGCTGCGTTTGATAGGGCACAGTGAGGCTGCGTTTGATGGGGCACACTGAGGCTGCATTTGATGGGGCACACAGTGTGGCTGCATATGATGGGCACAGTGGCTGCATTCGATGGGGAACAGTGGCTGCATTTGATGGGCACAGTGGTTGCATAAGATGGGCACAGAGGCTGAATAAAATGGGCACAGTAGCTGTATTTGATGGGGCACAGTGGCAGCATTTGATATGGCACAGTGGCTGCACTTGACGTGCACAGTGGCTGCGTTTTATGAGCACAGTGGCGGCAATTGATGGGCACAGTGGTGGCAATTGATGGGCACAGTGGCGGCAATTGATGGGCACAGTGGCTGCGTTTGATGGGCACAGTGGCTGCGTTTGATGGGCACAGTGGCGGCAATTGATGGGCACAGTGGCTGCAATTGATGGGCACAGTGGCGGCAATTGATGGGCACAATGGCAACATTTGATGGCACAATGGCAGCAATTGATGGGCATAATGGCTGTGTTTGATGGCACAGTGACGGGAATTGATAGGCACAGTGGCTGCATTTGATGGCACAGTGATGGCAACTGATGGGTACAGTGGCTGTGATTGATGGTACAGTGAGGCTGCAATTGATGTTTTTTTTCAGAATTTTTCATTTTGTTTGCGCCCCCCAAAAATCTTGAGCATCAGCCGTCACTGTTGTTATACCTGAAAGGTTCCACATGTACTGTCACTTTAAGGCTGGCTCCACCCAGGAGTGATGACAAGGGTCAAGGGGTATAGTAGCCATCTTAGAGCACATGTAAGGAAGCATATAAGATGTACCTGTCCTGAGATGCATGTTGCAGTGTACAGTGTGTACTGAAATAAACATCCATTGTTCCAGACCAGAGTCTTGTGTCTCTCACAACACAGAGGATATAACAGTGGCGACGAGGATGGGATTTACAAAGTGTCTATCAGTCTGAGAGAGAGACAAAGGCAGTGTAGATTGTCATCTGGATAAAAGCAATCACAGAGCCCAGCAGGAATATGTCATTGATCGGGACATTAGGTGAATTTGATGGGGAACAGACATCCTGGAGTTCCTGGGTTGAGAGACTGGAACAGTATTTCAGTGCAAATGCCATCACAGACAACAGGCAAGTAGCAGTATTCCTGACAGTGGTTGGTGCTAAGACATATGACACTCTTAGAGATCTCCTTTCCCCTGTAAAGCCAGCAACTAAGACATTGGCAGAGCTCCTGACACTGTTAGAGGATCACTTCCAACCTAAACCATTAGAGATTGCAGAAAGATTTCGGTTTTATCAGCGGCAGCAGCAGCCAGGTGAAGAAATTAAAGCTTATGTGCTCGCCCTTCGCAGACTAGCCTCTACCTGTTCTTTTGGGGAGTATCTACCTACTGCACTGAGAGATAAGTTTGTAATGGGACTGAATTGTGAGTCTAGCCAAAAGAGACTGTTAACAGAGAAAGATCTTACCCTTACAAAGGCATTTGAAATAGCTTCAGTGATGGAAATGGCTGTGAAAGATACAGAGGAATTGAACCCCCAGGGCAGAGGGGAAGAGGTGAAACAGGAAGTTTTCAGAACAGCAGTCAAGCCAACTGCCGCAAACTGGAAATACAGACCCCCACCAAGCCGGGAGTCAGCCTGCTACCGTTGTGGAAATACAGACCATGACCACAAAGTCTGCCGGTTTAAGGATCAGACCTGTCATAATTGCGGTAGGACAGGCCATCTTAAACGAGTTTGCCGTAGCAAGAAGGTGCGAGATAAACAACCTCTGAACCCCAAGACAAAGACATATATGGTGGGAAGATATACATCATCATCTGAGTCAGAGGATGAGGAAGTGCTCCACAGATTAGACATACATCATATGCATTCAGCACCCTCCGCAATGACTGTAGAGGTAACTGTGGAGGGAAAGAAACTCAAGATGGATGTAGACACAGGAGCAGCAGTTTCAGTTATCACCCAGAAACAATGGAGACAACTTCAGACCCAAACAACTGTCCGCCCAACACCAATCAAACTGCAGACATACTCAAAGCAGATACTCCACCCACTGGGTTATGCGAAAGTAAAGGTATTGTACAAGGGTCAGACAAAGAGACTGCCATTATACATCCTAGAAAATGGGGGACCCCCTCTCTTTGGGAGGGACTGGATTGCTCACTTTGGTATGCCAGACATCACCATAAATCCCTGTAACACTGTTACAATTCCATTAGGAGATAATGAGGGATGGGTGGTGTCCCTGAAGCAGCGTTTCCCAAAGATCTTTGATGACCAGTTGGGGAAAATAAAGCACGACTGTGTAAGACTCAAGCTGAAACCCAACGCTCAGCCTAAGTTCTTCAAAGCTCGGACAGTACCTTTCGCACTGCGAGCAGGAGTGGAAGCAGAACTAAGTCGGCTGGAGGAACAAGGTGTCATCTCCAAGGTAGAGCACAGCGAGTGGGCATCACCAGTTGTACCAGTAAAGAAAGCGAATGGGGACTTACGCATTTGTGGCGATTTCCGCATGGCACTGAACTCCCAACTGGAGATAGACCAGTATCCTCTACCCAGAGTAGATGACATTTTTGCCTCTCTTGCAGGGGGCCAAAAGTTCACCAAGCTTGATCTCAGACAAGCATATTTACAGTTTGAGGTCCATCCTTCTTCCCGCAAGTTTCTAACCATCAACACCCACAAGGGACTGTATGAATACAATCGGATGGTGTTTGGTGTAGCCTCCGCCCCAGCCATTTGGCAACGAAAAATGGACGAGATTTTGGCGGACATTCCTTTCACGCAGTGCCTGCTAGATGACATGCTCATCACAGGACGGACAGAGCAGGAACACAAGCGGAACGTGGAGCTTGTGTTGGAGAGACTCCAAGAACAGGGTCTAAAAGTGAACTTAGCAAAATGCCAATTCATGGTGCCTAAATTGGAGTTTTGTGGCCACCTTGTGGATGCGGAGGGTATACACACCACGGAAGCCAAGGTTGATGCTTTAGTCAAAGCTCCAGCCCCAACCAACGTCCAGCAGTTGCGATCATACCTTGGCTTGCTGAACTATTACCACAAATTCCTGCCAGATCTGGCACACACCTTGTTTCCGCTGAACAAGCTTTTGGAAAAACATTCAAGATGGGACTGGTCGGATGCATGCCAACGGGCTTTTGAAGTCTCTAAGCGGAAGCTGTTGGCGTCACGCATGCTCGTGCACTATGACCTCCAGAAGCCTCTCACCTTGGCTTGTGATGCCTCACCCTATGGTCTGGGTGCTGTACTATCTCACATCTTACCAGATGGGTCAGAAAAACCAGTGGCATTTGCCTCCAGGTCTTTGACAAAAGCAGAAAGCAATTACTCACACATTGACAAAGAGGCTCTAGCGCTGATATGGGCAATTAAGAAGTTTCATCTTTACCTGTATGGTAGGGAATTCACCATACTGACAGACCATAAACCACTCCTTCAGATCTTTAGCCCTGACAAAGGCATCTCTCAGACTACTGCGGCCCGCCTCCAACGCTATGCCCTATTCTTGGGAGCATACAGCTACAAAATCCAGTATCGCGGTCATGATGCCAATGCGAATGCGGACGCAATGTCCCGACTGACAGGGAAGTCGATGGACTCTTCTCCACCGGTCAAGAGTTGTCGTTACACCAGCCTGTCCTTCTTGTCTTCTGGGGAGATAGCAGCCCATACAGCCAAGGATACCTTTCTGAAAACAATATTCTCCTGGGTACGGTCCGGTTGGCCTGCAACCGTCACACAGGATTATGAACCTTATTTTCGTAGGCGTATGGAATTAACTGTGGCTGGCAACTGTGTTTTATGGGGAGACCGAGTGATCATTCCACAGACCCTCCGGAGACACATTCTGGGCTTGCTACATACTGGTCATCCCGGGGGCACACGTATGAAACAAAAAGCCAGAGGCTATGTGTGGTGGCCAAACCTAGACTCAGATATCACAACATATGTGAATGCTTGTGCTGGATGTGCACAAACTGCAAGAGACCCTCCTCGAGGGTGTGTCCAGCCCTGGACTTGGCCCACGGTTCCTTGGTTTCGCCTACACTTGGACTTTGCAGGCCCGATCAGAGGACACACCTTCTTGATCATAGTGGATGCCCATTCAAAGTGGCCTGAGGTCATTCCTGTTACTCAGCCAACAACTAAGGCAACGGTTTCCATACTGTTACATCTCGCTGCTACGTTTGGATACCCCAGAGAGATCGTCACTGACAATGGTGCACAATTCACCAGTCAGGAGTTTCAGCGTTTCCTGACTGCCCACAACATCAAGCACAAGTTGACTGCACCTTACCACCCGGCTACTAATGGTCAAGCAGAACGGTTTGTGCAGACTTTTAAATGCTATTTCAAAGCTACAGTGGCTGCAAGTAAACAACTGTCCCTGTCACCCCAGCAGCTGGACTCCTTCCTTTCTGCTTACAGAAACACACCACATGCAACCACCGGGAAAACTCCAGCAGAACTCCTTCTGGGTCGGCAGCCATGGACTGTTTTGGACATGCTCCGTCCTCAAACAGTCCAGGAACATGTACTGCAGTCGCAAGACAAGATGGTCAAACATGGTGAGCTCCCTCGATTCACAGCCCAACAAAAGGTATGGGCCCGATCTTATGGGGCTTCCCACGCCCGGTGGCTTCCTGCTGTCATTGCAGAGACTTTGGGACCCAAGATGTATAGGGTCTGCCTGGAAGATGGTTCCATTTGCAGACGGCATGCAGACCAACTGCGTCCTCGTTTTCAATTGCCCGAATCCCTGAGGCCAGCTGAACCACCAGTGTCGCAAGGATCTGCTCCCAGCGGATCAGAATGCATGGGGACTGATGATTGGGGGGACTCTGAACTTTTGAACTCAGCTCCAACAGAGCCCTCCAACCCTGCTCCGGAGGTCTGTTCACCCGCTGAGCTGGAGGATCCCTTCTTGGCCCCGCCGGTGCCCATTCCGGCCAGCCCTGTTTCCTCCAGTCCCGAGTCGCTGGGTGCCCGACCTCAACGACACTGTCGCCCTCCTGATCGGTTTCAGCTTCCAGACCGGTTACGAGACTTTCGACGAGGCCGCCGAAAGTGATCCGATGACATTGTATCCCCGCAACTGTCCCTGGAAGCTTGGTCTCACATCTGAATGCAGGAAATATCCGGCGCATCTCCTGTGTTTGGAGGACTGTTATTGGACAGTTATTAGTTAATGTTTTGTGCCTTTTCTCGTTTTGTTGTAATTTTTTTTTTTTTAGGGATGGATGGAAGGTGTTATACCTGAAAGGTTCCACATGTACTGTCACTTTAAGGCTGGCTCCACCCAGGAGTGATGACAAGGGTCAAGGGGTATAGTAGCCATCTTAGAGCACATGTAAGGAAGCATATAAGATGTACCTGTCCTGAGATGCATGTTGCAGTGTACAGTGTGTACTGAAATAAACATCCATTGTTCCAGACCAGAGTCTTGTGTCTCTCACAACACAGAGGATATAACAACTGTCATACCCTCCAAACTCCTCTTCTGTACATACCACCCAGTGTCATGCCCTCCGCACTCCTCTCCTGTACATACTGCCCACTGTCATACCCTCCACACTCCTCTCCTGTACACAATGCCCACTGTCATACCTCCACACTCCTCTCCTGTACACAATGCCCACTGTAATACCCTCCACACTCCTCTATTGTACATACTGCCCACTGTCATACCCTCCACACTCCTCTTCTGTACATACCGCCCACTATCATACCCTCCTCACTCATCTCCTGTACATACTGCCCACTGTCATACCCTCCACACTCCTCTCCTGTACACACTGCCCACTGTCATACCCTCCACACTCCTCACCTGTACATACTGCCCACTGTCAAACCCTCCACACTCCTCTCCTGTACATACTGCCCACTGTTATACCCTCCACACTCCTCTCCTGTACAAACCTCCCACTGTCATTCCCTCCACACTCCTTTCCTGTACAAACCTCCCACTGTCATACCCTCCACACTCCTCTCCTGTACATAGCGCCCATTGTCATAACTCCACACTCATCTCCTGTACATACTTTTTACTGTCATACCTTTCACACTCAGGAGAGGAGTGTGGAGGGTATGATAGTGGGCGGCATGTACAGAAGAGGAGTGTGGAGGATATGACAGTGGGCAGTATGTACAATAGAGGAGTGTGGAGGGTATGACAGTAGGAAGTATGTACAGGAGAGGAGTGTGAAGGTATGACAGTGGGCAGTGTGTACAGGAGAGGAGTGTGGAGGGTATGACAGTGGGCAGTATATACAGGAGAGGAGTGTGGAGGTATGACAGTGGGCAGTATGTACAGGAGAGGAGTGCGGAGGGTATGACACTGGGCGTTATGTACAGAAGAGGAGTGTGGAGGGTATGACAGTGGCAGTGGCGGCTGGTGCTCAAAATTTATGGGCGGGCGCAAACAAACTGGAAAATTCTGAAAAAAAAACATCAAAAAAAAAACATCAATTGCAGCCTCACTGTACCATCAATCACAGCCACTGTGCCCATCAGTTGCCGCCACATCTTATTCTTACATCTGAATCCACAGAGTTTTCCTTTACATCTGAATCTGCAGGAGAGGAGTGTGGAGGGTATAAAGGTGGGCTGTATGTACAGGAGAGGAGTGTGGGGGCTATGACAGTGGGCAGTATATACAGGAAAGGAGTGTGGAGGTATGATAGTGGGCGGTATGTACAGGAGAGGAGTGTGAAGGGTATGGCAATGGGCGGTATGTACAGAAGAGGAGTGTGAACGGTATGACAGTGGGCAAAATTTACAGGAGAGGAGTGTGGAGGTAGGACAGTGGGCGGTATGTACAGGAGAGGAGTGTGGAGGGTATGACAATGGGCACTATGCACAGGAGAGGAGTGTGGAGGGTATGACAGTGGGCAGTGTGTATCTGAATCTGAATCCACAGGGTTAATTTACCTTTAGAAATGTCATTTTGCTGTCAGACTATTCTAAACACGGGAAAAAAGTGCCACTTTACAGGCATATTATAGACACCCCCCAGGTATGAAATTTAAAGGAATATTTGACTTTTATTGTTTCACTTTAAGCTTTATTAAAATCACTGCTCCCAAAAAAAAAAAAAACTTTTTTAAAACTTTTTTTTGATACATGTCTCCTGGGGCAGGACCCAGGTCCCCAAAACCTTTTTATGACAATACCATGCGTATAAGCCTTTAAAATTAGTACTTTTGATTTCTCCATTAGACTTTTAAAAGGTGTTCTGCGGCTTTCAAATTTGCCGTGAACACCCCAAATTGTTCGGCGAACTGGCAAACAGCCAATGTTTGAGTCGAACTCATGTTCGACCCGAACATAAAGCCCATCCCTAGTGGAGGGTATGACAGTGGACAGTATGTACAGGAGAGGAGTGTGGAGGGTATGACAGTGGGAGGTACGTACAGGAGAGGAGTGTGGGGGCTATGACAGTGGGCGGCATGTACAGGAGAGGAGTGTGGGGGCTATGACAGTGGGCGGTATGTACAGGAGAGGAGTGTGGAGGTATGACAGTGGGCGGCATGTGAAGGAGAGGAGTGTGAAAGGTATGACAGTAGGAAGTATGTACAGGAGAGGAGTGTGGAGGTATGAGAATGGGCGCTATGTACAGGAGAGGAGTGTGGAGGGTATGACAGTGGGAGGTTTGTACAGGAGAGGAGTATGGGGGCTATGACAGTGGCCAGTATGTACAGGAGAGGAGTATGGAGGGTATGACAGTGGGCAGTGTGTACAGGAGAGGAGTGTGAGGGTATAACAGTGGGCAGTATGTACAGGAGAGAAGTGGGAGGTTATGATGTCATACCTCCACACTCCTCTCCTGTAGATACTTCCTACTGTCATACCTTCCACACTCCTCTATTGTACATACTGCCCACTGTCATACCCTCCACACTCCTCTGCTGTACATACTGCCCACTGTCATACCTCCATACTCCTCTCCTGTACATACTGCCCACTGTCATATCTCCACACTCCTCTCCTGTACATACTGCCCACTGTCATACCCTCCATTAGGGATGAGCCGAACACCCCCCGGTTCGGTTCGCACCAGAACCCGCGAACGGACCGCAAGTTCGCACGAACGTTAGAACCCCATTGACGTCTATGGGACTCGAACGTTCGAAATCAAAAGTGCTCATTTTAAAGGCTAATTTGCATGGTATTGTCCTAAAAAGGGTTTGGGGACCCGGGTCCTACCCCAGGGGACATGTATCAATGCAAAAAAAACTTTTAAAAACGGCCGTTTTTTCGGGAGCAGTGATTTTAATGATGCTTAAAGTAAAAAAAAAAAAGTGAAATATTCCTTTAAATATCGTACCTGGGGGGTGTCTATAGTATGCCTGTAAAGTGACGCGTGTTTCCCATGTTTAGAACAGTCCCTGCACCAAATGTCATTTTTAAAGGAAAAAATCTCATTTAAAACTGCTTGCGGGTTTAATGTCATGTCGGGTCATGGCAATATGGATGAAAATCAGTGAGACAAACGGCATGGGTACCCCCCAGTCCATTACCAGGCCCTTTGGGTCTTGTATGGATATTAAGGGGAACCCCGCACCCAAATTAAAATAAGGAAAGGTCCCTATATACTCTGAACAGCAGTATACAGGCGGTGCAAACAAGACAGGGACTGTAGGTTTGTTGTTAAGTAGAATCTGTTTGTAATTTTGAACATTTTTAATGTGTTTAGCTCCAGCCAAAAAATCTTTTCTAAGCTTTTTGGAAAACATAGGGAAGGGTTATCACCCCTGTGACATTTGTTTTGCGTCTTTCCTCCTCTTCAGAAGATTTCACCTCACTTTTTTGTCCCAATGAAAAATGTTTTTTGAAAATTTGGGTTTTTTTGTGGAACAAGGATTGGAAAGCATCAGTGGAAAGGAAAAATTGTTTTCCCATATTAACTCTTACAGGAGAGAATTTCCCTTCCTTAGGGGTAGATTTCATCTCACTTCCTGTTGTCTCCTTCCGTTTGCAAGTAGGAGTCGTTTGTAAGTTAGATGTTTGAAAGTAGGGTCCTGCCCTATATACTCAGCAGAAATTTGGGCCTTAGGTGTTGCTGTGGCCAAAACACTGTAAGCCCTCACAGGGCCCTGCTGTGAAATATTAGATCAAGAATTGTAATTACATGCCCCTGTTGAACAGGAGCTGAAAAATTAGGCCTTAGGCACTGGTGCTGGTGCCACAACACTGCAACCCCTCACAGACACTCTAGTTGAAACGCAGGAACAAGCCCTGCTGCAAAGTATTGCATCAAAAATTGTAATTACACGCCCCTGTTAGACAGGGGCTGAAAAATTGGGTCTTAGGCACTGGTGCTGGTGCCACAACACTGCAACCCCTCACAGACACTCTAGTTGAAACGCAGGAACAAGCCCTGCTGCAAAGTATTGCATCAAAAATTGTAATTACACGCCCCTGTTAGACAGGGGCAGAAAAATTGGGTCTTAGGCACTGGTGCTGGTGCCACAACACTGCAACCCCTCACAGACACTCTAGTTGGAATGCAGGAACAAGCCCTGCTGCAAAGTATTGCATCAAAAATTGTAATTACACGCCCCTGTTAGACAGGGGCAGAAAAATTGGGTCTTAGGCACTGGTGCTGGTGCCACAACACTGCAACCCCTCACAGACACTCTAGTTGGAATGCAGGAACGAGCCCTGCTGCAAAGTATTACATCAAAAATTGTAATTACACGCCCCTGTTAAACAGGGGCTGAAAAATTGTGCCTTAGGCACTGGTGGTGGCGCCCAGAACCAAAAATGTTCTTACAAGCTATCAGCGTGATGATTGAGGAGGAAGAGGATAATTACTCAGGGATAGTCACTCAGCATCAGCATAGGCAGTCTTTGAAGGGATCTGAGATTTCAAAAAAAATTATTCGGTTACATCTGCATCAGGTGCTTGGTAGCTGGTGGTGATCCAAGACTGATTCATTTTTATGAAGGTCAGCCGATCGACCGAGTCGGTGGACAGACGCACCCTGTGATCGGTTACCACGCCTCCAGCAGCACTGAATGTGCGTTCCGAAAGAACGCTGGATGCAGGACAGGCCAGTAGCTCTATTGCATACTGTGCAAGCTCTGGCCAGTGATCCATCCTCAAGACCCAGTAACCCAGAGGATTTTCGGTGGGAAAGGTGTCCAAGTCTGATCTTGCCCCTAGGTATTCCTGCACCATGTAAAACAGACGCTGGCGATGGTTGCTGGAACCGATCATACCTTGGGGCTGCGGACCAAAAAATTGTCTGAACGCATCGGTCAGACGGCCACCTTCTCCACCGCTCCTTCTTTGACTGACCGAAGCCTCAGCAACACGTTGTCCAGAAACAGGAGTTTGTAACCTCCCAGTCTCTGGGAACGCGTTGCACAGACCTTTCTGCAAGGCCTCCCGAAGATGTTTCATCCTCTGCTCCCTCTGCGATGGCAAGATAAGGTCCGCAACCTTACCCTTGTAACGTGGATCAAGGAGGGTTGCCAGCCAGTATTGGTCCTTCTCCTTGATACCACGAATACGAGGATCCTTACGCAGGCTTTGCAGGATCAGGGAGGCCATGCAGCGTAGGTTTGCTGAGGCATTCGGTCCGGAGTCCTCTGGGTCACTAAGGACAACAACGTCCGCAGCCACCTCCTCCCAGCCACGTACAAGTCCATGTGTTCCTTGGGACTGATCCCTTAAAGACTGCTGATGCTGAGTGCCAGGCTCCACCTCCATACTGACACAATCTTCCTCCTCCTCCTCCTCCTCCTCCTCGTCCTCTTCCTGTGTGATCGGCGGGCACGCAGGAACACTGTCTGGATAAAGGGGGCCTTGAGAGCTAAGGAAGTCCTCCTCTTCCTGCCTCTGTTCTGCCTCAAGTGCCCTGTCCATTATCCCACGCAGCGTGTGCTCCAACAGGTGGACAAGGGGGACAGTGTCACTGATGCATGCACTGTCAGTGCTCACCATCCTCGTGGCCTCCTCGAATGGTGACAGGACAGTGCATGCATCCCTGATCATGGCCCACTGGCGTGGGGAAAAAAAACCAAGGTCCCCTGACCCTGTCCTGGTGCCATAGTCGCACAGGTACTCATTGATGGCCCTCTGCTGCGTGTGCAGCCGCTGCAGCATGGCCAACGTCGAGTTCCACCTGGTGGGCATGTCACAGATTAGGCGGTTCTTGGGCAGGTTAAACTCCTTTTGGAGGTCCGTCAGCCGAGCACTGGCATTATATGACCGGCGGAAATGCACACAGACTTTCCTGGCCTGCCTCAGGACATCCTGTAAGCCCGGGTACCTGCCCAAGAACCGCTGCACCACCAAGTTAAGGACGTGAGCCAAACAGGGCACATGGGTCAGTTGTCCCTGTCGGAGGGCAGAGAGGAGGTTGGTGCCATTGTCGCAAACCACCATTCCTGCCTTAAGTTGGCGTGGCGTCAACCACCTCTGAACCTGCCCCTGCAGAGCTGACAGAACCTCTGCCCCAGTGTGGCTCCTGTCCCCCAAGCACACCAGCTCAAGCACCGCATGGCATCTTTTGGCCTGCGTACTTGCGTAGCCCCTTGAACGCCTACGGAGCACCGCTGGTTCCGAGGAAGAGGCCATGGAGGAAGAAGAAGAGGAGGGGGTGGAGGAGAGAGGTGTGTCACAATCAGCATTTTGGAGGCGTGGTGGCGGAACAACCTCCAACACTACTGCACCTTGTCCTGCATCCTTCCCAGCTGCCAGCAGAGTCACCCAATGCGCCGTGAAACTTAAGTAACGTCCCTGTCCATGCCTGCTGGACCATGAGTCAGCGGTAATATGCACCTTACCGCTGACCGCCCTGTCCAGCGAGGCATGGACATTGCCTTCCACATGCCGGTAGAGAGCCGGAATCGCCTTCCGTGAGAAAAAGTGGCGTTTGGGTACCTGCCACTGAGGAACCGCACATTCCACAAACTCACGGAAGGGGGCAGAGTCTACCAACTGAAAAGGCAGCAGTTGAAGTGCTAGCAATTTTGCCAAGCTAGCATTCAACCGCTGGGCATGTGGATGGCTGGGAGCAAACTTCTTTCGGCGGTGCAGCAGCTGGGGCAGGGAAATTTGCCTGGTACAATCTGACGTCGGTGTACCAAAAGCAGATTGCCCATAAGTACTTGGCTGTGACACACCTAATTCTACACCTTCATTCCTCTCACTGCAGGTCGCAGAGAGGACTGAAGGTCTAGTGGGGTTGGAAATCTCAGCTGATGAGGAGCAAGGAGAGATCGTCTTTGTTCTTTGGTGTGGGTCTTTTAGATACGCTTGCCAACGAACTGCATGGCAGGTCAACATATGTCTGGTCAAGCATGTGGTACCCAAGCGGGAGATGTTTTGGCCACGCGAGATACGCTTGAGACATATATTGCAAATAGCAGCGGTGCGATCTGATGCACTCGTCTCAAAAAAGGCCCACACCAAAGAACTTTTTGAATAACGCGCAGAGACTGCAGCGCCCTGCACATGTGGAGCTTTGGGGTGTGATGCAGTCAATGTGCTGCCCTTAGGCTGGCCCCTGGAGGGCATCCTGCCTAGTTGGTGATGTGCCACCTCCTCCTCCTCCTCCTCCTCCTCCTCCTCCTCCTCTCTCCTATCAGGCACCCACGTTGAGTCAGTGACCTCATCATCCCCTCCCTCCTCATCACTGGAGCAAACCTGGCAGTATGCTGCAGCAGGGGGAGCATGACTGCCAGATTGCTGTCCTTCTTGGGCACCCCCTCTGTCCGTGCTCATGTTACTGCCTTCATTGAGCTCAGTATCATCATCAGAGCCTTCCAAACGCTGGGCATCCTCCTGGAGCATGTACCCAACACTGTGGTCAAACAGTTCGAGGGAATCCTCAGGAGGACATGGTGGGGCTAGGGAAGGAGTCACTGATGACATTGAGCTGAGGGAAGAGGCCGCTGCTTTGCCAGACAAAGCACCCTGGGCATGGGTGAGAGAGGATGAGGAGGATGAGGACGGCTTGGTCATCCACTCGACCAAGTCTTCCGCATGTTGCGGCTCAACACGGCCAGCTGCCGAAAAAAAGGCCAAGCGTGTCCCATGGCCACGTGCTGATGAGGATGCACCGTCTCCACGACCAGCACTAGACACAGAGCCTGCTTGCCCTCTCTTATTGGCTTGTGACTGTCTGCCTCTCCTTCTTGGCCTTCCAGACATACTAATGGCCTGTAGCTGCACTAAGCTGGGATAGAACACCTGTAATTTTCTTCAGGTAGCTTTATATACTGTAACCAGACAAGCCTGCCTGTCAGTAGGAAGATAACAGGAACGGATCTAGCTGAACACTGTGAGCAGGACGTACTGCACTAAATGTATATAGCAGGAACGGATCTAGCTGAACACTGTGAGCAGCACGCACTGCACTGAATGTAAATAGCAGGA
The DNA here is from genome assembly GCA_037952925.1 of Lithobates clamitans. NCBI lineage: Eukaryota > Metazoa > Chordata > Amphibia > Anura > Ranidae > Lithobates > Lithobates clamitans. The sequence goes on along the minus strand of JBBGZY010000293.1, from coordinate 4,007,500 downwards.
ACGGATCTAGCTGAACACTGTGAGCAGGACGCACTGTACTGAATGTAAATAGCAGGAACGGATCTAGCTGAACACTGTGAGCAGGACACACTGCACTGAATGTAAATAACAGGAACGGATCTAGCTGAACACTGTGAGCAGGACACACTGTACTAAATGTAAATAGTCTAGCTGCCTGACCGTGGTACTAATAGGATCAAAAAGAACACCTGTAATTTTCTTTAGGTAGCTTTATATACTGTAACCAGACAAGCCTGCCTGTCAGTAGAAAGATAACAGGAACGGATCTAGCTGAACACTGTGAGCAGGACGCACTGCACTGAATGTAAATAGCAGGAACGGATCTAGCTGAACACTGTGAGCAGCACGCACTGCACTGAATGTAAATAGCAGGAACGGATCTAGCTGAACACTGTGAGCAGGACGCACTGCACTGAATGTAAATAGCAGGAACGGATCTAGCTGAACACTGTGAGCAGGACGCACTGCACTGAATGTAAATAACAGGAACGGATCTAGCTGAACACTGTGAGCAGGACACACTGTACTAAATGTAAATAGTCTAGCTGCCTGACCGTGGTACTAATAGGATCAAAAAGAACACCTGTAATTTTCTTCAGGTAGCTTTATATACTGTAACCAGACAAGCCTGCCTGTCAGTAGGAAGATAACAGGAACGGATCTAGCTGAACACTGTGAGCAGGACGCACTGCACTGAATGTAAATAGCAGGAACGGATCTAGCTGAACACTGTGAGCAGGACACACTGTACTAAATGTAAATAGTCTAGCTGCCTGACCGTGGTACTAATAGGATCAAAAAGAACACCTGTAATTTTCTTCAGGTAGCTTTATATACTGTAACCAGACAAGCCTGCCTGTCAGTAGGAAGATAACAGGAACGGATCTAGCTGAACACTGTGAGCAGGACGCACTGCACTGAATGTAAATAGCAGGAACGGATCTAGCTGAACACTGTGAGCAGCACGCACTGCACTGAATGTAAATAGCAGGAACGGATCTAGCTGAACACTGTGAGCAGGACGCACTGCACTGAATGTAAATAGCAGGAACGGATCTAGCTGAACACTGTGAGCAGGACGCACTGCACTGAATGTAAATAACAGGAACGGATCTAGCTGAACACTGTGAGCAGGACACACTGTACTAAATGTAAATAGTCTAGCTGCCTGACCGTGGTACTAATAGGATCAAAAAGAACACCTGTAATTTTCTTCAGGTAGCTTTATATACTGTAACCAGACAAGCCTGCCTGTCAGTAGGAAGATAACAGGAACGGATCTAGCTGAACACTGTGAGCAGGACGTACTGCACTAAATGTATATAGCAGGAACGGATCTAGCTGAACACTGTGAGCAGCACGCACTGTACTGAATGTAAATAGCAGGAACGGATCTAGCTGAACACTGTGAGCAGGACACACTGCACTGAATGTAAATAACAGGAACGGATCTAGCTGAACACTGTGAGCAGGACACACTGTACTAAATGTAAATAGTCTAGCTGCCTGACCGTGGTACTAATAGGATCAAAAAGAACACCTGTAATTTTCTTCAGGTAGCTTTATATACTGTAACCAGACAAGCCTGCCTGTCAGTAGGAAGATAACAGGAACGGATCTAGCTGAACACTGTGAGCAGGACGCACTGCACTGAATGTAAATAGCAGGAACGGATCTAGCTGAACACTGTGAGCAGCACGCACTGCACTGAATGTAAATAGCAGGAACGGATCTAGCTGAACACTGTGAGCAGGACGCACTGCACTGAATGTAAATAGCAGGAACGGATCTAGCTGAACACTGTGAGCAGGACGCACTGCACTGAATGTAAATAGCAGGAACGGATCTAGCTGAACACTGTGAGCAGCACGCACTGCACTGAATGTAAATAGCAGGAACGGATCTAGCTGAACACTGTGAGCAGCACGCACTGCACTGAATGTAAATAGCAGGAACGGATCTAGCTGAACACTGTGAGCAGGAAGCACTGTACTGAATGTAAATAGCAGGAACGGATCTAGCTGAACACTGTGAGCAGGACACACTGCACTGAATGTAAATAGTCTAGATAGAAGATAACAGGAACGGATCTAGCTAAACTGAATACAGTGTATATATATATATGCAACACCTGGGATGCATATATATACACAATACACTGTAAGTGCAGCTAACTGACTGACTGTTCTGCCTAATCTATCTAACTCAAATCAAACACTGTCTCTCTGTCTATCTCTTTCAACGCCGGAACACACACTACACAGGGCCGCCGTGCAGGCGGCCTTATATAGTGTGGGGCGTGTACTAAATCCCCTGAGCCATAATTGGCCAAAGCCTCCTTGGCTTTGGCCAATTACGGCTCTCTGTTCAGGCGGCGCTGTGATTGGCCAAGCATGCGGGTCATAGTGCATGCTTGGCCAATCATCAGCCAGCAATGCACTGCGATGCCGCAGTGAATTATGGGCCGTGACGCGCCACACGAATTTGGCGCGAACGGCCCATATCGTTCGCAATTCGACGGACGGTCGAACAGCCGATGTTCGAGTCGAACATGGGTTCGACTCGAACACGAAGCTCATCCCTACCCTCCATACTCCTCTCCTGTACACACTGCCCACTGTCATACCCTCCACACTCCTCTCCTGTAGATACTGCCCACTGTCATATCCCCCACACTCCTCTCCTGTACATACAGCCCACTGTCATAGCCCCCACACTCCTCTCCTGTACAAACCTCCCACTGTCATACCCTCCACACTCCTCTCCTGTACATAGCGCCCATTGTCATACCTCCACACTCCTCTCCTGTACATACTTCCTACTGTCATACCTTCCACACTCCTCTATTGTACATACTGCCCACTGTCATACCCTCCACACTCCTCTGCTGTACATACTGCCCACTGTCATACCTCCATACTCCTCTCCTGTACACACTGCCCACTGTCATACCCTCCACACTCCTCTCCTGTAGATACTGCCCACTGTCATATCCCCCACACTCCTCTCCTGTACATACAGCCCACTGTCATAGCCCCCACACTCCTCTCCTGTACAAACCTCCCACTGTCATACCCTCCACACTCCTCTCCTGTACATAGCGCCCATTGTCATACCTCCACACTCCTCTCCTGTACATACTTCCTACTGTCATACCTTTCACACTCCTCTCCTGTACATACCGCCCACTGTCATACCGCCACACTCCTCTCCTGTACATACTGCCCACTCTTATAGCCCCCACACTCATCTCCTGTACATACCTCCCACTGTCATACCCTCCACACTCCTCTCCTGTACATACTGTTCACTGTCATACCCTCCACACTCCTCTCCTGTATATACTTCCTACTGTCATACCTTTCACACTCCTCTTCTGTACATACTGCCCACGGTCCTACCTCCACACTCCTCTCCTGTAAATTTTGCCCACTGTCATACCCTCCACATTCCTCTTCTGTACATACCGCCCATATCCATACCCTCCACACTCCTCTCCTGTACATACCGTGCACTATCATACCTCCATACTCCTCTCCTGTATATACTGCCCACTGTCATAGCCCCACACTCCTCTCCTGTACATACAGCCCACCTTTATACACTCCACACTCCTCTCCTGCAGATTCAGATGTAAAGGAAAACTCTGTGGATTCAGATGTAAGGGGAAACTGCAGAATAAGATGTAAATTAACTGTGGATTCAGATACACACTGTCATACCCTCCACACTCCTCTCCTGTACACAGTGCCCACTGTCATACCCTCCACACTCCTCTCCTGTACATATAGCCCACTGTCATACTTTCCACACTCCTCTCCTGTACATACTGTCCTCTGATATACCCTCCACACTCCTCTCCTGTACATACTTCCTACTGTCATACCCTTCACACTCCTCTCCTGTACATACCGCCCACTGTCATAGCCCCCTCACTCCTCTCCTGTACATACAACCCACCGTCATACCCTCCACACTCCTCTTCTATACATACAGCCCACTGTCATACCCTCCACATGCCACCTCCAAAATCCTCCCCTGCAGATTCAGATGTAAATTAAAACTCTGTGGATTCAGATGTAAGGGGAAACTGCAGAATAAGATGTAAAGGGAAATGAACCCTGTGGATTTGGATGTAAAGGGGAACTCTGTTAACTCTGCTGTAAAGGGGGACTCTTGTGAGATTTAATCACAAAACTATTTGTATAGTGATAGTGTATACTACATAAAAAATTGCTGTGCGTGGCATTGAACAGAGGTAATAAATGTAATGTACTACAAAAGAAAAAAAAAATTGCTGTGCGCTGCTAGTGTTCTGATTTGGCTTGAAGAAAAGGTGGCAACCCTACTATCAAGGCAGCAGTGTGATATTGCAAACAGGGCCACTCCAACAGCATGGGCATGATATTTATTGGCTGCAGTGCATTCCACTGAGCAACATACAGCAGTGGAAACAAGTAATTTTGCCTATACTTACCCCGTCCTGGGTCATGTAAATGAACTATTGGTGGTTGTCGAATGGAAACTGGAATATGTGCCAAGTACTGGTCCATAGAAAATGTTACTGCAATAAAGATAAAACCAAGAATGGGTAATGAATATGTTACCCCGACGTTTCATATTCTTTTTTTTTTTTTTCTTCAATAATTTTGAACATTGTACGTCGTGCATCGACGTATGAGTGAACAATGCATTGAAAATAACTCCATACTGGGTAGATTACAACTTTGTCCATACACAATAAACTAGTGCATTAAGTACATAATAACCAGTATCACTAACATTGGTAATATTTGTAGTCGTGACTGGTCCACTTCACTAGTGTGACACCCTATGTGGGATCTCTAGAGCCACAGGAGCGAAGTGGACCATCTAATTTTGTTACATTCCAAAGAAAAAAGTTATTTTGGAAGGTTACCAGTTGAAAATATGCATGTAAATTTACTCTATTCTTAGTATTGCTCGGTCAAGAGGAAGGGGTTGTACTGCAGTAACTTAGACGTGAATTGCGCAGTGTCTAGTCCAGGTGGTCCATGGTTGCCAGCTGGATTGTATTTTTGTATAATGTATTGTGTCAGAAGCAGATGTATGTTCATAGTTGTAGTGTAATGATACCAAGTCGACGACTTGGGTTAGGGTTAAAGGTGTGGCCGTCTTCCAGTGTCTAGCTATGTTAAGTCTAGCTGCCAACAGGATGTGGGTGGTCACTATTCTAAAGGGGTGAGGAAGGTCTTCAATAGTAAGATTCAGGATCGCAAGTGCTGGGGAGGGGGGAGTTTTGATGTGGGTGATGTGAGAGATTAACTGGAAAATACTATCCCAGTACGTTTTAAGAAGGTGGCATGACCATAAAACATGAAGAAGATCACTTGGGGATGCGTTACATCTCCAGCATGTGTTGGGCATTTGAGGATTAATGGACGCGATTCTGGCAGGGGTCATATACCAACGCAGAGAAATTTTTTGCGCCAATTCCCAAAGGGCCGCGCATTTCGTGGCCTTATATATTGACTTGAAGGCGTGATGCCATTGATTGTCTGTGAATTCGTGGTCTAGATCAATTTCCCATTTCTTGTGTGGTTTTAGTTTGGTGAAGGTATGTTTTTGGTGGAGGGAGTTGTAGAAGTATGAGATTCCTCTGAGATTTGTGTTAGGGTTGGTGAGATAGTCCCAAGTCTTGGGGTGGATGCTGTACAGAGGAAGGGGGACCATTTTGAGGCAGTGTTGTATACGGAGGTAGGTGAAATGTTCAGATGTGGGTATTGCATATTCAGATTGCAATTGGGAGAATGGTTTGAGGGAGTTGTCCTGCAGTAGATGTTGTAGGGATCCTATACCTTTATGTGTCCATGAGGTTACTGATAGTTCAGGTGTTATATGTTTCAAGGTGGCTAGAGGGATATGTGTTTGTGGTTCATGTGGAGTGTGGCTCATTGAAGTGGACATTTTCTTCCAGGATTGCGCCGATGCTTTAATAGTTGGAGATAGGGACTTTGGGATTGGTGAGCCCAGTGGGGTACTCAGTAACCAGGTTTGCAGGTCTGATCTTGTGATTGAGGAGCATTCAATTTGCCCCCATAGCGTAGTTGGAGATGGTTGGAACCAGCAAGGTAATTGGGCCAAAATGGCTGCTAGATGGTAATCTTCAAAATCTATAGAGCTCGTGCCACCCACTTGCTTATGTTTAACCAGTTGTTTATGTGCACACCTGGGACGTTTACCGTTCCACAGGAGTTTGTTGTACATTGTGCGTAGGGATCTAAAAAATGTGGCGGGTAGTGGAATTGGTAGGGTTCTGAAATAATAAAGTATTTGGGGGAGGCATATCATTTTAAAGGCCGCAAGCTTTCCTGTCCAAGAAAGTTCGTGTTTTGCTATTTGTTGTGATGTTTGTTGTATAGTCTGGAGTAGTGGAGGGAAATTACTTGAATAGAGGCTTTTAGTGTTTCTTGGGAGTTTAATGCCCAGGTAAGAGATGTCAGTGTCGGCCCATGCAAAAGGATATTGCAGTTGTAAAAGGTTTTTTATGGTGGCGTTTATATTTATGTCTAGGATGAAGGATTTGGATGTGTTCACCTTGTAGTAGGAGATTGAACTAAACCATTGAAGCATATGTTGTACTTCAGCCAGGGAAACAGTCGGATTGGATAGGATAAGAATGATGTCGTCCGCAAATAAGCTGATCTTATGGTGCATGGTTCCAATGTGTAGGCCAGAGATGTTGGGATGAGAACGGATACTTTCTGCTAGGGGCTCCATGAGCATATTAAATATGAGGGGAGATAGAGGGCAACCTTGTCGGGTGCCATTGGTTATGGGAAATGGACAGGAAAGCATGCCCTCTGTGTAAACCTGAGCTTCAGGGTTGGAGTATAGTGCCATGATGGCTCCAAGAATCTGACCCTGGAAACCAAACTTTTGGAGGACCTTTTCAAGATAGGTCCAATGCACCCTATCGAACGCCTTCTCTGCATCCAAGGATAGGAGCAGAGAAGGCGTTCCGGTGGATTCAGCGTGGTGGATTATGTTTATCATCCTTCTGGTGGCATCAGATGATTGTCTGCCTTTTGTGAACCCCGTCTGGTCATGGTGTATAAGAGTGGGCATAATTTTGATCAATCTTGTTGCTATGGTTTTGGCGTAAATTTTAAGGTCGAGATTAAGTAGAGAGATTGGGCGGAAATTTTGAGGTACATTCAACTGTTTCCCTGGTTTCGGTAATGTTATCACCAAAGCATTCAAGTATTCTTTAGAGAAAGCAGAAGAGGAGGCAACGTGGTTATATAATTCAGTTAGGTATGGGGTCAAGTGGGGTGAAAATTGCTTGTAGTATTCCCCAGTTAGACCGTCAGGGCCTGGGGCTTTGCCGCTAGGTAATGAGGCGATAGTCGTTTTTATTTCTATTTCTGTGAAGGGGGCATTTAAGGCGTTCAGTTGGTCTGTTGTCAGTGTGGGTAGTTTGACTTTCCTGAGAAAGTGGTCAATATCGTCTGGAGTAGGTTGGGGTGTTAGAGGGTCTTTTTTTAGATTATATAAGTCTCCATAATATGCACTGAAGGCATTGGCTATGTCTTGGGGGTTGCTCAATGGGGCTTTGGTGTGAGGGTGGAAAAGTTGAGAGATTTTGGCTTTGGTGCGCCTACCTTTTAGTCTTTGTGCTAGTTTCTTCCCCGCTTTGTTAGAGGTAGAATACGATGTCGCCTTGAATTTTTTCTGGAGGAATTCGTAAGAATGAAGGAGTAGTGTTCTAAGTTCCTGTCTAAGGGACAATAGGTGATTTGTCTGGTGGTCTCGGGGGTCAGATTTGTGTTTCAATTCTAGGGCTGCTATTTGGGTTGTTAGGTCGTCTATACGTTGCGTCCTCTTTTTCTTATGGTGGGAACTTAATTTAATTAACATTCCTCTCATGTACGCTTTGTGCGCACTCCACACCACGGCAGGGACAGGCACCGAACCTTTGTTTAGTGAAAAGAAATCGGTTATTTGTTCTGCAATAGATGGCGCATATTGGTTGTGTTGAATGATGTGGTTGTTTACTCGCCAAATAAATGTATTTTTTTGTAAGTTAGAATCTTGGATCGTGATAGAGATTGGGGCATGGTCCGACCATGTCGTGGTGTGGATTGTGGAGGTAGATATATTTTGTAGAATAAACTTGTCGGTTAAGAACAGGTCTATCCTTGAATATGAGCGGTGCCTGGAGGAAAAAAAAGTGTAGTCCCGTTAGGAGCCATGATAACAGCGCCAAACGTCGTAGAGGTCTTGGGTGGAGATAAATCTTTTCAGAGGTGAGTCTCTTCTAGTTGCTGACGATGTTGAGTCGATGGATAATTCAGGGACGAGATTAAAGTCTCCACATAGTATTAGGTGCCCTGTTTGAATGTGTTTGGCTTTACGTAGGACTCTGTGGAGGAATTTCGTTTGGCATGAATTTGGGGCATAGACGTTGATTATGGTGTAGGTCACTTTGTTGACTTTGCAGGCAAGTATGATAAAACGACCTTCGGGGTCCTGGTCGATATCTAGAAGTTAGAAGTCTAGTGAGTCTCTGATTGCAATCATGACCCCTCTGGTTTTAGTTGAATGGGTGGCGTGCAACATATGGGGAAAGCGGTTGTTCTTGCATAAGGATGTATCATTGGTAAGCAGATGTGTTTCCTGGGCGCAAAGGATGTCACTGTGAAGATCTGTAGCTGATCTCCATAGTGAGTGTCTCTTGGCAGGATGATTGAGGCCGTTGGCATTTATTGACAGTATAGTGAATGGCATTTTGCGGCTGTGGGGATGTTGGGTGTTGAGTGCAACACTTACGGTTCGTTGCTGGTGGATGAGTCTGTTGGTAGATGGGGTCAACTACGTTGATCTGGAGGTGGAAGTCCGAGTGCAGATGTGTTGAGGTACCGGTATAGGGATGCTGTTGCTTCTGGCTGCTGATGAGTCTTGGATTTAGAGCGCAGTGGTGTGCCGGTGGCAATCCAAGGGTCTGAAATAGAAGTGGACTAGAGTGCTGCGGATAGAGCAATATGTCAGTAACCAATAGAGAGATGCATTAACAGATCACTGGTATAGAGTGTGGAAACTAGTGGGAAAGGAACTTGGGTTTTGATTCGCTGTTGATGGATATGATATTGCTGTATATTACAGCTAGAGCAAAGATTAGAGGGGGTGTTTGACACCGTTGAAACCTCTACGTGGGGGTAAACAGAGTCAGTATCACCGGAGGTAACAGGCTGTCAGAGCTCAGGGGGACTGTGGAATGAGTTGTCGGCCATTGTAGTGGAGATGCGAGCATCCTCAGGTGAGATGTTGAGTTTGTTGTCTACGAGGTGGTAAGGCACCGTTGGTTTGTGGGGCAGAGACAGCCATATCAGGGATTATGCTCCAGGAGTGGAGGAGCTTTAGGCCTTTGTCCAGGTCTCCTATTGCGTGTGTCTGACCATTGCGGACAACAAGGATGGTGGCTGGGTGGCGCCATTTGTATGGTACCTTATGGTTCTGCAGGTCTTTGGTTATCGGGTTCAGTTGACGTCGCAGTTGGAGGGTGTACTTGGACAGGTCAGGGAAAAGTTGTATCCCAGTATAGGGGCCAGGTAGTGGAGATTTAGCTCTGAGGCCCATAAGGAGCTTTTCTTTGGTTTTATAGAAGTGAACCCTCATCAGTACATCTCTAGGGACTGAGACTGCCAGGTGGGACGGTTTGGCGATTCTGTGTATTCTGTCAATGATGGCGTCTCGTGGGGAGGCTTCAGGTATCACTAGGTGTATCAATTCTTTCGCGTAACGCGGTAAGTCCACGGGGAGTATGGACTCTGGGACTCCCCTCAGTTTAATGTTGTTCCTGCGTGACCTGTCTTCTAAATCCGCCATTTTGGCGCGCATCCATGCCTGTTCTTCCTTAACAGTGTCATAAGAATCAATCACTTCATTTACTGTGGAAGTGCAGGCCTGTATTCCCCTCTCAGCATTAGTCATTCTGTCATCTAGCTTGTGAATGTCAGAGGTGACTCTGTGAAACATGGATGAAAGATCATTCATGAGGGAGGACTGCAGGGACAGAAGCATGTCCTTCAGAGTTGTGTCCATGACTGGCTGCCCTGATGTGGGGAAGGAGGCCATGGAGGAGTGCAGGGCCTGGTCTATGGAGAAGGGGATGGGAGCCTGGGCCTCAGTTGGCTGGCGCTGTGTGTGCAGCGGCAGTGTATCTAGCCTCATCCGAGCTTTTGCTGGGCTGCTGGGGAGAGGGTCACACTCTGGGGCTTGGTGCTTGTCAGGATTCGTACCTGTGGAGTGCTGTGTGTCCTGGATGTCATCCGGGAGGTCCGTGTACGATTCGGGCGGCGCAGCCTGGTCGGCGCCATCTTGGGAATCCCAGCCCGCCGGCTTGTAAGCGAATTCCGTCAGTTTTTGGGGCTTGTGCTCCATAAATCTTTTTCTGGATGGCTGCATCTTTGTCTCCTGAGTGCCTGGAGCGAGGATGGGTGCGGATGGAGTCGTGGTTTGGGCCGATTGCGCTGGATTGTGTCCCCTGGCTGCTGAGCTATGCAATTAAGCGTCCATCTTCTGCTCCGGTTGGCCACGCCCCCCTACGTTTCATATTCTTGATATGTACAGTATATGTTGTACCATGTACTTGTGTTAAAAAGTATCTTTTTCTCTTTGCATTGCTTCCTTTGTTTGAAATACCTGGTGATCATTCCAGTTCCCTGTTTTCCTATATTAAAATGACAATGCTAATAATGAGAGCACATCCATCCCAATGTCAGTTTTCTGGCCCGCCTGTCCTGCAACAGTCAAATTTTGTGCTGAACCCCCCCTCACCTTCACTTCACTGGGAAGATCGGTGTGCTGCTTTTTCTCTACCCCAATCTCTTTAAGCCCCTTATGCAGCTAAGAACATAGATTGTATGATCACTTAAAAAACAAGGAATATATATCTATATAGATATAGATATATATCTATATCCTCTATTGTCAAAAGTATTGCGACACCTGCCTTTTCATGCACATTAACTTTAACGGCATTCAAGTTTTAATTCATAGGGTTCAATATTGAGTTGGCCCGGCCACCTACCCTTTGCAGCTATAACAGCTTCAACTCTTCTGGGAAGGATGTCAACAAGGTTTAGGAGTGTGTCTATGGGAATGTTTGACCATTCTTCCAGAAGAGCATTTGTGAGGTCAGGTACTGACGTTGGACAAGAAGGCCTGGCTCCTAGTCTCCGCTCCAAATCATGCTAAAGGTGTTCTATCGGGTTAAGGCCAGTCAAGTTCCTCCACCCCAAACTCGCTCATTCATGTTTTCATGGACCTTGCTTTGTGCACTGGTCCAAATCATTTGGTGTGGGGGGGGATTATGGTGGGGGTTGTTTTTTCAGGGGTTGGGCTTGGCCACTTAGTTCCAAGCAAGGAAACTCTTAAGGCATCATATGGCTATGTGTGTTTTTAAGAGAAGATGTATTTACCATTTTTGTAATAAAGGGAAGTTTTTTATGAATTTAGTTTCATTGGTTTGGTTGCCGGAAAAATCCCAGAAGATAAAACACACAAAACTATGTAAATGGATGGTGGCAACCTGTTCCCAGAACAGAGTGAACAATACAAACAAACCTATGTAAATGCATTTGCTTTGTAGCTCATATGACTTTTCTTACCAATGTCCAGACTGTCAATGCTGTAAAGAGTACTTGTGTAAGTTGTATTAGCCAGAATGAGATTTAACACACGGATATCATCGGTAATAATGTCCAGATGTTTTTCTCCTCTGCCATTAATCTGAACCCCAGGAATCCCATATATATTGACTTGAATGTCAAAGGTTCCAAGAGATGCCTCAAGTGCCACCTACAAGAACAGAATTACAAAATTTAAGATTCAAAGTTTTAAAGTGAATAATATACCATATAAAATGGCATAAATGTCATAAATGCTACTGTGGGACATACTATTTTTGAATAGACTGTAGTCATTGTAGTTATATTCTATATTATTCTATATTATTTTCCTCTAACATAATGCATTCCAGTTATGCTGACTTTGGTGTAACAGTTTGGACTGTGATTACGGAGTAGATGTGTTTAGCTGCCATGGGCATAGGGTGCTGAAATCAGGAAGAAAATGTGACAGGCACAGACAGATCCGGAATATAAAGTCATGATATTCAATTTATTAAATTTTATTTCAAGTGTATTTAAAGCCAATATTAATTTAAAAGCATGGTATGATTAAAATCTCTGTCAAGTTTTTAATCCAACATGTACCATTTGGGACTAATAAATATTTAAATCTCCAATTCCTTTAAAAAATATTATTTCCAAACATTCCAGATGGCAGACAGCAAGAGGAATCACAGCACTTGGCAGGACTATTCAACAAACCCGGAAGTGTTAGAAACTTGACTCTTCCCACACACGACGGCAGTTTTATTCTTTTTAAAGCAAGGCAACCGATCAGACTTAAAGGGGTTGTAAAGGTATTTTTTTTTTTAAAATAACAAGTCAGTCCTGTTTCCTGATCGGCCAGAACGCCAGGCTACCTGGCGGTAAGTGCTGGGGGGGGTCTGTCAGAGCCATGCGCAGGGAGGGGGTTGAGGGTGCTGCCAGAGCGGCGAGCCCCGCAAGTGGGGGGGGGGTCAGTGGGCACAGTGGTTGTGGCTGCATATATTGGGCACAATTGGCTGCATATACTGAGCACAAGTGGCTGCATTTGATGGGCACAAGTGGCTGCATTTGATGGGCACAAGTGGCTGCATATGATGGGCACAATGGCTGCATATGATGGGCACAATGGCTGCATATGATGGGCACAAGTGGCTGCATTTGATGGGCACAAGTGGCTGCATTTGATGGGTAAAAGTGGCTGCATTTGATGGGCACAAGTGGCTGCATATGATGGGCACAATGGCTGCATATGATGGGCACAAGTGGCTGCATATGATGGGCACAAGTGGCTGCATTTGACGAGCACAAGTGGCTGCATATGATGGGCACAAGTGGCTGCATATGACGGGCACAAGTGGTTGCATTTGACGGGCACATTGGCTGCGTTTTATGGGCACAAGTGGCTGGATTTGATGGGCACAATGGCTGCATTTGATGGGCACAAGTGGATGCATATGATGGGCACAAGTGGCTGCATATGATGGGCACAAGTGGCTGCGTTTGATGGACCCAATGGCTGCAATTGATGGGCACAATGGCTGCAATTGATGGGCACAGTGGCTGCATTTGATGGGCACAGTGAGGCTGCAATTGATGGGGGGGTTCAGTATTTTTCAGTTTGTTTGCACCCCCCCAAAAAAATTTTGAGCACCGGCTGCCACTGGCCCAGATACTCCTCTTCTCAGGTCCCTCTTTGCTGCTCCTGACCCCTCCCTCCTATCGAGAGCCCTCACAGTCAGCAGCTTCCTATGGGGGCACCTGAGCCGAGTCACAGCTCCTTGTGTCCATTCAGACATGGAGCCCCGACCCTGCCCCGCCCCCTTCTCCCCTGATTGGCTGACTGACTATGATTGACAGCCGTGGGAGCCAATGGTGTTGCTGCTGTGTCTCAGCCAATGAAGAGTAGTGTCCCGGATGGCTTAGACATTTGTATAGATCGCTGGAGAGAGATGGGGCTCAGGTAAGTAATTAGGGGGGTGCTGGGGTGACTGCTACACACAGAAGGTTTTTTTATCTTAATGCGTAGAATGCATTAGGATAAAAAAACCTTCTGCCTTTACAACTCCTTTAAGCACAAATCTGAAGCCTAGCCTCACTAAACTATGCCCAATTCCTACATTCATTTTGGGCCAGCTCACACTATTGTAGTCCCTCATGGTGCGCTAACACGTGCATTACCGTATTCAGAATTTTCTTTAAACTAAACCTGTGTTTTGCCCGTGTACTGTAAATGTATTTTAAAAACTGCGTATACTGTACCGTGTATTTTGGCAGAAATGCATCAATTTGTAAACCTGGAACAGAAACAAAACAAAGTTTAAAACACATTAAACTTAATTCACAAACAAAAGAAAAGGATAAAGATCTTGATTTTAGCCATGTGACTGCAATTTTCAATTTACGTGTCCTTGCACTCTGCTAAAAATAACTGTCACTTTTTTAAACTAACTAACTTTATCTTGGTGTGTTAGCTTTGTGAATTGAGTCTTTAACCAGTTAATGACCGGACGCCGCAGTTGTACTGTGGCAGGTTGGCTCTCCTGCGTGAATCTCCGTCGTACGTCGGCTCGCGCAGCAGCGAGTGGGCGCGTGCCACCGCCGGCGCACTCTCGCGCCCGTTGCGCGCTGCGGGAGCATGCCAGTGGGTTGGGTGGACTCGATGTCTGCCAGAGACCCACGATTGCGGTGAGGAGAGGCAGAATGGGGATCTGCCTTTGTAAAAAATTCTGACAGATGACAGAGATCCACTGTTCCCAGTGATCGGGAGCAGTGATCTCTGTCATGTCCCAGGCAGCCCATCCCCCCTGCAGTTAGAACACACTGAGGGACCACAGTTAACCCCTTAATCGCCCCCTAGTGTTAACCCCTTCCCTGCCAGTGTCTTTTTTTACAATGACCAGTGCATTTTTATAGCACTAATCAATGTAATAATGTCACTGGTCCCCAAAAATTGTCATTTGGGGTCAGATTTGTCCGCCGCAATGTCGCAGTCCCGCTAAAAATCGCAGATCACTGCCATAACCAGCAGAAACAATATAAAAAAAAGTCCATAAATCTATCCCCTAGCTTGTAGACGCAATAACTTTTGTGCAAACCAATCAATATACGCCTATTGCAATTTTTTTTACCAAAAATATATTGAAGAATAAATATCTCGGCCTAAATTGATGAATATTTTTTTAATATATTTTTTTTGAATATGTATTATAGCAGAAAGTAAAAAAGAAAATATTTTTTTTCAAAATTGTCGCTTTTTGTTTTTTTATAGCGCAAAAAATAAAAACCGCACAGGTGATCAAATACCACCAAAAGAAAGCTCTATTTGTGGGAAAAAAGGACGTAACTTTTGTTTGGGTACAGTGTCGCATGACCACGCAATTGTCAGTTAAAGCAATGCAGTGCCGTATGGCAAAAAATGGCCTGGTCATTAAGGAGGCAAAACCTTCCGGTCCTTAAGTGGTTAAGCAGGTTGAGTTTAATACTGCCCCAGCCGGGAGGGTTAGAGTTAACATGCTTCCTGGGTCCTTCTTGGTGGGCTTTCTTGGTACAGGCCCACAGAGATCTGCAAATCACCTGAAGCTACCAGTCCTGGAGATCTACCATAATGGACTCTTTCCTCTGTAGGTATGCTGGGGCAGTGACAAAGCCTGAGTTAGGGAGACTGTGGGGGAAATTTACTAAAACTGGAGCGTGGAAAATCTGGTGCAGCTCTGCACAGAAACCAATCAGCTTCCAGGTTTTTTTATCAAAGCTTAATTGAACAAGCTGAAGTTAGAAGCTGATTGGCTACCATGCACAGCTGCAGCAGATTTTGCACTCTCCAGTTTTAGTAAATAAACCCCTCTGTGTAATTTGTACTTTATGCTGCAAATTCTCAGTAAAGTTTTTGAAACTTTGCCCTTGCTAACGATAAATCCACTGTGCACTTTGAAGTGCTGTCATAGTTGGTTGGTGGGGTTGAAAAAAGACACAAGTCCAACCTGTGTGTGTGCTTTTATGTCGATATTACATTGTATATCCCTGTATGTTGTGGTAGTTTAGATGCTTATCTAATAGTTTTTTTTTTAATTATCTATGCTCCCTGCTGAAACCACTGCTTGTGGAAGAGAATTCCACATGCTTACCGCTCTTACCATAAAGAACCCTCTACGCAGTTTAAGGTTAAACCGCTTTTCTTTTAATTTTATTGAATGGCCATGTGTCTTTTTATATTCCCTTGCGTGGAAAAGTTTTATCCCTATTGTGGGGTCACCAGTACAATATTTGTACATTGAAATCATATTCCCTCTCAAGCGTCTCTTTTCCACAGAGAACAAGTTCAGTGCTTGTAACCTTTCCTCATAACTGATATCCTCCAGTCCCTTTATTAGTTTTGTTGCCCTTTTCTGGACTCTCTCCAGTTCCAGTACATCCTTCCTGAGGATTGGTGCCCAGAACTGGACAACATACTCCAGGTGCGGCCGGACCAGAGTCTTGTAGAGTGGGAGAATTATTGTTTTATCTCTGGAGTTAATCCCCTTTTTAATGCATGCCAATATTTTGTTGGCTTTGCTTGCAGCAGCTTGGCATTGCATGCCATTTCTGAGCCTGTCATCTACTAGGACCCCCAGGTCCTTTTCCATTCTAGATTTCCCCAGAGGTTCTCCCCCTAGTGAGTAGATTACATTCATATTTTTGCCACCCAAATGCATTATTTTGTAGATCTGAGGGGGACATGCACGGAAAATAAAAAAAACAGTAGTTTTGCTTGCACATGATTAAATGATATAAATCAGCAGAGCTTCCCCTCATTTCAGATGTACAGTGTCTGCACTTCCAAGTGCACTTGTAGTGCACAGTGGATTTGCCTTTAGTAAATCAACTCCATAGTTTACAATTCTGGTCAGTTAAACACATTGGGGTATGAAGACAGCAGTACAAGAGTTAATACAGTATGAAGACACCAGTGGTTACCAAGGGTAACGAAGGTCCCTCTAGCAGCCTGCTGTAAGTGTGTACATATGGCAGGTGGCAGGTGCCTTTGTAGGAGTTGTTGCTCTGTCTCTGTGAGTGGTCCTTCTCCCATAGTACAGAAGCAGATCAGCACCTCACAGGTCCTCAGCCTGTGTACATATAAAGAAGAGGAAGAGTAAAGTGAATGTGCACATGGAGCGCGCGCTAGGCGTACAGTAGGGCCCTATTCGGTTACTGGGAGTGAGGTAGCAGAGATACACTGGACCGGTGGAAAGGGCATCGGCTTAGCATGTCCCTACTGAATTCAACAGTGACCATGGTGGTGTTTATTAACGTCAAGAGAATGAACTAGAGTTCAGTCGTCTGTTCAATTAAAGATACCCCATGTGTAAGGAAGTGACCCTATTCAAGGAGCCTAGAGTAGCCCAGAAGAACCCACTCCGGAGTAGGTCTCCTATGTGACCCACACTTGGTGCCGAACCAGGAGGGGAACATGGAGGAGGTACCACCCGCCTACACCCCCTACAAGCCTGTATGCACTAAAAGCTATAACATAGCTCCCAACTGTCCCTGATTTTGAGGGACTGTCCCTGATTTGGAGCAATGTCCCTCTGTCCCTCATTCCTCCTCATTTGTCCCTCATTTTGGTCTGATCTATATAGATGTATATAAAATGCACTTTTTATCAATAAAAAAGTGTTTTCCAGCGCTAAACCTTTCATTTGATTTCTAAATTGCTGCATTTGTAAATTCCAAAAGCCAGTATTAAGGAATAGTATTGGTAAAAAAAAGGACTTGTGGGTTTAACCAATCTTGGTTTTTTGTACAATTCTCCTTTAAGGGGGCGTGGCAAGGGGTGTGTCCTATGCCTGCATACTTTTGCAGGAGGTATGGCTATAATCAGAGTTTCCCTGGATCTAACCAATGAGAAAATTATACCCAACACTCAACCATCATTTGTATGAATTACTATTTGTCTAAAAGTAGGTGTAGGTTTCAGAAAGGTATACAAAGCTCTTTATGAATGTTTATCCTTCTCGGTCTGTCTGTGTCTTTCACTGTATTGCCTCGTACACAGGATCGGACTTTCCGACAACAAAATCGTGGATTTTTGTTTGAAGGGTCTTGGCTCCAACTTGTCTTGCATACACACGGCGATCACACAAATGTTGGCTAACAATTACGAATGTAGTGAGGTATAAGACGTACGGCGAGCTGATGTGGTAATTCCATTATGAACGCTAGTTTTACAAGACCGAGCGATTCTGGCTCGTGCTGGATTCCAAGCATGCGTGTTTGTACTTCAGACTTCTGTCTGACGGACTTGTGTACACACGATCGGAAAATCTGACAACACACATTTGTTGGCGGAAAATTTGAGAGCATGCTAGCCAACATTTGTTTGTGGAAAGTCCGTCAACAGATGTCCGATGGAGCACACACATGGTCGGATTTTCCGCCAACAAGCTCACATCTAACATTTCCCGTCAGAAAATCCGTGTACGGGGCATAAGTCTGCATTCGTCCATCATATCACATCACATTTAGTCTGTCTTTCTCAGAATTATTAAGTATATTTATTTGCATTTACCCATTACTGCGCATCCTCATGCATTTATATTGTCACTGTATGCTTAGGTGAATCTAAACAAACGTATGCCTTAAAGTGATTGTAAAGTCTCATTTAAAAAATAAAAAGATTAAAAACTCCCTCTTATCGAGTGCCCCCTCAGTCAGCAGCTTGCTATGGGGGCACTGGAACCAAGTCACAACTCCGTGTGTCCATTCATTCATGGAGCCCCAACCCGGCCCTGCCCCCTCTCTCCCCTGATTGGCTAACTGACTTTGATTGACAGCCAATGGTGCCGCTGCTGTGTCTCAGACAATCAGGAGAAGTGTCCCAGATGGCTTAGACATTCGTGGACATTGCTGGAGAGAGATGGGGCTCAGGTAAGTAAGTAGGGGATGCTGGGGTGGCTGCTACACACAAAAGGTTGCTTTAAGATGAAAAATCTTCTGCCTCTACAACTCCTTTAAGGCAGGGGTAGGCAAACTTTGAGAGGTGGAAATCTACCTGGGCAACATTGAAGACATCAAAGATCGCCAGGGTGTGGCACCCTTTTTTTTTTTTAAGAAATTAACTAGCAAGCCCCCAAAAGGTAAAAGTAAAGACAGCACGAAGAAAACTTAGAAAAATCTTATAATCTTTCTCCTAACGCAGGTGGTCAGACACTATAGCTAGCTTCTGTGTTCTTCACCTATAGCAACCCCCATTTTCATAAGGCTAGCAGGCCTACCGGTACTCAGTTGCTCCCAGGTCTTATACAAAATGCTATAGTGCTTGGCCACCACGCCAGGGCAGACCCCAACTGAGCAGAGCAAATGGCTACTAGTGGTTAGAAAACAGGCAGAGTGGTTCAATGACAGTCCAGGTACATGGCAGGCAAGGATCAGAATAGTCGGGGTCAGAGGCGTAGCTTGAAGCTTGTGGGCCCGATGCAAAAGTTGACCTGGGGACCCCCACTACCACCTGCCACCTCCACCAAGCGCCAAGATACTCCAAGTAGCTAAACAGTTATTTCAGATCTTTATTTACATGTCAAAATGTGGACAGTTTCTCCAAAATCTTTTGAATACCCTAGAGCAGGGGTAGACAACCATTGAGAGGTACAGATCTACCTGAACATAAAAGAGATCAAAGATCACCGGGGTTCAGCGCCTTTTGTAAGAAATTATCCAGCAAGGCCTAACTAAACAGTAAGGAAAAGTTTAAAAAATGCCACTGTAAAAATATAAATGTGTCAGTCAGTAGAGCAGTGTATGGTGTCAGTAGAGCCGTGGATGGTGTCAGTCAGTAGAGCAGTGTATGGTGTCAGTAGAGCAGCGGATGATGTCAGTAGAGCAGTGTATGGTGTCAGTAGAGCAGTGTATGGTGTCAGTAGAGCAGTGGATGGTGTCAGTAGAGCAGTGGATGGTGTCAGTAGAGCAGTGGAAGGTGTCAGTAGAGAAGTGGAAGGCGTCGGTAGAGCAGTGGAAGGTGTCAGTAGAGCAGTGGATGGTGTCAGTCAGTAGAGCAGTGGAAGGTGTCAGTAGAGCTGTGGATAGTGTCAGTAGAGCAGTGGAAGGTGTCAGTAGAGCAGTGGATGGTGTCAGTCAGTAGAGCAGTGGAAGGTGTCAGTAGAGCTGTGGATAGTGTCAGTAGAGCAGCGGACAGTCTCAGTAGAGCAGTGGATGGTGTCAGTAGAGCAGTGGAAGGTGTCTGTAGAGCAGTGGATGGTGTCAGTAGAGCTGTGTGCTGTATGGTGTCAGTAGAGCAGTGGATGGTGTCAGTAGAGCAGTGGATGGTGTTAGTAGAGCAGTAGAAGGTGTCAGTAGAGCAGTGGATGGTATCAGTAGAGCAGTGGATGGTATCAGTAGAGCAGTGGATGGTATCAGTAGAGCAGTGGATGGTGTCAGTAGAGCAGTGGATGGTGTCAGAGCAGTGGAAGGTGTCAGTAGAGAAGTGGAAGGCGTTGGTAGAGCAGTGGAAGGTGTCAGTAGAGCAGTGGATGGTGTCAGTAGAGCTGTGGATAGTGTCAGTAGAGCAGTGGAAGGTGTCAGTAGAGCAGTGGATGGTGTCAGTCAGTAGAGCAGTGGAAGGTGTCAGTAGAGCTGTGGATAGTGTCAGTAGAGCAGCGGACAGTCTCAGTAGAGCAGTGGATGGTGTCAGTAGAGCAGTGGATGGTGTCAGTAGAGCAGTGGAAGGTGTCTGTAGAGCAGTGGATGGTGTCAGTAGAGCTGTGTGCTGTATGGTGTCAGTAGAGCAGTGGATGGTGTCAGTAGAGCAGTGGATGGTGTTAGTAGAGCAGTAGAAGGTGTCAGTAGAGCAGTGGATGGTATCAGTAGAGCAGTGGATGGTATCATTAGAGCAGTGGATGGTATCAGTAGAGCAGTGGATGGTGTCAGTAGAGCAGTGGATGGTGTCAGAGCAGTGTATGGTGTCAGTAGAGCAGTAGAAGGTGTCAGTAGAGCAGTAGAAGGTGTCAGTAGAGCAGGGGATGGTGTCAGTAGAACAGTGGAAGGTGACAGTCAGTAGAGCAGTGGATGGTGGCAGTCAGTAGAGCAGTGGAAGGTGTCAGTAGAGCAGGGGATGGTGTCAGTAGAGCAGTGGAAGGTGACAGTCAGTAGAGCAGTGGATGGTGGCAGTCAGTAGAGCAGTGGATGGTGGCAGTCAGTAGAGCAGTGGAAGGTGTCAGTAGAGCAGGGGATGGTATCAGTAGAGCAGTGGAAGGTGACAGTCAGTAGAGCAGTGGATGGTGGCAGTTAGTTGAGCAGTGGATGGTGGCAATCAGTAGAGCAGTGGATGGTGTCAGTACAGCAGTGGAAGGTGTCAGTACAGCAGTGGAAGGTGTCAGTAGGGCAGTGGATAAAGAGAATATGATGCGCTAACCAATACCAACTAATATAATGACAAAAAACAGCCAATGGCAGTTGCCAACACTATGTGTCCCCACACTTACTAAAAATAAAAAGTGTGGCGCTATCCCTAATTCAATAAAACAAAGCGTAAAAATACATAACACAAAAAGACCTATTGGGTACTAAATCAAAACCCCAGTGCTGTAAGAGGTTCAGATGAATGTACAAATAAGCAAATAATGTAAGGAACATCAATAACAGAGATCATTAAAACTCTACTGGATATTACAACTAAAAACACCAGTGCTGCTCATAATTAAAAATGTGCAAACAAAGCGGAATAAATAAATAAAAAGGAAAAATATCATATATACAGATCAAATTCATCAATGAAGTTCAATTGAATGTGCAAATAACAAATAAATAAGACATAAAAATCAATAATACCCTGCTGGATATTGCAACCAAATGCACAAGTGCTGCAAATATTAAAAAATGTGCAAACAAAGCAAGATAATTCTACATGCAGATAAAGTTCATTAATGCGGTAGCAATATCCAAATAAGATGACCCTGCTGGGCATTGCAACCAAATGCACCAGTGCTGTAAGAAATCAAAATATGTGCAAATATGGCGAATAGGTAAACCAAATAAATTTCATAGGATAATAAAGTTCATCAATAAAGTGTCCTTTTTTGTGTTTCACATCCCACATCAATGGGTCCAAGTAAATAAATAAATAAAACAGATCCCAGTGGTGATAGATGTGCATATATGAAGAAATCCTTAAGTGATGGTGTGATCACTACGTCTGTACTAACAGCTCACCTCACATCAAGATCGTTGATTTTTTTACAGCACTGGTGCTTTTGGTTGCAATATCCAGTGCCAAAACCAATATCCAATACCCCGGCCCAGGGTCAATCTGTAGTCAAAAGGCAGGCAAAGTTGAAAGAATAGTCAATATCCGATCCAAGGTCGTCAACAAGGGGGTCCAATCTAGCAGATCAGGACAAACAGGAGGCTTGGAGCATGTGTTATACACACTATCACAAGCAGACTGCAGGCTTGGTCAGCTTAACCACTTGCCTACTGTGCACTTTTACTCCCTTTCTGCCCAGGCCAATTTTCAGCGCTGTCGCACTTTGAATGACAATTGTGCGGTCATGCAACACTGCACCCAAACAACATTTTTATCATTTTTTTTCACACAGAAAGAGATTTCTTTTGGTGGTATTCAATCGCCACTGGGTCATTTTCCTCCTTCACTGATGTGCGCTGATAAGGGTGCACTGATGGGCACTGATGAGGTGGCCCTGATGGGCATTGATGGGCACAGACTGCACTGATCTGCACTGATGAGGCGGCACTGATGGGCACTTATGAGGATGCACTAGTGAGCACTGATAAGGCTCACTGATAGGAGGCACTGATGGGCACTGATAGGTGGCACTGATGAGCACTGGTAGGGGGCACTGATGGGTGACACTGATGAGGAGGCACTAATGAGCACTGATTGGCAGCACTGATGTGCACTTATGGACAGCACTGGTGGGCACTTATTGGCAGCACTGATAGGCACAGATTGACAGCACTGGTGGGCACTGTTGGGACTGCACTGATAATCAGGACACTGATAATCAGTGACCTGATTATCAATGTGCATGTCCCTTTTAGAGAAGCCAGTTATCGGCTCTCCTCTCCTCATGCAGTCAGCATGAGGAAAGAAGTGCCAATACCGGGCTTCTATTTATTTCCATGATCAGCTGTGATTGGACACAGCTGATCATGTGGTAAAGAGCCTCTGATTGGCTCTTTACCTCAATCTGTGATAAGTAGTGTCCTCCTGACACTGATTACAAAGTGTGCTGCCCACGCCCCGCATTGGGCGACTTCATGTAAGGCCATCATATGACAGCCTCCCAGAACTAGCCGGCTGTGCTGTAGCCATCATTCAGCTATAGCAAGTAGTTAAATCAGATTTGGTCTCCACCCAGTGACTTACCGCATCAATCACCTTGCAAGTGGACAGACAGACAAGGAGAATGACATAGCGAAAACCAGGATGCTGGAATGAGGAGCAGGAGCGCTAGACGCTCCTGACATTAGCCCCCCCATTACAAAGGGCCCCCGGATCCCTTGGAGAATACTGGGCATCCAGTACAGGACCATCAGGCTGGGCAAAGATCAGCGAGGCCAGGTTGGTTAGCAGGTGACATGTCACTGGAGTCAAGATGGATAGCTGGAACACAAGCTGGATGCAGAGTGGCTTGAAGAAAAGGTTGAAGGCCCCACCTGGCTGAATGAGGCAATCTGTCCAAAGGATGGATGGAACTTTTTAGACAGGTTTGAGCAAATGTAGTTGCAGTAGAATGAAGCCAGGTTACTGAAAGTCCCAAATATGAAAAAGCAGTAGGCTCATCTGGCATGGGTTGGACCACACTGGCTGGTGTAGAGGCAGCAGAACTTGAGGACATTTAGGGACAGACAAAGGTAGGGATAATTCAAAGGGCTTGACTTTTGAGGACCTAAAGTGAGCACAGGTTTTGAAAGCTCTTACATAGGAACAGGAGTCCTTATAGAGAGCAGGCCACCAAAGCCTGCAAGAAATCCCTGGGTGCCTGGCAATCTTAGCATCATGTGCTTCTGAAAGCACTTTAAGCCCAAGGTGAAGGGGAACAAACAGGGGTTACATTAGGGAGAGCACTAGACTGAGCCTTTAAAATAGAGTCCAAAAGGTCAGTGGAATAGACCCTTATTACTTGTGCTGGAGGTAAGATATTGTGAAACTTAGAGGAAGTTACAAACAGCACTCAAAGCTGCGAGACAGCAGGAGCGTTCGGCCTTTAGGAGGAAAAGATTCAGACTGTGGCAATTGGCTAGAGAGCTAGCCTGTAGGTGGATTTAATAAAATTGTGTCTTCTGCTACAGCAGAAGATACTTGTGTCTTCTGCTACAGCAGAATCATATAAAGGCAAATGGTTACGGAAACTGGAGTCATACTTGGAAAGGTTGTCATGATTAGGATCCAAATAGGACTGTAATAAAGGGACATGACTGGCACTGGCCACAAAAGAATTACAAATAGGCAACTGGTCAGCAGTTTTAATGCAGTTCTGAAAGCAAGCTTGAGACCAGGACCTAATCTCCCCTGTAGACCAATCTATGTGCTGGTTATGAAGTTTAAGCCAAGGATAACCTAAGAAAATGGGATAGACAGGGGATGTTAGAAACTGATTGTCTCTCTGTGAAATTCCCCAATGGTCAGAGTAATAGGTTACAGTGCATAAAGTAACCAGGCCAATGGACAAGGGAGAGTTATCAACAGCTAAGACTGAAAAGTAGGGGTGCAACGGATCAAAAATCTCACGGATCGGATCGATCCACGGATCAGAGTCACGGATCGGATCGATCCTTGGATCAGCATAAAAAATAAAAAAAAAACACACAGATCTTGTTACACCCACCGGAGTTTTAGATTTAAAAGCTATTTTCAACACAAAACCGAGCTTATATGCATAAATACAGTATTTGTGCATATAAGCTCAGTTTTGTGTTGAAAATGGCTTTTAAATTTAAAACTCCGGTGGGTGTAACAAGATGTCCGCTTGCCCCCTTCTCACTCTATCATTATTGTACTGTGCAGGAGTGTGGGGTGTAGCAAGATGGCGGCGACGAAACGTCACTTCCTCTCGAGACAGCGGCCACTTCCGGGTGTACCAAGATGGCCGCCGCTCCGGAGCTAGGCCGAAGCCGGGGCCTTTCCTATGGCTGAGGCCCGAAAAGTGCTCCGCGGATCGCGGGTGTGCCGATCCGCGGAGGGTGATCCGTACGGATCACGGATCGGCAACGATCCGTTGCACTCCTACTGAAAAGGGTCTGTACACATTAGTCAAGGGAATATGTAGACGGTGTGCTAGGTTCCTATCAATGAAATTGCTACCGGCACCAGAATCTATGAAAGCTGAGAGATGATGAGAGAACATGGCAGAACTAAGTTGTGCAGAAACAAATACTTTATCTCGTGGGGGGGGGGGGGACCTGGCTCCGTCTTTGATGGAGTCTGATAAGCCTAACCTGAACTGGCTTCTTAGGGCTGGGTCATTCCACCCTGAGTCAGTTGCCAAGAGACAGAAATCAGAACAGTATTGTTCAGTGGTGCGCTTATCTTGAGGTCAGTCTCAGCTGAGTGGGCACGGAGATTATCATCATAGAGAAAACCCAGAGCCTTGAAAAATGCTTCAACTGGCCCCAGCGCTGGACTGGAACAAAAATTTGGTCCTGGACTACATCCACACTGGAAAGCTTTCATTTTACAAAAACAGTATATAAACTATACGTAATTGTGCAAAAAAATATAAGTAAAAACATTCCACTGTAAGTATAAATGGCTTTTTTTTAAATTCTTTATTTAAAGAAAAAGATGCATTGCAACATTACAGACGCCTTTAGAATGACATGTGTAAGTCATTCCATTCAATGGTAGGACTCATAAATAACTCTATCACCTCTTTTATTATTTCACTTGTTCTCCTCTGCATTTTTCTCCTCCTTCTCTCATCACTGCATGAAGTGGGAGGGCTAACGCCATGCAGGAATATTGCTACAGCCTCATTGGCTTGAATTTCAAAAACCAGCATTGCTGCACAGCCATTGGCAGACTTTCAGCAATGCAGTGGGGTTGCGCACTATGAAGTGAGGTGATGGGAGTGTGAAAATGTGAACACCATTAAAGTCTATGGGACCCAATCGTGAAAAATCAAAAGTGCACATTTTAAAGGTTAATATGCAAGTTATTGTCCTAAAAAGTGTTTGGGGACCCGGGTCCTGCCCCAGGGGACATGTATCAATGCAAAAAAAAGTTTTACAAACGTCCGTTTTTTTAGGAGCAGTGATTTAAGTAATGCTTAAAGTGAAAAAATAAAAGTGAAATATTCCTTTAAATATCGTACCGGGGGGGGGTGACTATAGTATGCCTGTAAAGTGGCGCGTGTTTCCTGTGTTTAGAACAGTCCCTGCACAAAATGACATTTCTAAAGGAATAAAAGTCATTTAAAACTGCTTGCGGCTGTAATGTAGTGTCGGGTCCCGGCAATATGGATGAAAATTATTGAGAAAAACGGCATGGGCATGGGCCATTGGGTCTTGTATGGATATAAAGGGGAACCCCGCACCCAAATTAAAAAAAGAACAGCAGTATACAGGCAGTCCAAACAAGACAGGGACTGTAGGTTTGTTCCTAAGTTGAATCTGTTTGTAATTTGGAACAGGTACATTTTGTAAGTGTAGCTCCAGCCAAAAAATCAATTTTTAAGCTTTTTGGGTAACATAGGGAAGGGTTATCACTCCTGTAACATTTGTTTTGCTGTCTGTGCCCCTGTACAGAAGATTTCACTTCACTTTCTGTCCCAAACACAATTGGATTTTGAAAATTTGGGGTTATTAGGGAAACAAGGATTGGTAATAAAGCATCAGTGGAGACACCTTTTTCCCATATTAACTCTTACGAGAGAGTTTCCCTTCCTAGGGGTAGATTTCCTCTCACTTCCTGTTGTCTCCCTCTGGTCGTAAGTAGAAGTCGTTTGTAAATCGGAGGTTTGAAAGTAGGAGACCGCCTGTATATACTATACGGCCTGCCCTATATACTCTGCAGAAAATTGGGCCTTAGGTGTTGGTAGTACCAGAACACTGTAAGCCCTCACAGTTACTCTTGATGGGCATTGGAACGGGCCCTGCTGTGAAATATTATATCAAGAATTGTAATTACATGCCCCTGTTGAGCAGGGCAGAAAAATTGGGCCTTTGGTGGTGGTGTGGTGGTGGTGCCACAAAACTGTAAGCCCTCACAGTTACTCTTGGTGGGCGCTGGAATGGGCCCTGCTGTGAAATATTATATCAAGAATTGTAATTACATGCCCCTGTTGAATAGGGCAGAAAAATTGGCCATTTGGTGGTGGTGTGGTGGTGGTGCCACAACAGTGTAAGCCCTCACAGTTACTCTTGGTGGGCGCTGGAACGGGCCCTGCTGGATGCAGGACAGGCCAGTAGCTCAATTGCATATTGTGCAAGCTCTGGCCAGTGATCCATCCTCAAGACCCAGTAACCCAGTGGATTTTCGGTTGGAAAGGTCTCCAAGTCTGATCTTGCCCCTAGGTATTCCTGCACCATGTAAATCAGATGCTGGCGATGGTTGCTGGAACCAATCATACCTTGGGGCTGCGGACTAAAGAATTGCATGAACGCATCGGTCAGACGGCCACATTCTCCACTGCTCCTTCTTTGACTGACTGAAGCCTCAGCAACACGTTGTCCAGGAGGACCAGGAAATTGTAACCTCCCAGTCTCTGGAAACACATTGCACAAACCTTTCTGCAAGGCCTCCCGAAGGTGTTTCATCCTCTGCTGCCTCTGCGAAGGCTGGACAAATTCCACAACCTTACCCTTGTAACCTGCATCAAGAAGGGTTGCCAGCCAGTAATGATCCCTCTCCTTGATACCACGAATGCGAGGGTCTTTTCGCAGGCTTTGCAGGATCAGGGAGGCCATGCAGCGAAGGTTTGCTGAGGCTTTCAAGTCCTCTGGGTCACTAAGGATGACATGATCCACAGCCACCTCCTCCCAGCCACGTACAAGTCCATGGGTTTCTGGGGACTAAAAACGATCCCTTGAAGACTGCTGCTGATGCCAAGCTCCACCTCCATGCTGACACAATCCTTATCCTCCTCCTCCTCTTCCTGTGTGATCGGCGGGCCCGCAAGAATACTGTCTGGATAAAGGGGGCCTTGAGAGGTAAGGAAGTCCTCCTCTTCCTCCCTCTGTTCTGTCTCAAGTGCCCTGTCAATTATTCCACAAAGCGTGTACTCCAACAGGAAGACAAAAGGGACAGTATCACTTATGCATGCACTGTCACTGCTCTCCATCCTCGTGGCCTCCTCAAATGGTGACAGGACAGTGCATGCATACTTAATCAGTAGCCACTGGCGTGGCAAAAAAATCCAAGCTTCCCTGACCCTGTCCTGGTGCCATACTCACACAGGTACTCATTGATGGCCCTCTGCTGCGTGTGCAGCCGCTGCAGCATTGTCAATGTTGAGTTCCACCTGGTGGGCATGTCACAAATGAGGCAGTTCTTGGGCTGGTTGCATTCTTTTTGAAGAGTGAATGGTAAAATTTTCCTTCGCGCTGGTAGATGTAAAAATACTGATAACTAAGTAGTGTAGGTTAATAAATAAATATTGCAGCAAAATAAAAGTGCTCACACAACCACTTAATAAAATAATAATTAAAAGAGATTTCGCGCAATATTTTACAAAAGTGATGTAGAATGTAATAAGGTGGGGACAAAAGTAATTTAAATAATGGTATCTGTGATAATGGTGGTTGGGATCTACGATCTCTATGTTAGAACCTAAGTCTATTACCACTGATTAACAGTAAAGTGATGGTGCTGTGTTTAAAGTGAAAACGTGCAAGTGTTTGAAATATCAAAAACAACCATAAAGTGACAACAAGCTAAGATACCATAAATAAATTGACATAAATAAATAATAGTGAATAAAAATCCTAAATTAAAAATATTTCTATACTGTGAATAATTGATAAAGTGCAACCCCTCAAAAGGACGAATACATTATACACAGACAAATATCAACAGTGAACTAAAAATGGTGCAATCACAATACAAATAAATGTGCCTTTAAAAATGTGATGACAGCATTGTAGGATTGAAAAAGAAAAGTTCATAAATTCATAGATAGGTGGCGCTATTGCATAGGTAAAGGAATCCTTCCATTAAGATCTGTGTATGTCTTATGTGTTGAATAGGTTTTTCCTATAGTGGTGCCTCCTAGTTCAGTCTCCCAGAACTCTCACCTTAAAATGGTGGAAATCAAGCTGTGGTAATATACTTTTTGAAGTGTGGAAGTACTGTCTGAAAACTTCTCCTTCTTGATGCTTAACTCCCCATGTTATCTCCTTATTTCCTCCGCTCTGGTGCAGCTCAAACCCAGGGGGAGAAGAGGGGGGAGGGGGGGGGGGACAAAAAGAGGGGAGGGGGAGAGAGAAGACAGGCTCCACTAGTGTATTATTGTTTATAAGCAAAGGGGGTATTTATTTAGTTTATGCTCTTACATTTATTAGCATACAAATAGGCAGAGTAAAACGAATGAGAAGTCTGGCGTTCTCAGCGCCCTCTCACTTGTGTTGACAGCTGTGTGCCGCTCCAGCCAATCCCTACGCGTTACGACACGTCACGTGTCTTCATCTGGGGAACCGGATTGGCTGTTGTATGTATCCTTATATGTAGTGAAATCCGGAAGTGCTGAAACCGCCATTTTGCTTATGGGTGTGCTGTTAGACTCGGCCATCTGTATATTGGAACCGGAAGTTCTAGAACGGCCATTTTACTTATGGTTGTGTTTGTTATAGTCGGCGGTCATTTTTCTTTAGATTTGGGAAGTTAATTCGCCGCCATTTTGTTGTAGATGAATATAACACTACTCTATGTGTTAAACTCCTATATAATATAATGTCACTAAGTGCACCAAATAAGGTCATTTGCTATATTGTGGCTCCTATGGTGTAATTTCTTTTATTACACATACTGGCCGTAAATAAGAATGAATATCTAATTGTATCTCCACCAAAGTAATGGTCGCCCACATAGGAGTTTAACACATAGAGTAGTGTTATATTCATCTACAACAAAATGGCGGCGAATTAACTTCCCAAATCTAAAGAAAAATGACCGCCGACTATAACAAACACAACCATAAGTAAAATGGCCGTTCTAGAACTTCCGGTTCCAATATACAGACGGCCGAGTCTAACAGCACACCCATAAGCAAAATGGCGGTTTCAGCACTTCCGGATTTCACTACATATAAGGATACATACAACAGCCAATCCGGTTCCCCAGATGAAGACACGTGACGTGTCGTAACGCGTAGGGATTGGCTGGAGCAGCACACAGCTGTCAACACAAGTGAGAGGGCGCTGAGAACGCCAGACTTCTCATTCGTTTTATTCTGCCTATTTGTATGCTAATAAATGTAAGAGCATAAACTAAATAAATACCCCCTTTGCTTATAAACAATAATACACTAGTGGAGCCTGTCTTCTCTCTCCCCCTCCCCTCTTTTTGTCTCCCCCCCTCCCCCCTCTTCTCCCCCTGGGTTTGAGCTGCACCAGAGCGGAGGAAATAAGGAGATAACATGGGGAGTTAAGCATCAAGAAGGAGAAATTTTCAGACAGTACTTCCACACTTCAAAAAGTATATTACCACAGCTTGATTTCCACCATTTTAAGGTGAGAGTTCTGGGAGACTGAACTAGGAGGCACCACTATAGGAACAACCTATTCAACACATAAGACATACACAGATCTTAATGGAAGGATTCCTTTACCTATGCAATAGCGCCACCTATCTATGAATTTATGAACTTTTCTTTTTCAATCCTACAATGCTGTCATCACATTTTTAAAGGCACATTTATTTGTATTGTGATTGCACCATTTTTAGTTCACTGTTGATATTTGTCTGTGTATAATGTATTCGTCCTTTTGAGGGGTTGCACTTTATCAATTATTCACAGTATAGAAATATTTTTAATTTAGGATTTTTATTCATTATTATTTATTTATGTCAATTTATTTATGGTATCTTAGCTTGTTGTCACTTTATGGTTGTTTTTGATATTTCAGACACTTGCACGTATTCACTTTAAACACAGCACCATCACTTTACTGTTAATCAGTGGTAATAGACTTAGGTTCTAACATAGAGATCGTAGATCCCAACCACCATTATCACAGATACCATTATTTAAATTACTTTTGTCCCCACCTTATTACATTCTACATCACTTTTGTAAATATTGCGCGAAATCTCTTTTAATTATTATTCTTTTTGAAGGTCAGCCAACCAAGAACTGGCATTATATGACCAGCAGAAATGCCCACAGAATTTCCTGGCCTGCCTCAGGAGATCCTGTAAGCCAGGGTACCTGCACAAGAACCACTGCACCACCAAATTAAGGACGTGAGCCAAACAAGGAACATGGGAGGAGGTTGGTGCCATTGTCGCAAACCACCATTCCAGGCTGAAGCTGGCGTGGTGTCAACCACCTCTGAGTCTGCCCCTGCAGAGCTGACAGAATCTCTGCCATAGTGTGGCTCCTGTCCCCTAAGCAGACCAACTCAAGCACCGCATGGCATCTTCTTGCCTGAGTGCTTGCGTAGCCCCTAGAACACTGCTGGTTCCGAGGAGAAATCTGCAGAGGAAGAGGCCATAGAGGAAGAAGAAGAGGAGGGGGTGGAGGAGAGAGGTGTGGCATATTTACCACTACTAGCATTTTGGAGACATGGTGGTGAAACAAGCTCCAACAATACTGCACCCTGCCCTGCATCCTTTCTAGCTGCCAGCAGAGTTACCCAGTGTGCCACGAAAGAAAGGTAATGCCCTTGTCCATGCCTGCTGGACCATGAGTCAGCGGTAATATGCACCTTACCGCTGACTGCCCTGTCCGAGACCAAGACATTGCCTTCCACATGCCGGTAGAGAACCGGAACGGCCTTCCATGAAAAGAAATGGTGTTTGGGAACCTGCCACTGAGGTACCGCACATTCCACAAATTCACGAATGGGGGCAGAGTCTACCAGCTGAAAAGGCAGCAGTTGGAGTGCTAGCAATTTAGCCAAGCTAGCATTCAGCCACTGAGCATGTGGATGGCTGGGACCAAATTTCTTTCAACGGTTTAGCAACTGGGGTAGGGAAATTTGCCTGGTACCATTGGATGTTGGTGTAGCGATAGCAGATTGCCCGTAAGTACTTGGCACACCTAATTCTACACCTTTATTCCTCTCAGTGCAGGTTTCTGAGAGGACTGAAGATATAGTGGGGTTGGAGATCCCAGCTTATGAGGAGCAAGGAGAGGTCCGCCTTGTTCTTTCATGTGGGTCTTTTAAGTACTGTTGCCAACGGACTGCATGGGAGGTCGACATATGTCTGGTCAAGCATGTGGTGCCCAAGCGGCTGCTGTTTTGGCCACGCTTGATACGCTTCAGACATATGTTGCAAACAGCAATGGTGCAATCTGCTGCACATGTATCAAAAAAGGCCCACACCAAAGAACTTTTCAAAATATGCAGGGAGTCAGCAGCGCCCTGCACATGCGGAGCTCTGCGGTTTGATGCAGTCGGGTAGCTGCCCTTAAGCTGGCCCCTGGAGGGCATCCTGCCTCGTTGGAGTTGTGCCTCTTCCTCCTCTCTTCTATCAAGCACCCACATAGAGTCAGTGACCTCATCATCCCTTCCCTCCTCATCACTGGAGCAAACCTGGCAGTATGCTGCAGCTGAGGGAACATGACTGGCAGTTACTTGTCCTTCTTGTGCACCTCCTTTCTCTGGGCTCACGTTACTGCCTTCCTCAACCTGGGTACCATCATCGGAGCCTTCAAAACGCTGCACATCCTCCTGCAGCATGTACCCAACACTATGGTCGAACAGTTCGGGGGACTCCTCCGTGCATGATGGTGGAACTAGGGAAGGAGTGACTGATGACATTGAGCCGATGGAATAGGCCGCGTTAGTAGCTGCATTGGCAGGCAAACTACTCTGAGCCTGGGTGACAGAGGATGAGGAGGATGAGGACGGCTTAGTTATCCACTCTACCAACTCTTCTGCATGTTGTGGATTAACACGGCCAGCTGCCAAAAAAAAGGACAAGCATGCCCCACGGCAACGTGCTGAGGATGCACCGTGTCCACGACCAGCACTGTTGGCTGTAGACACTGCAGTCAGATATAGGCTTGGCTAGACTAGAATGCAGTGGAATGCAGTGGATATATATGTAGGAGACTGTATATATATTTTATGCACTGCAGCTCACTGAATCACCTGCCTGCCTGAAAGTTCATTTGAAAACGTACACCAGGAATGGCCTGCGGTCAGATATAGGCTTGGCTAGACTGGAATGCAGTGGATATATATATATATATATGTATGAGACTCTATATATATTTTGTGCACTGCAGTTCACTGAATCACCTGCCTGCCTGACAGTATATTAGAAAAAGTACACCAGGAACAGCCTGCAGTCAGATCTGAGGATGCACCATGTCCACAACCAGCACTGTTGGCTGTAGACACTGCAGTCAGATATAGGCTTGGCTAGACTAGAATGCAGTGGATATATATGTAGGAGACTGTATATATATTTAGTGCACTGCAGATCACTGAATCGCCTGCCTGCCTGCCTGCCTGCCTGAAAGTGTATTTGAAAACATACACAGGAATGGCCTGCAGTCAGATATAGGCTTGGCTAGACTGGAATGCAGTGGATATATATATGTAGGAGACTGTATATATATTTAATGCACTGCAGATCACTGAATCACCTGCCTGCCTGCCTCAAAGTGTATTTGAAAACGTACACCAGGAATGGCCTGCAGTCAGATATAGGCTTGGCTAGACTAGAATGCAGTGGA
Source organism: Lithobates clamitans (assembly GCA_037952925.1). Lineage (NCBI taxonomy): Eukaryota > Metazoa > Chordata > Amphibia > Anura > Ranidae > Lithobates > Lithobates clamitans. Next base: position 3,973,986 of record JBBGZY010000293.1, on the reverse strand, counting down.
TATATATGTAGCAGACTGTATATATATTTTATGCACTGCAGATCACTAAATCACCTGCCTGCCTGAAAGTGTATTTGAAAATGTACACCAGGAATGGCCTGCAGTCAGATATAAGCTTGGCTAGACTGGAATGCAGTGGATATATATGTAGGAGACTGTATATATATATATTTTATGCACTGCAGATCACTGAATCACCTGCCTGCCTGCCTGAATGTGTATTTGAAAATGTACACCAGGAATGGCCTGCAGTCAGATATAGGCTTGGCTAGACTGGAATGCAGTGGATATATATGTAGGGGACTGTATATATATATATATATATATATTTTATGCACTGCAGATCACTGAATCACCTGCCTGCCTGCCTGCAAGTGTATTTAAAAAGTACACCAGGAATGGCCTGCAGTCAGATATAGGCTTGACTAGACTAGAATGCAGTGGATATATATGTAGGAGACTATATATATATATATATATTTTATGTACTGCAGATCACTGAATCACCTACCTGCCTAAAAGTGTATTTGAAAACATACACCAAGAATGGCCTGCAGTCAGATATAGGCTTGGCTAGACTAGAATGCAGGGGATATATACATGTAGGAGATTGTATATATATTTTATGCACTGCAGCTCACTGAATCACCTGCCTGCCTGAAAGTTCATTTGAAAATGTACACCAGGAATGGCCTGCAGTCAGATATAGGCTTGGCTAGACTGGAATGCATTGGATATATATATATGTAGGAGACTCTATATATATTTTGTGCACTGCAGTTCACTGAATCACCTGCACCTGTCTGACAGTATATTAGAAAAAGTACACCAGGAACAGCCTGCAGTCAGATCTAGCTACACTGAATATATTGGATATATATATATATATATATATATATATATATATATATATATACACACAAGACTGACTGCATATAACGGACTGCATATAACGGACTGCAGTCAGATCTAGCTAAACTGGATACAGTGGATATATATATATATATATATATATATATATATATATATATATATATATATATACAAGACTGACCGTATATATATATTAAATACACTGCAGCTAACTGAATCTCCTGCCTGCTCAATCTAAATGAAATGACACTCTCTCTCGGTCAACGCCAGCAACACACTACACAGGGCCGACGTGCAGGCGGCCTTATATAGTGTGGGGCATGGACTTAACCCCCTGAGCCATAATTGGCCAAAGGCACCTTGCTTTTGTCCAATTATGGATCTCTTTGCTGACGGCACTGTGATTGGCCAAAGCATGCGGGTCATAGTGCATGCTTGGCCAATCATCAGACAGCAATGCACTGCGATGTCGCAGTGCATTATGGGGCATGACGCGCCGATCGAATTTGGCGCGAATGCCTCATAATTTTCGTATTTCGATGAACGCTTGAACAGCCAATGTTCGAGTCGAACTCATGTTCGACCCGAACATAAAGCTCATCCCTAATAGCTAGTGCTATTAGCAATATGTTTAAGTTAAACAAAAGTCAAAAACCATATTTTTCCATTTACATGAAGTTCAGGTTACTATTACTCAGACAGCACAGAGTTCCCCCTTACAGTGAAAGGGAACTCTTATGTAAAGGGGAACGCTGCAGGTCATGGTGTAAGTGGGGACTCTGATGTAAGGGGGGTTATGGTGACCAGAGACCACCTTGTATCAGAGTCCACTGCATTCCCTTTACATCAGAGTTCCCACTTACATCAAGGTCTGCAGCATTGCCCTTGCACTGTAACGGGGAATCCTGCAGACTCTGATATAAAGGGGAACACCAGGGACTCTGATGTGGGGGGCACTCTGGTGACCAGAGACCACCTTCCGTAGAGTGAATATACCAAAGTAAGGGGGGTTACTAATATAGGGGGGAACCTTTAAATCAGTGCCCCTTACATTATTCTATTTACTCTCCCCTCACATCAGTGGCCCCCCTCAGACTGGCCTGGTGGTGCTGTCACTGTGCTCCTCTCAGGTGCACCGTGCAGGGCTCAGTCAGACGGCTCCAGTGGCTCTGGTTCAATCCTATAGTCTCCTCTCCACAGTTCACACACATCTGACTCCTCTCGTGACCCCCATCCTGGCTCCTTTCCACCCTCCCCCTCAGAGAGTGCGGACATGATACAAGAGATGGTCAGAGACTGCAGACATGATACAGGAGATGGTCAAAGACTGCAGCCAGGATACAGGAGATGGTCAGAGGCTGCAGACATGATACAGGAAATGGTCAAAGACTGCAGACAGGATACAGGAGATGGTCAGAGGCTGCAGATATGATACAGGAGATGGTCAAAGACTGCAGATATAATACAGGAGATGGTCAGAGGCTGCGGACATGGTAGCGTCCTCCTCACCCCCTCACAGTAGTTTCCTCCTCTGTCCCCCTTCATATAACCATACCCCTCCACATTAATGTCCTCCTCCTGTGCCCCTTTCACCTCTCCAATCCATAGGGCAGCACATCAGTGTCCTCCTCCTGTGCCCCTTTCACCTCTTCAGTCCACAGGGCAGCACAGAAGTGTTTTTATCACTCCCTCACAGTGTGTCACTGTCCCCACTGTCCTCGGCTCCTCCTCTGCTGTAGCGAGTCGACCACCGAGAACGAGTGCGTTCTGGGCACCGTCGAGAACGAGTGCTCTCCATTTGAAATTGGCACCTTGCTGCACATGCACTGCCTGGCGGAGTGTGTACGATTCTTCCTGAGCCCCGCAGGCTTCGGAGCGGTGCATTCGCAGTTGCATGGTCCGCCCACAGCCATCTTTTTTACAGGCGCCTCTGCCCGTAAGGGACATTTATGGGCAGCCCAAAAATAGGCTGAAGTTTACGGACTGCCGGGAAATTAAATTAACGGGCGGCTGGCAACACTGGCTGTCACTGAAACTGAGCCATCGGCCCACCGGGAAACTCCCGGTAGTCCCGATGGCCAGTACATGCCTGACTGACCCTCAGGCTGGGTCTTCTGCAGGGAGACTAAATGCCCAACACTTGGGGCCCCCCTGAAACCATGTAATAACCAGGTTAATCCCCTGTGCTTCAGAACCAGAAGAGTGTGGCTTAAGCTCAAAGCATAGCAAATAACTATTTTTAAAGTTGGAAAACATATGGGGAGTCACCAGAAAACCAATCAGGCAGGTTGACCTTGGGCTTTGGTTCCTGTTTTACTGCTGGAGGCGCGTTCACATGCAAAGACAGTTCCTGGACCTGGTGTGTCAGTTTGAAAAGCTCTTCAGCAAATAAATGAGCCTGTGTAGAGTCCATCTTCACAGAAAAAAGATTATTGTTAAAGGTTTGTGATAAAGTCACACTTACCCTTAATGCAGGTGGTCAGACACTATTGTGTCCTGAGAGATGTTGGGCTTACCTGGTAATAGGATTGTGTTAAGTGGTATAACTTGGACTCCATGAATGGGATACCTTAATGGTGAGTTGGAAGGTGCCAAAATGATTTTAGTGGTCTGCTCCCTGACAAAGACATAAGCATATAAGTATAAAGTTATACGTTGATATATTCTGTTTAGTTTTTTATATGGTTTATAAATCACAAAAAATGCTGACCCTAGCATTTTATACATAGTGCTGCATATAACGTAATAAAGATGTAACATAGAAAATAATGGAATTATTAAGTATTATTAAGTAGACAATGGAAAATCACTTGTTAATGTTATCAGCGGCCTTTAAAGTTACCAAGTTTGGTTTTGTCATACTTGCTACTGTCCAGCAGCATTAGAAGCTCCAAAGCAATAACAGTGACTTGGGTAAAGGCAGACATTTAGGTACATATCCAGGTTAAGGTAAAGGAGCATCTGTAACTTTTAGGAGTCATCTAGGCTGGGTTCACACTATTGCGAATTGGGTGCGGTTTTCGCCGCATCCAATTTGGATGACAGGAGACTGTGACCGGCTCTTCTGACCGGCTGTGGAGCAAATTGCACAGGGGTCCTGTGTGTCTGTTTCAGGTCCAAATTCAGCCAAAAATCCATACTGAAATTGGACATGAAATGTTGAACAGGGACGCACCAGACCCCCTGATGTGAGCCGCTCTGTGCTTCAGTGTAAACCCAGCCTAAAAGGAAATTGAACCCATTAGATTTTTAGAGAATAGGGAAGGGTTAGACCATCTGTCAAAATTATTTTGTTGTCTGCTTTCCCACTTGGCCAAGATCCTCTTGTAGGCAGCTGCAGCCTATTTTCTCCACTGCAGGTGACATTCATCCGCAGTGGCAATACAGATGGGGGAGGAAGTTGAGAGGAATGCCATGGTTTCCTTATGACTTTGGCAGCCATCTTGGGTCAGGCAGAGAATATTTAGGACAATTGCTCCTGGGTTTGACACGCATTTTGCAAGTGGCTAGTGTAGGGACAGGTCTCCCGTCTGTCAGGGATAGAGCATAGCATCAGGGAAATGTTCCGGAGGAGTAGGGAAAGTGCAGGGACACGGCATCCTTCTTTGAAGCCTCCCCATTTGGGTACAGACAACCAGACTGTATTCTGCTCCTCGAGACAGATGCTGTCGGCACCTTTGAATCACTAGTCTGCTGTTACATTGTCGTTACAGCTTGTGATTTCTCCCAGTTGAGTTCCCCTTCCACCAGGTCTGCTTTTTATTGTTAATCATAATAATACAGCGCTTGCAGTAATAATATATAAATCATTCTTGTGACAAAAATTCCATTGCAAAATACAGTCTCTTATAAAGTGTTCAGTGCTCCACAAATGTTTAAAAAGTGCTTCATGTAAACATACTGTGCCATGTGCCACACTCCTCTCTCGTATCTCCACTCACCAGAAAAAATGTACCCTCCGCTTTGCAGTCTGGGGGTCAAACATGCTTGTTTCTGGTGTTGGGAAGGTGAAACCCCTTGGTAAGATCTCAGAATAAAGGTCTTAGGGGTATCTAAGATATCCACCAGGCTCGACAAAACAAAATAAAGCTCATAGTGAAGTACTCTAAAATTTGTGCAATCATAATCAGCACTTACAGGATTGCAGAAAAAAACAAAAACATAGGACAGAAAATTAGGCTCTTCTGGTTTCCCTGCGGCTCAGTGTGCCTTCTACAGGGGGAGGGGCAGAAGTAGCGTCTCTGGTTAGGAAACCGGAAATGCGTCAACGCGTTTCGCCCCTCCTCCAGGGCATCATAAAGGACTTTGTATTGTTGACTGTTATGATATATTCTTATTACTAGTTTTTCCAAATGCTGCGCTCACAAATGTGCTAACCAGTATCACATCAATGCATTAAACACTGTATGTTAGTGAATAAAATAATGTGAACTATACAAATAATGAATAAATTCACATTGAAGTCCCCTAAAGACATGACCTTACACGATGCGCATTGGGATGGAGCTACATGCTTACATCATGCCGCCGCTTCTGCATCCGGAATCAGCGGCCATCTTTGTAAGTGCAGTTTATTACATGCTGCGATAGCCCCCGGAGCTATTTAACCACTTCAGCTCTGGAAGGATTTGCCCCTTAATGACCAGGCCATTTTTTCTGCTACTGCACTGCGTCTCTTTAATGGACAATTGCGCAGTCGTGCGACGTTGTACCCAAACAAAAATTATGTATTTTTTCCCACAAATAGAGCTTTCATTTGGTGGTATTTGTGCACCTACATTTATTCTCATACGCGTTTCGTCATTGAGAATGTCATATGTGATGAAACACGTATGAGGAGGTAACGTGCAGACGTCACCACACCATCTCATTGAGAAGGACGGGAGTTTCAATTGTAGCTGGCCGGTTTCCTTTTCCTATGTGTTTTTAAAGACATTATAAATGTAAGTGTGATTTTTTATTGATCTAAATAAATCGGGATAGAGACAATATTACGCTATGGTCCACTTTATCTCTTTTTGCGCTGATTGTTGATGTACTGTTCATGGAGCCATGGAGCATACGGTACCTGCCTGAGAACCCTATTTCTCATATCATCTTTGGGATCCCCTGTTGAGCAAGGACCTGGGCTGGGTTAAAGCCATATGTCTATTTCTGCATGCTATCTGGTAAGCGGGCTCTCTGTAAGGTGGCGGTGCACTTGTTTATGTCAAAAATCACTGGGGTGTTCCGTATACAATGCAGGATCATGGTCTATATTATTTTTTCTTTTTTGGGCTGATTGGTAAATCATCTCCTACGAAGCTACAGATCTCATGGTATCTATTTTGAGTATCAGCCTGTATGCAGAATCCTAATAAATCATGGAAAGCAAAGGCCTGGGCTGGGTTAAAGCCATCTGCCCAAATTTGCTTGCTATCTGGTAAGTGTGTTTTCTATGAGGTGGTGGTGGTACACTTATTTGTGATTATACTATATACTATGTTTGCAGTCTCCGACTATCTCCTGTATTATGTCTGCAGTCTCTGACCATCTCCTTTAGTATGTCTGCAGTCTCCAACCATCTCCTGTACTATGTCTGCAGTCTCCGACCATCTCCTGTACTATGTCTGCAGTCTCCGATCATCTCCTGTACTGTGTCTGCAGTCTTCGACCATCTCCTGTACTATGTCTGCAGTCTCTGACCATCTCCTGTAGTATGATGTCCTCTCCCCCTATAGTTAGAATCACTCCCTAGGTAACACACTTAACCCCTTGATCGCCCCTAGTGTTAACCCCTTCTCTACCAGTGACATTTATACAGTAATCAGTGCATTTTTATAGCACTGATCTCTGTATAAATGTGAATGGTCCCAAAATGGTGTCAAGTGTCCGATATGTCCGCTGCAATGTCACAGTCACGACCTTTCCTGACAAAACACTGACCTTTCCTGACAAAATCACACATACCAATATTTGGAGACTAGATCCTATGATACTGACAGACAAAACCGAAAGTCTCAACTCTTACCAAATGTCTAAACGATTACTTTCGAGAAAATGACACACCAGAGACCTCCAGTCTAACCCAATGGGAAGCACATAAGTGTGTGATAAGAGGCAGACTTATCTCAATGGCGGCGACAATTAAAAAAGAAAATCAACGATATCTTGCAGGCCTGTTTCATAAACTCAAGACATTAGAGGCCCACCACAAACAGACCTTGGCCCAACAATCCTACCAGGACCTCACAGACACTCGCAAACTAATCCAGGAAGAACTGAATCGCAACACCAGGAAAAAATGTATGCTTTCTCACAAGCTTTTTTACGAATCAGGAAACAAAAGTGGGTATTTGCTTGCCCAAGCATTGCATTCGAAGAAAGTTAACACAACGATACATAAAATATGCTCCCCAACAGGTCAAACACACACAAGCAATACAGCTATAGCTCAGGAATTTGAGAAATTATACACAATACTATACAATATAGATAAGGCTAATACACTCACACCCTCTGATGAACTAAAATTGAAAAGTTCCTAGAACAGCACTGCCCCAAAAGGATTTCTCCAGAATCCTCCAACATACTAAAATGCCCGATTACTCAACAGGAACTTAAAGACGCAATTAAAATCCTGAAGGCCGGCAAAAGTCCAGGCCCTGACGATCTATCCGCTGTCTACTTCAAAACATTCTTTGATATGCTTAGCACTCCCTTCTTAAAAGCTTTTAACTCCCTATCAGCATACAGACCACTCACTCCAGGAATGCTACAAGCACACCATACAGTCATACCCAAGGACAACAAAGATCCAACGCAACCAGCAAACTTTAGACCTATCTCATTACTGAATGTGGATATTAAGATCCTCTCCAAAATTTTAGCCAATAGACTTCTTCCACTACTCCCCTTAATCATCTCCCGAGACCAAGTAGGTTTTGTCCCTGGAAAGGAGGCCAGGGACAACACTATAAAAGCGACCAACCTGCAACACCTCATGACATCCTCAAAACAAGCAGGTTTTTTCCTCGCTTTAGATACAGAGAAGGCATTCGACAGGGTGTCATGGGACTACATGGCCGCTGTCCTAAAGGCCCTGAGAATAGGCCTGCACATGTTCAATCTTATATTTTCCTTATATGCCCAACCTTCAGCCAGAACTAGAGTAAATAATACCCTGTCGAATGCCTTCCCCATCTGCAACGGAATGAGGCAGGGGTGTCCTCTTCCCCCCATTCTATTTGTCCTCACACTTGAACCTCTCCTGTGTTCCATACGTCAAAACTCAAACATAAGAGCGGTATCCACAGGCCAAAGAGAATACAAATCGGCTGCTTACGCGAACGACATACTCCTATCTCTCACATGTCTGGAGATCACACTCCCAGCCCTACTCGAACAATTTCGGAAATTTGGCCTGATATCCAACCTCAGAATTAACTTTACTAAATCCTTAGCCCTTAATGTCTCCTTGCCCTCACCATAGTTGATCAATGCAAAACAAACTTTCCCCTTCAGTGGCAGCCAGAGGCGATCACCTATCTAGGCATACAACTACCCACAAAACTATCCAACTTATATACAAAAATTTTTTTACCAATACTAAACAAACTTACAGAAGACCTAAAAAATTGGAATAGGCTGGTGTTCTTGTGGTTTGGGAGAGTTGCAATTCTAAAAATGAATGCTCTTCCACGAATCCTATATATAATGCAGACTGTCCCGATCCACGTGCCACGACCTTCTTCAAATCCTTCAAACACATCAGGTCCACCTTCCTTTGGGGGGGCCGCAAACCTAGAATTAACTATGCACAGTTAGCCTTACCCAAACATCTAGGAGGCATAGGTTTGCCAGACCCTACCAACTACTACAAAGCTGTACATATGACCAGAATACTAGATTGAAATCTTCATGGGACCACACAAAGTTTGGGTTAGACTGCAGGATGCTTTCACGAAACGTCACTTTCCCACCGAACTGAAGCTTCATCCTCTAATCAAACCAACAATTTAAAGCTTTCACACGACTCTCTTTTAGGTTTGACAAACCCCAGATACCAGACTGGACATATCTCATGATTACTCATTTCTTGAGAAACCTAGAAAGAAAATTTTCCTGTTCTAGACAACTGACTCCCTTTGAACGCCTATGCTTCCAGAAAACACAGCAAACACACATGATATCAACTGCACACTCCCTTCTCTTCATAGACTGTACGCCTAATAATTCGACAATGTGCACTGCTTGGGAAAGAGACCTGCTTATATCTCTTTCGCTGGAAGAATGGGAAAGAATTTATCTCAACATCCACAAGGGATCTATCAATGTGACTACTCAAGAGAATGGATTCAAAATCCAAACTCGCTGGTACCGCACACCCACCTTACTGCATAGAATTAATCCTGCAATCCCAGAGGAATGCTGGAGATGTACTGATCAACCAGGAACCCTACTTCACTTATGGTGAGATTGTCCCTCTATCCAAACGTTCTGGACAGAAGTACACAAGATAATCACACGTGTCACCACCTACACTTTGGATAGAACCCCTGCTCAATTCTACTACATCACTCAAGCTTACCACACAGAAAATATCATAAATCGCTTGCGATGCACATGATAAACGCAGCAAAACAGTGCATTCCCACACACTGGAAATCCCAGACACCCCCCTCCATCAAAGAATGGCTCAACAAAATAACAGAATCACTGAAATGAAAGAATTAATACATATAGCGAGAGACTCCCGCACAAATTTAATAACAAATGGGCATGTTGGACACACTTCAGATCAATGTCAGACTACGCCCTCCTTTTCTCTTCAAACTAGTAAAGATTTGACATAAACTGTCCTACCATTCCACAGTGGAAGTATACACACAACTCTACTACCTTTTCTCCCACAATCAAAAATGACTATGTGAATAGGCTCAACAGATACCCATGACATTGACCAGCTGGTATGGATCTAATGCGAGCCCCCTTCTGAGGAGGGAGGAAAGAGAGACACACAGCTACCTTCATGTCTCTGAATACTCCCAAATCTTGATCATTCTGATATCTTTCTTCCCCCCCTTACTTCTCACCCCCTTTACCATACTCTCCACTTTCATAAACTCATGTCATCGGTTCCCCCATCCTCAGATACACCCGAGTCATACTCAGTCCCCACACCTTCTCCATTTCCTACCCACCCACCATTCCCCAGAAGTTAATATATAACCTAAGATTAATGACCTGAACAGGATGCCACCGACAACACAACTCACTTATATCCTATCCTGAGCAAACCTATCCTGAGCAGACCGAACGTCGCAGCACCATAATATTGAGAGGAGAGACAAATGATGATACCTAGATACATATATATATAAATAAATATATATATTTATATTATATAATATATATATAAATATATATATATATATAATACATAGATACATAACTTGATCCACTCCTACTAAACCCCCAATTAAGGATTTTTCCATGAGACGAATCTAACATAGGAACCCTTCCTGACATTCAGTCTCAATAAGCCTCTAACTGAATATAAACATACTGTCAGTTAAAGTTACGCAATATTATTACAGTGTCATGTGTGAACGATGTACTACTGTATGCCTGACTTCTTGTTTTCCCTGTTCATGTTCATACTGTTTATGTGAAATATGTATGTTCACAACTGGTTTGTAACCTTACTTATGTGAAAACCATAAAAACCTTTTGAGAAAAAAAAAAAAGAAAAACTGTTCATGTCAGACTGTTCCCTTTGTGTTTACACATTCTTTCTATCTCAGTATTGATATGGCATTATCTATTTTGTAAGGTCCATGGGGAAATCAGCATAACTTCCCCCTTATTTGAATTCCTGCAATGATACAATCTCTCTCACTCTGGATATCATCCAAGAGCAGATACATTCCCTTTATGCTAAAGATAGCGAACACAATGGGTAGAGTTTAATTGATTTCTGGCACACCTTTAATCTCTTTCACTTAGGATAGGCATAAAAACAGATACATTTCCTTGATGTTGAAACTAGCATTATAGAGCAAGGCTTATATAAGTAGACTTATAGAAATGGAAAGAATTGTACCTTTTTTAAACTATAACCTGGGTTGCCCCAGAGACCTGTGTGCCTGTGCTAGAATACTGTTTGGGTGCACTGGTTGCTTTACCCAATGGTTTGTGCTGATTAGGACTCCCGCCGCACTGAAAGTGATGCACGGTCACATTGACACTGATTGCATGACATGTCAGATGAACCAGTGCGTTAAAAATGGTCACACTGTATGAACAATTCCTGCCCACACTATAGCTGAAAGGCGGCTACAGCGGGACACAAATCTGGTGCACGCTGTGACCACTGTGTCCTTTGGATACAGCTTAAAATGCGTTTAAATTCAAGATGGTGCTGCTATAAGACCAACAAACGGTACAAAACATATTACAGCGCACACATTCAAGAATGACATTTCCTGCAAGGCTTAAACACACCTGAACATATTCAAAAAATATGGGGGTTTGGTCACACTATATGGTCATATAGTGCTAAGCCCACTTACTGCGACAAAGTACACCGAATTAATGGGTCCTACCCTAGTAATAGAATGAAAGATCCTTTGTCTCAACCATGGGAGCCAAACTCCTCTATGTGGAGACAAAGGATCATGGTTGAGACAAAGGATCTTTGATTCTATTACTAGGGTAGGACCCACTAATTCTGGGTACTTTGTCGCAGTAAGTGGGCTTAGCACTATATGACCATATAGTGTGATCAAACCCCCGTATTTTTTGAATATGTTCAGGTGTTTTTAAATAGCCTTGCAGGAAATATCATTCTTGATTGTGTGTGCTGGAATCTGTTTTGTATTGTTTGTTGGTCTTATAGCAGCAGCCCACTTACTGCGACAAAGTACCCCGAATTAGGGGTCCTACCCTAGTAATAGAATGAAAGATCCTTTTTTATCTGTTTTGTACTTTGGATACAGCTGAATACAGATTGCAGTAAAGAGTCAATCACAGTGGCCCTTTACCATGTGATCAGCTGTGTTCAATCACAGCTGGTCACATATAAGCAGACATTGTTTACACTGATAATCAGGACATGGATCATCAGTGCCCTGATTATCAGTGCAGCCCCATCAGTGCTCATCAGTGCAGCATACCAGTGCCCATCAGTGCTACCCATCAGTGCCACTTTATCAGTGCAGCCTCATCAGTGCTTCATCATCAGTGTCCATCTGTCAGGGCTGGGCTCTTAGCAGCTCTCTTCTCTGTGCTCAGGCTGCTCAGCTGTCGGATAATTGTCAGCACTCAAATGATTCCTCAGTGGCTCACCTGGTTATCATTATCTGCTCGTCAGTCCCGCCTACAACCAGCCCCTTCTGGCTATTTAAATTGCCTTGTTCATTCCCTTTCTTGCCCTCCCCTTGTCAAAATATCTGGAGTTTCTCTGCTGTGTTCCTATGAAAGATTTTGCTCGGCTGACGTCCCTTCTCGTTGCTGATCCTGTTCTTCTGCCTCCGACTACGCTGATCTCTGGTTTTCTGATTACTGGCTTGTCTGACTACTCGCATTGGCTTCTGATACAGGGTACAGTGTTGCATGACTGTGCAATTGTTATTCAAAATGCGACAGCACTGAAGGTTGAAATTTGGCTTTGGCAGGAAGGGAGTGAAAATATCTGGTATTGAGGTGGTTAAACAGGTGTTCTTGAGTATGGGTGTTTATACACCCCAAAATGTTTGCTTGTGGAATTCAGTTTTTCTTGATCTGATTATTTGTATGTATATATACAGTGCCTTGAAAAAGTATTCATATCCCTTGAAATTTTCCACATCTTGTCATGTTACAACCAAAAACATAAATGTATTTTATTGGGATTTTATGTGATAAACCAACACAAAGTGGCATCTAATTGTGAAGTGGAAGGAAAATGATAAATGGTTTCCAAATTTTTTTTACAAATAAATATCTGAAATATGTGTGGCGTGTATTTATATTCAGCCCCCTTTACTCTGATGCCCCTAACTAAAATCTAGTGGTACCAAGTGCCTTCAGAATTGACCTAATTAATAAATAGAGTCCACCAGTGTGTAATTTAATCTAAGTATAAATAAAGCTGTTCTGTGGACCCCTAAAAGGTTTGTTAGAGAACCTTAGTGAACAACCAGCATAGTGAAGGCCAAGGGACACACCAGAAAGATCAGGGATAAAGTTGTGGAGAAGTTAAAAGCAGGGTTAGGTTATAAAAAAATATCCCAAGATTTCAACATCTCACGGAACACAATTCAATCCATCATTCGAAAATGGATAGAGTATGGCACAACTGCAAACCCACCAAGACATGGCCGTCCACCTAAACTGAAAGGCCAGGCAAGGAGAGCATTCATCCAACAAGTAGCCAAGAGGTCCATGGTAACTCTGGAGGAGCTGCAGAGATCCACAGCTCAGGTAAGAGAATCTGTCCACAGGACAACTCTTAGTTGTTCACTCCACAAATCTGGCCTTTATGGAAGAGTTGCAAGAAAAAAGCCATTGTTGAAAGAAAGCCATAAGAAGTCCCATTTGCGGTTTGCAAGAAGTCATGTGGGGGACACAGCAAACATGTGGAAGAAGGTGCTCTGGTCAGATGAGACCAAAAAAAAATTTTTGGCCTAAAAGCAAAATGCTATGTGTGGAGGAAAACTAACACTGCACATCACCCTGAACACACCATCCCCACTGTGAAACATGGTGGTGGCAGTATCATGTTGTGGGGAGGCTTTTCTTCAGCAGGGACAGGGAAGCTGGTCAGAGTTGATGGGAAGATGGATGGAGCAAATACAGGGCAATCTTAGAAGAAAACTTAATAGAGTCTGCAAAAGATTTGAGACTGGGGCGGAGGTTCACCTTCCAGCAGGACAATGACCCTAAACATACAGCCAGAGCTACAATGGAATGGTTTAGATCAAAGCCTATTCATGTTCTATAATGGCCCAGTCAAAGTCCAGACCTAAATCCAATTGAGAATCTGTGGCAAGACTTAAAAATTGCTGTTCACAGATGCTCTCCATCCAATCTGACAGAGTGTCAGGGCTGGACTCAGCCCTTCCTTCTCTGAGCTGGCTGCTCAGCTGTCGGCTAATTGCCAGCTCCCATCTCTCTCCATAGTTACTCAGCTGTTGATCCTGCTCGTCAGTCCTGCCTACTTAAGCCAGTTCAGAGGAGCTCTGCCTTCGCCTTTGTCACATCACAAGAAACTATCCTGCATTCCTGTTTAAAGACTGGCTTTGCTGACATCACTTCTGGCTCCAGATCCTGCTTGCTGTTCCACTACATTGATCCCTGACTTCTGGCTTGGCTGACTATCTGTTCCGGTTACTGAACTTTGGCTATGTTTTGACTACATTTGTTCTTTTTACTTTTATTATTAAACTAGTGTGATTTAACTGTACTTCTGTCTCGGCCTGATTTTTTGGTTTCTGACACAGAGCTTGAGCTATTTTTCAAATAAGAATGGGCAAAAAATAGGATTTTTTCGTCATACTTACCTGTAAAATCCTTTTCTTTGAGTACATCATGGGACACAGAGTGAGGCTAATATTTATTACCTGCTGGGTTATACCTCATCAACAGGTGAATAGACACTGGTAGACCAAAGGTCTTCAGACAGGAAGTGATCCACTATATAACCCCTCCCATACAGGAGGGGTTATATAGTGGATCACTTAGTTTTGAAGCAAGCACTAAATCCTCAAAAAAGAGGGGGAGGGATCTCTGTGTCCCATGATGTACTCAAAGAAAAGGATTTTACAGGGACGAAAAAATCCTATTTTCTTTTTCACACATCATGGGACACAGAGTCAGGCTAATATTCATTACCTGCTGGGACGTCCCAGAGCAATAGCCTTGTGGGGAGTGAGACACCCTGCCAAACGATAGCCATCAGAACTTATATGGCAGCCTGCAGTACACTGTGGCCGAAAGCCGAATCCTCGGCTGCTTGAACATCCACTTGATAAAGTTTTGAGAACATATGCACTGAAGACCAGGTAGCAGCCTTACAAATCTGAGTCACAGATACCTGATGGCAAAAAGCCCGGGAGGTTCCTACACCCCTGGTAGAATGAGCTCTGACCCTAAAGGGAGGAGCTTTATGTTTCAGACCGTAGGCCTGAATGACCAATTGACGGACCCAATTGGCAATGGAAGCTGCCTGCCCCTTCTTGGGTCTTTTTGGTAAAACAAAAAAAAAGTCTGATCCTCGGATCTCCGCAGATGTAGACAAATAAACCTTGACTGCCCGGACAACGTCCAAAGAATGCAGTCGTCTCTCTTCGCCGAACGAGGCTAAGAGAAAAAATAAGGCAAAATAATGTCCTGATTTAAATGAAAGGCCAACACCACTTCTGGCAAAAAGGATGGAACAGGTCGAAACATGACTCTGTCATGGTGAAGGATCAAGTACAGTTCCCTGCATGAAAGGGCCGCCAACTTCTGACACCCTTCTAGCCGAGGTGATAGCCATCAGGAAGGCTAGCTTGCGTGACAGCAAGTCTAATGGAATTTCCTTAATAGGTTCAAATGGTTGTTTCTGTAACACAGACAGCACCAAGTTCAAGTCCCAAGGACACATAGGTGACCTAATGGGGGGAAGCATGCGAGTTGCCCCTTGCATAAAGGTTTGGATCCGTGAATGGGAGGCTAAAGGCCTTTGGAAGAATACTGATAGGGCTGAAATGTGACCTCTGATTGTACTCAAACCCAATTTGATTTCCACAGCTGACTGTAGAAAAGAGAGAATTCTCCCAATCACATATTTTCGAGGATGCCATTTTCTGGCTCACACCAAGCAATGTAAGTCTTCCAGACCTTATGATAAATCTTCCTAGTGACAGCTTTTCTAGCATTCACTAGAGTAGACACCATTGGTCCCGGGATGCCACGGACCTTTAAGACCCTGGCTTCAATAGCCATGCCGTCAAATTTAGAGACTATAAATTGGGGTGGAATATAGGACCTTGAGACATTAGATTGGGGTGACCTGGAAGATCCGTCTATTGACCCGTGTATTGTCGGTTTCACAATCTCCAGGAACCCAGGCCTTCTGGGCCAGGCTGGTGCCACCAGAATGACTGGAACCCCCTCTCTCCGAATCCTGAGCAACAAATGTGGAAGGAGAGGGATCGGAGGGAAAGCATAAACCAGGGAGTACTGGCTCCATGGAACTCAGAGCATCTGCACCATTTGCCAGAGGATCTCTTGTTCGAGACACAAATAGCTGTAGCTTGTTGTTGAACCTGGATGCCAGTAGGTCGACCTCTGGCCATCGCCAATGTTGGCAAATTTCCTGGAACACTTCTGGGTGTAGGGACCATTCCCCTGGGCAGATCTGCTGGCGGCTGAGATAATCTGCCTTCCAGTTCTCTACTCCTGGCATATGGACTGCCGATATAATTGGCACATGTCCCTCTGCCCAGGCTAGTATGCAGTTCACCTCCTTCAGAGCTGAATAACTCCTGGTACCACCTTGGTGGTTTATATAGGCCACTGCCATGGCATTGTCGGAATGAACCCTGATGGGGCAGTCCTGAAGCGCCACCGTCCAGGAACGTAGGGCCTGACATACTGCTCGTAATTCTAGAGCGTTGATGGCCATGGTCTGCTCTTTCCCTGACCATTTCCCCCGAGCTGTGAGCCCGTCTAGGGTTGCTCCCCAGCCTGAGAGACTGGCATCTGTAGTCAGTACTCACCAAGATACCGGGAGAAAGGATTTTCCCTTTCGCAAGTTCTGATCCTGCAACCACCAGTTTAGGCTTAAGCATGCCTGAGGAGATAATCCAGGGCTTTTCTTCCTCTGCTCCAAGCCAACAAGATGTCTTGTTGTAAGGGCCTGGAATGGACTTGGGCATAGGGCATTGCCTCGAAGGAGGATATCATCAGGGCTGTCTTAATAGCATCATGGGCCCCTGGGCAATGTAATGCTCTGGGGCCCCTACAATGGAGGCAGCACAGTTAGACATCAAGTAGGTAGGAGGCAGACAAGCGGAGCTTCCCCTTTTGGGTGGAGCTCCGCATTAACTACATGAACAATCATTCTGTACAGCAAAGAAACAGTGGGAAAATACTACATACATAAAGTAAAAAAGCTGTGCATATAATATACTGTTACTGCTAGATTGATGCCTCCCCAGCACTATGGCCCCTCTACACCCCAGATATTCTCCCGGCACTCTGACCCCTCTACACCTCAGATATCCCCCCAGCACTCTGACCCCTCTACATCCCAGATATCCCCCAGCACTGTGACCCCCTCTACATCCCTGATATCCCCCAGCACTCTGACCCCTCTACATCCCAGATATCCCCCCAGCACTCTGACCCCTCTACATCTCAGATATCCCCCCAGCACTGTGACCCCTCTACATCCCAGATAACCCCTCCAGCACTATGACCCCCTCCACATCCCAGATATCCCCCAGCACTCTGACCCCTCTGCACCCCAGATATCCCCCCAGCACTCTGACCTCTCTACACCCCAGATATCCCCCCAGCACTCTGACCCCTCTACATCCCAGATATCCCCCAGCCCTCTGACCCCTCTACAGCCCAGATTTTCCCCCAGCACTCTGATCTCTCTACACCCCAGATATCCCCCCAGCACTCTGACCCCTCTACTCCCCAGATCTCCTCCCAGTACTCTGACCTCTCTACACCCCAGATATCCCCCAGCACTCTGACCCCTCTACATGCCAGATCCCCCCCCAGCACTCTGACCTCTCTACACCCCAGATATCCCCCCAGCACTCTGACCCCTCTACACCCCAGATATCCCTCCCGGACTCTGACCCCTCTACACCCCAGATATCCCCCCCAGCACTGTGACCCCCTCTACATCCCAGATATCCCCCAGCACTCTGACCCCTCTACATCCCAGATATCCCCCAGCACTCTGACCCCTCTACATCCCAGATATCCCCCCAGCACTGTGACCCCTCTACATCCCAGATAACCCCTCCAGCACTATGACCCCCTACACATCCCAGATATCCCCCAGCACTCTGACCCCTCTACACCCCAGATATCCCCCCAGCACTCTGACCCCTCTGCACCCCAGATATCCCCCAGCACTCTGACCCCTCTACATCCCAGATATATCCCAGCACTCTGACCCCTCTACAGCCCAGATATTCCTCCAGTACTCTGATGTCTCTACACCCCAGATATCCCCCTAGCACTCTGACCCTTTTACACCCCAGATATCCTCCCAGTACTCGGACCTCTCTACACCCCAGATATCCCCCAGCACTCTGACCCCTCTTCATGCCAGATACCCCCCCCCCCAGCACTCTGACCTCTCTACACCCCAGATATCCCCCCAGCACTCTGACCCCTCTACACCCTAGATATCCCCCAGCACTCTGACCCCGCTACACCCTAGATATACCCCCAGCACTGTTACCATATACCATAAGATACACCTTGTATTGTGACCCCACTACATCCCTGATATCCCCTACACTTTGGCCTCTCTACATCCCTGATACCTCTAGCACTATAGCCACCCAAGCTACCCCAAGCATTGCTACCTACTATACACCCCAGACCCCCCCTCAGCATTGTTTTCCCCATACACCCTTAATATGCCCCAGCACCATTATTCCATCCATGTAGTACCTCCTTTTCCAGTGGAGATCTAGTGCATGTAAACTTTTGGCTATGTGCCCACCTCCAGCACTGGACTCACCTATACCAATCAAGCAGGCAGAAGGAGGAGCAGAGGAGGGAGCATCACTCTGGGCATTCCAAGCCCTTCAGTGCAAACAGTGCTGGACAGCTGGGCTCACCATGATACCATCCACAATTCTACTTCCACAGGTGGGCTCTCAGTGCTGCCGACTCAGCAGCTCCCACTCTAGCTCCTACCCCGCAGCCTTCAAGTCCCGAGCATTCAAGCTGCATGGGGCAGGGTCAGAGCATCACTGGCTTTCTGGCCCTGCCCCTTCCTGCTGGCTGTGAAATAATAGGTATTGTTCTGCACTGCACAGCAGAGCACACCGCTGCCAGCCTGCCTCCTCCATCACTCTCAGTGCCATCATGGGGCCCCCAATTTTGGGGCAGGGTGGGCTCAAGGAACAGCTGCTTTGGAGAAATTGCCCACTCATTAAGACCGCCCTGCCCAGAAGACTCATACAGAGCCGAATGGAGGGTTGTCTGGTGCCCCTTATCTGATACACCTGATCCTTCAGGGCACAGATCCTTACGGGTGGCAAGAATACTCTTGCTTGGACCGTGTTTAGGATCAGACCTAAATACTTTAGACTTTGAGCTGGTCTCAAGGCTGACTTTTCAGTATTTATGAACCAGCCTAAGCTTTTCAAATACTGCACTGTGTATATTATGCTCTGTTCTAGAGCCTGTACTGAGTGATCTCTGAGCAGGAGGTTATCCAGATACCCGAGCACCAGGATCCCTTGACCCCTTAAAAGACCTAGTACTGGTGCTAGGACCTTTGTGAACACCTGGGGAGCTGTAGCAAGCTCGAAGGTTATAGTCACAAACTGAAAATAACGTTCCTCTACTGCAAAACCTAGGAACCTCTGATGAGGCTGAAAGATAGGTAAGTGGAAATATGCATGTTTTATATCGATGGAGGCTGAAAGTCTCCCCTCTGGAGTGAGGTTACTACTGAGTGGACAGACTCCATCTGAAAGGACTGTATCAATAGATACTTGTTCAGGGACCTTAGGTCCAAAATGGGCCTTGTATCCCCGTTTGGTTTCTGAACCATAAACAGGTTTGAGTAAAACCCTGTGCCCCTTTGGAATACAGGAACCTCTACAATCACTCCTTGATGCACTAGATAATGTAGTGCCTGAAGCAATAAGTTTCTTTTTGGAGTATCTGAGGGAACGCTGGATCTTGGAAGCCTATGAGGGGGAATCCCCCGAAACTCCAGTTTGTAACTGCAAGATATAATTGAGGTGAGCCACTCATCCTGAATTGTTGTTTTCCAAAAGTCTGCAAAGTGCAGCAGCCTTCCCCCCACCTAATGGAGTGGGGGCATCCCCTCAAAAGGAGGGCTTGGTGCTGGGTTTAGAAGAATTTTGGACCCAGGTCCTTTTCTGGCCCTGGCCTTGCGGCTTGCCCCTGGCCCTAGCGCCCTGTTGGCGACGGAACCACCCTGATGCTGAGACATTTGAGGAAGCAGTCCCTGGGTTTTTATACAAGGGATGTCTGGTGCTTTTCTTCACAGGAAGTAGAGAACTCTTCCCTCCGGAAACCTTGTGGAAATATTTGTCCTGCTGTATTGAATCCTTTAAAGCATCAACATCAAAACACAAGGAGGAATATTACTTTCAGGCAGATCATCCTCCTGGTTAGGCCTATCAGGACATTTGACCTGATCCTTTATGGACTGGCAAATACCAATTGCTGCAAGAGCTGGCTGAATAGCTGAACTGGTGAAAGAAAAGGAAGCCTTTAATAATAACTCTAATTTCTTGTCAACAGGGTCTTTCAAGCACTGTGCGCTATCTACCGGACAAGTTAAGTTCTTGTTTAAGGAAGAGACTGCTGCATCTACGGCTGGCATGCTCCATTTTTTAACAAACTTTTCATCCATGGGATATAAAAGGGAAAACCTCTTAGGAGGAACAAATGTCCTGTCAGGATGTTCCCAATCAGCGTACACCACCTGTTCCAACAGGGGGTGTAGAGGGAAAGACTGTGCGACCTGAAGAGGCCTCAGCGATCCCAAAGAGGACCAGGGGGGCTCGGTCACCTCTGCAAGAGGCAACTTAAAGGCAGAATGAACCATTTCAGTCAGAGTCAAACATCGACTGGCTATCTTCTTGTCCAGATTGCTCGGAAGCAGACTCATCTGCCGTGCACTCCACCAAATCCTGAGCTTTAAGCTCTTCCCCATCCTCAACCCATTCCTGCTCCAGACTAGGAGACTCCGGGGAGGGGGATCTGTCACGCTTCCTGCCATACTGCGGGATGAAGGCAATCATGCCAGCAATCCTGTGCTCTAACCCAACTAGGGCTGAGGACAGTTCATCCTTAGTGATAAAGGGTGAAGCAGCAGCATTGACTGTAGGCACAATATCAGATAGGCACAGTGGCTCAGATTGCCCGGAAGCTTCTGTTCCTTCAGTTGATACAACACTAGATATACATCAGGAGCTAGTGACGACAGGGGTGTGTCCTTCCTTGTGGTGTTAGTCCTACTCCTCTTTTTTGGAAGACATTCAATAGCCACAAACAAAGAGTACTTGGCTGTAGTATTAAAACACCTCAGAAGGGAGACCCTTTAATAGGGCTCCCAAAGCTTCTATGCAAAAATCCTGCTAAGCACTTTTAGCCTGACAAGCAACACCTGGTGACTCACGTGACCCGGGTAAGGAAAAATGAACCACTGCAAGTGTCTGTTCAGAGCCTGCTCTGTGTCCCAAAGCTGCCTTCTGGAAGCACCACATGCTTGGCCTACACAGCTTGTGCGCACGTGTGCAGTATCGACGAACGGGCGTGACTGTATACGCGTACGTCGTGAATATTCATGTGCCCAGATAAAGGCTACTGCCCCATGGCCGCCAAACAAACAAACTGCTGAGCACAGAGGAGCACTTGCGAACGCACGTGCAGCATGGTAACCAAGGCGAAATGGCGCACCGTCGTGCGTCATCCTACAGGTAAAAAAAAGCCAGACACAAGCAAAAAAGGTACAATTTGCAAACACCCACAGCTAGCCCAGAACTCCCCTGTATGGTCACTGCACACAGGTGTCCAGCTTTTAGCTAGCTTGAGTGATTGTTACAATCACTGGGACACCCCGCAATAATTAAAAAAAGGGGTTTCACTTATCTGTCCAGGCGCAGGGCCACTTAGAAACTAAGGGCCCAATCTTCACCCTTCCCAGCGGGTTCCTGTCACTTGGACCTTCAAGGACTGGGTACCCTTTTCATGTTTAGGGTCCACTCCCTTGGACCTGTACAGCATCCTGCAGGAAATGCCTTAACGCTGTAGTGTCCAGGATTTCCACTCAGCAGGGTCCAGCACCAGCCACATTACAGGCAAAACCTCACAGGTTCTTGAGTCTTCTTTGCGAGGCTCGGGTACCATTTATCTAAGCATAAAAGCCTGTGTCAAATGGATCCGATCGGTCAATCCCTTGATTCATTTTGGAACCATTTGTGGGACTAGAGACCTGGAGCTCAGAGAGCTCAAACAAACCGCGCCATAGACCTTGCAGACACTGGTAAAAAATGTACTTCCTGTATGGGGGGGGTTATATAGGGGATCACTTCCTGTTTGAAGACCTTTGGTCTACCAGTGTCTTTTCACCTGATGATGAAGTATAACCCAGCAGGTAATGATTATTAGCCTGACTCTGTGTCCCATGATGTATGAAAAAGAAATGTCACTCTCTAGATGTGCAAAGCTGGTAGAGACATACCCAAAAAGACCTGCAGCTGTAATCACAGCGAAAGGTTGTTCTACAAAGTATTTACCCTGGGCGGCTGAATACAAATACAAGCCACACTTTTCAGATATTTATTTGTAAAGAAATTTTGAAAAACAGTTATTTTCTTTCCACTTCACAATTATGTGCCACTTTGTGTTGGTCTATCACATGAAATCCCAATAAAATACATTTACGTTTTTGGTTGTAACATGACAAAATGTGGAAAATTTCAAGGGGTATGAATACTTTTTCAAGGCACTGTATATGTAAATGTCTCTATATGTTGTTTATTATATCCCTTTACAACAACCATATACTTATATACTGTACATTACAAATTTTTTTATATACAATATTTCACAAAAGTAAGTACACCCCTCACATTTTTGTAAATATTTTATTATATCTTTTCATGTGACAACACTGAAAAAATGACACTTTGCGACAATGTAAAGTAGTGAGTGTACAGCTTGTATAACAGTGTAAATTTGCTGTCCCCTCAAAATAACTCAACACACAGCCATAATTGTCAAAATCACTGGCAACAAAAGTGAGTACACCCCTAAGTAAAAATGTCCAAATTGGGCCCAAAGTTTCAATATTTTGTGTGGCCACAACATTTTTTTCCAGCACTGCCTTAACCCCCTTGGATATGAGGTTCACCAGAGCTTCACAGGTTGCCACTGGAGTCCTCTTCCATTCCTCCATGATGACATCACGGAGCTGGTGGATGATAGAGACCTTGCGCTCCTCCACCTTTTGTTTGAACATGCCCCACAGATGCTCAATAGGGTTTAGGTCTGGAGACATGCTTGGCCAGTCTATCACCTTTACCCTCAACTTCTTTAGCAAAGCAGTGGTCATCTTGGAAGTGTGTTTGGGTTCATTATCATGTTGCCCTGCGGCCCAGTCTTCGAAGGAAGGGGATCATGCTCTGCTTCACTATGCCACAGTACATGTTGGCATTCATAGTTCCCTCAATGAACTGTAGCTCCCCAGTGCAGGCAGCACTCATGCAACCCCAGATCATGACACTCCCACCACCATGCTTGACTGTAGGCAAGACACACTTGTCTTTTTACTCCTCATTAGGGATGAGCTTTGAGTTCGAGTCAAACTCATGTTCGACTCGAACATCGGCTGTGCGCCAGTTCGCCGAACAGCTAACAATTTGGGGTGTTCGCGGCAAATTCGAATGCCGTGGAACACTCTTTAAAATTTTATGGGAGAAATCAAAAGTGTTAATTTTAAAGGGTATTTCATGGTATTGTCATAAAAAGTGTTTGGAGACAACATGGATCAATGCAAAAAAAAGTATTAAAAACAGCCGTTTTTTTCGGGAGCAGTGATTTTAATAATGCTTAAAGTGAAACAATAAAAGTGTAATATCCCTTTAAATTTCGTACCTGGGGGGTGTCTATAGTATGCCTGTAAAGGGGTGCATGTTTCCTGTGTTTAGAACAGTCTGACAGCAAAATGACATTTCAAAGGAAAAAAAGTCATTTAAAACTACTCGTGGCTATTAATGAATTGCCGGTCCGACAATACACATAAAAGTTCATTGATAAAAACGGCATGGGAATTCCCCACAGGGGAACCCCGAACCAAAATTTAAAAAAAAAATGATGTGGGAGTCCCCCTAAATTCCATACCAGGCCCTTCAGGTCTGGTATGGAAATTAAGGGGAACCCCGGACAAAATGAAAAAAAAAATGGCGTGGGGTCCCCCTCAAATTCTATACCAGACCCTTCAGGTCTGGTATGGATTTTAAGGGGAACCCCGCTCCAAAATTTAAAAAAAAACAGCGTGGGGTCCCCTCAAAAATCCATACCAGACCCCTATCCGAGCACGCAACCTGGCAGGCTGCAGGAAAAGAGGGGGGGACGAGAGAGCGCCCCCCCTCCTGAACTGTACCAGGCCACATGCCCTCAACATTGGGAGGGTGCTTTGGGGTAGCCCCCCAAAACACCTTGTCCCCATGTTGATGGGGACAAGGGCCTCATCCCCACAACCCTTGGTCGGTGGTTGTGGGGGTCTGCGAGCGGGGGGCTTATGGGAACCTGGAAGCCCCCTTTAACAGGGGGACCCCCAGATCCCGGCCCTCCCCCCGGATTTATTTATCTTGACAGCAACAGCGTTTGCTCCCACGATACATAAAGCCGTGACTCCAGCGCTGTCGGAGGTGATTTCACCACCACAGTTACATACTTTAGCATATATGCCGAAGCGTGGGGGCAGCAGTGGGTGGAGGAGCGATTTGCTCCTGCCTTTTGCGGGAGGATGCCCCTATGCTTCGGCATATATAAACGGTGCATGTATGCCCATCATTAGAAGTGGGTGGATGAAGGGAGGTATTCTAATGGTGGGCATACCCACCGATCAATATCTTTTTTTCGTTCAGCCCATGGGCTGCAAGAAAAAAAAGTTTACAATATATGCCCAACAAGGATCAGCAACGTACTGGTATGTTGCTGGACTTTGAGTGGTAATACCAGAATGATGCCTGCAGGTTTAGGTATCATCTTGGTATCATTCTTTTCAGCCAGCGGTCGGCTTTCATGTAAAAGCAATCCTAGTGGCTAATTAACATCTAGACTGCTTTTACAAGCAGTGGGAGGGAATGCCCCCCCACCTTCTTCCATGTTTTTCTCTGGCTCTCCTGTCCCAACAGGGAACCTGAAAATGCAGGCGGTGATTCAGCCAGCTGACCATAGAGCTGATCAGAGACCAGAATGGCTCCAAGCATCTCTATGGCCTAAGAAACCGGAAGCTACGAGCATTTCATGACTTAGATTTCGCTGGATGTAAACAGCGCCATTGGGAAATTGGGAAAGCATTTTATCACACCAATCTTGGTGTGGTCAGATGCTTTGAGGGCAGAGGAGAGATCTAGGGTCTAATAGACCCCAATTTTTTCAAAAAAGAGTACCTGTCACTACCTATTGCTATCATTAATAAAATTAAATTAATTAATTAATTATTAATTAATTAAAATTAATAAAAAAAAATAAAAATGAAAGGAACAGTTTAAAAATAAGATAAAAAAGCAAAAAAATAATAAAGAAAAAAAAAAAAGCACCCCTTCTCCCCCTGCTCTTGCTCAAAGGTGAACGCAAGCGTTGGTCTGGCGTCAAATGTAAACAGCAATTGCACCATGCATGTGAGGTATCACCGCGAAGGGCAGATCGAGGGCAGTAATTTTAGCACTAGACCTCCTCTGTAAATCTGAAGTGGTAACATGTAAAGGCTTTTAAAGGCTTTTAAAAATGTATTTAGTTTGTCGCCACTGCACGTTTGTGCGCAATTTTAAAGCATGTCATGTTTGGTATCCATGTACTCGGCCTAAGATCATCTTTTTTATTTCATCAAACATTTGGGCAATATAGTGTGTTTTATTGTAATAAAATTTTAAGAAGTGTGTTTTTTTTCCCAAAAAAATGCGTTTGAAAAATCGCTGCGCAAATACTGTGTGAAAAAAAATGAAACAACCACCATTTTAATCTCTAGGGCATTTGCTTTAAAAAAATTATAATGTTTGGGGGTTTAAAGTAATTTTCTTGCAAAAAAAAAAAATTTTTTCATGTAAACAAAAAGTGTCAGAAAGGGCTTTTTCTTCAAGTGGTTAGAAGAGTGGGTGATGTGTGACATAAGCTTCTAAATGTTGTGCATAAAATGCCAGGACAGTTCAAATAACCCCATTTTGGAAAGTAGACACCCCAAGCTATTTGCTGAGAGGCACATCGAGTCCATGGAATATTTTATATTGTGACACAAGTTGCGGGAAAAAGACAATTTTTTTTTTTTTTTTGCACAAAGTTGTCACTAAATGATATATTGCTCAAACATGCCATGGGAATATGTGAAATTACACCCCAAAATACATTCTGTTGCTTCTCCTGAGTACGGGGATACCACATGTGTGAGAATTTTTGGGAGCCTAGCCGCGTACGGGACCCCGAAAACCCTGCACCGCCTTCAGGCTTTCTAAGGGCGTAAATTTTTGATTTCACTCTTCACTGCCTATCACAGTTTCGGAGGCCATGGAATGCCCAGATGGCACCACCCCCCCCCCCCCCAAATGACCCCATTTTGGAAAATAGACACCCCAAGCTATTTGCTGAGAAGTATAGTGAGTATTTTGCAGACCTCACTTTTTGTCACAAACTTTTGAAAATTGAAAAAAGAAAAAAGGAGGGAGATGGGCGGAGCCTAGCGGAGCAGACATGCATTGTTAGAGCTCCGCACCGCTGAGGAGAGAAGAGAAGGACAAAGCTGAGCCTGCAGGCTCAAAAGGTATCCATTTGAACCTTTTTGCCCCAGGGAACAAACTGTGAAAGTTTGGGCAGGAAATATGGTACTGGGAGGAAACCGTGGCAGAAATAAAAATCACCTCACAAAGAGCTCACAGGCACTCACTGCAACTAAAGCAGCTCCAGTCACCTCACAAGATACAGCATCAGGGCGCTCTCACAGACAGAAAATGTCACAGCAAGACTCTCCATTTGAGTCAGATACAGAACAAATCCTCTCACAAACTTCTCCACAAGCCTCCTCAGCATCCCCAGTAATATTATTACAATTTGAAAAGATGCTTCATAAGGCTTCAAAACAAACCTCAGACTAAATAACAAAAAGCCTAAACAAAGAAATAAGAGAGCTGGGAAACCGCACCGCAGCCCTAGAAATAAAAATGGATGAAATTGAAATTACAACCCAAGTAAATATAACAGAATTGGAACAATTAAAAGAAGAGAATTTAATACTTCAAACTAAGCTCGAAGATTACGAAAATAGAGCCAGACGTTCAAACTTGCGCATAAGGGGAATACCTGAAACTGTGACAGACCTGCAATCTACTATTACTGCTCTATTACAAGAACTAAAGCCAGATATCCCTATTGAACGTTTAGAACTGGACAGAGTACACAGAGCCCTCACAGCCAAAAAGAAAGATGGACCCCCACGTGATATAATCACAAAATTTTATTATTACAGAATGAAAGAACAAATACTAATTGCTGCAAGAGAAAAAAAGGAACTTAATTTTCAAGGACACAATTATCAAATTTTTGCTGACCTATCCCAACTTACTATTACAAAAAGACGATCCATGAAACCCCAACTAATGGAACTGCAACGCCACAACATTATGTATCAATGGGGCTTCCCCTTTTCAGTCAGATTTAACTACCAAGGTACAATTTACAGAAGCAGATCAGCAGATGAACTACAACAAACCCTTTTAAAATTAAATCTGACAGAACCCACAAGCAGCAACTCTCCCACACACAGAAGAATGACATCATCTTCACCTTCAGGCAGCACTCAGAAAATTTCAGAACAAAATGGGAATCATCATTCTCACAAAAGAGGCCGTTATGCCACATCATCCATGGACCAAGAAGATTCAATGGACTGACATCCTAATTCCTGATATCTCTTCATTTATTATACTAAGAGATGGTTCTCTATAAAAAACCTGTATTTATAACTGAATGTAACTGCATTCTGATAGTCACACACTGTGTGGGATCATGTTACATTCCAGTTATATTTCTTATTACTTCTGATTCATATAGCCTTAGAATATATAAGTGAAATAAGGAAATTCTTGTTCAGTTATATATTATCAGGTAATAACAATAGATTTATTACTTTTTAGGACAAATATGTTCAATAATCCAGAAGTAATGGAAGCTTTTTCTTTCTTTTCTTAAAACAAATATATTATTACCTAACTAGTTCCTAGAATTATGTTTTTGTTTATTCTAATCTGAAGCAATACAACCTCAATTTTATGAGTTAACATATCTAAACAGTTACATATGAATAAAATATGTAATTGTTTACTCTAAAAGGGTTAAAATCCCAAAATAATTCAAACTATCTTCATCAATACCAAAGTTATTAACAGTACCTTTCTAACTGAATTATTTAGCCTAGGGCAAGACTAACCATATACAACCACCCTGGAATAAATAATTTCAACAAAAACTATATTCTGCACTCCAATTAATGAAACATAATTTTGATGTCTTTTGACATGGCACTTCTCTCCTGTAAGCGGAAGATCCGTGTACCCCCATTAGCCCTCCTCATTCTCCCAACCATATTATGTGGGAGTGTGACGAAGGCACTTATTCCCCTGAGAGAGATATTTATTCTCTTTCACGGGTAAATTGTGATTACTTGCAAAAAATAATTTATACAATGTATCATCTAATCTCATATGTTTTTTGTTTACTCTTTACTCCAGAATTCACTGGTTTCTTTTCTATCTATTCATCTCTTCAGTCCACACAGGTTGATCTGCGCAGTCAGCTCTGCATAACAAAAAGTAAGTCAAAACTATTTGATCTGTTGCCATGGCACCACTGAATATACTTTCCCTGAATGTTCAGGGAATAAATGTCCCTGAAAAAAGGACCAAAGCCTTCCGTACTTTCCATAACAAGAAGGCTCACATAGTATGCCTCCAAGAAACACACTTCACCAAAGATTCTACTCCAAAATATATTTCTCCTTTTTATCAACAAATTTACACGGCTTCTGCCTGTACCAAGCAAAGGGGAACTCTAATTGCATTTCACCGATCCACACTATTCACGTTATCTTTAGAAATTAAAGACCAAGAAGGTAGATACCTGATACTCATGGGTTATATAATGGATACAGCAATCACTGTGATTTCCTACTACGCTCCTAACAAACAACCTACACCATTCCTCTCACATATATTACAAGTGATTAATACACACAAAATAGGAACAGTGATAATGTGTGGGGATTCGAACCAGGTCCTCCTCCCATTTCTAGATAAATCACCTTTTACACCATCCAAAATAACCTGTAGATTACCTTTTTCTCAACTTCTTTCCAAATACAATCTGGTAGATTCGTGGAGAGAAAGTAACCCAATGAAAAAGAAATTCACTTATTTCTGGCACCCTCATCAAACCTTCACCAGAATAGATCATATTTTTCTAACAATAGGAATGATACCAGAAATTATTGCATCAGATATAATTCCGATTCGGTGGTCTGACCATAATGCAGTATACACTACTATAGCCTCAGCCATACCAAAAGCGCATGACCCAACGTGGTACTTACCGGACATAATGCTCAAACACCCACTACATCAGATGGCCATTGAACAAGCTTTAAAGGAATACATATCAATTAATAATACAACAGACATCTCCCCAATAACACTGTGGGAAGATCATAAGCCTGTCTTGCGTGGTACAATACAAAGACAAATGGCACTATTTAAACGGGAACGCAAAAATCTAGCAAAAAAACTAGAACTCAATTTTAATGCAGTCTACATATCATTTTCCCGCAACTTGTGTCAAAATATAAAATATTCCATGGACTCAACATGCCTCTCAGCTAATAGCTTGGGGTGTCTACTTTCCAAAATGGGGTCATTTGGGGGGGTTTGTGCCATCTTGGCATTTTATGGCCTTCAAAACTGTGATAGGTAGTGAGGAGTGAAATCAACAATTTACGCCCTTAGAAATCCTGAAGGCGGTGCTTGGTTTCGGGGCCCCGTGGGTGGCTAGGCTCCCAAAAAGTCCCTCACATGTGGTATCCCCATACTCAGGAGAAGCAGCAGAATGTATTTTGGGGTGTAATTCCACATATGCCCATGGCATGTTTGAGCAATATATCATTTAGTGACAACTTTGTGCAAAAAAAAAAGTTTGTCATTTTCCCGCAACTTGTGTCAAAATCTAAAATAATCCATGGACTCAACAAAATTTTATTTACACATGGAACGATTCCTGCACATAATTTTGGATGTTTGGTTTGCCGATTTAACCTTTCTCGTGTGGTTATAAAAAGCACTTGAGCCTTACACGAGAGTGTAGGCAACAGGAGTCGGTGAGTGGATTTCTTTAGGGAGTTGGCTCACTCAGCACTTGGGTGTGGTGGAAGCTGCCAAAAAGATATCACCATTCAAAGGACTTTTCATATAGGACTTGTTTATGCATTTAGTTGTAAATATAATAATTTTTTGTGCACTTTGTGTGTATTTCAACCACCTGTCACTTGGTGTTTATATTGTGGATTTGAATATTTACACTTACTTGCAGTGTTACCTTAAGGGTAAAAAAATATGTTTTTTAGGATAGCGCCACTGTTTTCTCACTGTTGTTTACTTTCAGGTTATATGCATGTTACAGGTAAAAAACACCATATACATGTAGCCCTACTTACCCTAGCAGATCCTTCCTTTGGGAAATGTGTCCAGGCGAACCATCCCTCAACCTCTTCAAGGTCTGTTTAAAGCGGACCAAATATCTCAATATATTCGATGAGACCAGTTCCATTTAGCCTCTACTCCTTCATTAGCTTACCATTCATTACTCATTCTTTTTCTATTCATACTCCCTTTCTTTTTCTACTTATTCACCTTGTTATGGTTGTTAAGTGTTAAAGGTTGTGTTACAATCTTAGTGTACTTTTCACCTCCTTTTTAAATCCTCTGGACGGTCAACAGGTTACTGACTGCGCCAGGCTTTTTCGGGTACACTTATGTCAAATGCATAGCGGGAGCCATGTGCACAATGTTTATGGGTCTAAAGCATATAGACACTCTACCTCCCCCCCAAATGGAGGGGTGAGGCCTGTCCATAGGGATCAACTGTCCCGGACAGGAAGGGTGCTTTCATGGCTGATGGATGTGGGCATGCCTCCCGATGTACATAGTTAGTGATTACACCCTGACCGGATAACATGATCCCTAATGTTACTCCCCCTTTCCCCCCTCCCTTTTATTTTTTCTCCCTCTTCTCCCCTCCCCTTCCCCTCCTCCCTCCCTTTTCCCCTGTCTACTTGTTGGATCTTATCCTGCTGTAAAGTCATTCTGTGTTGTAAAACTTAAAAATGAAAAATAAAGATTATATAAAAAAAAATAAACAAGAGGTTAGATGGTCACTCTGGCGGGGGAGGGGGGTCTCTCATCAGTTCCTCCAGGGGTTGATGCTCTTTTCCAGGACCAGATGAACAGCCAAACACCGCTCCGAATGTGCCAAACCAGGTAAATGGGGAAATATACAGAAGCTCTATAGTGTAGTATGTTGGTATTCAATACATTTATTGTGATAAAAGAAGGGGGGTCAGGTACTCACAATAAAATAACAATCACAGTGCAATGTATCCAGACGAGAGGTCAGCTTGAACGTCACTTCTGGTGTCCGTATCCAACGCGTGTCGTCACCGTCACATAACTTCATCAGGGATTGATTGTAGGCAACGGAAGTGTCTTTAAATAGCTAATGAATAATTGCCGGTCGGCCATTTTCTTGGAGACCGTCCATTGAAAACAGGAGCGGTCATTTTTTGTGAGATATTCTATGGGGCTAGGATCGTGGCCATTTTGTTATGGTTTGTTGAGGACATTGGAACGAATGTCTCAACTTAATATTGATTATAGAGAAAATTGATGAATGTAAACATACTGGATATCTAGAAAAAAGGAATCGAATAGTGGACAAACTTTTTGGGTGCCAAAACAAATGTCATTCTGGCCAGAGTTGCGGATATATAGTGGCACTGATTCATATTTAGTTTAATAAATATTAAAAGGTTAAAAACAGATGGATAGACATATCTAAGAAAAACAACCAGAAGTGTATAAAAAAAGGAGAATGGAAGTGTAAAAGTATATTGGGCAATAATTGAAAGATGACAGAAGGCAAAAAATGTAAATATATATATCTGTATAATGCCCAAAATGATGTCGAGCGAGGAGAAGGTATAAATAAAATCATGATAAAATCATAGAGTTAAAATAGGTAATAAATCAATAGTACAATGATTTTAAGAAGCCATCTGAATAATATACTAAAACTGCTCATGTAAAATGAAGAATTTGTGTGTTAAGAACCTACAGTAAAAATCACAAATAAAAAAGTTAAGCTCAAATTCCATATTGAGACCCCGAGGCGTGAAGGTATCTAGAATAACAATCCATTTTGACTCTAACTGGCTAAGGGTTCTGACTTTGTGTCCACCCCTCCAGTGTTTCTTGAAGGTTCGATGCCCCAGAATGACATTTGTTTTGGCACCCAAAAAGTTTGTCCACTATTCGATTCCTTTTTCCTAAATATCCAGTATGTTTACATTCATCAATCTTCTCTATAATCGTCATTAAGTCGAGACATTTGTTCCAATGTCCTAAACAAACCATAACAAAATGGCTGCGATCGTAGCACCATAGAATATCTCACAAAAAATGTGCGTTCCTGCTTTTAATGGACGGTCTCCAAGAAAATGGCCGACCGGCAATTATTCATTAGCTATTTAAAGACACTTCCGTTGCCTACAATCTATCCCTGATGAAGTCACGTGACAGTGACGACACGTGTTGGATACGGACACCGTAAGTACCGTTCGAGCTCGCCGCTCATCTGGATACATTACACTGTAATTGTTATTGTAATGTGAGTACCTGACCCACCTTCTTTTATCACAATAAACGTATTGAATACCAACATACTACACTATAGAGCTTCTTTATCTTTCCCCATTTACCTGGTTTGGCACATTCTGAGCGGCGTTCGGCTGTTCATCTGGTCCTGGAAAAGAGCATCACCCCCTAGGCTCTGGAACCCCTGGAGGAACTGATGAGAGACCCCCTCTCCCCCCCGCCAAAGTGACCATCTAACCTCTTGGTTATTTTAAATGCTGCTTACCTTACAGCAGTAAGGTAAGAAGTTAGTACACCTGCGGGTGTCATGTTACACTGAAGATTCACAGCACAATAATCACAAACGTCACCTGTTGATGCTTGTCAGCACCTTATGGTTTGCACGTTTGCACCTTCTGCCAGTTGGAAGATCTCATTACTTCCGGACTGCTATCCATTTGCACTTTTATACATATGGACTTTTTTGAATGATTTTTTCTTTATTGCACTATGCTGTCTTGATCATTTAATACACTACAGTCACTTTATTTGCCATCATTTTACTGATCACTTTTAATAAAGCATTGGATTTGTTTCTATATATGTCAGTTTGGTATTGAAACAACACACTGTTATTTATTCTTAGCACTTTATATTTATTTACTGTGGAGCGCAACACCAATCTTTGATTCTTTCTATATATATTATTGTGGGTAGTGTTTGACCTATACGGTGGCTGCTGCACCATACATATTGCCATCCCATACTCCATTGTAGCGCGGGAATATTCACTTTACCAACCCTAGTTACAGCCATCCTGTTTCTGTAACACCTTGGTGGGGCAATCCTGAGGCCCACGACCTAGTGTAACCTTGCAGCAAAGTAGTCCAGGGCCACTAGAGTTATCAGCCTGCCACTTCTTGCAGGCTGCTCTGGTGAAGACCAACTTGTCATTTAGACTCCATGCCTTGGGTGTCATCTGCCAGGGGTGTCCCTGTAACACCTTGTGAAGGGTGACTTGTATCTGCCCTGCTGTGGTTTTCTGCAGGCAGCCTGTAGTGGGAGGAGCCTACTGGATCCCTCCCACAGCGCTTCTCTCTGCACAAACTATGTACAGCTCAGTGATGATGTCGCTACTACTTTTACAATGTAATATCTAGATCTGAAAAGACATATATATCCTTCCTTTTTTGGCTATTTTTACATTAGAACATTTATTTAATTGTATATCACCACATGCATCTCTCTTTCATTTCTGCTAACTGAGTGTCAGCTTTCTAGCTGACACTGTAATGCTCATTACTGATTGGTAAAGGAGAGAACAAATACAATCTCTACTTTATCTAGCAAAATATACAGAGTAGCTCAAATGTCTTATTCTCTAAACAGTGGAGAAAAATGGTGTGCCGGGGAAAAAAGATTAGCATCAGTGTTTTTGTTCCTTTTTTTTTTTTTTTTTACAGTGGATGCCTTTTTTTTTTTTTTTTGCTCAGGGATTAGCCCTTCTCAGTGCAATAAGGTCTTATTAATGTAGCGCTGGTAGATTTGCGATCTACCATATGTTAGGTAAATTTAGTAACTTGTTCGTTAAATAGGTTAGGTTTGCCTCTGTTCCAGCTTGGCTGATGTTGTGTGTGTTTCCATTCTGACCGGCGGGTGTCGCTGTTATCACTGGTCAGTGTTGGAAAGGCAACGTGTCAAAGCGTATGGATGCTCTTCTGTCCCTGAGACAACTCGGTGGAAGTGGTCCTCTGAGATGCATGCCGGGCGAGGGTATTTATGGGACAGATGCCATATTGAGGGGTTAGTTTTTACAGCCACCTGCTGGCCCTCCTGGCCGACAGGTATGCGTTAGAGAGCAATCTCGTGGTCCTTCATTCCGGAGGCCCACATCGCTGCGGCACAGGGGTGGGCCCAGAAGCTAGTCTGGGGCCTACCACAGCAGCCGAGGGATGGTCCTGAGCTGTCTATCCAGAGGGAAGAAGCTGGACAACCGTGGAGATCCCAGGGGAGGACCCGTCATGGAAGGATCACACAGTGTGCTGGTCTGGAGAGGGGCCTGGTGACTCGGTTGGAGGACGTATCCTAAAGTAACTATACAGCATAGTGTTGCCGGGTTGGCTTAAAGTTTCAAGCACTGTGACTGACATTCACCGCAAAACCAATACATCCTGTGGCAGAGGATCGTACAGGTTTGTCCCAAACAAGTCTGTGGCAGAGACTTTTGTTTGTGCTACGTACTGACTGCTAGGCAAGTGAGAGAGGCCTATCCATTGCTACATGTGGGGGCTCGTCCGGGATTTGTTGACCAAGTTCTCGCAACCCAGAGAAGTGTTTTACCAGGAGTTTACGGAGAGAGCTGGACTTCAGGAAGAGAAAAGGTTAAACTGCAGGACTTTGTTTCTGAATGCGTAGACGGCGGGCGCCAGTGAAGGCCCGGGAACTACGTGACCAGAAGAACAAATGGGAGGAGCCTACCCTACTTGTTACCGCGCGGGACACGTGTATGTGTTTGGCGCCAGAGGAAAAGAGAGGCCTCGTGATCGTGCTGAGAAGGTCAAAATGTGGCCATGTCTTTTCCGACGATGCAGCCGATCATGGGACCGAGAATGTTCCCTACAAGCACCGTGATGAATGCTGTGCTATCTGGAACTCTGCTTACAGATACTGGAGTTCGTTTGAAGCCACAGGGGAGGTTTGTCCTGTATACCTCAGGAGATATTGAGGGACTGGGTATGATCTGCCACTGATTTGAAGGATTGGCCATACATCCCCGTCTGTTTGGTCGATGTCCGCAATGTGGAGAGTACTTGTTTGTGGTGGAGCAACCTACCACGTCGCCCCGTGCTTATCGGATGGACTGGGCTACAGGTATCGCCACAGTAGAAGCTGCTACCGCTACAGAGAGAGAACGATAGGCCACCACTTTGCCTGTTGTTGCTAATAATGTTCCGGAAAGAGACGCTGCTGCTGTCGTCTCCTCAGGGGACATTACTTTGATTTCTGCGTTCACTACACCTACTCCTGTTGTACCTGATCAAAGGAAGGTGGGATATGTGAAGGCTTCCCGCGGCCGTGGTCGAGGCATACCCCAGAGGTTACCTGAACTGGAGCTACCAAAGTCCACGTCAGGAACCGGTAAGCCACTGATGGGGAATGTATCTGGGACTGTAAATAAATATCTACCAGCAGAAGAGTTGGGAGATTCGGAAATAGAATCCATGCCGGATCTTTCTGGGGATGATGACCTATTTGAGACTATGTCACAAGAGCTGTTATGGTCACAAGGTGAAGATATTGCCTCTGCTATGACTCTCCCTGAATGGACAGCCCTGAGTTCTGGGAAGACGTCACCCTGTGTGGAGCCACACAGTACTGTTACTGGGACTTTGCCAAAAGTTGCTAGTTCACTACAGACACCGGCTGGGTCTATGGTGAGCAAATCATTGGATTCCTGTGTACCGCCTGGTATGGGGAGAGACAGATCTTTGCCTAAACTTGCACGTTTGCAGAGGATGTTAAACAAGCGTGTAGCTGCCGAGTATGGTTTGGAGTTCCCCTATGTGCCCCAGGACATAATGCAAGTGATTGAAACTAATCGGGAACTTTGGTACAGTGAAGCTGTTTGGGACTATTTTGTCTGTGCCTAAGCCTTTCCGAAAGACTGGATGTTCTGTTAAGATGGATGAATGTTTTAGTGGATGTTTCATGCACTGGAACTTCGGTCGGCACATCTATGCTGACAAAATGGTGATTTGCAGGCCCAGAAAAGATAATGTTGTCTATTTCATTACCACCGTGGATAAAACGGAAAACCACTAACATTGCCAGATCCCCGGTTTTATTGGTGACTTTGGACAAAAGAACTTTGGGTTAGCTAGTTAGTGGCAGTGTAAAGAGATCTGCGTGGTCAAGATCTACATATCCTGTTCAGTTATTTAAATCCAAGGACTTCTTTTTGCTAGCCGGATTTTTTTTCTTCATTTGAAGAGATCATATTACAGGGATGGACTCCTTAAGATTTTTTTCCTTTTTTGATGTTATATGATGGGAAGAGAGGCTCATTTTCTCTAAAAATGAGGCTTTGCTCCTGATATTGTACAGTATATACATGTGTGTGTTTAATATGTTTTCCTTTTCAGGAATTATCGGATCTCCGATCAAGCTGGGAGACTTTTCAGCTAGATAGATAGTAAGGTTGTGTACAATCAGAGGATGGTTTTGTTTGCGGATGTGAACATAATGTTTTATAGATGTAAGTCTTATAGTATCTTTCCACTGTCTTTTCCTCTCTCTTTGTCTATCCAAGTTATAAGAAACTCAAATAATTACTCCCAGGCTTGGGAGTTACTGCTACTGTTTTTGGACGTTGGGGACAACGTCTACTGTAGTGGGGGGAGTATGTAGCGCTAGTAGATTTGCGATCTACCATATGTTAGGTAAATTTAGTAACTTGTTTGTTATATAGGTTAGGTTTGCCTCTGTTCCAGCTTGGCTGACGTTGTGTGTGTTTCCATGCTGACTGGTGGGTGTCGCTGTTATCACTGGTCAGTGTTGGAAAGGCAACGCGTCAAAGCATATGGATGCTCTTCTGTCCCGGAGACAACTCGGTGGGTATTTATGGGACAGACGCCATATTGAGGGGTTCGTTTTTACAGCCACCTGCTGGCCCTCCTGGCCGACAGGTATGCGTTAGAGAGCAATCTCGCGGTCCTCCATTCCGGAGGCCCACATCGCTGCGGTGCAGGGGTGGGCCCAGAAGCTTGTCTGGGGCCTACCACAGCAGCCGAGGAATGGTCCTGAGCTGTCTATCCAGAGGGAAGAAGCTGGACAACCGAGGAGATCCCAGGGGTGGATCCATCATGGAAGGATCACGCAGCATGCTGGTCTGGAGAGGGGCCTGGTGACTCGGTTGGAGGACGTATCCGAAAGTAACTATACAGCATAGTGTTACCGGGTTGGATTAAAGGTTCAAGCACTGTGACTGACATTCACCGCAAAACCAATACATCCTGTGGCAGAGGATTGTACGGGTTTGTCCCAAACAAGTCTGTGGCAGAGACTTTTGTTCGTGCTACGTACTGGCTGCTAGGCAAGTGAGAGAGGCCTATCCAGGCGAGCAAAGAGTGTGTCCCACGAGGGGAGCGCATTCTATTGTAATATCCAAATTCTACCAGGACATTTGTCAAGAATCTTACAAGAAGATATTTGAGTTTCTTCTCCAGTTTCCCTTCTGCCTCTTTCCTGCTACTTCCTTAGTAAATTGTTTAATAAAGCATTGAAAACGTACTCAAGTTTATGGGGGGTCGTCCAGAGGTAAACTCAACGGAACCCCTAGACCCGGTGCCGGTAAAACAGAGGGAAGGAGAGTGAAATTAACAAGCCCGCTTAAACCAGCAGCTCCACCGAGTTATTGCTACATTATAAAAGTAAAACAATTATCCACTCACATGTAATAAGATAAGAAGCACCAGAGATGTCTTAAATTGGAGCACTATAGTCAGAGTCTGAGACAAAAGAATAGGAGATACCGCAGCAGGAAAGCACTCACGGCAGCAGGAGATCGCTTGCAGCCCTGGCTAACACTTTTTCAAGAATTACTTATTGCAATTAGACCTTCTAACTGCTAAACAGTTCATTGAGGGAACCATGAATGCAAACATGTACTGTGACATACTGAAGCCGAGCATGATCCCCTCTCTTCGGAGACTGGCCGCGGGGCAATATTCCAACATAACGACCCCAAACACACCTCCAAGACTACTGCCTTGCTAAAGAAGCTGAGGGTAAAGGTGATGGACTGGCCAAGCATGTCTCCAGACCTAAACCCTATTAAGCATCTGTGGGGCATCCTCAAACGGGAGGTGGAGGAGAGCAAGGTCTTTAACATCCACCAGCTCCATGATGTAGTCATGGAGCAGTGGAAGAGGACTCCAATGGCAACCTGTGAAGCTCTGGTGAACTCCATGCCCAAGAGGGTTAAGGCAATACTGGAAAATAATGGTGGCTACACAAAATATTGACACTTTGGGCCCAATTTAGACATTTTCACTTAGGGGTGTACTCACTTTTGTTGCCAGCGGTTTAGACATTAATGGCTGCGTGTTGACTTATTTTGAGGGGACGGCAAATTCATACTGTTATACAAGTTGTACACTCACTACTTTTAGTAAAATGTCACTTCTTCAGTGTTGTCACATGAAAAGATATAATAAAATATTTACAAAAATGTGAGGGGTGCACTCATTTTTGTGAGATACTGTATGTTGTGTAGCCTGGTGACAAGATCAAAATATTTTTCTGTACATGCTGAAAACATTCTCCTCCCCCCCGCCCTGCGCTTTAAAATGACTAACAACTTACTAACCTTACACATCTATAATTACTCATTGTTTTTCATTCATCTTACATCTTGGCAACACAACATTTAAAGATTAACTACAGGAAGTGAATATAGATGTCTATGTAGAGTTGACTTGACAATATATCTATGACGACATTTGAATTGCCTAAATAATTTTTTCATTATTTTTTAAGAAAATATAAACCCTTTGTTTCTAATGTTTTGGCAGATTCTTTGCAACCTATGTTTTAATTATTATTATTATTATTATTATCATCATTAATATTATTCTAAGCCGAGAGTTTTTACACGTTATAATGCCTAGAGACTGCTAAAGCCTTCAGACTTTGCTTCTTGCTTTGTGCAGAAACCGAGGCTACCATTGCCAATTTTCCCTTCTAAAAAGGTCAGCTGCCTGGCTTTTATGATTTACTAAAACTGGAGATTGCAAAATCTGGTGCAGCTCTACATAGAAAGCAATCAGCTTTCTATGCATTTCGCCCTGGCATTTTGTCAATCAACTTCTGGGCCACATCCTGACTGATGGCAGCCCATTCTTGCATAATCAATGCTTGGAGTTTGTCAGAATTTGTGGGGTTTTTTTTTCGTTCACCCGCCTCTTGAGGATTGATCACAAGTTCTCAATTGGATTGAAGTCTGGGGAGTTTCCTGGTCATGGACCCAAAATGTTGATGTTTTTTTCCCAAAGCCACTTAGTCATCACATGTGCCTTATGGCAAGGTGACCCATCATGCTGGAAAAGGCACTGTTCATCACCAAACTGTTCTTGGATGGTTGGGAGAAGTTGCTCTCGGAGGATGTTTTTGTACCATTCTTTATTCATGACTGTGATCAAAATTGTGAGTGACTCCACTCCCTGGGCTGAGAAGAAACTCCACACATGAATGGTCTCAGGATGCTTTACTGTTGGCATGACACAGGTAGCACTTACCTTTTCCTTCTCCAGACGAGGTTATTTCCAGATGCCCCAAACAATCAAAGGGGATTCATCGTAGAAAAAGGCTTTACCCCAGTCCTCAGCAATCCAATCTCTGTACTTTTTGTTTAACAATTTTTATTTATCAAAACATTTTCAAAGAATACATTTAATCAACTTATATTTATATACATCCGTATGACAAAATAGTTTTTTCCATTATTTATCAAAACATCATTCGAAATTTCTTTTATATTTTAATTCTTCTTCTTTTTGAGTCAGGGATGTACATCCTATACTTAAAACCTGTTTACCTACCCATCTCCCCACATTCATACACATTCATACTGAAAAAAACAGAAAAAACAGAAAGAAAAGAGAAAAAAAAATGTATTATGTTCTTTACTATTCCTATATTGTCCTCAAGAGTATTGAAGAGGCTCTAAACTCTTCCCATCTAGTCCAAATACATTGTTTTGGTATTTTCACTCTTTCTTCTATTATCATTCTTTCCTCCAGGGTACGCATCTCCGTCATCTCACATTCCCATTCTGCAATAGACGGTGCTAGTGTGTTTTTCCATTTTCTTGCTATTACCGTTCGTGCTGCTGTCAGAAAATATTTCAGAATTCCCTTTTTAATCTTTTTTATTGAACCTGGGATCATAGATAAAATTGCTACTTGTATTTCTGGATATATTTTTATCCCGGTCAATGTTCTATAGATAGAAATATTTTTTGCCAGAATGGTTGGATTTCAGAGCAATAGTACCAAATATGTGACATTGTGCCTTGGGTTATATGACATCTCCAACACTTGTCTGTGTTATCTGGGTTCATTTTATGTAAATCTACAGGGCATCTATACCATCTGGCTAAGATTTTATAGTTTCTTTCTTGATGTTTAGCCGATATTGAGAGTTTATGGGTCGCTCTAAATGCTTTTCCCCATATTTCTCTAGGGAATTCTATTCCAATCTCTGCTTCCCATTTTTTTACATATGGTAATATTTGTCTGTTGTTCTCTGAGATTAGATATTTATAGATTTTAGATAGGACATGGGTGGGTCTTGATTCTTGCACAAAGATCTTTTCTAGGTTTGTCATAGGCCTATCTATTATGGATTCTTTTGTTAAGGATTCTATATACCGCCGAAGAAGACCATGTTGCATCCATTTATTTTTATGTTCTATCCCTATTTTTTCTAATGGGAGCAGCTTATTTTCTTCCATCGTTTCTATTATTCTAGTGTCCCCATTTCTTTTCCATTTCAGGAACGTTTTAGCTTTGAGTGCCAGTGGGAATTCTGGATTGCTAAATAGCGGGGTCATTGGACCTCTATAGGTAGATCCACTCCCTTTTTTTATCATATTGTCCCATGCTTTTAATGTTACTACCACTAGGGAGGGCATTTCTTTCTCCGGTGGTCTTTGTGCTTTCTTGATCCAAGGAAGGGACTTTAGCTTAAGAGTTGTAATATCCTCTTCTAGCTTTACCCATTGTTTATTATCTCTGTTATGGAACCAGTCTACTATTCTGGTTATCATTATTGCCCTAAGGTATGTACCTATATCCGGGAGAGCAAGGCCGCCGTCTTCTTTTGTTTTATTTAACACCGTCTTTTTAATTCTGGGTGTCCTGCCTCTCCAGATGAATTTTCCTATTAATCTGTGTAATTTGTCCATATTTTTTGTTGAGGGAAAAATGGGTATTGTCTGGAGGACATATAGTATTTTAGGTAGTATATCCATCTTTACTATGTTTATTCTACCTATCCAGGAGAACATTCCCTTTTCATAGTTTTGTAACGTTCTTGCAATTCTCTGTACCATTGGGACGTAGTTATACTCGTGTAACTTATCCAAATCAGTAGGGATATAGGTACCCAAATATTTAATTGTATTTTCTTGCCATTTAAATGAGAAGTCTTTTTTAAGGAGTTCTACCATATCCCTTGATAGATTAATATTTAAGGCTTCAGATTTATTATAGTTTACTTTGAAGTTGCTTAGAGTACCAAATCGATTGAATTCTGCTATCAGGTTTGGTATTGATATCAGTGGGTTTGTGATGTACATTAGGATATCGTCTGCATACACAGACATTTTATATTCTTTATCTCCTGCTTTAATCCCCTGTATATCTAGGTTTTTCCTAATCGCTATTAATAAATGTTCCATCACCAGTGTATACAGTATTGGGGACAGTGGGCAGCCCTGGCGGGTTCCGTTTGTTATGGGGATTATATCTGATAGGTCCCGGTTCGCCCGTATCTTAGCTGTTGGATTCCTATATAGGGCCATTATTTTATCCAAAAGTATAGGACCCAGTCCCCATTGTATTAAAGTTTCTCTAAGGAAACTCCATCCCACCCTGTCAAACGCTTTCTCAGCATCAATCGTCAATAGGCAGGATGGGATGGAGTTCCTTTTTGCATGTTCCATCAGTGTAATTGTTTTTAGAGTATTATCTCTAGCTTCCCTTCCTTCCACAAACCCCACTTGATCTAAATGTATAGATGATGGCATTAGAGGAGCGAGTCTATTGGCAATTATTTTGGCATATAGTCTCAGGTCGATGTTTGTCAGAGAGATTGGTCTAAAGTTTCCACATAAGGTATGATCCTTCTCTGGTTTAGGTATAAGTGTGATATAGGCCTGCATACTTTGTGGAACAAAAGATAATGATGGAGATATTGCATTAAATGTTTGTGTCATAATGGGGATTAGTTCTTCCTTGAATATTTTATAGAATCTTGGGGTGAAGCCGTCAGGGCCTGGGCTCTTCCGCAATACTAGTGCCTCGATTACCTTTCGCGTTTCTATCTCTGTAAAATCCTGATCTAGTTGTATCTTATCTGTCGAGGCCAATACAGGAAGTGCTGTTTCTCTCATATACTGCTCTATATTATGTTGGATTCCTTCTGTGGCATTATCTATGGCATGATTGGGAATATTATATAGTTTTGTGTAGAAAGTTTGAAACTCTTTCAATATCTCTTTTGGGTCGTATCTCATGTCGCCTTTATTTGATTTTATCTTAACAATGGGTTGTACATTTCCCCGATGGTGTAGAGCGTTTGCAAGGAGTTTACTTGGTTTATTACCCTGGTGATAATACAGGGCGCGATTGCTGTCTCTTATTCGTAGGGTTTGCTCATTTATCAATGCCTTTAATTCTGTCTTCTTTTCTGTTAATTCTATTAACCTTTCCCGCCCTGGATTTTGTTTGTATTGAGCTTCAATTTTGGGTATCTCATTTAGCAGTTGAGTCTTTCTGTTCCCTTTTACCTTTTTCAGTCTAGCCCCATGTTTTATAAATAGACCTCGGATTACACATTTTAGTGTTTCCCATTTGATCGGTAGAGACGTGGTATCCTCTCTATGATCACATAAGAAATCTGATATTGCCCTCCTTATTTCTGTCACACAGGTCTCATCATGAAGTAGATTATCATTGAGCTTCCAATTTCTTTTAGTATTATTGCCCTTAAGCAGGTCCAAAACCAGAAATATTGGTGCATGGTCTGACCATAATGAGCTGCCTATTTCGGAG
This sequence comes from Lithobates clamitans, assembly GCA_037952925.1. Taxonomy (NCBI): domain Eukaryota; kingdom Metazoa; phylum Chordata; class Amphibia; order Anura; family Ranidae; genus Lithobates; species Lithobates clamitans. Next base: position 3,930,419 of record JBBGZY010000293.1, on the reverse strand, counting down.
GATAGGGTTTCAGCCATCCCTTTTTGATTGATCAAAAAAAAGTCTAATCTATGATATGTCTTATGTGCAGCTGAGTGAAATGTGAAATCTTTTTCTGTTGGGTGTAATACCCTCCAGATATCAATCAACTGGTATTTTGCTATCATATCTAGAAAGTTTTTTTTCTCTCTCCCTGTCTGCGTTAATGAGGGTGCCGTTGTGTCCATTTCCCTATCCAGGACAATATTGAAGTCACCTCCAATTATTATTATCCCCTCGGCTTTTTCCATTAGCTGTTTCAATATTTGTGTTCCTACTTTATATTGTTCCTGGTTAGGTAGATATATATTGATAAATGTATACTTTTTGCCATGTATTATAAGTTTGAGTAATATTGCTCTTCCATCCTTATTATACCATTCTTCTGTCACCTGATAAGGTATTGTTTTATGTATTGCTATGGAGACACCTTTTGATTTTGAGTATCGAAAAGAGTCGTGATACCAGGTAGTGTAAAATCTATTTTGTAGCTTTGGGATGTGGTCTGTGCGGAAATGCGTCTCCTGAAAAAAGATTACTCCCACTTTTTGTTTATGAAGAGAGTATAGGACCTGTGACCTTTTTGTTGCTGAGTTGAGGCCTCTGATATTGTATGAGCATATTTTCATATCTTAGGACAGAATAGAACACCAAAGAAGAAGAAAAGAAAAGAAAACAAAAAAAAAAAAAAAAACCCACCCCGCACTCACTCCTCTCACTTAATCTGTTGACTAGAAAAAAAATTTAGTCTTTCTTACTATCTAAGTAAGTTCCCTACTATGGGGGGTTTTGAGTCTAGTGACCAAGGGTCACCTCTCGACCGTTGGACTCCTACCGCATTTTATCATTTCTTTACTCTTACTCCAGTTTTGGGTCTCTTTCTTCTCAAATTCCTTTGACTCTCTTCTCCCTTCCTACCCCCTCCCTTCTTGGGGAGGGGTATAGGGGGAGGGGGGGGTCACTATAGTCTCTTCTAGATATCCATAATTTTTAACCTTATAGACTTCCTTCTCCCTCCTCTCCCTCCTCTCCCCATCCGGGAGAGAACTTATAAATATAATTTTTAACATAATTGTGGGAGAAAAGAGGAAGAGGGAGAGGAGAGAAGAAAAAAAAAAAATTTCTTTCCCTTTTCCCTTTCTCTCTCCCCCCCCCCCTCTAGAGCTATTTATAAAGTGAGTACCCTTCTAGTGCTATTATATTTACTGTGTACCTATTAAGTGTATAGCTTCATTTCATCTCGTTTATCTAAACTTATAAAAATTGTTATCTATTTTTGTGTATATTACATATCTTATGGTGCAAACAGCAAACATCTTTAAATATCTTAAGTACAGACCAAAACTTTCGGTTATTTACAAAAGTTGAGAAGGGAAGAGAAAAAAAAAAAAACAATTCTTATTTCTATATCCATATGTATTACCATTTCATATGCCTAAATTTAATATTTATAAAAACTTTTATCTATCTGTGAATATATTTGCGTTTCTTTTAGTGCAGTCAATACCCAAGGGGATAAAAAAAAAAAAAAAGAAATTTTATTTCTATATCTATATCCATTACCATTTCATGTGACTTAGCTAATACTTATAAAAACTTTTATCTATCTGTGAGTATATTTACGTTTCTCTTAGTGCAGTCAATACCCAAAAAAAAAAAAGCTAACATTTTTAATTCAAGACTATAGTTAATTTTCTTAACTTATCTTCTGCCCCCCCTCCCACTTCTTCCCCACAGGCCCCATTATTTTTTCCTATATGTTTGCATATATTCTATAGGCCAGTCCGGCAATGCAAGTTCCGTAATTCCTATAATCGCTAGAACTTCCGGTAGATCCTCCATATCTCTGAATAAGGTAGTCTGTCCTTCTTTTTGGATTTGCAACTGAAATGGATATTTCCATCTATATTGAATTTTCTTTTTTATTAGTTGCTCTACCAGGGGCTTCAACGCTCTTCTGCGATCCAGTGTATATTTTGATATATCCTGAAAGAGCAGGAGAGGTTCTCCTTCAAATTGAATATTTTTGTTTTGGCGAGTTGCAAACATGATTTTATCCTTAATATGAGCATAATGCATTTTGCAAATAATATCCCGAGGTTTATTAGTGTCTGGTTTCCTGATTCCTGCTATCCGGTGTGCTCTTTCAATAATTAAATCTTTTATATCAATATCTTGAGTGATTTCCTGAAATATTTTTTGTAGTGTTGTTATAAGTTCTTTTGGGCCCACTGATTCTTTTAATCCTCTTATTCTTATGTTGGATCTTCTGCTTCTGTTCTCTTGTTCATCTAGGTTGTTTATTATTTGTTTTAATTGAGTTTCCTGTTTCTGTGTCCTTTCCTTTATTTTGGGGGGAGGAGTTGCTGACCAAGATGGCCGCTTAGGCAAACCGTGGACTGACATGCTGCTAAGACAGAGCGTCTGACGTACATCCAGCTGGGACAAGCCTCCGATATGCTATCGGCTTTACGCTGAGTATATCTCCCCACACATGCCCTTCTGATCCTGATATCGACCAGCACAGGCGGCAGCGAATGCAACACAAATCGAAAAGGCATACCTTGACTCATAGGAGCGGAGACCTGCGGGAGACGGAACGAGAGACAAGGCCGTGGAAGAACCGTGAGCCGGGAGACAGCGGACGCGGGAAGGCGGGAGCCCCTGTGAGGCTGCGAGAGCAGACGGCAGCGGTTCCTGCTGGTGAGCGTCCTCCCCGGCAGAAACAGCAGACACGGAACGGCAGAGAGAAGCTAAACCCAGGACCCCAGGATCTCCAAACCATAAAGGTTAGCCGCCTATTTTTGAAACTAAAACTAAAGCTACCATTAAGATATTAATTCATCGAACATTGCCGAAATTGCTGAACTTTAAGGGAGTGAAAGACTGGAGCTTCAGGCATGACATAGGGGCCCTGTCTCCAGTGTTTTATATGTTATTCCCTGAAGAGTTTTTTCTGTTTTTTGTTGTTGCTGGTTTTTTTTTTTTTTTTTTTTTTTTTTGAGTTTCTGGAAACCCATGTTTCATACTGGAATACAAAGAACATAGAGATATAGCTCTTAAAGGAAAAGGAGAAAAAAAAAGAGGAAAAAAAAGAGGGGAAAAAAAACTTTAAATATACAATATCCCTCTGCCTCCCTGCCCCATGGACTGAGAGATAAAATAAAAGGAAAATAAGAACAAAAGAGGGGGGAGTACGGAGAAGGTGAAGATAAAGGGGTTAAGAGGTGGAAAAAAAGAGGAAAGGAAAGAAACATGGCCCCTAAGAAGAGCAATAAAACCCCGCAATCCCAAAAAAGTAAAAAAGACAAAGCAGAAGACACGAATAAAAACACTACAGGGACACAATCTATACAGACAACTGATATTAAAGAATTCTTTCAACAATTACAGTTACAGATACACCCTCCCCAGGAAACTAGAATGCTACAATCATCACATGATCTTTTAAATATAATGGAACCAATAGAAACATCTAGATCATCAGAGGAAGAGCAATTAAGACACCCTAGAAATAGCTCATTAATGGACACAACAGGGTCCTCAAGTGAACACAAAGAGGAAGATAAAGAAAAATGGGATATAAGAGCTTATATTCGCTCGCTGCCCACCAGGGCAGACATGGACCAATACGTATATAGATTAGAAAAGTCATATAAAGAAGAGATCCAAGAACTTAAAATATCTACAAAAAACATGCAAGAAAAGACAGACAATATCGATAAGAGAATGTTAGAAACAGAACAGGAACTGCTAAAAATCTCTGTACTTTTTGAAGAATATCAGTCTGTCATTGAGGTTTTCCTGGAGAGAAGTGGCTTATTTGCTGCCCTTCCTGACACCAGGCCATCCTCCAAAAGTCTTTGCATCACTGTGCGTACAGATGTGCTCACACCTGCCTGCTGCCATTCCTGAGCAAGTTCTGCACTGGTGGTGCCCCATTCCTGCAGTTGAATCAACTGTAGGAGATGATCCTGACTTGGACTTTTTTGGGCGCCCTAAAGCCTTCTTCACAAGAATTGAACCTCTCACCTTAAAGTTCTTGATGATCTGAGAAATGGTTGATTCAGATACAATCTTAGTAGCAGCGTTACAGCAATATCCTTGCCTGTGAATCCCTTTTTCTGCAAAGCAATGATGACTGCATGTGTTATTCTAACTCAGGCTGGGTTCACACTGGTGCGACACGACAGCCGTCCTACTTTGGATCCGACTTTGTCCTGCGACATGAAGCCGGCATGCGCCCGACTTTCAATGAACGGGGATCCGACTTGGACCCCCGCCAATGTGTTTGGTATGAATCTTGAGGGGGAACTCCGCGCCAAATAAATTAAATAAAAATTAATAATTAATAATATTAATAAATTAATAAAATTTAAATAAAAAAACGGCATGGGTTCCCCCCTCCAAGAGCATACCAGGCCCTTGGGTCTGGCATGGACCTTAAGGGGAACCCCCCTACACCGAAAAAGCGGCGTGGGGGTCCCCCCAAATCCATACCAGACCCTTATCCGAGCATGCAGCCCGGCCGGTCAGGAATGGGGGTGGGGACGAGCGAGCACCCCCCTCCTGAACCATACCAGGCCGCATGCCCTCAACATGGGGGGTGGGTGCTTTGGGGCAGGGGGGTGCCCTGCGGCCCCCCCACCCCAAAGCACCTTGACCCCATGTTGATGAGGACAAGAGCCTCTTCCCAACAACCCTGGCCATTGGTTGTCGGGGTCTGCGGGCGGGGGGCTTATCGGAATCCGGAAGCCCCCTTTAATAAAGGGGGCCCCCAGATCCCGGCCCCCCACCCTATGTGAATGAGTATGGGGTACGATGTACCCCTACCTATTCACCTAGGGAAAAAAGTGTCAATGAAAAAACACAGTACACAGTTTTTTAAAGTAATTTATTAGGCAGTTCCGGGGTCTTCTTCCAACTTCGGGGGTCTTCTTCTGACTCCGGGGGTCTTCTTCCGACTTCGGGGGTCTCTCTGGCATTTCCTCCCGGTGTCCTGATCTTCTGCCGGCTCCTCCACTATCTTCTGCAGCTCTTTTTCTAGCGGTGGCCTGGACTTCTGCCTTCTCCCTTCTGCCTTCTTGCGCCCCCTTGCCCCAAAGCACCCACCCCCCCATGTTGAGGGCATGCGGCCTGGTATGGTTCAGGAGGGGGGCGCTCGCTCATCCCCACCCCCTTTTCTGACCAGCCGGGCTGCGTGCTCGGATAAGGGTCTGGTATGGATTTGGGGGGAACCCCCACGCCATTTTTTGGTGTAGGGGGTTCTCCTTAAGAGCCATACCAGACCCAAGGGACTGGTATGCTCTTGGAGGGGGAACCCATGCCGGTTTTTTATTTAAAATTTGGCGCGGAGTTGCCCCTCAAGATCATCTGAGCACAAGTTGCATGCCGGAGTCGGATCATGCGAGACGGCGTTCCGACTTTGATCCGACTTCAATGATAGTCAATGGGCTGAAGTAGGATCCAAGTCGGACCAAAGTAGTACAGGGAGCATTTCTAAAGTCGGAACGACTTGTGTCGGACCAGTTAGGATGGCTCCCATAGGGAAACATTGAATTTCACATGTCATGCGACAAGAGCTCCCAATGTCGGAGCGTTTGTCGGACCAGTGTGAACCCAGCCTCAATCAGCATTACAGGGTGATTTCCAGCCTTGTCCTCGTCAACACTGACACCTGTGTTAACAAGAGAATCACTGACATGATGTCAGCTGGTCCTTTTATGGCTGTGCTAAAATGCAGTGGAAATGTTTTTTTTGGGGATTAAGCTCATTTTCATGGCAAAGAGGGATTTTGCATTTAATTGCAATTCATCTGATCAATCTTCATAACATTCTGGAATATATGCAAATAATGGAGGCAACAGACTTTGTGAAAAATAATATTTGTGTAATTCTCAAAACTTTTGACCAGGACTGTATACTGCCTCCCCTCTGAAAAAGAATCCTTGTTTGAGGCACAAACCCTATTCACTTGACTGGGTCACATTTGTTGGCGGTACTGCCTCCCATGCTGTTTAATTTTTGCCTTGGCATATGTACATATTTGAGCTGCTGCATGCTCTAATTTAGGTGGGTGGTCAAGAGGGTAGTATAACGTTGATTCAACTGCCTGCTTTTACCCCAGTTGCCCATGTGAATTTGCCCTTAGAAAAGGTTTACCCAACACACACATGCACCCACACTTTACAGCAGTGTCTTACCTTTTTTTGTAATGTTCATATTCCTTTTTACGTCTCTCCGATGCAGATTTTAAATCATCTGCAGGCAAATAGTCCTTGAGTTGAGGGACCTGAACCCCTCCTTTGCTCAATGATTGGCAAGAGCATGCACTCTTCTTGGGGACGGGAAAACTGAAACATAAATAAATTAAAAGGAGCATTACATTAGAATGTGGTAGATATATGACCCAACATTCTGAGATATATATCAAATTCTGTGTCCGAAGTACATCTAGGTCATTTTTTTTAGCTTTGAATACAGTGGAGAGGGATTAGAGCACCTGTCACGTTTTAATTGTATGTGCCTCAGTTAGGGAGAATCGCCCTCTCTATTTGTCCTGTTTACCATTACCACCCAGAGTGAAATTTAAAGAAAACTCAAATTTTGTCTTGTCCCCAGAACTGCAAGGAAAATCTTCCAATGGGGACACTAGTTCTGGTGACAATCTGGGATTACCGCACTTTGGAGGGATTTCCTCTCACTTTCTGTATTGGCTATGGGATAGGAAATGAAGGGGAATCTCTCCAGTGAGACGCAGACAGAAAAAAAATATGACTTCTCTTTTACTCAAAGATTTGCCTTCAGTTCTACTTTAAGGTTTTAAAAATGCATTTTAAATAAATGGCCTACAATTTAAATTAAAGCAGAATTTTGTCAGAACAATTGAGAGCAGAAAGCTATTTTGTTCACAAAAGACATTCTATGAGGACCATTTATAAAAATGTCCTTAACTTTTCACCAGTGAATTTGACCATTGAAAGTTACATTCACCCTGTGAAAGTCAACTTAAATATCCTGAAAATAACATTTCACAAATATTAAAAACATTTACAAGGGTATTCAAACAGCATTTTTTTATAAATAGATCCCTATGTCTCTTTAGTAATAGGAGCTTCATACCGTCCTGTTGGCTATCTTTTTTTTAGCGTGTGCGGTGATCTGTGCATATGCAATCCCAGCATCTGTGGGGTTTAGGGATGAATTAACTTCTGTATTCTTGCTCGTAAGTTACATCGTGCCACACCGGCCAAACAAGATGGCCAAAGATGCCAACTCCAGAGGAAAACCAGGCAAAGATGGCGGCACTGCCATGACAGCTTACAGACCTCACATCAATGGAGAGGAGGTAAATATTAGTTGCACTTTAGTACTCACCTCCACTCCAGTGCTGCAGTGTCCCAGGGCTCCCCACCAGTCAATGACATCTTTGGCCAGTCTTATTCTGAATTCAGATGTTCATCGTTTTTATTGGCCAGGATGAGAACACATCACTGCCATTCATATGTAGTAGTTCATTCATCTTTGAGAGGTTTTAATGGCAGCTATAAATTGTCATTGCACTAAAGTTTATATGAGTGCACCAGGCCTCTATCCCATGACCAAGTCATTTGACTGTGATGACACGCACAGTGCGGAGCCGCGTGATGCGTCTAAACTGAAACCCGAAGTAATGCGGGAACCGTGGCCCCACTGATTGTTATTGTAAAAGCGATCTTATTTTTTTACCACTATATAATTTGTAGATGGTATTTGCTTATTTAATTTTGGTGTTAGTAGGCACAGAAAAATGTATGCACTAACCTATATTGTTTTGTGAGAACCACGGTATATTGAAAAACAAAGACCTTCAGGCATTCATCAATAGCACAGCCTGTAGAATGCCACAGCCAGACAGTGGGTATTTGTGAGCATCTTCCTCTATCCAAGGGAGAGCCAGGGGGTGGAGGTGGGGAAGGGCCAGTTTAAGAGTAGTTAGGGTTAAGCCTAGGATTCCACTGTAAAGGAATTGTTTTGTCAACATAGAAATATTATAGATAAACAAATAAGGAGGAAATAGGGTGTATTAGGTTTGAAGAAACAAGTTGAAACATAAACATTCCCCATAGGCTAAGTGAGCGATTTGTGCCAGCTTCATTTCCATGAACACCTAAGCTTTTGGAGAAATGGAAGATGTGGGAGAGGAGGTACGCATGCTGTGGAGGAGGCACGCCGAGGCAAGCCATCAGATGCGGGAGGAACACTAAGGTGTTCTGGAGTAACTTGGAGTACTGGGAATATGTTTGGAGCAACTTGAAGCACTGGGAGTAATTTTTGAGTAACTTGGAGCACTGGAAGTAATTTTGGAGTAAGTTGGAGTACTTTTGAAGTAACTTGAAGTACTGGGATTAATTTGGAGTAATTTGGCGTATTGGAAGTAATTGGAGTACTGAGAGTAATTTGGAGTAACTTGGAGTACTGGGAGTAATTTTGGACTAACTAGGAGTACTGAGAGTAATTCTGAAGTAACTTGGCATATTGGGAGTAACTTGAATTACTGGGAGCCATTTGAAATAACTTGGAGGGCCTGGAGTTACTTCTAACATTGAGATTATTTTGGGTGCACTGTGAATCATTTGAAGTAACTTGGACTAGGAGCAAGCTGAAGTTACTTGGAGTAATTTGGAGTAAATTGGAGGCCATGTTATCTGGAATCAAAAGATCTCAAGTAGTGGGTAAAATGTCCAAAAGCATTGGTGATAAGACCCAGTGCACATCTTGCTCCATGTATACATTCCTTGAAAAGCCATTCAAGGGTGAATACTGGTGTGTGAGATGTCAACTAGTTGTTTCTCTGGAAGCTCATATCTTGGCTTTAGAGAATCAAGCATCAACAACATAGAAAGGAGCTTGGACATTATTCAGCAGGTGCTGGCGGCGGCCAGTATAGAAAGATTACAGCCACAGAACAACTAAGGAGGAAATAATATGCGCCCATACAAAACTAAGAGGCATGTTAACAATTTCTAGGAGCCTAGCTAACAAAATGGAGGAACTGGAGCTGCCGATGTACAAGGAATCTTGGTTTGACAGCTCACATGACTGGCTGGCAACTATCCAGTGGTATTTCTTTTATCAGAGGGACAGGGAGGGTGGAAGGGGGGGGGGGTTGCCTGAGAATGATTTACTGGTGAACGGGAGGGACGACATTGCAAATGGGGTAAGGGAGGAGGTGGAGTCCCTGTGGGTGGAGCTTCAAAAGAAAGGAACAAATGGGATCTCAATATTGGGGGGTATGTTACAGGCCCTCTAAACTTAAGAATGAGGAGGAGCTGGATCTCCTAACACCGTTAAAAATGGTAGAGAGGCAGGGCAATAATATCATAATGGGGGACATGAACTATCCAGATATTGACTGGGCAGAAGAAACAGCTTACCAATTTAAGGCTTGTCATTTCCTAAATATCTTACAGGACAATTTATGTGCAAATTAGTAGATGCCCTACTAGAAAGAATGCTTTGCTAGACCTATTAGTTAGAAATAACACAGATCTGATCGTAGATGTGGAAATTTGGGCCAACTTGGTAACCAGCGATCACCAGATAAATTAAATTCAATATAAATCATAGGAAAAGGAAGCACAAGGGTAATGCAAGAACACAAAATTTCAAAAGAGCCAACTTTTCCAAACTGCGCTCAATACTACAAGATCTTAAATGGGACCAAAGCCTAGAAACATTGAACACTGAAGAAAAATGGGAGTACTTTAGGAACATAATAAATAAAGGTATTATCCAGTGTATTCCAATGGGCATGAATATAAAAGAGGAAGAGTTAAACCTGGGTGGCTAAAGTTAATGTAAAAATATATAATAAAAAGAAAATTTTTTTTTTATAATAATTAATAATAGCAGAGGGCAGAGGGGTCGCTGTTGTCATTCTGACACTACAAGCAATGCAATAAGAAATGTAAAAATGCAATCAGGGCAGCTAAAATAGACCTAGAGAGACACATAGCAGAGGAGAGTGAAAAAATCCCCCCAATTTTTTAAAAATATATTAACAGTAAAAAGCGAGGCCAGAGTATGTTGGCCCCCTACAGGATGATCAGGGGAAGTTGGTCACAAATGATAAGGAGGTGGCAACTGTACTAAATGCTTTCTTCTCCTCAGTTTTTACACAGGAAAAGGAGGGGTATAAGAACCAAGACTGTATCATTGGTAAAGCATCCCAGAGTATACCCTTGTGGCTAACAGAAGCCAGTGTTCGAAAAAGACTTGAAAAAATTGACTGAAATAAATAAACCAGGATGGCTTACACCCGAGAGTCCTCAAAGAACTCAGGTTATTGCCAGGCCATTATTTCTAATTTTTATAGACAGTCTAATGATGGGAATGGTATCAGTTGATTGGCGAAAGGCCAAAGTGGTACCAATATTTAAAAAAGGGCAAAGATACATACCTGGAAACTACAAGCCAGTCAGTCTAACATCGATAGTATGTAAACTATTACAGGGCATGATAAGGGACTATATCCAAGAATTCAATGATGAAAACAGTATCATTAGTAGTAATCAGCATAGATTTATGAAAGGTCATTCTTGCCAAACAAATCTGTTAACATTCTACAAGAAAGGGAGCCATCATCTACAGTAGATAAGGGAAGGCCGGCGTATCTGGATTTTGCAAAAGCATTTAGTACAGTTCAACATAAATGCTTAGACTATCATTCACATTTACTCAGGAAGAGAATTGTCCTCCCATTCCTGAATACTTAACAATTTGGAGTATCCCTTGCTCTAATCCCTCTCCTATTACCAGTTTTACAAGCAACCCCTTGACTGTTTATTGGAGCCAGAGAAAATGGACTGTTGCTTGGGTGACTGAAAGCCTATGTACTATTTGGTGAAGAACCAGTTAATATCAGCGACCCCTTGCGTGAGTAGCACTTCAAGGGGTTCTAAATCAAGGATTAACATTTATCTTGTTGATAGGGGGCATGAATTTAATCCGTATAAGCATTGGGACCTTTTCTGAATGTGATACAAAGTTGGATGATGTGATTATAGCGGAAGAGAATGTACATGTTCCCAAAGAAACAGGATTAGGGGAAAAAAATCTAGAAAAATTACACCCATAAATCTGAACAGATATCTCTCCATGTTCATGGACTTTAAGTGAATTTGAGGAGTCTAGATTGGTTTTCATGATGTAGGGACAACCTATCCCCTAATGAAAGAAAGGCATTAGATGAATTAAGAAAAAACAAGGTCTTGGTTATAAAACCAAGTAATAATGGGGGTAATGTTTTCCTGCAGTCTAATATAGGAAAAAAATGTATAGACAGTGGAACTCAATGTTCTATAATAAAATAAGACAATCCCTTCCCAAACCTAGTGACAAATGTTAATAGATGCTTGAAATTGTGTATTCTTGAAAGGGGGGTTACCCAACAGGAATGTAAATATCTGAGAGTTGACACATATACAAAATTCCCACATTTTAGACTATACCAAAGTTGCATAAGAACAATGAATTGCAACCTGGTCGCCCGATAATTTCAGGTATAGAAGTCCAACAGATAAGGTGGACAAATCCTTGGATAAACAATTACAACCAGTTGTGAAACATTAAAAATAACATGCATAGGACACAGCCTATGTCTGTATGCACCTGGCTTGGTGGGAGGAGCTGGTGTTTTACCAATCATGTTAATTTAGTGAGCATGTTGCCCTTTGGTTGTGATTTGTGGGTGATGTATTTGTGGTATGGAGGAGGAGTGACATTCAGGGAGAGTTCATTTGTGAACTGAACAATAACAATTAGAACATCTTCTTAACAGAAATATCTAGAGGGCATTCTGCTTTTGGATTTAAAAATATACAACATATAAAGATGATGGGAGAATAGACACAGATACATATGGGAAGCCTACAGCTGGATACACCTTCCTCCATGCTACAAGCCACCACCTTCCAACTCAGATTTCTTCAATTCCAGTAGGTAATTTCCTTCGAATTGGAAGAAGTTTCTCCAAAATATGGGCTTTCTTGGAGGAGTGTAAGGATTTAACAGATACATTTCCAGTGAGAGGGTATATGCATATGTGTATTTGAAGGGGATTCAGGACAGGAGTATTGCACACAAAAAGAACTGAGCCAATAAAAAAAAAATGTACAGTGAATAACAAAATCAGGATGAGATTCATTACAAAATACAGAACACATTAGGGAAAAATGAAAATATGAATAAATAATGAGATCCTACCCTCATATGACCACAAAAAAGGCCACCAGTCTGAAGGATACCGTTTTATATTATTTCTTTAATAATTGTGCATCCAGTAGGCTCAAAAAACTGAATGTCCATGTGGTATATTGTATATAGGCAAAACAAAAAAGACAGCTAAAAATTCGTACAGGGGAGCATTTTTAAATGATATCTTCCAAAAAAGGATTAAGCCCTTTGGGTGACCACTCTACAAAATATCATGCTGGGTCATCTAAGAACCTAAAAGTGAAGGGGTTTTACTCATTCCAAATTAGCCCGAAAAGAGGAGTTGTTGCTATTATATAGCAAAAGGGATGATTTTGGATTTACCTTTATGGTAATCCCTAAGGGGATTACCATTACCTTAATCCCTAAGGGGACCAACAAAGACATCAGTTTGGGTGTATTTATTTTTAAGGTTTTTCCTAAAGTATTTTTTTCTGTGTGGTATTGATCTGCTGTCAGGGAAGATGCATGCATGTGTGCAGGCACATGGTTCCTGTAAGCCCTATTTGTGCCTTTTTAGCGGGTGCGCCTGCATGATCACGTGCACATACCCGAGTGCGCATTAGCACCAGGCGGGCAAATTAAACTGTGTCTTGTGTCAGTGGCGTTTAGTCTATTACTTTCCTGAAGCATCTGTGTATCCGTTCCTGTATTGCTCACCCATTGCCAACTCAAACTGTATACACATACATATATATTTTTAGCAGAGGCCCTAGAGAATAAATTGGCAGTCATTGCAATTTTTTATGTCACATGCTTATTGCACAGCAGTTTTTCAAACACCATTTTTTAGAAAAAAAAGAAAAAAATACACTTTAATGAATTTAAAAAAAGCAAAACACAATATATACCCCCATTTTTTGTAAAATATGAAAGATGATGTTATGCAGCGTAAATAGATATCTAACATATCATGCTTTAAAATTGCAAGCACACGTGAAATGGCACCAAACTACGGTACTTAATCTCCATAGGTGATGCGTTAAAAATTTGTTCAAGTTACCAGTTTAGAGATACAGAGAAGGTCTAGAATTATTGCTCTCGCTCTAACGTTCACTGTGATACCTCACATGTGTGGTGTAAAAGCAGTTTACATATGTAGGTGTCACCTATGTATGCGTTAACCACTGCACGTGAGCTTGGAGGGAAATAGACATTTTTAGAAAACAAAATATTATTTATTTTATGACTTTTTTTATTTTTACACTTTAAAACATCCCTTGTGATAACAACACAACATGACACGTCCTCTTCATAGAGAAATCTGGGGTCTATAAGACCCTAAATCTCCCCTCTACCTTTAAAAGCAAAAGATCAAAAAGAAAACAAATGTGATCTTTTGCTTAACCACCTGACGTCCGCACTATAGCCGAAACACGGCTACAGTGCGGACCTCAAATGCCAGGAGGGCGTCCGTGTACGTCCTCCCGTTCTTCGTACTTGGCTGCTTACAGAGCAGGGTAAAGGGGCAATCACAGTGGGCCCTTTACCACCTGATCAGCTGTCAGCCAAAGACAGCTGATCACAAAAGTAAACAGAAGCTGGCTATCGCTGTCACAATGGAGAAAAGAATAAAGCCAGTAACCAGCTTCTGTTAGAGGGACATCGGTCCCCTAAGTGCCAACCAGTACTGCTCATCAGTGCCCTCCAGTGCTGCAAATCTTTGCCCACCAGTGCAATCTATCAGTGCCCATCAGTACTGCTAATCAGTAACCACCAGTGTCACCTATCAGTGCCCATTAGTGCTGCCAATCTGTGCCCATCAGTGCCTCATCATCAGTGCCTCCTGATTAGTTCCCACCAGTGCCACCTATCAGTGCCTACCAGTGCCACATGCACAGGAGTTATGTCATTGCAGCTCCGGCCAGTCACAGAGCCAGAGCCCACAAACCTGGAAGCAAGTAGGGTAAAGATGGATGAGGCTGCAGTGCTGACATCACAGCGCTGGAACAGCTTAGTTTTAAGGTACATTTTACATAATGTGCTAGTATGCAATGCATTATGACTTTACCTAGCAGGAAAAAAAACACCTCTAGTGGTATACAACCGCTTTAAAGGGAGTTCTCCTAATCTCAGCTTGTTACCTGTATAAAAGACACCTGTCCACAGAAGCAATCAATCAGATTCAAATCTCACCACCATTGCCATGACCAAAGAGCTGTCCAAGGATGTCGGGGACAAGATTATAGACCTACATAAAGCTGGAATGGGCTACAAGACCATCACCAAGCAGCTTGGTGAGAGGGTGACAACAGTTTTTGCGAACGGTGAGGAATCAACCCAGAACTTCACGGGAGAATCTTGTCAATGATCTCAAGGCAGCTGGGTCCATAGTCACCAAGAAAACAATTTGTAACACACTATGTCATAAAGGACTGAAATCCTGCAGCGCCCACAAGGTCCCCCTGCTCAAGAAAGCATATGTACAGGCCCGTTTGAAGTTCGCTAATGAGCATTTGAATGATTCAGAGGAGAACTGGTTGAAAGTTTTGTGATCAAATGAGACCAAAAACAAGCTCTTTCTGGTATCAACTCAACTTGTGTTTGGAGGAGGATACAGGACAACTTCACTGCATCAAAGGCACGATGGACGGGCCATGTACCGTCAAATCTTGGGTGAGAACCTCCTTCCCTCAGCCAGGGCATTGAAAATGGGTCTTCCAGCATGACAATGACCCAAAACACATAGCCAAGGCAACAAAGGAGTGTCTCAAGAAGAAGCACATTAAGTGGCCTAGCCAGTCTCCAGACCCTGATCCCACAGAAAATATGTGAGGGAGCTGAAGGTTTGAGTTACCAAACGTCAACCTCGAAACCTTGCCAACAAGGGTTTTTCCAAAAAGTACTAAGTCATGTTTTGCGAAGGGGTCAAATACTTATTTCACTCATTAAAATGCAAATCAATTTATAACTTTTTTGAAATGGTTATTTTTGCTGTTATTCTGTCTCTCATTGTTAAAATAAACCTACTATTAAAATTATAGACTGATCATTTCCTTCTGTCAGTGGGCAAACGTACAAAATCAGCAGGGGATCAGATACTTCTTTCCCTCATTGTAATTGAACATTTCGTTCTTTGGTTCAATAGAGTTAGAACAAAGAACTTAACACAACTCATGCCTAATAAACTGTGGAGTTGCTTTTTGGCATTGTCACCCCAGCACTGGTTTACATTATGTCCACTGTATTGGTGACTACTGGGGATACATGATCACTAGAATTCACTGTGGTCCAAGTCAGTGTCCTTCAGCCCCCTGCCTCCTCTAGAGCCACACAGGGCCCCTTAGTTCAGTGCACCCCAAAGAGCCTTAACTCCAGCCTCCCAGCTCCCCTCTTCTCCTTTATCCCACTAACACGGATGCCAAAATAGTCTTCATTAAACTGACACTGTCAACACAGTCAACACAGAAGTATTTTTTATCCCACTAACACAAATGCATTTTTATATTGGGAACACAATCAACACAGGGGCATTTTTCCCACACACTGATGATGCCGGGGCATTTATGCCTGTGCCACTCTTAGCACCATCTTTGTACCACCATTAAACTTTTCAATTCGCTGTGAAACATTGGCGTTATTTTGGCGCATGCCACATCCCATAAATATGATTCAGTGGAAGACACGTGTATCTCTTTATTTTTCTTCTTGTTACCTTCAAGGCGGCCCTCCTAACTATTCATGCATAGGCATGTGTTGAGGTTGAAGGGGTGGGGGGTCAGCCTGCCAGTGCTCAGACCATACGCCGCACACTGCATCAAATAGGTCTGCATGGCTGTTGTTCCAGAAGGAAGCCTCTTCTAAAGATGATGCACAAGAAAGCCTACAAACAGTTCGCTGAACACACGCAGACTGGAACCATGTCCTGTGGTCTGATGAGACCAAGATAAATGTATTTGGTTCAGATGGTGTCAAGCATGTGGGGCAGCAACCAGGTGAGGAATACAAAGACAAGTGTCTTGTCTACAGTCAAGCATAGTAGTGGGAGTGTTATGTCTGGGGCTGCATGAGTGAATGAATGAATGAATGAACGAATTGTATAGCGCTACCTATAAAATCAGAATTGCCTCAGGGTGCTTTTTGCCACTGGTGTCCATCTGCGGTATAGCACGGTCCTTTGCCCCATGGGGTCCTGACACACTTACAAACACATACACATATTTGGCAAATTTTTCGACAGGATCTAATTAACCTACCAGCATGTCTTTGGAGTGTGGGAGGAAACCAGAGTACCCAGAGGAAACCCATGCAGGCACAGGGGGAACATGCAAACTCCAGGCAGATGGTGTCGTGGTCGGGATTTGAACCAGCGACCCTATTGCTGCTAACCACTACACCACTGTGCTGCCAGTAGGGATGAGCTTCGTGTTCGAGTCGAACCCATTCGCCGGTTCGCAGAATTGCGAACGATATGGGCCGTTCGCGCCAAATTCTTGTGGCGCGTCATGGCCCATAATTCACTGCGGCATCGCAGTGCATTGCTTGCTGATGATTGGCCAAGCATGCACTATAACCCGCATGCTTGGCCAATCACAGCGCCGCCTGAACAGAGAGCCATAATTGGCCAAAGCCAAGGAGGCTTTGGCCAATTATGGCTCAGGGAATTTAGTACATGCCCCACACTATATAAGGCCGCCTGCACGGCGGCCGTGTGTAGTGTGTGTTCCGGCGTTCATTGAGAGAGAGAGAGAGACAGACAGTGTCATTTGATTTGAGTTAGATAGATTAGGCAGAACAGTCAGTCAGTTAGCTGCACTTACAGTGTATTGTGTATATATATGCATCCCAGGTGTTGCATATATATATATATATATACACTGTATTCAGTTTAGCTAGATCCGTTCCTGTTATCTTCTAGACTATTTACATTTAGTGCAGTGCGTCCTGCTCACAGTGTTCAGCTAGATCCGTTCCTGTTATCTTCTAGACTATTTACATTTAGTGCAGTGCGTCCTGCTCACAGTGTTCAGCTAGATCCGTTCCTGTTATCTTCTAGACTATTTACATTTAGTGCAGTGCGTCCTGCTCACAGTGTTCAGCTAGATCCGTTCCTGTTATCTTCCTGCTGACAGGCAGGCTTGTCTGGTTACAGTACATAAAGCTACCTGAAGAAAATTACTGGTGTTCTATTTGATCTTATTAGTACCACGGTCAGGCAGCTAGACTATTTACATTTAGTACAGTGCGTCCTGCTCACAGTGTTCAGCTAGATCCGTTCCTGTTATCTTCCTACTGACAGGCAGGCTTGTCTGGTTACAGTATATAAAGCTACCTGAAGAAAATTACTGGTGTTTTGTTTGATCCTATTAGTACCACGGTCAGGCAGCTAGACTATTTACATTTAGTACAGTGCGTCCTGCTCACAGTGTTCAGCTAGATCCGTTCCTGTTATCTTCCTACTGACAGGCAGGCTTGTCTGGTTACAGTATATAAAGCTACCTGAAGAAAATTACTGGTGTTCTATTTGATCCTATTAGTACCACGGTCAGGCAGCTAGACTATTTACATTTAGTACAGTGCGTCCTGCTCACAGTGTTCAGCTAGATCCGTTCCTGTTATCTTCCTACTGACAGGCAGGCTTGTCTGGTTACAGTATATAAAGCTACCTGAAGAAAATTACTGGTGTTCTATTTGATCCTATTAGTACCACGGTCAGGCAGCTAGACTATTTACATTTAGTACAGTGCGTCCTGCTCACAGTGTTCAGCTAGATCAGTTCCTGTTATCTTCCTACTGACAGGCAGGCTTGTCTGGTTACAGTATATAAAGCTACCTGAAGAAAATTACTGGTGTTCTATTTGATCCTATTAGTACCACGGTCAGGCAGCTAGACTATTTACATTTAGTACAGTGCGTCCTGCTCACAGTGTTCAGCTAGATCCGTTCCTGTTATCTTCCTACTGACAGGCAGGCTTGTCTGGTTACAGTATATAAAGCTACCTGAAGAAAATTACTGGTGTTCTATCCCAGCTTAGTGCAGCTACAGGCCATTAGTATGTCTGGAAGGCCAAGAAGGAGAGGCAGACAGTCACAAGCCAATAAGAGAGGGCAAGCAGGCTCTGTGTCTAGTGCTGGTCGTGGAGAAGGTGCATCCTCATCAGCACGTGGCCATGGGACACGCTTGGCCTTTTTTTCGGCAGCTGGCCGTGTTGAGCCGCAACATGTGGAAGACTTGGTCGAGTGGATGACCAAGCCGTCCTCATCCTCCTCATCCTCTCTCACCCATGCCCAGGGTGCTTTGTCTGGCAAAGCAGCGGCCTCTTCCCTCAGCTCAATGTCATCAGTGACTCCTTCCCTAGCTCCACCATGTCCTCATGAGGATTCACTCGAACTGTTTGACCACAGTGTTGGGTACATGCTCCAGGAGGATGCCCAGCCTTTGGAAGGCTCTGATGATGATACTGAGCTCGATATAGGCAGTAACATGAGCACGGACAGAGGGGGTGTCCAAGAAGGACAGCAATCTGGCAGTCATGCTCCCCCTGCTGCAGCATACTGCCAGGTTTGCTCCAGTGATGAGGAGGGAGGGGATGATGAGGTCACTGACTCAACGTGGGTGCCTGATAGGAGAGAGGAGGAGGAGGAGGAGGCGGCACATCACCAACGAGGCAGGATGCCCTCCAGGGGCCAGCCTAAGGGCAGCACATTGACTGCATCACACCCCAAAGCTCCACATGTGCAGGGCACTGCAGTCTCTGCGCGTTATTCAAAAAGTTCTTTGGTGTGGGCCTTTTTTGAGTTGAGTGCATCAGATCGCACCGCTGCTATTTGCAACATATGTCTCAAGCGTATCTCACGTGGCCAAAACATCTCCCGCTTGGATACCACATGCTTGATCAGACATATGTTGACCTGCCATGCAGTTCGTTGGCAAGCGTATCTAAAAGACCCACACCAAAGAACAAAGAGGATCTCTCCTTGCTCCTCATCAGCTGAGATTTCCAACCCCACTAGACCTCCAGTCCTCTCTGAGACCTGCAGTGAGAGGAATGAAGGTGTAGAATTAGGTGTGTCACAGCCAAGTACTTGTGGGCAATCTGCTTTTGGTACACCGACGTCAGATTGTACCAGGCAAATTTCCCTGCCCCAGCTGCTGCACCGCCGAAAGAAGTTTGCTCCCAGCCATCCACATGCCCAGCGGTTGAATGCTAGCTTGGCAAAATTGCTAGCACTTCAACTGCTGCCTTTTCAGTTGGTAGACTCTGCCCCCTTCCGTGAGTTTGTGGAATGTGCGGTTCCTCAGTGGCAGGTACCCAAACGCCACTTTTTCTCACGGAAGGCGATTCCGGCTCTCTACCGGCATGTGGAAGGCAATGTCCATGCCTCGCTGGACAGGGCAGTCAGCGGTAAGGTGCATATTACCGCTGACTCATGGTCCAGCAGGCATGGACAGGGACGTTACCTAAGTTTCACGGCACATTGGGTGACTCTGCTGGCAGCTGGGAAGAATGCAGGACAAGGTGCAGTAGTGTTGGAGGTTGTTCCGCCACCACGCCTCCAAAATGCTGATTGTGACACACCTCTCTCCTCCACCCCCTCCTCTTCTTCTTCCTTCATGGCCACTTCCTCGGAACCAGCGGTGCTCCGTAGTCGTTCAAGGGGCTACGCAAGTACACAGGCCAAAAGATGCCATGCGGTGCTTGAGCTGGTGTGCTTGGGGGACAGGAGCCACACTGGGGCAGAGGTTCTGTCAGCTCTGCAGGGGCAGGTTCAGAGGTGGTTGACGCCACGCCAACTTAAGGCAGGAATGGTGGTTTGCGACAATGGCACCAACCTCCTCTCTGCCCTCCGACAGGGACAAATGACCCATGTGCCCTGTTTGGCTCACATCCTTAACTTGGTGGTGCAGCAGTTCTTGGGCAGGTACCCGGGCTTACAGGATGTCCTGAGGCAGGCCAGGAAAGTCTGTGTGCATTTCCGCCGGTCATATAATGCCAGTGCTTGGTTGACGGACCTCTAAAAGGAGTTTAACCTGCCCAAGAACCGCCTAATCTGTGACATGCCCACCAGGTGGAACTCAACGTTGGCCATGCTGCAGCGGCTGCACACGCAGCAGAGGGCCATCAATGAGTACCTGTGCGACTATGGCACCAGGACAGGGTCAGGGGAGCTTGGTTTTTTTTCCCCACGCCAGTGGGCCATGATCAGGGATGCATGCACTGTCCTGTCACCATTCGAGGAGGCCACGAGGATGGTGAGCAGTGACAGTGCATGCATCGGTGACACTGTCCCCCTTGTCCACCTGTTGGAGCACACGCTGCGTGGAATAATGGACAGGGCACTTGAGGCAGAACAGAGGCAGGAAGAGGAGGACTTCCTTAGCTCTCAAGGCCCCCTTTATCCAGACAGTGTTCCTGCGTGCCCGCCGATCACACAGGAAGAGGACGAGGAGGAGGAGGAGGAGGAGGAGGAAGATTGTGTCAGTATGGAGGTGGAGCCTGGCACTCAGCATCAGCAGCAGTCTTTAAGGGATCAGTCCCAAGAAACACATGGACTTGTACGTGGCTGGGAGGAGGTGGCTGCGGACATTGTCGTCCTTAGTGACCCAGAGGACTCCGGACCGAATGCCTCAGCAAACCTACGCTGCATGGCCTCCCTGATCCTGCAAAGCCTGCGTAAGGATCCTCGTATTCATGGTATCAAGGAGAAGGACCAATACTGGCTGGCAACCCTCCTTGATCCACGTTACAAGGGTAAGGTTGCGGACCTTATCTTGCCATCGCAGAGGGAGCAGAGGATGAAACATCTTCGGGAGGCCTTGCAGAAAGGTCTGTGCAATGCGTTCCCAGAGACGGGGAGGTTACAAACTCCTGTTTCTGGACAACGTGTTGCTGAGGCTTCGGTCAGTCAAAGAAGGAGCGGTGGAGAAGGTGGCCGTCTGACCGATGCGTTCAGACAATTTTTTGGTCCGCAGCCCCAAGGTATGATCGGTTCCAGCAACCATCGCCAGCGTCTGTTTTACATGGTGCAGGAATACCTAGGGGCAAGATCAGACTTGGACACCTTTCCCACCGAAAATCCTCTGGGTTACTGGGTGCGTCTGTCCACCGACTCGGTCGATCGGCTGACCTTCATAAAAATGAATCAGTCTTGGATCACCACCAGCTACCAAGCACCTGATGCTGATGTAACCGAATAATTTTTTTTGAAATCTCAGATCCCTTCAAAGACTGCCTATGCTGATGCTGAGTGACTATCCCTGAGTAATTATCCTCTTCCTCCTCAATCATCACGCTGATAGCTTGTAAGAACATTTTTGGTTCTGGGCACCACCACCAGTGCCTAAGGCACAATTTTTCAGCCCCTGTTTAACAGGGGCGTGTAATTACAATTTTTGATGTAATACTTTGCAGCAGGGCTCGTTCCTGCATTCCAACTAGAGTGTCTGTGAGGGGTTGCAGAGTTGTGGCACCAGCACCAGTGCCTAAGGCCCAATTTTTCTGCCCCTGTCTAACAGGGGCGTGTAATTACAATTTTTGATGCAATACTTTGCAGCAGGGCTCGTTCCTGCGTTCCAACTAGAGTGTCTGTGAGGGGTTGCAGTGTTGTGGCACCAGCACCAGTGCCTAAGGCCCAATTTTTCTGCCCCTGTCTAACAGGGGCGTGTAATTACAATTTTTGATGCAATACTTTGCAGCAGGGCTCGTTCCTGCGTTCCAACTAGAGTGTCTGTGAGGGGTTGCAGTGTGGTGGCACCAGCACCAGTGCCTAAGGCCTAATTTTTCAGCTCCTGTTCAACAGGGGCATGTAATTACAATTCTTGATCTAATATTTCACAGCAGGACTCTGTGAGGGCTTACAGTGTTGTGGCCACAGCAACACCTAAGGCCCAAATTTCTGCTGAGTATATAGGGCAGGACCCTACTTTCAAACATCTAACTTACAAACGACTCCTACTTGCAAACGGAAGGAGACAACAGGAAGTGAGATGAAATCTACCCCTAGGAAGGGAAATTCTCTCCTGTAAGAGTTAATATGGGCAAACAATTTCTCCTTTCCACTGATGCTTTCCAATCCTTGTTCCACAAAAAACCCACATTTTCAAAAAACATTTTTCATTGGGACAAAAAGTGAGGTGAAATCTTCTGAAGAGGAGGAAAGACAGCAAAACAAATGTCACAGGGGTGATAACCCTTCCCTATGTTTTCCAAAAAGCTTAAAAAAGATTTTTTGGCTGGAGCTAAACGCGTTAAAAATGTACCCGTTCAAAATTACAAAGAGATTCTACTTAACAACAAACCTACAGTCCCTGTCTTGTTTGCACCGCCTGTATACTGCTGTTCAGAGTATATAGGGCCTTTCCTTATTTTAATTTGGGTGCGGGGTTCCCCTTAATATCCATACAAGACCCAAAGGGCCTGGTAATGGACTGGGGGGTACCCATGCCGTTTGTCATACTGATTTTCATCCATATTGCCATGACCCGTCATGACATTAAACCCGCAAGCAGTTTTAAATGAGATTTTTTCCTTTAAAAATGACATTTGGTGCAGGGACTGTTCTAAACACGGGAAACAAGCGTCACTTTACAGGCATACTATAGACACCCCCCAGGTATGATATTTAAAGGAATATTTCACTTTTTTTTTTTTTACTTTAAGCATCATTAAAATCACTGCTCCCGAAAAAACGGCCGTTTTTAAAAGTTTTTTTTGCATTGATACATGTCCCCTGGAGTAGGACCCGGGTCCCCAAACCCTTTTTAGGACAATACCATGCAAATTTGCCTTTAAAATGAGCACTTTTGATTTCGAACGTTCGAGTCCCATAGACGTCAATGGGGTTCTAACGTTCGTGCGAATTTTCGGTCCGTTCGCAGGTTCTGGTGCGAACCGAACCGGGGGGTGTTCGGCTCATCCCTAGCTGCCAGCACTGAGGAGCTACAGTTCATTGAGGGAACCATGAATGCCAACATGTACTGTGACATACTGAAGCAGAGCATGATCCCCTCCCTTCAGAGACTTGGTCGCAGGGCAGTATTCCAACATGATAACGACCCCAAACACACCTCCAAGACGACCATTGCCTTGCTATAGAATCTGAGGGTAAAGGTGATAGACTGGCCAAGTATGTCTCCAGACCTAAACCCTATTGAGCCTCTGTGGGGCATCTTCAAATGGAAGGTGGAGGAGCGCAAGGTCTCTAACATCCACCAGCTCCATGATGTCGTCATGGAGGAGTGGAAGAAGAATCCAGTGGCAACCTGTAAAGCTCTGGTGAACTCTATGCCCCAGAGGATTAAGACAGTGCTTGAAAATAATGACAAAATATTGATACTTTGGGCCCAATTTGGACATTTTCACTTAGGGGTGTACTCACTTTTGTTGCCAGCGGTTTAGGCATTAATGGCTGTGAGTTGAGTTATTTTGAGGGGACAGCAAATTTACACTGTTATACAAGCTGTACACTCACTACTTTACATTGTAGCAAAGTGTAATTTCTTCAGTGTTGTCACATGAAAAGATATAATAAAATATTTACAAAAATGTGAGGGGTACACTCACTTTTGTGACATACTGTGTGTATATATATATATATATATATATATATATATATATATGTGAAAATTGATAAATCCTAATGTACTGATGGCCTCATTTCTTGAGGCCCAAAAATGCTGGGACAGTACAAATACCCCCCAAATTACCCCTTTTTGGAAAGTAGACAGTCCAAGGTTTTTAGTAAGAGGCAAGGCGGGTTTTTTGAAGTTGTAATTTTTAGTCATAATTTTTTTAGAAAATTAATACATTAAAAGTACATTTTCACTTTTCCTTTTTTTTACATACTGTCACCAGTGCAGTACATCATCATCATATAAAGGATGTGGTGGTAATTAAGGACACTGACTGATGACAGTAGAACAAAAACATTTTTTTTGTAATATTTTATTATATGTTTTTCTTTTTTTTAACATTTTTTTTAACAAACTGTGACCAGAGCAATATAATGTTACTATAGTAGTGATCAGGATTTTTTTTATCTTTACACATTATGATTGCTTATAGAACTGAATTTCATTGCTATAAGCAAGCATTTTACTGAATGAAACAAATTAATTCAGTTTATTTTGTGGTTATTAGATGTGATTGGTCAGAGCTAATTACAACGTACAGATGGGCTGTGATTGGCCCAGTCTGTACCATGTGATCACATTGACCAATCACAGCTAGCAACACAATTGTACACAAGGGATGGCATGAAAGGAAGCCATCCATTGTTTACAACTGTCACGTTACCTGCTGTGATTGGCAGCGAGCCGGTACAGTGATCAGTCATCGGCTGTGTCCACCAAAGACGGTTCGGCTGTCAATCTGCTATAGGTCGGGCAGGAAGGTGCTAAAGTAGTATTAAACCCACAGCGTACCAATTTCCAAATACGGAAAAACCACAGAATGCTTCAACAATATATAAATAAATAAATAAAGCTTCCTATTACAAGTTCAATGTGCATATATGATAGTGATACCCTATAATCCAGTGGTTCTCAACCTGGGGGTCGGGACCCCCTCGGGGGTCAAATGACAATTTGACAGGGGTCACTGAATCCTGGGCTGTTCCTGAAGCCCGCACCGCTCTCCCAGCCTTTACACGGCCGCCCAGCTGGGCTGTTCCTGGAGGCCGCCCACTCAGCCTCTTCACAGCCGCCCATTCAGTTCATGGCATGGCTGGGGGGAAGAGACTAGAGGTCAGCTGACTGGTGAGGAATGTGAAGTGGGAGGGGCTGAAGGAGACCCTATCTCCTGATGTTGGCATAGGTGTCACTGCTGCGAGATACCACAAAGTCGGAGACACAGTGAGTAACACTACCTGTGATTATAGTTGCCATTAAAAGTCCCCACTACAGCTCTCAAATCAGCAGATGACCTTGATCAAGAGCACCTAAGTTGACTGATCAGAACTCCCCCCAGCACTGCCACTCATCCCACCCCCCCACCCCCACCAAGGAGTAAGAGAAGGAAAAAAAATAGAGAATACATGGAAGGGAGAGGAAAAGAGGGGGAGGAACAAAGAAAAGGAGAGAGAAAGAATAAGAGAAAGAACAAGAAAGACGGCTAGAGAGAGGGATAGGGGGGGAAAAAGTAATTAGGATAGAGAGAGATAAAAGGGAAAGAAAGCAAAACAAAGAGAGAGTGGCACATCCAAAAATGTACCATAAGGGGTTTTAATACTGTGTGGAAGGGACTCAGGGAGCGCTAAATATCCGTGGGTTAGGGGCACAAATTACTTGTCTTGCCTTGGGTGCTGACAACCCACGCTACGAAAATAATTTTACTGTTAGGGGTACCCACAACTTGGGAAATTTTATCAAGGGGTCACGGCACTATAAGGGTTGAGAACCACTGCTATAATCAATTCTAACTGCGGGAAAAAAGCCACAAAATGCTGCAACAATATATAAATGGATATAACTTCTTATTTAAAGTGCAATGTGCATATATGGTAACAATCCTCTATGATAACCAGTGCATCAAAATGTTATATTGTGATTCCTCGTGCTTATAGACATCCAAATTATATTAAAGTACTTCATGCAAAATGCATCTCCTGTTGCGATAATTAAAAAATGACACAATGTGCAAAATACCCTAAAATGCATGCGTGCAACTAAAGATGCATGTATGATTCATTACTTAGCCCTAAATCCAGCAAAATATCCAAAAAATATATATAGTGCATCAAATTAAGATTCCTCGTGCTTGTAACCATACAAAAAGTGTTTCTTGCTAAATGCAACTCCTGTTGCAATAAATAAAGCTGAAATATAAAGTGACACAATGTGCAAAAAGAATCATAAATGCATATATGCAACTGAAAATGCGACTACCAGCCCTTCATCCACATATAGGCAATAAGTAACATAAAAAGTGACAGTTGTGCAATAACGTCCACACATGCGCTATTTCGTGCAAGGAGATTCTTAATGTCCGCAAAAGTAAAGTCTATTGAAGAGTGCAAGAAAAAGTGACTTGTGATAAGTTCTTCCACTTCAGTTCTAATGCAAGAACAGTTGTTTCCCCCAGCCTCTCCCCTGCAGTGGCGGCCCCCAGTGGGCCGAGTCAAGCGACAATGCACAGATAGATGGTACTCTTGTGGAGAGGATGGATCTCCTCAGGCAATCCCACTTCCAGGGAGGATGTCCGTGGAACTGGTTCTCTGCAAAGAATCACCGCCACTCACAATGGTCCCAGGGTTCAATCTCACTATGGATCATAGCTTGGGTAACCCTATTTTTAGTCTCTAGTGAGCTGAGCGATGGGGTTTTCCAGGTCCCGCGATCGTCTGTTTAGAGGTTGTAATGATGTATATTGCTAGTTTCGATTGGGCTCTTGTAAGGTCAGGTGGACAGTGGTTCAGCAAGGCAAAAGCTGAATCAGAGGTGGTAGGACTCCTTAATAGAGTGCACAATATTTTAAAGATTTCGGCCCAAAATCGCTGCACGACCGGGCACGTCCACCAGATATGTACATATGTACCCCGCTCTCCACAGCCTCGGAAGCATGTGGGAGGGTAGGTCGGAAGGTATTTGTCAATTCTTGCTGGGACCAGATACCAGCGCAAAAGCACTTTGTAGTTGGTCTCAACAGCGAATACGTTTTGGGATGAGGAATTAGTCATAGCCCAAATGTCATCCCAATCTTCCTGTTCTAGAGAGACGTTCAGATCATTGATCCAATGGGTAGTATAGGAGGGGAGATGGGAGGATGCAGTCGTGAGGTGGGTGTACAATTTAGAAATGATACCTGGAGCATGGGGATCAGAGTTGCAGATACCTTCGTACTGGGTCATATTAGTTGGTGATGTAGAAGCGTGCAGGTACGAAGCAAAAAAATGGGATATTTGTAGGTAACGGAAGATTTCCTTGTTTGGGATTTGGCATTGCTCCTGCAGACTCAAAAAGGTTTTCAGGGAAGAGGAAGTGACCAAATTGATTAGCCTAGTTAAACCGAAACGCTTTCAAATTGTAAAAGCATCTGGGTCTAGAGGAGGGAGGAGCCGGATGTGGGCGTCTAGCTGATCCTGTCGCTGGTCCTGGGATGCCGGGCGTCTCTCCCCCCCCGTGAGTCTGGCTGCGGCTGCAGGCTAGACATGGACCGCCCGTCTCCGGTCTGTCGTTCTCGCCCCCCACCCCTCGAGCACCCATAGCGAACGCGTGGTGTCTTTGGAGCAAATGAGGAGAGTGTCTACCTCTCCAGGTGGAAGCGAGCATTGGACTGCACGGCACTATCTCCTCTGAAGCGGACGCGGAGAGTGGTGATCACCAGTTCAGGACGGGGATACGGAGGTCGTAATCCCGCCACCCCACCATCAGATACTCCAGGGCCAGAGACACTCTGGGGAGGACCACGATACTAAACCCCCAGACGAGTGAAAAGCTGGTAAGAACGAGTCCGGCTGAAGGGATAAGTGTCTCACACTAAGTGTCTATGTGGGGACACCTCTCACTTCGCTCAGGTAGCCTATGCTCAAATGCTGGTGTTATCTCTACCCAGCTAAATCAACTTAAATGAACCTTGGGTCTTCCTTTTTTTTTTTTTTTGGTGGCTATGTATACCTTGAAGTCTAGTCTCAAGAGTTAAGATAACCGTGGACAGAGTGAGGGCTGGTATTGAGGCTGATTCCTTTATGGTGGGACTACTAGACTATGTGATATTAATATATGTATTTTATATGTTCTTACTGGTATATAACTGCTTACAGCCCACCTCGGTACTACATAAACAGAGACCATGTGATCTTCTCCCTCGCTGGATACCCTCATCTGTATTTTCTTGGCTAAGGGGTCAAAGTTTACCGATATTATATGTGTAAACTGAAACTTGAAGTGTATGCGATACATAGGCACCGGAACTGACTTTAAGAGGTTTTCTGGATACTACATAAATAGAGACTATGTGCCCTCTCCCCTTGCTGGATACCCTCATTTGTATTTTCATGGCTAAGGGGCCAAAGTTCATCTAAACTACAGGTGTAAATTGAAACCTGACGTGTATGCTGTACACAGGTACAGGAACTGACTTAAGAGGTTCTCCGGTAATGTGCAGATAACTTTGAACCGGCGGCTCAGAATTTTTCCCTTTTTTTATTTTTTTTTTAAGGGTCAGTGCTTAATAGTATAAAGGGTGTGTAGAAGGGGGTCCTAACTGGGACTCTCTAGAGATATTTTATTTTACATAGCTTACCAAGGATCCCTCAAATATACAACAACTGACATAGTCAAGGTCACCAGTATAGCCTGTAAAGAGTCTAACAAGTCTGACTTTCGACCCTGCTGGGGGACCCCTTTGGCGTGGGGGTCCCACATTACATATGCCCTACTCACATCATACCCGGTAGCCCATTCAGAACAGGACTATATAAAAAGGGTAAGGGAAAGAAAGGAGAAAATGAGGGGAAAGTCAGGGAAGGGGGCCACAGCTAACACTACTAGAACAAGTGCTAGTCCGGGCACCATTAGGAAATACATGGTCCACGAAAATACTAATGAAAGCCCGGGAAAGGTAACTGGCCCTAAAAGCAAAACCCCTGATGGCCCACCCAAAATTAGTACGAGAAGACAACTAGCGGAAATGGAAACCCACACTATAAGCCCTGAGATAATAGAAGAAGCCCCAACGGATCTCCAACAGGACAGACAATTACCAACAAAGAGTGAGATGGCAGAAATGTTCGCTAGATTGGAAACATCGATCAAAGGTGAAATTGAAACAGTACGGGAAGATATGAGCCACATCTTAAGAAGAGTAGAAGAGGCTGAAACAACGATAGAAAGGCAAGGAATAGAGATAAAAAATCTCAAATGTCAGATGGAGGAGATTCAGTGAGAGCAGAGGAACCTTCGGTACAGACTGGAAGACCAGGAGAATCGGAATAGGAGGAAAAATTTATGGATTAGAGGCCTTCCAGAGGCACGGGGTGAAAAAGAGAACCTACAGGAAAAAATTGACCAAATCTTCAGAGGCCTGTTAGACCCATCCGATAACAGTCATAAAATTAAACTGGATAGAGCTCATAGGATGAGAAAACCGGCTGAGATTAGTGAGGATGCTCCACGGGATGTAATAGTGAGATTCCATAACTATCAAGACAAGGAGACGATCAAGTCAAGTCTGAAAAAGAATCAGCCAGCGAAATATGGAGAGACATACCTGCAGATCTATCCAGACTTAGCTGCTGAGACATTATCCAGGAGAAGAGTACTTAAACCATTATTGGCACAACTTAAAGCCCACGATGTCCAATATTCTTGGGGTTTCCCAGCTTGTTTAATTGGGCGTAAAGATGGTCGCTCAGCAATATTGAGATTCCCAGAAGAGACTAAGAAATTCTGCCAGCGCTTAGATGTGCCACTACTGGAAATTCCAGGATGGTGGGAAAAAATAGTAAATCAGGACACTGCAGAAGAACCACAAACCTGGAAACCAGTCTTTAAAATGAGAGGCACATAAACAAAGTAAAATTAATTAGAATTTGACTTATAGAAAACACAGATTCTGGGCTTTGAATTTTCATGATTGGAGGGGTGGGGATACTGGTGCGGGTTGGGGTATCCGGGGGGCGGGCGGTTTGTGGGAGTTGGGGGGGGCTGGCTTTAATCCCGGGGAAGCTATTGGATCCAGGGATTGCTCCACTGAGCTCAACCTCCAGGGGGTCAACCATAGGGCCGGGTGGAGTCAGTGGGGCCACGGTTAACTGGGCCATGGGGTGGTCCGTTACCCCCAATGGGGTGTGGGGAGCAAGGGTGGGGTGAGGGAGGGAAGGGGGGGAGGGGGGACTAAGGGAAGGGCGAGACCGGTCTATACCTCAATGTTTTCCACTATTTAGCTCTGTAAGGCTATGCAAAGGCCCACCCATGGTAAAAACAAATAAAGGTCCGGGATAAATGTAATTACATATAACGTGAGGGGCCTCAATTCCCCCATAAAATGTGCGAACATAATGGGCGAATTGAAATCCCTTAAAGCAGAGGTGGCCTTCTTACAGGAGACGCACTTGTATCTTGGTAGGAGCCAGAGAATAATCTCTAGAGACTTCCCATTCTGGATTTACGGAGACTCCCCCATAAAGGGGAGCAAAAGGAGTTGCGATCGGTTTTGCAAAGGATGTTAGGTTTGAGATGGAGGAGAGAATAACCGACCCTTAGGGTCATTTTTTGTTCCTAAAAGGCAAACTTAATAGGATGGAATGTTCATTAGCTATTGTATATTGTCCAAATATTAACCCAGGAAGGTACCTACTGGGAGTTCTCTCAAAGTTCGAAGGCTTTAAGAAGGGGAGGGCCATTATAGCAGGAGATTTCAATATATGCCTTGAGCCAGGTAAAGACAGTACGTCGCGTGCCCGGGGGACTGGAGGTATATGGATGAACAAACTTAAGAAAAAGTTGGGCCAATGCCAACTGGTGGATGTATGGAGGATGCAACACCAGAGTGTAAGAGACTATACCTTCTACTCCCCTGCACATGCGACGCACTCTAGGCTTGATCTCTTTTTTGTGGAGCATTGGTATATGGAAGAGGTGGAGAGTACAAATATAGGATCAATGACGTTCTCTGACCATGCCCCTGTGAGTCTACGAATAAAACTAAGTAAACACAAACCGCTGCGTAATAATTGGAGACTAAATGAGGATCTCCTTCATGATAGAAAAATAGATAAGCTTATTAAAGAAGAACTAGAATTCTACTTTAAAATTAACATCTCAGAGGAGACATCAGAAGCAATAGTTTGGGAGGCCTACAAAGCGTATATCAGAGGGATTATAATAAAGGTGGGAATGGAGAAAAAGAGAAGGCAAGTAAGGAACTTTCGTGTGTTACAAGAGGAAATTATTAAACTAGAACAACAGCATAAGATATCGGGGGATGGAAAGATATTGGAAGGATTATATAGGAGTAGGGAGGCTATGCGGCAGCTAATTGAACAAGAAAATCGAAAGACGTATAACCTCGTAAAAAAGGAAATATACATAGGTAGTAATAGACCCGCTAGATTCCTGGCAAAGGTGTTAAGTAAAAAGAAAAACAACAATTATATCGATAAGATCAAGACCAGAACAGATGAGATCAGTTATAAAAATACAGATATTGCAAAGACGTTTCAAGAATTTTACGGGGAGTTATATTCTATAAATAAAAACGACACGATTAAGAAGAGGGAACAAAAACAAGTGAAAATTAAAAACTATTTAAAAGAGGTTGGAATGGCCAGAATAACTGGAGGGGAGCGAACCTCCACGGAGGCCCCCATTACGGAGACCGAAGTGAGAAAGGTGATTAGGGAGATGCAAGTAGGTAAGAGCCCAGGCCCGGATGGGCTGACGGTGCTCTATTATAAAAGATATCAAGACTACCTAATACCAAAATTGTGCTCCTACATGAATGACATAGGGGATAAAGGGGAAATGAGTAGAGAAGCACTGACAGCCAATATAGCGATCATTCACAAAGAAGGCAAAGATGCTACATTATGCTCTAGCTACAGGCCTTTCTCCCTATTAAATGTGGATACAAAAACTATTCGCAAAAGTGATTGTGGAAAGAGTGAAGCAAACAATAGACAGGATCATCCACCCGGACCAGGTTGGGTTTGTATCGGGTAGGCAGGGACGAGATAATAGTATCAAAACCCTCCTGGTAGCCCAGGAAATCAAAAAGAGTGGAGTCCCAGGTCTACTTCTTTAATAGACGCGGAAAAAGCGTTTGATGGAGTAGACTGGGACTTCATGATGAGCACGCTTGAAGAAATTGGTTTTGGGGAGAGGATCCGCAAATGGATAGGGGCTTTATACTCTAGGCCCTCAGCGAGAGTGAAGATAAATGGGACCCTATCTGAGCCTTTCGACATGGATAATGGCACGAGACAGGGGTGTCCAATCTCCCCTATGCTTTTCTTACTGTCATTGGAACCCCTTCTCTCGAAGATTGAGCAGAACACGGATATCAGTGGGGTAGCGATAGGTAACGTTAAATACAAACTTGCTGCCTTCGCAGACGACATCTTGCTTTATATAACACGTCCAAGGATCTCCCTCCCGAATGTTATGGCCACCCTAACAGAATATTGGAAGTTATCCAACTTTAAAGTAAACCCGACGAAATCTGAAGCATTAGATATTAACTTTAGTAAAGCGAGGGATCACTCATTCCAAAAGCATTTCCCCTTTGTGTGGGGAAAAAAAAGAGTTGAATTATTTAGGAGTTAAAATTACCACATCAACAGAAACGTTATATCAAGCGAATTTTATACCGCTCTTGAATGAGATAAAGTTAGAACTAAATAGAATACACCTGGGACAATTATCTTGGACAGGAAGAAAAAATATTTATAAAATGGTTTTACTGCCAAAAATCACATATAAAATGCAAATGCTCCCAATAACGTTGCCACAAACATACCTTAGAAGTTTACACGCAATGTTTTTAAGATTTATTTGGAGAGGGAAAACACCTCGACTAAAATTCACCCAACTGACAAATACTAAAAGTAAAGGGGGATGGGGAGCACCAGATGTACGGAAATATTATGAAGCTATCGCACTAGCTAGGGTTGTAGATTGGGTTAAAAATAAAGAAAAACACAGGGTAGAAATGGAAAATAATATTAGTGATACTAAATTGAATAAAGTAATATGGATTTCACCTCAGTTGAGAAAATATAGCACTGAAATTCATGATATCACCAGACACGCACTTAAGATATGGGATACATTGCACAAAAGGGAACACTGGGAGTACAACTCACCTTTAATGCCACTTAAAGATTTAGACCAGTTTGCACCAGGGAAAGAAGAGTGGTTTGGCAAATGGTTACTGGAAGAAAATATACAACTAAAAGATGTAATGTGCCAGGGCAGAATATGCTCACGCCAAGAGCTTCAAGATAAGAGAAAAACGATAGTCATTAATACATGGCGCTATAATCAACTAAAGCATTTTAGTTGATTATACCGACCAATTAGATCATTGGATAATCTACTGCCACTAGAGAAAATATGTACCAACAAAGATGGGAAGGGTGGTTTCTCCCGGATTTATAAAGTTTTAGTTGAATTGGGAAGTCCAGACACTCCGGCCTTTATTGGGAAATGGGAAAAGGAGCTAGAGAGAACATTTTCAGCTCCAGAAGTTTCATTGATTTTGAAGAGAGTCTCGGCCACATCGGTTAACAGTAAATTGTTAGAGCTAAATTTTAAATGTCTGACTAGAATGTATCTGACCCCAGATCGGGTACATAAACTTCAAAAGGAAACGTCACAGTATTGTTGGAAGGGCTGTAAAGAACAAGGGACATTGGCTCACATTTGGTGGCTCTGTCCGGAAATTAGAATATTTTGGCGCGATGTAAGAAAATATATCAAAGAGATCACAAGTCTCGACATACCCAACGACCCTTGGGTATGCTTATTTCATCTGAGCGATATGCCCACTAAAACATATCTTAGAACACTTTTGCCACATCTTATCGATGCGGCCAAAAGCCTAATCCCTAAGCATTGGCAAAAGAAAGAAAGACCCACGATGAGGAACTGGTTTAATAAAATTTACGAGATACATTGTCTGGAGTACTTAAGGTTTAGTGAAGGAATAAAAATGGGGGCCTATGAAACAAAGTGGAGAGAATGGGTAAAATTCAAAGAATCTTCAAAAGCAGTCCAGATGTGGACCACTTAGATCAGAGTGGGGGTTTTCGCTCTAGTGCAAGATACAGAGGGGAATCTAAAGCGGGGGCAGATAGGAAGAGATAGGAGGAGGCTGGAGGAGAAGAGTGAGGGGAAATAGATGGGGTACGGTCTAGGGGGGGGGGGAGGGGAGAGGGAGAGTTTTCAGGAGGGAAGTAATCGCAACCTGTTGAGTAAATATTTTTTGTAATATGTCGGCTTAGTCTAACAAATGAACTTATATGGCCACTATGATGTGATGATAAGACGGGAAAATTTGAATTTTAAATAATTGAAAAATTCATTCCCGGGGAAAACCCTCTCACTGATGTGGCAATAAAAAAATAAATAAGCTACACTTTTACCCACAAGAACAGCAGGTAGCCTAGGAAAGATAATAGGGGGTAGTGTGGGGAGTGTAGTTTAAAGGGACCCTTGAGCTTATCCCATAGCTGCAGGGAGTGTGCTGTCACCGGGTTATGTAAGGATTTATGTTCTGGGTGTTGTAGCCAAAGCAAATTATCTACCAAAAGAGGGTCAAGGTCCACTGCCTTGAGGCTCACCCACAGCGGGACCTCCACAGTAGCGTGATAAAGGGCAATTTGGGCCGCCTGATAGTATTTGGAAAAACAAGGGACACCCAGTCCACCGTGTAATCTGTGGAGCATTAGTATAGAGGAAGATGCTCTGGGTTTAATGGGTCCCCATATGTATATAGCTCTGGATTATACGAAAAAAATAGGAGGGCACCGCTATGGGCAAGACCCGAAAGAGATAGAGTATCTTTGGTAAAAGGGACATCTTAACTGCAGTTATACGACCCAGCCAAGAAACATAAAGGGATTGCCAAGCTGCCATAAGGGCTGACAGATGGGTCAGCATAGGGAGATAATTAGTGCGATATAAAAGGGCTGGGTCGCCAGTGAGTTTGACACCGAGGTAGGGGAGATGTGACGTCGCCCATCTAAAGGATAATGTTTCCTGTAAATGGGAGACCTTAGTCGGCGGTAGGGAAATATTGAGCGCTATGGACTTCGATTGGTTGACTTCAAGAACTGATATAATGGCAAAGCGATCTAAAATAAGTATTAGGTTAGGTAACGTAATACGGGGTGAAGTGACGAACATCAGGGCATCGTCGGCAAATAGGCATAATTTGTGGTGATAGGAGGCAACTTCAATACCTTTATTATTCGGATTCACTCGAATTGCTAGGGCCAGCGGTTCTAAAACAAGGGCAAAAATTAGTGGGAAGAGGGGACAACCCTGCCTAGTTCCCTGGGCAATTGGAAACCTGTCTGATCGGAAACCGGAATATCTGATGTAAGCTTGGGGATTATCATAAAGGGCCATGACTCATTGAAGGAAATGGGGGCCAAATCCATATTTTCCGTAAGGTGTAATAAAGGTAAGACCAGGACACGGTATCAAAGGTCTTTTTAATATCGAGGGACAATAGGTGTAGGGGGATTTGTCTTTTGCAAGCTAAATGTTGCAGAAGGACTACACGCCTGATATTGTCACTGGTCTCTGAATACCTTTTTAACTAGTGAAAGCCCACAGCACTAGACATGTGCAATTTGTTTAGCTACAAATTCGTTTTGGGTCGAAATTCGGCATATTCATTCATTCGGAAGCATCCGAATGAACAAAAGACTCTTTTGTCAAATGCATACAAAACGAATTGTCAGAACGCAAATCCGAAAAATGCAAATCCAAATGAACGAAAACCCCGAAAGAACGAAAATCCAAAGATACAAAAATGAAAAACGATTCAACCTACAGGTTTAAATGCATCGACTACATTTAGATCATTCAATTTTTCGTATTTTCTATTATAATTAAATTATTAACAATTATGGTTTTTATTATTATTATTTATTATAAACTATTAAACTATACGTAAAATAGCCGAAGTCAGTAATTTTTCTATTCAGGTCTCTGAGCCATAGCAGCTAATTTGGGATAGATTAGATTTACATTTTTATTATTATTATTTATTATAAACCATTAAATTATAAGTAAAATAGCCGAAGTCAGTAATTTTTCTATTCAGGTCTCTGAGCCATAGCAGATAATTTGGAATAGATTAGATTTACATTTTTTATTGGAACTTCCTTTCAAATTTGTCTAAAGTAAATGTTTGTGAACGTAACAAATACGCAAAACATCCGAAGTTACGAATTATCCGAAGTAACGAATGCCGCATCTAAACGCATGGAACGGAACTAATACAAATTCATCTGAAGTTACGAATGATTTGAAGTAACGAATGCCGATCATAACTAATGGTCCAATAAACAAAAAAAAAAAACGAAACTAAGCAAATTTTTCGGTAGTGCACATGTCTACACAGCACCAAGGCTCAACCATTTGTTTTTACAGCGCCTCAGAAACTCAAAGCTCAATGAAAAAGATACATTTTTGGAAAAGAATCGCTTGTCCTGAGGTTTATGCGTGTCTATGAGTGTCACTTCTAGCACAGTAATTGGGAGTATTTTTTGGATACAAGGACTGTGGCATGTGGGTGCAGTGCATGCAGCAAGTAGGCACTATTTCTGTTTAAATATTGCCTTTTAAGCCACCATCACTGTTAATAACAATTTAGCCTTGCCAGTTAGGCATACCACAGAACTTGTTCTTCTTGCGGTTGCTGATTGAACATTGATCGAAACGAGCCTAGGCACAGAAAGGGGGAGGGGCTCAATTTATGATCTTGCAGACAGACCCACTGCATTCAGAAAACGCCCCTGGTTATGTGTATATGTGTGCGTATAACCTGTAGAACCCAGAAAATAAGAGGACATTCTTTCAGATCTGGTGCAACATTCCGCTAACAGCCTCAGGTGTCAACAAGTGCAGCTGATCTTTAATAGAAAGATCCAGAACACAATGGGAGCCATTGATCAATTTGATCACACAGCTAGGCAATGCTGAACTGGAGCAATGAGATATTTATACTGGATATTTATCCACTTTGATTCATATCTATCTGTCTCAGCTGCTTTAGGTGACAATCACAAAGGCGATGAGGTGTGGATAGTTTTATGTGTTCAGAGACTACACCCTGTGGTATGTTTGCATATAAACTTTCCAATTAACAATGTGCATTGTCTGTGCAGAGGGGTAGTTGGAGGAGCTATTCATGCGTAACAGCTCAGATGAGTGATTATATACTTTCAAAATAAAATATAAAATTTCAAGTTACCTTTATTAGATGCTTTATTTAGATGCTTTATTCTTGACCCTCCAGCAAGGAAAAATCCTACAAAGATCTTTATTTAGGGGGGAAGGGGCCCTGTTTGCCAATATTAACCCTGTCTGTACTGTGCAGACAGACCTTCATTATCAGTTGTAACTAGATTTTGACACCGTCTACCCTAAAGTCATAAATGGATTGATTTGTTTTTGATCTGCTGGTGGGCTGATAAAAAAAAAAAAAAAAGAATGGGTTCCCCCATCCACACAAGTGAGTTGGATGGGGGAATATTACCCACAGTTCTATTGTATTCTGTCAGTGGGGACTTCTCCGTTATCAGAATACACTGAGCAGCACTGTAGCAGATTGACTGCAAGTGCTGATCGCATTAAAAATTTTCAACATTACTGTTTGAGAGAAGCCAATCATTAGACAGGTGTCTATCGAGCAGGTATGGCCATACACCGTTCCCAGCTGAATTCCGATCCATCTATGGCCAGTAGATATGTGTGGTTTGTTTTGTTGACAATTCGGACACATTTTGCATTATTCGGAGAGTCGGATGTATCCAAATTTCCGAATTATAATAGTAACTAATTTAAATGAATCCAAAATAACGAAACAAAATTCGGCCTGTAATCAAATTAAATTTGAAAACAAATTTGAATTCAAATTTTTTTTTTTTTTTAAATCATATCCTTTTTATTAGTTTTTCAGGTTATACATTATTCATCATAAACAGTAGAAAAACAAAGAACAAACATTACTTTATATATTATCCCATAACACAATCAATAACAAGTTATCTTGCCCTTACTTTTTTCTTTACCCCCTCCCCAGTCTCCCTATTTACCCTCCCTCCTCCCCAACAGTTGCTTCTATTAAAATAGTCATATTTTAAGCTTGGTAAAACTTATTCAAAATTGAATTTGAAAACAGTTCCGGGTTCCAACGCCACATGTAAAGGAGTGTGGAATGGTGGCTCCGGGACAGTGGCATACAAAACCAGCCTCCCAGCACCCGTGGACGGAGAGCGACCTCCACCTGTCTTGCATTTGCTCAGGAAACAGCGAAGATGGACAGATTTGTAGTCCATAGCTCCTCCGGAGCGCCCGCAGCCACCCGCTCTGAGCACCCCCCGCTGGGCCCACACACTTCCAATATGGCACACAAAGCAGTGATCCCAGACATGGCGGACACTGCTCTTCCTACGGCCACAGCGCCCCCCCCCACCTGAGGATCAATATGCAGGACTGGCACAAGCAGTCGCAGCTCTCCTGCCTCCCAGGATTACAGCTGCGGTTGACAGAGCTATAGCTGCACGGATAACTCAGCTCAGGAAGGAGATGGGAGACCACGCTAAACGGCTCTCTGAGCTGGAGCACCGTGTGTCAGACATAGAAGAGGAACTACAAAACACCTTCACATCTGAACAACAGTCAAAGCAAGCCCAACAATTCATCCTAGATGAACTAGATGATTTAGAAAATCACTCACGATGCAATAACCTCAGGTTTATTGGTCTTCCAGAGACCATAAATAAAGAAGCTCTCCAGGACATTTGCGCCACACGCATTCCAAGTGTTCTGGGCCTAACAACTCCATGCACAGTGAAGAGGGCCCACCGGCTGGGAGCCCGTCTAATGACAGACGCACGCCACGACCTGTCATAGTACTCTACCTGAATTACTCTGACAGAGTTAATATCCTGAGATCATTCAGAAATTCAAAATCTCTGCAACTTAAAGGTTACAAGCTACTACTATTCGCGGATTTTTCCCAAAAAGTTTCTCAGACGCGTAGCATTTCAACCAATATGCGCTGCTGTCTTCACAAAATGGGTTAAATTCACCCTGGCTTATCCGGCGGTACTCCGTTTCACAGACCCATCTGGTGATACCAAATCTTTCTCTTATCCCGATGAAGCAATGCACTACATGCAAGCCTACCTCCATATCCTGATGGATACCTTTGCACCCCAAACCCCGTCATGCATGGTTGAACCAAGAGACCAATGCAGCCAAGGAAAGACCAGGCCAAAAAGTTTCCTCCTTCCTACCCTTCTGGTCACAACAAACCACACTAATCTATGACCTAGAACCTCCACCCTGCTAACTACTCTTATCAGGTTCTTTTGATATTATTGCCTCGCTGGCTCCGGTTCAGACCGCTGCTTATGAATGTTTGATGTTATATCATAGTTATCGTTGTCTCCTCTATAGTTGTTGTTCTTCACAGGCACACACAACCTTACCGCGGATTGGCCCTTCCCCTCTATCTAGGGGCAGTATAAGTCTTATCTGTCCACCCTCCTCCTTTACATTACTAGGATCTTCCCGGAGGATGTCTTGTCTCATGGTCCGTGGACGAGAACTAAGGAACCCCCGGTAATGCTGTTCATTTTTGTTTGTTAATCCCTCATTGTTTGGTTCTCCAGTCCAGACCTCACTCTAAGACTCCCCTACCCAATCCATGGTTCTACAGTGATATGCCCCGTACACACGGTCGGATTTTCCGATGGAAAATGTCCGATCGGAGCGTGTTGTCGGAAATTCCAGCCGTGTGGGCTCCATCGGACATTTTTCATCGGATTTTCTGACACCCAAAGTTGGAGAGCAGGAGATAAAATTTTCCGACAACAAAATCCGATCGCGTCAATTCCAACCGTGTGTGGCCTGTTCCGACGCACAAAGTGCCACGCATGCTCAGAAGAAATTCCAAGACGGAACAGCTCGTTCTGGTAAACTTAGCGTTCGCAATGGATGCAATGTTAAAAATGGTTTAATACAGCGCACTCTCTTCTTCTTTATAATGTGACAAGAATTAAGTAGTTTTTCTGCTCATATTCACACACACTTCTCACAAAGTTTTATTTTTGTTTTTTTATTGGGATTTCCTGAATATATTGTTATTAGTTGTCACATCTGACAGAATTTTTTTTTTTATTTAATTTTTTGGGGGATTTTAAGCCTTTTTTTTTTTTTAATGTTTGAATTTTTTCAAAGGCTGATCTTTGTTCAATGTTATTTTTATTTTTACTCCAGAATATTTTTGTGTGTGTTTTGTGTGTCAAGTTACCCCAACACCATTGATATCTTTTATTATTTAATCTCAAGGAGATTGTTTGGTGTTGGTGTCCCTTGTTCATTTCACATTGTATATTTGAAATGTACCTGAATCCTCACAAACCAACTGTCCTTTTTGAAGTAAAACACATAGGAGAGTATAATTCAAAACAAAAATCCTTTATTAAGGGCTCAGAACCAAACAAAGAGGAAGGCAACACTGGATCAACAGGAGAAATTAGAGAAGCCTGGGACCCCCACGGCAGACATCAATTCTTGAACATCAAAATTGGTGGCCTGAGGAGTCCATATGTAAGGGAGGGCAGTCTGGTCCAGAATTCGCAGAGATCCGGATAGCAGCAGATAGCATGTGTGTCCCCAGGCTGTGGTACCACAAGAGGCTGCATTATTTGGCATTTTATATGCAATGACGGCAGCAATGTCCTCCTCCATGGTCTGTCGTGCTCCCAGGACCTCTGTAGCCCTCCAAAAGAGTCCTCCGGTAGCCTCCTCTAGGGCACTCCTCCTACTGCCACTTTCTCTTTTCAGGGGGGGGTTGAGGGACCTGCAGATCAGCCAGCCGGCTCGGCCCGGCTACCTCCTGGCTGAGACTTCCCTGTGTATGAAAAAGGGACATGGTTGTAATGTTTTGCTTCATCAATCACAATCCTTAATTAGTACTCCAAACTAACATCTAGTTAACATCATTGATTGGACAAGCAGAAATATTTAGAGGAATGCTAGACCTGGCTCAATCTGGGCTCCTCCACATGTTGCCTGGAAGGCCCAGGTTGGGCGTCAGAAGCCTCAGCCGGGGGGGAAGGAAGCGTGGAAGGAAGACTGGAAAGGGATGGCCTGGGTTCAGTCTGGCCTGCCAGAAAATGCAGCCTGTCGTAGTACAACATCCTGGGGACATAGATGTCATCTACTGCTCCGGATCTCTGTGAATCCAGGACTTTCTTGCACTCCCTTAGATATGTGCTCCTCAGGCCACCAATGAAGATCTTTAAATAGGTGATGTCTGCCGTGGGGATCACCTGCTTCACAATTTCACACAATTGCACCAGTGCTGCCTTCCTCTTTGCTTGGTTCTTGTAATGGGGGTGTTTAATCTCCAACAGACAGGGCAGCTCCCTTAAGATATCTATGAATACTGACATGAAGTCATTGTCTTTCACTAAGATATCCATGTTCACTGCAAGACACAACACAAGACAAAGCCTAATGTCAGACAAAACTCTCCTAATCTTGTTACAATATAGGCTTCAATGTAGAAGCAGTATAGACACAAGTTTGTCTCTTACCTTCGTTCTTACGATCGGCGCGTCCAATGCTCCTTCCTCCGCTCACAGATAGTACGTAATACGCACGCGTGTTACGCTTTATACACACTGCGCATGCGTGTAACTCCGCCCGCCCCTGACGTTCTTTCTAGTCTATTCCCCGCCCCTTTTCATTCGGCGCAGTGGGGGAAGAGCACATGGCGGAGTCACAGCAGGTGCGTGCTAATTGCAGGAACGAGGAGGAGGAGGAGGAAAGCCCGTATCCGGACACGTCCCGATCCAGAAGGAGACGTTTTAAGGCCACAAATATGTCCTTTGGGAGATGTTGGAGATGGTCGACATCATGAAGAAGTCCGACTATGACGGAAAGTATGGGCCTTACCCCAACCCCAATATCAGAAAGGCCAAGATCATGGCAAAAGTGAT
Organism: Lithobates clamitans; assembly: GCA_037952925.1. Lineage (NCBI taxonomy): Eukaryota > Metazoa > Chordata > Amphibia > Anura > Ranidae > Lithobates > Lithobates clamitans. Next base: position 3,888,515 of record JBBGZY010000293.1, on the reverse strand, counting down.
CAAAAGTCTGCAGAAGAATTTCGGGGTACGACGATCGAAAGATCAGCTCAGGAAGCGGTGGTCGGACCTGAAATTGAGAGAGCCAGAGCAGTACCGAAAGATCCGGAGAGTGCTGCAAAAAAGTAAGTAGTTGTGCTGTGTTCCTATTCTTTCTGTCTTTATTGCGTTCGTGCTGCTCCATATGCTTTTATTAATTGTAACGTTTAAAAGGGCAACTTTAATGTTCATGGGCCCATTATTCGTTCGTATCAAACATTTTTCTTTCGGCCTCTAAAACACCATTGTTTAGGCCATATGCATTTTCCCACATTTTTTTGGGGCCTACTTGGATGCCAAATAGTTGTTTGTGTAGATGGGTTTGTTACTAGAATGAAATGCCAACTAGATTGTGTGTAAGGAGAGGACACTGAGCAGCTGTTTTCACATCTGGACACTGGAGAACTAGTGTGGGACACAAGAACACTATTTTTATTAGGGGGCCTCACAGGTGCTCCAGTGTATACTATAGGGGGGTCTCCATCTGTGAAGCTTGTACTAAACAGGTAAAGTATTGCAGCTTGACAAAGGCCAATAAAAAAAATACATCTTGGAACTCGGCTAAAATAGACAATTGTACCCCACTTCCAAGCAATGTTTCCTATTTCTAGTTCTGCCATCAAATATCTGTGTGCTAATTATACCATTTTTGTTTTACATAGGGGAGAAAAGACTCGGAGGACACCCCTCATCCGAGGAGACCACAGACCTTCCACCTCTGGAAGAAGGGGAACTAACACCAACCCAAGAAGAGCAGGAGGAAGAAGAAGATGTGGTGGAGTTTGGCACCACAACAGGTGAGTGTCTGCGACCACAGGCTCAGGTAAAAGAGATGGATGGTGGCAGATTTTCGAGACCTGTTTTTGTTTTCTTTCTCTCTTTTTAGGTGATTGTGATGTGAGGGATCCAGAACGTTTCACATCAGAAAGTGCCCAGATCCTGATCGGGAAGATAATGCGGTGTAATGTCGAACTGCAAAACATACAGCAAAAAATCAATGATGTTATTAAAAAAAATAATAACATCATTGATGTTTTGGGGCGAATTTAAAACCCCACAAAATCACTTTTTCGATTGTGGTCCAATTTTTTAAATATTTTTGCAATGTTTTGAAAAGCCAAATTTGGAGGATGCACACAGTGTGCCAACATGTGCTATCTGCCATCACGGGAGATCAATGGACGCGTTTTGGGGGTGCAACCCCTTCCTCAATTATAAAGTAACGTTGAGGAAGGGCTTGCTCCCCCAAAACACGTCCCTTGATCCCCCCTGATGGCAGATAGCACATGTTGACATTCGTAAATTGGTGTGCATCTTCCAAATTTGGCTTTTCCAGGGGTGATTTCCCCCCATCTGAACGCTATATCAAACCCAGTTCCTAAATACCGATGTCTAATATAGCCTTCAGGTTTTACCTAATGTGAACTTTGTAAGTTCAAGTTTTTTGTCTTTCTTGTTGGTTTTACACAGGCCTGTTTTATCTGAAATGGACATTTCGATTTTTGATAATGCTACTGCAAAAATTGTTATACAAAAAACATGTTGGTTTGTTTTAAAAACCTTTGGTAAATGCACATGTGATTGTGCAGGTATAAAAAAGTTGCTTACTCAAGAATGTGTGGATTATTGTCTCAACACTACAATACAACACTTTTGGGGTGATGTAATTGCTGTTTTCTGCAAAAATGGGTGTTATTTCCTAAGGGCAAATCCTCTTTGCACTACAAGTGCAGTTTCAGTGCAGTTGCAAGTGCACTTGTAGTGAAATGTGTTTTTGCATTTAGGAAATAACAGCCAACAGTGCTTTGTATAAGGTTACACAATCACGACATTTTATGGACTCAACACATTTCTGTCAGGGTCAGCTAAAACAAACACAAGCAGTAAATGTCCACCAAGAATTTCTTTTTTTTTATTATAAAAAGGCTTCACAGATTGTCTGGCATATTGATAGCCCCCCTACCCGCAAAGAACTCCAGGTAGCGTAACCGGACATCACGGGCACTCAGGGAGGGCAAGCCAGGACGGCCACTTTCAAGCGCCGTCAGTGTGGTTTGATGTAGGATTCCAGGCTCAGGCCCAACTGAGCCAGCATAGTTGGCCGAATGTTTCCTTAAAAAGTTATGGAGAACACAGCACGCCAGTATATTATGGTTCAGTTTATACTCTGCCATATGGATGGGTGTCAGAAATAGTCGGAACCGGCTGGCCAGGATTCCAGATGTGTTCTCCACCACTCTTCGGGCTCTGGCCAGCCGGTAATTAAAAACCCTCTGTTCCGGGGTGAGGGTCCTCATTGGGAATGTCCGCATCAGGTGGTCCCCCAGTGCAAACGCTTCATCAGCAACGAACACAAATGGGAGTCCTTCAACATTGTCCTCTGGAGCTGGCAAGTCCAAGCTGCCATTCTGGAGACGCCTGTAAAACTCAGTCTGGGCGATGACTCCACCATCGGACATCCGGCCATTCTTCCCCACGTCCACATACAGGAAGTCGTAATTAGCCGACACCACCTCCAACATCACTATACTATTGAACCCCTTGTAATTATAATAGTACGACCCCGAGTTGGGTGGTGGGACAATGTGGACGTGTTTCCCATCAATTGCCCCTCCGCAGTTAGGAAAGTCCCACCGCTGGGCAAAGTGGGAGGCCACAGTCTGCCATTCCTGTGGCGTGGAAGGAAACTGTTGAGGAAAAAACAATAAACATTACTATTTTTTCACAGAAACATGGCAAGCAGATTAGGCACAAACATTATGTGGCAACCTCCAGATAGCATTTAGTAAGGGGAATTTAACAAAGCCAGAGTATAAGGTACACCTATCATATTCCCCCCCCCTCTCATGGGCCATTTCTAACATTATAGGGGGGGGAATCTTGGACAGGTAACCCTCTTCACTTCATTGAGAGCTGAATGCCTAAATAATGGGTATTACTTGGAACAGCCCCTCCTTAGTTTCGCTATTGGCAGACCACTGGACAGGTAAGAAGTGTCATAATACAAAGATATAAATACACATTGTACACATTTGAGGACATTTGGACATTCTGCTATTACCTATCAAGATAATAATAGAATACAAAAACTTGAAACAGTACCATTGGAAAGTTTACAGGCAGGCCCTTGCACTACATGCTTTGGGCAATTCATCCATAAATCTGACCAGTAAAGAGGTGGGTATAGTGTGTATGGGTTTGGCAAAGTCAGCGGATAGATGATTGAGGATACATAGAGAATTGGGATCAGCTGACTTAGCAGTTGGGGGAGGGAGAGTTACAAAAAATTATTTGGGGACACCAACAAAAAAAGCCTCTGGCACTCTGCCAGAATTTAAATCAAAAATAACATTTCCAAACATTTTAGGGGGTGTTTGGGGTAAAGCACTACTATAGAGCTGATAAAATACATTGTTAAGTGACTACATGAGGTGAATATAGGCCAGGAGACACCATGCTGGGGAGGTTATTGAAGGGCAAATATGTATGAAGGACCTAAAATAATAATTACATAAAAATCCAGCATGCATAAGAACAAAGGGGACATTCACAGCATATTACAATCATGGTAATTAGGGAATGAGGAAAGAAATACAATATATTAGCAAACATTCAATACAATAAAATGTGATATTGAAGGATAAAAATCTTACCTTAATATACTCCTTCTGCAGGACCTGTATGATGGCAGAACAGGTCTCTGGGATGATGATACCCAGAGCCTGGGGGGAGATGCCTGTCGAGAACTTCAAGTCCTGCAGGCTTCTCCCTGTCGCCAAGTACCGCAGAGTAGCGACCAACCTCTGCTCCGGAGTGATGGCTTGCCTCATGCAGGTATCCTGCCTGCTGATATAGGGGGTCAGCGAAGCCAACAAACGGTGAAACACGGGGTCCGTCATCCTGAGAAAGTTCCTGAAATCATCAGGATTATTCTCACGTATCTCACGGAGCAAAGGCATATGAGAGAACTGGTCACGCTGAAGGAACCAATTCTTGGTCCATGAACTCCTCCCCACCCTGTTCATGGACTGGACTTGTGTCAAGGTCAGGACCCCAACACCAAGCCCCCGCACAGCACGAACTCTACGAGGAGTACGCATACGAAACATGGCTAGAAAATGGTCAGCTGCTCAGAACGAAGTAACAGAACACACTGAAGAACAGCAAGGTCTGTGAAGAGCGACCTGAAAACCAGTAACGAACGAACAAGAATACAATGACTACTTAAAGTCACGCGGAACTTGCTTGCACGCACTGAAGAGCAGATACAAACCCACAAGCACAAACTGAACGGCAGAAAACGATCTGAAAGCCACGAGTTTGAAAAAGCGCGAATCGTCTCTCACCAAACTTTTACTAACACGAGATTATCAAAAGGAGCCCAAAGGGTGCCGCGCTTGGTTCTGAACCAGCCTTTTCTAGTCTCGTCGTACGTGGTGTACGTGACCGTGTGGTTGGCGATCGGAAATTCCGACAACTTTGTGCGACCGTGTGTAGACAAAAAAAGTTTGAGCCAACATCCGTCGGAAAAAATCCTAGGATTTTGTTGTCGGAATGTCCGAACAAAATCCGACCGTGTGTACGCCCTAATACCCTAGTCGCATTTCATTTACAGCTCCTGATACACCCCTTTATGATTTCTAACATGCTAGTAAAACCCCTCACAGGAAACACTTCATGAAATCTCCTGGAATGGTAAAGGACTACGCTTGCCCAATAAATGTATGATGGTTCTTCTGCTACAGGAAACACACCTTACGTTATCCGACTTTGCTTGCATGCGTAAACTATGGGTGGGACAGGTGCTCGGGTCGTCAGCACTGAAGGGTACAGCGGGGGTCCTCCTCCTAATTCGCAAGAACCTTCCGAGCAAAGTGATTTCAGCACAGGAAGATAATGAGGGACGAAATCTCACGGTCAGGCTCAAAACATCTGCCCGAGAGTGGGTTATATCCAATGTATACACTCCTAATTCCCCTTCCAAACCATTCTTCCATAATTTACCCTCTAGCTTAGCTTCGCTTATACACTTCCCTCTCTTGGTAGCTGGGGATTTTAATTCAGTTCTCGACAACAGGGAAGATAGCTTACTGGGTACACGTACTCCTGTATTATTCCCCTCCGAACTCCCTTACACACCTGCAACAGTTTGCAGATGGTCTACTAGTAGTAGACCTGTGGAGATTGACACACCCAGAAGGCAAACAGTACACCTTCTTTTCTCCTCCTCACAACTCAATGTCCAGGATAGACTACACTTTCCTTCTTGGACATGCCTCTGACTCGTGCATTCATGAAATAGCTATATTGGACCATGCACCGATCTCGATAAACTTAACAGGTCTAATCACACAAAGTCACACCAAAAGTCACACCAAAATCTTGCGCTTTCCGTCTGATCTGGCTCATGATAGGGACCTCCAACAGACCATTAGCGGCACATGGAAGGAATACTCCTCTACTAACTGAGAGCACTGTGACAACCCCATTATGTTCTGGGAAACAATTTGGGGTTGTCACAGCACAGAAAACACTCATAGCACATAAATGAGGGAGTATTTTGTGGGTACAAGGACTGCGAACTGTGTACAGTATATACCACTGTAAAGCCGTATTAAACCCAAAACCAAAAATGTATTATATTGCAGCTTAGTAATCATTAGATGTGGTGGCTGCATTCGATTTTTTAGGCTTTTTCACCTGGTGATCAGGTCAGTAACATACCTCCTGTGTTAGTGAGACAAACTCCGGCTGAAAGAGAAATGGGGGCACCTTTTAAAAGCAGCATTGTCAATCTGGAGGGAGGGAAGTGTTAGATGGACTAGCAGATTTAAATACACTAACACTTTATAAACAGTTGCAGCAAACTGATTTTTTTCTTTCAGGATAAAGGTATTACATAAAAAAATAAAAGCTGATCATTGTAAGCAGCACCCCTGTCAGTGGTAAATGATTTGTCTCAACACTCTAACTGCTACATCTGCAGGACAACTTGTTCTTTTGAAAAACAAAAAACATTCTGGCTGGATCACCAGGTGAAAATAGAAGCCTAAAAAAGAAAGCAAAAGAAAACAAATGTAGCCATCACATCTATGGATTGGTAAGCTGAAATATAATAAATGTTTTCTTGTGGATTTAATACCGCTTTAGACTCTATTTAACCATGTTCCTTTAGGCCACCTCAATATTCAAATTATTTAAGCCACGACCATTATTGTCGCAGTGCAATCCGCATGTGTTTTCCATCCCTAGGTGTCCCTCATTCTCAAGTTCCAAAGTTGGGAGGTATGGGTATATTAAGGAGTAGGGATGAGCCGAACACCCCCCTGTTCGGTTCGCACCAGAACATGCGAACAGGAAAAAAGTTCGCTCGAACACGCGAACACCGTTAAAGTCTATGGGACACGAACATGAATAATCAAAAGTGCTAATTTTAAAGGCTTATATGCAAGTTATTGTCATAAAAAGTGTTTGGGGACCTGGGTCCTGCCCCAGGGGACATGGATCAATGCAAAAAAAAGTTTTAAAAACGGCCGTTTTTTCAGAAACAGTGATTTTAATAATGCTTAAAGTCAAACAATAAAAGTGTAATATCCCTTTAAATTTCGTACCTGGGGGGTGTCTATAGTATGTCTGTAAAGGGGCGCATGTTTCCCGTGTTTAGAACAGCCTGACAGCAAAATGACATTTCGAAGGAAAAAACTCATTTAAAACTACCGCGGCTATTAATGAATTGCCGGTCCGACAATACACATAAAAGTTCATTGATAAAAACGGCATGGGAATTCCCCACAGGGAAACCCCGAACCAAAATTAAAAAAAAAAAAAATGACGTGGGGGGGTCCCCCTAAATTCCATACCAGGCCCTTCAGGTCTGGTATGGATATTAAGGGGAACCCCGGCCAAAATTTAAAAAAAAAAAATGACGTGGGGTTCCCCCTAAATTCCATACCAGACCCTTCAGGTCTGGTATGGATTTTAAGGGGAACCCCGCGCCAAAAAAAAAAAAAAATGGCGTGGGGTTCCCCCAAAAATCCATACCAGACCCTTATCCGAGCACGCAACCTGGCAGGCCGCAGGAAAAGAGGGGGGGACGAGAGTGCGGCCCCCCCCCTCCTGAACCGTACCAGGCCACATGCCCTCAACATTGGGAGGGTGCTTTGGGGTAGCCCCCCAAAACACCTTGTTCCCATGTTGATGAGGACAAGGGCCTCATCCCCACAACCGTGGCCAGTGGTTGTGGGGGTCTGCGGGCGGGGGGCTTATCGGAATCTGGAAGCCCACTTTAACAAGGGGAGCCCCAGATCCCGCCCCCCCCCTGTGTGAAATGGTAAGGGGGTACTTACCCCTACCATTTCACTAAAAAAGTGTCAAAATAGTTAAAAATGACAAGAGACAGTTTTTGACAATTCCTTTATTTAAATGCTTCTTCTATCTTCCTTCATCTTCTTCATCTTCTGGTTCTTCTGGCTCTTCTGGTTCTTCCTCCGGCGTTCTCGTCCAGCATCTCCTCTGCGGCGTCTTCTATCCTCTTCTCCTCGGGCCGCTCCGCACCCATGGCATGAGGGGAGGCTCCCGCTCTTCTCTTCATCTTCTTCTTCATCCTCTTCTCTTCTTCATCTTCTTCATCTTCATCTTCTCTTCTTAATTTTCTTCTGCGGGCCGCTCCGCATCCATGCATGGAGGGAGGCTCCCGCTGTGTGACGGCGTCTCCTCGTCTGACGGTTCTTAAATAACGGGGGCGGGGCCACCCGGTGACCCCGCCCCCCTCTGACGCACGGGACATGACGGGACTTCCCTGTGGCATTCCCCGTGACGTCACAGGGAAGTCCCGTCAAGTCACCGTGAGTCAGAGGGTTGCGGGGTCACCGGGTGGCCCCGCCCCCCGTTATTTAAGAACCGTCAGACGAGGAGACGCCGTCACACAGCGGGAGCCTCCCTCCATGCCAGCATGGCTGCGGAGCGGCCCGGAGAAGAAATGAAGAAGGAAGAAGAGATGAAGAAGAAGAAGATGAAGAAGAGAAGAGGATGAAGAAGAAGAAGATGAAGAGAAGAGCGGGAGCCTCCCCTCATGCCATGGGTGCGGAGCGGCCCGAGGAGAAGAAGATAGAAGACGCAGCGGAGGAGATGCTGGACGAGAACGCCGGAGGAAGAACCAGAAGAGCCAGAAGAACCAGAAGATGAAGAAGATGAAGGAAGATAGAAGAAGCATTTAAATAAAGGAATTGTCAAAAACTGTCTCTTGTCATTTTTAACTATTTTGACACTTTTTTAGTGAAATGGTAGGGGTAAGTACCCCCTTACCATTTCACACAGGGGGGGGCCGGGATCTGGGGGTCCCCTTGTTAAAGGGGGCTTCCAGATTCCGATAAGCCCCCCGCCCGCAGACCCCCACAACCACCGGCCACGGTTGTGGGGATGAGGCCCTTGTCCTCATCAACATGGGGACAAGGTGTTTTGGGGGGCTACCCCAAAGCACCCTCCCAATGTTGAGGGCATGTGGCCTGGTACGGTTCAGGAGGGGGGGGCCGCACTCTCGTCCCCCCCTCTTTTCCTGCGGCCTGCCAGGTTGCGTGCTCAGATAAGGGTCTGGTATGGATTTTTGGGGGAACCCCACGCCGTTTTTTTTTTTTTTTGGCGCGGGGTTCCCCTTAAAATCCATACCAGACCTGAAGGGTCTGGTATGGAATTTAGGGGGAACCCCACGTCATTTTTTTTTTTAAATTTTGGCCGGGGTTCCCCTTAATATCCATACCAGACCTGAAGGGCCTGGTATGGAATTTAGGGGGACCCCCCCCACGTCATTTTTTTTTTTTTTAATTTTGGTTCGGGATTTCCCTGTGGGGAATTCCCATGCCGTTTTTATCAATGAACTTTTATGTGTATTGTCGGACCGGCAATTCATTAATAGCCGCGGTAGTTTTAAATGAGTTTTTTCCTTCGAAATGTCATTTTGCTGTCAGACTGTTCTAAACACGGGAAACATGCGCCCCTTTACAGGCATACTATAGACACCCCCCAGGTACGAAATTTAAAGGGATATTACACTTTTATTGTTTGACTTTAAGCATTATTAAAATCACTGCTCCTGAAAAAACGTCCGTTTTTAAAACTTTTTTTTGCATTGATACATGTCCCCTGGGGCAGGACCCGAGTCCCCAAACACTTTTTATGACAATAACTTGCATATAAGCCTTTAAAATTAGCACTTTTGATTTCTCCCATAGACTTTTAAAGGGTGTTCCGCGGCATTCGAATTTGCCGCGAACACCCCAAATTGTTCGGTGTTCGGCGAACTTGCGAACAGCCAATGTTCGAGTCGAACATGAGTTCGACTCGAACTCGAAGCTCATCCCTATTAAGGAGCCTTGACCTATCCCCAACTTGGATTGGCAGCGGGCAGGCCTCCTTAAATACCCAGGGTGAGCCCAGCTGGGGAGGAGTTGTTGGGGAGGAAGAGCTGGAGTGAGAGAGTGTTGAGGCTCCCCAGTCTGGGTGGGGGGTGACTCTGGGTGGGGGCTCGGGTGCATCCAAGAGGACAGAAGAGACCCAGCATGAGAGGCACATGAGAGAGCAAGGAGAGGGCAACAAGAAAGAACACTGATAGGAGACTCCAGGGAGGACAACTGGATGCAGCCTGGAGGGCTGGTGAGTGAAGCACAGTCGGGAGGACTGAGGAGGCATGCCTGAGAAAACTGGGAGATTGCAGTTAGAGATGGGTGGAGAACCAGAAGAGTGAACTGTGAGAAGGGCAATGGAGAGAGGTCATTGCAGCCAGGCTGGCTGGCAGGGCCTGAAGAGAGCTATCTGGGATTGGTAGCTGTACAGAGGACAGTTAGCACCTGAACTATTTCTACACCACAGGGGCCTGTGGTCCCTGCGCGCAAAAGGTAGTTCACTGAGGCCTGGCTGAATTGCGTCAGGCCTAACCAAGCGGTGCTAGCTAATCTGGACGAGTAACAGTCTGCAGCAAGGAAAGTGCAAATGTTCCTGGACATCTCATAATTTCACATTTCCCATCCTAGTTCAAACCCCTCAATGAAAAAAAAAAAACCAAAGCTTATGGCCTGTTCCATGTCTCTTAGTGTCTGAGAGATGGATGCCGGGCTGGGCAGGGTGACAGGTGAACCACAACATCCAGCAACCCCTATGGGGGCATGGCTACAAAAGTTAGCCCAATTTTTTTTGTATAATGTGAAAGATGATGTTACGCTGAGTAAATAATGCCTAACAAGTCATGCTTTAAAATTGTGCACGCTCGTGGAATGGGGACAAACTACAGTACTTAAAAATCTCCATAGGCAAAGCTTTAAAAATGTTCACAGGTTACTTGTTTAATGTTACAGAGGAGATCCAGTAGTAGAATTATTCCTTTTGCTCTAATGATCACAGCGATACCTCACATGTGTGGTTTGAACACCGTTTACATATGTCGGCGTGACTTACGTATGCATTCGCTTCTGCGTGTTAGCTGGGAGGGACGGGGCGCTTTAACTACTTTCCAGCCAGACACTGCAGTTGTACTGTGGCAGGTTGGCACAGCTGTGCGAATTGCTGTCATTGTACGTCAGCCGCTTTAAAGAGCTATAGGGGGGCATGCACGCCCACGGCACGACGCTGTAGCTGATGCTCATGGCCTGTGGCCACGATGTCTGCTGGCCACCCACGGTCGCTCCTCAGAGAGCCAGAATGGGGATCTGTCAATGTAAACTGACAGATCCCCGTTCTGACAGGGGAGTAGAGAGAGATCTGCTGTTCCTAGTGATCAGGAACAGCAATCTCTCTCCTCCAGTCACTCCAGTCACTTTCCCCACAGTTAGAAACACCTCCTTAGGACACACTTAACCCCATGGTCACCACCAAGTGTTAACCCCTTCCCTGCCAGTGACATTTATACAGTAAACAGTGGCTATTTTTACGTCTGATCGCTGTATGAATGTCAGTGGTCCCAAAAAAGTGTCCGATCTGTCTGCCGCAATGTCGCAGTCCCATTAAAAATCGCAGATAACTGCCATTACTAGTAAAAAAATAAAAGAATAATAAAAATGCCATAAATCTATACCCTATTTTGTAACGCTATAACTTTTGTGAAACCAATTATTGCCATTTTTTTTTTTTTTACCAAAAATATGTAGAAGAATACATATTGGCCTACACTGATGAAGAAATTTGTATTTTTTTTGTTTTTTTTGGATATTTATTATAGCAAAAAAGTAAAAAATATAGTTTTTTCTTTCCAAAATTGTCTTTTTGTTTATAGCTCAAAAAAACAAACAAACTGCAGAGGCCATCAAATACCATCAAAAGAAAGTCCTATTTGTGGGAAAAAAGGATACAACGTGGCATGACCGCGCAATTGTCAGTTAAAACGACGCAGTGTCATATCACAAAAAAATGGCCTTGTCATTAAGGGGGCAAATCCTTTCAGTCCTTAAAGCGGGGTTCCACCCAAATTTTGAACAATATCTGTATGTATTCTCTTCCTTGCCTAGATGCTGACATGCCGTTTAAAAAAATTAAAATCGCAGTAATTACCTTTTATTTTTCTATTCTTCTTTGCACTTCCTGTTTCTCCTCCCGTGGGAGTAGGCGTGTCTCTAGCCTCTCCCTGACTCCTGGGAGCTAGTCTCAGGCTTCCCAGGATGCCACTGAGCATGTGCGGGAACGAGCGGTGACACTGTCCGTTTACATTTTTTTTATTACTTTTATTCCTATTACAAGGAATGTAAATATCCCTTGTAATAGAAATAGGCAAGACCGAGCCTCTTTATTGCGAGATATGGGATCAAAAAGATCTCAGATCTCACATTTACACTTAAAGTGCTTTTTTACCACTACTATTCCTTTATATTGGCTTTGGGAATTTACAAATTCAGCAATTTAGAAATCAGATCAGTGGCGTCACTAGGGTTGGTGTCACCTGGTGCGGTAAAACATGGTGTCACCCCCCTCATGTCTAGGCTGCCCATCACCCTGCATGTAGCGCACGGTCATGGGACGCACCCCAAACCGGCCCCTGTAAATTATAGTGTAGGGTGATATAGTGGCAGGTTAGGGTAGTATAGGGTGGTATAGTGGCAGGTTGGGGTGGTATAGGGCAGGTTGTGGTGGTATATTGGAAGGTATGGGTGATATATTGGCAGATTGGGGTGGTACAGGGCAGGTTGGAGTGGTAAAAGGCAAGTTGGGGTGGTACAGGGCAGGTTGGAGTGGTAAAAGGCAAGTTGGGGTGGTACAGGGCAGGTTGGGATGGCACAGGGCAGGTTGGAGTGGCATAGGGCAGGTTGGGGTGGCTCAGGGCAGGTTGGAGTGGCACAGGACAAGTTGGGGTGGTACGGGGCAGGTTAGGGTGGCACGGGGCAGGTTGGAGTGGTATAGGGCAGGTTGGGGTGGTATAGGGCAGGTTGGGGTGGTATAGGGCAGGTTGGGGTGGTACAAGGCAGGTTGGGGTGGTATAGGACAGGTTGGGGTGGCACAGGGCAGGTTGGGGTGGTACAGGGCAGGTTGAAGTGGTATAGGGCAGATGGGGTGGTACAGGGCAGGTTGAAGTGGTATAGGGCAGGTTGGGGTGGCACAGGGCAGGTTGAAATGCCACAGGACAAGTTGAAGTACAGGGCAGGTTAGGGTGGCACATGGCAGGTTGGAGTGCTATAGGGCAGGTTGGGGTGGCACAGGGCAGGTTGGAGTAGCACAGGGCAGGTTGGGGTGGCACAGGGCATGTTGGGGTGGTATAGGGCAGGTGTGGGTAACACAGGTCAGGTTGGGGTGGTATAGAGCAGGTTTGGATGACTGGCGCAGGGCAGGTTGGGGTAGTATAGAGCAGGTAGGGGTGTCACAGGGCAGGTTAGGACTCTATGCAGTGAGAGTGTGCTGTGCAGTAACTTACAGCATACCTCATTCCTGCAGATGAACTTCGGGATCAGCCAGTGTGAAGAGGTCTGTGGAAGGAGTGGAGGAGGCGGCGCGGCCACACCCCCAGCTCCGCCCACTATCTCCTTCAGCTGCGGGATCAGCCAGTGTGAAGGGGTCTGTGGGAGGAGTGGAGGGAGTGGAGGAGGCGGTGCGGTCACACCCCCAGCTCCGCCCACTATCTCCTTCAGCTGCGGGATCAGCCAGTGTGAAGGAGTCTGTGGGAGGAGTGGAGGAGGCGGTGCGGCCACACCCCCAGCTCCGCCCATCAACTTCGGCTGCCTCGGAGATATTGGAGATCTCCGAGTGACAGCTTAACCTGAAGGGGGAGTGTTATAGGCAGCCTTCCCCCGCACTGCTGGATGCCCTGCTCGCACCGCTCCGAGGCAATCTATAATAGTCTTTAACGGCGGCCCCGGTGTCACCCCTCTGGTGGGTGTCACCCGGTGCGGGCCGCACCCCCCGCACCCCCATAGCAACACCTCTGAATCAGATGAAAGGTTTAGTGCGGGAAAACACTTTTTGATAGATAAAAAGTGCATTTTATATACAACTATATAGATCAGACCAAAATGAGGGACAAATGAGGAGGAATGAGGGACAGAGGGACATTGCTCCAAATCAGGGACAGTCCCTCCAAAATCAAGGACAGTTGGGAGCTATGTATATATACAGTGGGTGGTACGGAAGTGGTTAAAACAATTTACAGAGCTGGCCAGAACCAGTTCCTAAAGGATTCTATTATACATTTTCACAGCTTTTATTGTGCCTTTTCATAAGAGAAGGTTAAATTGCTTTTCCTCCAGGTGTAAAGAGTGCCTCTTGTTCTCTGTAATGATTAGGGATGAACAGAACACCCTCTGGTTCGGTTCGCAGCGGAACATGCAAACATGCAAAAAATTTGACAGAACACACGAACACTGTTAAAGTCTATGGGACACGAGCATGAGTAATTAAAAGTGCTAATTTTAAATGCTTATATGCAAGTTATTGTCATAAAAAGTGTTTGGGGTCCTGTATCAATGCAAAACAAAGTTTTAAAAACTGACCTTTTTTCGGGAGCAGTGATTTTTTTAATGCTTAAAGTGAAACAATAAAAATAAAATATTCCTTTAAATATCGTGCCTGGGGGGTGTCCTTAGTCTGCCTGTAAAGTGGCACATCTTTCCTGTGTTTAGAACAGTACCACAGCAAAATGACATTTCTAAAGGAAAAATTGTCATTTAAAACTGATCGCGCCTGTAATGAATTGTCGGGTCTCGGCAATATAGATAAAACTCAATGAGAAAAAGAGCATGGGATCCCCCCCAGTCCATTACCAGGTCCTTCGGGTCTGGTATGAATATTAAGGGGAACCCCAAACCAAAATTTAAAAAAAAAATGCGTGGGGGTCCCCCTAAAATTCATACCAGGCCCTTCAGGTCTGATATGGAAATGAAGGGTAACCCTGTGCCAAATTTAAACAAAAAATGGTGTAGGGGTCCCCCCAAAATCCATACCAGGCCCTTCAGGTCTGGTATGGGTTTTAGAGGGGAACCCTGTGCCAAAATAAAAAACATGGCATAGGGGTCCCCCCCAAAATCCATACCAGACCCTTATCCGAACAGGCAACCTAGCAGGCCGCAGAAAAAGAGGGGGGACGAGAGAGCGCCCCCCCCTCCTGAACCATACCAGGCCACATGCCTGTCTTTTTGACCCCAGATCTCACAATAAAGCGGAGTTCCACCCATATAAAAGTCAGCAGCTACAAAAAGTGTAGCTGCTGACTTTTAATAATCAGACACACACCTGTTCCATGATCCAGCGATGCGGGCGAACAAAGCCCCGCTCCTCTCCCCCTCCTCTCCGTGGTGCCACCATTCTGACCGTGGGCGCCCAGCTGTGGCTTCACAGCTGGGCAAGCACTGCGCATGTGCGAGCCACGCTGAGCACTGTGATTGGCCAAGCAATCTTCTGGGACCTGTGACGTGTCCCAGAAGATTGCACGAAGGGAAGGGGGAGAGGTGATCTTCCTTCTGGCACCCTGGAGCCCCGGGAGGAAATGAGAGCTAGATGCCTCTAAAAAGAGGGTATCTGCCCCCCCCCAAAAAAAATCACATGCCAAATGTGGCATGTCAGGGGGTCACCATCACTTAAAGCGAAAGCTCCATTTCATGCTTCTTTTCCATTAAGGGATGTTTACATTCCTTGTAACAGGAATAAAAGTGACCCCATTTTTTTTTTTAAAGATGTGTAAAAATAAAAAGTAGAATAAATTTTTAAAAATTTTAAGCGCCTTGTCCCGCCAAGCTTGCGCGCAGAAGCAAACGCATACGTAAGTCGTGCCCTCGTATGAAAACGGTGTTCAAGCCACACAAGTGAGGTATTGTTGCTATCGTTAGAGCGGAAGCAATAATTCTAGCTTTACTTTAACTTTACTGTTGTCTTCTTTTTTGATTGAAAAAAAGTGTATTTTTCCAAAAAATTGCGCTTGTAAGACCGCTGCGCAAATACTACTGTGTGACATAAAGTATTGCAGCGACCGTCATTTTATTCTCTAGGATGTCTGAAAAAAAATATATAATGTTTGGGGATTCCAAGTAATTGTCTAGAAAAAAACACTTACCTGTCCAGATATCCTGCAACGTCGGCACCCTTAGCCAATTCGTCAACTGGCTCCTGTGCAAGTGTCAGCATCTTCACTAAGGGAAACAAAAAGTGAAGCCTTGGGGTTTCATAGCCTGTTTCCTACTGCGCATGCAGAAGGCAGCGGGGGGGAGGAGGAGGGGCCGGAAATTTCATAGCTCACCGTGCGGTGATCTTACCCGGAAATGGAAGCGGGTACCTGGTTTTGACAGGTATACGCTCCCCCTTGACCCCCAAAAGTGGCAAATGTGGCAGTGGAGGGGGGAGGGTGTGAACAAATAAAGCTTTCCCTTTTTGGTGGAGCTCTGCTTTAATTGATGTGATTTGGATCTGGCATTAGAGTAAGATTACCCAAGCATTCCCTGGAGCTGCCTTGAAGTTGCCTTGAAGTCACAATGCTATAATCTTTTAATATGAACTATAGACTGAAGGACTTATCAATAAATGATTGTGGAACGAGTTTCCATTATTACTTATTATACCGCATTTTTTTTTTAGCACAAATTGGGCTTTCTTTGGCAGTAAAACTGGCCAAAAATAGTAAAAAAAAATAATTTTTTTTTTTAATTTAGCTGTATATTTCTTAGCGCTTCCAAAACCTACCACCAAAGAACAACCCAAAATAAATTCTCCTGCTCTTAACAATCAGAGGCTATCACAGCGATCAGGTGACCAGGAATCTCAAGTTCCAGGTTACGATCGTTAGTACAGGGTCTGGGGCTCACGGTAAGACCTTGGTTCCAGTGGGACCACATTTTCATACCTCCCAACTTTCTGAGACAGGAATGAGTGACACCTATTAGCAAAAGTATGTAGGTATATGACACACCCTCTTCCATGCCCCTTAAAGGAGAATTGTACAATGAAAATGATTGGTTAAACCCACAAGTGTTTTTTTACGACTACTATTTCTTTATACTGGCTTTTTGAATTTACAGTTGCAGCAATTTAGAAATTGAGTGAAAGGTTTAGCACTGTATAATACACTTTTTGATAGATAAGTAGTGCATTTTTTATACAACTATATAGATGAGACCAAAATGAGGGACAAATGAGGAGGAAAGAGGGACAGAGGGACTTTATTCCAAATCAGGGACAGTCCCTCGAAATCAGGGACAGTTGGGAGCTATGTATTTTTGTGTGACGTCTGTGCTAAGGGGTTAAAGAAAGGATAGGAGAACATCCTTCAAGGTTTCCATTAACATTTATAAAAACTAAACAAATTGGCCATTGGACTTGTGTTGTCCCATGTGTTATGAATATGTATATGCAGTGTAGTTTGGTTGCACACAGTTGTATGTAATTTTCCTCACTTTCTCAGTTGCATATGGCCACCTAAAGGTGGCCATATGCAAATCAGTTTGATTTGATAGAAATGGTGTTTGTGTTTTTTAGGTTTAAATTACATTTTCTAAAATTCAGCTAGCAAAAATACTAATTGTTCATGTAAATATGAATGAAGGATCCTATAGAATACTTTTGGAACACCTTCCTACATCTCACCGTCTTAAGAAAAAACAAGATACGCATGTACTTGGTAGCAATGTAAATGCATACTGTATGCCCAATTTTGAACAATAATTTTCAATAGATAAGATCTTTCCTATTTATGAAGTATACTTTTCGTAATACACCATTGACAGAACCCTATGCATATTAATGATCCTTCTCAAGTTTAGCTTAGTTTAACCCCTTCACGCCAACGTAACACAAATATGACTTGGCTTGGCTTTTTTCTATGAGGCGGCTCCCAGCACAGAGACCAAACCCTGTACTAATGATCAGGACCCAGAACTCCCGATTCTGAGTCACCTGATCGCTGTGATAGCCTCTGATTGGCTATCATAGTGATCAGTCACTGTAAAGCCCGCCCCCGCTGTCTCTCTCTCTCTCCCTCTCCCCTCTCTCTTTCTCCCCCTCTCTCCTTCTCTCTCTTTCTCCCCCTCTCTTTCTCCATCTCTCTCCCCTCTCTCTCTCCTCTCTCCCCTCTCTCTCTCCCTTTGCCTCTCTATTTGTCTCTCCCTCTCTCCCTTTGTCTCTTTCAGTCCCTCTCTCTTTCTCCCCCTCTCCCTCTCTCTTTTTCTCTCTCTCCCTCTTTCTCTCCACCCTCTCTCTTTCTTTCCCTCCTCTCCCTATCCCTTCTCTTTCCCTCTCTCTCCCTCCCTCCTTGCTCTCCCCTCCCCATCTCCCTCTCTTTCTCTCTCTCTCTCTCTCTCTCTCTCTCCCTCCCCCCCCCTCTCTCTCTCTCTCTCTCTCTCTCTCTCTCTCTCTCTCTCTCTCTCTCTCTCTC
The DNA here is from genome assembly GCA_037952925.1 of Lithobates clamitans. NCBI lineage: Eukaryota > Metazoa > Chordata > Amphibia > Anura > Ranidae > Lithobates > Lithobates clamitans. Next base: position 3,870,655 of record JBBGZY010000293.1, on the reverse strand, counting down.
CCTCTGCCTCTCTCTCTCCCGATCCCCCTCTCTATCCTATCTCTCCCTCCTCGCTCTCTCTCATCCCCCCTCACCCTTCCTCTCTCCTTCCTTCTCTCTCCCCTCTCTCTCCCTCCTCGCTCTCCCTCCCCATCTCTCTTTCTCCCCCTCTCTCCCCTTCTCACTCTCTCTCTTCCCCATCTCTCCCCTTCTCTCTCTCCCCCCTCCCCTCTCTATCCTATTTCTCTCTCTCTCTTCCCCTCCCCTCTCTCTCCTATTGCTCTCTCTCCCCCTCCTCGCACTCTCTCTCTCCCTCCTCTCTCCCCATCTCTCTCTCCCTCCTCTCTCCCCTCCCCATCTCCCTCTCCCTCTCTCTCTCTCTCTCTCGCTCTCTCTCTCTCCCCCCTCTCCTTCTCTCCCTCTGCCTCTCTCTCTCTCCTGATCCTGCCTCTCCCTCTTATCTCTCTCTCCCTCCTTGCTCTCCCCATCTCTCTCTCCCGATTCTGAGTCACCTGATCGCCGTGATAGCCTCTGATTGGCTATCATAGTGATCAGTCACTGTAAAGCCTGCCCCCCACTGTCTCTCTCTCTCTCCCTCTCTCTTTCTCCCCCTCTCTCCTTCTCTCTCTCTCTCTCCCCCTCTCTCTTTCTCCATCTCTCCCCCCCTCTCTCTCTCTCTCTCTCCCTCTCTCTCTCCTTCCTCTCTCCCTTTGCCTCTCTATTTGTCTCTCCCTCTCTCCCTTTGCCTCTCTCACTCCCTCTCTCTTTCTCCCTCTCTCCTCTCTCTTTTTCTCTCTCTCCCTCTTTCTCTCCACCCTCTCTCTTTCTCCCTCTCTCCTATTTCTCTCGCTCTCTCTTTCCCTCCTCTCCCTATCCCTCCTCTTTTCCTCCTCTCTCCCTCCCTCCTTGCTCTCCCCCCTTCCCATCTCCCTCTCGCCCCCTCCCCATCTCCCTCTCTTTCTCTCTCTACCTCTCCCTCTGCCTCTCTCTGTCCCGATCCCCCTCTCTATCCTATCTCTCCCTCCTTGCTCTCTCTCATCCCCCTCACCCTTCCTCTCTCCTTCCTTCCTTCTCTCTCCCCACTCTCTCTCCCTCCTCGCTCTCTCTCACATCTCTCCTTCTCCCCTTCTCGCTCTCTCTCTCCCCCCTCTCTCGCCCTCTCTCTCTCCCTCCTTTCCCCTCTCTCCCTCCTTTCTCCCATTGCCTCTCTATTCTCTCTCCCTCTCTCCCTTTCCCCCTCTCTCTCCCCCATCGCCCTATCGCTCTCCACCCTCTCCCTCTGCCTCTCTTTTTCTCTCTCTCTCTGTCTCTCTCTCTCCCTCTCCCCCTCCCCTCTCTATCCTATTTCTCTCTCTTCCCCCTCCTCGCACTCTCTCCCTCCTCTCTCCCCACTCTCCCCATCTCTCTCTCCCTCCTCTCTCCCCTCCCCATCTCTCTCTCCCTCCCTCTCTCTCTCTCTCTCTCTCTCCCCCCTCTCCTTCTCTCCCTCTGCATCTCTCTCCCCTGATCCCGCCTCTCTCTCCTATCTCTCTCTCCTCTCTCTCATCCCCCTCTCTTCTCTCTCTCCCCTCTCTCTCCCTCTTATCTCTCTCTCCCTCCTCGCTTCCCCATCTCTCTCTCCCTCCCTCTCCCCCTCTCGCCCCCCCTCTTCTCTTTCCCTCCCCCTCTCACTCCCACCTCTTTACCCTCTCTCCTCCTATCTCCTCCCCTCTATTCCCCCCCTCTCTTCCCCCCCCCCTCTTTCTCTTACTCCCCCCCCTCTCTCTCTCCCCCTCTATCTTTCTCTCGCTCCCCCTCTTTCTCTTTCCCCTCTCTATCTCACTCCCCTTGTCTCTCTTGCTCCCCCTCTCTTTCTCTTTCCCCCTCTCTCTCTCTTTCCCCTTCTCTCTTTCTCTCGCTCCCCCTCCTCTTCCCCCCTTTTTTCTCTCTTTAAAAACATACAAATAAAAAAAAAAAAACCTAGATCAAGGTTTGATCTGGATCAGTGCCAGGGTTAGGGCTCATCCACACTGCATCTTTTGAGTTTTTTTGATCTCTTATTTTTGTTTATTTTATGGCTTTTTCAGGAGTTTACAGGCATATGCTCTTACAGGCAGAACCCCCCCCCCCCCAACCAAACTCACATTTTTGAGAGGAGCTTTCCTCCTTAGATGCCTAAGTGCCCGAAAACATGCAAAAGAGCACGATAAGGCTCACAAATGCTCAAGGAAGATCGAAAATGCACAAAAAAAAAAAGATAAAATGAGCCAAGGGGAGGGATTGTGAAAAAAGACGCTTAAGCTCAATAGAAACAGATTGAGCACACAAAAGAGCACAAAAAAGCACAAGGTTGTTCAAGCTTTTAGGCAGAGAAATAAAAGCTCAAATGCCTGTAAAAGTATTATTTTATTTTTTTTTAGCTGCAGTATATTTATTTTTGGGGCAGAATTTTTTTTTAATTAGTATCAGTGTCAGTGTCAGGAAGGATTTATATATATATATATAAAAAAAAAAGCAAAATGCACACTATTGTTTTTGGTCTAACATACACAAATGTGGTATCACTGCGATTGTCAGGAGAAGAAAAATTTAATTTGAGTTCTTTGGTGGAAGGTTATGGTAGTCCCTAGAAATATACAGCTAAATAAAAAAAAAAAAAAAAAAAAAATATATATATATATATATATATATATATATATATATATATATATATATAACTATTTTGGGCCAGTTTTCCTTTAATAATAAAAAAAAATCAGATGTCCTTACCATTTACCGCCAAAGAAATGCACAAAGTATTTATGATGTTATGTACGGTTTTACTAACACATGTCAAAGTTGCAAAATTGTGCTTAGGCATTTAAATTTGTTTTACCCTTAGGAGCTAACGGTCAATGTCTATGGGCAAGATGAAGCAAATTATTAAAAAGCGATGTGCTCTGAATGACCTAAACAAAAGATATAGTACTCTTTTTTTAGCTTCATTTGATTAAATTATAGCTTAATCAACTGTTGAAAATGGAGGTTCTCCTCTCTCTATGTATCTGAATTGGGTTTGCTGTAGAATCACTTACCTGATCATCTCCTGAATAGATTCTGACTTTGTCTCTGTTTCTGATAATGTTTTCAATGTCACTTGAAAAGCATGTTGGTTACAGTCTGTATATAGGAAATGTCCAATGCACCACAGTGTCATTATAAATCCCAATAGAAGAATCCATTGTAAAAAGGATAAAACCTGCATAATTTTCCAAATAGATCTTGGTTGTTCTTAAACAGAGAGATGCCGATTGTAGAGAGATGTGTATCTATAAAGAAACAGGTGTCTTCATGCTCAAACCGGAGCTACAGTAAATAATGTTAACATGGCCACACCTCAGGCATATTAAGGTTAATGCAGACAGTGTTTTGGCATTCTTTTGTAGTTTATATCAAGTTTATTTTTGTCAGAATGGAATGCACAGAGCAATACAATGGAAGTCTGGGTTTGCCTAACAGGTTCTCAGAGCAGTGGCAGATGGTGCTCATTTTTCCGGTGGCCGCTCCCCCCCCCTCAGCCAGTCAGCCAGGCAACCAACCACAGTGTTTCCGCATCGCTACAGTGTGAACCAAGCCTTGGGACTCCCAATAAGGAAACGGGTCCTGAGACCCAATTGGCCGGGAGGAGAAAGAGGAAGACATTAGCGAATATTAATTCACTAATGTCAAACAACTGGGTGGGCTCCGGGCACATTGATCTGCGCCCCAAGCCTACCCTCCGGCTCTAATCTTGTGCTTTGAAAAAAAAACAGAAAACATTGGAATCCATGCGTCCGGCACCCTGCATGAAGATTAGGGGGCAAGCGCATGGATTAGGGGGGCGGCGCCCTTGGCTCAGTGTAAAGATTTTCTATATTTTAGGGAACATCTAGAAGTGTCAATTGTGCCTAATCAGTATCATAAAGACTTATCTTGAATTCCTCCAGAATAATTGGTAGTGCTCATCTGTTGTGTTTTACATTGCATCCTATAGAACTCCTAGAAACTCCTGTTTATTATTTATTATAGGTACTTATATGAAGCCATCAATTTACACAACACTTTGCATAGTACAGTACATTCACATTGGTCTCTGCCCTCAAGGAGCTTACAAGCTAATGTTACTAAGCCCTGGTTCACATTGGTGCGATTTGACATGTCAAATCACATGCCAAATCGGTGGCAATGGCACCGTCCTAATCGGCTCGGCGCCGAACTGATTTACAAATCTAGTTTCTGTATTACCTTTGGCGATTTTTGAGTGCGATTTCCATTGACATCTGTGCAGAAACCCGCACAGATGTCTCTGAAATTGTCCCTGAAATTGGGACTGACATACAGGAATGAAATTGTGTGAGTTCAGCTGAACGCGCACAATTTCATTCCCACACTCAGTGCAAACAAAGGCTAAAGTCGGGTACACACTACAGTTTTTTTTTCATGCACAAAAAAAATCTGACAGCTCACTCGGGAGCCGATGGACCAACCTCGCATGATCTCCCCCTCTGAGCTGTTGTGTTCTGCCATTGGTTGAAAGCTCTGATTGGGAGTCTGTCAGCTGCTGGTTTTCCAGCATGCACGTCCTACAGAAGCTGGGCTTCTAGAGAAAAAAAAAAGGAGGAGGATTTGGGACTTTGTATGAGGCACAGGACAAAGATCAGGTGCCTCCATCCCTAGTTGCTGCATGGATAAGGAGAGGATTTGGGACTTTGAATGAAGCATGCAACCCAAAAAGCGACATGGCCAAATTGTGTCTGGTGAATGTGTAAATTGTTAAATCCAAACACGCTAGGTCATAGCATAATACAAACAAAAATTACATTCATAGGTAAAATTTATTTTGTGAAAAAAAAAATGGTGAAAATACTGCGCCAACCTCAAATTTGAGCAGCCAACACAACAATCAGACTAATTGCATTGTGAAATGTATAATAAATGTGTAGCGCTATTGATGTATATAATACACAAGGACCTGACCAGAATGGAAATCTGGAGGCAGATTGTGTTGTAGATACAACAATATAATGCCCCGGTCGGATTTTCCGACGGAAAATGTGTGATAGGACCTTGTTGTCGGAAATTCCGACCGTGTGTAGGCTCCATCACAAATTTTCCGACACACAAAGTTTGAGAACAGGATATAAAATTTTCCGACAACAAAATCCCTTGTCGGAAATTCAGATCGTGTGTACACAAATCCGACGGACAAAATGCTCAGAATAAATGAAGAGATGAAAGCTATTGGCCACTGCCCCGTTTATAATCCCGACATACGTGTTTTACGTCACTGCGTTTAGAATGATCGGATTTTCCGACAACTTTGTGTGACCGGTGGTATGCAAGACAAGTTTGAGCCAACATCCGTCGGAAAAAATCCTAGGATTTTGTTGTCGGAATGTCCGAACAAAGTCCGACCGTGTGTACGGGGCAGAACACTCAATGGCTAGAGTGTATAAAGGTTACAACCAAAAAAAACCAATTAGATGTGTAACTAGAACATGCAAATTCAAAATACGACCACATAAGCGATATGAAATTGCATTCAGTCACCTGAACTCACATATAATGTGATATTAGGAAGTGGAGTGTAATGCCCCGTACACACACGGTCGGACTTGCCAACGGGATAACCTCGGTTGGCATTTCCGACGGAAAGATTTAGAACATGTTCTCTATCTAAGTCCGTCGGAAATGGCGACAGAAAAAGTCCGATGGGGCATGCACACGGTCAGAATATCCGACCAAAGGCTCCCATCAGACTTTTTCTGTCGGAAATTCTGACTGTTTGTACGCGGCATCAGTGAATATATACAAAGGATAGAACAGTTGGGTTTGCAAATCCTAAAGCAACTATTTAAATGGTGTGAAATCGCATATACTCAAATAGACCTATATATATGAACAAAGGAATATTATATAGTATGTCACAGAAGATTCCAAACACTATAAATGATAATGTGATTAAAACGAAATATGTAAGCGATCAAATATCACATAAAATGAACTCAAGAAAGTGAAAAAAAAACAAAAAAAGGTGAAGTATATTCCAACACTGATTTGAAATGATGAAAATAGAAAAAATAAAATACTGCGCTAACAAACAAAAAGTTAACTGAGCTGCGAATAAAGTGATATACAGCACAATCAAATAAACAATAAAAAAGTTGCGCTAAAGATGTGAGAAAGGCAACAAATAAGTGCCTTAAAACCTCGTAGACCAATATAAATATAAGAGATGATCACTGTGCAAATGAATATAGTGAAAATCAGTATAATAAAAACAATATTAAAACAAATTTATAAAACACAGATAGTGTCCGTATATCTATATAGAGTGAACAATGATGTGATATAATAACGGCAACAGGTAAGTGCCTTAAAACACCATGAAAGAATATAACAATAATCAATAAGCAAAGTGAATAGATATTAAAACAAATCTTGTAAGACGCAGATATTGTCCATAATCTGTGCAAAATGAACACTAATAATTAAAGTCCATACATTATGTGTAGCACAAAACAAAGACCAAAAAAGTATAAACCAAAAAAAAGGGGGGACCAAAAGGAAGAAAATAACCCCAAGTGCCAAGTGAAAAAATATTAATAATCTTGCTGCAGTGAATGGGGTGCGTAGATGAAACCTCCACCTTCAAAAACTGCTGCCTCTTACCAGAGAACGTTGGTCTCTAAATTATAGGAGACCTCCTGGGCGGATGGCTGTAACCCCAGCCTGGGATCTGTGGGACAGGCACTAGATGTCATCCAGTCCACCGGAACCCTCTCCACCGACCACAACAGGATGAATAGATGTATCAGCGTGAAAAAATAAAAGGCTCCACATAGCATAAAATCTTCACATTTATTGTGTAAAATATAGCCAAAAATTGCACTTACAAACAGCAGTTGTGTATACACATAAAAAGAAAGCCGACCGGCTCCAGAACAGCCCGTAACTTCCGGGTACTCGAATAGCGTTGTCGTCGGGACGGGAGAAGAAGCTACGTCCCGACGACACCGCTATTCCAGTAACCGCTATTCCAGTACCCGGAAGTTACGGGCTGTTCTGGAGCCGGCCGGCTTTCTTGGGGTAAATAAGAAAACTGTAATATAACAAAAAAATGATCAAAATATGTACCCAAATGAGACCTGAAAATACCACACAATGAGACTTTCTCTCTCGTCTCCCATGGAGTCAATTTTTATGCCCTAGCTTCACCCGGAGGGTCCATTGGAGCGGAGTGGTGTAAGCAGTGGGAATCAATTTGTTATTCCAAATGCGCAATTTGACCTACCTTAAAAAGTGGTCAACACCTGTGGTGAGTTGCCACCTTTCCATTGAGCACCTGTGGTGGAAAAACTAGAAGCTTCATTTGAAAGCATTTTTTGGTGTTGGGAACACTATCACTAATGGACCTTTAGCTTGCTATATGTTCAACATTATATGTGTTTTTTTGCAGTGATATATGTTTACGATTTTGGTTCATGTTATATACTGTATATTCACTTGTACAGTCAGGTCCATAAATATTGGAACATCGACACAATTGTAATCTTTTTGGCTCTATACACCACCACAATGGATTTGAAATGAAACAAACAAGATGTGCTTTAACTGCAGACTCTCTCTCTTCCCCATCTCTCCCCTTCTCTCTCTCCCTCCTTTCCCCCTCTCTCCCTCCTTTCTCCCATTGCCTCTCTACTTCTCTCTCCCTCTCTCCCTTTCCCCCCTCTCTCCCCCACCGCCCCTATCTCTCTCCCCCCTCTGCCTCCCTTTTCTCTCTCTCTCCCCCCCTCCCCTCTCTATCCTATTTCTCTCTCCCCTCCCCTCTCTCTCCTATTGCTCTCTCTCCCCCTCCTCGCACTCTCTCTCTCCCTCCTCTCTCCCCATCTCTCTCTCCCTCCTCTCTCCCCTCCCCATCTCCCTCTCTCTCTCCTCTCTCTCTCTCTCTCTCCCCCCTCTCCTTCTCTCCCTCTGCCTCTCTCTCTCTCCTGATCCTGCCTCTCCCTTTTATCTCTCTCTCCCTCCTCGCTCTCCCCATCTCTCTCTCCAGATTCTGAGTCACCTGATCGCTGTGATAGCCTCTGATTGGTTATCATAGTGATCAGTCACTGTAAAGCCTGCCCCCCGCTGTCTCTCTCTCTCTCCCTCCCCCTCTCTCTTTCTCCCCCTCTCTCCTTCTCTCTCTCCCCCTCTCTCTTTCTCCGTCTCTCCCCCCTCTCTCTCTCTTCTCTCCCCTCTCTCTCTCTCTCCTTCCTCTCTCCCTTTGCCTCTCTATTTGTCTCTCCCTTTCTCCCTTTGCCTCTCTCACTCCCTCTCTCTTTCTCCCTCTCTCTCTCTCTCTTTTTCTCTCTCTCCCTCTTTCTCTCCACCCTCTCTCTCTCTCCCTCTCTCCTATTTCTCTCGCTCTCTCTTTCCCTCCTCTCCCTATCCCTCCTCTTTCCCTCCTCTCTCCCTCCCTCCTTGCTCTCCCCCCTCCCCATCTCCCTCTCGCCCCCTCCCCATCTCTACCTCTCCCCTCTGCCTCTCTCTCTCCCGATCTCCCTCTCTTTCCTATCTCTCCCTCCTCACTCTCTCTCATCCCCCCTCACCCTTCCTCTCTCCTTCCTTCCTTCTCTCTCCCCGCTCTCTCTCCCTCCTCGCTCTCTCGCTCTCCCTCCCCATCTCTCTTTCTCCCCCTCTCTCCCCCTTCTCGCTCTCTCTCTCTCTTCCCCCTTTCTCGCCCTCTCTCTCTCCCTCCTTCCCCCCTCTCTCCCTCCTTTCTCCCATTGCCTCTCTACTTCTCTCTCCCTCTCTCCCTTTCCCCCTCTCTCTCCCCCGACGCCCCTATCGCTCTCCCCCCTCTCCCTCTGCCTCTCTTTTCTCTCTCTCTCTCTCTCTCTCTCTCTCTCTCTCTCTCTCTCTCTCTCTCTCTTTCTCTCTCCCCTCCCCTCTCTATCATATTTTTCCTCTCTCTCCCCCTCCCCTCTCTCTCCTATTTCTCTCTCTCTCTCCCCCTCTTCGCACTCTCTCCCTCCTCTCTCCCCACTCTCCCCATCTCTCTCTCCCTCCTCTCTCCCCTCCCCATCTCCCCCTCTCTCTCTCTCTCTCTCTCTCTCTCTCTCTCTCTCTCTCTCTCCCTCTCTCCCCCCTCTCCTTCTCTCCCTCTGCCTCTCTCTCTCTCCCCTGATCCTGCCTCTCTCTCCTATCTCTCTCTCCTCTCTCTCATCCCTCTCTCTTCTCTCTCTCCTGTCTCTCTCCCTCTTATCTCTCTCTCCCTCCTCGCTCTCCCCATCTCTCTCTCCCTCCTCTCCCCCTCTCGCCCCCTCTCTCTCTTTCCCTCCCCCTCTCACTCCCACCTCTCTACCCTCTCTCCCTCCTATCTCCTCCCCTCTCTTCCCCCCCTCTCTTTCCCCCCTCTCTTTCTCTTACTCCCCCCTCTCTCTCTCTCCCCCTCTATCTTTCTCTCGCTCCCCCTCTTTCTCTTTCCCCTCTCTATCTCACTCCCCTTGTCTCTCTTGCTCCCTCTCTCTCTTTTTCCCCCTTTCTCTCTCTTTCCCCCTCTCTCTTTCTCTCGCTCCCCCTCCTCTTCCCCCCTTTTTTCTCTCTTTAAAAACATACAAATAATTAAAAAAAAACCTAGATCAAGGTTTGATCTGGATCAGTGCCAGGGTTAGGGCTCATGCACACTGCATCTTTTGAGCTTTTTTGATCTCTTATTTTTGTTTATTTTATGGCTTTTTCAGGAGTTTACAGGCATATGCTCTTACAGGCAGAACCCCCCCCCCCCCCTCAACCAAACTCACATTTTTGAGAGGAGCTTTCCTCTTAGATGCCTAAGTGCCCGAAAACATGCAAAAAAGCACGATAAGGCTCAAAAATGCTCAAGGAAGATCGAAAATGCACAAAAAAAAAAGATAAAATGAGCCGATCGGAGGGATTGTGAAAAAAGACGCTTAAGCTCAATAGAAACAGATTGAGCACACAAAAGAGCACAAAAAAGCACAAGGTTGTTCAAGCTTTTAGGCAGAGAAATAAAAGCTCAAATGCCTGTAAAAGTATTATTTTATTTTTTTTTAACTGCAGTATATTTTTGGGGCAGAATTTTTTCTTAATTAGTATCAGTGTCAGTTTCAGGAAGGATTTATATATATATATATTAAAAAAAAAGCAAAATGCACACTATTGTTTTTGGTCTAACATACACAAATGTGGTATCACTGCGATTGTCAGGAGAAGAAAAATTTAATTTGAGTTCTTTGGTGGAAGGTTATGGTAGTCCCTAGAAATATACAGCTAAATAAAAAAAATAATAAAAAAAAAATATATATATATATATATATATATATATATATATATATATATATATATATATATTACTATTTTGGGCCAGTTTTCTTTTAATGATAAAAAAAAAATCAGATGTCCTTACCATTTACCGCCAAAGAAAGCCCAATTTGTCCTGAAAAAAAAGCTAAGTACAATCCACCTGGATGCACAAAGTATTTGTGATGATATGTACGGTTTTACTAACACATGTCAAAGTTGCAAAATTGTGCTTAGGCATTTAAATTTGTTTTACCATTAGGAGTAGGGATGAGCCGAACACCCCCCTGTTCGGTTCGCACCAGAACATGCGAACAGGAAAAAAGTTTGCTCGAACACGCGAACACCTATGGGACACGAACATGAATAATCAAAAGTGCTAATTTTAAAGGCTTATATGCAAGTTATTGTCATAAAAAGTGTTTGGGGACCTGGGTCCTGCCCCAGGGGACATGGATCAATGCAAAAAAAAGTTTTAAAAACGGCCGTTTTTTCAGGAGCAGTGATTTTAATAATGCTTAAAGTCAAACAATAAAAGTGTAATATCCCTTTAGGGGGGTGTCTATAGTATGCCTGTAAAGGGGCGCATGTTTCCTGTGTTTAGAAAAGTCTGACAGCAAAATGACATTTGGAAGGAAAAAACTCATTTAAAACTACCCGCGGCTATTGCATTGCCGACAATACACATAGAAGTTCATTGATAAAAACGGCATGGGAATTCCCCACAGGGAAACCCCGAACCAAAATAAATAAAAAAAAAAATGACGTGGGGGGGTCCCCCTAAGTTCCATTCCAGGCCCTTCAGGTCTGGTATGGATATTAAGGGGAACCCCGGCCAAAATTTTAAAAAAAAATGACGTGGGGTTCCCCCTAAATTCCATACCAGACCCTTCAGGTCTGGTATGGATTTTAAGGGGAACCCCGTGCCAAAAAAAAAAAAAAAACGGCGTGGGGTTCCCCCAAAAATCCATACCAGACCCTTATCCGAGCACGCAACCTGGCAGGCCGCAGGAAAAGAGGGGGGGGACGAGAGTGCGCCCCCCCCCTCCTGAACCATACCAGGCCACATGGCCTCAACATTGGGAGGGTGCTTTGGGGTAGCCCCCCAAAACACCTTGTCCCCATGTTGATGAGGACAAGGTCCTCATCCCCACAACCGTGGCCGGTGGTTGTGGGGGTCTGCGGGCGGGGGGCTTATTGGAATCTGGAAGCCCCCTTTAACAAGGGGACCCCCAGATCCCGCCCCCCCCTGTGTGAAATGGTAAGGGGGTATTTACCCCTACCATTTCACTAAAAAAGTGTCAAAATAGTTAAAAATGACAAGAGACAGTTTTTGACAATTCCTTTATTTAAATGCTTCTTCTATCTTCCTTCATCTTCTTCTTCTGGTTCTTCTGGCTCTTCTGGTTCTTCCTCCGGCGTTCTCGTCCAGCATCTCCTCCGCGGCGTCTTCTATCTTCTTCTCCTCGGGCCGCTCCGCACCCATGGCATTGAGGGGAGGCTCCCGCTCTTCTCTTCATCTTCTTCTTCATCCTCTTCTCTTCTTTCTTCTTCTCTTCTTCTCTTCTTAATTTTCTTATCCGGGCCGCTCCGCATCCATGCTGTGGCATGGAGGGAGGCTCCCGCTGTGTGACGGCGTCTCCTCATCTGACGGTTCTTAAATAATGGGGGGCGGGGCCACCCGGTGACCCCGCCCCCTCTGACGCACGGGACATGACGGGACTTCCCTGTGGCATTCCCCGTGACGTCACAGGGAAGTCCCGTCAAGTCACCGTGCGTCAGAGGGGGGCGGGGTCACCGGGTGGCCCCGCCCCCCGTTATTTAAGAACCGTCAGATGAGGAGACGCAGTCACACAGCGGGAGCCTCCCTCCATGCCACAGCATGGATGCGGAGCGGCCCGGATAAGAAAATTAAGAAGAGAAGAAGAGAAGAAGAGAAGAAGGAAGAAGAGAAGAGGATGAAGAAGAAGATGAAGAGAAGAGCGGGAGCCTCCCCTCAATGCCATGGGTGCGGAGCGGCCCGAGGAGAAGAAGATAGAAGACGCCGCGGAGGAGATGCTGGACGAGAACGCCGGAGGAAGAACCAGAAGAGCCAGAAGAACCAGAAGAAGAAGAAGATGAAGGAAGATAGAAGAACCATTTAAATAAAGGAATTGTTAAAAACTGTCTCTTGTCATTTTTAACTATTTTGACACTTTTTTAGTGAAATGGTAGGGGTAAGTACCCCCTTACCATTTCACACGGGGGGGGGGGGGGCGGGATCTGGGGGTCCCCTTGTTAAAGGGGGCTTCCAGATTCCGATAAGCACCCCGCCTGCAGACCCCCACAACCACCGGCCACGGTTGTGGGGATGAGGCCCTTGTCCTCATCAACATGGGGACAAGGTGTTTTGGGGGGCTACCCCAAAGCACCCTCCCAATGTTGAGGGCATGTGGCCTGGTACGGTTCAGGAGGGGAGGGGCCGCACTCTCATCCCCCCTCTTTTCCTGCGGCCTGCCAGGTTGCGTGCTCGGATAAGGGTCTGGTATGGATTTTTGGGGGAACCCCACGCCGTTTTTTTTTTTTTTTTGGCACGGGGTTCCCCTTAAAATCCATACCAGACCTGAAGGGTCTGGTATGGAATTTAGGGGGAACCCCACGTCATTTTTTTTTTAAATTTTGGCCGGGGTTCCCCTTAATATCCATACCAGACCTGAAGGGCCTGGTATGGAATTTAGGGGGACCCCCCCACGTCATTTTTTTTTTTTTTTAATTTTGGTTCGGGGTTTCCCTGTGGGGAATTCCCATGCCGTTTTTATCAATGAACTTCTATGTGTATTGTCGGCAATGCAATAGCCGCGGGTAGTTTTAAATGAGTTTTTTCCTTCCAAATGTCATTTTGCTGTCAGACTTTTCTAAACACAGGAAACATGCGCCCCTTTACAGGCATACTATAGACACCCCCCAGGTACGAAATTTAAAGGGATATTACACTTTTATTGTTTGACTTTAAGCATTATTAAAATCACTGCTCCTGAAAAAACGGCCGTTTTTAAAAAATTTTTTTGCATTGATCCATGTCCCCTGGGGCAGGACCCAGGTCCCCAAACACTTTTTATGACAATAACTTGCATATAAGCCTTTAAAATTAGCACTTTTGATTTCTCCCATAGACTTTTAAAGGGTGTTCCGCGGCATTCGAATTTGCCGCGAACACCCCAAATTGTTCGCTGTTCGGCGAACTTGCGAACAGCCAATGTTCGAGTCGAACATGAGTTCGACTCGAACTCGAAGCTCATCCCTAATTAGGAGCTAATGGTCAATGTCTATGGGCAAGATGAAGCAAATTATTAAAAAGCGATGTGCTCTGAATGACCTAAACAAAAGATATAGTACTCTCTTTATTAGCTTCATTTGATTAAATTATAGCTTAATCAACTGTTTAAAATGGAGGTTCCTCTCTCTATTTATCTGAATTGGGTTTGCTGTAGAATCACTTACCTGATCATCTCCTGAATAGATTCTGAATTTGTCCCTGTTTCTGATAATGTTTTCAATGTCACTTGAAAAGCATGTTGGTTACAGTCTGTATATAGGAAATGTCCAATGCACCACAGTGTCAATATAAATCTCAATAGAAGAATCCATTGTAAAAAGGATAAAACCTGCATAATTTTCCAAATAGATCTTGATTGTTCTTAAACAGAGAGATGCTGATTGTAGAGAGATGTGTATCTATAAAGAAACAGGTGTCTTCATGCTCAAACCGGAGCTACAGTAAATAATGTTAACATGGCCACACCTCAGGCATATTAAGGTTAATGCAGACAGTGCTTTGGCATTCTTTTGTAGTTTATATCAAGTTTATTTTTGTCAGAATGGAATGCACAGAGCAATACAATGGAAGTCTGGGTTTGCCTAACAGGTTCTCAGAGCAGTGGCAGATGGTGCTCATTTTTCCGGTGGGGGGAATGGCCGCTTCCCCCCCCCCTCAGCCAGTCAGCCAGGCAACCAACCACAGTGTTTCCGCATCGCTGCAGTGTGAACCAAGCCTTGGGACTCCCAATCAGGAAGCGGGTCCTGAGACCGGATTGGCCGGGAGGAGAAAGAGGAAGACATTAGCCAATATTAATTCACTAATGTCAAACAACTGGGTGGGCTCCGGGCACATTGATCTGCGCCCCAAGCCCACCCTCCGGCTCTAATCATGTGCTTTGAAAAAAAAACAGAAAACATTGGAATCCATGCGTCCGGCACCCTGCATGAAGATTAGGGGGCAAGCGCATGGATTAGGGGGGCGGCGCCCTTGGCTCAGAGTAAAGATTTTCTATATTTTAGGGAACATCTAGAAGTGTCAATTGTGCCTAATCAGTATCATAAAGACTTATCTTGAATTCCTCCAGAATAATTGGTAGTGCTCATCTGTTGTGTTTTACATTGCATCCTATAGAACTCCTAGAAACTCCTGTTTATTATTTATTATAGGTACTTATATGAAGCCATCAATTTACACAACACTTTGCATAGTACAGTACATTCACATTGGTCTCTGCCCTCAAGGAGCTTACAAGCTAATGTTACTAAGCCCTGGTTCACATTGGTGCGATTTGACATGTCAAATCGCATGCCAAATTGGCGGCAATGGCACCGTCCCAATCGGCGCGGCGCCGCACTGATTTACAAAACTAGTTTCTGTATTACCTTTGGCAATTTTGGGGTGCGATTTCCATTGACATCTGTGCAGAAACCCGTACAGATGTCTCTGAAATCGTCCCTGAAATTGGGACTGACATACAGGAATGAAATTGTGTGAGTTCAGCTGAACGCGCACAATTTCATTTCCACACTCAGTGCGAACAAAGGCTAAAGCCGGGTACACACTACAATTTTTTTTTCATGCACAAAAAAAATCTGACAGCTCGCTCGGGAGCCGATGGACCAACCTCGCATGATCTCCCCCTCTGAGCTGTTGTGTTCTGCCATTGGTTGAAATCTCTGATTGGGAGTCTGTCAGCTGCTGGTTTTCCAGCATGCACGTCCGACAGAAGCTGGGCTTAAAAAAAGGAGGAGGATTTGGGACTTTGTATGAGGCACAGGACAAAGATCAGGTGCCTCCATCCCTAGTTGCTGCATGGATAAGGAGAGGATTTGAGACTTTGAATGAAGCATGCAACCCAAAAAGCGACATGGCCAAATTGTGTCTGGTGAATGTGTAAATTGTTATATCCAAACATGCTAGGTCATAGCATAATACAAACAAAAATTACATTCATAGGTAAAATTTATTTTGTGAAAAAAAAATGGTGAAAATACTGCGCCAACCTCAAATTTGAGCAGCCAACACAATCAGACTAATTGCATTGTGAAATGTATAATAAATGTGTAGCGCTATTGATGTATATAATACACAAGGACCTGACCAGAATGGAAATCTGGAGGCAGATTGTGTTGTAGATACAACAATATAATGCCCTGTACACACGGTCGGATTTTCCGACGGAAAATGTGTGATAGGACCTTGTTGTCGGAAATTCCGACCGTGTGTAGGCTCTATCACACATTTTCCGACACACAAAGTTTGAGAGCAGGATATAAAATTTTCCGACAACAAAATCCGTTGTCGGAAATTCCGATCGTGTGTACACAAATCCGACGGACAAAATGCTCAGAATAAATAAAGAGATGAAAGCTATTGGCCACTGCCCCGTTTATAATCCCGACATACGTGTTTTATGTCACCGCGTTTAAAATGATCGGATTTTCCGACAACTTTGTGTGACCGTGTGTATGCAAGACAAGTCTGAGCCAACATCCATCAGAAAAAATCCTAGGATTTTGTTGTCGGAATGTCCGAACAAAGTCCGACCGTGTGTACGGGGTAGAACACTCAATAGCTAGAGTGTATAAAGGTTACAACCAAAAAAAAAACAATTAGATGTGTAACTAGAACATGCAAATTCAAAATACGACCATATAAGCGATATGAAATTGCATTCAGTCACCTGAACTCACATATAATGTGATATTAGGAAGTGGAGTGTAATGCCCCGTACACACGGTCGGACTTGCCAACGGGATAACCTCGGTTGGCATTTCCGACGGAAAGATTTAGAACATGTTCTCTATCTAAGTCCGTCGGAAATGGCGACAGAAAAAGTCTGATGGGGCATGCACACGGTCGGAATATCCGACCAAAGGCTCCCATCAGACTTTTTCTGTTGGAAATTCTGACTGTTTGTACGCAGCATCAGTGAATATATACAAAGGATAGAACAGTTGGGTTTGCAAGACAGAAGTACAGACAGAAGTACAGTCAAATCACACTTGTTTAATAATAATAGTAAATAGAACAAAACATAGTCAAAACATAGCAAGAGTTCAGGAACCGGAATGGATAGTCAGACAAGCCAAATGTCAGGGAGCCGGAGATGAGCATAGTAAAACAGCAAGCAGGATCTGGAGCCAGAAGGGATGTCAGTCAGTCTTTTAACAGGAATGCAGGAGAGCGTCTCTGTGATGTTGACTAAGGCGAAGGCAGAGATCCTCTGGGGTGGATGGCTTAAGTAGGCAGGATTGACGAGCAGGATATCATCAACTGCTCAGTAACTGTGGAGAGACAGGAGCTTGCAATTCGCCGACAGCTGAGTGGCCAGCTCAGAGAAGGAAGAGCTGAGCCCAGCCCTGACATACAGTCACGGAGACCAAAGGAGTAAAGTTTTTTGAGGAGGGGGGGTTCAACAGTATCAAAGGCAGCTGAAAGTTACAGAAGTAGGAGAACAGAAGAGTGTCCTTTGGTTTTTGTTGCACTCGGAACAAAATTAGAGATTCTTTTTAGATTTTAAAGAGAAGTAACAAGTGCAGACAAAATTGGTCTTTGGGTTTGGTGGTTCCTTCACCGCGTAATCTTTGTGATGGTATGTGAGGTGAGATACACGATAATAAGTACATTTCACTTCGCATTCGTTCCATTGTAAAGGACTGAACCGGAATCCGGGATGGTCTTTTCAGCCTCTGTGGCAGGCTGGGTTCCGGTCTGGATGTTCTGGTCCACTGGAGTCCACAGTCAGCTGTGCATCCACTGTGGGGACACTCATATTTTTTTTTTTTTTTAAAGTTTTATTTATTGCTTTTAACACAAGTATACACAAGACCCAACGGGCCACACACAAAAGTAAACTATTTACATTACTTCAGCATGGACTCTCTCCTCTTCCCTCCAGACCTTCACTTAGTGAAAATAAAACAGTAATAATAAGGCCACCTATTTTTAGTAACAGTCAATGGAATGTTACGGTATGTCTGACAATTACATACATGTTATATCCTACTACAAGTGTATTCTATTAGGTGCCACTCAATCCGCTATCGTAGTTTCGCTATTCATCCAACTGCCCCACACTTTGTCAAATTTCTGTGGTATGCCCCTACTAATGTATGTAGCCTTATATAAAGGTGCAGCCCAGTTAATCACGCCCTTCCTCGCTGATACAGATGGAGGATTGGGCTTTTTCCATGATAACACTATCATTTTCCTAGCATAATATATTAAAATTGTCAGCAGAGTACGAGTTACTCTCTTTGGGTCTAGATTGTCTACCAGTCCCAAAAGGCACACCTCTATTGTGGGCTGGATAGAAATGTCGTTACTTCTGTTATGCATTCCGTGACCCCCCTCCAAAATACTTGGATGTACCAGCAATTCCAAAAGATATGCATGAAATCAGCAATAAGGGAGCTGCTCCACCAGTAACCAGGTGACTGGGTGGGGAACATCTTGGCCAATCTAGCTGGAGTGAAATACATACAGCGTAAGAATTTTAATTGAATGAAATGGTCCCTAGCAGAGACCAATCTAGTAAAATTAATGTCCCATATATCATCCCAGTCATCCTGGTCCATCTGGGGGAACGGGACACTCATATTTTAGTGTAGGACCACAGATATCAGGGTGCCGTGATGAGGCTTTGTGACTTATGCATGCGTTTGCAAATGCATGCGGACTAAACCCCTGTTTTTAATGCATACTGTTAGACATTTTAATTGTTTGTCTGCGAGCTGGTGGTAAGTAGGCTTGGATTTTTTCCTAGGCATTCCCCAGGCTTTGTTAGTATCTGTTTGCAGCCTTCCAATGCCGCCTACTGCAATAGCCAGCTATTATGAGGGTGGTGGCAAGATTTTTGTGATCACATTGGTGTGTGTATTGGTCCAGCAATCCACCAGCATCTTTGCAGCCATTGGGCTACCTGCTCGGTGTTTGGTGTGCTCCTGTACCTTTAAGAAGGGGTGGGCTCCCCTTCAGTCCAACTGCCCTCATTTATCCATCAGAATGTATGTGCCTCCACAGTGGGGACACTCATATTTTAGTGTTAGGACCACAGATATCATTTTTTCCTGGGCATTCCCCAGGCTTTGTTGGTATCGGGGGTGGTCAACAGTATCAGTGGCAGCTTAAAGTTACAGAAATAGGAGAACAGAATAGTGTCCTTTGGTTTTTGTTGCACTCGGAACAAGATTAGAGATTTTTTTTTAGATAAAGTTTGGTGTTTGTTATGTTTGCGGCAGACTTTAAAGAGAAGTAACAGGTGCATACAAAATTGGTCTTTGGGTTTGGTGGTTCCTTCACCCCGTAACCTTTGTGACGGTATGCAAGGTGAGATACACGATAATAGGTACATTTCACCTCGCATTTGTTCCTTTGTAAGGGACTGACCTGTAATCCGGCCCGATTTTTCCAGCCTCTGTGGCAGGCTGGGTTCTGGTCTGGATGTTCTGGTCCACTGGAGTCCACAGTCAGCTGGACTTTAAATATCCAGGAAGAGAGCACAGCAGGTCTCTCTGGTTTTTGAGACTCAGGAAGGAACCTGAGTGAGAGGAGCTCTGGGAGTTGGAAGGTTTGCTTTTCCGCATGTTTTCTGGGTGACGGGGACCAGCCCCGCACTGTATAGAGAGGAGACTATTTGTTTAGTTAGCACCGGACGGCAAGGATTTAATTTACTGTTTTTATTTGGCAAACCTCCTGCAAATAAACCTGGCATCCGCCAGATTTTTAAGAAAGTGCCCGTTTGCTGACTGTCAATCAGAAAAAGGTGATCCCTACGAGCTAATTCCCCACACCTTCTAGAGTTATTCTTGATGAAAGCAAGAATTGGCTTTGTTGTAAAAAAAATTTATTTGATGCCCGGTCGCGGAAAAATTGGTCAATGTTTTTTATGTATAACATCACCTATATAATATATTCTACAGTGGGAACGAAAAGTTTTCAGACCCCCTTAAATGTTTCACTCTTTGTTATATTGCAGCCATTTGCTAAAATCATTTGAGTTCATTTTTTTTCCTCAATAATGTACACACAGCACCCCATATTGACAGAAAAACACAGAATTGTTGACATTTTTGCAGATTTATTAAAAAAGAAAAACTGAAATATCACATGGTCCTAAGTATTCAGACCCTTTGCTGTGACACTCATATATTTAACTCAGGTGCTGTCCATTTCTTCTGATCATCCTTGAGATGGTTCTACACCTTCATTTGAGTCCAGCTGTGTTTAATTATACTGATTGGACTTGATTAGGAAAGCCACACACCTGTCTATATAAGACCTTACAGCTTACAGTGCTCACATGTCAGAGCAAATGAGAATCATGAGGTCAAAAGAACTGCCTGAAGAGCTCAGAGACTGAATTGTGGCAAGGCACAGATCTGGCCAAGGTTTCAAAAAAATTTCTGCTGCACTTAATGTTCCTAAGAGCACAGTGGCCTCCATAATCCTTAAATGGAAGACGTTTGGGATGACCAGAACCCTTCCTAGAGCTGGCCGTCCAGCCAAACTGAGCTATCGGGGGAGAAGAGCCTTGGTGAGAGAGGTAAAGAAGAACCCAAAGATCACTGTGGCTGAGCTCCAGAGATGCAGGCGGGAGATGGGAGAAAGTTGTAGAAAGTCAACCATCACTGCAGCCCTCGACCAGTCGGGGCTTTATGGCAGAGTGGTCCGACGGAAGCCTCTCCTCAGCGCAAGACACATGAAAGCCCGCATGGAGTTTGCTAAAAAACACCTGAAAGGACTCCAAGATGGTGAGAAATAAGATTCTCTGGTCTGATGAGACCAAGATAGAACTTTTTGGCTTAAATTCTAAGCGGTATGTGTGGAGAAAACCAGGCACTGCTCATCACCTGTCCAATACAGTCCCAACAGTGAAGTGAAGCATGGTGGTGGCAGCATCATGCTGTGGGGGTGTTTTTCAGCTGCAGGGACAGGACGACTGGTTGCAGTCGAGGGAAATATGAATGCGGCCAAGTACAGGGATATCCTGGATGAAAACCTTCTCCAGAGTGCACAGGACCTTAGACTGGGCCGAAGGTTTACCTTCCAACAAGACACTGACCCTAAGCACACAGCTAAAATAACGAAGGAGTGGCTTCACAACAACTTTGTGACTGTTCTTTAATGGCACAGCCAGAGCCCTGACTTAAACCTAATTGAGCATCTCTGGAGAGACCTAAAAATGGCTGTCCACCAACGTTTTCCATCCAACCTGACAGAACTGGAGAGGATCTGCAAGGAGGAATGGCAGAAGATACCCAAATCCAGGTGTGAAAAAACTTGTTGCATCATTGCATGCATTAGATCAAAAGAGTGCTTCTACTAAATACTGAGCAAAGGGTCTGAATACTTAGGACCATGTGATATTTCAGTTTTTCTTTTTTAATAAATCTGCAAAAATGTCAACAATTCTGTGTTTTTCTGTCAATATGGGGTGCTGTGTGTACATTAATGAGGAAAAAAATGAACTTAAATGATTTTAGCAAATGGCTGCAATATAACAGAGTGAAAAATTTAAGGGGGTCTGAATACTTTCCATCCCCACTGTATATATATATATATATATATATATATATATATATATATATAATCTCACAAAATTGAGTACACTCCTCACATTTTTGTAAATATTTATTTTATCTTTTCATGTGACAACACTGAGGAAATGACACTTTGCTACAATGTAAAGTAGTGAGTGTACAGCTTGTATAACAGTGTAAATTTGCTGTCCCCTCAAAATAACACAACATAGTCATTAATGTCTAAACCGCTGGCAACAAAAGTAAGCACACCCCTAAGTAATAATGTCCAAACTGGGCCCAATTAGCTATTTTCCCTCCCCGGTGTTGTGTGACTTGTTAGTGTTACAAGGTCTCAGGTGTGAATGGGGAGCAGGTGTGTTAAATTTGGTGTTATCGCTCTCACTCTTTCATACTGGTCACTGGCAGTTCAACATGTCTCCTCATGGCAAAGAACTCTCTTAGGATCTGCAAAAAAGAATTGTTGCTCTACATAAAGATGGTCTAGGCTATAAGAAGATTGCCAAGACCCTGAAACTGAGCTGCAGCATAGTGGCCAAGACCATACAGCGGTTTAACAGGACAGGTTCCACGCAGAACAGGCCTCGCCATGGTCAACCAAAGAAGTTGAGTGCATATGCTCAGCTTCATATCCAGAGGTTGTCTTTGGGAAATAGACGTATGAGTGCTTCCAGCATTGCTGCAGAGGTTATGTAAGTTCCACCGCTCAGGTAGATCCAAACCAAGCCAAGGTATATGTGTCCTTAACCTCCAGAAAGGAAAGAGCCCCAGGTGTTGACTAATGGTACAAGCAGGTATGAACGAAAAAATCTAGACAGCCGCACAACGGAATAACTTATATTTGCCTTTATTCGTAGAACAGGATCATGGAGTACACAGGGCACCACAGAGGAGTGGTACAGAAAAGCAGCTGATGCGTTTCACACTTATACTAAATGCTTACTTATAGCTGACAAAGATGGGAATAAAAACTACATATATACTCAAAATAAAAGGACATGTGACCATGTAATGGTGAAAAGATTCAAAACAGCTGTGAACCAACCGTGTGAGATCTCTACACTTGTCGTTGAGTAACAAATTGTTTAAAGTGGGAACACCCATGATTAATAGGTGTATAAGCAACGGATAAGAAGAAATGGGAAATAAATGATGGAAAATAAAAATAAAACTGAGAAATGAGATGTAAAAATGAGATGTAAAAATGAGCTGATTACCGTGAATGGATGTTATATTCGTGTAATGAAAGTGTACTATAAAACAAGTGAGGTAATCAGACAGAAAAGTGAAAAATATGGGCATAAAGATAAAAATGAAAGTAAAAATAAAAATAAAGAAACATTTTTATTTTAGAAATATACAAAATAATAGTGCATAGATGATGCAGAAATAATGTTCTAAGGAACGATCAGTTCCAAACGTGGGCTTATGTGAGGATATGTGTGTAAATACTAAAACGTATTGAATAAAATGAAATTAAGTGAAATAAAACACCTCGCCCCCGAAAAAAATGAGGACAAGGCAAGAAATACAAAAAGTGAACAATATTGCCACTGCAGAAAAGTGAGAATAATGACAGAAAAATATAAAATGAAAATATAAATATACATAATGGCATGTATATTGAAAATGTGAGCACTATTTGTGTCAATAAGAAGCTATTTATAGGATAACAGGTTCGTGTGAGTCTGTATGTGTAAAAGCATCCGAAAAAAGAGGAGGGGGTAAAAAGAGGTCCCGCGATAGTGTTGAAAGTGTGAAGATAAACTTCCAAAATGTTAAAATAAACATAATTATTGATGTGGTTATTAATAGACATATGTATAATGTGTTTAAGGAGACAATGCAATAGATCTCCACAACAAATGTTGTGAACTCAAACGGTAAGAAAGAGAAAAAAGAAAAAAAGAGACCTACTAATATTTTTACGAATAATCCATAATCATCTGGTCCATGATCTAAAAAAGAAACAAGTATATCACAAACAGTTACTCAAAAAAAGAAAATATTTTTTATGTAAATAAATATATAGATATATAAGAACATTATATACAAGAATCAATACTGTGCTTATGGGACAATGGTGGGCTGTAAACTCCAACATCCCTATACAGGTATGTTGTTAAAAATTCAGCAATTTGAAATGTATAAAAAATCATTGTCCAAAACCAAAATAAGGAAAATGGGGATGATGTATTTGATGGTAATACCCATTCAGGCCCAAACTCTCATAGATAGCTCTTTATGTGGAAAAAGGAAAAAAAAACAAAAAACGGGAGGACAAGCCATCCCCGAATTGTAAATATGAACTATGCAGCCATCTTGTGTGTATATATATATATATATATATATATATATATATATATATATATATATGTGTGTAGCGGTCACATTTATTTTTGATATATAATTAATGTTATGTTAAAGCTTAGCATCTGGCGCCATCTAGCGGCCAAAATATAAAAGGATTGCATTTTTATTTTTCATTGTTCAAGAAGTTGACATGGAAGTGTTTTGTTTGTTTACATTGGACATTAACTTGACCTACCCATAATGCTCATTGACTGCCATGAACATCAGGAGAAAGGGGGTCCCTGATAATTTTCAAGGCACCAGTGTGAGACTGTCTGATAGAACTGAACTCTGTTTGACACATCCTGCCAAGCAGGGGGAGACAGAGCGCACTCAGCAAGAATTCAGTCTTCAATCTACCACGAAGAAAAGGGTAGCTATTAAAACAGTTGGAGTTTCTGAGAGGAATTCAGAGTCAGAGCTACAGTTAACCGAATTGAAACAGCAATACAAGGAAATACAGGAGAGGTTTCAGGAGACTTCCAGCATGATTGCAGAACACATTAAGGGACTAACTGTCACATGCAGAGACCTGGGTGACAGTCAAGTGATATCTAGACCGGTGTCAGTAATGAAAAGGCGCCCTCATAACCGCCTGCCAGAGGTGACTATCAGGAAAGACTTCAAGATTGAGGGTCAGATAGGAGAGAGGGGACAGAAGGATAAGCTCTGTTACCAAAAACTCTTGCACCAAATTGAACTGGGCTTACAGAGGGATACTTGGAGTCTGAGATTGTAGAGGCTGCGATCAAAGCCATTAGTCCAGGCCTAAGCATTAAGGGCATGCTGAAGATGAAGAATGGATTGACTTTAGCTCACCTCAGGAGAATTCTGAAGAGTTAGTATAAGGAGGAAGATGCTGCTGAACTGTTTCATCAACTGATAAATATGACACAGAGTAGTCAGGAGACTCCTCAGAACTTTTTATTCAGAGCCATTGAGCTGAAGGACCGTCTATTGTCTGTCTCGATGGGAGAAGGCTCTGAGGAACACTTTGGAGTTGAACTGGTCCAGAAGAAGTTCCTGAAGTCCATGACTACAGGGCTGAGGAGCGACTATATCAAACTTTGGTTGAGGCAGCACCTAGAAGATCCATCTACACCAGATGAGGTTCTCATTGAGGAGATAAATGAGGCAACCAAAATGGAGGTAGAAAAAGGCAAGAAACAACGAAAGACTCAACCTCCCAGTATAACCAGGACAAAAGGACAGCAGTTAGATGTGTTATAAGGCATTAAGGGACCCAGTGTCCTGATGGTGAGTGCAGATCAGACATCTTGGCCTTCATCTACTCAACATCTGTCGACATGTGAGTCTGGTCTGGAGAAACTGCTCCAAATGCAGAAAGAAATGTTGGAGATGATGACCCTACTGGCTGCTAAACTGGTTATGCCACATGAGAATGAAGTTTTGACCTTTAAGACTCCGACGAGTACTAACATTAATCAGACTGTGAAACCAA
Source organism: Lithobates clamitans (assembly GCA_037952925.1). Taxonomy (NCBI): domain Eukaryota; kingdom Metazoa; phylum Chordata; class Amphibia; order Anura; family Ranidae; genus Lithobates; species Lithobates clamitans. The sequence continues at coordinate 3,845,718 of JBBGZY010000293.1, read as the reverse complement.
TGAAGAAGAAGATCTGCTTTAAATGTGGAGGAGCGGGACACTACCTCGAGCATAGGTGTGCGCAGCCTATTTTGCATTAGGGTGTGCACCCCAAAGCTCAAACACAAGTGTGTGTGTGTATATATGTATATATATATATATATATATATATATATATATATATATATATATATATATATATATGTAAAATGTATTAAAACATGGACGGTGTCAGTATAGCAGTGGATGTCTTAGTAGGTCAGTGATAGGTGTCAGTAGGGCAGTGGACAGTGTCAGTAGTTTTTTATTTATTTTTGAATTATTTTATTAGTTATATTTTATTATTTTTACAATTTTATTAAGAACCGCATTGAGGGGCTTTGGTGAAATATCAGCAGGTGGAATCTGTGCCTTATGGGATGATTAGGGTGTGCCCAGGCACACCCGGCACACCCCCTGCGCACGCCTATGACCTCAAGTATGTTCTACAGAACCTGAAGCAGAACCACAAAAGCCGGCAGAAAACTTCCGAGGGCCCCAGTGAAGGAGTCAACTGGGCGCCCTGTCACAGCAGTCAACTCCAAACCAAATTGTACTCATCAGGCTAAATCGGCTATAGCTAAGCCGAAGCAGAGGAAAGGAACTTCACGTAAGCAAGGCATGAAGGTACAAGCCACTCAACGAGATAAACGTGCTAAAGCAAATGGATTTCCTCCCAAGTTAGTGGGACCTTCCACGATTGTCCCAATTCAGATAGAAGGCATATACACAAAAGCCCTGTTGGACACTGGAGCTCAAGTAACTCTGCTATACAAAGACTTTTATGAGAAATATCTCAAACATCTCCCCTTGAAGAAGCTGGAAGAGCTGGAGATATGGGGTTTAGGGACACAGAACTTCCCCTATGATTGATACATACCCATCAAGCTTACCTTTGATCCAATTGTGGTAGGAAAAGCCGAAACCTTCGACACCTTGGCAGTGGTGTGTCCTCGCCCTCCAGAGGCTGATAGAGGTTCCCTTATTATTGGGACCAACACTGACTTGGTAAGAAGACTTCTAACTCCACTGGTACAGGAGAAGAACACTCCAGCCAAGGGAGTGCACCCCATGCTAATACAGGTGTACCAGGATCTTGTGCAGGAACAGGAGGCCCCACCAGAAGGGGTGGGAAAGGTCTGGCGCCTGGACAAGAGGGAAAAGCTGGTGCAACCAGGTGAGGTAGTCTGCATAAAGGCCTCTATCAAGCTGAGTTGGAGACAGCCCGATCCCTTCATTGTTCTTGAGACGGACAGACAGAAAGAAAACAAGGGCCTAGAAGTTATCCCTGAAGTGTTGTCAACCAAGGCGCTGAAGAGAAGTAAAGGACATATCTCAGTCAGTGTTCGCAACATAACAGCCTTGCCGGTAAAGGTGCCTGCCAGAGTGCTGCTGGGACAGGTCAGTCCAGCAACCCCAGTCTCACCAAGTGGCATCATGGGAGAACAGGATGGAGAGATTCCCCTGGAAGAGTTCTACCAGTGGCGGCCTGTCCATAGGGGGCGCCTGGGCGCCGCCCCCCCCAAAGCTAGTGACAAAAAAAAAAAAAAAAAAGTTCTTTAAATTTACTGTGGTCGGGCGCCAGCCACATTGCACTATAGAAGCCTCATGCCAATGCAATCCCGTGATTGCAGGCGAGACACTTTGCGGGGTTTTGTGTTGCTTTGTGGCACAAAGCTAAGCGCCTCTCCACTCTCATTGGGTCAGACTTCTGTCTGTCTGCCTATCTGACCATTAGCACCGCTGTAGGACTTGAGCTGTGCTTTAGCCCGGACAGCTGTGTCACTCTTACTTTCGGTTTCTATGCCAGTGAGAAGTCGGCTCCATGAAGCAAGAATCAAGGTAATGTGATCTGACACTGTCAGTGTCTGTCCCTCCACATACCTTGCAATGTTCCTTGTAATTCCTTGTGTAATGTTCCCATCCTGTGATGATGATCTGTGATCGGACGGTGGAGGGGGAAGGGGGTGCCCTGCTTCTTCTGTGCTCGGAGTTAACCTCCATTCACCCAGCAATCTGCAGGAGCATTTATATGTTGACCATGAGGGGTCCCAGCACTGTGTCCTGCTAAAGCCATCATATACAGCATATCCTCACCTTCACCAGGTCTCTATCTATCTATCTATCTATCTATCTATCTATCTATCTATCTATCTATCTATCTATCTATCTATCTATCTATCTATCTATCTGTCTGTCTGTCTGTCTGTCTGTCTGTCTGTCTGTCTGTCTGTCTACTGATCTGTCTGTCTGTGTACCTATCGATCTGCCTGCCTATCAATCTGTCTTTCTGTGTACTGATCTGTCTGTCTGTGCACCTATCCACCTGCCTATCGATCTGTCTGTCCGTCTGTCTGCCTATCGATCTGTCTGTCTGTGTACCTATCGATCTGCCTGCCTATCGATCTGTCTGTCTGTGTACCTATCTGCCTGCCTATTGATCTGTGTACCTGTCTGTCTGTGTACTGATCTGTCTGTCTGTGTACCTATCTGCCTGCCTATTGATCTGTGTACCTGTCTGTCTGTGTACTGATCTGTCTGTCTGTGTACCTATCGATCTGTCTGTCTGTGTACTGATCTGTCTGTCTGTGTACCTATCGATCTGTCTGTCTGTCTGTGTACCTATCGATCTGTCTGTCTGTGTACTGATCTGTCTGTCTGTGTACTGATCTGTCTGTCTGTCTGTGTACCTATCGATCTGTCTGTCTGTCTGTGTACCTATCGATCTGTCTGTCTGTCTGTCTGTATACCTATCGATCTGCCTGCCTATCGATCTGTCTGTCTGTCTGTGTACCTATCGATCTGCCTGCCTATCGATCTGTCTGTCTGTGTACCTATCGATCTGCCTGCCTATCGATCTGTCTGTCTGTGTACCTATCTGCCTGCCTATCCATCTGTCTGTCTGTGTACCTATCGATCTGCCTGCCTATCGATCTGTCTGTCTGTGTACCTATCTGCTTGCCTATTGATCTGTGTACCTGTCTGTGTACTGATCTGTCTGTCTGTGTACCTATCGATCTGTCTGTCTGTGTACCTATCGATCTGTCTGTCTGTGTACTGATCTGTCTGTCTGTGTACTTATCGATCTGTCTGTCTGTCTGTGTACCTATCGATCTGTCTGTCTGTGTACCTATCGATCTGCCTGCCTATCGATCTGTCTGTCTGTGTACTGATCTGTCTGTCTGTGTACCTATCGATCTGTCTGTCTGTGTGCCTATCGATCTGCCTGCCTATCGATCTGTCTGTCTGTGTACCTATCTGCCTGCCTATCGATCTGTGTACCTATCGATCTGTCTGTCTGCCTATCGATCTGTCTGTCTGCCTATCGATCTGTCTGCCTATCGATCTGTCTGCCTATCGATCTGTCCGCTTATCGATCTGTCTGTGTACCTATCGATCTGCCTGCCTATCGATCTGTCTGTCTGTGTACCTATCTGCCTGCCTATCGATCTGTGTACCTATCGATCTGTCTGTCTGCCTATCGATCTGTCTGTCTGCCTATCGATCTGTCTGCCTATCGATCTGTCTGCCTATCGATCTGTCCGCCTATCGATCTGTCTGTGTACCTATCTGCCTGTCTATCGATCTGTCTGTGTACCTATCGATCTGCCTGCCTATCGATCCGTCTGTCTGTGTACCTATCTGCCTATCAATCTGTTTGTCTGTAGGCCCTATCAAGGGCGAGTGGCGGCGAAGGGGGGGTGTTGTTGGTTGGGGCTATGTTTGCGCCCCCCCAAAAAAATTGAGCACCAGCCGCCACTGAGTTCTACCCAAAGAACACACCTCTTACCCCTGACTGGATGGAGAGAGCGAATAACCAGCTTCTGAGATGGAGGACTGCTTTCTCAAGAAGTGAGTGCTGAACACAAAATCAGGTTAGAAGAAGATAAACCCTTCCGTGAGAGGGTAAGGCGGATCCCGTTGGGAGATCTGGAAGATCTACGGGAGCAGCTGGCTGAACTAAAAAGGACGGGGATTATCCGAGAGTCTCGGAGTCCATATGCCTCTCCGATAGTAGTTGTAAGGAAAAAGAATGACTCTTTGTGACTATGCATCGACTACCGGACACTAAGGAGGACCATCCCAGATCAGTACACCACACCTCGGATAGAACATGCCCTACAGAGTCTAACAGGAGCAAAGTGGTTCAGTGTGCTAGATCTTAAGAGTGGGTACTATCAGATCCCCATGTGCCCTGAAGATAGAGAGAAGACCGCTTTTATTACCCCTGTGGGATTCTTCGAGTTTAATCGAATGCCTCAAGGTCTGTCTGGAGCCCCAGCAACCTTCCAGTGATTAATGGAGAAGACAGTGGGTGACATGAACCTGATCGAGGTGTTGGTCTATTTAGACGATGTCATAGTGTTTGGCAGAACACTGGAGGAGCATGAAGAGCACCTGGAGAAGGTCTTGAAGAGATTACATGACGAAGGCTTGAAGCTCTCCCTGGAGAAGTGTCACTTTTACCAACCCACAGTGAATTACTTGGGCCACATTGTATCCGCTGAAGGAGTGGCAACAGACCCGCAGAAATTGGAGGCCGTTACCTCTTGGCCTAGACCGAGCAATGTGACTGAACTTAAATCCTTTATAGGGTTCTGTTCTTATTACAGGCAGTTTGTGGAAGGGTTTGCTAAGATAGCCCACCCACTCACCGAGCTGTTGAAGAATCAGGAAGGAACTGTCTCGGACACAGAAGGCTTGTGGAAGCCAAAGGAAGGCCCCAGAAAGAAGAAAGAGTCCATCCAAGAAGAATGGACTCCACAGTGTGAAGAGGCTTTCAGACAGCTGAAATGGAGTCTTACCACTGCTCCGGTTCTAGTCTATGCAGACCCTACTAAATCCTATGAATTGCATGTGGATGCCAGCTGAGATGGGCTGGGTGGAGTACTTTATCAGGAACATGATGGACAACAAAGACCCATCGCCTATGTGAGCAGAAGTCTAGTCCCTGCTGAGCGGAATTATCCCACTCACAAACTGGAATTCCTGGCTTTAAAATGGGCTGTGGTAGATAAACTCAAGGATTACCTATATGGTGCAGAGTTCGTGGTTAAAGTGGAGTTCCACCCACTTTTACAACTTTTCAGCATCCCTCACTAAACTGTGCACTGTAAACGAATTGGAGTTTTTTTTTTTTTCTCAGCACCTACTGTATATCTGCTGTATTCATTTTTCACTTCCTCCTCCCTCGCATCATTTCCTGTTTGCAATGCCTTCTGGGAAGGGGCGTTAACTTCCTCTGACACTGCTGTTGCTATGGAAACCTGACCTGAAACCTATTACACTGCTTGTGCTGCACTGAGCATGTGCGAGATCTGCAAGGATGAGATCCAGGAAGAAATACAGTCTCGCCTCAGATGCCCACACTTAAGATGGCCACGGCCTGCTGTAAGTTTATAAAATAACAAACTACTGCTATAAACTAACAAAACAGACCTTAGTTTACAGACTAACTTTACTAGAATACATTAAGCTTGTGTATTATAGGGGTATTTTTATTTAAAAAGTATAATTTCGGCCTGAACACCACTTTAAGACAGACAATAACCCACTTACTTATTTGCTTACCACAGCAAAGTTGGATGTCACCGGGCATAGGTGGTTGGCTGCACTCTCAGCTTTCACATTCAACTTGAAATATAGACCAGGAATTGGAAATAGAGATGCAGATGCATTATCAAGACGACCTCACTGCTCCCAGGGTCAAACAGAAGAATGGACCCAGCTCACCCAGAAGGAGTGAGAGCCCTTTGTGATGGAGCACAACAGCAGAGTAAAGGTGGGGCTAGAGCAGAAGAAGTTGGAGTGTCTGCTGCCGGAGTGCCTAAGTGTTACTGTGATGTCACTCAAATTCCAGAGGAAGGGTTACCAAAGCTGTCCAGGAGGGATCTTGGACCAAGAACAAGACCCACTCTGTAGCCTGGCATTGAAGGCTTTGGAAAGCAAACACCCTGACTTATTTCTCAAAAGCACTAAAAAGGAAGCTTGCGTCTTACACAAAGAGTGGCATCGGTTACAGCTCAAACAAGCGGTGGTCTACCGAAGGGGCCCCTCTGATGACAGTGAAGAAAAGTGGCAACTGTTCTTACTGGAGAAGCACTGAGAGAAGGTACTGATTGCTCTGCATGACCATCACGGTCATTTGGGAGCAGAAAGGACTTTCCAGCTGGTGAAGGACAGGTTCTACTGGCCATATATAAAGACCGAAGTAGAGGGCTATTGTCACTCATGCCTCCGATGTATACAGAGGAAGACCTTGCCTCAGAGAGCTGCCCCAATGGGTCATTTGGAAAGCCAAGGGCCAATGGAGCTGGTCTGTATAGATTTCCTGTGTGTGGAATCAGACTTAAGTGGAAAGGGGAACATTCTAATAGTTACTGATCACTTTACTCGAAATGCTCAAGCATTTCCTACTAAAGACCAACGGGCTTCTACAGTGGTGAAAGTTCTGGTGGAAAAGTTCTTTGTCCATTATGGTCTACCACAAAGAATTCATTCCGATCAAGGGAAAGACTTCGAAAGTACTCTAATTCAAAAGCTGTTGGAGCTGTTAGGTATTCGGAAATCTAGAACCACCCCATACCATCCACAAGGCGACCCTCAGCTGGAGAGATTTAACCGGACTCCTTTAAATATGTTGGGAACTCTGACATCTGAGCAGAAACCATATTGGAGCAGGCACATTACTGCATTAGTACATGCATATAATAGTACCAGGTGTGATGTAACAGGATATTCCCCCTACCGGCTAATGTTTGGAAGAGAAGCAAGACTACTGGTGGAATTGGCTTTTGGAACCAGCCCGGATCATACCTCAGTAATTTCTCACAGAGGATATGTGGATAGGTTGTGGAAGAGTCTAAAAACTGCTTATGATAAGGCTCAAGTCACATCAGACCGCAGAGGGTACAGAAACAAAAAGAACTTTGATCTCAAAGTACGGGTTCAAGATTTACAACCCGGTGACCGAGTTCTGTTAAGGAATTTGGGAATCCTAGGCAAGCACAAACTGGCTGATCGCTGGAAATCACAACCATATATTGTGTGCAAGAAACTTCCAGAACTTCCAGTATATGAAATTCGGCCAGAAGGAAGTACTGGACCGTTAAAGACTTGACACCATAATCACCTCCTGCCTCTCATGGAAGCAGTCAGGATTACCGCACAAGAGGAGCTGCCACCAACCTCCACTGTTGTACACAGACCAGTGACCAGACTTAGGCCTGAACATTCTGCTACTGAAGAAGAAGAAGAAGAGATGGAGATAAGCTGGCTGTAACCATCTGAGGTATCAGAATCTGAAGTGGACCTTTCATTCCAAGCAGGGGGAGAGGATGGTGGAATTCTTAGGCCTGATGCTCCTGAATTCATACCCAAAAGTAGATCAAGAGAAGATCCAGCAGAGTCTCAAGTTTTTCTACCAGAAATAAATTTGGGAGATCTAAGTGCTGATTCTGATGAGCCACAAGAAAAAGATGGAGTTGAGGAACATACCAGCTTATCTGAGACGCCAAAAACACAGAGGACCAAAAGAGCTATTCGTCCCCCAAAGAGACTAACTTATGAGACATTGGGCGATTATTCTGAAGAAACTAAATTTACTGCCAGGAGAAATCCTGAAAGGCTTGATACTCTTGCTTTTGACTCAGAAAATCAAAACCCCATCTCAACCACTGACACACCTGTACACGACATCAAAGTGTTAGCTATGAATTTACAGGACAGCTCCTCATCATGTGAAAATTGGTGGGAAGCTCCCCTGTTGGTTTTGTGTAACCCCATAGAAACAAAATTTGTAACAGAAACAAAGTCTTACATCTCTTTGGGGACCAAAGAGTTCAAGCAGGGGGAGTGTGTAGCGGTCACATTTTTTATATATAATTAATGTTATGTTAAAGCTTAGCATTTGGTGCCATCTAGCAGCCAAAATATAAAAGGATTGCATTTTTATTTTTCATTTTTCAAGAATTTGACATGGAAGTGTTTTGTTTGTTTACATTGGACATTAACTTGACCTACCCATCTCCTTCTCTGGCTCACATGGACTCCTTGAAATACAAGGACGCTACGGGTGAGCCCTCGGCCCCTTCAATGGCCACTATGCCCCTTGACACCCCCTCGGAAGATGGCCCTGCGGAGCTATTTCCTCCGGCCTCGGGCGGATCAGCCGGCTCTGCGACTACAGCCCTTCTTTCTGCCTTTAGGGCGGACTTTGAATCCTGGGCGTCCAAGATGGAAGCCTCCCTCCATGTAGAACTACAAGCCCTCCAGCATCGGGTTTCAACGACAGAGAATGCTGTATCCGTTCTGGCTACTACCCAAGATGACCATGCGGCTCGTATTGTGGCCCTGGAATCTGCAACCACCTCACATTTATCCCGCTTGCGGCAACACCAACTCCGCATAGAGGACAGCGAAAACAGGAGCCGCAGGAACAACATTAGGATACAGGGAGTGCCGGAAGCAACCTCAGGTACTGATCTAAAACCCACTGTCGTTTCTATCCTCAACCAGGTCCTGGGCAGGGAAGTTACATCCCCTATTGAACTGGACAGAGTACATAGAGTGGGAGGCATGGGGGGAGACCGCAGCGACCGCCCCCGCGATGTCCTATGCCGGGTCCATTACTATACCCTCAAGGAAGAGATTATGCGTAAGGCCTGGCGCTTAGGTCCTGTAGAATTCGATGGATCTACAGTACACCTCTATCCGGACCTCTCCCGCAACACCTTATACATGAGACGGGCGGTCCGCCCACTTTTGGATTTGATACGTCAAGCAGGGGCTTCCTACACCTGGGGCCATCCATTCAGTATCAAGGTAACCCGAGACGACAACTGTAAGTTTGTTCTGTCAGACCCTGAACAACTTCCTGCCTTCTTCACCTTCCTCGCACAAGACCCTATCAGCATCCCGAACTGGCTAGACCCTCCAGAGGATCGTCAACGACTACAGGGCCCTCTCCCACAACGTCGCAGACCTTGTGCTTCTTTTGGTCCTAGAGCAAGACGTCCAACATCCCCGGAAGACTGATTTGGCTCCCCACGTGAGTCAACACTGTTACTTGTTCCAGCTGTTCAATGTTTTACAATGGACCTACACCTTTCACTCCACAGTTTCATTAAGGGACTGGTCCAGGTTTGCAATGATACTGTGTTTTCTCTGTACCCTCCTATGAACTCATACTAACTATACCACTCCATTTACAGGGATAGTATAGAAGTCTACTAAGCTCAGGAGGTGGGGGGGTGCTGTGTTGCCCTTAATGGGACAGTTATAGTTACATTTAAGAAAGGGTGTAGATTAGACGGTGGTAATGTTACTGCTTTTTATGGCTGCGTGGGAGCTCCACTCGACACCGGACGTCCCTAGCTTTAAATATACACTTATCCACACATGGACCATACTACGACCAAATTGAATGCTAGGAGCATCGTTTCCTTAAGAGACCTTGCTCTGTTATACAATTTTCCAGAACCCTATGATTCTTTTATTCGGGATGCGGCCTGGCCCGAGTGGAGCCCACCACTAAGTCTTTGGGGTGATACCTGTAACCAATGTGCCTTTCCAGCTCTTTGGGCCTGGGGACCCGCTGACTGACTGGGAGTCTTCCAGAAGATACCTTATTACCTGTTATGGGCTTCTTGGTCTCCTCTCAGTCCAGGGTCTAACTTATCCTACACCATAGAACTAGTTGAATTCCTCAATGTTACATCATTTAAATGTTTATATACATACTATTGCTTGCTGACTGATTATGGGTGTTTAAGTGTTTTGTTTTTTTCTTCCCCCTTTTTTTTTTTGAACACTGATTAGATACATGACATGTTCTTCTATAACCTAAAATATTAAGTATTCAATATACTATGATTGACGGGTGTGATACATATACGTTATATATGCCTGCTATGTTGTCGGGATCACAACTCAGACCTCTCTAATCCGACCTCCCCCCCCAAATAGGTTTGGCACGATTTGTGCCTAGCACGTGATATTTCACGGAGTGTTTTGCTGTTGCGAACACATTAGATTTTGTTTTGAGACACCTTTCCCAGGTGTCCTCTAACTAGCCATTCTCCATTCCTCTTCCCCTTTTGCAACTACCTTCTCTTTTCCGTATCTCCCCCAACCGCCTCCCCCTCTTGTTCTAGACTTTCAAATTCTTTCCTATTTCTTCGCTCCACCATGGCCTATACAGTGTTGTCTCACCCTCGACTAAAATTATGTTCATACAATGTAAATGGACTCAATGCTGCCTCTAAACGGGGACAAATACTATACCAAATGCATAAATGCCAAGGTAATGTACTCCTCTTGCAGGAGACGCACTTTCAAGCAGCCTCCACCCCTTGCTCTAACAGATATTTCAACAGATGGATCCATAGTACTAATCCATCTCAGAAAACTAAGGGAGTATCTGTAGCTTTCCACAAAAGCCTCCCCGTTGAATTGCTCGATCACCTCTCCGACCCTCAGGGAAGGTATGTCTTTGTGAAATTTTTGCTGTGGGGAGTCAAATTTACGGTAGCTAATATATACTTGCCAAATGTTAACCAAGTTCCATCAGCTTTGCAGTATCTGAGGATCCTATCTGAATTCATGGAGGGCAAACTCATCCTCGGTGGAGATTTTAATACTCCCCTGGAGCCAGCCTTAGATTCCTCCACTTCAAGGTCACGTATCTCATTCCCCAAATTGAGGGCCCTGAAACGAGTACTATACGACTTACGCCTTGTAGACGTTTGGAGGGTATTATATCCCAAGACTCGTAACTACACACATTTTTCTCAGGTACACCAGACCTATAGTCGCATAGACTATCTATTGAGTGACCACAGTTGCCTAGACTGGTCTCCCGAGTGTGAAATAGATTCTATGATCTGGTCAGACCACTCCCCTATATACTTGACATTCTCGCTCCCCTCCTCACCTATCAAGGAGTGGACATGGCGCTTGAATGACTCACTGCTAGCTAACTCGGACTGTATTACACGTATCTCGGAAACAATCTCTAACTTTTTTGGGGACCACGCACAAGATACCACGTCGTTCCCCATCCAATGGGAGGCACTGAAAGCAGTATTACGTGGAACCTTCATTCAATTAGGATCTCGTCTGAAAAGGGAACGCTCAGCCGCTATAGTGGATGCAATCCAGAAGCTCCGAAACCTGGAAACTGACCATAAGCGTTCCCCAACAACCGAAACGCTCACTGAGGTTTCCAAAGCCCGATTACACCTCAGAGGACTATATGAGACATCTGCACGTACATTTACGGACAAACTTGCTTTCCACCAGTATAAATTCCAAGACAAGTGTGGCAGGTCACTGGCCCGCTCCCTACACCCAAAAAAATCCTCCACCTTCATCCCCCATATCCAAGGACCACATGGAGAATTAATCTCCTCACCTTCTAAGATTGCGCAGACATTCAGGGATTTTTATCAATCCCTATACAACATACCTGTGGCCCAATCGTCAGGCTCCCCCTCTACTACAGAGGAGCACAAGTCCTCTTATATCAGGGAAACCGCGCTCCCCACTTTGGATGAGGACACCATTACCGAACTTGAAACACCTATAACAGCAGATGAAGTTGCGAAAGCCATTGCAAGTACACCAACTGGCAAGAGCCCAGGGCCGGACGGCTTTACCCCAAAGTTTTATAAATTATTTGCTCCCCTCCTTATTCCCTTCCTCACTAAAGTATTCAATTCTGTATCAGAGGGCTCAGTGTTTCCCCCACAAACACTTGAGGCTCATATTTCCCTTATTCCAAAACCAGAGAAGGACCCGACTTTATGTACAAATTATAGGCCAATATCTTTGATCGGGGTGGATTTAAAGATTTTCGCTAAAGTATTAGCCAACAGGTTACAACCATTGTTGCCCAGTTTGATCCACTTGGATCAAGTAGGATTTGTGAGTGGCCGAGAAGCAAGGGATAACACCCTGAAAACCCTTCTTTTATCCAACTATGCCCGAACCCACGATATTCCCCTATGCCTCTTAACAGTCGATGCAGAGAAGGCATTCGACCGAGTAGATTGGCAATTCCTTCGGTTATCTCTACAACAAATAGGACTGGGAGCCCACATGATCTCAAGGATAATGTCCCTATACTCCTCTCCATCCGCTAGGATAAGACTGAACGGTACTTTGTCGTCGGCATTCTCTATCTCTAACGGGACACGACAGGGATGCCCCCTATCTCCCCTCCTGTATGTTCTCACCATGGAACATTTAGCCATTGCTTTGCGAAACAATCCCTCTGTGCACGGAATAACAGTCGGACCCACTCAAACTAAACTTGCTCTGTTTGCAGATGACCTTCTTCTATTTGTGACACGTCCACACTTGTCTTTAACCTCGGTGATGCAGGAGTTCCAGAGATTCGGGGAAGTTAGTAACTTTAAGGTAAACTATAACAAATCGGAAATTCTCAATATTTCTCTGCCAAAGTCGGACCTACGCAGGCTTTCTACTGCCTTTTCCTTCAAAACAGGATCCACCTCCATCAGATACCTCGGTATTCAGATACCGGAGGATGTATCCCAACTCTTTTCCAAGAATTTTACCCCCTTGCTTCTCAGAACTCAGGCCGATTTGTCTAACTACACACTTAAACGGCTCTCCTGGCTTGGTAGGGTGAACACCCTGAAAATGGATGTCCTTCCCCGATTTTTGTACCTATTTCAGACAATCCCTATATACATACCTAACTCCTATTTTCGGAAATTGCGCCAGCTGTTCTCTAAATTTATTTGGAATTCAGCCCGTCCTAGAATTAGATACAAAACGTTATCTCTTCCGAAAGCAAGAGGGGGAGCTGGGGCCCCAGACGCTTCATTATATCATAAGGCAGCAATACTTACTCGCATATTGGACTGGTTCCATAACCATACGACTAAGCTCTGGGTTCACTTGGAAAGCCATATGAACTCCATTGATCTCTCAGCTCTTCCATGGACCACACCCGCAATTCGTAGGGGTTCACTCCCCCTCTGTGACCTCACCCGCCAAACGATCCAAATTTGGGATCGCCTAAACTCTGGAGGTAACATATCCAATCCTTCGGGACCTATGACCCCCCTATTTGGGACCCCAGCCTTCCCACCGGCTATGCACGTGACAAGCTTTGGACCTTGGCGGAAAGAAGACCATAGGAGGCTTTCTCAGGTTCTCCGTACAGACCCCACTCTAATGCCAGATACTCCCCCCGAATCGCTCTCTAGATACCCTATGCAATGGCTTCAGAAACAACAATTGACTTCCTATATCCAAACCTTCCATTCAATACAAGATATTCTAGCTGAACCCACAGGATTCGAGGATATGCTCCTCCAAAACGATCCTCCAACACACGTGGTATCACAGCTTTATTCCCTTTTGTTGAATGCTCTTCACCCTGATCTCCCACCCTAGACGAAGGCTTGGGAAAAAGATCTCCAACACTCCATCTCCCCCATTGACTGGCAAAAATGCTTTATTCTAACACACAAGCTCTCCCTAGCCACTAAAACTCAAGAAAAGGGGTTTAAACTGGTAACGAGGTGGTATAGATGCCCTTCGACAGTACATCGCTTCAACTTGACAAATCCAGATACTTGCTGGCGATGTTTAAACTCCAGGGGCACCATGCTCCACATTTGGTGGGAATGCCCACCCATACAAAAATTCTGGCAACAGATCTTCCTACTATACTGCAGGCTGATGGCAACGGCTCTCTCTCCTTCACCCGAGATAGCTCTCTTGTCCATACTCCCGGGCTCACTCAAATCCATTAAAAAAGATGTATTACGCCATTTCCTGGCTGCTGCTAGAATGGTGATCCCAAGATATTGGAAGTCAGGAACTGTACCTTCCCTGGGGGAGTGGGCTATTGAGGTGGACCGCATCAAGGACCTTGAACGCCTGTTGGCTGAGGAATCTAATAAAGACAACCAGTTCTCTCTTACATGGACTTCGTGGTCCATGTTCCGATACTCATCGGACTTCATCCCCTGGGCAGAGGGCAACCTGGACGGTACCGCCCCGTGACCATGCTGGAGCGACTCCTGTTCCTAACCTTTCTGTTTCTCTACTTTCCCCCAAACCCTTCTCCTTTGCATAGCAATGTATTCCTTAAAATTTAGATGCAGAATACGGCCCGCACAAGCTAATCCTATACAACATAACAGATTCCTGGAATAAGTTGATTGTAAACACACACAAAGTTTACTTGTAATCTCCTCCAGTATATAGTGAGGGCTCTCGGATTATCCTTGTTATATTTCATTATGCTAATTAAACAATGTTTTTTCCTTGTGATCTGCACACATAACGTGCTACAATATGTATCCTGCGAATACATTGGACCTATTGTTATCAACACTACTACTACTAATGATGTCTATGTGAAGTACTTTTTCTTGTATGATCTTTCTTTTTCAATAAAATCAGATTGAATTAACTTGACCTACCCATAATGCTCATTGACTCCCATGAACATCAGGAGAACAGAACTGCATTATGGGAAGACTATAAAAGGGCTCGGCGCGGCCATATTAGGTCTCTTGGACACGCATGGCCAGATTGGGAGGATCTGTGTGAGGTCTCCAGCGCAGCGCGGCCTACTTCCATAGAAGAGTGATCCGAGCAGCAATGCTGGGACATACCGGTGAGCTGGGCTGATGGCGGGGCAAGACTGGGAAGGAGCCAGAGGAGCCTGTCGGAGCCATCTGGGAGTTCCGGAATGTTTCATTGTGCGGAGCGGCGCAGCGCAGCAGTGCCAGCCAGCCGGGAATCGGACCCTATTCACCGGAGTGGAGCTTTCTGACAACACTGACCTGGTTGGGTGAGAGGGCTGTTGCCCAAAAGTTTCCTTAGTGCACTTTTACACATTCACCTGTATAATACAGAGTTGCTGGGATCCATAGTCCCACAAGCACAGTCAAAGGATTAGACTGAGCTAAAGATAGGCTCCGGGCCTGTATCTCACTGAGGATCTGGTACTGTGTCTTTGGCATCAGATATATTTGCAGTGTTGCTGTACCATAACTTTGCTTCAATATTCAGCTGCTTTGATCAGGAGTCATTAACCATTGGATTACAAATTCACTTTATTCATAGCTAGCAGAAGAAAGAAGAAAAGAAGGACTGTCTAATAAAACACAAGGCTTTGTGTTTCATTGCCATATTGAAGTTACTGTGATATAAAGTAATGGGAGATCCCTCAATATTGTATTATACTTTATCAAATCAGCAATTGATTCCCTTATAAAGCGTGCAAAGGATGGGACAGTGCTCATAGTGAAATTAATTCACTCTGTCACTTATTCCATTTTCCTTAGTACATTACTAGCAAGTTAACCTAAATACTTTACATCTGTATAATACTTTGTAAGCCAGAATCAGTAAACTGCCATACTACGTTGGTTTGACAGTACAACGGTTGTAGTGTTCTACTTTAAAGTAAATACAGTAAACAAATTTCTTGTTTAAGTAATTTTGTGTGAGTGTTATTTTCCTTTACATTATCAGCCAAGTGAAGACTGGAGACAAACAGGTATATTACATTGTATATTGTGAAATTGTCTTTAAGGTTTTTACCGCACACTATATTACATCACAGTTGTGTCAGGGGGATTGAGAGAAAACAAAGGGGTAACAAAGCAGAGTACAGGCCCAATTAAAATACAGCAGCTCCTTCGGGGGTCAGTGCTACATATATATAAATAACAATATCTATATAAACAAGCCGCTAATGTGAAAACCTAGAGAGGAATCTAAGAAACAGCACCTCAACATAAAAACCAACAAAAGGAACAGGAAAAAGGGAAAATGCCTTTGTTATATATTGGAACAATAAACGTACCTGACTGTGTCCATAGACGCAGCGATGTCCAGATTGAAAAGAAGTTTTATCGACTTTGGCGTGAGATGGAGCCAAAACTAAATTCAAATAAAAATTAAATTAAATTATTAAATAAATAAAATTAATGTGATTTTGGACCCATAGACTTATAAATTCAAACAGACATGTTTTGTATGTGAACACCAGATGAGATAAAAGAGAGAATGGATTCAACAATGGAAAAAAGTATGTGCAAGTAAAATACATATATGTACAGTACTGCAAGCTTATGTATATATGAATAAAAACATTTGTCTGTACAAGGCTCGTACATAGGAACAAGTATGCAAAACCAAGTGCTGGATGTGAGGAAAGAAGAGAGATAGAGGAGAAAAAGAGTGGGGGAGGGAGATGAAAAAGGGGAAAAAAAAGAGGAAAAGAAGGGAAAGAATCGAGGGGGGGGCGGAAAGGGAAGAAAAGGAAGGAAAGAAAGGGGAAGGGAGAGAAAAGAAAGGAAGGAAAAAGGAAAAAAGGGGGGTAGGGAAAGGAGAAAGAGAAATGTGCCAGGTGAGATTAATCATAATAATGGGAAACATCCCATTCATAAATCAAACCTGACGGGATTCTGGTGTTTAAAGAAAAAATCCAATATACTACACAGTAACTGGAACCTGTCTACTCCCCTAACAGGAGTCACAACCCTTTCAATGCCTTGAATAAAGAGACTTGATGTATCTTTATAATGTACAAAAATCCAATGTTTAGCCACATAAGTTAACTTGTCCCTTTCAATGTCGTATAAGTGGTCATACAAACGGTCCCTAAGGCGACGTGTTGTGCGACCTAAATATTGTATCCGGCAGGTTTCACAGGTGATAACTAGGGATGAGCCGAACACCCCCCAGTTCGGTTCGCACCAGAACCTGTGAACGGACCGAAAATTTGCACAAACATTAAAGTCTATTGGACTCGAACGTTCAAAATCAAAAGTGCTAATTTTAAAGGCTAATTTGCATGGTATTGTCCTAAAAAGGGTTTGGGGACCCGGGTCCTGCCCCAGGGGACATGTATCAATGCAAAAAAAAGTTTTAAAAACGGCTGTTTTTTCGGGAGCAGTGATTTTAATGATGCTTAAAGTGAAAAAAAAAGTGAAATATTCCTTTAAATATCGTACCTGAGTAATGTCTATAGTATGCCTGTAAAGTGGCACATGCTACCTGTGCTTAGAACAGTCCCTGCACAAAATTACATTTTTAAAGGAATAAAAGTCATTTAAAACTGCTTACGGCTTTAATGTAATGTCGGGTCCCGGTAATATGGATAAAAATCAGTGAGACAAACGGCATGGGTACCCCCCCAGTCCATTACCAGGCCCTTTGAGTCTTGTATGGATATTAAGGGGAACCCCGCACCTAAATTAAAAAAAGGAAAGGCGTGGGGCCCCAGGCCCTCTGAACAACAGTATACAGGCAGTGCAAACAAGACAGGGACTGTAACTGGTATAATCTGACTTGGTGTACCGATAGCAGATTGCCTGCAAGCACTTGGCTGTGACACACCTAATTCTACACCTTCATTCCTCTCAGTGCAGGTCTCAGAGAGGACTGAAGGTATAGTGGGGTTGGAGATCCCAGCTGATGAGGAGCAAGGAGAGGTCCTCTTTGTTCCTTTGTGTGGGTCTTTTAGGTACGCTTGCCAATGAACTGCATGGCAGGTCAACATATGTCTGGTGAAGCATGTGGTGCCCAAGCGGGAGATGTTTTGGCCACACGAGATACGCTTGAGACATATGTTGCAAATAGCAGTGGTGCGATCTGATGCATTTGTCTCAAAAAAGGCCCACACCAAAGAACTTTTGGAATAACGCACAGAGACAGCAGCGCCCTGCACATGCGGAACTCTGCGGTAGGATGCAGACAGTGTGCTGCCCTTAGGCTGGCCCCTGGAGGGCATCCTGCCTCATTGGTGTTGTGCCTCCTCCTCCTCTCTCCTATCAGGCACCCATGTAGAGTCAGTGACCTCATCGTCCCCTCCCTCCTCATCACTGGAGCAAACCTGGCAGTATGCTGCAGCAGAGGGAACATGACTGCTACATTGCTGTCCTTCTTGGGTAACCCCTGACTGGGCTCACGTTACTGCCTTCCTCTAGGTGAGTACCATCATCGAAGCCTTCAAAACGCTGGGCATCCTCCTGGAGCATGTACCCAGCACTGTGGTCAAACAGTTCGGGGGGACTCCTCAAGAGGACATGGTGGGGCTAGGGAAGGAGTCACTGATGCCATTGAGCCGAGTGAAGAGTCTGCGTTGGCAGCTGCTTTGCCAGACAAAATACCCTGAGCCTGGATGAGAGAGGATGAGGAGGATGAGGAGGATGAGGACGGCTTGGTCATCCACTCGACCAAAACTTTCGCATGTTGCGGCTCAACATGTCCAGCTGCCGAAAAAAAGGCCAAGTGTGTCCCACGGCCACGTGCTGATGAGGATGCACCGTGTCCATGACCAGCACTGTTGCCTCTAGACACAGAGCCTGCTTGCCCTCTTTTATTGGCTTGTGACTGTCTGCCTCTCCTTGTTGGCCTTCCAGACATACTATTGGCCTGCAGTGAGATGTAGCTGCACAAAACTGGGACATATATATATATATATATATATATATATATATATATATATATATATATATATATATATATATATACCGATTATACTCCTCTCTGTCAATCCCTCCACTGGCTTCCGCTCGGCCAAAGAATTAAATTAAAAATTCTAACAACTACGTACAAAGCCATCCACAATTTCGCCCCCAGCTACATCATTAGCTTAGTCTCTAAATACCAACCTACTCGCTCTCTTTGTTCCTCTCAAGACCTCCTGCTCCCTAGCTCCCTTGTCACCTCCTCCCATGCTCGCCTCCAGGCCATTTCCAAAGCCTCTCCAATCCTATGGAATGCCCTACCCCAATCTGTCCGCTTATTTCCTACTTTATTAGCTTTCAGACAATCCCTGAAAACCCTTCTCTTCAGAGAAGCCTATCCTACCCACACCTAACAACTGTATTTTCATTTTTTCCATCAGCTCATCCCCCACAGTTATTACCTTTTGTTTCCACTTGACCCTCCCTTCTAGATTGTAAGCTCTAACGAGCAGGGCCCTCTGATCCCTCCTGTACTGATTTGTATTGTAACTGTACTGTCTTCCCCATATTGTAAAGCGCTGCGCAAACTGTTGGTGCTATATAAATCCTGTATAATAATAATAATAATAATAATAATAATAATAATACTGCAGCTAGCAGAATCAACTGCCTGCCTGTAGTATTATAAGTATGAGAACACCTGCACTTGTCTTCAGGTAGCTATACTGTAGGTGCAACTGTGCAGGGTACACAGTACAGTAACTGGAAATACATCAAGAGCCTACACAAGCACCTGGCTTCAGGTAGCTATACTGTAGGTGCAACTGTGCAGGGTACACAGTACAGTAACTGGAAATACTTCAGGAGCCTACACAAGCACCTGGCTTCAGGTAGCTATACTGTAGGTGCAACTGTGCAGGGTACAGAGTACAGTAACTGGAAATACGTCAAGAGCCTACACAAGCACCTGGCTTCAGGTAGCTATACTGTAGGTGCAACTGTGCAGGGTACACAGTACAGTAACTGGAAATATGTCAAGAGCCTACACAAGCACCTGGCTTCAGGTAGCTATACTGTAGGTGCAACTGTGCAGGGTACACAGTACAGTAGCTGGAAAATCGTCAAGAGCCTACACAAGCACCTGGCTTCAGGTAGCTATACTGTAGGTGCAACTGTGCAGGGTACACAGTACAGTAACTGGAAATACGTCAAGAGCCTACACAAGCACGTGGCTTCAGGTAGCTATACTGTAGGTGCAACTGTGCAAGGTACACAGTACAGTAACTGGAAATACGTCAAGAGCCTACACAAGCACCTGGCTTCAGGTAGCTATACTGTAGGTGCAACTGTGCAGGGTACACAGTACAGTAACTAGAAATACGTCAAGAGCCTACACAAGCACCTGGCTTCAGTTAGCTATACTGTAGGTGCAACTGTGCAGGGTACACAGTACAGTAACTGGAAATGCGTCAAGAGCCTACACAAGCACCTGGCTTTAGGTAGCTATACTGTAGGTGCAACTGTGCAGGGTACACAGTACAGTAACTAGAAATACGTCAAGAGCCTACACAAGCACCTGGCTTCAGGTAGCTATACTGTAGGTGCAACTGTGCAGGGTACACAGTACAGTAACTGGAAATACTTCAGGAGCCTACACAAGCACCTGGCTTCAGGTAGCTATACTGTAGGTGCAACTGTGCAGGGTACACAGTACAGTAACTGGAAATACAGTAAAAACACCTGCCTGCCTGTCAGTATATTATGAAGAGAAGAACAGAATCTAGCTAAACTGAATACAGTATATATATATATATATATATATATATATATATATATATATATATATATATATACACAACACCTGGGATGCATATATACACAATACACTGTAAGTGCAGTTAACTGACTCGACCTGCCTACTCTATATAACTTAACCCCTTCCCGCCGAGCGTACGCAGATGTGCGTATTCGGCTTCCGTGGGTTATACCGGGATGATGCCCCCAGCTGCAGGCATCATCCCTGTACTGTTTTTTAGAGCCAGCGATCAGCTTTCCAGGGATAACAACCGATGCGGCTAAAAGCCGCTCGGCTGTTATACCGGAGGAGCGGGAGGGGACGTCCCCCATCCTACTGCCTCCCGCCACTCTTACTGGGCCTCCTGCTCCACCGACTGAAACAAAGCTGTAAGTGGCTTCCAGTCCACTAATTGTAAACACGGAAGTGACGTCATGACGTCACTTCCCGTTTACTCGGCTGCCAATGGCGCCGGTTTAAAAAAAATATACAGTATTCAGAATGGCCGGAAATGGCAATCTAAATACTTTGAAGTGCAAAGGAGGGATCGGGGGTCCTTTAGACCCCCGATCCCTCCATAAAGAGTACCTGTCACCACCTATTACTGCCACAAGGGATGTTTACATTCCTTGTGTCAGCAATAAAAGGGTTCTTTTTTTTTTTATCTAAGCACAATGTATTAATAAAAAGATATATAAATAAATAAAATAAATAAGAAAAACATTTTTTTTTAAAGCACCCCCGTCGCTGCAAGCTCGCGCAGCAAAGAAAGCGCATACGGAAGTCGCTCCCGCATATGTAAACGGTGTTCAAATCACACGTGTGAGGTATCGCCGCGATCGTCAGAGCAAGAGCAATAATTCTAGCACTAAACCTCCTCTGTAACCCTAACCTAGTAACCGTAAAAAAAATTTAAAGCGTAACCTAAGGAGATTTTTAGGTACCGTAGATTGTCGCCATTCCACAAGTGCGTGCAATTATAAAGCGTGACATGTTTGGTATCTATTTACTCGGCATAACATCATTTTTCACGTTATATAAAAAAATTGGGCTAAATTTACTATTTGGTTTTTTAAAATTCATGAAGGTGTCCTTTTTCCCACAAAGTTGCGTTTAAAACACGCTGCACAAATACCGTGCGACATAAAATATTGCAACAATCGCCGATTTATTCTCTAGATTCTCTGCTAAAAAAATATATATAATGTTTGGGTGCTCTAAGTCATTTTCTAGCAAAAAGTACGGATTTTAACATGTTAACAGCAAATGTCAAAAATAGACTTAGTCATGAAAGGGTTAAATCAAATGACACTGTCTCCCTGTCTATCTATCTCTCTCTCAATGCCGGAACACACTACACAGGGCCGCCATGCAGGCGGCCTTATATAGTGTGGGGTGTGTACTAAACCTCCTGAGCCATAATTGGCCAAAGCCACCCTGGCTTTGGCCAATTACGGCTCTCTGTACAGACAGTGCTGTGATTGGCCAAGCATGCGGGCCATAGCAATGCACTGCGATACCGCAGTGAATTATGGGCCATGACGCGCCACTCGAATTTGGCACGAACGGCCCATAACGTTCGCAATTCGGCGAACGACCGAACACACGATGTTTGAGTCGAACATGGGTTTGACTCGAACATGAAGCTCATCCCTAGTGATAACATATATCAGATACTGGGTATTGCATTTAATGAAAGAGGAAATGTTAAACCCTCTACCATTGCTGCAAGACTGGATCTGTTTACCTATTTTAACATGGCTGCAATAATTGCAGCTCTTAGTGCCACATTTAAAGTTCCCTGTGAAGCTTAACCAGTTAGACTTATGCAGCATACACACGAATGGACTTTCCGTCCGGACTGGTTCGACGGACCGAATCCAGCGAACAATCCGACCATGTGCGGGCTGCATCGGACTTCCGGCGAACCGTTCCGGTCGGAAATTCGACGGACTTTAGATTTGAAACCTGCTTCAAATCTTTACGTCGTAACTCCGCCGGACTAACGGAAAGCCCGTTTGTCTGTATGCTGGTCCGACGGACCAGATACGACGCAAGGGCAGGGTACTACATCTCGCGCTTGCTGCAATAGGAAAAACAAATTTTCCTAATGCGGCAAGCGCGAGGCAACGATGTCCCTTAGGTCTGGATTTTAAGGGGAACCCCCTACGCCGAAAAAACGGCGTGGGGTCCCCCCAAAATCCATACCAGACCCCTATCTGAGCCCGGCTGGTCATGAAAGGGGGTGGGGATGAGCGAGCGCCCCCCCTCCTGAACCGTACCAGGCCGCATGCCCTCAACATGGGGGGTGGGTGCTTTAGGGGAGGGGGGCGCCCTGCGGCCCCCCTCACCCCAAAGCACCTTGTCCCCATGTTGATGAGGACAAGGGCCTCTTCCCGACAACCCTGGTCGTTGGTTGTCGGGGTCTGCAGGCGGGGGGCTTATCGGAATCCGGGAGCCCCCTTTAATAAGGGGGCCCCCAGATCCCGGCCCCCCACCCTATGTGAATGAGTATGGGGTACATGGAACCCCTACCCATTCAACTAGGGAAAAAGTGTCAATAAAGAAACACACTACACAGATTTTTAAAAGTAATTTATTAGACAGCTCCGGGGGTCTTCTTCCGACTTCGGGGGGTCTTCTTCCGACTTCGCTCTCCGGCCTCTTCTCCCAGTGTCCAGTTCTTCTCCCACTCTCCGACCTCTTCTCCCGGTGTTCGACCTTTTCTCCCGGTGTCTGGTTCTTCTGCCGGCTCCTCCGATATCTTCTGCCGCACTTTTGCTAGCGGTGACCCGGACTTCTGCGACGTCTTCTTCCCTCTTCTCTTCTTCCAATGTTGACACGACGCTCTCTCCCACTGTAATGCTGTGTAAGCGCTCTGCAATGACTTATATAAGCAGTGACCCCTCCCCCTTATGACGTCACAGTCCCGGGGCATGCTGGGCACTTCGTATCTGATATATGTTATCACCTGTGAAACCTGCTGGATACAATATGTAGGTCGCCTTAGGGACCGTTTGTATGACCACTTATACGACATTGAAAAGGACAAGTTAACTAATGTGGCTAAACATTGGATTTTTGTACATCATAAATATACATCAGTTCTCTTTATTCAAGGCATTGAAAGGGTTGTGACTCCTGTTAGGGGAGGAGACAGGTTCCAGTTACTGTGTAGGCGTGAAGTATATTGGATTTTAAATCTCACCTGGCACATTTCTCTTTCTCCTTTCCCCTCCCCCCTTTTTTCCTTTTTCCTTCCTTTCTTTTCTTTCCTTCCTTTTCCTCCCTTTATCCTTCTTCTCTTTCCGCCCTCCCCCCTCTCTTCTTTCCCTTCTTTTCCTCTTTTTCTCCCCTTCTCCCCCCCGCCTCTTTTTTTCCTCTATCTCTCTTCTTTCCTCACATCCAGCACTTGGTTTTGCATACTTGTTCCTATGTACGAGCCTTGTACAGACAAATGTTTATATTCATATATACATAAGCTAGCAGTACTGTACATATATGTATTCTACTTGCACATACTTTTTTCCATTGTTGAATCCATTCTCTCTTTTATCTCATCTGGTGTTCACATACACAATATGTCTGTTTGAGTTTATAAGTCTATGGGTCCAGAATCTCATCAATTTCATTTATTAATTTAATTTTCATTTGAATTTAGTTTTGGCTCCAGCTCACTAGACCGATCGCCAAAGTCGATAAAACTTCTTTTCAATCTGGACATCGCTGCGTCTATGGACACAGCCAGGTCCGTCTATTGTTCCAATATATAACAAAGGCATTTTCTCTTTTTCCTGTTCCTTTTGTTGGTTTTGATGTCGAGGTGTTATGTCGGGGGGCTGTTTTTTAGATTCCTCTCTAGGTTTTAACATTAGCGGCTTGTTTATATAGATATTGTAATATATATATATATATATATATATATATATATATATATATATATATATATATATACACAAGACGGCCGCATACTTAATATTTACAATTTGGGGATGGCTTGTCCTCCCGTTTTTTTTTTTTTTCTTTTTCCACATAGAGAGCTATCTATGAGAGTTCTCTATATGGGGTCTGGATGGGTATTTCCATTAAATACATCATCCGGACACCCCATTTTCCTTATTTTGGTTTTGGACAATGATTTTTTTATACATTTTAAATTGCTGAATTTTTAACCTGTATAGGGATGTTGGAGTTTACAGACCACCATTGTCCCATAAGCACAGTATTGATTTTTGTATATAATGTTCTTATATATCTATATATTTATTTACATAAAAATATTTTCTTTTTTTGAGTAATTGTTTGTGATATATTTGTTTCTTTTTTAGATCATGGGCCAGATGATTATGGATTATTTGTATAAATATTAGTATGTCCCTTTTTTTTCTTTTTTCTTTTTTCTCTTTCTTACCATTTGAGATCACTACATTTGTTGTGGAGATCTATTGCATTGTCTCCTTAAACACATTATACATATGTCTATTGATAACCACATCAATAATTATGTTTATTTTAGTTTAGCTTCACACTTTCAACACTATCACGGGACCTCTTCTTTTCGCCCGCCCCCCCCCCTCTTTTTTTGGATGCTTTTAGACATACAGACTCACACAAACCTGTTATCCTATAAATAGCTTTGTGCCCGTTTTCTACATTTGAATTCTTATTGACACAAATAGTACTCACATTTTCAATATACATGCCATTATGTATATTTATATTTTCATTTTATATTTTTCTGTCATTATTCACACTTTTCCGCAGTGGCAATATTGTTCACTTTCTGTATTTCTTGCCTTGCCCTCGTTTTTTCCGGGGGCGAGGTGTTTTATTTCACTTTATTTCGTTTTATTCATTATGTTTTAGTATTTACACACAAATCCTTCAATGTTCTATCACATAAGCTCACGTTTGGAACTGATCGTTCCTTAGAATATTATTTCTGCATCATCTATGCACTATTATTTTGTATATTTCTAAAATAAAAATGTTTCTTTATTTTTATTTTTACTTTCATTTTTACCTTTTTGCCCATATTTTTCACTTTTCTGTCTGATTACCTCACTTGTTTTATACACTTTTATTACACGAATATAACATCCATTCACGGTAATTAGCTAATTTTTACATCTCATTTTTACATCTCATTTCTCAGTTTTATTTTTATTTTCCATCATTTATTTCCCATTTCTTCTTATCCGTTGCTTATACACCTATTAATCATGGGTGTTCCCACTTTTAACAATTTGTTACTCAACGACAAGTGTAGAGATCTCACCTGGTTGGTTCACAGCTGTTTTGAATCTTTTCACCATTACATGGTCACATGTCATTTTATTTTGAGTATATATGTAGTTTTTATTCCCATGTTTGTCAGCTATGAGTAAGCACTTAGTGTAAGTGTGAAATGCATCAGCTGCTTTTCTGTACTACTCCTCTGTGGTGCCCTGTGTACTCCATGATCCTGTTCTACGAATAAAGGCGAAAATAAGTTATTCCGGTGTGCGGCTGTCCAGATTTCTTTGTTCATTGCTGCAGAGGTTGAAGGGGTGGGGGGGTCAGCCTGTCAGTGCTCAGACCATGCGCCGCACACTGCATCAAATTGGTCTGCATGGCTGTCATCCCAGAAGGAAACCTCTTCTAAAGATGATACACAAGAAAGCCTGCAAACAGTTTGCTGAAGACAAGCAGACTAGGGACGTAGATTACTGGAACCATGTCCTGTGGTCTGATGAGACCAAGATAAATGTATTTGGTTCAGATGGTGTTAAGCATGTGTGGTGGCAACCAGGTGAGGAGTACAAAGACAAGTGTGTCTTGCCTACAGTCAAGCATGGTGGTGGGAGTGTCATGGTCTGGGGCTGCATGAGTGGTCCCGGCACTGGGGAGCTACAGTTTTAAGGGAACCATGAATGCCAACATGTACTGTAACATACCAAAGCAGAGCATGAACCCCTCCCTTTAGAGACTGGGCCGCAGGGCAGTATTCCAACATAACGACACCAAACACACCTCCAAGATGACCACTGCCTTGCTAAAGAAGCAGAGGGTAATGGTGATGGACTAGCCAAGCATGTCTCCAGGTCTCCAGACCTGACTGCTCTGCTTCAGTATGTCACAGTACGTATTGGCATTCATGGTTCCCTCAATGAACTGTAGCTCCCCAGTGCCGGAAGCACTCATGAGAAGGCCTGGTTCGCAGCTTCCGCTCTAATTCATCCCAAAGGTGTTCTGTCGAGTTAAGGCCAGTCAAGTTTCTCCACCTCAAACTCGCTCATCCATGTCTTTATGGACCCTGCTTTGTGCACTGGTGCGCAGTCATGTTGGAACAGGAAGGGGTCATCCCCAATCTATTCCCACAAAGTTGGGAACATGAAATTGTCCAAAATGTCCTGGTATGCAGACGCCTTAAGTGTTCCCTTCACTGGAACTAAGTAGTCAAACCAACCTCTGAAAAACACCACACCATAATCCCCTAGCCACTAAATGATTTTGAAGGGTGGCCCAAAACTTTTACAATATAGTGTGGATGAGCAAGTTTGGGGTGGAGGAACTTGACTAGTCTTCACAGAGTCCTGATTGCAACCCAATAGAACACCTTTGAGATGAATTAGAGTAGAGACTGTGAGCCAGGCCTTCTCGTCCAACATCAGTGCCTGACCTCACAAATGAGCTTCTGGAAGAATGATCAAACATTTTCACAGACACACTCTTAAACCTTGTGGACAGCCTTCCCAGAAGAGTTTAAGCTGCTATAGCTGCAAAGGGTGGGCCAACTGAATTTTGAAAAAAAGAAAAAATTGGATGACTCGCGCTATATAGATTGATGTATGTGTGGCCAAATTCGCCACACAAAAAGCATTAAATACAACCAGTATCAGTGAATCTATAAACCATCTGTGTGGTGATATATCACAATCAGTGCAAACAATTAACAAAAATTATCAGTAAAAACATAAATCATCAGTCACTCCATTGAGTGACATTGGTGAAACCAGTCAGGGACCAGCACTGCTGGAGATGAGGGACTCTCCTAGCTGCCAGGGGAAGAACTCCTCCAGTGAGAGTGGGGGGGCAGCAAAGGGAAAGGAAAGACAGATTCTGGTGGTAGGGGACTCAATTCTTAGAAGGACAGAGAGGGCAATCTGTAACCAAGACCTGAAGCGCCGAACAGTATGTTGTCTACCGGGCGCTCGGGTTCGGCACATCACGGATCTTGTGGACAGATTACTGGGAGGGGCTGGGGAAGACCCGGCTGTCATGGTGCACGTTGGCACCAATGACAAAGTCAGAGGCAGATGGAGTGTCCTAAAGAACGATTTTAGGGACTTAGGAGCTAAATTGAGGAAAAGGACCTCCAAGGTAGTGTTCTCAGGAATACTACCGGTACATCGAGCCACACCAGAAAGGCAGAGGGAGATTAGGGAAGTAAACAAGTGGCTGAAGAGCTGGTGTAGTAAGGAGGGGTTTGGGTTCCTGGAGGACTGGGCCGACTTCTCAGTCGGTAACCGGTACTATAGAAGGGACGGACTGCACCTAAATGAGGAGGGTGCAGATCTGCTGGGAATGAAGATGGCCAAAAAGTTAGAGGGGTTTTTAAACTAGGCGATGGGGGGGAGGGTCCAGAGACAGTGATAGCCAGCGCGGAAGATATTCCAGAGGGTAGTATTGGGGGCATTAGTGGTAGGTTAACCAAAGCACAAAAACACAAGGTGAGTATAGTAGCAAGTCCTAGTTGCAATCTTGAAACACCCAATACGAGGACAATATGCGACCAGTCTAAACTATGTGGCATGTTCACCAATGCCAGGAGCATGGCGGACAAGATGGGTGAACTAGAGATACGGTTGTACAAGGAGGATTTGGATTTTGTGGGAATTTCAGAGACCTGGTTCAACAGCTCTCATGATTGGCTGGCAAACATTCAAGGGTATACCCTATACCGCAAGGATAGAGAAGGTAAAAAAGGGGGAGGGGTATGCCTATATATCAAGAATAATGTACAAGTGAGTGTGAGAGATGACATCACTGAGGGGGCTAGGGAGGAGGTGGAATCTTTATGGGTAGAGCTCCAAAGGGATGAAGCTAAGGGGAAAATAATACTGGGAGTATGCTATAGGCCCCCAAACCTGAGGGAGGAAGTGGAGACGGATCTCCTATCACAAATTGGATTAGCAGCAAGGATGGGAAGTGTTATCATAATGGGGGATTTTAATTATCCAGACATAGACTGGGCGGAGGGAACCGCGCATTCATTTAAGGCTCGCCAGTTCCTTAGTGTTTTGCAGGACAATTTTATGGGTCAGATGGTAGACGCACCAACTAGAAATAAAACATTACTAGATCTACTGATTACCAATAATACAGACCTGATAACAGATGTGGTAATACGGGGCAATTTAGGTAACAGCGATCACAGGTCAATTAGTTTCAGTATAAATCACACAAATAGGAAACATGAAGGGAACACAAAGACACTGAATTTCAAAAGAGCCAACTTCCCTAAACTACAAACCTTGCTAAAAGGCATAAATTGGGATAAAATATTAGGAACAAAGAATACGGAGGAGAGATGGGTTTGCTTTAAGAGCATATTAAATAAGGGCATTAGCCAATGTATCCCATTGGGTAATAAATTTAAAAGAGCGAACAAACATCCTGGATGGCTTAACTCCAATGTAAAAATGCATATAAAAGCAAAGGAGAAGGCCTTCAAAAAATACAAGGTTGAGGGATCATCCTCAGCATTCAGAATTTATAAAGAATGCAATAAGAAATGTAAGGGTGCAATTAGGATGGCTAAGATAGAACATGAAAGACACATAGCGGAGGAGAGCAAAAGAAATCCCAAGAAATTCTTTAAGTATGTAAACAGTAAAAAAGGGAGGACAGACCATATTGGCCCCATAAAGAATGAGGAAGGACATCTGGTTACAAAGGATGGGGAGATGGCAAAGGTATTGAATTTATTCTTCTCCTCAGTCTTCACAAGTGAATCGGGGGGCTTCAGTAACCAAAACTGCAGTGTTTATCCTCATGACACATCACAGGAAGCACCTCCATGGTTAACAGAGGACGGAATTAAAATTAGACTTGAGAAACTTAACATTAATAAATCACCGGGACCAGATGGCTTGCATCCGAGGGTACTTAGGGAACTCAGTCAGGTGATTGCCAGACCGTTGTTCCTAATATTTACAGACAGTCTATTGACTGGAATGGTACCAGCTGATTGGAGAAAAGCCAATGTAGCACCAATATTTAAAAAGGGCCCAAAAAATATCCCTGGGAATTACAGACCAGTTAGCCTAACATCAATAGTATGTAAACTCTTGGAGGGGATGATAAGGGACTATATACAAGATTTTAGTAATAAGAATGATTTCATTAGCAGTAATCAGCATGGATTCATGAAGAATCGTTCTTGCCAAACCAATCTATTAACCTTCTATGAGGAGGTGAGTTGCCATCTAGATAAAGGAAGGCCCGTAGACGTGGTGTATCTGGATTTTGCAAAAGCATTTGACACAGTTCCCCATAAACGTTTACTATACAAAATAAGGTGCGATGGCATGGACCATAGGGTGAGTACATGGATTGAAAACTGGCTACAAGGGCGTGTTCAGAGGGTGGTGATAAATGGGGAGTACTCAGAATGGTCAGGGGTGGGTAGTGGGGTTCCCCAGGGTTCTGTGCTGGGACCAATCCTATTTAATTTGTTCATAAACGACCTGGAGGATGGGATAAACAGTTCAATCTCTGTATTTGCAGACGATACTAAGCTAAGCAGGGCAATAAGTTCTCTGCAGGATGTGGAAATCTTGCAAAAAGACCTGAACAAATTAATGGGGTGGGCGACTACATGGCAAATGAGGTTCAATGTAGAAAAATGTAAAATAATGCATTTGGGTGGCAAAAATATGAATGCAATCTATACACTGGGGGGAGAACCTCTGGGGGAATCTAGGATGGAAAAGGACCTGGGGGTCCTAGTGGATGATAGGCTCAGCAATGGCATGCAATGCCAAGCTGCTGCTAATAAAGCAAACAGAATATTGGCATGCATTAAAAGGGGGATCAACTGCAGAGATAAAACGATAATTCTCCCGCTCTACAAGTCTCTGGTCCGGCCGCACCTGGAGTATGCTGTCCAGTTCTGGGCACCAGTCCTCAGGAGGGACGTACTGGAAATGGAGAGAGTACAAAGAAGGGCAACAAAGCTAATAAAGGGTCTGGAGGATCTTAGTTATGAGGAAAGGTTACAAGCACTGAACTTATTCTCTCTGGAGAAGAGACGCTTGAGAGGGGATATGATTTCAATTTACAAATACTGTACTGGTGACCCCACAATAGGGATAAAACTTTTTCGCAGAAGAGAGTTTAATAAGACTCGTGGCCACTCATTACAATTAGAAGAAAAGAGGTTTAATCTTAAACTACGTAGAGGGTTCTTTACTGTAAGAACGGTAAGGATGTGGAATTCCCTTCCACAGGCGGTGGTCTCAGCGGGGAGCATTGATAGCTTCAAGAAACTATTAGATAATCACCTGAATGACCGCAATATACAGGGATATGTAATGTAATACTGACACATTATCACACACATAGGTTGGACTTGATGGACTTGTGTCTTTTTTCAACCTCACCTACTATGTAACTATGTAACTATGTAACTATCAGTGCAATAATATATCGCAATCAGTGCAAACAATTGAAAAAATAAAGTCCAAACGAAATATACTGAAAAAACCATGTGGAAGAGTCAAAAGTAGTCCATAAAAGGGACCCAAGACAAGGTGAGTTGGCAATCACAGGTCTTTCAACCGCATGGAACCTCAAATGTGTAGAACCACCACCAAAAGTAAGAGCCTGGCCGCTTACCAGAACCCCATGACCCCCCGTTACAGAGGGTCTGAAAGGGCTTTTGAGATCCTAGTAGTCCGGACTTCCCAGGAACGGAGATGGAGCAGAGATGGGAGTGGAAACTGGAAAAGGGCGTCAGGTGCTGGAGTGGAAATGGATGGATCCACAAGAAGGGGGCTCAACCCTCAGCATAGTGGTGTCATCATAGAAGAAAAGAAAGGGAGGGCTCCCATAGTGTAAAATCAGATGGTAATTTATTGTAGAAAAAAACAAACACTCACATGTAGGTAAGACAATCAACATCATCAAATGGAAAAACGAACTGTGGCACCTGCCGGATGACCACAGATAGCTCGTCCTGTTGGATATACAGCGACAGTGGGAGGTGGCGCGATGATGCCGCTCAGCCCTACGCTGCGTTTCGCAAAAGAATTGCGTCTTCCAGGGGCACGAGCTGCTCATCGCAACACCTCCCTTAAATAGTAAGTAATAAGCCTCACCTTGGAATCCCCCACACCGGACCTCCGCATTAGCCTCGAGCGCATAAATTGCTAGTGCGCATGTGCGGAAGAGATCTAAACTTCCTAGGGAGCCTAGAGCGTCCCTGACCTCAGCGCTACCGCGCATGTGCGGCCCCATTCGATGTCACGTCGGAGGATAGGTCCCGCCCGCTTAAGGGAAAGGACGTCGGATCCCCGTGCGCGAGAAACCTGACGGTGGTCTCTACGTATGATATGCAAAGGGGCAGCCTTATATATAGCGTGAGTGGAAATTGGGTGACAAGAGATACAATGTGTGAAAAATGGGGAATGGCATAAGTTAAAAAACAAACTAATATTATGTGTAAAAAACGTCTTAAGCCCCATCATCAGATTCCTGTCAGTCAGATCGCTCTCCCAAAAAGAACATTCACAGCAATCCTTGATGTTGGCACTTAAATGTTGATAGAACTGGGGAAATATGTTATTGTGAAGCAAATATAGGATGTAGTAAGTCTATATGAAAAAGTTTGCTAAATGTGAATAACATATATTAAAACAGTCTGGGCGTGAATGGTGACACGCACAAGCTGAACTAAAATTGTGTTGTGAAGGGACATGAACAAATTACAAACAGCGACCTCTAGTGGCCATAATAAAAATACACACCCTCAACGCCATACTTCTCATATATTAGATGGTCAGACGGCTATGTGGGTGAGCATAAATAGATAGATACAAATAAATAAGCCTAAAAAGGCGTAAATAAATCATAATTAAATTAATATGGGGTGTAGGGAATGTCTATAACCACAAATAAGTTTTCAGAGGCGACCCCATCCAAAAAAAAGGTCACCTATAACAGCCCATAGTGCTGGCATGTAATATATGATTGTTGTTATGCCCCTCACTACACGTGACTGAGGTGTATTCGGGCACACTGTTAACTCCTCTCATACCAATGCATTCCAGTAGGCGCAGAATCCTTTTGAACTTTTATTGATACAAGATAGAGTAAAACTGTAACAGATACAGACAAAATGCAATTAACAAAGATCATACAATTAGTGCCATCCTATCTATCTATCTATCTAGCTGAAGATACAATTAGTAAACATACCGAAGATGGATCCGGATGGCTAACGTAGAGCTTAGCAGCAGATGTGTATGCTTCCATGGTAAGAAAAGATGAAAATGGTGGAGGAAGCTGATGCAAGGCCTGATGGGATTGAAAGTACGGAGGCTTTCATGTACCAAATCTAGCCAGCTATACTAAATGACTACATGAAATAGATATAGCGCAGTTATGCAAAATGGTCGCTAGATGGCAGCATAGAGCAATCTAATTAAATCAAAGGGTAAATAGGAAAATCTCAAGCCTTATTAAAGAAGGCATGACACTCCCCGCTTGGTTTCCCACGGATACCACACATCATGGCACTCCGGAGGAGAGTAACAAAATAAGTTCAGAAACAGGTCTGAGGAAAAGTTTAGGCTGGCCTTGCCTAATGACTTTGAGCTCAACTTTTCTGACGTTTCCATCTTCACTGGGAAACACTTGGGTTATCAAACCCAAAGGCCACTCGTTTCTCTTGGATTGAGAGTCTTTCATGAGAACGATGGCACCAGGCTGTAAGTTTGGTTTGCTGTCTTGCCACTTGTTCCTGGTCTGTAGATTAGACAAGTATTGTTTCTTCCACTTGTTCCAAAAGGTGTCAGCTAACACTTGTACTCTTTTCCATTGACATCTGTATAAGTCCTTTGTGTCTAGATTGACTAGAGGAGCTGTGATCACCTCAACTTTCTGAGTGAGCAAAGTGAAAGGTGTAAGCAAGAAAGGATCTTCAGGATCATTAGGTATAGATGTCAAAGGTCTGGCATTGATTACAGCTGATACTTCAGCCATGAAGGTTGTCAGAGTCTCATGTGTGAGTTTTGAAGCAGTAGCTCTTTGTAAGGACTTCCAAGTGGAGAATTTGTGGAAGCGCTTGGATCCCAACAGTTGGTTAGAAATTGTTGTATGTAGTGTGGAAACCTGAGGACGGATATCTGAGTCAGATTCAGGTTCTAGCAGTACATATGTCTCCCTTACTGGAGTGGTAGGCACTGACTTGTACAGGAAGGGTAGTCCTGTGAGCCATGTAGTGTCTTTGAGACGGGATGCTGGTACAGACCTTATAGCATGATCTGCTGGGTTATGATCAGTTGAGACATAATGCCACTGGGTGGGCTGTGTCGACTTCCTGATTCTTAGGACTCTGTTGTGTACATAGACATAGAATCTCCTACTTTCGTTGTAAATGTAACCCAACACTACCTTGCTGTCTGTGTAAAACTCTGTGTCCTCGAGTTCTAGATCCATCTCAGATGTAATAAGTTCTGCTAGTTCTACTGCTAGTACAGCAGCACACAGTTCCAATCTTGGAATGGTGGTTTCAGGACATGGTGCTAGCTTGGCTTTGCCCATAACAAACCCAATTTGAACTTGGCCCTCGATGTCTACTGACTTGAGGTAGGTTACTGCTCCTATTGCTTTAACTGAAGCATCGCAGAATACACATAACTTTGTAGACTGAACCCTTGTGGGAGGAAAGTGGGTGTATGGTCTATGTACGTGTAGGTTGGATAAAGTCTTTAAAGAGTCTCTCCATGTTACCCATAATGTCTCTTTCTCAGGAGGTAGTGGAGAATCCCAATCACATGTGTCTGCAGTAAGCTCTCTAAGCAGAATCTTACCTTGGATGGTAATTGGTGCTGCAAACCCGAGTGGATCATACAGGCTGTTGATGGTGGATAAGACACCTCGCCGTGTGAAGGGCTTTGTCTCTTGGTCAACCTGAAAGGTAAGGGTGTCAGACTTGAGGTCCCAGCTGAGTCCTAGGCTGCGTTGCATAGGAAGGGAGTCTGTAGCTAAGTCCAGATCTTTGAAGTCACTGGCATAATCTTGGGAAGGGAAGGCCTCCATGACGACCTTGCTGTTTGATGCTATCTTATGCAGTCTGAGATTTGAAGAGGCAAGCGTGCTTTGAGTCCTCTTGAGTAGACTTATTGCAGCTTCAGGTGAAGAAAGTGATTTCAGACCATCATCTACATAAAAGTCTCTTTCAATAAACTGTGTAACGTCTTTCTCACCTTCTTGGGCAGATAGCTTAAGTCCATAGATGGCAACAGCAGGAGATGGACTGTTACCAAAAACGTGCACTTTCATGCGGTATTCTGTAATGTTTTTAGTAGGGTCATTGTCTTTGAACCATAGGAATCTCAAGAAGTTCCTGTGTTCTTCCTTGACTTGGAAGCTGTGGAACATTTGCTGAATGTCTGCAACTATGGCAACTGCTTCTTTGCGGAATCTGATGAGAACACCAAGAAGTGTGTTGTTGAGATCTGGTCCCTTTAGGAGGACATCATTTAATGAGACCCCTTGATGCCGTGAGCTGGAGTCAAACACTACCCGGATTTTACCTGGCTTCTTGGGGTGGTAGACACCGAAGATTGGTAGGTACCAGCACTCTTCATTGTCTTTTAGAGGTGGGACTATCTCAGCATGGTCATCCTCAAACATCTTACTCATGAATGAGAAGAAATGCCCTTTCATTTCTGTTTTTCTTTGAAAATTGGATCTGAGGGAAGAAAAGCGTTTCAAAGCTTGTTCTCTGTTGTTAGCAAGACGGGGTCTCTGCGCTTTGAAAGGCAGGGGTGCCACCCAGCTGTTTTCGTTGGTTTTGTAGAATCCCTGTCTCATTATCTCCAAGAAGATATGATCTTCAATAGATGGGCCAATTTTGTGATCTTCTTTAGTCCTTTGGAAAACTGAGCACCCTAAATGATCTCTGTCTTCATGACAAAGAAGATTAGCGGTGTAAGGGTTGGAATGAATTACACTGGCAGGCTTCTCTCTTACAAGGAATCTGTTGGTGCAAGGCTGAAATAGGGATGGACGCCCACCTTCTAGTGTCTTTGTAAAGAGAGAGTTCACGCTGGTTGGTTTGTGAACACTCCCTAGGCATACGTTGCCTATGATGACCCATCCTAGGTCTAGCTTCTGGGCATAGGGGGAGTTGTGGGGACCATTGATTTGTTTTCTCACCTTGTGAACTCTGATGATGTCCCTCCCAAGGAGAAGTGCTATCTCAGCCTGGGGATCCAGTTCAGGGATGAGATGTGCTATGCCCTTCAGATGTCCGTGATGAAGTGCCACCTCTGGTGTAGGGATCTCCTCTTTATCAGTTGGGAACTGATTGCACTCGATTAGAGTTGGCAGAGGCAGGGTTGTCTGACCATCAAAGGATTCGATTTGGTAACCAATGGCTCTTCTCCCAGTTTCTTCACTTACCCCTGTACAAGTCTTAAGTAAGTATGAAGAGCCGGCTTCCTTGATTTTGAAAGTGTCAAAGAAGGCTGAGCTGGCGAGTGATCTGTTGCTTTGATCGTCCAGGATCACGTATAGCTTCACTGCCTTTTCTCTGCGACCCGTGGGGTAAACTGTGACAAGACAAATCTTAGAGCAGGATTTGTTAGACAGACCTTCTCCACAGACTTGGGTGCACCGGGGTGCAACTACAGGAGGTACTGTGTCTTGTTGCTCCCCGCTGTGCTCGTCCACTGTGGGTGAGGGGGTAAGAGTCCATGGCGCTGGCCCTGGATGTAGAGCTGTGTTGTGCTCTGAGCTGTTGCACTCAGAGCAGTTGATGCTCACCTTACAGTCTTTCCCAAGGTGAGAAGTTGATGCGCAGCACCTGTAACAAAGTCTGTTTTCCTTGAGGAAGGTTCTGCGATCTTGGAGAGTCTTTTCTCTAAAACCTCTGCACTTTGACAACGAATGAGGCTTCTTGTGAAGAGGACACTCTCTGCTTGGATCCTGTGTTGGAGATACACTTGTTTTGCGTACTGCAACAGGTGCGTCTTTGAAGTTGCGGGTTAGAGCAGGCTTACTTGACCTAGGGTGAGCAGAGTCAGATGATGAGATGTCAAAACTAGGATCATTTTTAACCTTTGCTTGATAGCGAATAAAGTCCACAAAATAAGAGAATGGTGGGAAGGGGACGTTGTGCTTTTGCTTGTATTTGGAGCCTTGTGAAATCCAGGTTTCTTGAAGGCTGTAAGGTAGCTTTTGCACTATAGAGTTAACGCCACGGGCTGTGTCCAGAAAGGCAAGGCCTGGCAAGTCTCCTTCTGCTTTGGCTATTTGGAGTTCTGTCACTAGGTCACTCAGTTCTCTCAGCTTCTGGTAGCCTTTGTTAGGAATCCTGGGAAAGTCCTCTATTCGCTTAAAAAGAGAGTTTTCTATAACTTCTGGGGAACCGTAACATTCATCGACCCTTTCCCATATCATGCTCAGCCCTCGGCTTGGGTAATTAATGTTAATGTCTCTGATTCTCCTTGCATGCTCTGACGACTCATTCCCCAGCCAATTGACTAAGAGGTCGGCTTCTTCACTTGCATTTAGCTCAAGGTCTCTAGTTGCATTTCTGAAGGACGAACGCCATGCTCTATAACTTTCAGGGCGATCGTTAAACTTTGCAAGTCCCTTTGCTAACAGTTCACGTCGTGCTAAGAACTTGAAGAGATCTGACATACCTTGATTGTTGTGTGAGTAGCCAGGGGGCGCTCTGTTGTGCCAGGAACTTGGTGGGTATTTGCGGTCATCAGAGATACAGTCGCTGTGTCTTTTAACCCGTCGTTCTTCATTTTCGATTTGGTCAACTGTGACGTAGTGTTTTGATAGCCTGGCTGCAGAATGTGCTGAAAACTGACTGAGTGCGGGTTTACTTTCTTGCTTGACGTAAGGCCTGTGAATGGCAGGGGTTGATTCCGCTCTCGGTGCTGTAAGTGGGCAGTTGTCTGGTTCGGCGTGTCGCCGCACATATTCTGAGGTACGCTCTGTACCGTCGTCAGGAACGGATTTTCTTTCAAGTACGTTGCTGAGCCGCTCACTGGTGGGCTTTGCAAGTTCTTCTAAGATGTCTGCCTCGGCCGCAGCAGCCGCTGACTCCTTCTCTGCAGCTAGTTCCTCCAATGCAGTTTCCATACGTAACTTTTCTAATTTAAGTTGCATCTCGGCTGCAGCTTTTATTTCTTTTTCGGCGAATGCAGCTTTTATTTTGGCCTCCTTTGCCGCAAAGTCAGCTTTTACTTTTGCAGATTCCGCCTTTGCGCGGGCAATGGCAATTGTTTCGCTTTTCACTGACCTCCTTGTGCTTCTGGAGTAAACTTCTGACCTTGTTGTGAAGTGTTCTGACTTTGTCTGTGACATGGTGTCCGGCTATATGGAAGCTGATAACACTGCTGTATTACTGGCGTTCTGTATGATAGCCGTGCTTAGAAGCCTTTGCTTTGCTGCTGTTCTGTATGCCAGCCGTTTTTAGAAGCCTTCGTTTTACTGCTGTTCTGTATGCCAGCCGTGCTTAGAAGCCTTCGTTTTACTGTTATGCCCCTCACTACACGTGACTGAGGTGTATTCGGGCACACTGTTAACTCCTCTCATACCAATGCATTCCAGTAGGCGCAGAATCCTTTTGAACTTTTATTGATACAAGATAGAGTAAAACTGTAACAGATACAGACAAAATGCAATTAACAAAGATCATACAATTAGTGCCATCCTATCTATCTAGCTGAAGATACAATTAGTAAACATACCGAAGATGGATCCGGATGGCTAACGTAGAGCTTAGCAGCAGATGTGTATGCTTCCATGGTAAGAAAAGATGAAAATGGTGGAGGAAGCTGATGCAAGGCCTGATGGGATTGAAAGTACGGAGGCTTTCATGTACCAAATCTAGCCAGCTATACTAAATGACTACATGAAATAGATATAGCGCAGTTATGCAAAATGGTCGCTAGATGGCAGCATAGAGCAATCTAATTAAATCAAAGGGTAAATAGGAAAATCTCAAGCCTTATTAAAGAAGGCATGACAATTGTATTGGGGAATGCTCATCCCAAAAAAGTTGGTATGGCAAAATTTGGGTATGTCAAATTAGAACGAACTCCCCAACTTAAGAACTAAAAAATAAATATAAAATTTATGGGGCCTGGGTGATGACACATATAGGCTCAACCTAGAAAATGGACATAAGGGGACATAGAAATGTGAGTCCCTGACAAAACGACCCCTAGTGGCCATCCTGAAATCCTCATGTAACTTAAAAGTAAATAAAATACCTATATAGATACATGAAAAAAGAATTTAATTAAAAAAATATATAAACTCTATAGGTACTGCAATCTTAATCTGGACACTAATCGCAGGGCATATCCGGTGGTCTGGAGATGGGGATCCAAGTCAAAATAACCCCACAAAAAATATTCTGGACATTAGTATACAAAAAGAAGAGAGAAAGCCATATAAAAGAACATCCCGTAAGTCAGGCATTATTAATGAAGGCATTAATATCAGTATCTACGTTCATACCATGTGGTACATAACTTTTGACCTTATATATCCAAGACATCTCTGACTTGGAAATCTCCCTAATCAGTGAGCTACCCCGCCAATGGGGTTTATATTTGTCTATGCCCACAAATAATGTCTTGGAAGGGTCCCTGTCATGGAATTGATCGTAGTGTCTGGAAACTGGATGTTTATCGTACCCTCTTCTGATATTTCCTATGTGTTCGTTTAAACGAACCCGTAGGGCCCTTTTGGTCCTCCCTATATACTGGAGACCACGCGGACATTGTAGGAGGTAGACTACCCCTTCAGAGCTACAGGTGATGAATGGTTCAATGTCGTGTGAATCTCCAGTACTGGTGGATATGAATGACGTAATACGTCTTGATCTGTTGACATTTGGGGAGCACACCTGACATCTCCCACATCTATAGAACCCTGTTAGATTTTGCAGGAAAGATCTGTTTTCCCGTGGAGGGTCCTGAACTGTAGGTGCTATCTTATTTCCCAAGGAGGCTGCTCCTTTAAAAATCACTCTGGGTCTTGGTGGTAAGAGAGCTTTAAGGGTCAAATCACTACCAAGAACAATGTTTTTGTATTAATTGTTTGATGGCTCGATGTTGTACTGAATACGTAGTGATGAACAGTATAGTCTCCAAAACCTCATTCCTAGGTCTGGGAACTTCAGTTGACAGAGTAGCTCTATCCCTGTCCCTTGCCGATTTCACGGCCTGTAAGAGGGAAGAACGGTCATATCCCTTCTCCAGGAATCTTCCTGTTAGAGTAGATGCCTGCTGATCGAAGGTGGCTATATCTGAACAATTGCGTCTAAGGCGCAGAAATTGTCCATATGGGATGGCCTTCAGCCACGGTTCGTGGTGGCAACTGTCTACAGAGATATAGGAATTTCTGTCAGTGTCTTTAAAGTGTGTTGACGTCACGAACTGTCCTTCCAGGATCTGGATCTTGAGGTCAAGGAAGTGGATGGTTTCCTGGCTGGCTTCAAAATTTAATCTGATGCCTCGGTCATTGATATTGAGGGTATTCATAAATCTGTGGAGTTCAGTCTCCCCTCCATCCCATAGGAGGAGGACGTCATCAATATATCTAGCCCACAGGAGCACCTCAGGTCTCCTGGGGGCGTCGATGACATCCTCCTCCCATTTGGCCATAAAAATGTTGGCCAGGCTCGGAGCATATTTAGCTCCCATGGCCACGCCACGGTCCTGTCAATAGAACTGCTGCTCGAACCAGAAGTAACTATGGCTCGCAGCGTATTGCAGGAGTTCCATGATAAATAGGATTTGTGCAGGAGGTAAGTGAGAGTCTCGGTTAAGAAACAGTTCCACCGCCTGTAAGCCTAGATGGTGGGGGATGATGGTATAGAGGGATGAAACATCCGCAGTTACCATCCATAGACCCACTCTAGGGGTGATGTTAGAAAGTGTGTTGATAACCTGCTTAGTGTCCTTAATATAGGATGGAATCTTCCCCACTAGCGGTTGTAGGAAATGGTCAATGTATTTGCCCACCCGGGACGTGATGGAATCAATCCCACTTACAATGGGGCGTCCCGGGGGGCAAACCAAATCCTTGTGGATCTTTGGGAGGTAGTATATGACTGGGGTTCTGGGGGCTACTGGAACCAAAAAACGTCCTTCTTTTTGATTCAATATACCCTCCCGAAGTCCTCTGCCCACGATTGTTTCCAATTCAACTGAATTTTGAATCCTACAGGTTAAGACTGGGATGCCATTAAAATGTATGTGTGTGTAAAGGCAGGTGTCCCAATACTTTTGGAAATATATGATACATTTCCTTGATGTTAAAATTAGCCAACACATAAGATGTAGTTTAAACAGTTTTTTTCATTCTCACACACCTACAATCTCTTTCAATCTGGCTGGAGATCAAAAGAAGATACATTTCCTTGATGTTGAAATTAGCCAACACAATGGTTGTCTCTCACCTGATTTAGTCCATAAACTGATCTACAGAAATATTGTATATACTATACAACTTTATAGCAGCTGACAAATAAATTGAAGTCAAATCATGTGAAAGCTTATTTAAATGTAAACTTAAGAGGCAAATTTGGAGAACGGTTCCCACACCCAAGGATGAAGCATCTACCTCCAAGAAGAAAGGCTGGAGAATGTCAGGACCTATGAGAATAGATGCTGAGAGAAAGGCAGCTTTAAGTTTGTGGAAAGCCTCGACTAAAAAACTCAAAGCATCCACATATACTACAGGGAACAAAGCGGGTAAGGCCAAGTCTTTACGAGTTCAGGGAACTAAAACTAAAATTCCATATATATATATACAATCCCCACTCCAACGGAAAACTACTGAAACCTCATTCCATTGCCAACGCATTTAGCACTTACTATAAAGATCTGTACAACCTTAAAGATGACTCACTCACGCACCAACCGTCCCAGGAAGAGGTCCAAACCTTCCTGGACAACACAAATCTTCCTTCTATAACCCCACAACAACTTACTTACAAATCACTAAATGCACCTTTAACAATTCCAGAAATACTACAAGTAATCAAGAAGCTCCCCAATTCCAAATCCCCGGGACCTGATGGCTTCACTGGGGAATACTATAAACTTTTCCAAAATATTTTAGCCCCTATCCTATGCCATACTTTCAACTCAGCTACCAAATCTGCATCATTTCCTGCTGAAATGCTAAGTGTCATGGTTGTGACTCTACCCAAACCTGGTAAAGAACCTACATCACCAAAAAATTTCCATCCTATCTCATTACTCAATCTAGATCTAAAAATGTATGCAAAACTTATAGCCAACAGACTAGAAAACATACTGCCGTCCCTCATCCACAAAGACCAATCAGGCTTCATAATAGGTCGCCAAGCTTCAGACGCCACTAGAAGAATGATCAATATTATTCATCATGTAGAATCGACAAAAAACCCTTCGCTTTTTCTATTTCTAGACGCTGAAAAAGCATTTGATAGGGTACACTGGGGATACCTATCATCAGTCTTACATAAATTCGGACTACATGGTCAAATCCACAATGCCATAATGGCCCTGTACTCTACCCCCACAGCCAGGGTGTTCTCAGCAGAAAACCTCTCTGTACCGTTCAAAATTTCCAATGGTACAAGACAGGGATGCCTACTTTCTCCTCTAATTTTTAACCTCATTATGGAACCCTTAGCCGAAAACGTCAGATCTAACTTACGCATTAAAGGAATATCTCTTGATGATCAGGAACATAAAATCAGTCTCTTTGCGGATGACGTTATCCTCATGATTACTGACCCTGAACGGTCCCTGCCCAAGATCCAGAAGACACTTGCCTGGTTCAGTGACATTTTCTACTATAAAGTTAATGAGACTAAATCCTATATCCTAAACCAGGAGTAAACTAATCCACTAGCGACCGTAATAGAAATCAGTTCCCTTACACATGGGCAGAAAAAAGCATATCTTACCTGGGAATACAACTGACAAACCCCACCAAAACATTATTTCCATTAAACTATTTACCATTCAGGAAAAAACTCCAGGAGAAACTTACCAGGGCTGGCGTCTTTTGAGTTCTCGTGGATGGGCCGACTAGCAGCATTCAAAATGTTTCACCTTCCACAGATACTTTATTCGTTTAGGACTCTACCGATTCCAATTCCCATTAAATATTTCAAATCCCTACAAACAATTTTATCTAAATTCATTTGGCAGGGTAAAAAAGCTAGAAGTGG
Organism: Lithobates clamitans; assembly: GCA_037952925.1. Lineage (NCBI taxonomy): Eukaryota > Metazoa > Chordata > Amphibia > Anura > Ranidae > Lithobates > Lithobates clamitans. Next base: position 3,802,964 of record JBBGZY010000293.1, on the reverse strand, counting down.
CCATGACAAACTGATTAAACATCGACTAGCAGGTGGCACGGGATATGTAGACTTTTATGACTATTACATGTCCTCAATCCTCACCCAAACAAAAGAATGGTTTCGAACTACCCCCACTTCCACAGGATGGGGAAAGATAGAAGCCTCTACATCTCCAGGAAGCAGTCTGTCTTAATGGCTATTTTCTATTAATCTAGGTGCAAAAATTCCTCCCGGAATCTCCCCAACCATCGTAGCGACTCTTAAAACATGGAATATATTTGTGAATGTAAGCATAAATCATCCTCACAGATCGGAGGTACTAATCCCCTTAGAAGCCCTACAGAAGCTTATGCAATTTACATCTTAGTCACATTGGAAAGATAAGGGTATTACTCACTTATCGGACCTGCTTCAAATGAACAAAATTAAACCATTCCCCACATTACATAAAGTGTTCCATCTCCCAAACTCTGACATTTTCCTGTACATACGTACTAAGCACTGTATTGCATCACTCAAAAACTGGACTTGCAAAATCCCCCAATCAGCCTGGACCTTTTTTAGATACCCTGCACCACACCAAAAAGGGATTTCATTGTTCTATAACATGTTACAGAACAAAAGTAGGTTTACCAAATCTACCCCACTTCTTAGATGGGAGTCAGACCTGGGACAATCCTACACAGTGGATAAATGGGAAAAGGCCTGCAAATCCACATATAAAGCTACTTGCTGATCAACCCTTTGGGAACTAGAAGTTAAACTGACAAACCGTTGGTATCTCACTCCTAATAAAACAGCCAATTACACCAGGAATCTTGACAACTGATGTTGGAGACAATGTGGACAGAAGGGAGATATACTACACATCTTCTGGAACTGCCCCAAACTGACAAACTACTGAAGTAGAATAGTAAAGTATCGAACCAGGCAGAACTTCAACAATGCAGGTTTATTAACAGCTGATAACATACAGGTTTATGTTCAAAGTATTACAAGATACAGGTCTAATTTATACAGTTTCTTACAATGCATGCATATTAGATATAGGTATTCTTATCCTCTAACCAAATTGAAACAATTGTGAATTGTTCTCACCTTGAACCAGAATGGGTCTTTTCTGCCAATTCTTGGGAACCCATCACCTGATAGGGACCAGTCAATCGGCCAGTGGTCTGATCCCCTCACAGAGTTCTGGGTTCCAGCTCGACCAAGTTCGTGAGGGAAATTCACCTGAGACCACATTCTGGAACAAGTTAAGAAGTCTTCTCTGACTCGTACGAGGAGACAAGTTATGAACAGATACTTGCCCATTGGTTCTGACCTCTATGACCCGTGCAATAGGGCAGCATACACAGAGTTCAGCCTTATGAGCTCCTATCTGACTTGTCTGTCTAACAATTGTAGAGCTTGCATTTATATACCCTTTTACAAGTCTTATCTCAACCATTTCTCTTACATATGATTGGTCGCTAAGATCTACGTCAATGTAACTAACCATAAATCTGACACCTGTTCTACCACCAGATAAACTTAATTATTCCCAAAATTCCTATATGTTCATTAAAGTGATTTATAACTGTTTTTTTCCAATTAAAAACACCTGTGTAGAGACAGTCTGGCACCCAGCTGTGTTATCAAACTCTTCTCATCTTGATTAGATTTAACTAAGTTCAAGAATTACAGATTTATGACATTTGGGAAAATGAACTTTCAATAACCCCACCAGATGTGTTATATGTTTCACTGTATGTATGTATTTTAACAGTTTTATTGAGGGCACAAGCAGACCTTTGTTTGACCCTGTCAAACTTAATTTAATGTACTATACATAACTTTAATTATTTCTAAACCACCTGTTTTCTTATCTTTATCTGTCTGATTTATATGCATTTCAGACTTGAGACAATTCTATATTACTTGAATCTATCCTAATGAACTTTCACCCAGTAGACTATCTTAATACATTTTCGAGAACACCTGTGTACAAGTACTTGTCATAAAGCAGAGGTCATTTAAAGTTCAACACTTAAAAATGAAGACTTTCTAAATCTGGAAAATACAGTATACATTATTAAGGATTAATAATTGTTACTTTACTTATTGAATAATAATATTGATAAAACCACTACTATATAATAATATGAATAATAATAATAATCAATAAAATACATGCAAATCAATATGAAAAATATGAAATACATTGGCTAATATGAGATTCTACAACATTTCCCCCCTGTTGAGGCATAAGCCTCACAGCAATTACAGTACAGATCACCCACCATGCCCTTCAGAGAATCCATGCACCCGACACTTATCACAAATTGTCCAAAAAATGAAAACAAATCAGTCCAAAAATTAAAAATAAATAAATAAATCAGTCCAATCAAAAACACTGCATCTTCTTCTGTAGCTGCAAAGTCCTCCATATGTGGCACGGAAAACATAGTTGTCAGTCTCAGTGGCATTGTGATCATTCTTGCCACAAACTTCTTGCAATAGGCAACAGTTACTCAGCAACATCACATCAAGGATAACAGGGAAGAGGAACAATCCCTTTAGCTAGTGAATGAAAGCCAAGTATGTGGTTCCAGGGAGCATTCAGCAGACTCAGTCCCATAAGGCTCTGCCTTTTCCTGCATAGGTCTTTTTAGCTTAGCCAAGTGCTTGATGTTTTTTGGAGAGATCTCCTTCTTCATCATCATTTGCTGGTCCAGTATCATAGCACAAGCTGCTTTGGATGCTGTAAGACACAAGTTCAGTGCATACCTGTTCTGCAAAGGTACAAGTCTCAGATGTTCCTTTATTGCATGAAATCCTTCCTTTGTAGCAATTAACATTTGTAACAAGTTGCATCATGTCTTCTGCGATCACCCGATATTTGTCTGGATATAAAATACACTTCAAAATTATAGTTATAAAAATAAAAATAATAGTCAGTGTCAGGATACAATAGGTCTCTGGCAAGCATTTCAGGGCAACCTACAAAGCAATGGCTCCTACACTCTTATTTTATCTAATAACTTAATTTAGTGTGTTCCTTTTACTTCTACAACATCCACTAACGAAATATACATGTATCTATATAGTTTTATCATAATACAATACTCTTACAATATTAATAATAATTATTAGTATAAATCCCTTGAAGTACATGTTTTCACTACAAAGTATTTTATATAGACTATTCTTTTTACATTTCCCAACCTATACTATTTCCCATACAATAATTGTAAAATTCTTATAATTTCTTAACCTTTACTCCACCTATCAGTCACTATTACCCTGGTCATGTCATACTGTCAATATAGTCAGTCCAGATATTTCATTAGTTTTAATTTTGTAGTCTTCCCACAAAGTTTGCTAAACCCAAAACCATTTCACTTTTTGTACATCCCTGCACATACTATACTGCAGAATATTATACAATAACAGTCAGCATGGGTCTCTTCTGTCAGTCACTGCTATACTGTCTAAGTTAGTAGCCTACCTCTCCTATGTCTTAAAACATAAATTATAAAACATCATATTAAATAACTCTGCAAATATCAAGATAAATAACATAACATATCTTATCAAGCATCAATATTATACATTCTTATCGAAAATGTCATACTCATTACATTACACCTCCCCACTTTTTTTTTTTTCTTCAAAAAATGATAAAACTATTTGTTTATAATGATTGAACATTTACTCAAAGTGGAACTCTACTCACAAAAATGTGATAAAATAAGGTTCATTACCAAGAAAAATACATTCCACATTAATTATTTTGCAACCATTTTACTGAAGCCCAGAACCTTTAAGCAGCAGTAGAATTTCACGCTGTCAGCAGACTGGCCTCTAGATTCTATGCATTGCAAAAAAATAGAGCACAACTGAGCCTGTGTAGAGCAGGGTAGAACAGTGGATTTTAAACAGTATAGGCACTTATTTTTTACTGTGTTTCATAGCTACACCTGCAAAAGGGGTCAGCCTCAAGTAACCCAGCAGGAATTAATTTTCTGACCAAAGTTCCACTTTAAGGTGTTCACAATAATAATACTTATAACATATATAACAAACAAAACAACAGTAAGTCTCTACATACAAAGTATCACATATAATTAATTAGCATTGTCCATTACTGAAATACTTCCAATGTCTTTGTCTGCAACAGTCTCTTGTATGTATTCCACTTGCACTTATGTGAATAAAATTCATGCTAATCTCACTCAGACTTTGACTACTATAGAAACTGAAAATGTCACTGTCACAAATGTGGATTTAAATGGACACTTGAATTGTGAATTCTTCCACTTCCTTTTATGATCTTTAATGTACTTGCAGTCACCAAGGGTTACTGACATACATTCCTTTAGTGGCTTTGATTGGAACAAGAGATCACATCTAAAACAAGGATCTGTTTAGAAACAAAACTACACCAATTTGGTTAATTATTTTAAACACATGAACATTTTATCTCCCACTGTACAGCATGAAGTCTAAGCAAATATGATCTGCCTCTAGAACTCCTAAATTTAGTGACAAATCTATCCAAAGTTTCATATGGCCCAGTAAATTGTATTTAATGTGGTCTACAACAGCCCATACAACCTATCCACCAATGAATATGAGTGTGGACACAAGGTTCTATCGTCTATGCCAAGCATAGAGCAGAATGGAACTGATTTTTCATAAAATTGGGTACAATTATCTGATATCAGTGCTGTATACACTCCAATCCTGGGAAAAATCCACATCAGACGCTTAGCTGTTGTCTCGTACATTTGCATGACCATTTGAAAAACTTTGATTTACTTTAAAAAGGAGCAGACATTTATTAAAGTATATCTATATCTACAGCTTTGTTCTTTCATTGCAATATAGTCTATATTCAGGCACACAAAATAGACTTTGTAGAACTACATTTTCTGAATCTACATTGTGATTGTTCATAATTAAAAAGAAATCAAAATAAAATTACATGGTCACTTGCACAGTCTGTTAAATCTAAAGAGGTTAAGAAAATGTGCATTACTATGTCCCTTCCTTAAGAATAATTATATACAAATTTTATTGCTAATTAGATCATATTAATGCAGAGTGACCCTAATCCAAAAACTCACTTTGCCACCTGTAGTAGCATAACTAGGAACTTGAATAATAAAAAAATCAAAAGGAGTGAAATTTTACAAAGTATAACTTTACATATAAAAACGTGCTGGCTGCTCCTGGAATAAATAAACAAATTATTTCTTTAGGCAAACTAATAATCAGCCTGATGATTACTAAATATTGTAATCAGGTAGGACAAAATAAGTTATAGCCAATACCAATAAGGGACCTTGCTCACCAGAGCTTACAAGCTAAGATTAAAAATTAAGACTCTAATTATCTAATTCACCCCCTGTATGTGCTACATATAGCACATATAATAAAATGGTGCACTGTTACCATGCATCACTCTTCACTATTCTTTTAAAAAAAATAGGAAACAAATATAAATTTGGAGTTCCCTTTTACCAAATAAATAAATCCCATTGCTATCTTTGTGAATACTACTAAATAGGCAAATATATAAAGATGACAGTATACATAATACTGTACAATAATATAGGGACATGACAAAATAAACAACAAAAGCTACAAGGGAGAATAAGCACCCTACTTACAAGAGTGATACACTAAAAATAAAATGCACCTTTTACTACTACACTCCATAATATAAAAGACAGAATACCTATTATAACCTACAGTTTATATTCTAATAAAAAATCAACAAATGTTTAAGAATAAGAACGCATTCTGAGATTTTATTTTATTTATTTATTTTTATGGTCAGCTCATCCAGTTTCTGTCTAAAGGCACCAGACATAACTCCCCTAAACGTGCCTCTTTCGTCTTAGTACAGAGTGATTTAATGTTTTTGCACATACGTGCAGACAGCTATTTCTAAAATGGTGGCTAAACTTTTTACACTCATACTGAAAGAAATACATTATTATCTTGTCTAACATGTAAAACCTACAACTGTAAAATCTTTTTAAGCATGACATTAATTACATTCAGCATTGAATTTATCTACAGATATTTTCCTTCCAAAAGCAGTATGCTGGATACAAAAAAATATGGGTGAACTTTGTGTCGTAAATTACTTAAAACGAATAACTTTCTTTTTTCTACAGTTTAAATAACTTCTAACTCCCTCAGGTCATTCATGACGTTATCTAGCTGAGGTACATATTCAAAAGAATATAAAAAAAAATAATGAATCGTGCCTTCCACACACACACTCACTCACTGCCAATAACATTTAGAACTTTGACGCTAAAGTCAATCAGTCACCATAGATGTATCAATCCCTAGCCTCTCCACGAAAGACACATACAATCATTCACTTAGGGATTCATTTCACACCTCATACAAAAAAAAAAAAAAAACACACACACATTTAACTCATATAAATATAAATCCTCCTATCAAATACTAATACCAAGCGTCACAAAATCAAAGATATGACACAGAAAGTTCTTATTGTATTTGTATGGAGGATACATACCATTTCCCTATTCATCATACACTATGCAGAATTCAGCATCAGTTACATACTTCTTATAATTCACTCATAGAACTAACACACAGGGTCCTTCCACACCAACATTTTTACAACCACTACAGACTTATTCTAACCTAATTTGGGAGATGATCAGTCTCCCTCACACATACAATATTCCCTAACAGTCTACAAAGATTACAAAGAAATTAACTTACATTTGTGAACATTCATTAACAAAATGTTATTATCTTCTGTTTTCTATATAGCAATACACAGTCACTCAACCTAGCAAAGTATGCATACACATGAACACAAATTCCTGACTATATATAAATATACAAATATTCACAGAATTATTAAAACTGACAGGTTAGTTAGTAATTACTTATGGACAGCAGTGCTCAGAGTAAAGCCAATAGGCACCGTATGCGCATACGCCTCCTTAACAAAACGCTTGTCTCAAGACACGAAAAACCGCCAAGCCCTGCTTGCCACGGCGATCAAGAATGTCTCAACCTGATCTTAACTCAGTACACAGACTGTTATAACAGATACATATAAACACATACACTTATAGCACAAAGACGATACATACATTTTAACTTTGTTAACAAATGGAGCTCAAAAACCTTCACCTTATTTACCTGTCAGGACTTACCTTTCCTGACATTTCTAAACTCATGAGTATTATTTTACACCACAAAGGTACCTTTTTCTACTAGTAGCTACATATCAGTACTGTTTTTTGTTTTTTTTATCTTAGGCTTTCCAGGGATCTGATAACCCCAAAGCCTTCTCCTGATTGATTACCAATCCAGGAAACCAACATGCATGTTAACGCAGGTTCTCCAGGGGTCTTTAAGTCCCCAAAACCTCATCCAGACAAAATTTTGCAGTCAAGGTAAACAACATGCATGTTACGCAGGTTCTCCAGGGGTCTTTAAGTCCCCAAAACCTCATCCAGACAAAATTTTGCAGTCAAGCTAAACAACATGCATGTTATGCAGGTTCTCCAGGGGTCTTTAAGTCCCCAAAACCTCATCCAGACTTAAATTCGAAGTCCAGGGAACCAACATGCATGTTAACATAGGTTCTCCAGGGGGCCTAAATCCCCAAAACCTCTTCCTGACTAATTTTTGCAGTCCAGGGAACCAACATGCTTGTTAACATAGGTTCTCCAGGGGTCCCAAATCCCCAAAACCTCTTCCTGACTAATTTTTGCAGTCCAGGAAACCAACATGCATGTGAAACCTAGGTTTACATAGAGAGTAATTAACCCTCTACAGGGGTACCCCTTCGGAAAAGAGAGATTTGAAAGAAAAGAAAAAGAGAAAAAAAAATAATAATAATACATTTTTTACCCAGGGTATCTCATCCTGTACAATGTACTTTAAGACACCTACAGTTGAGAAAACCCAACCTGCCATCACAAAGATCTGCCTGGTGGACAGCGATATCCCAACAACAACCACCTGCCCCTCCTAGCGCTAGCAAAACACGGCACAACACAATGCAGAACTAATAATAGGTGTCTGCTAACCTGATATAAATTGCGAAAATTGTGTTGAGCTCAGTGCCTCACCAGCATGGAGTTAGGCAAGATCGGAGTTGAGGTTATGCTGTCCCCGTACGGGCCACCAAATGAAGTAGAATAGTAAAGTATCGAACCAGGCAGAACTTCAGCAATGCAGGTTTATTAACAGCTGATAACATACAGGTTTATGTTCAAAGTATTACAAGATACAGGTCTAATTTATACAGTTTCTTACAATGCATGCATATTAGATATAGGTATTCTTATCCTCTAACCAAATTGAAACAATTGTGAATTGTTCTCACCTTGAACCAGAATGGGTCTTTTCTGCCAATTCTTGTGAACCCATCACCTGATAGGGACCAGTCAATCGGCCAGTGGTCTGGTCCCCTCACAGAGTTCTGGGTTCCAGCTCGACCAAGTTCATGAGGGAAATTCACCTGAGACCACATTCTGGAACAAGTTAAGAAGTCTTCTCTGACTCGTAGGAGGAGACAAGTTATGAACAGATACAGTGGGTGCCGCCGATATTGTGTCAATCTCGCCTCTGTTAGCGGCGAGATTGACACCTGCGAGCCCCGTCGCGAGAGCCAGCGCTGAGCTCTGTCGCTCATTCATTGTTTTATTTCCTCTGGATTCCTGCCTAAATCACTTTCACCGCTAGGTGTCGTACGCGCCTTGTTTTCTGTTTGGCTTTTATGCCCCCTTTGTCTCATGACGATGCATCTCGTGGGTCATCACATTACTACTGTGGCAAATGAAGGACGTGTGAAGGTGGTCCAGTGGCTGTGTGTCAGCCTTTAATGCCTAGTGTCCAGAGTTCGATTCCCCAGTTAATTTTTTTTTATTGTCTTTTTTTTAATAGAGTATATTCGAGTACAGTACTGTATGTATAGTATTGGATATGTGTTACTGTATGTTTTAAATGTCTAATAATATATGCTTATTAAATAGAGTATTGTAAATGCAATTGTATGCAAATCATGTCTGCACAGATGTTTTTACTGTACAGTACTGTACAGTATCTTATCAAATATCTCAATGCTGTTTCAGGGTCCTCTCATACAGTACATGCACCAAGCATTTCAGTATGGGCTGTATTACAGCACAGAACCCCCATGATCCCGGCCTGCAGACGGTGGGGAAATGACGTGCAGGATTGTTTCCCTACTGTACTGTACAGTATAGTACAGTACCTGTACTCCTGCAGCCCTCCTTCGCCAGCTGAAGTCAGCATTGCACCCTGGCCGGGGGGGGGGGGGGACTCTGCACGGACCAATGAAAGTGTGTCTGCTCCATGCTCTTACACAACTGCTGCCCAGCCCGTTCACTGTACAGTACTGTACTGTACATGTGTGCCGCTCCGCGCTCATGCACCCTTCAGCCGGCGTGGGACGCCATTCGGCAACACTACAGTATGAATTATGGTCTTTGTAATTCTGCCATGCAGTGACGTATTCATGGTCTTTGTGGTGGAAGGGCCAGTTACCCTGTACAGTACTGTATTTGCTACAGGAAGTTATCACTGTCTTGTAAAAGCAGCCTAACCTACTGTACGCCAGCGAGAAAACTGAATGTTTTTTTATTTTTATTTTTTTCTTCTCAAAACCTAATGCTGTATAAACTAAGAGTACAGTACTGTACGTCCCAGTGCCTCTTGGATGCTTTTTTTTACTTTGTCACAGGCATAGAACAAATCAAGACAGGCCGATCAACAGCTGAAGGCACGATACATTTCCGCCCCATAACTGTATCTATTTTCCCGTAGGAATTTGCAACTTGCATTCCAACACACTGTACAGTACACGTGATGTACAGTACAGTACAACTGGCAGATACAGTACAGTAAGCAAGGGTTTGAATCTACTGTCAATCGAAAACCTTCTGGCTTTTAAAAGAATCATGGCGTGTTGGGAGACCGATGTCTGGAAGGTGCACATACTGTACTGTACTGTACAGTACACTACAGTACAGTTGCAATCATCAATTCAGAAAAAGTGTGAACCTTTTTCTCTAGCAGAGTCCCAACAGCCATTGTTCATCAATCTTCAAAACCAAGTCCTGGCGACATCATGTCTGGCACCATGACAACGTTTCCATTCAAATACAGTACAGTACCTGTACTGTCCTGGCTCAGCATTCTACTGTAATGGTTCACATTGCTGTACAGTAAAGTACAGTACTGTATCTTGCCTATCTGCCCAGATTTGTAGGTACTGTACTGCTTTTAGTAGTGAACCCGAAATGATTTCCCAGGACATACTGTACTGTAAGTAGACGAAGGCGGGAGAGGCATCTTGCCGGACATACAGTAGCATGAAACAGATCCAGTCATGGCTGCTGACGTGGGATATACAGTACAGTGCAAGCATCTCTAAGAGGTTGCAATGTGAACAGAGCGGGGGGAGGGGAGCGGTAATTTAAGCTTGCTGAGCCAGAGCTGTGAGCCACACAAATCAACAGCACATCCATGTCCTCCGCTGCCTATAGTGTTGCCAAACAGCCCTTTCCATGCTGTTTGCATTAAGGGTAAAAAGGTTTTCGATTATTATTAATATTATTATTACATTTTAAAGATACTGTACCTGTACTTTAGAGTATTTGTTTTTTTTTTTATTTACTGTATGTTTAATGTGTACGGTAATTTGGTGTAAGGTTTTCCACCTGACAACGGGTTCAGTACAGTACTCTGCCACTCGAAAGGTTTGCTTGTGCCCCAAGGTCTGGCTCATGACATACAGTACTGTACTGTACAGTACTGTAAGCTGAAGGTTAGCCCATTTCAACTACAGTAGTAAGGTTGGCAAAGTGAATAAATATTACATTTTATATACTGTATAAATAAACATGGTCTCTCATACTGTTCATAAACTATTTTTATTTAACGGAGTCCAGCAAAAATAAACAGTACAGTACAGTAATCACATATTGGTTGCTGCACCATTCCTCTCAATCACCACCGGCAAGACCTTCTTTATGTGGTCAATTGTGTCACAGCAGATTTTAATGGTCAGAATGTCTCTCCAAAACTTAAGAATCCCATCAATTAGCTCCACCTTGTTTGTCGGTTTGTGTACCCTTTTGAGGTACCCCTTCAGATGTGCCCACACCATCTCAATGGGGTTCATATCCAGTGATCTGTAAACACAGTGAGCATACAGTAAGTACTGTACACAAGCAAAAAGGTTCAAATTGCAATCTTTGTACAGTGTCAAAAGTGGAAAATGACTGAGCATGGTTGTTGTTAATAATTACTGTAAGTGTTAAACGTGTCTTTGGACTCATACAGTACTGTGTTTTGGGGATTGTTTACTACTGTATATACTGTACAGTAAGCACATAACATGTACAGGTACTGTACAGTACTGTACAGTACAGTACTGTACAGTATGTTTAGCACTGTTAATGCACTTTGCAACCTACTGTAACCGTTGGATGTCTAGCCCTTGCTACACAGTACTGTACTGTACAGTATGTTTTGTATGTAATTCTCATCTAAAAATATTTGTAATAAATATTGGTTAAAAAACAAAAGTGGCAAATGAAACACAGAGACCAAATGTGCAAAATATCAAAACAAATGGACAAAAATTAATTAGAAATCATTGTAAAAAAAATGACAACAGTAAAGAATAAAAAATAAATAAAAATTATTACTCTGGGGGTGTCCGCAACCAGTTAACCCCATTACTGGCCATAAATGGTGCAGCACAGGAATGTTTTGGATCATTGTCCATTATCACACGGCATCCATCTGGGTATACTTGCTTTAGGTATGGAACCAGCGCATTGGTGACTATATGCTCTTTGAAAAATGCGGTGTCCATAATACCTGTGAGGACAGAAGATGCACGACATTAAAGAAATTGAATAAAAAGATTGAGGGAGTTGTAATCAGGTTGTGGCAGCTGTACAGTACTGTACCTTCAAATAGCACCAATGGTCCAGGTCCAAACTTTGAGATGCCACCCCACACATGGATTTTAACAGGATGTTTTGGCTGTGGCTTAGTAGACAGGTGTCCTTTTTTGCAGAATGCCATTGTATTGAATCTCACAAGCGAAATTGTGGATTCATCGGTGAAAAGCATATGATGGAAATTTTCGCCTGTTTCCAACCAGAGCTTGGCGTGCGCCACCCGTTTCTGCTTGTTGATTTCTCTCGTCATTGGTGAAAACCTACGGTAACAATGTACAGTACAGTAAACACAGAGGATTGTCATACTGTACAGTATTATTTAAAAGCGCATTTAAAAATCACACATCATACAGTAAGTGGGGTAAATGGGGTAACGGATTATACATTAGTTATAATAAATTTTAAAATATTCATACTTAGCTCGTTGCCACTGCCAACCTAAAGCCCGACGGACTTTGAGAACAAGTCCTTTACACACGCTAATCCCATGCTCAGACAGCAGCAACCTCTGTACTTGTGCAGCAGTCCGTTCCTCCTCACGCATTAATGCGTCAATATGCACAGACAGAACTCTGCAGAAAAAAGAGGGGTGGTCAGTCTGGTTTTCTTGAATTCATGTTTTTGTTAAAAAAGAAAAAAGGAAAGCTCAGCCACAGTGCCCCCATTCAGTACAGTAACGTCCTGTGAGCCACCCCTACAGTAACTACAGTACAGTACTGTACTGTACAGTATGAAACCAATGAAGTCTCTAAAACCATGGCTTCTACAGTGTTTTGAATCAGCTATTACAGTAGCGTTGCACATGTCTCATAAATCATGCGTTTATTTTTTTAAAGGACTTTGATTGCTTTAACATATAATCATTTTTCTGGAGGTTATACTTACAGAATGTTTCACGTGAATGCACATTGTCCCTTTTTTTGCAATATTGGATTGCACGAATATCACTTTATTATTGTTGATTTATAGCACAATAATATTTTTTATTATTTAGATTTATATTTTCATAGTGCAGCGTATTATACTGTGTATTTTAAAAACATTCAGCTGTGCCTGTCAGTGCGCTATGAATTCTGGTACTTGTGGTTCTAAATAAATTATCGTACAGATTGGTACAGTACTTACTTATCCAGATGTTTGATGGCACGTTTTCTTGGATGTGCATTGCCACTGGCGTGATATTGCACGACTCTTAGAGATGCTTGTATATCCCACGTCAGCAGCCATTACTGGATCTGTTTCATGCTATGCCCAGCAAGACGCCTCTCCCGCATTCGTCTACTTATGTCCTGGGAAATCATTTTGGATTCACTACTAAAAACAGTACAGTACCTACAAATCTGGGCAGATAGACAAGATACAGTACTGTACTGTACTTTACTGTACAGCAATGTGAACCATTACAGTAGAATGCTGAGCCAGGACAGTACAGGTACTGTATTTGAATGAAAACGTTGTCATGGTGCCAGACATGATGTCGCCAGGACTTGGTTTTGAAGATTGATGAACAATGGCTGTTGGGACTCTGCTAGAGAAAAAGGTTCACACCTTTTCTGAATTGATGATTGCACCTCCCAGACACCGGTCTCCCAACACGCCATTATTCATTTACAAGTCAGAAGTGTACTGTACAGTGTATTGGGATGCAAGTTGCAAATTTCTACGGGAAAATAGATTATGTTATGATTCAGTTATGGGGCGGAGATGTATCATGCCTTCAGCTGTTGATCGGCCTGTCTTGGGTAGACAATTTCCAGTCAAATGCAACAGGAAGGTGGCAGAGAAAAACAAGGAAAATGTAAATCCGGTTCCTCAGCCCAAGAAACCGAGACGAGAGAAAAAGAAGAATTCTGTTATTGCTACAGTTGTGGGTGAGTTACTGAACAGTTCATATAGTAATACTGTTGCTGAGTGAAAATGCATGTACAGTACTGTACAGGTACTGTACTGCAATCTACAGTACCTGTAATTGGACTTACTATAGAGATACAGTACTGTACATTAGTATTCTGCTACTGTATATTTTGTAGTCTGATACAGTATAACCTGTACTTTGTTTCTCCCTTCATACAGTAATTGGTGTGGTTTTTTGTATGTAGATCTGAGGGGGACATGCAAGGATCCTCAGATCCACAGCGACTGCACTTCCAAGTGCACTTTCTGTGGAATTTCAAGTGCACTTTGCACTTGTAGTGCAAAGTGGATTTGCCTTTTGTACATAACGTGTCCTCTAAAATCTAATGTTTTTAGAATGTTGTACAGTAATTGTGGTTTGTGAGAAATAGAAACATACAGTTTTAGAAATGAAGAACGCATTATTACTACTGTACTAAAGACATTATTACAACTAAAGAACTGACCGCAATACTGTATTTATAATCAACAGTTTCAGAAGAGGGACTGGCTCTCACAGAACGGCTGAGGAAGGGAGAGGAGCTAACATTTTGCCCAACACCTAAATTCCATGGACTCCATGCTGCACCTGAAATCTATGCACTGTTGGCTCCATCAGAAGCGCTTGCACATAATGTAACCCCTGCAAAGCCAGCAACACTTGAAGTGGATGACCTGCCTGGGCTTACTGCAGCATCTGCATCCATAGTGCCTGTGCGCACTGTAACCCCAGCACAGCCAGCAACACCTGAAGTTGACAAACTCCCTGCATCTGAAGTAAAAAGGGTTCATGGACTTCAAAAGAGAAAGCATTTTTTGAAGCAGGCAGTTGACAGACAGCATAATAGTGAACCCCTTATGCATCTCAAGCGGCTGGAACGCCAGGTGCGCTTACTGCGTAAAACACTAGTGGGAGCAGTGGAGTGCATACTGCAGATTCACACTGGACATGAAGAACTTAAGTCTGGACAGGAAGAACTCGCTGGGCAAGAGAGGCTGGAGCAGGAGTTTGCGAACACTTGGTTGCACAGAATTAGCCAGATGAATTTGCAAGGGGATTACATGGCACCACAAGAGATGGGTGGCGATTCACAGATTGCTGCTGTGGCACCCTTGGATTCTATGATGACCCCAGTCAGAAGCAATCCAAATCCAGTGTCCTTCACATCTGTCACACCCATGGATTCTATGACCACCCCAGTCAGAAGCAATCCAAGCCCAGTGTCCTTCACTTCTGCCACACCCTTGGATTCTATGACCACCCCAGTCAGAAGCAATCCAAGCCCAGTGTCCTTCACTTCTGCCACACCCTTGGATTCTATGACCACCCCAGTCAGAAGCAATCCAAGCCCAGTGTCCTTCACATCTGCCACACCCTTGGATTCTATGACCACCCCAGTCAGAAGCAATCCAAGCCCAGTGTCCTTCACATCTGCCACACCCTTGGATTCTATGACCACCCCAGTCAGAAGCAATCCAAGCCCAGTGTCCTTCACATCTGCCACACCCTTGGATTCTATGACCACCCCAGTCAGAAGCAATCCAAGCCCAGTGTCCTTCACATCTGCCACACCCTTGAATTCTATGACCACCCCAGTCAGAAGCAATCCAAGCCTAGTGTCCTTGACATACCCAACGACAAGCGCTACAGGCAGCAGGGTATCGTCGGTGTCAAGGATGAAAAAGACCATGTCTCCATTACCAGACTGTGCCCTCCCAGTCATAACTGAAGAGGATACAGCCCTTATAGTCCTGCATTCGGTCAACAAACTGGGCAATATGGCCCGGCTTGTTTTTAAACATTTAATATCATGGGAGCAATACCAGCAGTGGACCAAGAGGGTTAATTTTGATGGTGATAATCGCAAACCAGGAATCCCCGCAAATCTGAAAGCAACCATTCTTGACTTTGTCCACAAAAGATTCCATGGGGACAATGTGCAAGCTTGTAGGGACAAAGTTAACGAATTCCTCAGGATGTCTTGAGAATGCCCTTGGTCAAAGTTGTAATAAAGACACTAAAGTTACAGTGTTAAATAATATCATATACAGTAGTTACAGTAATGTGCTTTAGACACTGCAGAAACTGTACTGTACCATTTTGCTGTGCTGTTGATTGGTGTGGATGGGAGGAGGGACACCTTTCAGTGCTAGACAACCTTGTGGCCTACTGTACCTACAGTAACAGACTACTGTACCTAAGGCTGAAACTTTTTATCTTTTTTCTCACAGCTCTGGCTTAGCAAGCTTAAATTACCGCTCCCCTCCCCCCGCTTTGTTCACATTGCAACCTTGAGAGCCGAGGAAGAGAATGAGCGCCATGGGCGGTGCCTGTAAATTGGCCCAACACCCCAACTGGCTGAGTAGTTGGGGGGGGGTGAAGTATGTTTCCTACTGTACTGTACTGTATGTCTATGGTACTTTTAATTTAGTCTTTCTACCATACAGTACAGTACATTATGTACAGTATCTATTCCTGGCACTGCTTAGACGGCAGAACCTCCTGGCAGGAGCAAAAAATAACTACTGTTATTAAACAATTTGTACAGTTTATTTTTGCTGGACTCCATTAAATAAAAATAGTTTATGAACAGTATGAGAGACCATGTTTATTTATACAGTATATAAAATGTAATATTTATTCACTTTGCCAACCTTACTACTGTAGTTGAAATTGGCTAACCTTCAGCTTATAGTACTGTACAGTATGTCATGAGCCAGACCTTGGGGCACAAGCAAACCTTTTGAGTGGCAGAGTACTGTAGAGAGTAGAGATGCTTGTACAGTATATCCCACGCCAGCAGCCATGACTGGATCTGTTTCATGCTATGCCCGGCAAGACGCCTCTCCCACCTTCGTCTGCTTACAGTATGTCCTGGGAAATAATTTTGGATTCACTACTAAAAGCAGTACAGCACCTACAAATCTGGGCAGATAGACAAGATACAGTACTGTACTTTACTGTACAGCAATGTGAACCATTACAGTAGAATGCTGAGCCAGGGCAGTACAGGTACTGTATTTGAATGGAAACGTTGTCATGGTGCCAGACATGATGTCGCCAGGACTTGGTTTTGAAGATTGATGAACAATGGCTGTTGGGACTCTGCTAGAGAAAAAGGTTCACACTTTTTCTGAATTGATGATTGCAACTGTACTGTAGTGTACTGTACAGTACTGTACAGTATGTGCACCTCCCAGACATCGGTCTCCCAACACGCCATGATTCTTTTAAAAGCCAGAAGGTTTCTGATTGACAGTAGATTCAAACTCTTGCTTACTGTACTGTATCTGCCAGTTGTACTGTACATCATGTGTACTGTACAGTGTATTGGAATGCAAGTTGCAAATTTCTACGGGAAAATAGATACAGTTATGGGACGGAGATGTATTGTGCCTTCAGCTGTTGATCGGCCTGTCTTGGGCAACTTCCAGTTAAACGCAACAGGAAGGTGTCAGAGAAAAACAAGGAAAATGTAGTTAAAATTGGCTAACCTTCAGCTACTGTAGTACTGTACTGTACTGTACAAGGTCTGTGCCCCCAGACCTTGGGGCACAAGCAAACCTTTCGAGTGGCAGAGTACTGTACTGAACCCATTGTCAGGTGGAAAACCTTACACCAAATTACCGTACACATTAAACATACAGTAAATAAAAAAAACACAAATACTCTAAAGTACAGGTACAGGTACAGTATCTTTAAAATGTAATAATAATAATAATCTAAAACCTTTTTACCCTTAATGCAAACAACATGAACTGTTACAGATAAAGCTTTCCACAAGCTGTAAATTTTTATACTGTACTGTAATTGGTGAATGGAAACATCTCCACTGCTCCCTGTGGAGAGCATGCGGGGGATCTGAGAAACGCATTACGAGTCTGGAGTGAAGCAGTGTACTGTATACTGCACAGTACTATACTGTACTGTACTGTCCAGTACTGCAGATTAAGGTGGATTTGTATAACAAAACTAGAGTACGGAGGTCCAGTAAAAGCCCTGTCAGATTTGTTCTATGCCTGTGACGAAGAAAAAAAAAGCATCCAAGAGGCACTGGGACGTACAGTACTGTACTCTTAGTTTATACAGTATAAGGTTTTGAGAAGAAAAAAAAAAACATTCAGTTTTCTCGCTGGCTTAGGTTAGGCTGCTTTTACAAGACAGTGATAACTTCCAGTGGGTGCCCATAAGGTTACCAGAAAAATAATATGTACAGTACCAATAGGAGTGCCAGACCAATGATAAGAGTCCGAAATGATTTATTGGCTTGCATTAAAGACATTCAACACATTTGAGAGAGCTGAAGACCCCCCCAACTTCATCAGGGCATAAGGAAGTTACAGTACTTGCTGGACCAGGAGAGTTACTGTACAGTACTAGCCACCAACTTGGTGAACAGCGGTAAAGATCTTTATGGGATGTTTTTTTTTTTTGCATACAGTACAGTATATATACAGTATATTTATTTCATTTTCATTTCATTTTCAAACAATGGAAAATCACTCCCGATTCTGCTACAGGTGAGCACAGAAACTGTGTTTAGTACTGAATACTGTAGCAAATACAGTATTGTACAGGGTACTGTAACTGCCCCTTCCACCACAAAGACCATGAACACGTCACTGCATGGCAGAACTACAGTACAAAGACCATAATTTATAGTGTTGCCGAATGGCGTCCCACGCCGGCTGAAGGGTGCATGAGCGCGGAGCGGCACACATGTACAGTACTGTACAGTGAACGGGCTGGGCAGCAGTTGTGTAAGAGCACGGAGCAGACACACTTTAATTGGTCCGTGCAGAGTCCCCCCCCAGCCAGGGTGCAATGTGTGCTGTACCGTGCCCACTGACTTTTTACCCTTAATGCAAACAGCATGGAAAGGGCTGTTTGGCAACACTACAGGCAGCGGTGGACAAAAAAAAAAGTACATACAATACAGTAGGAGTACAGGTACTCTACTATACAGTACAGTAGGGGAACAATCCTGTACTGTACGTCATTTCCCCACCATCTGCAGGCCGGGATCATGGGGGTTCTGTGTTGTAATACAGCCCATGCTGAAATGCTTGGTGCATGTACAGTACTGTATGAAAGGACCCTGAAACAGCATTGAGATATTTGATAAGATACTGTACAGTAAAAACATCTGTGCAGACATGATTTGCATACAATTGCATTTACAATACTCTATTTAATAGGCATATATTATTAGACATTTAAAACATACAGTAACACATATCAAATACTGTACATACAGTACTGTACTCGAATATACTCTATTAAAAAAAGACAATAAAAAAAAAATTAACTGGGGAATCGAACTCTGGACACTGGGCATTAAAGGCTGACACGCAGCCGCTGGTCCACCTTCACATGTCCTTCTTTTGCCACAGTAGTAGTGTGATGACCCATGAGATGCATCGTCATGAGACAAAAAAGATTGGCCATGGCTGGGATCGAACCGGAGTCTCAGAAAAAGACTGAACAAAAGCTGACATGCTCACAAAGGTTTTTGTCCAGCGTCACCCCGCGATTACGTGTAGCAACAACAGTTTGAGAATGTATTAATTAACAGCGCGAGACCCATCGCGGATGGTCTCGGGGCGGCGAGCGCGAGAAGCACAGCCTCGCAGCGGTGATTTCCAGCGCAATCCCATCGCGCTGGAAACACAATGTCGGCGGCACCTACTGTACTTGCCCATTGGTTCTGACCTCTATGACCTGTGCAATAGGGCAGCATACACAGAGTTCAGCCTTATGAGCTCCTATCTGACTTGTCTGTCTAACAATTGTAGAGCTTGCATTTATATACCCTTTTACAAGTCTTATCTCAACCATCTCTCTTACATATGATTGGTCGCTAAGATCTACGTCAATGTAACTAACCATAAATCTGACACCTGTTCTACAACCAGATAAACCTAATTATTCCCAAAATTCCTATATGTTCATTAAAGTGATTTATAACTGGTTTTGTCCAATCAAAAACACCTGTGTAGAGACAGTCTGGCACCCAGCTGTGTTATCAAACTCTTTTCATCTTGATAAGATTAAGTTCAAGAATTACAGATTTATGACATTTGGGAAAATAACCCCACCAGATGTGTTATATGTTTCACTATATGTATGTATTTTAACAGTTTTAATGAGGGCACAAGCAGACCTTTGTTTGACCCTGTCAAACTTAATTTAATGTACTGTACATAACTATAATTATTTCTAAACCACCTGTTTTCTTATCTTTATCTGTCTGATTTATATGCATTTCAGACTTGAGACAATTCTATATTACTTGAATCTATCCTAATGAACTTTCACCCAGTAGACTATCTTAATACATTTTCGAGAACACCTGTGTACAAGTACTTGTCATAAAGCAGAGGTCATTTAAAGTTCAACACTTAAAAATGAAGACTTTCTAAATCTGGAAAACACAGTATACATTATTAAAGATGAATAATTGTTGCTTTACTTATTGAATAATAATATTGATAAAACCACTACTATATAATAATATGAATAATAATAATAATAATAATTATCAATAAAATACATGCAAATCAATATGAAAAATATGAAATACATTGGCTAATATGAGATTCTACAACACTACTGGAATTCAATATTCTGCTTACTCTCCGACATAACACAAATAACGATTCCCATGAGACCCTCCCTAGCACTACTATCTTTAGACATAGACCAATACCCTATCCCAATAAGAAATTTACAATGTACATTTCCTCTTGTCAGCTATACTCAATATTACTAGAAAATATAGAGATCCTGAACCAACCACGGTAAGGGAAGTAGTACAAACAACCCATGTTCACTTCTCACATGAAACTACACTTGCATTACGTCACAAGAACCAAACACAATATCTTAAATTGTGGCAACCATGGATTAGATGGACTAGCTTTCTGGGAATTGTCGAGGTCCTTGGCTCTCAACATTGATGGATAGGTCCTACTTAATGTCTAAATAACGGCTCCACCATCTTCTTTAAAGTTTCTCTAAAATATCTTTAATGCTTCTTACTGTTTAACGATCGAGGTATACTGGATTGCACTTCCAAGGTGTTTGCTCTTAGAGGCGGGGGTTGGTCTCCACGGGTACAGTATAGCACCAATCAGGGTGCCCGGGTGGGTATGCCTTCCTCCTACCTTCAAGATACTTCATATGGTCGGCTGACCACCATTAAATTAAAACACCTAAGGTAAATTAATGTTCTAATTATAACGAAATAAATTTTACTAATCCAACGTAGTTATATGTGTTTAGTACGTAAAACAGTAGACAAAGTTTGTCTGCAACGTATGTTAGCTGCATATCTTTGGCACGAAAATTGTATAACTTTGTATTGTATGAAAACTTTCAATAAAAATTTATTGAGAAAAAAAAAACATAGCCAGGGTTCAGTAGCCAAAGCGGATAGTCAGAGCAAGCCAGTAAATCAGGAAGCCAGAGATCCGTGTAGTCAGAGGCAGCAGACAGGATCAAGAACCATGCAAGACTTTAACAGGAACACAGCAGAGAGTCTCCAGATATGTTTGACCAAGGCAAAGGCACAGAAGGAATGAACCAGGCAGTTTAAATAGCCAGATGGGGTTGGCTGTAGGCTGGACTGACGAGCAGGAAATGATCACCAGGTGAGCTACCTGTGGAACGATGAGTGTTGGCAATTAACTGACAGCTGAGCAACCTGAGCACTGAGAAGGTTAAGCTGAGACATGATCCCAGCCGTTTGGTAATAACAAGTAATACCTCCTCCCTTTTACCTGGTTTACCACCACTGCGCCTAGGGTTGCAACGTGAAACCTATTCTAAAGCTGCCACTTTAAAGGTGAAAATACTATAAATAGAGTGTTTTTCTAAAACAAAAATAATTTAATGAAATAATTAAATGATTAAATGAATAATTAAATGAAATGACAAAACACAGTGGCGCTAAAAGCAAAAACTACCTTCTATATGTGAATTTTCCTATTCAGAAAATCTGGTGAAAAATAATATATATATAATATATATAATAAATCCCCCAAGTGACAAAGTGATGTTATATATAATCAATCATACGACATATCAAAAATTGTGTAATCAAAAACAACTAGTAAACAAAAGTCCTTAAATGGTGATTTCTTCCTATGGCTTCCACCACACCCAGGTGTCCGGTGATCCCACTCCCTATAGAATTGCACTCACCGACTTTCAGTGCCCACACTCTCGTGTAAGGCTCAAAAGCTTTCTGACCGCATCAAAGGGGTCACAATGGCAATCCACAAACCAGATGTGCAAAGATCGTTCCACATGTGAAATAAAAATAATACTCCAAAAGTGCAACAACGTATAACCAGTTTATTTAACCACTTACCAACCGGCCCATAGCCGAATGACGGCTGCAGGGCGGTTGGATAACTCTGAGAGGGCGTACTATGACGACCTCCCAGAATTCCCCTCTCGCGCGCCCCCTGGGGCGTGCACCCGAACACATCCGTGACCGCCGGGTCCAGAGGACCCGGCGCATCACGGATCCCGGTAAATGGTCGCTGATCGCGGCCGTTTACCATGTGATCGCGCCGTCAAATGATGGCGCGATCACATGTAAACAGACCGGCATCATCTGATGACGCCGGTTCCTCTCCTCCCCTCCTGTGTACCGATCGGTACACTGTGAACGGAGAGGGGGATGGATGGATGTCTGCAGCGCTGTGGGCTGTATGTGTAGTGCCCACAGCGCTGCACAGAGACATCCATCCATCCATCCATCCATGCTCAGCCATCCCTCACTACTATGCAATGCTGTGCAATACTCTGCAATACCCCCACAATACTCTGCAATGCTGTGCAATACTCTGCAATGCCCCCACAATACTCTGCAATGCTGTGCAATACTCTGCAATGCTGTGCAATACTCTGCAATGCCCCCACAATACTCTGCAATGCCCCCACAATACTCTGCAATGCCCCCACAATACTCTGCAATGCTGTGCAATACTCTGCAATGCCCCCGCCATACTCTGCAATGCCCCCGCCATACTCTGCAATGCCCCCGCCATACTCTGCCATGCCCCCGCCATACTCTGCCATGCCCCCGCCATACTCTGCCATACCCCGCCATACTCTGCCATACTCCGCCATACTCCGCAATACCCCCCCATACTCCGCCATACCCCGCAATACCCCGCCATACTCCGCAATACCCCGCCATACCCCGCCATATTCCGCAATACCCCGCCATACTCCGCAATACCCCGCCATACTCCGCAATACCCCGCCATACCCTGCCATGCTGAGCCATACTCAGCTGTACTCGCCCTCTGTATGTGGCCAGGCTGTGGAAGTCTCACACATGTGGTATCGCTGTACTCAGGAGAAGCAGGAGAATCTATTTTGGGGTGTCATTTTCGGTATGTACATGTTATGTGGTAGAAATATTGTATAAATGGACAACTTTGTGTTAAAAAAAAAAAAAAAGCGTTTTAACCACTTCCCGCCCGCCGGCCGTCATACAACGTCCTTGACTTTGTGCGGAGATATCTGAATGATGGTTGCAGCTACAGGCATCATTCAGATATCAGCTTTTTCAGCCGGCGATTCCCTACACCATGAGAATGATCATAGCAGCTGTTCCACTGCTTGATCGTTCTTACGGGAGGCGAGAGGGGATGCCCCCCCTCCCGCGCTTCTACCGACTCACCGCTACGATCAAAGCCAGGATCGTTTTTTTTTTTTTTTTAATTTCAGGCTTCCCAGCCTAGAGGTGAGATGTGGGGTCTTATTGACCCCATATCTCACTGTAAAGAGGACCTGTCATGCCATATTCCTATTACAAGGATGTTTATATTCCTTGTAATAGGAATAAAAGTGGTCAAAAATTTTTTTTTTTGGAAAAAAGCATCAAACTAAAATAAATAAAGTAAAATGAACAATAAAAAAAAAAAAAAAAATTTTTTAAAGCGCCCCTGTCCCTGTGTGCTCGCATGCAGAAGCGAACACATACGTAAGTCCCGCCCACATATGAAAACTGTGTTCAAACCACACATGTGACACATGTGAAGTATCGCTGCGATCGGTAGAGCGAGAGTAATAATTTTGGCCCTAGACCTCCTCTGTAACTCAAAACATGTAACCAGTAAAAAATTTTAAAGCGTCGCCTATGGGGATTTTTGAGTAGCAAAGTTTGGCGCCATTCCACAAGCGCGTGCAATTTTGAAAGGTGACATGTTGGGTATCTATTTACTCAGCGTAACTTCATCTTTCACATTATGCAAAAACATTAGGCTAACTTTACTGTTTTGGTTTTTGTAAAGCACAAAACAGTTTTTTTTCCAAAAAAAACGCGTTAAAATAATTGCTGCGCAAAT
The DNA here is from genome assembly GCA_037952925.1 of Lithobates clamitans. NCBI lineage: Eukaryota > Metazoa > Chordata > Amphibia > Anura > Ranidae > Lithobates > Lithobates clamitans. Next base: position 3,778,728 of record JBBGZY010000293.1, on the reverse strand, counting down.
ACCGTGCAAGATAAAAAGTTGCAACGACCGCCATTGTATTCTCTAGGGTCTTTGCTAAAAAAACATATATAATGTTTTGGGGTTCTATGTAATTTTCTAGCTAATAAATGATGATTTTACATGTAGGAGAGAAATGTCATAATTGGCCTGGGTGCTCCAGAACGCCTGAAGGTGCTCCCCTGCATGTTGGGCCTCTCTATGTGGCCACGCTGTGTAAAAGTCTCACACATGTGGTATCGCCGTACTCGGGAGTAATAGCAGAATGTGTTTTGGGGTGTAATTTGTGGTATGCATATGCGGTGTGTGAGAAATAACTTGCTAATATGACAATTTTGTGGGAAAAAAAAAAGTAAAAAAAAAACCTTGATTTTGCAAAGAATTGTGGGAAAAAATGACTACTTCAAAAAACTCACCATGCATCTTTCTAATTACCTTGGAATGTCTTCTTTCCAAAAAGGGGTCATTTGGGGGGTATTTGTACTTTTCTGGAATGTTAGGGTCTCAAGAAATTAGATAGGCCGTCAGTACTTCAGGTGTGATCAATTTTCAGATATTCGCACCAAAGCTTTTGGACACTATAACTTTCACAAAGACCAAATAATATCCAAAGATTTGGGTTCATTTTACCAAAGATATGTAGCGGTATAAATTTGGGCAAAAATATATGAAGAAAAATTACTAATTTGCAAAATATTATAACAGAAATGAAGAAAAATTTATTTTTTTACAGATTTTTCGGTCTTTTTTCTTTTACGGCGCAAAAAATAAAGAACCCAGCGGTGATTAAATACCACCAAAAGAAAGCTCCATTTGTGTGAAAAAAAGGACAAAAATTTTATATAGATACAGTGTTGCATGACTGAGTAATTGTCATTCAAAATGTGAGAGCACCAAAAGCTGAAAATTGGTCTGGTTAGGAAGGGGGTTTAAGTGCCCAGTTGTCAAGTGGTTAAAACACTTCAAATCTCTAGTATTCAACTCACGTTTTCCGAAGATTAATGGGGCAGCCGTAGGGATGATGAGGAGGAGGCAGATGGTCAGCAGCCTTACAAAAAACTATTTTGGAAGGCCTGGTAATGTTGCCAGAACATCTGAAAGGTGGTGACCACACGGATACAGAAAGAGGTGGACGCACCTTGGAGAGACAAATGTGATGGCATTGTGACCCCCAATACAACACCTGACTAAGGAGTTCCAATCTATATAGGGGGCATGTTTTTGCAACCATGAAAGACCAAGAATGATGGGACTGGAAGTCTCAGGAAGGAGATTTCTTCACCACGTAGAACACCAGCATATATGTTTACGGTGGTAGTTCAGAACCATAGGGGACCTAAGGCCAGGGTTGAGCTATCGACTGCAGTTACCAAGAGTGGCATTGCCAAAGGGATGAGAGGAATGCCTAATTCATCAGCTAGGGACTGCTCAATGAGATTCGCGGCTGCCCTGGGAGTTCACATATGCAGATACAAAATGAGTTCAGAGCTCAATGGATGGAAACAGATGTGATGAATTGGGTGAAGGTTCAGGTTGAAAACACCTCCTAAACGACCAAGACCTGAGGGTTTCCTGGGCAAACAGAGAAGGACTTTAATATGGGACTGTTGACCCCTCGGTAAAGGCATAGGCCAAGTTTCAGGTGACAAAATCGCTCTTGTGACGTATCTGCCCTAATTGCATGGGTTCTTCAGATGCGGGTATAGTTCCAAAGGTGACTTATTTAAGAGCTTTCTGGACCACCAAAACTAAACGACCTACTGGGGGGTGGATGTAGGCCAGTCCTCTCCAGATTAAGCTCTTAAAAGCAGGCATCAATTTGAATGCTAAAGGCAATCAAATCATCCCAGGTGGAGGGTATGGTTCTGCCAGCTAGGTAGTCCTTAAACCGATCTGTAAAGCCCTGCCAAAATGTAGCAGTAAGAGCCTCATTATTCCAAGCTAGTTCAGAGGTCAAGGTGCAAAACTGAACCTCATACTGACCAATAGAATTGCTTTCTTTGCAAAGCCAAAGAAGTTCCCCAGCAGCGAATGAGGCCCTTCCTGGCACATCAAAGGTCCTACAGAAAGCTTCCAAGGGGGTGTCAAGACTGGAAAGGAAAGGATCTTGGCACTCCCATATTGGCAAGGCCCAGGACACAGTATCACAGGCAAGAAGTGATATGACGTATGCCTGGTATAAAACAGTCGCGCTTAACTGACATATGCAGCATCAAACATCTAATAGTGAATAGTCCTTCTTTTAGAGAAGAGTGATATAAGAAGCAGGGTGATAAGTAGACAGTAGTGCCAAAAATCTTAAAGTTGAGATGTAGCAGTAAGAACCTCATTATTCCAAGCTAGTTCAGAGGTCTAGGTGCAAAACTGAACCGCATACTGACCAATAGAATTGCTTCCTTTGCAAAGCCAAAGAAGTGCCCCAGCAGCAAATGGGGCCCTTCCTGGCACATCAAAGGTCCTACAGAATGCTCCCAAGGGGGTGGCAAGACTGGAAAGGATCTTGTCACTCCCATATTGGCGAGGCCCAGGAAACAGCATCATCGGCTAGAAGTGATATGACGTATGCCTGATATAAAACAGAGTCGCGCTTAACTGACAAATGCAGCAGCAAACATCTAATAGTGAACAGTCCTTATTAGAGAAGAGTGATATAGGAAGCAGGGCGATAAGTAGACAGTAGTGCCAAAAATCTTAAAGTTGAGATTCATAGTCCATTTGCAGACTTCTGGACACAGTATAGTCCCCTTCAATCTCCTTTGCAAGGAAAACCTCCACTGGTGATAGAAAATGCCTGCTTACCAGATGTACTGGACCTTAAAAAAGGGCAGTAACGCTTGTGGTTGCTTACCCCGCCAAGGCCTTTATAGGGCAGGGTAATCAACCACAGATCTTTAAAGGGTGGCTTCCGTCCCTCTTCCTCAGTCTTTAATCAAGATCTTCCCCGGAGCAGCTTCTGAAATAGCAAAAACACTCATTCAAAGTTATAACAGCATATAGGGAGGGAATCCCTGCTGTCCTGGACGACTCCTAAAAACAGTTACCGGTAAGTCTAACTCCAGTTTTCTCTAGTCAGCTGTCCAGGACAGCACTAGAGAGAATCAACCAGATTGGGGGGGGGGCTACAGCTTTGAAGCCTTTTCTCCCAAACGCTTGGTCTTGCGTTGAGATGAGGTCCAATCTATAATCTGAGGAAGATTGGGGCAGTTCCTCCCACAGTGGGAAAAGACTACCCCAAACGCATTTATACTGAGGATAATCAGGGAAGGCTATTGAATCCAGTTCAAAGGCACTCCGCCCGCAAGGATGTTTGAAACGACGCCTCCCAGGGATCCTCAGAAGACGACGGCCTTGTTGTCACAAATTGGCGACTTGGTATCTAGCGGGTTCTTGTTCCAGTGCCACAGCAAAAAGTAAACCACGGTTTCTACTCTCACGTTTTCGTAGTAAAGAAACCATTCCGCCTAATATTAAATTTGAAGTTACTAAACAACTGGGTGGCCTACAAAAAATTTCAGATGGAAACAATTTTTTCGGTGAAGTAAATTCTTCCCCCAGATTGCTTCATGGCCTCCCTCGACCTGAGGGACGCCTATCTACACATCCCGATCCCGAGGACGCATTTTTGTGACGACGGCATGAAGGGGTTAATCATCATCATAATTTTAAGCTGACAGTTTTTAAACACTGTGATGCCCAGTGACAGCTAGAGCCTTCTGACCATAGCTGTCACTTTGCTTCTTGCTTTGTGCAGAGACTACTATTGTCAATTTTCCCTTCTATAAGGGTCAGTTGCTTGACTGTTCTACTGATCTTCTGGCTTCCATATTTTGAGTCTGTAACCTGCCTGCAAGTATGTAGATAAAGTTTATTACCTTTGCCTGACTGAATCCCCCACCCCCCATAAGGGCTCGTTAACACATGCGGCTATACTGCTTCTCCTATAAAAAGCAATCCTCGTTTGAAGCCAGGCCCCATTCACTTGAATGGGTCACGTTTGTAGGCAGTGCTACTTCTCTTGCTGTCTCATTTTTGCCACAGCAGGTGTACAGCCCTGAGCGGCTGCATGCCCAAGTATAGCTGAGCGGTCAGGGGAAGTAAAACTGCAGTTCAACTGCCTGCTTTAACCGCGGCTGCCTATATGAACGAACTCTTAGGATTACCCAACGCACGCACATTTTACTGCAATGTTCATATTTGTTTTTACGTCTCTCCGAAGCAGATGTTAAGTCGTCTGCAGGCAAATATTCCTTGAGTTGATACACCTCCATCCTCTCCTTTTTTAATGATTGGCTGGAACATGCACTCTTTTTGGAGACTGGAAATCTAAAACAAATAAATTAAAAAGAGCATTACATTAGAATGTTCTAGATATAGGACCTAACATACTGAGGTATATACCAAATTCTGACCTTAACCAACACCCGTCTGTTCATATTTTCTTGTAATCAAAGTTTCACTTTAAACATGAATTTTGACCCTTATGTTTTAAAACATGGCAGAGAAGCATGGAATAAAATGTAAAACTCTCATATCGTTTCATATCCAGTCACTGATCTGACATATTCAATTCACTGACCTGGAGACTTCTAGATCAGATGTCTAAGGGCCATGTGTTATTGTGGGTATGTTCAGGAATTAAAGTGCGTTGCATTAGGGCAGTGCTTTTATTTGAATGGGCTGCCTCATCAGACCAAAAATCACTCTATCATGCCATTTTTTAGTACACATAATTATTTAGTGCACATAAGTACCTTAAATATGTGCTGCACACCAAACAAAATAAGTTTAAAACATTATAAAAACAGTACGTATGCTATCCTGAACAATCAAGAAAACCACCAACGTGTATCACTCAGTACTCCAGGTGCAATCATTGGACTGGAACTCACCATATCAGAATAACTACCTATTTAGGTACAGAACTGAAGGCATTTTTTTTTAATTAAAGGAGGAATATAACCCTTGTTGTTTTTTTTATATCAGCATCCCATTGGGAACAGGAAGCGAGAGGAAATCTCTCCAAAGTGGAGGGAATCCCTGATTGTTATCAGGGACACTAGAGTTAGTGTTCCCATTGAAGGATTTCCCCTCTATTCCTGTTCTGGTGACAAATAAAATTTTGGGATTTCACTTTTGGTGAGAACGCTCACCTGGACAAATAGACAGAGTGAATCACCCTAACAGTGACAAAGACCACAATAAAAGCCCAGTGGGTGTTGTAATCCCTCTCCACAATATCCAAAACATAAGTTTTACTTTTACTTATACCTATGTAGTGCCCTCCTTGCCAGGGTAAAAGATGACATGCCTTGATAGCGCAGAGAAAGGGCTGGCATTACTTTAGGGTTAATCCATGGCTGCAGTGGAGATCACCACAACAATGATGGGTGCCAGTCACTTTAGTCTTTTTCAAGTTTTATTGCTCCAGCTCACAGGGTGAGAGGGTTAGGTTATAGTTCTCCATTAGCAACAGGGATCCAGACTCCACCACACTCCTGCTCTCACAGTGGATAACGAATACCACGGTACATTGAAAAATAAAAGACCTTCATGCAATCACAAACAGCACAGTCTGTAGGACTCCACAGCCAGACAGCGGGTATTTTTGAGCATCTTCCTCATTTTGAAGGAGAGCCAGGATTCTCTGAGGGCAGACACTGATCCCCCTCCTGAAGGACTTCCATACTCTGGCTCTTCCACCTTTAATGCTACACCCTCAACTAGGCAGGGCAGCTTGAGGAATTTTGTGTTATATAGGTCCCAAGCTTACACAACACAAACTTTTGCACATCCACAGGCCACAGCTCGTAAAGCACTTGGGGGGTTGGAGAGAGAGTTCACCAGACCACTCTCCAACTTTTTATAGCCTCCCTCAGCATGCACCACCTCCTAGAGGAGGCCAGAGAGGAGATAAATACTCAATAGCACAAGATTGTCACCGTCCCTATTACTAGTGTCCTGAATGCCAGTGACACCCTGTGCTCGATGCTAGGGGACTGCAGCAATCTGTAACCTAGGGAAGCAACCAAATAAGTAAATCACATACTGGTATAAGCAAGGTGCTACCCAGGAGAGCTAAGTTGTCTAGACACCTTTTATGACAGGGTGGTACTGGCTACGTATACTAGCACTAGCAAAAAAAAGTTAAAACCTCCTTTTGGTGACCACTTAGTGAAATACCATGGTGGGTCACTTAAGCACGTACAAATGAAAGGAATTTACTCGAAATTCGCCTGAGAAGAGGAGGTTTTGATATTATATAGCAAAAGTAAGCCAAATGTTTTTGGATTTATACCTGTGGTACCTTGATCCCTAAGGCATAGCTCCCAACTGTCCCTGATTTAGAGGAATTGTCACTGATTTGGAACAAAGTCCCTCTGTCCCTCTTACCTCCTCATTTGTCCCTCATTTGGTCTGGTCTATATAGTTGAACATAAGATACACCTTTTAGCTATCAAAAAAGTGTTTTATAGTGCTAAACCTTTCATTAAATTTCTAAATTGCTGCATCTGTGAATTTCAGAAGCTGGTACAAAAGGAAAGTAGTGGTAAAAAAAGCACTTGTGGGTTTAACCAGTCATTTTCTTACTAAAATTACCCTTTAAGGGAGCATGGCGGGGGTGTCCTATGCCTACATACTTTTGCTAATAGGTGTCCCTCATTCCCATCTCAAAAAGTTGGGAGATATGACTAATGCTCTGTACACACGATCGACATTGATCGGACATTCCGACAACAAAATCCATGGATTTTTTCCGACGGATGTTGGCTCAAACTTGTCTTGCATACACACGGTCGCACAAAGTTGTCAGAAAATCTGATCGTTCTGAACGCGGTGACGTAAAACACATACGTTGGGACTATAAACGGGGCAGTAGCCAATAGCTTTCGTCTCTTAATTTATTCTGAGCATGCGTGGCACTTTGGATGTCGGATTTGTGTAAACACGATCAGAATTTAACCGATCGGATTTTGTTGTCGGAAAATTTTATATCCTGCTCTCAAACTTTGTGTGTCGGAAATTCCGACGGAAAAAGTCCAATGGAGCCCACACACGATCGGAATTTCCGACAACACAATCCGATCACACTTTTTCTGTCGGAAAATCCGACCGTGTGTACAGGGCATACGGGTTAAACAAAGTTAAAGTCAAAGTGTTTTTATTTAAAAGGTTTTTCTTAGACTAGCTTACCTTCTTTAATTAAGCTGAATACATTCATTTCCCTAGTGGTGGGGATGGTTGCGAGATAAGCAGAGCCAATTTGTACCCATGTTTGAAACTTAAGAGTCAATCTGCCTTAAAGTGTAGGGATTATGCAACTTTCCGAGTTAATAGTCACTGTTAAGCTGTTTTCCCTCGAAAAAATATGAGCTGATAACGCCAAAAGGGGCAGCTGCACACCACACTGTAACATTTCAGGAGCCCTGTAATAAAAAGGTACCTTAAGAGCCCTGTGTACACTCACAAACCCCTAATTTGAATTAATTGAAGGATGCCATGACCTCTGTTTTTGTAAAAATAAATCCATTTCAGGTTGAAAATCTACAGAGTACTGTTTTTTCAAAACCGTCCTACTCCCATCGGTCACCCTGTATATCCATATAAAACCTCCCCTCGTTCATCTCGGCAGGATGAGAAACAGATGCTCTGAGGCTCGGTTCACACCATTGCGAGTTGGATGTGGGTTCTCCGCATCCAATTTGTTTGCAATAGCAGGAGATTTTGACCAGCTCTCTATGGAGCCGGTTCACAGCAGGTCCTGTGCGTCTTTTGGTCTATTTCAGGTCCGAATTCAGCCCAAAATTCGGGCTGAAATCGGACCTGAAATGATGAACCAGGACGCTCCGGACCCCTGCTGTGAGCTGCATGCGGCTCATATGTGAATCCAGCCTAAACCATTGAAAAGGCTATGGTGGAATTTATGTTTTGGGTCATTGGATGCATAATTGTAAGTACTTATGCTGGACTGTACACCTGAGGATTTATATGACTCCTGCATGTATTGTGTGCAAGTTCGGGAGGAAACACGTCTCTCTAGGATATTGTAAAGCATTAGGTCCATAACTGGAGTACAGATGGTATAACATCCTATATATGATTAAAATCAATGCATGAATGCAGAGAGACGGATTTTGATTGTTTGCAAATCATGGTGCCAGTGTTATCAACCAGCCAAAATGATGTCATACATCCTAGGAGTCTTGTTGGGCATTTTATTTTTATCTGGAGTAGGAAAGGAGGGGCTGCATGCATGCCTGTTCTAAAGGCAGATGGATTTCAAGATGTGAATACTAAATGAATCATTTACCCTTAGACCCCTTTCACACTGGGGCATTTTTCAGGCACTAAAGGGCTAAAAATAGCACCTGTAAAGCACCTGAAAAACATCTCTCACTGTTCCCCAGTGTGAAAGCCCGAGTGCTTTCACACTGGGGCGCTGCACTGGCAGTACATTAAAAAAATCCTGCAAGCAGCATCTTTGGGGCGCTTTAGGAGCGGTGCATACACTGCTCCTAAAGGGCCCCTACCCATTGGAATCAATGGGCAGCGCTGCCTAAGCACCTGCAAATCGCCGGTGGCGGCGGCACTTTGCGGGTGCTTTTAACCCTTTATTCGGCTGCTAGTGGGGGTTAAAAGAGCCTGCTAGCGACCGAAAACCGCCTCTAAAACAAAGGTAAAGCACAGCTAAAACTAGATGCTGCCGCTCTGCCAGTGTAAAAGGGCTCTTACTCACTCACTTACCCGGCTAGAAATGTAAGGGGGGTGTTTTTCAAAGTGATTGCTCAACAAATAAAGTGCAGAGACATAGATGGATGGGGGATGCTATGAATATTGTGGTATAGTGGTAGTAAAGTCCATTATAAAGAAAAATCTTCCCCTGCAAGTTAAAGTGGTTCTAAAGGCAGAAGGTTTATTCTTTTATCTTCAAAGAAGTGGTAGCTAAACACACCCACCCTAGAGTGAATTGGGGTGTCCACGTGTCCCGGATTGCCCGGGATTGTCCCGTAATTCATGTTTGTGTCCCGGGCACCTTCATACAGTATCCCGAAGTGAAATAAGTACACACAGCCACCCTGATAAACGATTGCCAAACTGGCTGCTAGGGCCGCCCCGCCTCGTGTCTAGCAACCAGTGATGTCATATTCGCAGAGTCTCTCAGAGGCTAAGCAAGGCCAGTGCTGCCCTGCGCTCCGCCTCTGAGTCTACTCACCTCCTCTCCTTCTCCCGCCATGACAGCAGCAGCCAGAGAGCGCCTGTATGTGTCTCTTCCCCTGACTCCTCCAGCAGCATTTTGCAGTGCTGGCACTGCTGGCTGGCTTAGATCCACATCTCGGCTGTCCCAGTGCCTGTCCCGGGGCCGACTCCCGCTGCAGCGCATTGCCTGACTTGAACTTCTCCTCCTCTAGTGTGACCGCATTTCCAAATTGCCATTCAGAGAACACCACCCCCCCCCCCCCCCGCACCCGCACCTGCCCAAAAAAAGATAGTTTAATACTTTTTTTTGCCAATTTTAGGAAAAACAAAAGCAAACAGTGGTAACCAGTTTAGACAGGTGGTATACAATGTGCACCTGCTTTCACGAAGTCACTTAGTGACAACGGTGTACTTTGTACATCACAAATTCACTGCATCAAAGTTATGCTTGAGATGGCTATAAACATAGCTGCTTGTGTATTGTTCAGTATTTTGTGATTGCGCCCTGCACACAATCACTGGCTACCTAAAACAGGTCATACTTTTAAAGTGGAGGTCCTGCCAAATTTTTGTTCAAAGTCAGCAGCTACAAATACTGCAGCTGCTGACTTTTAAAATATGAAAACTTACCTGTCTAGGGCACCCGCGATGTTGGCACCCGAAGTCGATCTGTCCCTCGGCTCTCGGGTGGAGGCGCCACTATCTTCGGTAAGAGAATCAGGAAGTGAAGCCTTGCGGCTTCACAGCCTGGTTCCCTACTGCGCATGCGTGAGTCTGCGCTGCGTGATCTCACAGGTCCCTACTGTCTTCTGGGACCTGTGTGTCTCCCAGAAGACAGAGGGGGGGATGGAGGAGGCACTGGATATGGCATAGATATCCGTGGGTACCCGCGGATATCTATGCCCGGAAGTGGGAGCAGATACCTGGATTATACAGGTATCTGCTCTCCCCTCCCCCCTAAAAAGGTGCCAAATGTGACACCGGAGGGGGGGGATTCTGAAAAGCGGAAGTTCCATTTTTGGGTGGAAGTCCACTTTAAATGTGTCAGACATCTCATAAGAAATAGAAAAAAACAAACAGAACAAGTTGCAATAAATTAACAGATTCTTTTTATTGTTTTCTCAATGAGCAAGAACTTTTAGAAACTAGGTATAAACTAGTAACCATATATAATAAACCAAAAACAAATCAACTTTTTTCTTAATGTGTAAATAACAGATATGTTACTATAAATATATTCTTGGAAATATAATACTTACAAAACAGTCAATTGTAAATATACTATTGCTGTAATATTAATACTGTGTCTAATTCAGCTCACATGGCAATATGACTATAATCAAATCCTTCCATAATAGACCACATGACACCAGCTCAGTATCTTTTGTTTTCAACACCGATGTCTAATGCCCCGTACACACGATCGCACGTTCCGACAACAAAATCCATGGGTTTTTTTCAGACGGATGTTGGCTCAAACTTGTCTTGCATACACACGGTCACACAAATCTTGTCGGAAATTCCAAACGTCAAGAACGCGGTGACGTATAACACGTATGACGGCACTAGAAAAGAGAAGTTCAATAGCCAGTGCACCACCCATTGGGCTCCCTCTGCTAATCTCGTGTTAGTAGAAGTTTGGTGAGAGACGATTAGCGCTTTTCAGCCTCGTGCTTTTCCGATCGATACTGCTCTTCAGTTTGTGCTTGTGGGTTCTTATCTGTTTTTCAGCGCTTGCCCCCCCAAAGCGCAGGCGAGGTCCGTATAAAATATATGGAGTACTTTGCGGGTAGGGGGGCCATTGATATACCAGAAAATGTTTAATAAACATTTTTAAAAAAAATTTTTTAGTTAAACTGAAATAATATTTCCTTTGATTTACTGCTTGTGTTTCTTTTAGCTGTCTCCTAGGTTCTACAATGGGCTTTTTTTTTGGCCATTTTCTTCAATAGTGCAAACATAATTTATTTGATAAATGAGGTGACAATCTCTTCTTCAGCGAACTATTATTATGTTGTGGGTCTGCTACACACACACCTTGTTTTTGTTGTTAATGTATGTAATGCATTACTGTTAAAAATATACATCATTTTCAGCACCATGAATGCATTTTGGTGAGTCACGAAAATGGCCTGATTGTGGCAAATTATAAAGCACTGTGGGAGTTATTTACTAAGGAAAATTCACTCTGCACTACAAGCGCAATGCAAAAGTACACTTGAAACTGCAAAGTTGATTTGCCTTTAGTAAATAACCCCCATTTCAGTGTAAACACAAACTTAGTCCAAAAAATGATATTGAGCATTGAAAGAAGAAGCCACACATTGTTGAGTAGAAAACTTTTTACTCTGTGCACATTCACATGTGCGTTAGAAAATGGTTTTTGAACAAATCAACATATTTTAGTAATAACATTTTTGTTTTTGACAGTACAAATAGCCTTTTTGTGTTAAAACAGGCATGTTTAAAACCATAAAACAATACACAACTCAGGAAGTTACAAATTTCAGCTTTGACAAAATGAAGGCAATATCAGACATTAGTATGTCCAAACTGTGTTGATATTGCCTTCATCAGATGGAGTGATGTCACCCCTGTCAAAGCCAAATTTTGAAAATGCACACAAACTGAGAGTCAAAATGGGGATTTCCCTCCTGATCCAATGCCTAATGTCAACATGTGCTAGCTCCCATCATGGGGGATCAATGGACGTGTTTCGGGGGTGCAACCCCTTCCTCTCATCTAGTTACAAGGAAGGTGTTGTACCCCCAAAACGCGTACCTTGATATCCCGTGATGGCAGATAGCACATGTTGACACACTGGTGGTTATTTACTAAAGACAAATCCACTTTGCACTACAAGTACACATGAAAGTGCACTTAAAGTGCACTTGGAAGTAAAGTCACTGTAGATCCGAGGGGGACATGCAAGGAAAATAAAAAACAGCATTTTAGCTTGCACATGATTGGATGATAAAATCAGCAGAGCTTCACCTCATTTCAGATCTACCCCTTAGATTTAGAGAGATTGCACTTCAAAGTGCACTTTCAAGTGCACTTGCAGTGTACTTGTAGTACAAAGTGAATTTGCTCTTCGTAAATAACCCCCACTGTGTGCATCTTCAAAATTTGGCTTTCTAAAAAATATTTAAAGTGTGTGAAAATAATAAAAATACAAACAAATTAGAAGAATTTTGGGGTGTTTTAGATTCTGCCTAAAACATCAATAATGTTTTTGAGTCTTTTTTCCACATCATTGATGTCTTCCTTGATCTTTTGTAAATCACGATTGCACACCATGATCTCCCCGATGAAGACGTGTGCACTTGCACTTGTGAAATGAGATTCTCCTTCCACAACATCCACATCACCTAAAATAAAAAAACACACCATGTATTATAAATATGCAGGCATACATCTATTTCCTAAAGCTGTGGTCTCAGACACTCACCTGTTGTGGTCACTATTTCGCCCACTTCATAAACCTCTCCTTCCTCCACATCTTCTGGTTGTGGTGTGGGGATTTGCTTTTATTTAGGAGGTGGCGGGGTCCCTGGTGTCCTCAGATGTCCCTTTTTTGTACAGTTTTCACACATGGAGACACCCCTAGTATCCACTGGAGCACCTGTGTGGGACACCCTAAAAAGTTTGTTCTGGTGTCCCACACTAGTGCCCCTGCGTCCAGATGTGTAAACAGCTGCTGAGTGTCTTCTCCTTACACTGAATCAAGTTTGCATTTCATTCTAGTACAAATCCATCTAGACAACAATGTCATGAACTTATTTTAATAAAAATAGGCCTGAACAAATGTAGTTAACCTGTATCTGCCAAAAACATCGTATTAGTGGGCGAACGAACGATGTTTACTGCGAACAATTACTGTGCCCACGAACCTGAAAGTTGCCATTTTAAACTGTACAACAGTAAAGAAGATCACATGGAGCAGCATGCAATTAATAATAATAGGAACACACAACAACTACTTACTTTTTTGAAGCACTCTCTTGATCTTTCTGTACTGATCCTGCTCCCTTAATTTCAGGTCTGACCAGCGTTTAATCAATTGATCCTTGGATCGTAGTACCCCAAAATTCCTGTGCAGACTTCTCACAACTTTAGCCATGATCTTGGCCTTTCCGACATTTGGGTTTGAGTAAGGTCCATGCTTCCCATCATAGTGGACCCTCTTCAAGATGTCCACCATCTCCACCATTTCTATAAAGGACATATTTGAGGCCTTAAATCTCCTCCGGGATTGGGACGTTCGTGGCTCCGGCCTTTCGTCCTTGCTGCTGTTGCTGTCTGCATGCACTTGCTCTTTCTCCGTCATGTGTTCTCCCACTGCGCCGAAAGACAAGGGTGGGGAATAGACTAGAAAGAATGTCAGGGACGGGCGGAGTTTTACGCATGCGCAGTGTATATAAAGCGTAACACGTGTGCTTCGTATGTACGATCATGGAGGAGGAAGGAGTATCGGAATCGCTGATCGTTAGAACAAAGGTACAATTTTAACTTGGTGCATCAGTGGCCTATACTGCTTATAGATTGAGGCCTATATTGGGACAAGATTAGGAGAGTTTAGCCTGACATTAGGGTTTGTCTTGTGTTGTGTCTTGCAGAGAAAATGGATCTATTCAGGTGGCCCAGTAGCCTGCCTGAATCCCAAGTCCCTCCCCTCCGCCTTCCAAAAAAAAGTCCCAGGAAGAGGAGTAACCTGGAGGAGGCAGCACTTGGCCTATTTAGGAAGGCTACTGCGGCCCTCAGAACCCCCCCCCCAATAATCAAGATGACCATGCCTACATGGCAGCCTGCAAAATGCAGGAAATGGAGGAGGGCCAATGCCTCTTATGTAGGGAAGTTATCTTACAAGCCCTAAATAAGGGGTTGAGGGGCAAACCCACAAGCCAAAGCCATGTTTGTGAGTTCAACCATGGTCCTCCTCCTCCTCCACCTCCTGCCACAACTACAACACCAGAGCCACAGCCTGGAAGCACACGTGGAAGGAAGCGTGGAAGGAAGACAAGAAAGTGATGGCCTGGGTTCAGTCTGATCTGACAAAAGATGCAGGCTTTTGTAAGACCACAAGATATGTCATCTGCTGCTGTTCCTGATCTCTTGTAGTCCTGGACCGGATTGTGCTCACTATTATAAGGACTCCTCAGGCCACCAATTTTGACTGTAAAATAATTGATGTCTGCCCTGGGGTACAAAGGCTTCGCAAATTTCACCAGTTTCTCCAGCGTTTCCTTCCTCTTTATTTTTTTATGACCTATAATAAATGGCTATTTATTTTTCACAAATACTTGCCTATGTGTTTTACTTCAAAAAGGACAGTTTGTTTGTGGGGAGGGAGGTACATTTCAAAAATACAATGTCAAATTAACAAGGGACACCAACACCAACCTCCTTGAGGTTAAAAATACAAGATAATAATGGTGTTAAGGTAACTTGACACAAAACGAAAGAAAAAATTATGGAGATCACTATAAAAAAAAAATAGGAGATCTGGATAAAAAAAATATATATAAATATAAATATATATATATATATATATATATATATATATATATATACATATATATAAACAAAAATTCTAAACATTATTGTGCCGGAAAAAAAAAATATTCATGAGATCACGAGAAATAATAAAGAAATCAGGTTGTCAGAACGCTGTGTGAATATCAGCAGCAAAACAACTTAATTATTCTAGCATAATAAAGAGGAAGAGAATGCGCTGCAATAAAAGTTTTTAAAATTTACAGCATGACGAATGTGCTATCTCCATTACAAACGCTAGTTTTATCAGAACGAGCGCTTCCGTCTCGTGCTTGATTCCGAGCATGCGTGGAACTTTGTGCGTCGGAATTGTGTACTCACGATCAGAATTTACGAGAACGGATTTTGTTGTCGGAAAATTTGAGATCCAGATATCAAGTTTTGTTTGTTGAAAATTCCGACGGAAAATGTCTGATGGAGCCTACACACGGTCGGAATTTCTGACATCCAGCTCCCATCGAACATTTGTTGTCAGAAAATCTGATCGTGTGTATGCAGCATAAAAGTGTTATTCGTGTCACTTCTTGCACATTGCAAGAGTTTTTTATTTTGTTTTACAAAGCTATAAAAAGATTGACAACCCATGTCAAAATAGATTTTCACCTGAAGTTCAGATTTTATTAGAACAATGCTGCATCTATTCCTTGTGTCAGACCAGCACATTCCCATCATGCTGAAGACCCTTTCAACTGCTGCATTTGAGCATGGGATGCTAATGACAAATGAAACCACTTTCAAGAGGTTTGGCAGTTTTCCAGGTCCAGCCTTCATGAATATAGTTGACCATTTAACATCGGTGTTGAGATCATCATCCTCTTCAGTACTGGTAGAAACCTTTTGAAAATGTGGACAAACACAAGCATATTCTTCATAAGGCCTCATGCACACGGACATTTTTACAGCCACTTTTTTGAGCGTTTTTTGCAACTTAAAAACGCTTCTCCATGTTAGCCTATGGCCTCATGCCCACCATGGCGTTTTTGAGCTGTAAGTGGCATAGGCGCTTTTAAGCTCCAAAAAAAAACCCAGGACCAGTGCGTTCTGAGGCTCCAGCACTAGAGCTGTAAAAACGCCAGATACCTGTAAAAGGTGTTAAAAGCAATTTAACGGGGCTTAACACTGTATACACAGCATTATGCACCACCCCGTGTTTCTCTGACTCTATTCAAAATCAATGGTTCCCTATGGGAGCCCATTGATTTGAATAGAAGTCTCACCAGAAGTCAGATCAAGATGATCTGACTTGCGGTGTGACTTGCGTGCTGAGAATCTTGAAGGGGAACCCCGACAAAATTTTGCGCGAGGTTCCCCCCCCAAGATCCATACCAGACCCTTATCTGAGCATGCAGCCCAGCAGGTCAGGAAAGGGGGGGGACGAGCAAGCGCCCCCCCTCCTGGACCATACCAGGCCACATGCCCTCAATATGGGGGGTGGGTGCTTTGGGGCCCCTGCGCCCCCCACCCCAAAGCACCTTGTCCCCATGTTGATGGGGACAGGGGTCTCTTCCCGACAACCCTTGCCCAGTGGTTATCAGGGTCTGCGGGCGGTGACTTTTAGTGATCTGGAAGCCCCCTTTAACAAGGGGCCCCCCAGATCACGGCCCCCACCCTAGGTGAATGAGTATGGGGTACATCTCCCCTCTCTTCGCTATCTTCTGCTCTTTTGCTGGGTCTTCTCCCTCTGTTCTTCTTCCGATGTTGCCTCAACGCGATCTCCCGATGTAATGCTGGTTCCGCCGCGTGCAATGACTTATATTAACATGGGGCGGGGCCACCTGATGACGTAAGTTAGAGGACACGTCCCTTGTGATGTCATCACCCCATAATGCCTCGGGTGATGACATCACAAGGGGCGTGTCCTCTAACTTACATCATCGGCATGTAAAAAAACATCCGTGGGCATGTAGCCTAAAGGTCATCTATTGAAACAGAGTCTGAATTTAGAGCTTCAACTGATGCCACCAGGTTATCAAACGTAAGGTTCTCCTTCAAATTTAAGCATCAAATTTTAGACAAATAGTTTTTGTCTGAAAAATCAAACCACTGTTCTAAATACTAAACAGCTTTTTCATACAATTTTTAGGAATTCTGATTCTATTTTTTTTGCTTGCAGATGAAGTAGTTTTTTCAAAGCTTTCCCAACTAGATATCCAAAAAATGGTCTATCTGTCTTTGGATTAGTTTGCCTTTGACTGATGTCATAATCTCATGTAGCACTGATAGATTTTTAATCTACTGCTGATAGGTAAATTTAGTGGGTTACTTGTTAGGTGAAGTTAGGTTCGCCTCTGTTCCAGCTTGGCTGAGTTGCGTGTGATTCCAGACTGCACCGGTGGGTGTCGTTGTCACCATGGGCCGGTGTTGGAAAGGCAACGCGTTAAAGCGTATGAGTGCTCTTCTGTCCCGAAGACAACTAGGTGGAGGTGGTCCTCCGACTTGCATTCTAGGAGAGGGTTTTTTTGGGACAGACGCCATGTTTAGGGGTTCGTTTTCAGCCACCTGCTGGCCCTCCTGGCCGACAGGTATGCATTAGGAATACCACCTCGTGGTCCTCCGTTCCGGAGGCCCACGTCGCTGCGGTGTGTGGGTGGGCCCAGAAGCCTGTCTGGGGCCTACCACAGCGGCAGAGGAATGGTCCTGGGCTGTCTATCCTGGGTGAAGAAGCTGGACAACTGAGGAGATCTCAGAGGAGGACCCGTCATGGAAGGATCATGCAGAGTGCTGGTCTGGAGAGGGGCCTGGTGACTCAGTTGGAGGACGTATCCTGAAGTAATCTTACTGCATAGTACTGCCGGGTTGGCTTAAAGGTTCAAGTGCTGTGTCAGATATCCATCGTAAACCATTACATCCTGTGGCAGAGGATCATACAGGTTTTGTTCCAAACAAGTCCGTGGCAGAGACTTTTGTTCGTGCTGCTTACTGGCTGCTAGGCAAGTGAGAGAGGCCTATCCAGGCGGGCAAAGATTGAATCCCACAAGGGGAGTGCATTCAACTACAAGTGTTCAATTCCTAATAATGTTCTGAAGAATACTAAGGAAAGGTATTTGAGCTTCCCTGCAACTTTCCTTCTGCCTCTTTCCTGCTACTTCCTTTATTACTTGTTCATTAAAGCATTGGAAAACATATTCAACTGTCTGGTGCCTACATCATCCAGAGGTAAACTCAACGGGACCCTAGACCTGGTGCCGGTGAAACAGAGGTAGCGGGAGTGAAGGTAACAGCCCGCTTTAAACCAGCAGCTCCACCGAGAGTTAGTGCTACACTCATATACATCAACTGCAATCAAGTAATTTCGCTCCAGTTTTAATATGGCTGTCTGAAAAATAGGCAAGCAGTTGTGTAAAAACTGGAGATATAACTCAGGAATTGATGGCGGGTCCAGTTCTGTGGTCTCACTGTCTTCATCCACAATAAATGACCATATTACTTTAGGTGTTTCGTCCTCACCAATACTTTGGAAGTAAGCTTTTACAGCTGGCCAATTTTTTAAAACTCTCTTGATTGCTGGATAAAGAGACAACCATCTTGTTGGTACATGACGAAGAAGTTCTGACCACTCAAGGTCAACAAAGTCAAACATATCTTTTAGTGTGGCAACTCTCTTGGCTGATATTGAAAAATCATTATATAATTTGAAAATTAGACTTTCCATGTCAGAATTTAAGACATCTGAAGCCTTTTTAGCTGTATTATGAAGTATGTGAGCTGGGTAGCCAGCTGGCAAAATCCGATGATTTACAGCATGAAGCTTCTAGCACACACTGTTATGCTTACCGAAGTTCACACTTGCATTGTCAGCAGAATGTGCAGACATCATTTCCACAGATAGGCCATTTGTAACAGGAAGTAGTTTCATGGTGCAGTCCAAAGATCTATATGAATGACTGTGGCACACGAAATGGTAAACCATTGATATTTCAGTTGCTATTATTTCATTTTGCATTGCCATATCCTTAGAAGGAATCATGAATTTGGAAAGCTTCCTACTTTGTTTTGCAGCACGATCAGAAATTTTGTGACTTTTGCTAGATATGTGGATTTTGATATCACCTTCACTACCATGACCAATTCCAAACTCCCGCCTACAAAGAGTTCAATATGCTCTATGATAGTTACCGGTCACTGCTGTAATGCATGTATAAGTTGTTTTCCCTAAGTCTCGAAAACTGCAAAATCGCTTTATCATCTTTGATTTAGAGGTCGATGGCCCCTGTTCATCCCTGCTGCTATCCTTCCATCCATCCATCTTGAGTGATGATCCAAACACATTAACTGATGTATGAAATTGGCAAGCCAACTTGTAATACAAAGTATTTACAAACACGCCACAGAGCTCCACAGCAATAAAACTCAGAGAGTCTACAAGCTAGTGTTTCATTGAAAATTGATCACACCTGATGCACTGATTGCCTCTCTCATTTCTTGAAACACTAATGGCCCATAAAGAAAATTGGACGAACATTTTTGTCCAAGGAACGATTGTACAATTTTCTAAAAGTGTGTACACACAACTTTTGACAACCGATTCCAAATGAAAATTTCCGAAGGGAAAAACACCAAAAACAAAAAAAAACATTTGTCGTACGAGAATTTTCGTGCATTATTTCTATCCTCGGTTCTGATTTGCTGATCGTTTGTCCGATTTTTTCATAGTGTGTAGGGTGCTTAACAAGCCAGAACTGTACAAATACCCCCCAAATTACCACTTTTTGGAAAGTAGACATTCCAAGGTATTTAGTAAGAGGCATGGTGAGTTTTTTCAAGTTGTCATATTTTCCCACAATTCTTTGCAAAATGAAGATTTTTTGTTTTCACAAAATTTTCATATTCACAGGTTATTTCTCTAACACAGCATATGCATACTTACAACTACACCCCAAAATAAATTCTGCTACTCGTCCTGAGTATGGCGATACCACATGTGTGAGACTTATACACAGCCTGGCCACATACAGAGGTCCAACATGCAGGGAGTGCCTCATTTCCTAACTACCTATTACACTTTGGAAGGCCCTGGAGCACCAGGACAATGGAAATGCCCACAAAATTACCACATTTTGAAAAGCAAACACCCCAACATATATTCTATGAGGCATGATGAGTATTTTAAACTTGTCATTTTTTTCACACGTTTTTGGAAAATGTGGAAAGAAAATGAAAACGCATTTTTTGATAGCACTTACGGGCGCTGATGAGAATCCACTGATAAGGTGGGCGCTGATGAGCGCTCACTGATGGGCACTATAGTGGCACTGATGGGCACTTTAGTAGCACTGATGAGCACTCACTGATGGCACTGTAGAGCACTGATGGCACTGATGTGCACTGTAGGGCACTGATGTGCTCTGATAAACACTCACTGATGGGCACTGTATGGCACCGTAGGGCACTCATGAGCACTGTAGTGGCACTGTGGGGCACTTCTGGCCTCTTGTTTCAGTACTCTGTAAGTCATTGACCTGGAACAAATCTGCAGAACAGTAAAGTCAGAAGTAGTTTTCTGGATATTTGTTCAGGGACAGTGATTCGGTAAGAGGGGTAAGAGGGTCAACATGCCAGCCAAGAAAGAAAATAATAATAATAAAAATATTTCAGCCATAATAATAATTACTACTACTATTATACCTATACTACTAATGTTATTATAAGTATTATTATTAATAATAATAATAATAAGAATTAATACTTTTGAATATGATCATTAGCAACATTTAATAATAATAACAATAATAATAAATGTATGCTACAGTACCACTTTTTGACCCAATGCCCAATGAGGCATCAGTGCAGTGATATGTGTAGCCCACAGTGACAGTCATGCTGAAATGTTCATCAGTACACTACAAATAATATGTGACGCAGGATCTGATAGTTAAAGTTTTCCATGGATAGTAAAATCTCATGGACAAGAAAAAAATACAATTTTTTTACAATTTTTAAACATAATTTTTATCAGGAATTTTTATAAAAAGAAATAAAAAGTCACATTTTCAGAAGGTGCGGGCTCTTGAGCAACTGAAAAATTTCAGCATGTTCCTAAATAATTTAACAAATAGGTTAGATTTCAGTTGCCAATAATGGCAATATGTTTAATTGCCAATTACCTGTACTGACCTGTAGATAAGCAGATAAAACAAGACCACCAAAGGTAGAATATTGGCAAATGCTCTTGTTGACCAGAATCTCCTCTGTACTTATCTGCCAGCTGGTAAGATCTTCTGGGGAGACATATATGAAGAGAGAGAAATCCGGAAGGTGCTCAGTCTTTTATAAAATTGTCATGAGAGAAACACATGCCATCGCTGACCTCTCCTCCTGAAAATGCTGTTCGTCTATCATGCTGATCCTCTGACCTTAATACATTCAGGCACTGACCTGGAACAAGCATTTTTATCTGCGTATGTGTTTTGTGTCAGTGATTTAGAAAGTAGTTTAACCATCAAGCTTAACATGATAGCCAGGCTAGTAGCACTTTCAAAAGGAGGTCAGCATTGGCAGGCTTGGTATTTGAATCTGAATTTAAATTGCCTTAATTTATTATTATTATTATTATTATTATACAGGATTTATATAGCGCCAACAGTTACGCAGTGCTTTACAACATTAGGGAGGACAGTACAAGTACAATACAATTCAATACAGGAGAAATGAGGGCCCTGCTTGTTAATCTAGGAGGGAGGGTCAAGTTATACAAAAGGGTAATAGCTGTGGGGGATGAGCTAATGGAGAAAATAGTGCAGTTGTTAGATGGAGGCAGGATAGGCTTCTCTGAAGAGGAAAGTTTTCAGGGATCGCTTAAAGTGGATAGATTCGGAGACAATCTGACAGATTGGGGTAGAGAATTCCAGAGGGTGAGCGAGGCTCGGGAGAAGTCCTGGAGGCGGATATGGGAGGAGGTGATGAGGGAGCTAGAGAGCAGGAGGTCCTGGGAGGAACGGAGAGGGCGATTAGGTTGGTATTTTGAGACTAGGCTAGTGATGTAGCTGGGGGCAGAGTTGTGGATGGCTTTGTAACTTATTGTTAGTATTTTGAATTTAATTCGTTGGGCGAGTGGCAGCCAATGGAGGGATTGGCAGAGAGGGGTAGCAGACACTGAGTGGTTTGTAAGGTGGATGAGTCTGGCAGCAGCATTCATGATGGACTGAAGGGGGGATAGTCTATTTAAAGGTAAGCCAATGAGGAGGGAATTGCAGTAGTCGAGGCGAGAGATAACCAGGGAGTGAATCAGGAGCTTTGTGGTTTCATTGGTTAGAAAGGGACGTCGTTTAGAGATGTTGCGGAGGTTGAGGCGGCAAGCTTTGGAAAGTGATTGGATGTGGGGCCGAAAGACGAGTTCAGAATCCAGGATAACACCTAGTACCATGACATGTGGGGATGGGTGGATGGTTGTGCCATTGCTCTTGACAGACAAGTCAGGGGAAGAGGCACGTGGGGGAGGAAATATTATAAGCTCGGTTTTGGACAATTTGAGTTTGAGGATTTGGTGTGACATCCATACAGATATGTCGGTTAGTAAGTTAGTGATGCGTGAGGAGACTGATGGAGTGAGTTGAGGGGTGAAGAGATAGATTTGTGTGTCGTCAGCATAGAAATGATATTGAAAGCCGTCAGAGGCTATCAGCTGACCCAGGGAAGAGGTGTAGATTGAAAATAAAAGAGGTCCAAGAACAGAATCTTGGGGGACCCCGACAGAGAAGGGAAGAGGAGTGGAAGAAGTAGAATTGTAAGTCACACTGAAGGTGCATTGGAATAGGTAGGATGAGAGCCACTGAAGAGCACAGTCACGGAGACCGAGGGAGTAAAGTTTTTTGAGGAGGAGGGGGTGGTCAACCGTGTCAAAGGCAGCTGAAAGATCCAGAAGTAGGAGCACAGAATAGTGTCCGTTGGTTTTTGCAGTTAGTAGGTCATTTGTGAGTTTCAAAAGAGCAGTTTCTGTGGAGTGTTGAGGGCGAAATCCAGATTGAAGGGGATCAAGAAGGTTGTTTTTAATGAGGTGGTCACTCAGTTGGTTGTAAACCAGGCGTTCAAGGAGTTTAGAGGAAAAGGGGAGCAAGAAGATAGGGCGTAGGTTGTTAAGATTGGTAGGGTCCAAGGATGGCTTTTTAAGTATGGGGGTGACCAGTGCATGTTTTAGAGCATTGGGGAAGATGCCAGAGGTGAGGGATAGATTGAAATGTGGGTTAGAGAGTGTAGGATGGAGTCAGAGGGCGACCGTAGCATATGAGAGGGAATAGGGTCCAGGGAACAGGTGGTTGGGTGGGCGATAGAAAGGAGTTTAGCAACTTCATCTGTAGTAGCAGATTTGAATAGGGGGAGTGTCAGTTGTACCTGTTGACATGGGGTCTTAGCTGGGGGAGATACCTGTAGAGTGGAGATTTCATCGTGGATTGTATCAATCTTGTTTTTGAAGTGATTAGCGATCTCCTGGGCAGTGGGTGAGTCAGTGGGTGGAGGCGGTGGAGGACAAAGTAAAGAGTTGAAGGTAGGGAAGAGTTTACAGGGACTAGATGAGAAGGTGTTAATAAGAGCTGTAAAGTAGGTTTGCTTGGCAGTGTGGAGGAAAGAATAGTATTTTTAGAGGGCTGATTTGTATTGAATGAAGTCTTTGAGAGACTTATGCCGCGTACACACGAGCGGACTTTACGGCAGACTTTGCCCGACGGACAGGATTTGGTCGGACAATTTGATCGTGTGTGGGCTCCAGCGGACTTTGTTTTCTCAAAAGTTGGACGGACTTAGATTTGAAACATGTTTTAAATTAATCCGTCGAAAACGAGTCCGGTCGAAAAGTCCGCCGTCTGTATGCTAGTTCGACGGACATAAAGCCACGCTAGGGCAGCTATTGGCTACTGGCTGTGAACTTCCTTGTTTTAGTCCGGTCATACGTCATCATTTACGAATTCGACGGACTTTGGTGGATTGTGTGTAGGCAAGTCCGTTCATTCAGAAAGTCCGTCGTAAAGTACGTCGAAAAGTCCGCCGGGCAAAGTCTGCCGTAAAGTCCGCTCGTGTGTACGCGGCATTAGTCTTGTGCCACAGACGCTCAAGAGCGCGACTACGTTTTTTGAGAATTTTAGTGTCATCTGTTTGCCAGGGTTGTAGGGGTCGAGGCCTGATTCTGCGTGTAGTGAGGGGAAAAATCTCTCCCCTGTCCTGCCCCAACGAGCTTGTCCAGGGTGAAGAACAGGGATTTATTGTAGATGGACGTGGCTTGGTTGGGGCAGGACAGGGGAGAGATTTTGTCATAGAGGTGGTCAGTAGCAGAATAGAGGAGAGAGGAGTTGAACTTGCGAAAATTTCTACGGGTGATGGTTAGGCGATTGGAGGGAAAGGTGGTGGAAGACAGGGAGAGGGAGAAACTAATAAGGTGATGGTCGGAGAGAGGAAAAGGATTGTTTGAGAAGTTGCATGGAGCGCATAGGTAGGAGAATACAAGATCAAGTGTGTTGCCATCAGAGTGAGTAGAAGCCTGTACCCATTGTTTTAGGTTAAATGAAGAGGTTAGTGTCACGTACCTGGTAGGAGTCTGAAATGACGAGGTCAGCCTCTCTTGTATCTCCAATCCAAGCCCCACTGGAGATGGAACAGATGGTGGCAAGGATCAGGAGGAACACGAGTGCCTGTGAATGCTGTGTGCAGGACTTGCCAGAAGTGTTGCAGACTGGGAAGTACAGGCAGGGTTTCTGGTGAAGAGCTGGAACCAGCACAGCTGAGAGGATGGACGGCCAGCACAGGTACTCGGAAACAGCGTGGAGCCAAACAGGAGACAGAAGCGAGGTCCACAGGTAAGCCGGGTTCAGTAACGGGCGGGCAGCGAGGTACCAAGGTATAAACAGGAGCAAGGTCAAACAGGAAGCCAGGATCATGAACCAGTAATCAGAGTCCAGAAACAGGGTCAGGAAGGCCAGGGTTTCAGCAACAGGAAGTCAAGACAAACAACAGGGTTTCAGAATCTCAGGACACAGCTGAAGATCAAGCAGCACCTGACAGAAATCAGAGCAACCCTTAAATAGGCTGTCAGGTGCCAATTGTGGTCAGATGTGTGTTCCTGCGCAAGGAAATCTGCTGATGCCCGTGAATGCGTGCATGCGAACGTGTGCGTGCCGGGCGCATCCTGACAGTTCTCTTACATTGCACCCCCCTTAAGGGCAGCCTCCGGATGCCCTTCAAGTGTCTTTTCTCTGGGTGGCGTTGAAAAAAGGCTTGCACTAGTTTGGGAGCATGCACATCTGAAGCTGGTTCCCAGGAATTTTCTTCTGACCCATAGCCTTTCCATTTAATGAGGAACTGTGTTTGGTTATGCCTTCTTCTACAGTCCAACACGGCTTCCACCTCAAATTCCTCATTCCCTTCTATGAGCAGCAGAGGAGGAATTTCAGAAACCCGATCTGGAAATGGATTTGGTACAGCTGGTTTCAACAAAGAGACATGGAATACAGGGTGGATCTTTAGATTCTTGGGTAACACCAACTCGAATGCCACTGCATTAATTTTCCTCTTGACTGGGAAGGGTCCCAAAAATTTTGGGCCAAGTTTTCTTGAAGGACAGCTCAGTTTCAAGTTTGTTGTGGAAAGCCAGACCTTGTCTCCAGGTTTAAGGTTCAGATTACCTCTCTTCTTCTTGTCGAAGAACTTTTTATTGCTTGCTTGAGTCTTGGAGATTGTATCTTGCAGTAATTGGTTATTAGTACTGAGGAAGTTTAATCTGTTTTGTACAGCAGGTACACATGATTCAATGGCCAGCTCAGGTAAGAAAGAGGGGTGGTACCCATAATTGGCAAAAAAGGGTGATTGCTTGGTTGCAGAGTGGATGGAATTATTGTATGAAAATTCTGCCAGTGGGAGAAGTGATAGCCAGTCATCTTGTGCAAAAGAGGAAAAACACCGTAAGTACTGCTCAAGGGTTTGTTCAGTTTGTCCATTAGTTTGTGGATGGTAGGCTGTGGAGAGGCGGAGTTCAATGTTCAGTGCTTGGCATAATGCCCTCCAAAATCTAGACGTAAACTGCACCCCACGATCAGAGATGATGCTATCAGGGACACCATGTAATCTTACAATCTCCTTGATGAAAGCTGAGGCGGTCTCTGTGGCCGAAGGAGTTCCTTGTAAGGGTACAAAATGGGCCATCTTGGTCAGGCGATCCACCACAACAAACACGGTGGTGAAGTTTTCAGATGGGGGGAGTTCCACAATGAAATCCATGGAGATCATGCTCCATGGTTTCTCAGGTACAGGGAGTGGCTCAAGTAGGCCCCAAGTTTTGGCTCTGTCCGTCTTATTCCGAAGGCATGTCACACAAGAATTAACATATCTTTTGCAGTCTTGCATCAAGTCTGGCCACCAGAATGTACGAGAGATCAGATCGGCCGTTTTGCGAATTCCAAAGTGCCCCCTAATGGGTGGTCATGACATCGCCTCAGGACAGAAACTCTGAATTGCTCAGGGATAAAGATTTGCTTCTTATGAAAGTACAGACCATCCCTCAATTGAAGAGCCAGATCTTTGGAAGGTGGTTGGTTTATCACATCTGCTTTTATCTGAGACATCAAATCCGCCTGAAGAAGCAAAAAATTTTTGGCTGGTAGAATAGTATCAGGTTCTGAGGATACCACTGGGTCGCTGAACATGCGGGACAAGGCATCCGGTTTACCATTCTTTGAGCCAGGACGATAAGTTATATGGAACATAAAACGAGAGAAGAAAAGTGCCCACCTTGCCTGCCGGGGTCTTAGTCGTCTAGCCGTCCTCAAGTATTCGAGATTTTTATGGTCCGTGAAGATGAGGATGGGGTGAGCTGCTCCTTCCAGGAGGTAGCGCCATTCTTCAAGCGCAGCCTTGATAACCAGCAATTCTCGGTCTCCAACATCATAGTTCCTTTCAGAAGGATTTAATTTCTTAGAGAAAAAGGCCACAGGATGGAGCAAAGATTTGGGACCTTGGCGTTGAGACAAAATAGCGCCCAGTGCACTCTCAGAGGCATCCACCTCCAAAACGTAGGCTAAGGATGGATCAGGATGTTTCAAGATAGGAGCTGACGTGAATAAAGTTTTTAACTGTTCAAAAGCTGTTTGAGCTTCAGGGGTCCATCGGAAAGGAACATGCTGCTTTGTTAACTGAGTGATGGGAGTGATGATGCCAGAAAAGTTCTTGATAAATTTTCTGTAAAAGTTGGCGAATCCCACAAATCTCTGAACAGCTTTCCTGTCAACAGGGGCAGGCCATTCCAGGACGGAAGTGACTTTCTGTGGGTCCATGGAGATACCGTCAGCAGAGATGAGTCCCAGGAAATGTATGGTTGGTTTTTCAAAGTCACATTTCTCAGCCTTTGCGTAAAGGCGGTGTTCCCTCAGCCGACCCAGTACTTTTTTTACATGAGTCCTATGGGATTCTAAAGTTTCAGAGAATATAAGGATGTCATCCAGATACACGATGACGAATAAATCAAGGAAGTCCCGAAAAACGTCATTAACCAGATGTTGGAATGTGGCAGGGGCGGTGCAGAGTCCGAATGGCATGACTTGATATTCAAAATGCCCGAAGCGTGTTCGGAAGGCCGTCTTCCATTCATCTCCCTCCCTGATTCTGACAAGATTATAAGCCCCTCTCAGATCCAATTTGGAGAACACTCGTGCCCCACGCAGCCTTTGAAAAAGTTCAGGGATCAGAGGCAGAGGGTACCGGTTTTTAACAGTGACCCTGTTAAGGTCACGATAGTCCACACAGGGCCTAAGGGTATGGTCTTTCTTTTCCACAAAGAAAATACCGGCCCCTGCTGGTGAAGTGGAGGGCCGGATGAACTGTTTTTCAAGGCTTTCATCTATATAAATCCGCAGGGCTTCTAGTTCAGGCTCAGAGAGAGGATAAATTCGCCCAAATGGGATCTCGGCCCCTGGTAAAAGTTCAATAGGACAATCATATGTTCTATGGGGAGGAAGAGTGTCTGCTCCTTTCTTGTTAAATACATCCAGATACTCGTGGTAGGCAGCAGGGACCAGATTAGAGGTTTCATGGTCAGGGAGGATACCCAGGAGGGGTGTGGTATTGAAAGTCTTTTCAGGTAGGCAGTGAATTTGGCAGTAGTCAGAGGAAAAGGAGATGTCTCCGGTAAGCCAGTTAATGTGAGGATTATGTGCCTTCAACCATGGAATGCCAAGGATGACCGGGAACATGGGCGAAGCTATGATATCCAAACGGAGGAATTCATGGTGGCCGGAAGAAGTACGGCAGGAAATAGGTAAAGTCTCTTGGGTAACTGGGCCTGATTTAATGCCGGAACCGTCAGCCAGATGAACATGGAATTCCTGCTTCTTGGCACATACAGGCAGCTGGTGGAGAGAAGCAAATGCAGAGTCCATAAAACAACTACAGGCCCCAGAGTCTATGATTGCAAGTACAGGAACAGTCTTTTCAGAAAATTGGAGCACAATGGAAAGAGAGACATGAGACTGGTACCTCCCTGAGAGATGCATCATGTGAGGCTGACGGGAGAAAGACCTGCGGGTCTTTGCGGGGCAAGTCTGTATAAAGTGACCTGCCTCCCCGCAATAGAGACACAGATTGTCCTGTAATCGATGAAGGCGTTCATCAGGAGAAAGGGGTGGTCTTCGAAAACTTCTATGAGGAGTCTTATGCAGTTCCCTCCTTCTGGGGGATGCAACGCATGAGGATGCAGGAATGTCAGACCTTGAAGCCACAGAAAGGGTTCCTTTGGACCTTTCGGATTGCCTTTCACGTAATCGCCGATCGATCTGAATGGTTAGATCGATCAGGTCTTCCAGGGATGCTGGAACTCCCACTCTGGCAAGCTCATCCTTTAAGGTGTCAGACAGTCCTAGTCGAAACTGGTGGCGAAGTGCGGAATGATTCCATTGGGTATCTGCACTCCATACACGGAAATCAGTTACATATTCCTCGGCAGGCCTTGGACCTTGCTGTAATTTGCCAAGCATGAATTCGGCAGTCTGCTGGTGAAAGGGGTCTGCATAAAGCTGAGCCATGGCTGAGAAGAAAGAATCCGTGGTTGTCAGGACAGGGTCATGTTGTTCCCGGAGATGATGAGCCCAGGAAAGTGGTTCATCCAATAGTAATGTAATGATAAACCCCACCTTGATGTTTTCAGACGTGAAGGTCCGGGGTAACAGGGAGAAATATAGTTCACAGGAATTCCGGAATGTGCGAAACTTCTTGCGATTTCCGGAGAATCGCTCAGGCATAGGCACCCTGGGTTCAGGAGCAGAAGCAACCTCATGGAACAAGCCGAGCTCTGTTTGGGTATATGAATCAGAGACCAAAAGCGGAGCACAGGCCAATGCGACATTCTCATTGTGGGGAAATCGCTCTTCCATGCGACTCAGATTTTCTTGTAACTTCTGCACAATATTGGATAGCACAGAAATAGATCTGTAAATGTTCTCTGGTGGAGAGGCCTCCCTTTCAGACTCCATTTGTGGCTGCTTGATACTGTCACGTACCTGGTAGGAGTCTGAAATGACGAGGTCAGCATCTCTTGAATCTCCAATCCAAGCCCCACTGGAGATGGAACAGATGGTGGCAAGGATCAGGAGGAACACGAGTGCCTGTGAATGCTGTGTGCAGGACTTGCCAGAAGTGTTGCAGACTGGGAAGTGCAGGCAGGGTTTCTGGTGAAGAGCTGGAACCAGCACAGCTGAGAGGATGGACGGCCAGCACAGGTACTCGGAAACAGCGTGGAGCCAAACAGGAGACAGAAGCGAGGTCAATGGGTAAGCCGGGTTCAGTAACGGGCGGGCAGCGAGGTACCAAGGTATAAACAGGAGCAAGGTCAAACAGGAAGCCAGGATCATGAACCAGTAATCAGAGTCCAGAAACAGGGTCAGGAAGGCCAGGGTTTCAGCAACAGGAAGTCAAGACAAACAACAGGGTTTCAGAATCTCAGGACACAGCTGAAGATCAAGCAGCACCTGACAGAAATCAGAGCAACCCTTAAATAGGCTGTCAGGTGCCAATTGTGGTCAGATGTGTGTTCCTGCGCAAGGAAATCTGCTGATGCCCGTGAATGCGTGCATGCGCACGTGTGCGTGCCGGGCGCATCCTGACAGTTCTCTTACAGTTAGACTAAGAAGTTTAGAAGTAGCAGGAGGGTTTGTATTAGCAGCGATGTTGAAATCACTGAGCAGGATTGTGGGAATTTCTGAAGAGAGAAAGTAGGGTAGCCAGGCAGAAAACTCATCAAGGAAAGTTGATAATGGTCCAGGGGGCTGGTAGATCACAGCAATTCTTAGGGAAGTAGGAGAGAATAGACGTATACAGTGGGCTTCAAATGATCAGAGAGAAAAAGAGGGAGGAGAGTGAATAACCTGAAAGGTGCATTGGGGGGATAGGAGGAATCCCACTCCACCTCCCTTGCGTCCATTAGGCCTAGGGGAGTGAGTCCAGTGAAGGCCACCCTGGGATAGGGAAGCAGGAGAAGGGGTGTCAGATTCCTGGAGCCAGGTTTTGGTGGGAGCAAGTAGATTGAAGGAACTAGTGACAAAGAGGTCATGAACAGCAGTGAATTTGTTGCAGACAGAGCAGGCGTTCCAGAGGGTGCAGGAGAGAGGGAGGCTGGCGTTGGGAAGAAGAGGAATGGAGACTAAATTGCGTAGATTGCGACTACTGCCAGAGGGTGTAGGGTGATGGTGATGGGCCAGGTGTGTTGGGCACAGTTAAATAAGGGAGGCCCAGGGTTTGGGGAAATATCTCCAGCGGTTAGGAGAAGCAGAAGTGTAAGGGAGGTAATATGAGAAATGAGGTGTTGGGTGTGGATAGAATCTGGCAATTAATCAATTGAGAGGGGATATTAGGAATACAGCTAACAGAGCATAACTTTCACACCACAATCAAACTGCAAGGGGACTAAAAGGCCAAAATTGTAAACATAAGGGAACCCATAATTTTAGCTAAGACTTAATGCCTAAATAAACATTGAAATATTTGAAATAATAATAATAATTTAAATCAAATTCACCCTGTTTAGTATCCCCTCAGTTCTCTGTGTGTCTCCTTTATTAGTGTCCCCTCGGTTCTCCCTGTCTTCTTCATCAATGTCCTCTCAGTTCCCTATGTGTCACCTTTATTAATGTCCCCTCAGTTCCCTGTGTCACCTTCATTACTGTTCCCTCAGTTGTTCCCCTGTGTTACCTTCATATCCCCTCACTTGTCAGCTTCTTTACTGTCCCCCTCTTGTGTCACCTACTTCATTACTGCCCCCCAATTGTGTCACCTTCTTCATTACTGTCCCCCAATTGTGTCACCTACTTCATTACTGCCCCCCATGGGTGTCACCTTCTTCATTACTGTCCCCCAATTGTGCCAACCTTCTTCTTCATTACTGTCCCCCACTTGTGTCACCTTCTTCTTCATTACTGTCCCCCACTTGTGTCACCTTCTCCTTCATTACTGCCCCCCCACTTGTGTCACCTTCTTCTTCAATACTGCCCCCCCATTTGTGCCACCTTCTTCTTTATTACTGTCCCTTCAGTTGTTGTTCCCCTGTATCACCTTCATATCCCCCACTTGTCAGCTTTGTGTATTACTGCCCCCCACTTGTCAGCTTCATGTATTACTGTGACAGTAATACATTAGGTTGACAAGGGGGGGCGGTAATAAATGAGGCTGACAAGTGGGGGATGGTAATAAATGAGGCTGACAAGTGGGGGATGGTAATAAATGAGGCTGACAAGTGGGGGGCGGTAATAAAAGAGGCTGACAAGTGGGGGACGGTAATAAATGAGGCTGACATGTGGGGGACGGTAATAAATGAGGCTGACAAGTGGAGGACGATAATAAATTAGGCTGACGAGTGGGGGACGGTAATAAATTAGGCTGACGAGTGGGGGACGGTAATAAATTAGGCTGACTAGTGGGGGGCGGTAATAAATTAGGCTGACCAGTGGGGGACAGTAATAAATTAGGCTGACTAGTGGGGGACGGCAATAAATTAGGCTGATAAGTGGGGGACGGTAATAAAATTAGGCTGACAAGTGGGGGACAGTAATAAATTAAGCTGACAATTGGGGGAAGGTAATAAATTAGGCTGACAAGTGGGGGACAGTAATAAATTAGGCTGACAAGTGGGAGACGGTAATAAATGAGGCTGACAAGTGGGGGACAGTAATAAGAGAGGCTGAAAAGTGGGGGACAGTAATAAATGAGGCTGACAAGTGGGGGACGGTAATAAATTAGGCTGACAAGTGGGGGACGGTAATAAATTGCAGTAATAAATTAGCCTCATTTATTACCATCCCCCACTTGTCAGCCTAACTTGTCAGTGGGGGACACTGTAGTAATAATAATAACAGTAGTAGTATAGTTATAATGGTAGTAGTAGTTATTATTATGGCTGAAATATTTTTATTATTATTATTTTCTTTTTTGGCTGGCATTTTGACTCTCTTACCCCTCTTACCAAATCATTGTCCCTGAACAAATATCCAGAAAACTACTTCTGACTTTAGTGTTCTGTAGACTTGTTCCAGGTCAATTACTTACAGAGTACTGAAATAATAGGACATCAGTGCCCCACAGTGCCACTACAGTGCTCATGAGCGCCCTACAGTGCCCAACAGTGAGTGCTTATCAGAGTACATCAATGCTCTACAGTGCACATCAGTGCCATCTGTGAGTGCTCATCAGTGCTCTACAGTGCCATCAGTGAGTGCTCATCACTGCTACTAAAGTGCCCATCAGTGCCACTACAGTGCCCAATAGTGCCCATCAGTGAGTGCTCATCAGTGCCCACCTTATCAGTGGATTCTCATTAGCGCCCGTAAGTGGCGTAAAAAAATGCATTTTCATTTTTTTTCCCACATTTTCCAAAAAATTGTGAAAAAAATTAGTTCAAAATACTCATAATGCCTCATAGATTATGCGTTGGGGTGTTTGCTTTTCAAAATGGGGTAATTTTGTGGGCATTTCCATTGTCCTGATGCTCCAGGGCATTCCAAAGTGTAATAGGTAGTTAGGAAATAAGGCGCATGTTGGACCTCTGTATGTGGCCAGGCTGTGTATAAGTCTCACACATGTGGTATCGCCAGGGGCGGATTAATGCACAGGCTGGTCTAGGCTGCAGCCTAGGGCCCCACGTGTGCAAGGGCCCCCGATTGGCCATGATATTTTTATTAATTTATATATATTTATGTAGAATAAAAACCATGGCTGCGTGTTATACGAATACGCCGATAAATGTTTTTTTACCAACAGGGGCAGGGATCGGGCGGTCCGCCCCGGGTTCCACCCATTGGGGGGGGGGGTGTCAGGCCAGCTGTACCGCCTCTCCTGGCCCTGGGAAAGTGCTGCCAGCATACTTTAAAGTTGAGAAAACATTACTGCTAGCCCTTTCTCATACACAGCTCCTCGTGTGTCGCTCTCAATGTAAATGGAAGTCTCTTAATACCTCAATTAAAGCCGTTCTGTCTGGTCGCTCTCCTCCTCCCGCTCCACCTCCTTCCCAAGTGTAGCCTTTGATTGAAGGAGGAGAGTGGTTATGTGACCATCAATGAAACAGCAGAGGAAAGCAGTCACATGACCGGGTCACAAAGAACGGTGTTAATTGAGGTATTTAGAAGCTTTGATTTACAATGAGTGACACAGGAGGAGCGGTGTATGAGAAAGGGCTGGCAGTGATGTTTTCTCAACTTTAGAGTATTCTTTCCCAGGAGACTGGGGGTCTCCTGGGAGTGCAGGGGGGCTTTATAATGAAAGAGGCCTGTGTGATATGCAGGCAAAGGGGTCTGTGTACTATGCAAAAGTCTGTGTACTGTGCAGGGAAAGGGGTCTGTGTACTGTGCAGGGAAAGGGGGCTGTGTTATGTGCAGGGGGTCTGTGTACTGTGCAGGGAAAGGGGGCTGTGTTATGTGCAGGGGGTCTGTGTACTGTGCAGAGGGTTGTGTACTGTGCAGGGAAAGGGGTCTGTGTACTGTGTGTGTGTACTGTGCAGGGGGGCTATGTACTGTGCAGGGGGCTGTGGGAAGTTTTATTTTCCTGAAACTTCCCTCTTAATGTTAGGGTGCGTGTTATATGCACTCTGCAAATGAAACAAAGGCACCACTCTAAGTGCAGTAAAAAACATGGAGTTTAATAAAACTGTAAAAAGGTACTCACAAAGGTACATAGTGAGCAAGCATGTTGGCAAAAGCTGACGGATATCCTGGGAGTGAGTCTGCAGAGTCGGCTAATAAGTCGTCAGCTGTTTTACAGGTATAGGTAGTTCCTTTGTAGGTAAAATGAATGGCGAAGGGAAAACTCCAACGGTAAGGGATGCGATGATGTTGAAGTACTTGTAAATGTGGTTTCATCGCCTTTCTCTTTATAAGTGTTTGTTGAGAAAGATCTTGGTATATTTGATATTGATGACCTTGGAATATGAGGGCGTCTTTGTTGTGGGCAGCTTCCAATAATTGTTCTCTTGTTCGGAAATAGTGGAATTTAATAATGATATCTCTCGGTGGACCGCCTTCTTTACGCGGAGTCCAAGATTTGTGAATTCTGTCTATTTCCAGGCGTTCAATGGGGAGAGAAGGGGCTAATTCCTGGAATAATGCAGTGACTGTTGATTGAAATTATTTATATATATCCTGTACTGGGTGATATTTCTTCAAAATCTTCTTAAATATATGTATAGGTATAGATGACATTTCATAAAATTAACAACACAACACAATAAAAACACAGACAGATCCAAACTAAATCTAAATTTTGGTTCCTGATCTGTCTGTCTGGGTATATATCAAATTAATTCAAGACAAACATTACATTTGTTTACAATATGACCCTCTTAACAGAACATATCACTCTAACCTTCTGTAACTTCTTGTAACTTAGTTCTTTAGTTCTTTTTTAGGTTCCTTCACTTACCTATAAATCCATATTGGGATGCATATTATCCTCATATAGGTAATAGGGAACCCATTCTCTCTCCTTTTACTCTTTTAAGAATGCATTTGTTTCTCGGATCCTATTCTAAAACAATGATTTCATTTTAATTACACATTAACTGAAACAATGTTCTAGAATAAACAACCTGGTTTACTTATCCATAACAAATGGATCCACACTTGTTACCTCAAATATTTACTGTACTTGAGACTTGATTGTTTCCACTCTTTGGACAAATTGTACCCATTGGTTGGTGTTCTTTCACCACCCCGTGGATACTAGCTCCATTTAGGAGACACTTTCTCCTTAGTTGTAGTATAAGCTTCTTATGTTATTAACTGAATATATAAACTCAATATACTGACCAGCCTCATCCTCACTTTTCACTACTCTCTCACTAACCACTATAACCCCAATCCTTCCAGAGACATTTTTTTCCCTCTCCTTTCAAACTCCAATAATGGCACATCTAAACATAATAACGCTAAATGTATGAGGCCTTAATTCACCCCCGAAACATACCAAAGCTTTTCGATCTTTTTCAAAACTAAATGCACATGTGGTGTGCTTACAAGAGACACATTTTTTGACTCAATCCTTTCCAAAATTCTTTAGTTGTAAATTTCCCCAAGTTTACATCTCATTAGCTGACACCAAACAAAGAGGTGTACTGATTGCCTTTCATTATACAACACCATTTACGCTTCATACGGAACTTAAAGACCCTGAAGGTCGTTATATACTCTTATCTGGTCTCCTACAAGATACTGAAATCACACCAGTTTCTTTCTATGCTCCAAACAAAAATCCATTATCCTTTCTGTCCCATCTTTTTTCTGTAGTAGAAACACATAACTGTGGCACTCCTTTATTAGGTGAAGACTCAAATCAAACAATATATCCATTCATGGACAAATCCCCAACACCTATCACAAATCACTGTCATTCCTATCAACAACTTCTTAATCAATATACTCTTCTTGATACTTGGAATGAAAAAACCCCAGCTAAACAACAATACACCCATTATTCCCATCCTCACAAACCATTTTCACCCATTGATCACCTCTTAATCAAAGTCAATCTCTCTGTATATATTCTAAACTCGAACATTATACCATGTACATGGTCTGATCACAACATGGTTATGACATCCCTCTCTTCACTAATCCCAAGACCAAATCACAGACCTTGTTACATTAATGATGGATTATAAGCAAATCCCACATATAGACAGAAAATAGAGAATGCTATTATAGATTACATAGCAAATAACAATGCTGACGATACAAACCCCCTGACCCATTGGGAAGCACTTAAACCATGTATCAGAGGGGTTTGTATAAGTCAAGCCTCTTATTTCCATGAGAGGATTCTATATGAAGGCCAATAAACCTGACACTTTTTTAGCCCTTGCATTACGGAAAAAACCTATAACCCAAAACCCATTCGACTAAAATTAACTAAAGATAATTAAACCAGTAATCCACAAAAAAATATTACAAGAGTTTGAAAGAAAATTGTCCGAACTCTACAAAGACCCCCATAAATTCGACCAATCATGATTAACTACCCTCCTGTTCTCAATTCACCTGCCTTCCCTTTCTCATACTCAACAAGAAAACCTAGACAATCCAATAACTGAATTGGAAATACAGACAGCAGTAAAATCACTAAAACCACGTAAACACCCAGGAGTAGATGGTTTTTTAGCCACTTATTACAAGAGATTTGCAACACTACTATCCCCACTCATGGTTGAAGCCTTCAACTCCCTCCTCACAGGCCACTCCTTCCATTCAGAATCACTTGTTGCCTCTATTTCCATAATCCCAAAACCGAACCTAGATGATACCTCTTGGTCTCTAATTACAGACCAATATCAATACTCAACATTGATATTAAATTATTAGCTAAGGTTCTCTCTAACAGACTCAGTACCATTATAGGTACACTAATCCATCAAGACCAAACAGGATTTATCCCCTCTAGACAGGTAGGAGACAAAATATGGCGTGCTTTACTTTTAGCTCACACAGCACATACCTGAAAAATTCCAACATGTTTCTTTTCACTCGACATTAGAAAGGCTTTTGATTCGCTTTCCTGGCCTTACTTAAATTCAATCCTTCTTCGATGGGGATTTGGCACACACTTCCTCAGATGGATTTGTACTTTGTATCAGTATCCAAAAGCATTTATATCCTACTCAGGATTTTGTTCTGATTCCTTTATCATCGAAAGTGGTACACGTCAGAGTTGTCCCCTATCCCCACTCCTCTTCGCTTTAGCAATAGAATCCTTGGCCCAACTCATCCATTCCAATAAAAACATCAGAGGTTTTGATCTAGGAGGACACCATCACAAAATTTGCCTATTCGCTGATGATGTCCTTATCTTTCTCACTGAACGCTTATTATCTACACCGGTCCTTCTTAGCATCCTTACTGAATTCGGACATTTATCTGGCCTCACGATCAATCCTCATAAACCCAAAGCTTTAAATGTATCATTATCACCTGAACTCCAATTGCGATTACACAACTCTCACCCATTTACCTGGTCCACAACACATATAACATATTTAGGTATTAATCTTACAGCCAAACTGCAAGATCTCTATATGTCCAACTATCCTCCATTATAAACACAACTTACTAAGTTGCTTTCAACTTGGTCATCACTGCCACTAGCATGGATGGGCCGCATAACATCAATTAAAATGTCTATTCTTCCCAAAATCCTTTATTTATTTTGAGTACTTCCTGTACCAGTTCCATCTCATTTTCTACGCATTCTCCAATGTAAAACTATTCAATACATTTGGGACAAACTTAGACCTTGATTACCCAAAAATACTCTATATTCCCCCAAAATCAGAGGAGATTTAGGAGTACCCGATTTTACAAAATACTATTATGCAGCCCATTTAACTCAATTGACCAAATACCATGCTAATAAGGAAATACCACTATGGGTTACACTTGAGTCAGTAGATTGTGATCCTTTATCTACTGCCAATCTTTTGTGGCTTGCTCCTAGACAACGAAAAACTATCACTGATCCCTACACTAAGCATAGCCTGTGAGAAAATATTAAAAAACCTCTATGAAGGGATTTTTAAGGCAACAAAAAAGTTAAATTTTGATAAAATTAATTTATTAAAGATAGATAGAAAAATTAATTAGATTTCAACATGTTGTAAACATTGTACAAAGTATTTAAAAAACATTACATATTAAGGAAAATTGGAAGTGATACTGCCTACTACATAGTTCAGAAACCACCGGTACAGACAGGTGGTGCCGAGTAGCAGTAATCCAACGTGTTTCAATAAATAATATTCAAAGAATCTTCAACAGGGATATTGTATCACTGTCTACAAAGAATCAAAATTGCAATGTTAGAAGATACATATAAGTATCATGTTTTATACAACTAGATATGAAATATCTGTTATTGTATCTACAAGATAACTTACATTTTCCATACATATTCAAAGAGTAATAACAGATGCATTCCTCATGTCAGGGCAAGAAGAGTCCAACATCCACAGTCCACAGAATCTGCCACTCATCCTCTACAGGATGGCTGGATACAAACAAATACCATAAATGGCACTCAAAGTAGCTGTATAGTAACATTGTGATGTATAGGGGTGAGTAAACCCCCCATCTCTCCAAGTCAAGCCCCCACCAGTACAAGGTTACACCTCACTGGTGTTTTAGATCATTGTTCATCTGTACTGTGAAGTGCCGTCCAATCAACTTTGTGACCAAAACTGCTTTGTGAAGTTTCTCAGCTGGACAAACAGGTACCCAAAAATGAAAAAGGATTGGACTGAATGTGAAGCATCATTAAAAAAGTTGTTATTACACATGGGAAAGGGTACTTAAAAAAGGTAAGATGAAAAAAAAACAAACATGGAGCTGGGAATGCAAAAAAACGCCGTTCCCAGTGTGCGTTCCACGAGAGCGGAAGTGACATCAATAATGCTGGAAATGACGTCAACGCGTTTCACCCTCTCAAGTACCTCCTCGGGGGGACAACTATGGGCTCCAGTGCAGCAGCCAGCTATGAAAAAGTACTGTATGTATCGGCGTATAACACGCACCTTTTCCCCCTGAAAATAGGGGGCAAATCACGGGTGCGTGTTATACACCGATAACGTACCACGGAGGGGAAGGAGGGGGATGAGCATCGTCGGAATTCACCGAGCGGTCATCTCCTGTTTACTCGGCTCTCACTCAGCTCTCATGTCACACTCAGTCCCGCCTCTGCCACCGGCATTGGACCAGTGTTCTGTCTATCACAGGAGCTGGTCCAATGCTGATGGCAGAGGCGGGACGGTGTATGTGATTGCCGACTGAGAACCGAGTAAACAGAAAATGACGGCTCGGTGATTTCCTGCACTGCATTGAGAGATGGTGAGGCTGCAGATGGGCATTAATCAGGCAGCTGCATTGATGGAAGATTGGCTGCAGATGGGCGCAGATCAGGCTACAGATGGGTGTAGATCAGGTTGCATTGAAGCTGCGGATGTGAACAGAACGGGCTGCATTGAGGCTGCAAATGGGCACTAATCAGGCTGCACTGAGGTTGCAGATGGACACTAATCAGGCTGCATTGACGGGCACTGACCATTATTTTGCTTCAAAATGGTTTATTTAAAAAAAAGTTTTTTACCCTGAAACTTCCCCCTTAAATTGAAGGTGCGTGTTATACGCCGATAAATACGGTATTTATGGCTGATTTTGCGAAAGTCTATGACGTGCATAGCCGACATATTCTTTATTTGAACTCCTGTATCCGGGAAATTTTCTTTATTCTCATGAGCAGTGGGGAGCAAAAATGTTTTCCTAAAGATGCAATCAATCATTATCATTGTTGCCTTAATAGTATTTTTGACTTATTGTACAATCCTTCCAGAAAAAATACTTAAAATGTGTGTGAAACGGTGCCTCCTAAGCGTAAATGAAAAAAATATTTAGCCACTGCCTTCAATTTGTTAGCCTAATTGCCAAAAAACAGTTATAGACATCAGATGTTGAAGCGCTGACTAAGTGATTAATTAGTTGCAGTAAAAAAAACTATTAAATATGTGGTATATCTTGATAATCACCTGTGACAAATCAATATACAAAGATCATAAAAAACTTGTGAACCACCTACATCTTAATGCATAAAAATACTCACAATAGCATGTATACATGAATGCATATAATATAATCAATACAAATGAACAACTCAAAATAAGTGCTTGCCAATTTTATTAGCTTTCTTCTCCTTTAAAAATTCACCACGTGAAAAAAAATAATAAATGTTATGTGCTCTTCTTAAATCATGTGCACCTCAACCTAAGGTAAGGGGGGGCATTCGCCAGATTACTTTGGACCACCAGGACCCTCACAGCTTTGGGGGATAAGTTTCTGTAGTGGATCTATCCTGGTTATTCACTCACTGTTCTGTATCCTTTACTGTAGACATGTGCAATTTGTTTTGTTTCTAATTCGTTTTTCCTCAAAATTCTGCATATTCGTTCATTCGGAAGCATCCGAATGAGCGAAAGACTATTTGACAAATTTTCCAAAAGAACGAAAATCTGACAATAGGATTAAAAATCTAAAACTTCGAAAATCCGAAAGAACGAAAAACATTTGGGTAATTTATTTTTTGTATTTTCTATTATAATTAAATTATTAACCATTATTATAGTTGATTATTATTATTATTATTAGTTATTACTAATAATAATAATAATAAAAACTATATAATAATAGTTATGAACTATTACAGTGCCTTTAAAAAGGATTCATACCCCTTGAAATTTTCCACAATTTGTCATGTTACAACCCAAAATGTAAATGTATTTTATTGGGATTTTATGTGATAGACCAACACAAAGTGGCATATAATTGTGAAGTGGAAGGAAAATGATAAATGGTTTTTAAACTTTTTTTACAAATAAATATGTGAAAAGTGTGGCATGCACCTGTATTCAGCCCCCCTGGGTCAATACTTTGGAGAACCACCTTTCGCTGCAACAACAGCTGCAAGTCTTTTTGGGAATGTCTCTACCAGCTTTGCCCATTCTTCTTTGTAAAATAGCTCAAGCCCTGTCAGATTGGAAGGAAAGCATGCGTGAACAGCAATTTTCAAGTCTTGCCATGGAGTCTCAATTGGATTTAGGTCTAGACTTTGAGTGGGCCATTGTAATGCTGCGTACACACGATCGCACATTCCAACAACAAAATCCATATTTTTTTTCCTACGCACGTTGGATCAAACATATCTTGCATACACACGGTCACACAAATCTTGTCGGAATTTCCAAACGTCAAGAACGCGGTGACTAGACATGTGCACACTGAAATATTTATATTTATTAATTATTATTACTAGTCAACCAGCATTAGAATTCTTCTATAGTCTGTGGGCGGAGCATTTGACCATAAATGTTCGCTCACGGCGAGTGCTTCGTCGAATCTTCATGTCGAATCTTTTCTCTCTATGTAGAATAATCTTAGACTAATAGAGCTAAGGTTAGGCAGATTTGACCACAGGTTCGATGGACACAGATCGCTATTGTCAGCCTCATGTCGAATCTCTTATATATATCGAACTGTTGTCGCAACAAAAACGAAAATAAAGCATTTGTTTATGTCGAATCTTTCGGTTTTCGGATTCTGTACGTTCGTTATCGTTTGTTAAGAAGATAATGAAAATACCCGAAATTCGGACGAAAACTAATGCACATGTCTAGCGGTGACATACAACGCGTACGATGGAACTATAAAAGGGAAGTTCAATAGCCAGTGCGCCACCCTTTGGGCTCCTTCTGCTAATCTCGTGTTAGTAGAAGTTTGGTGAGAGACAATTCGCGCTTTTCAGCCTCGTGCTTTTCAGATCGTTACTGCTCTTCAGTTCTTCATCTCCTACCTACTAATTATTGAACGGACAATTTATTTGCGCAGCACTCTTATTATTTATATGTCATTTGAGGTTTTTTTGTTGAATTTGCCTTTGTGCTGGCTTGCATTTATTTTATATTGTTCATGTGTTAGCGCTGAGTTGTTTTTCATTATTATTTATGCTCTTCAGTTTGTGCTGGTGGGTTAGTATCTGGTTTTCAGTGCGTGTAGTCAGCTTGCATTTGTTGTTCAGTGCGTATTATTATAGTACGTATTTGATTTCCAGTGCGTTCTTGTCCTCTCGTTTCTGATTTTCAGCTCGCTCTTCTCAGGCCTTTCTGTTTTTCAGTGCATTCTATTAGTTCTTTCTGACCAGCCGACCATTTTGAAGCCATGAGGACCCTCACCCTGGACCAGAGCCAGAGGGTTTTTAACTACCGGCTGGCCAGAGCCAGAAGAGTGGTGGAGGACACTTTTGGAATAATGGCCAGCCGGTTCCACCTATTCCTTACGGCAATCAGCATGGCAGAATATAAACTTAACCATATAATCCTTGCATGCTGCATTCTCCACAACTTTTTAAGGAGAAATTCAATTAACTATGTGGCCTCAGTTGG
Source organism: Lithobates clamitans (assembly GCA_037952925.1). NCBI lineage: Eukaryota > Metazoa > Chordata > Amphibia > Anura > Ranidae > Lithobates > Lithobates clamitans. The sequence goes on along the minus strand of JBBGZY010000293.1, from coordinate 3,736,559 downwards.
GCCTGAGACTGGACTTCAAGAAGAAACCCTAACGGCACCATTGATATGCCAGAAAATGTTTAAGAAATATTTTTAAAATAAATTTTTTAGTTAAACTGAAATAAGATTTCCTTTGATTTACTGCTTGTGTTTCTTTTAGCTGTCTCCTAGGTTATCCAATGGGCTTTTCTTTTTGGCCATTTTCTTCAATAGTGCAAATTTAATTTATTTGATACATGAGGTGACAATCTCTTCTTCAGAGAACTATTATATTGTGGGTCTGCTACACACACACACACCTTGTTTTTGTTGTTAATGTATGTAATACATTACTGATAAAAAATATTCATCATTTTCAGCACCATTAATTAATTTTTTTCACGAAGATGGCCTGATTGTTGCAAATTATAAAGCACTGTGGGAATTATTTACTAAAGGAAAATCCACTTTGCACTTCAAGTGCACTGCAAAAGTGCACTTGAAACTGCACTTGAAACTCTTGTAGGGCAAAGTGGATTTGCCTTTAGTAAATAACTCCCATTGCCACTGTAAACACTAACTTAGACCAAAAACTGCTATTGAGCATTGAAATAAGAAGGCACACATTGTTGAGTAGAAAACTTTTTACGCTGTGCACATTCACATGTTTTTTTGAACAAACCATATTTTTGTAACAACATTTTTGGTTTTGTCAGTACAAATAGCCTTTTTTGTGTTAAACAGGCATGTTTAAAACCATAAAACAATACACAACTCAGGAACTTACAAAGTTCAACTTTGATAATTTTAAGGCAATATCAGACATTAGTATGTTCAAACTGTGTTGGTATTGCCTTCATCAGATGGGGTGATGTCACCCCTGTCAAAGCCAAATTTTGAAGATGCACAATTGACAGTCAAAATGGGGATTTCCCTCCTGATCCAATGCCTAATGTCAACATGTGCTAGTTCCCATCATGGGGGATCAATGGACGCATTTCGGGGGTGCAACCCCTTCCTCTCAGCTACTTGAGTTGCGAGGAAGGGGTTGTACCCACAAAACACGTACATTGATATCCCGTGATGGCAGAAAGCACATGTTGACACAATGTGTGCATTTTCAATATTTGGCTTTCAATATACTTCAAAAAAAACGTCCAGATGTGTAAACAGCTGCTGAGCGTCCTCTAATTACACTGAATCAAGTTTACATTTTCATTCTAGTTACAAACCCATCTAGATAACAATGTACTAAACCTCTTTGAATACAAATAAGCATGAACAAATGTAGTTAACCTGTATCTGCCAAAAACATTGTATTAGTCGGCGAACAAGCGATGTTTACTGCAAACGATTACTGTGCCCACGAACCTGAAAGTTGCCATTTTAAACTGTACAACAGTAAAGAAAAACACATGGAGCAGCACGAACTTAATAATAATAGAAACACAGGACAAATACTTACTTTTTAGAAGCAGTTTCCTGCTCTTTCTGTACTGATCCTGCTCCCTCAATTTCAGGTCTGACCATCGTTTCCTCAGTTGATCCTTGGATTGCCGTACCCCAAAATTCTTCTGCAAACATTTCACAGCTTTAGCCATGATCTTGGCCTTTCTCACATTTGGGTTTGGGTAAGGTCCATGCTTCCCATCATAGTCGGCCCTCTTCAAGATGTCCACAATCTCCACCATCTCGACAAAGGACATATTTGAGGCCTTAAGTCTCCTCTGTCATTGGGACGTTCGTGGCTCCGGGCTTTCATCGTTGCTGCTCTCCTCTGCATGCACTTGCTCTTTCTCCGCCATGTGCTCTCCCACTGCGCCAAAAGAGAAGGGGCAGGGAATAGACTAGAAAGAATGTCAGGGGCGAGCGGAGTTTCATGCATGCGCAGTGTATATAAAGCGTAACACGCGTGCGTTGTACGTACGATCTGTGAGAGGAGGGTATCGGAAGTGCCGATCGTTAGAACGAAGGTACAATCTTTTTTTGTTTTCAAACTTTTTTTATTTTTCAAAGAAGGTAAGATAAAAACAATAAAACAAAATCATACAATCATGTAACTGTGTACATCATAAAATTGCCATCTGAAGAATGACATAAAAAGGTGAAATAAGGAACAATCCAAGGCATACAGCAATAATACCATAGAAAGTTACACCATACAAAGGTATCAAGCCTGGAGTCTAGAAGGAGTGTAATACCACCTGGTCATTACCTTGTATGCCGTTTCCCTAACCGTCAGTGATTTAGTGGCCTTCCGTAGGTTTGTCAGCATGGTATCCCAGTCCTCCGGGGCAAACTGTTCATCACACACCCAGAGACACCCGTTTATTTCTATATAGAGGTTCCGCTGAAAAATACAAAGCCCATGCTGTTTTGTAGAGAGTTGAAATGAGGCTCTTACCTCTGGGGCATCGCGGCAGAGCTGTTCGAAGGACGTGGGGGGGGGGAGGTAAGGTTATAATGGGTTATATAAAAATGTCTTATTTGTATAAAATAAAAGTGTTCCCGAAGTGGAATTTGTTTTTGTGCACAAAGATGTTCGAACGTAGTGAATGTATCTCCAATCTGAAGATCCGCTAAAGTGATCAGGGAATTGGATTTCCACCATGCAAAACTTTCGGGGTGATTAAACGCAGTGGCAAACAATGGTTCCCCAAGGAAGGATGAGCCTGTAGGAGCGGGTGAAATTAGGCTAAGCTTGCTTTTATAACGGTGCCAGAGGGTGAGAGAATGGGAAACGATTGCGTTAAGGGAGGTAAGCTTATGTGTAAAGTTGGAGGGTGACCATAGCATGGACATGAGGCAATAGGGCCTAACAGAATTGGCTTCAAATTTGTCCCAGGGTACTTTTGAGTCCGGGATGTTCTACTGTGCTATCTGGGAAAAATGTGCAGCCATGAAGTAGAACCAAAGGTTAGGAAGACCAAGACCTCTAGTAGATTGGGGTTTATAAAGAATGTGTTTCGAAAATCTGGGGCCTTTATTCTGCCAAATGAATCTATTAATATCTTGTTGTAGCTTGTCAATATGGGATTTAGGAATATTAATAGGGAGGGATCGGAATAGGAATAAGAGTTTCGGTAACAGGGTAATTTTAACTGCCATTACTCTCCCTAAAAATTACATTAGGTATGAACTCCAAATTTTAAGCAGGTTCCGCAATCTGGACAAACATGCTGGGTAGGGATGAGCTTCGAGTTCGAGTCGAACTCATGTTCGACTCGAACATTGGCTGTTCGCAAGTTCACCGAACAGCGAACAATTTGGGGTGTTCGCGGCAAATTCGAATGCCGCAGAACACCCTTTAACCTCCCTGGCGGTATGATTATTTCTGATTTTAGGTGCTGAAAGCGGTACAATTATTTTGCACAGAAATTTGGCGTTTTATATTGTAGGCCTGTAATTCTTAGGAATAGTTCACTTAAATCTGTCCAAACAAGAGTCTAGTAGACATCCCGGGTATGATAAAGTTTGAAAAACGAAATAAAAAATTATAATATAATAAATAACTATAAATAATTATAACAAATAATAATATAATAATAATAAAAATTATATAATAATGTAATCAAATCAAAAACACTGAAATTTGCTCAGTTGCAGAATTGTCACTTTTGTTACTTTTAGTGTTTGGTGACGGATTTCCCCACAAATCACTATCACTCAATTCTGCGAGTGATTCTAATTTATTATCGCTTTTTTCTAGCTGGTCTAAAAGCACTTTTGATGTAAAGAGACAGTTTTGGTTGCTATGGACAATCTCCAGTTTCCTGGCAGAAAGAACAGTTTTATATATATAAAACTGCATGCAGGACACTGGGCAGACCACTAGGGACCAAGGGGGATGTGTAGTTATTTGATACAGTACTGTAATCTGTAAGATTACAGTATGCTGTATCTATACTATGTGTTTCACTTTTGAATTTACCGCCGAACTCCGTCCCCGTGCGTCGCAACGCTCGCAGGGAACGGAGCTCGGCACTGTGAATCGAGCGAGACACAGCGGCTCGCCGATCACAGCGGGGAGACATCGCAGGATCCAGGGGACAAGGTAAGTATGCTCTTCCTGGATCCTGCGATGCAAGCCCGAGTCTGGCTCGGGGTTACCGCTTTTGGTATGGAAAAATCCAACCCGAGCCAGACTCGGGAATACCGCCAGGGAGGTTAAAAGTCTATTGGAGAAATCAAAAGTGCTAATTTTAAAGGCTTATATGCAAGTTATTGTCATAAAAAGTGTTTGGGGACCCGGGTCCTGCCCCAGGGGACATGGATCAATGCAAAAACAAGTTTTAAAAACGGCCATTTTTTCAGGAGCAGTGATTTTAATAATGCTTAAAGTCAAACAATAAAAGTGTAATATCCCTTTAAATTTCGTACCTGGGGGGTGTCTATAGTATTCCTGTAAAGGGGCGCATGTTTCCCGTGTTTAGAACAGTCTGACAGCAAAATGACATTTCGAAGGAAAAATTCCATTCAAAACTACCCGCGGCTATTGCATTGCCGACAATACACATAGAAGTTCATTGATAAAAAGGGCATGGGAATTCAACACAGGGAAACCCCGAACCAAAAAAAAAAAAAAAAAATGACGTGGGAGTCCCCCTAAATTCCATACCAGGCCCTTCAGGTCTGGTATGGATATTAAGGGGAACCCCGGCCAAAATTTTTAAAAAAATGACGTGGGGTTCCCCCTAAATTCCATACCAGTCCATTCAGGTCTGGTATGGATTTTAAGGGGAACCCCATGCCAAAAAAAAAAAACGGCGTGGGGTCCCCCCAAAGATCCATACCAGACCCTTATCTGAGCACGCAATCTGGCAGGCTGCAGGAAAAGAGGGGGGGACGAGAGTGCGCCCCCCCCTCCTGAACCGTACCAGGCCACATGCCCTCAACATTGGGAGGGTGCTTTGGGGTAGCCCCCCAAAACACCTTGTCCCCATATTGATGAGGACAAGGGCCTCATCCCCACAACCCTGGCTGGTGGTTGTGGGGGTCTGCGGGCCGGGGGCTTATCGGAATATGGAAGCCCCCTTTAACAAGGGAACCCCCAGATCCCGGCCCCCCCCTTTGTGAAATGGTAAGGGGGTACTTACCCCTACCATTTCACTAAAAAACTGTCAAAAATGTTAAAAATGACAAGAGACAGTTTTTGACAATTCCTTTATTTAAATGCTTCTTCTTTATTCTATCTTCCTTCATCTTCTTCTGGTTCTTCTGGCTCTTCTGGTTCTTCCTCCGGCGTTCTCGTCCAGCATCTCCTCCGCGGCGTCTTCAATCTTCTTCTCCTCGGGCCGCTCCGCACCCATGGCTTGGGGGAGGCTCCCACTCTTCTCTTCATCTTCTTCTTCATCCTCTTCTCTTCTTCTTTCTTCTCCGGGCCGCTCCGCATCCATGCTGGCAGGAAGGGAGGCTCCCGTTGTGTGACGGCGTCTCCTCGTCTGACGGTACTTAAATAACGGGGGGCGGGGCCACCCGGTGACCCCGCCCCCTCTGACGCACGGGACATGACGGGACTTCCCTGTGGCATTCCCCGTGACATCACAGGGAAGTCCCGTCAAGTCACCGTGCGTCAGAGGGGGGCGGGGTCACCGGGTGGCCCCACCCCCCCGTTATTTAAGAACCGTCAGACGAGGAGACTCCGTCACACAGCGGGAGCCTCCCTCCATGCCGGCATGGGTGCAGAGTGGCCCGGAGAAGAAAATGAAGAAGAGAAGAAGGAAGAAGAGAAGAGGATGAAGAAGAAGATGAAGAGAAGAGCGGGAGCCTCCCCCCATGCCATGGGTGGGGAGCGGCCCGAGGAGAAGAAGATAGAAGATGCCGCGGAGGAGATGCTGGACGAGAACGCCGGAGGAAGAACCAGAAGAGCCAGAAGAACCAGAAGAAGAAGAAGATGAAGGAAGATAGAAGAAAGAAGAAGCATTTAAATAAAGGAATTGTCAAAAACTGTCTCTTGTCATTTTTAATATTTTTGACAGTTTTTTAGTGAAATGGTAGGGGTAAGTACCCCCTTACCATTTCACACGGGGGGGGGATCTGGGGGTTCCCTTGTTAAAGGGGGCTTCCAGATTCCGATAAGCCCCACGCCCACAGACCCCCACAACCACCAGCCAGGGTTGTGGGGATCAGGCCCTTTTCCTCATCAACATGGGGACAAGGTGTTTTGGGGGGCTACCCCAAAGCACCCTCCCAATGTTGAGGGCATGTGGCCTGGTACGGTTCAGGAGGGGGGGCGCACTCTTGTCCCCCCCTCTTTTCCTGCGGCCTGCCAGGTTGCGTGCTCGGATAAGGGTCTGGTATGGAATTTAGGGGGAACCCCACGTCATTTTTTTTAAAATTTTGGCCGGGTTTCCCCTTAATATCCATACCAGACCTGAAGGGACTGGTATGGAATTTAGGGGGACTCCTACGTCATTTTTTTTTTTAAATTATGGTTCGGGGTTTCCCTGTGTTGAATTCCCATGCCGTTTTTATCAATGAACTTCTATGTGTATTGTCGGCAATGCAATAGCCGCGGGTAGTTTTGAATGGAATTTTTCCTTCGAAATGTCATTTTGCTGTCAGACTGTTCTAAACACGGGAAACATGCGCCCCTTTACAGGCATACTATAGACACCCCCCAGGTACGAAATTTAAAGGGATATTACACTTTTATTGTTTGACTTTAAGCATTATTAAAATCACTGCTCCTGAAAAAATGGCCGTTTTTAAAACTTGTTTTTGCATTGATCCATGTCCCCTGGGGCAGGACCCGGGTCCCCAAACACTTTTTATGACAATAACTTGCATATAAGCCTTTAAAATTAGCACTTTTGATTATTCATGTTCGTGTCCCATAGACTTTAACGGTGTTCGTGTGTTCGAGCGAACTTTTTTCCTGTTCACATGTTCTGGTGTGAACCGAACAGGGGGGTGTTCGGCTCATCCCTAATGCTGGGTAGTTAGCCTCATAAATGGATGAGAATTGTGGTGTGATGTAGATGCCAAGATAAGGAATTTCGTCATTTGAGCATTGGAATGGGAAAGATCCTCGGAGTGTTTCACACTGGGCAGAGGGTAGATTAACTGGAAGCGCGGTAGATTTAGTTATGTTTACCGTGAGTCCAGAAATAGAGGCAAATTTAGTCAATATGGCACACAAGTTGGGAAGAGAGCTGTTGGGTTGGGTCAAAAAAATCATGACGTCATTCGCGTACATGCAGAGTTTAAAGTGGGAAGATTCAAGGTAATAACCAGATATGTCTGGGTGTTGTTTGATGGCGATTGCAAGGGGTTCTAATGCTAGGGCAAATAATAAGGGAGATAGAGGGCATCCCTGTCTGGTGCCCCTGCCCAGTGTGAAAAAGACCGAGTTGCACCCAGGTAATTTAATTCTTGTTTTCGGCTGATAGTATAGGGCCGGTATACTGCGTAAAAATTCATCCTTATAGCCCATTTGTTGTAGGACTGAAAACAAGTAAGGCCAGAGAACGCTATTAAAGGCCTTATTGATGTCAAGGCTCAGTAATAGGACTTGTTTTTTGTGTAGGTTAGAGTCTTGAAGAACGTTCAGGGTCAGGTGAATGTTGTCTGTGATAAGTCTATTTGGGATGAAGCCTGACTGATCAGAGGAGGCCAGGGTTTCAATAATATTGGCTAATCTATCTGCCAGGGCGTGACTAAAAAATTTAAGGTCATTATTAATGACTGATATCGGCCTGTAGTTTTGTGGAAGAGAATGGTCCTTAAGGGGTTTTGGTAACAGGGACATATTGGCCAAGATCAGCTCATTTGGGAAACGTTCTCCATTAAGGATGTTGTTAAATGTGGTGGTTAAATGTGGGGTCAAAACAAGGGCATAGTGCTTGTAATAACTGGCTGTGAACCTGTCCGGACCTGGGGCGACCGATCTTTTTAGGGATTTAATTACCTTAGATACAATTTTAACTTGGTGCTTCAGTGGCCTATACTGCTTATAGATTGAGGCCTGTATTGGGACAAGATTAGGAGAGTTTAGCCTGACATTAGGGTTTGTGTTGTGTTGTGTCTTGCAGAGAAAAATGATCTATTCAATGATGAGGACTTTATCCCCATATTCATTGATATGTACAGGGAGCTGTCCTGTCTGTGGCAGGTAAACCACCCCTTTTATAACAATAACACAAAGAGAAAGGCAGCGCTGAATGAATTGCTGGAATTTGTGAAGCCGGTGATCCACGCGGCAGACATCCCCTATTTGAAGGCCCTAATTGGTGGTATGAGGAGCACATATAATAGGGAGCGCAAGAAGGTCCAGGATTCCCAAAGATCAGGAGCTGCAGCAGATGACATTTATGTACCCAGGCTGTGGTACTATGACAGACTGCATTTTCTGGCCAGCAAGACTGAACCCAGGCCAGCACTCCCCAGTCTTCCTTCAAGGCTTCCTTTCACCTCAGCTGAGGCTTCCGACGTCCAACCTGGGCCTTCCAGCCAGAAAGAAGTGGAGGAGCCCAGCTTGAGCCAGGTATAGCATTGTTCAACATATTTTTAGTCAAATAATGATGTTAACTAGATGTTATTATTGATCATTAATTTCTGATTTTACAAACTGTTTTACATATCAATAGACAGTAGTGGCCACAAATGATTTGGACAAGAATGAAAAATGCTGGGGTCAGAATGATAGTCTTTTCTATTTATTAACATTCAATTTGCAACAGTCATGAGCTGAAAATTGTGTGTGAATGATGACCCAAAAACTAAAACTATGTCCCTTTTTCATACACAGGAAAGTCTCAGCCAGGAGGAGGCTGTAGAAAGTGGCAGCCAGGAGGTGGCAGGGGTAAGTGGCAGCCAGAAGGTTGCCAGGTCCAGTAGCCTGCCCGAATCTCAGGTCCCTCCCCTCCTCCTTCCAAAAAAAGTCCCAGGAAGAGGAGTAACCTGGAGGAGGCAGAACGGAAGGCTACTGCGGCCCTCATAACCCCCCCCCAATAATCAAGATGACTATGTCTACATGGCAGCCTGCAAAATGCAGGAAATGGAGGAGGGCCAATGCCTCTTATGTGAGGAAGTTATCTTACAAGCCCTAAATAAGGGGTTGAGGGGCGAACTCACAAGCCAAAGCCACGTTTGTGAGTTCAACCATGGTCCTCCTCCTCCACCTCCTGCCACAACTACAACACCAGAGCCACAGCCTGGAAGCAAGCGTGGAAGGAAGTGAGGAAAGAAGACAAAAAAGTGATGGCCTGGGTTCAGTCTGGTCTGACAAAAGACGCAGGCTGTTGTAAGACCACAGCCTGGGGACAGATATGTCATCTGTTACTGTTCCTGATCTCGTTTAGTCCTGGACCGGATTGTGCTCACTATTATAAGGACTCCTCAGGCCACCAATTTTGACTGTAAAATAATTGATGTCTGCCCTGGGGTACAAAGGCTTTGCAAATTTCACCAGTTTCTACAGCGTTGCCTTATTTTTTATTTTGTTATGACCCATAATAAATGGCTATTTATTTTTCCCAAATACTTGCCTATGTGTTTTACTTCAAAAAGGACAGTTTGTTTGTGAGTAGGCAGGTACATTTCAAAATACAATGTCAAATTAACAAGGGACACCAACACCAATATCCTTGAAGTTAAAAACTACAAGATAATAATGGTGTTGTGGTAACTTGACACAAAACGAAAGAAAAAATTATGGACATCACTATAAAAAAAAAAAAAAAATAGGAGATCTGGATATATAAAAAAAACTATAAACAAAAATTCTAAACAATATTATGAAGATCTGACAAAAAAAAAAATTATTCATGAGATCACGAGAAATAATAAAGAAATCAGGTTGTCAGAACTCTGTGTGAATATCAGCAGCACAACAACTTCATTATTCTAACATTATAAAGTAGAAGAGAATGCGCTGCATTAAAAGATTTTAAAATTTGCAGTGTGACGAATGTGCTATCTCCATTACAAACGCTAGTTTTACCAGAACGAGCGCGTCCATCTCATACTTGATTCAGAGCATGCGTGGAACTTTGTGCGTGGGAATTGGTTACACACGATCAGAATTTACGAGAACGTATTTTGTTGTCGGAAAATTTGAGATCCAGATCTCAAACTTTGTTTGAGGAAAATGTCCGATGGAGCCTCCACAAGGTCGGAATTTCCAACAACAAACTCCCATAGAACGTTTACCGTCGGAAAATCCGACCGTGTGTATGCAGCATAACACATGAATATGCTTTGATCTAAACCATTGCATTGTAGCTCTGGTTGTATGTTTAGGGTCATTGTCCTGCTGTCCCCACCCCAGTCTCAAGTTTTTTGCAAACTCTAATGACGCGTACACACGAGCGGACTTCTCGTCAGACTGAACTCCGAAGGACTTTTTGATAAAGTTCCGTTAGAGTTCCAACAAAACGGACTTGACTACACATGATCACACCAAAGTACGATCGTTTCGAACGTGATGACGTACGACCGGACTAGAATAAGGAAGTTCATAGCCAGTAGCCAATAGCTGCCCTTGTGTCATTTTTGGTCCGTCGGACTAGCATACAGAGGAACTGATTTTTCGATAGGACTCAAGTCCGTCGGAAAGATTTGAAACTTGTTCTATTTCTAAGGCCCGTCAAATTTTTAGACAGAAAAGGTCAGATGAAGCCCACACACGATCCAATTGTCTGACGGATTCGTTCTGTCGGACCTTTGATGCTGAAAAGTCCGGTCGTGTGTACACGGCATGACAGGTTTTCTTTAAAGATTGCCCTGTATTTGGCTCCATTCATCTTCCCATCAACTCTGACCAGCTTCCCTGTCCCTGCTGAAGAAAAGCATCCTAATAACATGATGCTTCCACCACCATGTTTCGTGGTAGGGATGGTGTGTTCAGGGTGATGTGCAGTGTTAGTTTTTCACCACACATAGCGTTTTGCTTTTAGGCCAAAAAGTTAAATTTTGGTTTCATCTGAGCAGAGCACCTTCTTCCACATGTTTGCTGTGTCCCCCACATGGCTTCTCACAAACTGCAAACAGGACTTCTTATGGCTTTCTTTCAACAATGGCTTTCTTCTTGCCACTCTTCCATAAATGCCAGATTTGTGGAGTGCACAACTAATAGTTGTCCTGTGGACAGATTCTCCCACCCGAGCTGTGGATCTCTGCAGCTCCTCCAGAGTTACCATGGGCATCTTGGCTGATTCTCTGATGAATGCTCTCCTTGCCAGGCCTGTCAGTTTAGGTGGACGGCCATGTCTTGGTAGGTTTGCAGTTGTGCCATACTCTTTCCATTTTCCGATGATGGATTGAACAGTGCTCCGTGAGATGTTCAAAGCTTGGGATATTTTTTTATAACATAACCCTGTTTTAAACTTCTCCACAACTTTATCCCTGACTTGTCTGGTGTGTTTCTTGGCCTTCATGATGCTGTATGTTCACTAAAATTCTCCAACAAACCTCTGAGGGCTTAACAGAACAGCTGCATTTATACTGAGATTAAATTACACACAGGTGGACTCTATTTACTAATTAGGTCACTTCTGCAGGCAATTGGTTCCACTAGATTTTAGTTAGGTGTATCGGAATGAAGGAGGCTGAATACAAATGCACACCACACTTTTCACATATTTATTTGTAAAAAATGTTGAAAACCATTTATCATTTTCCTTCCACTTCACAATTATGTGCTACTTTGTGTTGGTCTATCACATAAAATCCCAATAAAATACATTTACATTTTTAGTTGTAACATGACAAAATGTGGAAAATTTTGAGGGGTATGAATACTTTTTCAAGGCACTGTAAATTATAGATATTGGAATTTCCTTTCAAATTTGGCTAACTGTTAGTGAATGTAACAAATACGAATTTATCCAAAGTTACGAATCATCCAAAATAATGAATGCCGCATCTAAACGAATGAAATGTAATGAATACGAATGCATCCGAAGTTATGAATTATCAAAATAACAAATGCCGCATCTATACAAATGGAACGTAACGAATACGAAAGCATTCGAATTTACGAAAGATCAAAATAACAAATGCCGATCATAAACGAAAAAAAACGAATAAAACAAAAAAACACAAATTTTTTGACAGTGCGCATGTCTACTTCACTGTTTCCATCAGCGATATCTCAGAAAAAAAAAAGGCCGATATCCGATAATCACACAATATGTTTATTTAAAAAAGACTAAAATAAGTAAAAATAGCCATGCACACACATTTATTTGTGCCCTAGAGCAGCACCCACTATGTAGAGGCTTGGATAATGAAAAAATCGCCGCCGCTCGTCTCTCTGAACCGGCGTGCACTCCACCTGGGCCGGACGTGACGTCAATGGCGACTCAGAACTTCCGCCAGTAAAGACCTCCTGATGACCCTTTCCGGTGAAATGCATTGAGGTCTGTTTACTGGCGGAAGTTCTGAGTCTCCATCGACGTCATGTCCAGCCCAGGTGGAACACACGCTGCCTCAGAGATACGAGCAACGTCAATGGAGACTCGAAACTTCCGGCAGTAAACAAATTCCTGATGATGTCTTCCAGTGAAATGCATTGAGGTCTGTTTACTGGCGGAAGTTCCGAGTCTCGATTGACGTAATGTCCGGCCCAGGTGAAACGCATGCTGGCTCAGAGATACGAGTGGCGGCGATTTTGTCATTATCCAATGCTCTGCATGGTGGGTGTTGCGCTAGGGCACAAATAAATATGAGTGCACTGCTATTTTTACTTATTTTAGTCTTTTATAAATAAACATACTTGCGCGATTATCGGGTATCGGTCTTTTTTATTCTAAGATATCCATGATGGAAACAGTAAAGGATATAGCAGTGGCAGCTGGTGCTCAAGATTTTTTGGGGGGGCAAACAAACTGAAAAATACTGAACCCCCTATCAATTGCAGCCTCACTGTGTCCATCAAATGCGGCCATTGTGCCCATCAAACGCAGCCATTGTGGCCATCAAACGCAGCCACTGTGCCAATCATATGCAGCCATTTGTGCCCGTCATGCGCAGCCACTTGTGCCCATCATGCGCAGCCACTTGTGCCCATCATACGCAGCCACTTGTGCCCATCATATGCAGCCACTGGTTGCCCATCATATGCAGCCACTTGTGCCCATCATATGCAGCCACTTGTGCCAATCAAATGCAGCCACTTGTGCTCATCATACACAGCCACTTGAACCCATCATATGCAGCCACTTGAGCACATCATTTGCAGCCACTTGTGCCCATCATATGCAGCCACTTGTGGCCATCATATGCAGCCACTTGTGCCCGTCAAATGCAGCCATTTGTGCCCAGTAAATGCAGCCACTTGTGCCAGTCAAATACAGCCACTTGTGCCCATCCTATACAGGCACTTGTGCCAATCAAATGCAGCCACTCGTGCCCATCATATGCAGCCACTTGTTCCCATCATATGCAGCCACTTGTGCCTATTATATGCAGCCACTTGTGCCCGTCAAATGCAGCCACTTGTGCCCAGTATATGCAGTCACTTGTGCCAATCAAATGCAGCCACTTGTGCCCATCAAATGCTGCCACTTGTGCCCAGTATATGCAGCCACTTGTGCCAATCAAATGCAGCCACTTGTGCCCATCAAATGCAGGCAGGCTCGGCTGTCACTTCACTAACCCCCCTGAGCGGCCAGTCTGCCGGCACTTACCGCACCTCTCCTGGAGTGAAGGGGCTCTCCTCGTGGCTCTCCTCCTCAGGGGGAAGTGGCAGCTCTCCTCCTCGACGGCTCTCCTCGGTGGGAAGCGATGGCTCTCCTCCTCGGCAGGAAGCAGCTGCTGTGGGTCCTGTGTTCGTCGGCTCGTCTTCAGGCTTCCTCCGCCGTGTCTCCTCTAGCGCCAAAGTGTTGGGCATCCAATAGGATCGCCTAATGCTTTGGTCAATTGGGAGACAGGTCTCACTGACTTATCTGAAAAAGCAGTGCAGCACGAAAAAAACATAGAAAACACACAATCCTAAATTAATAAAAAAAACACAGGAACGGTCCATGCTTTTCATATAAATTTTCATAGGATGGTCAGCAAAACACCAGCAAGTGTCCAGTAAAATGGTGATAGATGGATATATAAGGTGACTTAAGTGACAACCTCCACCAATGAGAATCCTAGCCCCTCACCTCAAACAATAGACCCCTGAGTATTATCAGTCAGGTCCAAACATCGGTTTCCCTTTAAGGGGTTGAATCAACAGGATCACACGCTAGCAATGGATAAATGCCAGTAGCTTACTAAATCACAGGATTATTGCCATCAACTCCGAGTAGGTAGATACATAAAACGAAAGCAATAACATCTAGTGCTCTCTGTATGCTTAAAAACGATTTATTTAAAATATAAGGTGTGCACTTACAAGTATCACACTGTGCCTCAGTGCAAAGGATCAATAACAAAGAGTAGTAAGCTCCACGAAAATCAACGTGGACGCGGGTGACGTCATGATCAAGGTCACGTGGTTTCCGTATGCGTTACGTCCCAAGGGGCGGGACTTCATAATCTCACTGACCTGCCTGCTGATTGGCAGGGAGGAACGTTAGTGTGAAAATAGCAAAAATTTATTCGCTATGCCACACAACAGGGTGGGATCAGGATGCAGTGCTCTGCGCCCCAAGCCCACCCTATTTTGAAGCCTATTAGAGCCTCTGGCTCTAATCACGTGCTTCAAAATACACCCCCCCCCTGCCTATCCCTGCCATAGTATTATATGTGCACGGCATCCTAAAAAGGGGCCATCTCTACACTAACTTTTATTATTGGATGACATGGAGGCAGAGGTATTTATTTATTTATTGCCATTTTGTGTAATTTTTGGTCTTTTGGGGTAAATTCCCTATAATAACATGCCTTGTCATTTTGTGCATTTTGTGTATTAAACATCAGCTCCAATTTTAAACCTTGACGCTGCCCTTATCTCTAAACTTCTTAAAGAAAATGTGTCACAGTGTAAATATCAGTTTTGATAAGCAATTCAATTTTATTGTACTACACATTTTATCAGGTTAACAGAATAATTTAAAATTTTGATACAGTCAGCATTTTTTTGTTTTTGTTCATCTTCTTTTGCTAATAGTTACATTGTTAGTTAGAATAAAAAAGACACTAGTCCCCCTAGTCCCACTAATTAAAAAAAAAAACACACATACACACAAATAGAAACCTACATATACATGGTCTTATACCCATAGATGATCCAGAGGAAGGCAAAAAAGAACCCCAGTAAAGCATAATCCATTTTGCTCCTGTGGGGAAAAAAAATGCCTCCTGAACCCCTATAAAGCAATTGGACATTCCTAGGATCAACATCCCCTTTCGGCATTACCTATAAATATTATTTTCGAGTTATATTTTGTGCATGTAGGAATGCATCCAGCCCTCAAGAACCAGGTCTATTTCTGACATTTGTTATTTACAAGGTAAAATAATTTTTTTTGCTAGAAAATTACTTAGAACCCCCACACATTATATATTATTCTTTAGTAGGGACCCTAGAGACTAAAATGTAGATCATTGCAATATTTACGCAGCAGTCTTACAAATGAATTTTTTTGGGAGAAAATATACGTTTTTGAATAAAAATAAATAAATAAAAACAGTAAAGTGTACCACTCTCTAGTTGGGTAGGTGGTAGAGTGAGGATTTTTCTAGCAGAGTAGGAAAATTTAGCTGGTGGCTAGGCCTGTTTGTTTTCATTCTGGGCTGGGAGTGGCTCAGGGCAGGGCTGGGTGACTCACAGGTAGCATCACTGTCACCTTCCTCTTCTATCTAGAAGGGGCTAGAAAGAGAGGAGAGGAAGAGAGGTGGAGCTGCCTGGGGTATATCATACCTCCCAACAGTCCTGGATTATGCAGGACAGCCCCAGATTCGGACTTATGTCCTGCAGTCCCGCTCAGATGAGCCGTTTCCCGCATTTCCTCCACTGCCACTCACTCTTGTAGAGTGCAGGCAGTTTTCAAAGCTTGTGAGCAGCTCCTAGATTGACCAATCATTAATTAACATTTGCTGGGGCCCCATCCTTCCATCAGTGGGGCCCCAGGAGGCAGTAGCAGAGTGTGAACTCTTTTTTTTAAATGTAGGGGTGGGGGCAGCTAGTGCCGCATTTGCCGACAGTTAGTTTAAAGTTCCGGCCCCAGACTGTCTGTCTCTGGTGGAGTTATAAGGAGGGGATGGCTGTCTGTCTCACTCCCTCAGTAAGTGTGGAGGACAAAAGGCGGGGCTGCAGCTGGTGGTGACTGTGAGGGACCGTAGCCGTCCATCAGAAAGGTACGTGGAGGGCGTCTCTGACATCTCACAGGTAGGTGATCTTTCTGCTCCCCCTGCACCTACACACTTTCTCCTCCCTGCAAGCTCTCCTCTTAGTCCAGCTCATCTGCTTTTCTCCTCTCCTTCCCCACCACTGACACCCCAGCTCACTACTCCTCTCCCTGCAATCAGTGATTTAAGTCTCCCAGCTCCGATTCCAGCTCTCATCCCCCCAAGGGCATTTAGGATCCTAATACATATCTCCCCTTCCCTGTTATCAGTCACTCCTGTCCCCACAGGATCCCTGTCTATTTAATTTATATCCCTGGATTACCCCACCTAACACCCCCCCCCTCCGCCTGATGTAAAGGGGGACTCTTGATGTAATGGGGTCTCCAGATGTAAAGGGGGGCTACCAATGTTAAAGGAGGAATACCAATGTTAAAGGGGGACTCTGATGGGAAGGGGTCCCCACATTTAAGGGCCATTGCAGATGTAAAGGAGGACTCCTGATGTTAAGTATAGGGGGCTCCTGATTTAAAGAGCCACTGCTGATGTCAAGAGAGGACTCCTGCTGTAAAAAGGGACTCTGATGTGAAAGGGTGGCTCTTAATGTAAGGGGTCTTCTGATGTATTGGGGGACTACTGATGTGAAGGAGGGGACTCATGGTGTGAAAGAGGGGACTTTAATGTGAAGGGGAGTTTCTGATATAAAGGGTGACTTAGTATACCTCAGCCCGTGACTGTATCTGAGTGTATACATGGCAGGTTTATGTTAGTGAGCCTCTCATTCATAGCACAGAAATGAGGGAGTATTTTGTGGGTACAAGGACTGCGGACTGTGTACAGTATATACCACTGTAAAGCCGTATTAAACCCAAAATCAAAAATGTATTATATTGCAGCTTAGTAAGCATTAGTTGTTTTTTTTTTAGGCTTTTTCACCTGGTGATCTGGTCAGTAACATACCTCCTGTATTAGTAAGACACAACTCCGGATGACAGAGAAATGGGGACACCTTTGAACAGCAGCATTATGTGGAGGGAGGGGAGTGTTAGATGGACTAGCAGATTTAAATACACTAACACTTTATAAGCAGTTGCAGCAAACAGATTTTTTCTTTCAGAATAAAGGTGTTACATAAATA
This sequence comes from Lithobates clamitans, assembly GCA_037952925.1. Classification (NCBI taxonomy): domain Eukaryota; kingdom Metazoa; phylum Chordata; class Amphibia; order Anura; family Ranidae; genus Lithobates; species Lithobates clamitans. The sequence continues at coordinate 3,719,239 of JBBGZY010000293.1, read as the reverse complement.
AATAAAAGCTGATCATTGTAAGAACCCCTGTCAGTGGTAAATGGTTTGTCTCAACACTCTAACTGCTACATCTGCAGGACAGCTTGTTCTTTTGAAAAACAAAAAACATACTGGCTGGATCACCAGGTGAAAATAGAAGCCTAAAAAAGAAAGAGAAAAAAAACAAATGTAGCCATCACATCTAAGAACTGGTAAGCTGCAATATAATAAATGTTTGCTTGTGGGTTTACCGCTATAGACTCTATTTAACCATGTTTCTTTAGGCCACCTCAATATTCAACTTATTTAAGCCACGCCCATTATTGTCACGGTGCAATCCGCATGTCTTTTCCATCCCTAGGTGTCCCACATTCTCAAGTTCCAAAGTTGGGAGGTATGGGTATATTAAGGAGCCTTGACCAATCCCCAACTTGGATTGACAGGGGGCAGGCCTCCTTAAATACCCAGGGTGAGCCCAGCTGGGGAGGAGTTGTCGGGGAGGAAGAGCTGAAGTGAGAGCGTGTGGAGGCTGTCGGGACCCACGGGGAGCTCCCCAGTCTGGGTGGGGGGTGACCCTGGGTCGGGGCTCGGGTTCATCCAAGAGGAGAGAAGAGATCCTGGAGGAGAGGCACATGAGAGAGCAAGGAGAGGGCAGTGGGAGAGAACACTGCTAAGAGACAACAGGGAGGACAACTGGATGCAACCTGGAGGGCTGGTGAGTGAAGCACAGTCAAGAGGACTGGGGAGGCACTACAACTAGGAGATTGCAGTTTGAGATGGGTGCAGAACCAGAAAAGTGTGTGAGAAGGGCAGTGGAGAGAGGTCATTGCAGCCAGGCTGGCTGGCAGGGCCTGAAGAGAGCTAACTGGGATTGGTAGCTGTACAGAGGACAGTTAGCACCTGAACTATTTCTACACCGCAGGGGCCCGTGGTCCCTGCCCGCAAAAGGTAGTTCACTGAGGCCTGGCTGAATTGTGTCATGCCTAACTATGCGGTGCTAGCTGATCTGGAAGAGTAACAGTCTGCAGCAAGGGAAGTGCTGGAGGAGTAACGGTATTCAGCAAGTGAAGTGCTAGAGGAGTGAAGGATAAGAGGTCTTAAGCAAGAGTTTGTGCTGGGGAGAAGACTGGAGTGTATATATTGGAGTGTATATAGAAGTCCCTAGCAAGTTGCACTAAATGTTCCTGGACATCTCATAATTTCACATTTTCCATCCTAGTTCAAACCCCTCAATAAAAAAAAAAAAAATCTTATGGACTGTTCCATGCCTCTTAGTGTCTAAGAGATGGATGCCGGGCTGGGCAGGGTGGCAGATCAACCACAACATCCATCAACCCATTCAGGGGCATGGCTACAAAAGTTAGCCCAATTTTTTTTGTATAATGTGAAAGATGATGTTACACTGAGTAAATAATGCCTAAAAATGTCATGCTTTAAAATTGTGCACACTCGTGGAATGGCGACAAACTACAATACTTAAAGCGGAGTTCCACCCAAAAGTGGAACTTCAGCTTTAAGCACTCCTCACCCCCTGAAATGCCACATTTGGCATGTAATTTTTTTTGGGGGGGGGGGATTGGGTACTTGGCTTAGAGTGGGACTTCCTGTCCCACTTCCTTCTTCCTGCTCTTGGCCGCCTAGGCGTCTCCTCCTCTCCAGCAAAACAAGAGGAGAAAAGAAAAAAACAGTGCTGTTGAACCAAATCGACGGTGAAAAATGAGTTTTACCACCTTAATATTGCTTACCTAAATATGGTATTGTTGCTGTAGCCAAACAGACCAAATATGCAAAAAAAAGGGAGGAGGAGTTACCTGGTATTACTACCAGGATCCAAAAGCGGCTAACAAAAAGTAAGGGTCTAAATTGGTTCTATAAAATTACAAAATGTATTAATCCCAATACGGGCACAAACTACATAAGTTTAAAATGTAAATTTGAATGTTAGTACAGTTTCATGCAACATACTTCACAAGGTTCTCTTCAAAAGGGAAGATCCCCCGAGAAGGATGATCTAGTGGAAACACTCAGGAACAGAAAAAAACATACTGTATTTATTGGCGTATAACACTCACTTTTTCACCATGAAAATCGGGTGCAAATAGCGTGTGCGTGTTATACACCAATACTACAATTTCAGCTGCCTCGGAGGCAATGGGGGGGGGGGGGAGGGGAGCAGGACGAGTGCCGTCAGATTACATACAGTGAGAATCTCCTGTTTACTTGGCGGCCTCTGTAATAGGAAGTCAATAGATGGCAATGGCGAGGCTGCTGCATTGATGGCAATGGCGAGACTGCTGCATTGATGGCAATGGTGAGGCTGCATTGATGTGGACTAATAAGGTTCTATTGATGGCACTTGTGAGGCTGCAGATGGGCATTGATCAGGCTGCATTGATGGCAAGGGTGAGGCTGCAGATGGGCACTGACCCTTATTTTGATTCAAATTTCCTTATTTAAAATTTTCTTTTTTTTCCTGAAACTTCCCTCTTAAAAAGAATGTGCGTGTTATACGCCTGTGCGTGTTATATGCCGATAAATACGGTATATATAGGACATTACACAAAAAACAATCAACAAACCAAAACACAGAAAGTCCGGACACCAGCCAACCATTCACAATGAAACTGATATGCGAAAGTGCCGCATCAATGCCGCTGCGGCATGTGGAGGAAAAACCATGGGAAGGGAATCCCTAATTCCACCAAGGAAAGGGTATGTATTGCAGTTTCATAGTGAATGGCCCCCCCGGGGGAATACTGATTATGGTAATACCACTGAATCAAAAAAGGAGAGAAGCTCTATTGGTCAGTGTAAAAAAATGCAAAGAAAATAACACTGGCTGACTGATGATTTGTCGTTAATGCAGAGTTTAGTCAGATAATATATCCTTAGATAGTGGATCAGGACAATCTTAGATAGTAGCCTTCACATTGTTTCCATAGACATAGTGTGGTTCCAGCTGACATGAAATTAATCATTGATGTGGTACCATTCCAAAAAAGGAATAGTCAAAGTGGTTTTGGTAATAAAGGGTATCCCAGCTGATTAACAAATGTCTTACACAGGAAATAATGAGGCAATGTTCCATCTCCAGCAATATAAGCAATAACTGAACAGCTATGAACTGATTGTGGTTTCAAAATGCTGGTTGATCTACCCAGTGCTATTATACATAGTTCTGGTAGCTTTCTCTTTGGGTAATCAGGCAGCTTTTTAATCATATAGTCTTTTCCAGCGATCACTGACCTATGATTCAGGGGAAAGAGGAGGAAGTGCTCCAATACATTACCACACCATTCAGAGTCATTGTTATTGTGTCCCGTTCGGTCCTTGCATGGGCTGAGGTCCTACTGTGTCGCTGCCTCCGTAATGCCTCTCGGGGACACACCTGTCCTTCAAAACCAGGCCGCTGGGTCCTCACAACTTGCGGTGCGCGCTGGCCATGAAGCCTAAAGCTGTCACGACTGGGTGCACACAGTTGCTATGACGGTGCAGGCGGAGAAGAGGGGGAGAGGAGCGAGGCTTTGGGTGGTCGCTGGACCATAAGAGAGGTGAGTGTCTGTTTCTTAAAAGTCAGCAGCTACATTTTTTGTAGCTGCTAAATTTTAATAAACTAAACAATGTGTGGAACTCCGCTTTAAAAATCTCCATGGGTGAAGCTTTAAAAATGTTTACAGGTTACTTGTTTAATGTTACAGAGGAGATCTAGTACTAGAATTATTCCTCTCGTTCTAATGTTTACAGCGATACCTCATGTGTGTGGTTTGAACACCGCTTACATATGTCGGCGCGACTTACGTATGAGTTTGGTTCTGCATGCGAGCTGGGAGGGGCGGGGCGCTTTAACTACTTTCCGACCAGCTGCTGCAGTTGTACTGTGGCAGGTTGGCACAGCTTTGTGAATTGCCGTCCTTGTACGTCAGCCGTTTTAAAAAGCTATAGGGGGTGCGCACGCCCACGGTGCAACGCCGGAGCCGATGTGCGTGGCCTGCCGGCGCAATGCATTCCGGCCACCCGCGGTCGCTCCTCAGAGAGCCAGAATGGGGATCTGTCAATGTAAACAGACAGATCCCCGTTGTGACAGGGGAGTAGAGAGAGATCTGCTGTTCCTAGTGATCAGGAACAGCGATCTCTCTCCTCCTCCAGTCACTCCAGTCAATCCCCCACAGTTAGAAACACCTCCCTTAACCCCTTGATCACCACCTAGTGTTATCCCCTTCCCCGCCAGTGACATTTATACCAAAAAAGTGTCTGATCTGTCCGCCGCAATGTCGCAGTCCCGCTAAAAATCGCAGATAACCGCCATTACTAGTAAAAAAATGAATTAATAATAAAAATGCCATAAATCTATCCCCTATTTTGTAACGCTATAGACTTTTGTGAAACCAATCAATTATTGCGATTTTTTTACCAAACATATGTAGAAGAATTCATATTGGCCTAAACTGATGAAGAAATTTGTATTTTTTGGATATTTATTATAGCAAAAAAAAAAAAATATTGTTTTTTTTTTTTTTCAAAATTGTGTCTCTTTTTGTTTATAGTGCAAAAATCAACTGCAGAGGTGATCAAATACCACCAAAAGAAAGCTCTATTAGTGGGAAAAAAAGGACATCAATTTTGTTTGGGTACAACGTGGCACGACCGCGCAATTGTCAGTTAAAACAACGCAGTGCCGTATCGTAAAAAATGGCCTGGTCATTAAGGGGCAAATCCTTTCGCTCCGAAGCCTCCCTGGCGGTTTTCCCGAGTGTGGCTCGGGGTTAAAATTCAGTACCATTAGCGGTAACCCCGAGCCACACTCGGGATCGCATTGCAGGATCCTGGGGCGGCGTTACTTACCTTGTGCCCGGGATCCTGCGATGTCACCTGCAGTGTCCGAGGGCTCCGTCCTCCTCCGAAGCCTCTCCTTGCCAGGCTCCGTTCCCTGCGAGCGGCGCGACGCACAGGGGCGGAGCCTGGCGGCAAATTAAAAAAAGTAAAAATCATAACACATACAGTACTGTAATCTTACAGATTACAGTACTGTATGAAATCATTTCACATTCCTTTTGTCCCTAGTGCTTTGGCCCATGCGCTGCGTGCAGTTTTATATCATATATACTGTTCTTTCTGCCTGGAAACTGGAGATTGTCCATAGCAACCAAAAAGTGTCCCTTTACGTCAAAAGTGGCTTTAGACCAGCTAGAAAACAGCGATAGTAAATTAGAACACTTGCAGAATTGAGCGATAGTGAATTGTGGGGAAATTTATTTTATTACTATTTTTGTTTTTTGTTTTTAATTATTTATTTTTATTTATTATATTATAATTTATGTTTTTGTGTTTCAAACTTTATCATACCCGGGATATCTACTAGACTATGGTTTGGACAGATTTAAGTGTGTTATTGTTAAGATTTACAGACCTACAATATAAAACGCCAAATTTCCATGCAAAATAATGGTACCGCTTTCAGCACCTAAAATCCGAAATAATCATACCGCCAGGGAGGTTAAGTGGTTACATTTTTTTTTCTTTTGTATTTTACTTTTTGTTTTGTTTTTTACACCGTCCCTTTACATTTTTTTTATTACTTTTATTCCTATTACAAGGAATGTAAACATCCCTTGTAATAGAAATAAGCATGACCGAGCCTCTTTATTGTGAGATCTGGGGTCAAAAAGACATCAGATCTCACATTTACACTTAAAGAGGAGGTCCAGCTCCCCACGAAAAATTAAAAGTCCGCAGCTACAAATACTGCAGCTGCAGACCTTTAATATATGGACACTTACCTGTTCAGGGAGCCCGCGATGTCGGCATCCTAGTTGATCTTCGAATCGGCTGTCGGGTGCAGCCGCTGCCATTCCTGGTAAGAGAACCCAGCAGTGAAGCCTTTTGGCTTCACAGCCGGTTCCCTACTGTGCATGTTCCATTCTGCATGTTCCATTCTGCAGTAGGATGTTAGTAATGGGAAACTCCCACAATGTCACTGAACCACTCAAAAAGTTTAGTAGAGTGAATAATGGAACACAATGAACAGTATGAATAAACACAAACAATAATTGACAGTTGGTATCACTTAATTCAAGTATGAGAAACTGTTAACCTTATAGTCACTTCTGAGAGTATATGTAAAAAGGTGTACAGTGGCATAAGTATTTAATATATGTTTCAAAGATATTGAACACCTTCCCACTGAGGCCTCAGCACACACACACCAAATTGCAATATAATATTACTTACAATCAAAAATACAGTGTAATGTCTAACGTACTCAATGGCTCCCCCTAGGCTGTAATTCAGAGTTCAACCTATAAGTATAGCAACAATATCTGACAAAAGGATGATGGTAAAAGTTCTTTTAACTCCGGATATCTTCAGCTAGCCTGATGTTTAAGCTGCAGTATTTTGTAATCCACAAAGCAAAGAAGAAAAATGACTGTAGAATAAATGATATGCTGATAACTGCTTAAACTGAAGAAATATAGCACTTGTAGATTCCTCCTTGTATGTGATTGTAATACAGTACTGACCTTACACAGCAAGGAAAAATACAAGGCCACAAAGTTCAGCTACATGATGCTTGTGAGGAAGTAGATTCACCTCCGTGGAACTACAAGTCTTACCAGCAGTCTGTAAAAGAACTCACTCAGCAATACTGTACTCTATACTGGAATGGGCAGGTGCCCTCTCACCACAATAGACTCAAAGCCTGTGAGGCTTCATCCGGAATCCCCTCCTGATGTCTCCGTCTGGTGAAGAATGGCGCCACCGCGCTGTGCTGCAACTCTGTATGGGCTGAAGTGCAGGGCTTCCAGTGATTCTAAAGCGCAGTCCGGTCTGCTTGCTAGGACGGCATAGATGCACTCTGAGATCCCTCAGAGGTGAGCAATCCGGCTCCACGCTGTATAGGCAGCAGTCTCTCACTCCTGGTCACACACAGACCTCCTGCAGGTGTTGAATGTCGTCCAGAAAGGCTGAAAGCAGGCTGCGCTGGTCCTTTTATTACTGCTCCCAGCAGGCAGCGCTGCACGCTTTGCATTGTTAGTATTGTAGTTCAGAGCTGATTCAGCTAACAGAGTCACTTCCTCCTCCAAACTACATCTCCCACAATACTTTGCTGCGTTCTTTCTCAAGGATAAAAAGAACATCCTAACAGAACCCAGCAGACACTAGAGGGTGCCAAACTTATTTGAAATAACAACAACTGTAATAACTATAGTAGCAACCCTTGGCTACAGACGTATATATACAGTGGGTGGTCCGGAAGTGGTTAAAACAATCTACTGGGCTGGCCAGAACCAGTTCTTAAAGGATTCCATTATACATTTTCACAGCTTGTAATGTCCCTCTTTGTAAGAGAAGGTTAAATTGCTTTTCCTCCAGGTGTAAAGAGTGCCCCTTGTCCTCTGTAATGACCTGAAAGCTGGAGAAGGAGCCTGGTGTTTTTGAGCTTTGTACAACCACAGCTCTATTAGAGCCATTAGTTAGAAATTTTAGCTTGATAGACGCGTGAGGTCTTGCAATAGGAGTAGCTTTGGATCCGACTGAGACTCCAAGTCGCGTGACATGTAAAATCCCATGTTAGCCAATGAGAGCTGTCTTAACTACTTACAGACCTCCCGCAGTCATTATACATCGGCTGTTTGACATTGAATACTATATTTTTAAACAGCGGACGGCCTGCTTTCAGATAAAAGTGGTCTCTGCATTGGATTCACCGCAAGATCAATTTATCGGTGGCAGGAGAGGTGCCCGTTGGTCTCTGCCACTTACTGGAGCCGTCGGTAGCAGTGGAGACGATCGGGTCCTTTCCCCTCAAAGCCATGAAGTCGAGTGAGGGAAAGATAGCCCCCACTCGCATCCATACTATTGGATGATGATAGCAATGTCAAACGTCACTTCCGCCCAAAGTCTTACAGGGGAAAGAAAAGAAAGAAAAATGACTTTTTTTTAAAAATGTTTTTAAGTGTAAATGTGAGTTCTGGGGTCTTTTTGACCCCAGATCTCACAATAAAGCGGAGTTCCCCCCATATAAAAGTCAGCAGCTATAAAAAGTGTAGCTACTGACTTTTAATAATCAGACACTCACCTGTCCCATGGTCCAGAGATGCAGGCGAACGAAGCCCCGCTCCTCTCCCCCTCCTCTCCGCAGCGCCGGCATTCAAACTGTGGGCACCCGGCTGTGGCTTCACAGCGGAGTATGCACTGCGCATGTGCGAGCCGCACAGAGCACTGTGATTGGCTGGGCAATCTTCTGGCCCGGGACCTGTGACGTGTCCCAGAAGATTGCACAGAGGGAGGGGGTAGGGGTGATCTTCCTTCCGGCACCCCGGAGCCCCGGGAGGAAGTGGGAGCTAGATGCCTCTAAAAAGAGGGTATCTGCCCCCCCCCCCCAAAAAAAATCACATGCCAAATGTGGCATGTCAAGGGGTCACCATCACTTAAAGCGAAAGTCCCATTTTTGGGTGGATCTCCTCTTTAAAGAGGTCCTGTCATGCTTTTTTTCTATTACGAGGGATGTTTACATTCCTTGTAATAGGAATAAAAGTAACCATATTTTTTTTTTTTTAAAAAGATGTGTAAAAATAAAAAGTGAAATAAATAAAAAAAAATAAAAAATGTAAAGTACCCTGTGCCACCAAGCTTGCGCGCAGAAGCGAACACATACATAAGGCCCTCATATAAAAACAGTGTTCAAGCCACACATGTGAGGTATCGTTGCGATCATTAGAGCGGAAGCAATTATTCTAGCTCAAGACCTCCTCTGTAACTCAAAACCGGTAACCTGTAGAAATTTTTAAACGTCGTATGGAGATTTTTAGGGGTCAAAGTTTGTCACCATTTTGAAGAATGACATGTCAGGTATCAATTTACTCGGCGTAACATTATCTTTCACAATATAGCAAGAACATTGGGCTAACTTTACTGTTGTCTTGTATTTTTTCCAAAAGAATTGTGCTTGTATGACCGCTGCGCGAATACTACGGTAGTAATACTGCAGCGACCGTCATTTTATTGGCTAGGGTGTCTGAAAAAAATATATAATGTTTGGGGGTTCTAAGTAATTTTCTAGCAAAAAAACACTTACCTGTCCAGATATCCCGCAATGTCAGCACCCTTAGCCAATTCGTCAATTGGCTCCGGGTGCAAGTGCCAGCATCTTCACTAAGGGAACCAGAAAGTGAAGCCTTGGGGCTTCATAGCTTGTTTCCTACTGCGCATGCAGAAGGTAGCTGGGGGGGAGGGGCCTGAAATTTCATAGCTTGCCGTGCAGCGATCTTACCCGGAAATGGAAGCAGGTACCTGGTTTTGACAGGTATCCGCTCCCCCTTCACCCCAAAAAGTGCCAAATGTGGAGGGGGGGTGAACAAATGAAGCTTCCCCTTTGCAGAAGCTTTTACATTGCAGGAAGATTTGTGAAAAATGTGTCACCGACCCTAAACCCTAAATAATATACATACAGTATCTTACCACATAACTAAAGCGGTAAATATTGATTATAAATAATTCATGAATCCAATCAAGTGCATTATTAGCGAACTACAGTGACATACGAAAATATTAATTTTTTTTTAAAACATTATTGAATGAATCAAAATCATATGTTTAACAAAAAAGAGACAGTCCCAGTACTCCTCTTCAAGAACTGATTGTCCAAATCCCACATGCATAAATCCACATCCGTGACTGGAACAATTTCACCAATTCATGGAAACCTGCCACCACCTTCTGAAATGAACACTTACCAGAAATAAAATAAAAAGACACCTTTGGTTTATGCCTGGGTTAACCACTCAACTCATATGGATATATCTGAAGGTCTGAAAGTACAAATACCCCCCAAATGACCCCGTTTAGAAAGTAGACATTCCAAGGTATTAAGTAGCATGGTGAATTTTTTTAAGTTGTAATTTTATCCCACAATTCTTTACAAAATGAAGATTTTATTTATTTATTTATTTATTATTTTTTTTTACAAAATTGTCATTTTATCAGGTTATTTCTCACACACAGCATATGCATACAACAAATTACACCCCAAAATACATTCTGCTACTCTTCCCAAGTATGGCGTTACCACATGTGTGAGACTTTTACACAGCCTGGTCACATACAAAGGACCAACATTGAAATAGCACCTTCAGGCGTTCTATGAGCATTTAATGACACATCTCATTTCTCAACCACCTATTACACTTTTGAAGGCCCTGGAGCACCAGGACAATGGAATTGCCCACAAAATGACCCCATTTGGAAAAGCAAACAGTCCAACGTATAACCTATGAGTCTTTTAAAATAAGACTTTTTTTCCAGAAGTTATCAATTTATAAGATATTTCTAACACATAGCATGTATATAGCAAAAATGACACCCCAAAATACATTCTGCTACTCTTCCAGAGTATGGCGATACCACATGTGTGAGACTTTTACACAGCCTAGCCAGAGGCCCAACATTGAAGTAGTACCTTCAGACGTTCTAGGAGCATAAATTACACATCTCATTTCATTCCTACCTATCACACTTTTGAAGGTCCTTGAGCACCAGGACAGTGGAATTACCCACAAAATGACCCCATTTTGGAAAGCAAACACCCCAACGTATATTCTATGAGGAATGGGCTGGAGACAGGTACTCGGGTACTCTGATGGGCTGGTGACAGGTACTCGGTTACTCTGATGGGCTGGTGACAGGTACTCGGGTACTCTGATGGGCTGGTGACAGGTTCTCGAGTACTTTGATGGCCTGGTGACAGGTACTCAGGTACACTGATGGGCTACAGATAGGTAATCGGGTAATCTGATGGGCTCCCTCCCCATCTCCCTCTCTCTCCCTCCCCCCTCTCTCCCTCCTCTCCCCCTCTATCTCTCTCCCAATCCCCCTCTCTCTCCTATCTCTCTCTCCCTCCTCGCTCTCTCACTCTCCCCATCTCTTTCTCACCCTCCCAATCTCTCTCTCTCCCTCCTCTCGCCCTTTCACTCCCCCTCTCCCTCTTCTCCCCCTCGTGCCCTCTCTCTCTCTCTCCCTCCCTCCCTCCCTCCCCCCTCTCTCTCTCCCTTCCCATCTCCCTCTCTCTCTCCCTCCTCTCCCCCTCCTCCCTCTCTCCCTCAACTCTCTCTCTCTCTCCTCTTACTCTTTTTCTTGCTCTCTCCCCCTCTCTCCCTCCCCCCTCTCTCGCTCTCTTTCTCTCGCTCCCCTCTCTCTCCCCCCTCCCCTCTCTCTCTCCCCCTCCCTCTCCCTCCCCTCTCTCTCTCTCTCCCCTCTCTCTCTCTTTCTCTTGCTCTCTACCCCTCTCCCTCCCCCTCTCGCTCTCTCTCGCTTTCTCTCCCTCCCCCTCTCCCCCCCCTCTCTCTCTTCCCCCTTTCTCTTTCTCTCGCTCTCCCCTCTCTCTTTTTCGCTCAATCCCCTTTCTCTCTCTCTTTCCCCCCTCTCTCTCTCTCTCTTTCCTCCCTCCCTCTCTCTCTTTCCCCCCTCTCTCTCTCTCTTGCCCCTCTCTCTTTCTCCCACTCCCCCCTTCTCTCTCTCTTTCCCCCTCTCTCTCGCTCGCTTCCCCCCCTCTCTCTTTCTCCCCCCTCTCTCTCACTCCTCTCCACCCTCTATCCCCCTCTCCCCCCCCCCCTTTAAAAAAATACAATTAAAAAAATACCTAGATCAAGATCAGTGCCAGGGTTAGGGCTCATGCACACTGCATCTAAAGAAGCTCAAAGAAGCGTCTCCTACAGTCTTTTGAGCTTTCATTTTTTTTATTCTATGGAAAATTCCCTCCATGTTAACCAATGTGTCCAAGCACACTATGGCTTTTTCGGGGGTTTACAGGCATATGCTCTAACAGGCAGAACCCCCCCACACACACACACCCACACCAAACTCACATTTTTAAGAGGAGCTTTCGAGCAGAAAAGATGCCTAAATGCCCAAAAACGTGCACAAAAGCATGATAATGCTTAAAAAAGCTCAAAGAAGATTGTAAATGCACAAAAAAAAAAAAAAGATAAAATGAGCCGAGAAGAGGGAATGTGAAAAAAAACGCTTAAGCTCAAAAAAGCTCAATAGAAACGCGCAGAAGAGCACAAAAAAGCACAAGCTTGTTCATCTAATGGTGCAACACCCCTTTTGTGCCTTTATTCCTGTATAGTAATCACAGTCTCTCCCATCATAATATCTTTCAAATGCAAATATTTATCCTTTGTCGATAATAAAAAAAAAAATCCCCATTCCCTGGTGGTTAATAATTTGTGCCACAAAGAAAATTATACTCCCATTTGAATTGTCTAGAAATTGTGTTCCATATCTTAAATATTTATTATTATACAGGATTTATATGGGAGCGGAGGATTCATAAATTCCGGGTCCTGATTTGTCACCCCACACCAGGCTTTACCCCTACGAGAGGGGCGCAGAATACACGCTACCGTGTTAGGAACCAGCCAGATCTGCATACGTTGTTTTCCCTAGTGCCAGGCAGGCAACCTACTACTTGTCATTGCTTTTCAATTTTATTAAATATACCACACTATGAGACTTTCTCTTTTGTCTCCCATGGAGTCAATTTTTACAATCAACCTGGATGCACAAAGTATTTGTGATGATATATACGGTTTTACTAACACGTGTCAAAGTTGCAATATTGTACTTACGCATTTAAATTTGTTTTACCCTTAGGCGCTAACTGTCAAAGTCTATTGGCAAGATGAAGCAAATTATTAAAAAGCGATGTGCTCTGAATGACCTAAACAAATTATATAGTACAGTTTTTTTAGATTCATTTGATAATATTATAGCTTAATGAACTATTGAAAATGGAGGTTCTCCCATCTCTATGAATTGGGTTTGCTATAGAATCACTTACCTGATTATCTCTTGAATAGATTCTGACTTTATTCCTGTTTCTGATAATGTTTTCAATGTCACTTGAAAAGCATGTTGGTTATAGTCTGTATATAGGAAATTTCCAATGCACCACATTGTCATTATAAATTCAAATAGAAGAATCCATTGTAAAAAGGATAAAACCTGCATAATTTTCCAAAAAGATCTTGATTGTTCATAAACAGAGAGATGCAGATGCTGATCGTAGAGCGGCGTGTAGCTATAAAGAAACAGGTGTCTTCGTGCTCAATCACCAGCTACAGTAAATGATGTTATCATTGTCACGCCTCAGGCATATTAAGCGTAATGCCCACAGTGCTTTGGCGTTCTTCTGTATATAAAGTTTATTTTTGGCAGAATGGAATGCACAGAGCAATACTATGGAAGTCTGGATTTGCCTAACAGGTTCACTTAAAATTCACCTGAGCTCAGAGCAGTGGGGGGCTGTGGCGATGTGGAAACACTGTGGTTGGTTGCCTGGCTGACTGGCTGGGCTCCCCCCCAGTCAGCCAGGCAGCCAACCACAGTGTTTCTGCATCGCTACATTGTGAACCGAGCCTTAGGACTCCCAATCAGAAAGTGGGTTCTGAGACACAATTGGCTGAGAGGAGGAAGAGGAAGACATTAACGAATATTAATATACTAATGTCACACAACTGGGTGGGCTCCGGGCACAGTGATTTGTGCCCCTATCCCAGCCTCCGGCTCTAATCATGTGCTTTGAAAAAAAAAAAAAAAACATTGGAATCCATGCGTCCGGCGCCCTGCATGAAGATTAGGGGCCGAGTGCATGGATTAGGGGGGCAGCGCCCTTGGCTCAGAGTAAAGATTTTCTATGTCTTAGGGAAAATCTAGAAGTGTCATTTGTGCCTAATCAGTATCATAAAGACTTATCTTGAATTCCTCCAGAATAATTGGTAGTGCTAATCTTTTGTGTTTTATGCTGTGTACACACAACTAGACTTTTTGACTGAACTGGTCTGACGGAACGAATCCGTCAGACAATTCGATCGTGTGTGGGCTTTATCGTATCGGACCTTTTCTGTCGAAAAATCTGTCGGACTTTAGAAATAGAACATGTTTCAAATCTTCCCGACGGACTTGAGTCCGATCGAAAAATCCGCTCGTCTGTGTGGAGGCAGCTATTGGCTACTGGCTATGAACTTCCTTATTCTAGTCCGGTCGTACGTCATCACGTTCAAAACGATCGGTCTTTGGTGTGATCGTGTGTAGGCAAGTTCGCTTCGTCTGAACTCCGTCGAAAAGTCCTTCGGTGTTCAGTCCGATGAAAAGTCCGGTCGTGTGTACATGGCATTACACTGCATCCTATAGAACTCCTAGAAACTCCTGTTTATTATTTATTATAGGTACTTATATGAAGCCATCAATTTACGCAACACTTTACATAGTACAGTACATTCACAATGGTCTCTGCCCTCAAGGAGCTTACAATCTAATGTCCCTAAGCCCTGGTTCACATTGGTGCGATTTACATGTCAAATCGCATACCAAATCCGCGGCAATGGCACCGTCCCAATCGATGGGGCGCTGCACCGATTTACAAAAGTAGTTTCTGTATTACTTTTGCCAATTCGGGGTGCAATTTCCATTGACATCTGTGCAGAAACCCGCACAGATGTCTCTGAAATCGCCCCTGAAATCGGGACTGACATGCGGGAATAAAATTGTGCGAGTTGAGCTGAACCTGCACGATTTCATTCCCGCACTCAGTGTGAACCTAGGCTAAAGCTGGGTACACAGTATAGTTTTCTTTCCGTGCACAAAAAAATCTGACAGCTCACTTGGGAGTCGCTGTACTAACCATGCAAGGTTAGTCCAGCGATCTCCCCCTCTGAGCTGTTGTGTTCTGACAGGGGTACGCGCCCCCCCCCCCCCCCCCCCACCAGAACACTCTGATCAACGCTCTCTGGCATTGGCTGAGAGCTCTGACTGGCAGTCGGTCAGCTGATGATTTTCCAGCATGCACGTTCGACAGAAGCTGGACTTCTAGAGAAAAAAAATGAGGGTTTGGGACTTTGTATGAGGCACAGGACAAAGATCAGGTGCCTCCATCCCTAATTGCTGCATGGGTAAGGAGAGGATTTGGGACTTTGAATGAAGCATGCAACCCAAAAAGCGACATGGCCAAATTGTGTCTGGTGAATGTGTAAATTGTTATATACAAACACCCTAGGTCATAGCATAATACAAACAAAAATTACATTCATAGGTAAAATTTATTTTGTGTATATAACACACAGTAATATAGTAGCAAAATTGCATGTTTGCTCAAATTATTAACATTATAAAAAACCAATTCATGTTCATATACTATATAACCAAACCATAATACTTTGGGTACAATCCAATAAAACGTGATCAATAAAATTGTTGGTAACACTGATGAGCTGTAAATACATTTAAACGCATAACATTGGCATCTATATAGCTTGATGCGTTTCATGGATAACTTCCAATCTTCAGGAGCAGATGTGGGATGGTGTGTCTATAAGATATAAAATTAATGGGTCTGTCCACAAGAGAGGTAGGGGAGAAAAAAAAGTGAAAAAATACATCACCCACCAGTACTTACGGATTGACTATGGGTCTGAATGATATCATCAAGAGCTGAAGGTTGGCTGAGAGGGTCATTGGTACCGGGAGCTGAGGTGGTAGACCCCATGGCATGAAGATGGAAACCAACAGGAAGCATTTATACCTGGGGGGTGATCCCCCATAGAAATACAAAGGTGATGTGTAAGGTGACGCCAACTATAATCATAAGTAAATCTGGATTCTGTACCGATAAACTTGGTACATTCACCCTGCCCATACAAAGTTCAGATCTTGGGAGGTCCCTGCTGACCCAGCCGAGATTCGAACCAACTATGGCTGGCCTTAGAACACAGTTCTCATCCAGTTCCCCTTCCCCTACCCTCTCTCACCCAAAAAAAAGAGAAAAAAAACCCAACAAAAATTAGATTTAAATTTCATTGTACTTCTCCCCTTGGCATACACCTATACTATCTAACACAAGTGAATTTCGCGCAATATTCCAGTAATAACAGTGTTTAAATGCCAAAGAAAAACTAGCAAAGGTTATGATAGCATAATTAACCGTGAGTGGATCCTAATGAGTGAAAACCCTTGTATAAAGTGTTAAACATTAGATAAATTAGTAAAATGCAACCATATAATAAAAACCGTGAATGGATCCTGATGAATAAAATCTTATGTGAAGTGTTGTGGCCTTAAAATATAAATATAAAGTGTAACCGTGACTAAATAACCGTGAATAAATACTAGTGAAAAAAATCTTGTTAAAAAGTCCTTATAACATTGAATAAATTAATATAAAGTAAAATCCATCATAGAGTGAATAATAAACAGCAAATTAATATCACAAGTGCACTAAAACTCAGTGTAAACCTAATTCATCTAACTGCGCCTTTAAAATTAAGACTCAGGGTAGCAGCATAGCAAGATTGAAATGTGTAATTTATAAAGTCTAGGATAGATGGCGCTATTGAGTGGATAGAAAGTCCTTCTAATCAAATCTGTGTGTGTTCTATATGATGATGGAATAGTTCCTGCGGTGATGTCCTCTAGTGTAGTCTCTCTGGACTCTCACCTTAAAATAGTACAATTGGAGTAGTGGAAATAAGATCCGTGTAGTATGGGAGCGCTGCTTGGACACTTCTCCTTCTGTGTCAGTTGACTCTCTGGATTTTCTCCTGTGTTCCCTCGGCTCCCTCCGCTCTGATGCAGCTCAGACAAGATAGAGATAGGGGAGGGGGAGAGAGAAGGCAGGCTCCACTAGTGTATTAACGTTTTTAAAACCAGGGGGATATTTATTTGATATGCTCTTACATTATAAACAAAAAAGTCATTTCCACCATAATGATGGCCGCTCACATAGTATTTCAACATATAGAGCAAGAATGTAGCCATCCACAACAAAATGGTGACATATCTACATAATAAATGACCGCTGAACAAAACCCACAAAATCACAAGTAAAATGGCCGCTTGGTAACTTCCGGTTGTAACACATGAACCGCTGAGTCTAATAGTATACCCACAAGAAAAATGGCGGTTTCAGCATTTCCGGTTACACTACATATAAGGTAACATAGAACAGCCAATCCGGTTCCCCAGATGAAGACACGTGACGTGTCGTAACGCGTAGGGATTGGCTGGAGCGGCACACAGCTGTCAACTCAAGTGAGAGGGCGCTGAGAACGCCAGACTTCTCATCTGTCCTGTATTTTGCCTGACTTTTTTGTTTATAATGTAAGAGCATATCAAATAAATATCCCCCTGGTTTTAAAAACGTTAATACACTAGTGGAGCCTGCCTTCTCTCTCCCCCTCCCCTATCTCTATCTTGTCTGAGCTGCATCAGAGCGGAGGGAGCCGAGGGAACACAGGAGAAAATCCAGAGAGTCAACTGACACAGAAGGAGAAGTGTCCAAGCAGCGCTCCCATACTACACGGATCTTATTTCCACTACTCGATTTGTACTATTTTAAGGTGAGAGTCCAGAGAGACTACACTAGAGGACATCACCGCAGGAACTATTCCATCATCATATAGAACACACACAGATTTGATTAGAAGGACTTTCTATCCACTCAATAGCGCCATCTATCCTAGACTTTATAAATTACACATTTCAATCTTGCTATGCTGCTACCCTGAGTCTTAATTTTAAAGGCGCAGTTAGATGAATTAGGTTTACACTGAGTTTTAGTGCACTTGTGATATTAATTTGCTGTTTATTATTCACTCTATGATGGATTTTACTTTATATTAATTTATTCAATGTTATAAGGACTTTTTAACAAGATTTTTTTCACTAGTATTTATTCACGGTTATTTAGTCACGGTTGCACTTTATATTTATATTTTAAGGCCACAACACTTCACATAAGATTTTATTCATCAGGATCCATTCACGGTTTTTATTATATGGTTGCATTTTACTAATTTATCTAATGTTTAACACTTTATACAAGGGTTTTCACTCATTAGGATCCACTCACGGTTAATTATGCTATCATAACCTTTGCTAGTTTTTCTTTGGCATTTAAACACTGTTATTACTGGAATATTGCGCGAAATTCACTTAGTTATCTATCCAGTAAGCGGTTGTGTGAGCACCATTAATTTTGCTGCAATATTCACATTTAATATTTCACATCACCTAGATATTTAATTTTCTACATCTACCAGCGCGAAGGAAATTCTTTATAATTTATACTATCTAACACCCCTTCAAAAATCCTCCTTTCTTCTTCTCACTCTTTCTATCTACCCAACTCCACATATGTTGCTGTTTTTTAAAACTTAAACCAACATTCCCACATCTTTGAGAATGTTTCCATTGAATCCTCACTTAAGTGGTATAGCTCTTCCATGGTACAGACATATTCCACACTCCTTAGCCAATCACCCAATCATGGAATCTCTTGCAAACCCCAGAACTTTGGCATAAGTCCTTTGGCTGCATTCAATAAATGGGGAATACATGATTTCCTTTACTGTCCTATTGAACTCGGTGTACCCTGGAGCAAACACATGCATGGTTCCCTAGGTATTTCAGTGCCAGAAAGTTCTTGTACCATCCTAGCTATCCCCTTCCAGAATTCTTGTATTTTTACACCCTCCAACCAAATGTGAAGCGTAGTCCTGCTTTCATTACACCCCTGCCATAATTGTGACTTTCCCACTTGATATTTATGCTCTCTGACTGGAGTAATATACCATCTTGCCAAGCGCTTAAAATTAATCTCTACAGTATGTGTATCTATTGAGGAACCATGAGCCAGCCTTTTTTTCTGTTGCTGGCTCAAGGCCCCCTCAATTTCTCTATCCCATTTTTCAATATATGGAGATGTTTATGGCTCCGCCTCAGCAATAAATATCTTTTAAATCTGGGAAATTTAGCGCATCAGGGCAACCTGTAAACTGAGCAACTTCTCAAAAGGAAGTATATTCTCAATTTCTTATATCGGTTAAATATTGCCTCATATTTCAGAGCCTTCATTCATCTAATGGTGCAACTACCCTTTTGTGCCTTAACTCCTGTATACTGCTCACAGTATCTCCCATCATTATATTGAATTGTGTCCCATATCTTAAATATTTATTATTATACAGGATTTTTATGGGAGAGGAGGATTCGTCACTTCCGGGTCCTGATTTGTCACCCCACACCAGGCTTTACCCCTACGAGCGGGGCGCGGAATACACGCTACCACGTTAGGAACCAGCCAGATCCGCACACGCTGTTTTCCCTAGTGCCAGGCAAGCAACCTACTTTTTCATTGCTTTTAAATTTTATTAAATGTACCACACTAAGACTTTGTCTCTCGTCTCCCATGGAGTCAATTTTTATGCCCTAGCTTCATCCGGAGGGTCCATTGGAGCGGAGTGATGTTGGCAGTGGGAATCAATTTGTTTTTCCAAATGCACAATTTGACCTACCTTAAAAAGTGGTCAACACATGTGGTGAGCTGCCACCTTTCCATTGAGCACCTGTGGTGGAAGAACTAGAAGCTTCATTTAAAAGCATTTTTTGGTGTATCACTAATGGACTTTTTAGCTTGCTATATGTTCAACAATATATGCATTTTTTTGCAGTGATATATATTTTTATGATTTTGGTTCATGTTACATACTGCATATTAACTTGCATATGCTTAGTGCCACCTTTTATATATTTTTTCCAACTTTTTTGTGACTTGTTCACCTTCGAGGGGCAGCTTCATTTGCATATTCCTCATTCATAGGGCACCAGTTCTAGGTATCCAATCACTTTACAGGATTTATATAGTGCCAACAGTTTGTGCAGCGCTTTACAAAGTTAGGGCAAACAATACAGTTACAATACAATTCTATACAGGACAAATCAGAGGGCCCTGCTCATTAGAGCTTACAAGTTAGAGTAAGAGAACAGGAGGTCTTGGGAGGAACGAAGAGGACAATTTAGTTGGTTTTTTGAGGCTAGGTTAGTGATATAGCTGAGGGCTGAATTGTGGATGGCTTTGTAAGTTATTGTTAGCATTTTGAATTAAATTTGTTGGGTGAGTGGCAGCCCCTGGAGGGACTGGCAGAGAGGGGTAGCAGACACTGAGCAGTGTGTAAGGTGGATGAGTCTGGCAGCAGCATTCGTGATGGACTGTGTAGGGGATAACCTATTTAAAGGCAAGCCAATGAGCAGGGAGTTGCAGTAGTCCAGGCAAGAGATAACCAGGGAGTGAATTAGGAGATTTGTGGTTTCGTTGGTTAAGATGTAGGGATTTTGGAGATGTTGCAGAGGTTGAGGCAGCAAGTTTTGGAAAGTGATTTGATGTGGGGCCGAAAAGAAAGTTAAAAATCCAGGATAACACCTAGCACCCTGGCATGCAGGGATGGGTTGATGGTTGTGCCATTGGTCTTGACTGAGAAGTCAGGGGAAGGGGCCCTCGGGGGAGGAAATATTATGAGCTCGGTTTTGAACAGGTTGCGTTTGAGAAAGTGGTGTGACATCCAGACTGATACTGTATGTCTGTTAGTAAATTAGTGATTCATTAGGATACTGATGGAGTGAGCTGAGGGGTGGAGAGATAGATTGGGTGTCGTCTGCATAGAAATTATATTGAAAGCCATGGGAGGTTATCAGCTGACCCAGAGAGGATGTGTACAATGAGAATAGGAGAGTTCCAAGAAAAGAACCTTGGCAGACCACAACGGAGAAAGGAAGAGGAGAAGAGGAAGTAGAATTGTAAGTGACACTGAAGGTGCGGTGGGGTAGGTAGGTTGAGAGTCAGTGAAGAGTACAGTCATGGAGACCAAAGGAGTAAAGTTTTTTGAGGAGGGGGTGGTCAACAGTATCAAAGGCAGGTGAAAGGTACAGAAGTAGGAGTACAGAATAGTGTCCTTTGGTTTTTGTTGCACTCGGAACAAGATTAGAGATTTTTTTTTTTTTTTAGATAAACTTTGGTGTATTGTGTGTTTGTCACAGACTTAAAAGAGAAGTAACAGGTGCAGACAAAATTGGTCTTTGGGTGTTGGTGGTTCCTTGACCCCATAACCTTCTAGAGTTACTCTTGATGAAGGCAAGAATTGGCTTTGCTGTAAAAAAATTAATTTGATGCCCCGGTCAAACAGTTGTGGAAAAACTGGTCATTGTTTTTTATGTATAACATCACTTATATCATATATTCTCTGTAGTTGTCATTTTGGCAATATACATATATGTAAATATACTTACGTAGAAATTGTTTATTTTGATAACAGTGTTGATTATATTTATTGTTTTATAGTTACACATGCTTTACAGGCCCTGAAGATGCAGAAAAGCTAAACATGTTGAGCAACAAGCATTGTGAATAACATATCTGTATATGTGTGTTATATATGTGTGTTATATATGTAAAAAAACTTTTAAGAAATGTTTTATTTTGGAGCAATTGCATTTTGCAATTTGCAATTTTTTAATAATTTTGATTCAAATAAAGAATATTTTTATAAAATGTCTAAAAATTGGAGGGAATATTATCTGCTTTCATAGGCCAACATCCCAAAAATATATGGGAACAAGGTTTCCACCTTGAGGAGATGGGACTTTAAAGGCACAGAGACTTGGACAAAAGTAGTATAAAAATTATAAAGTTTAATTGTATCTAAATTTACATAAAGTGGAGAACATATAAAGAAAAATACTGAAGTAAAAAGCTGACTTGCAGAGAGTAAGGCACAAATGACCTCACCATATCAAGCATGAAATCACAGCATTATTAATGGGTTTACATAAAAAATGCATTGACAATTCCACCGCGTTTCGGAGTAGTCTTGACTCCTTCCTCAGGGAAAGTCCTTTTTGCAATCAATGTAAGTATAATCTATAAAGTAAAAAGCAAATTACAAACATATTCCTCATATTATGCAGCTAGCCTAAATGGCAGACAGCGGGACAGTGGATATAATATTCACAGTGCCTTAAATCCATAGTTCGACATTGGTCAGCATTAGGGATGGGCTTTATGTTCGAGTCAAACATGAGTTTTACTCAAACATTGGCTGTTCCCCCGTTCGCCGAATAGCGAACAATTTGTGGTGTTTGCGGCAAATTCGAAAGCCGTAGAACACTCTTTAAAAGTTTATAGGAGAAATCAAAAGTTCTAATTTTAAAGGTTAATATGCAAGTTATTGTCATAAAAAGTGTTTGGGGACCTGGGTTCTGCCCCAGGGGACATGTATCAATGCAAAAAAAAGTTTTAAAAAGGCCGTTTTTTCGGGAGCAGTGATTTTAATAATACTTAAAGTGAAACAATAAAAGTGAAATATTCCTTTAAATTTCGTGCCTGGGGGGTGTCTATAGTATGCCTGTAAAGTGACGCATGTTTCTCGTGTTTAGAACAGTCTGACAGCAAAATGACATTTCTAAAGGAAAAAAAACTTCTTGTGGCTATAATGAATTGTTGGTCCGACAATACACATAAAAGTTCATTGATAAAAATGGCATGGGATTCCCCCACAGGGGAACCCCGAACCAAAATTTAAAAAAAAAAAATGCGTGGGGGTCCCCCTCAAAATCCATACCAAACCATTCACGTCTTTTTTTAATATTTTTGTCACTTTTTTTGTGAAATGGTAGGGGTACATTTGTATCCCCATTATCAATTAAACACCTTTTAAACACTTTTCAAGACAATGCCATGCATAAAAGCCTTTAAAATTAGCACTTTTGATTTTTCATGTTCGTGTCCCATAGACTTTAACGGTGTTCGCGTGTTCGAACAAATTTTTTGCCTGTTCGCATGTTCTGGTGCGAACCGAACAGGGGGGGGGGGGTTGTTCGGCCCATCCCTAGTCAACATATAAAAATACAGGTGATAAAAGAGAACCACCATACAATACACAAAAATGGACACTGAAGTAATAGAGTGTGAAGGAAAAGGAGGATCTCTAGAAATCAGGTAAGGGCCCAAGGTGGTACACACTGGGATCAAGTGGCGTGACTGGATGGAGAGAGTGAAAAAAATAGACAAAAATATGTACTAAATACGAATTACAAATATAAAGTGGAGTGGGACATTTATTAGTCCTCTCCAGCTTATAAATTGTTGGTAAGCCGAATCACAGCCAGCTGGAGCCTGCAGCAAGGTCCCTAGTAGACATAAAGAGGTATAATGAAAGTATATATGTCAGAAACCATGAACCAGACTGAGACAGAAGTACAGTAAAATCACACTTGTTTATTAATAAAAATAAAAAGGTAAATAGGAGTAAGCGTAGTCAAAGCATAGCCAGAGTCCAGTAACCGGTTCGGGTAGTCACCCAATCCAGAGTTCAGTAACCTGATCGGGTAATCAGCCAAGCCAGAGTTCAGTAACCAGATTGGGTATTTAGCCAGGCCACAAGTCAGGGATCCAAGTAGAGGAACTGCAAGCAGGATAAGGAGCCAGAAGGGATGTCAGCAAAGCCAGTCTTTAAACAGGAACACAGGAGATGGTTTCCTGTGATGGGACCAAGGTGAAGGCAGGAATGAAGTAAGCTGGAGATCTTTAAGTAGGCGGGACTGACAAGCAGATCCAGAACAGCTGGTTAACTGTGGAGAGAGATGAGAGCTGGCAACTAGCCGACAGCTGAGCGGCCAGCTCAGAGAAGGAAGGGCTCAGCCAGCCCTGACAATATATAAATCAGTCTATATATCATGATCTTTCAACAACATTATGCAGCAGATGCCAATACATAGTGTGTAGCCACCTACCTAGAGAATATGAATTCCAGGTATGCGCCTAGGCACACAGCAGACAGTGTATAGAATAACCTGGTAAGTTCACAATGCCACAGAGGAAATAGACCTCAAGGGGACTGAAAACTGGAACATACAGGATAATAGGTCAGTATCGCTCACTATGTACTAGTATATGCCATATGTGTGGTAAAGACATACTCAAAAGAGCATCAAGACAGAGCATACCTGAATGCATCCATTTGCAAAGTCAGTGTCACATTGTATGAAGGGATTGATGACCACAATTGAAGGCACCTTCTCCCCTCTTCTTCCTGATCCCAACCTGCAACTACTCGTTACTGACCTTTGGCTAGTTTACTGACTATGCTTCTGTTTGATCCTTATCTGCTTATCCGCTACTGGACCCCGGCTTGTTCACCTATTGGTGGGGCGATCCTGAAGACCGCCACCTGGTACTAACACACAGCAAAATCCATCTCCACTATCAGAAACTCTGGTGAACACCAGTTAGTACTTAGACTCTGCACCAAACTCCAGCTGCCCTGAGCCTGTGTCATCTGCCAGAGTGTCTTCCTGTGTACCTATCCTGCTGGTCGATGGTAGTTCCGCTACTGCTATAGCAACTGGTCTTGGGGCATGACCCCTGATTGTGACAAGTGTTCAGGCCTATCAATTGATCAATCAGGCCACACAGACTGCATGCTTGGGTAAGGATCTACTTTATCTAGTGGTAAAAACATTAGCTGTGGGCTACTGTGATATGTGTTGAATATTTTAACCAATCTTCTCTCATTATGCAGACCAACTGAATAGGTGAAATGAGTTACCGCAGGATGAATTCAGTTCTATGTCTTGTTTTGCAAGCTCAATTTTGGAATACTGTACAACCAGGAATAAAAAAGGAACACTCTGTAATGCAGATAATATTAATAATATTTATTATTTATTAAATAATAATATTCCCTGTTGTTTATACTTACTTTTTTAGGGAATACCTACAGATGTGCTCAAATCCAGATTGTACAATCCCAATTACAGCCATATCTTATGAATTTTTCAGGAGGCACTTCAATATTTTTACTTATCAGTCCTGTCCCCGTTTGTTTACATTCAGTGGTAAGAGCAGCATTGCGTCTATTGACTCTTGGAGTACACACTCAAATTTTTTTTAGGTAATGAGAGTTCACACTGCAGTGATAGTTTTCAACTTCCTACAACTACAGTAGTTTTATTGCATTTTAGATGAACATGGGTTTTACAATGTACATCCAGCTTTCAAAAACAATCACAACAAGGGTTTCTCAGGGTTCTGAACTAGGGTTCCTGCAGAGGTCACTAGGGATCCCTGGGCAATTTACAATTTCTGCCTCTCAGATAAGTTCCCACTGACACCATTGATCTTTTTATCTATCTTCCCAATGACCACAAGTGAAGGAACATTCTTTCCACTGACGATCACACTAATGTAATATGAGTTGTAGATAGAGTCATATTTAGCAGGTCTTCCCTTAGACCAGAAAGTTATTTTAAGGGTTCCTCTGTGTTGAAAAAGTGGAGAAAGGCTGCCTTCTACATTATCTCCACAAAAAAAGCATAAAATGAATTATAGCCTATGCAGCACTTACTATATGCTCAAATTCTCTATCAGCTTTTATGTATTTTCTGTTTCAATATTTTTATTAAGGTTTTCACAAAAGAGAATGTCACGGAACATCCCACACCCCGCTTGAGTGCTTCCGTCATATACCACTTCCTCCCAGTCTGTATACAGATATCAGATATTCCAACCTCTCTGAGCACAAAACAAGGCGACACTTGCTTGTTGCTAACATGGACTGACTCTTTATTTGAGATCTCACACAAATATATACACAGCAGAATGACTAAAACCTATCCTAATTAACATGAGCTAATTAACTAATCCTTTTACCCAGACTAAGTGACTACGTCTCCTAGCTCATTAACTATTCAACACACATTACCATAAACATCAACACAGGGTTAATTAGAACAAACAACAATGAGTTGAATACCCTTAGAACCTGTGGTAAGCCAGACTAAACTCATTTACATTAAACACATTATAGCTGACATCAGACAGGTGAGTGGAGTTGATAACATTAGCATCTTCTCACAGTATGAGTCCCAACAGTATGACTCAGTCACTATTGCTACTATGGCAAATACAGGGTCCCCAGAGTCTGTGTCCTGGGGGACAAGGACCCGAAGCCAAAGTAACAACACCTCAAGGGTACCCCAAATGCCAGGGCCCATAATCTGTAGGCAAGAGGCTCACATTCAGTCCCCTCCAAAAGCCTCTATCCCGGGTGAGTCTGTCACAGAGAATACAAGCTTGTTTACAAAGAACATATACAGTTTAAAAATATATGAATTTGGTAGCTATCGAAACATTTTACAAACCTGTAAATACACCTAGAGTGTGCGTTCTTTCAAGTATAGGCCTTTACTGTCTTTATAGATTATACTAGCCTTATTTGTATGGGGTATCCCCAATTCTCTTTTAGGCCTTCAGATGTGACCTAAATAAAACGCATCTCAATTTCCGTATAAAATTAAAGAGCCTCTACTGAATGCAGTTTAAAATTAACCTTCTGCTTATGACTCTTTGTAGGTTGTAGATGTATATGTTATCTACTGTGTGTGTTAACAAAAGGCGTCAACATCCGTATAGTGGTGATACCACATCCCCCAGCAACCTGAGACAGGAATTCACATCAAAGAAATGGTCGCTGTTCAGGGATTATAGGGAATAGGCCAGAAGACCCTCGAAAAGCTACAGCAAAGACCAAAAATTTTTAAAAAGGAAGAAAAGAGAGCAAAGAAAGGTTGAAAGAAAAGAAAGTAGAAGTATAAAATGACCCCATGCTCCAATTCCCACCATCCTGAAACTGCTCTAATCAGGTATAGATCGAGGATCTCCCATCAAATACTTGACCCATGGGCCCCAGACTCTCTTGAACATCTGCATTCTACCATGCAAGATCGCTGTCATGCACTCATATAGCATAATCCAGGAAAGTTTGTGCTTTAGCTGTTCGAATGGCAAGACAGCTGATTTCCAAGATTTTGCGATAATAATTTTTGCTGATATAAATATAAATGCTATGAGACGTCTCTGGGATTCTGACGCTGTCTCCACCTTACTGCCCAGCAGCGCCTGTCTCTGGGATTTAACAAGGTTTACTTAGGTGAGGGTGTAAATGAAATTGTACACCCTAATCCAATAATGCCTTACCTTAGGGCACTGCCACCACACATGGTACATCGTTCCGTCTGCATCCACAGAAACACAAAGGAGATGCTGTTGGCATATAATTTGCCAGTCTGGCTGGAACCATGTACCTTCTCAGAAGCACTTTTTAATTGGCTTCTATAATGGGAGTATTTAAAAGTGACCTCAAGGCCCCTTGGGCTATATTATTCCATTCATCCAGTTAAATATTTTCCTGGAGGTCTGCCCCCCATTTTTCCATATAGCCCTGTTTAATAGAAGAATTAGTCAAGATAGTATACATTTCTGAAATATGTCCTCCGATTTTATCAAACTTGACACAAGTATTCCATAGGAGACATAGTTACTAGATCAAAATTTCATGATATAGTGCTTATAAAGTGTATTAACTGTGTGTATCAGAAGTACTCCAAGACCAGCATTTGATATTTCTCCATTAAAACCTTTCTTGTCAATATTCCCCTATGATCGCATAAGTCAGCTATATGCAGTAGTTCTTTGTTGGGGTGAGGCCCGGGGTGAAATTTGCATTACCAAGAATACGGGCCAGTGGGGTATGCTGGGATTTAAAGTTATATGATTTTGTTAACCTATCCCAAACATTCAAGGAAAAGGAGAGTGCTGGACAGAGAACTGGGGGCCGTTCCTTAGGTGATAACCATAGGATATGAGAGATCGACTTTTCCCAACATGCAAAGGCCTCCACCTGCATCCATATAGGATGGGGCTGAGTAGAGTGAAACCTGGCTAATTGGGTCAACTGTATCGCGTAATAGTATTTTTGCAGATCCGGGGTCCCCAACCCTCCTTTCCTCTTAGGAGTGAATAATGTATGCTTGTTCACCCTAGGCCTCTTATCCCCCCAGATAAAAGATACAAGTTTATTCTGGAACACCAACAGCTCCGATCGGACAAGCGCTACTGGTAGTACACGAAATAAGTATAATATTTTCAGAAGAACATTCAGCTTTACAGAATGCAGTCTGCCAAACTACGACGGTGAGTGAAGCAGCCATCTGGCTAAGTCAGCTGTTAAATGTTGAAATAGCACAGGATAATTTTGAGATTATAAAGTGTGTAATGACGGAGTGAGTTTAATGCCCAGACATGGGAGGGCCTCCGTGTGCCATATGAAATTATAAGATTGTTTAAGGGTCAAGAGCGTGCATTCCTCTAGAAAGATGTTCATTAGGGATGAGCTTTGTGTTCGAGTCGAACCCATGTTCGACTCGAACATCGGCTGTTCACCCGTTCGCCGAATTGCGAACGTTATGGGCCGTTCGCACCAAATTCGTGTGGCGCGTCACGGCCCATAATTCACTGCGGCATCGCAGTGCATTGCTTGCTGATGATTGGCCAAGCATGCACTATGACCCGCATGCTTGGCCAATCACAGCGCTGCCTGAACAGAGAGCCATAATTGGCCAAAGCCAAGGAGGCTTTGGCCAATTATGGCTCAGGGGATTTAGTACACGCCCCACACTATATAAGGCCGCCTGCAAGGCGGCCCTGTGTAGTGTGTGTTCCGGCGTTCATTGAGAGAGAGAGAGAGACACAGACAGTGTCATTTGATTTGAGTTAGATAGATTAAGCAGAACAGTCAGTCAGTTAGCTGCACTTACAGTGTATTGTGTATATATATGCATCCCAGGTGTTGCATATATATATATATATATATACACTGTATTCAGTTTAGCTAGATCCGTTCCTGTTATCTTCTAGACTATTTACATTTAGTGCAGTGCGTCCTGCTCACAGTGTTCAGCTAGATCCGTTCCTGTTATCTTCTAGACTATTTACATTTAGTGCAGTGCGTCCTGCTCACAGTGTTCAGCTAGATCCGTTCCTGTTATCTTCTAGACTATTTACATTTAGTGCAGTGCGTCCTGCTCACAGTGTTCAGCTAGATCCGTTCCTGTTATCTTCCTACTGACAGGCAGGCTTGTCTGGTTACAGTATATAAAGCTACCTGAAGAAAATTACTGGTGTTCTATTTGATCCTATTAGTACCACGGTCAGGCAGCTAGACTATTTACATTTAGTACAGTGCGTCCTGCTCACAGTGTTCAGCTAGATCCGTTCCTGTTATCTTCCTACTGACAGGCAGGCTTGTCTTGTTACAGTATATAAAGCTACCTGAAGAAAATTACTGGTGTTCTATTTGATCCTATTAGTACCACGGTCAGGCAGCTAGACTATTTACATTTAGTACAGTGCGTCCTGCTCACAGTGTTCAGCTAGATCCGTTCCTGTTATCTTCCTACTGACAGGCAGGCTTGTCTGGTTACAGTATATAAAGCTACCTGAAGAAAATTACTGGTGTTCTATTTGATCCTGTTAGTACCACGGTCAGGCAGCTAGACTATTTACATTTAGTACAGTGCGTCCTGCTCACAGTGTTCAGCTAGATCCGTTCCTGTTATCTTCCTACTGACAGGCAGGCTTGTCTGGTTACAGTATATAAAGCTACCTGAAGAAAATTACTGGTGTTCTATTTGATCCTATTAGTACCACGGTCAGGCAGCTAGACTATTTACATTTAGTACAGTGCGTCCTGCTCACAGTGTTCAGCTAGATCCGTTCCTGTTATCTTCCTACTGACAGGCAGGCTTGTCTGGTTACAGTATATAAAGCTACCTGAAGAAAATTACTGGTGTTCTATTTGATCCAATTAGTACCACGGTCAGGCAGCTAGACTATTTACATTTAGTACAGTGCGTCCTGCTCACAGTGTTCAGCTAGATCCGTTCCTGTTATCTTCCTACTGACAGGCAGGCTTGTCTGGTTACAGTATATAAAGCTACCTGAAGAAAATTACTGGTGTTCTATTTGATCCTATTAGTACCACTGTCAGGCAGCTAGACTATTTACATTTAGTACTGTGCGTCCTACTCACAGTGTTCAGCTAGATCCGTTCCTGTTATCTTCCTACTGACAGGCAGGCTTGTCTGGTTACAGTATATAAAGCTACCTGAAGAAAATTACTGGTGTTCTATTCGATCCTATTAGTACCACGGTCAGGCAGCTAGACTATTTACATTTAGTACAGTGCGTCCTGCTCACAGTGTTCAGCTAGATCCGTTCCTGTTATCTTCCTACTGACAGGCAGGCTTGTCTGGTTACAGTATATAAAGCTACCTGAAGAAAATTACTGGTGTTCTATTTGATCCTATTAGTACCACGGTCAGGCAGCTAGACTATTTACATTTAGTACAGTGCGTCCTGCTCACAGTGTTCAGCTAGATCAGTTCCTGTTATCTTCCTACTGACAGGCAGGCTTGTCTGGTTACAGTATATAAAGCTACCTGAAGAAAATTACTGGTGTTCTATTTGATCCTATTAGTACCACGGTCAGGCAGCTAGACTATTTACATTTAGTACAGTGCGTCCTGCTCACAGTGTTCAGCTAGATCCGTTCCTGTTATCTTCCTACTGACAGGCAGGCTTGTCTGGTTACAGTATATAAAGCTACCTTAAGAAAATTACTGGTGTTCTATCCCAGCTTAGTGCAGCTACAGGCCATTAGTATGTCTGAAAGGCCAAGAAGGAGAGGCAGACAGTCACAAGCCAATAAGAGAGGGCAAGCAGGCTCTGTGTCTAGTGCTGGTCGTGGAGACGGTGCATCCTCATCAGCACGTGGCCATGGGACACGCTTGGCCTTTTTTTCGGCAGCTGGCCGTGTTGAGCCGCAACATGCGGAAGACTTGGTCGAGTGGATGACCAAGCCGTCCTCATCCTCCTCATCCTCTCTCACCCATGCCCAGGGTGCTTTGTCTGGCAAAGCAGCGGCCTCTTCCCTCAGCTCAATGTCATCAGTAGGGATGAGCTTCGTGTTTGAGTCGAACCCATGTTCGACTCGAACATCGGCTGTTCGACCATCCGTCGAATTGCGAACGTTATGGGCCGTTCGCGCCAAATTCGTGTGGCGCGTCACGGCCCATAATTCACTGCGGCATCGCAGTGCATTGCTGGCTGATGATTGGCCAAGCATGCACTATGACCCGCATGCTTGGCCAATCACAGCGCCGTCAGTAGAGAGAGCTGTAATTGGCCAAAGCCAGGGTGGCTTTGGCCAATTATGGCTCAGGGGATTTAGTACACGCCCCACACTATATAAGGCCGCCTGCACGGCGGCCCTGTGTAGTGTGTTCCGGTGTGCTGATAGAGAGAGAGACAGACAGTGTCATTTGATTTGAGTTAGCTAGATTAGGCTAGATCTGTTCCTGCTATTTACATTTAGTGCAGTGCGTCCTGCTCACAGTGTTCAGCTAGATCCGTTCCTGCTATTTACATTTAGTGCAGTCAGTGCGTCCTGCTCACAGTGTTCAGCTAGATCCGTTCCTGCTATTTACATTTAGTGCAGTGCGTCCTGCTCATAGTGTTCAGCTAGATCTGTTCCTGCTATTTACATTTAGTGCAGTGCGTCCTGCTCACAGTGTTCAGCTAGATCTGTTCCTGCTATTTACATTTAGTGCAGTGCGTCCTGCTCACAGTGTTCAGCTAGATCCGTTCCTGCTATTTACATTTAGTGCAGTCAGTGCGTCCTGCTCACAGTGTTCAGCTAGATCCGTTCCTGCTATTTACATTTAGTGCAGTCAGTGCGTCCTGCTCACAGTGTTCAGCTAGATCCGTTCCTGCTATTTACATTTAGTGCAGTCAGTGCGTCCTGCTCACAGTGTTCAGCTAGATCTGTTCCTGCTATTTACATTTAGTGCAGTCAGTGCGTCCTGCTCACAGTGTTCAGCTAGATCCGTTCCTGCTATTTACATTTAGTGCAGTGCGTCCTGCTCACAGTGTTCAGCTAGATCTGTTCCTGCTATTTACATTTAGTGCAGTGCGTCCTGCTCACAGTGTTCAGCTAGATCTGTTCCTGCTATTTACATTTAGTGCAGTGCGTCCTGCTCACAGTGTTCAGCTAGATCCGTTCCTGCTATTTACATTTAGTGCAGTGTGTCCTGCTCACAGTGTTCAGCTAGATCTGTTCCTGCTATTTACATTTAGTGCAGTGCGTCCTGCTCACAGTGTTCAGCTAGATCCGTTCCTGCTATTTACATTTAGTGCAGTCAGTGCGTCCTGCTCACAGTGTTCAGCTAGATCCGTTCCTGCTATTTACATTTAGTGCAGTCAGTGCGTCCTGCTCACAGTGTTCAGCTAGATCTGTTCCTGCTATTTACATTTAGTGCAGTCAGTGCGTCCTGCTCACAGTGTTCAGCTAGATCCGTTCCTGCTATTTACATTTAGTGCAGTGCGTCCTGCTCACAGTGTTCAGCTAGATCTGTTCCTGCTATTTACATTTAGTGCAGTGCGTCCTGCTCACAGTGTTCAGCTAGATCCGTTCCTGCTATTTACATTTAGTGCAGTCAGTGCGTCCTGCTCACAGTGTTCAGCTAGATCCGTTCCTGCTATTTACATTTAGTGCAGTCAGTGCGTCCTGCTCACAGTGTTCAGTTAGATCTGTTCCTGCTATTTACATTTAGTGCAGTCAGTGCGTCCTGCTCACAGTGTTCAGCTAGATCCGTTCCTGCTATTTACATTTAGTGCAGTGCGTCCTGCTCACAGTGTTCAGCTAGATCTGTTCCTGCTATGTACATTTAGTGCAGTGCGTCCTGCTCATAGTGTTCAGCTAGATCTGTTCCTGCTATTTACATTTAGTGCAGTGCGTCCTGCTCACAGTGTTCAGCTAGATCCGTTCCTGCTATCTACATTTAGTGCAGTGCGTCCTGCTCACAGTGTTCAGCTAGATCTGTTCCTGCTATTTACATTTAGGGCAGTGCGTCCTGCTCACAGTGTTCAGCTAGATCCGTTCCTGCTATTTACATTTAGTGCAGTCAGTGCGTCCTGCTCACAGTGTTCAGCTAGATCCGTTCCTGCTATTTACATTTAGTGCAGTCAGTGCGTCCTGCTCACAGTGTTCAGCTAGATCCGTTCCTGCTATTTACATTTAGTGCAGTCAGTGCGTCCTGCTCACAGTGTTCAGCTAGATCCGTTCCTGCTATTTACATTTAGTGCAGTCAGTGCGTCAGTGCGTCCTGCTCACAGTGTTCAGCTAGATCCGTTCCTGCTATTTACATTTAGTGCAGTGCGTCCTGCTCACAGTGTTCAGCTAGATCCGTTCCTGCTATTTACATTTAGTGCAGTGCGTCCTGCTCACAGTGTTCAGCTAGATCCGTTCCTGTTATCTTCCTACTGACAGGCAGGCTTGTCTGGTTACAGTATATAAAGCTACCTGAAGAAAATTACAGGTGTTCTATCCCAGCTTAGTGCAGCTACAGGCCATTAGTATGTCTGGAAGGCCAAGAAGGAGAGGCAGACAGTCACAAGCCAATAAGAGAGGGCAAGCAGGCTCTGTGTCTAGTGCTGGTCGTGGAGACGGTGCATCCTCATCAGCCCGTGGCCATGGGACACGCTTGGCCTTTTTTTCGGCAGCTGGCCGTGTTGAGCCGCAACATGCAGAAAACTTGGTCGAGTGGATGACCAAGCCGTCCTCATCCTCCTCATCCTCTCTCACCCATGCCCAGGGTGCTTTGTCTGGCAAAGCAGCGGCCTCTTCCCTCAGCTCAATGTCATCAGTGACTCCTTCCCTAGCTCCACCATGTCCTCCTGAGGATTCCCTCGAACTGTTTGACCACAGTGTTGGGTACATGCTCCAGGAGGATGCCCAGCATTTGGAAGGCTCTGATGATGATACTGAGCTCGATGAAGGCAGTAACATGAGCACGGACAGAGGGGGTGCCCAAGAAGGACAGCAATCTGGCAGTCATGCTCCCCCTGCTGCAGCATACTGCCAGGTTTGCTCCAGTGATGAGGAGGGAGGGGATGATGAGGTCACTGACTCAACGTGGGTGCCTGATAGGAGAGAGGAGGAGGAGGAGGAGGAGGAGGAGGAGGAGGCACATCACCAACGAGGCAGGATGCCCTCCAGGGGCCAGCCTAAGGGCAGCACATTGACTGCATCACACCCCAAAGCTCCACATGTGCAGGGCGCTGCAGTCTCTGCGCGTTATTCAAAAAGTTCTTTGGTGTGGGCCTTTTTTGAGACAAGTGCATCAGATCGCACCGCTGCTATTTGCAACATATGTCTCAAGCGTATCTCGCGTGGCCAAAACATCTCCCGCTTGGGTACCACATGCTTGACCAGACATATGTTGACCTGCCATGCAGTTCGTTGGCAAGCATATCTAAAAGACCCACACCAAAGAACAAAGAGGATCTCTCCTTGCTCCTCATCAGCTGAGATTTCCAACCCCACTAGACCTTCAGTCCTCTCTGAGACCTGCAGTGAGAGGAATGAAGGTGTAGAATTAGGTGTGTCACAGCCAAGTACTTGTGGGCAATCTGCTTTTGGTACACCGACGTCAGATTGTACCAGGCAAATTTCCCTGCCCCAGCTGCTGCACCGCCGAAAGAAGTTTGCTCCCAGCCATCCACATGCCCAGCGGTTGAATGCTAGCTTGGCAAAATTGCTAGCACTTCAACTGCTGCCTTTTCAGTTGGTAGACTCTGCCCCCTTCCGTGAGTTTGTGGAATGTGCGGTTCCTCAGTGGCAGGTACCCAAACGCCACTTTTTCTCACGGAAGGCGATTCCGGCTCTCTACCGGCACGTGGAAGGCAATGTCCATGCCTCGCTGGACAGGGCGGTCAGCGGTAAGGTGCATATTACCGCTGACTCATGGTCCAGCAGGCATGGACAGGGACGTTACTTAAGTTTCACGGCGCATTGGGTGACTCTGCTGGCAGCTGGGAAGGATGCAGGACAAGGTGCAGTAGTGTTGGAGGTTGTTCCGCCACCACGCCTCCAAAATGCTGATTGTGACACACCTCTCTCCTCCACCCCCTCCTCTTCTTCTTCCTCCATGGCCTCTTCCTCGGAACCAGCGGTGCTCCGTAGGCGTTCAAGGGGCTACGCAAGTACGCAGGCCAAAAGATGCCATGCGGTGCTTGAGCTGGTGTGCTTGGGGGACAGGAGCCACACTGGGGCAGAGGTTCTGTCAGCTCTGCAGGGGCAGGTTCAGAGGTGGTTGACGCCACGCCAACTTAAGGCAGGAATGGTGGTTTGCGACAATGGCACCAACCTCCTCTCTGCCCTCCGACAGGGACAACTGACCCATGTGCCCTGTTTGGCTCACGTTCTTAACTTGGTGGTGCAGCGGTTCTTGGGCAGGTACCCGGGCTTACAGGATGTCCTGAGGCAGGCCAGGAAAGTCTGTGTGCATTTCCGCCGGTCATATAATGCCAGTGCTCGGCTGACGGACCTCCAAAAGGAGTTTAACCTGCCCAAGAACCGCCTAATCTGTGACATGCCCACCAGGTGGAACTCGACATTGGCCATGCTGCAGCGGCTGCACACGCAGCAGAGGGCCATCAATGAGTACCTGTGCGACTATGGCACCAGGACAGGGTCAGGGGACCTTGGTTTTTTTTCCCCACGCCAGTGGGCCATGATCAGGGATGCATGCACTGTCCTGTCACCATTCGAGGAGGCCACGAGGATGGTGAGCAGTGACAGTGCATGCATCAGTGACACTGTCCCCCTTGTCCACGTGTTGGAGCACTTGCTGCGTGGAATAATGGACAGGGCACTTGAGGCAGAACAGAGGCAGGAAGAGGAGGACTTCCTTAGCTCTCAAGGCCCCCTTTATCCAGACAGTGTTGCTGCATGCCCGCCGATCACACAGGAAGAGGACGAGGAGGAGGAGGAGGAGGAAGATTGTGTCAGTATGGAGGTGGAGCCTGGCACTCAGCATCAGCAGTCTTTAAGGGATCAGTCCCAAGGAACACATGGACTTGTACGTGGCTGGGAGGAGGTGGCTGCGGACGTTGTTGTCCTTAGTGACCCAGAGGACTCCGGACCGAATGCCTCAGCAAACCTACGCTGCATGGCCTCCCTGATCCTGCAAAGCCTGCGTAAGGATCCTCGTATTCGTGGTATCAAGGAGAAGGACCAATACTGGCTGGCAACCCTCCTTGATCCACGTTACAAGGGTAAGGTTGCGGACCTTATCTTGCCATCGCAGAGGGAGCAGAGGATGAAACATCTTCGGGAGGCCTTGCAGAAAGGTCTGTGCAACGCGTTCCCAGAGACTGGGAGGTTACAAACTCCTGTTTCTGGACAACGTGTTGCTGAGGCTTCGGTCAGTCAAAGAAGGAGCGGTGGAGAAGGTGGCCGTCTGACCGATGCGTTCAGACAATTTTTTGGTCCGCAGCCCCAAGGTATGATCGGTTCCAGCAACCATCGCCAGCGTCTGTTTTACATGGTGCAGGAATACCTAGGGGCAAGATCAGACTTGGACACCTTTCCCACCGAAAATCCTCTGGGTTACTGGGTCTTGAGGATGGATCACTGGCCAGAGCTTGCACAGTATGCAATTGAGCTACTGGCCTGTCCTGCATCCAGCGTTCTTTCGGAACGCACATTCAGTGCTGCTGGAGGCGTGGTAACCGATCACAGGGTGCGTCTGTCCACTGACTCGGTCGATCGGCTGACCTTCATAAAAATGAATCAGTCTTGGATCACCACCAGCTACCAAGCACCTGATGCTGATGTAACTGAATAATTTTTTTCAGATCCCTTCAAAGACTGCCTATGCTGATGCTGAGTGACTATCCCTGAGTAATTATCCTCTTCCTCCTCAATCATCACGCTGATAGCTTGTAAGAACATTTTTGGTTCTGGGCGCCACCACCAGTGCCTAAGGCACAATTTTTCAGCCCCTGTTTAACAGGGGCGTGTAATTACAATTTTTGATGTAATACTTTGCAGCAGGGCTCGTTCCTGCATTCCAACTAGAGTGTCTGTGAGGGGTTGCAGTGTTGTGGCACCAGCACCAGTGCCTAAGACCCAATTTTTCAGCCCCTGTCTAACAGGGGCGTGTAATTACAATTTTTGATGCAATACTTTGCAGCAGGGCTTGTTCCTGCGTTTCAACTAGAGTGTCTGTGAGGGGTTGCAGTGTTGTGGCACCAGCACCAGTGCCTAAGACCCAATTTTTCTGCCCCTGTCTAACAGGGGCGTGTAATTACAATTTTTGATGCAATACTTTGCAGCAGGGCTCGTTCCTGCGTTCCAACTAGAGTGTCTGTGAGGGGTTGCAGTGTTGTGGCACCAGCACCAGTGCCTAAGGCCCAATTTTTCTGCCCCTGTCTAACAGGGGCGTGTAATTACAATTTTTGATGCAATACTTTGCAGCAGGGCTCGTTCCTGCGTTCCAACTAGAGTGTCTGTGAGGGGTTGCAGTGTTGTGGCACCAGCACCAGTGCCTAAGGCCTAATTTTTCAGCTCCTGTTCAACAGGGGCATGTAATTACAATTCTTGATCTAATATTTCACAGCAGGGCCCTGTGAGGGCTTACAGTGTTTTGGCCACAGCAACACCTAAGGCCCAAATTTCTGCTGAGTATATAGGGCAGGACCCTACTTTCAAACATCTAACTTACAAACGACTCCTACTTGCAAACGGAAGGAGACAACAGGAAGTGAGATGAAATCTACCCCTAAGGAAGGGAAATTCTCTCCTGTAAGAGTTAATATGGGAAAACAATTTCTCCTTTCCACTGATGCTTTCCAATCCTTGTTCCACAAAAAAACCCAAATTTTCAAAAAACATTTTTCATTGGGACAAAAAAGTGAGGTGAAATCTTCTGAAGAGGAGGAAAGACGCAAAACAAATGTCACAGGGGTGATAACCCTTCCCTATGTTTTCCAAAAAGCTTAGAAAAGATTTTTTGGCTGGAGCTAAACACATTAAAAATGTTCAAAATTACAAACAGATTCTACTTAACAACAAACCTACAGTCCCTGTCTTGTTTGCACCGCCTGTATACTGCTGTTCAGAGTATATAGGGACCTTTCCTTATTTTAATTTGGGTGCGGGGTTCCCCTTAATATCCATACAAGACCCAAAGGGCCTGGTAATGGACTGGGGGGTACCCATGCCGTTTGTCTCACTGATTTTCATCCATATTGCCATGACCCGACATGACATTAAACCCGCAAGCAGTTTTAAATGAGATTTTTTCCTTTAAAAATGACAGTTGGTGCAGGGACTGGGAAACACGCGTCACTTTACAGGCATACTATAGACACCCCCCAGGTACGATATTTAAAGGAATATTTCACTTTTTTTTTTTTTACTTTAAGCATCATTAAAATCACTGCTCCCGAAAAAACGGCCGTTTTTAAAAGTTTTTTTTTCATTGATACATGTCCCCTGGGGTAGGACCCGGGTCCCCAAACCCTTTTTAGGACAATACCATGCAAATTAGCCTTTAAAATGAGCACTTTTGATTTCGAACGTTCGAGTCCCATAGACGTCAATGGGGTTCTAACGTTCGTGCGAACTTGCGGTCCGTTCGCGGGTTCTGGTGCGAACCGAACCGGGGGGTGTTCGGCTCATCCCTAGTGGTGATAGGTGATGAGACCATCATCAAGATGTCGTCCGCAAAAAGGATACATTTATGTTCACTATCGCCACATGTAATACCTTGTATATTAATGGAGACACGTATTTTTATAGCGACCGGCTCCAGGGCCATAACAAACAGTAACGGGGACAGTGGGTAACCCCAATGAGTTCCTCTTTGGATAGAGATGGGACTGGAGGAATATCCCTTTACCATTAAGGTAGCTGTAGGGAAGCTATATAGAACCCGAAGTAGAGACATAAACCCCGACCCAAAGCTCAACTGGGTCAAGACATAGAAGAGATAGTCCCAAGACAAGGAATCAAATGCCTTGTGTATGTCCAAGGACAGCAGCATTCCCCGCCAGGGTCCTCTTTCATCCCATTTAGATTGCATCGCTTAGATGACATCTATGAATCTTCTATTGTGGTCTGAAGCTTGGCGACCAGGGACAAATCCTGCCTGGTCCAGGTGGACATATTGTACGAGAAATGAATTTAGTCTAACTGCCAAAAATGTGGTCATAATTTTTAAATCAGAATTTATCAAAGAGATTGGACGATAATTCGCACATAACCCATGGTTCTTCCCGGGTTTGGGAATAACGTGTATATAAGCTGTGTTCTCCTGAACCGGGAGACTTGTGCCTTGTCGGATTGCATTAAAAAAATGTACACAGATGTGGGGTCAAAATCTCTTGATATTTACGGTAATATTGGCCCGTGAACCCATCTGGGCCCGATGCTTTAGAAGGATTGAAACTTTTTATAGGCTGTCTCACTTCTGTTTCTGAAAATTCCATGTGCACGAGATCTGAGTGATCTCGTTTTAATGTGGGCAAAGAAGTATCACTAAAAAAGTCATCCATTTTGCTCTGGCTGACCTTCTCCAGATTGCTATATAATGTTGCGTAAAATGTAGTAAATTCCTCTAAAATGGTTTCTGGATTTTGGGTCGAATGACCGTTGTTTAGTATGAGTTTGGGTAAGGCCGATTTAGGAGGACATGAAAGACAAAAACAGAAAATTCCATAGCTCAACTCACCAGTCTGCCAACTGGTCAGTCTACCAACTGACCAAATGAACCTGTCCAACAGTCCCTGGGTGTCCAGTGTGCTCCTGTTCCTTTAAGGGGGATTGGGCTGCCTCCAGGCCCACCTGCCCCTCATCTATCCATTTAATGCATGTGCTTCCATTGTGGAGACGCTTATAAATTCCGTAGAATTAGGACTGCACACATACACAGGGTGCCGGGAAGAGGCCTTGCAGCTTATGCATGCATTTGCAAATGCATGCTAACTAAACCCCTATTTTTAACGCAGACTGTTGGACAGGTTAATTTGGTCAGTTGGCAGACTGGTTGGCGAATTGTGCTATGGAATGGTCGTTTTTTGTCTTTCAAGTGTTTGCCCTTCCATGTGCTCCTTGCTGTGAAGGCCAGTTATAGGCGGAGGCGGGGCCATTTGTTTGTTACCGACATAGAAGGACAAGGGACTAATTTCCTTGCTAGTAAGGTAGTAGGTTTATCACCTATCGTATAATACCTGTGTCATGACCAATGTATATGTTTTTCAGCCTGAGTGGTAAGGCTCAAATTTAATGCCAACCTGGCCATATCAATTTTATGCCTGATGTCTATCTGCGGCAATGCCCGTTGTTCAGATATGAGAGTATTCAGTTGTGTCTCTTGTTATGTAATCATGCTGTCATGGGATCGCTTGATTCTGGCTGCTATTTGTATTTACTTGCCGTGAATAGTGGCCTTATGGGCTGCCCAATTAATAATAGGAGACATAGCCGAGGGCAAATTTTCACAGAAGAACGTGCATAGCTCTGTCTCTATCTTTTAGAACTACCAGGTCATTTAACAAGGTTGCGTTAAAATGCATGGGGAGGGGCATGGTTTCTTCCACAGGTCTGAAAGAGATAATCAGATCAGCATGATCCGACCACGGGGTAACCAAGATTTTGACAGAAGTCACATATGGCACCAACGAGGATCCTATAAATATATGGTCTATCCTGGAATATGGACTATGTACGTGTGAGTAGTGAGTATAATCTCTTGTGGAGGGATTATCCTCACACCAAGCATCAATTAGGTCATTACTATGCAGCAAACGTGCTAATTTACTACTATTTCTGGGTACATGTTTGAGTAGGGCTTTATTAGGAGACGATTTATCTAATATTCGATCTACAGATAAATTCTTGTCCTTGTGCCTTTGGGAGAAGTATTGCTAACATATCATGAAAAAACTAGCTGCCCTGAATTGGGAGTATAGTAGCAGATAATGCAGATCAATTGGTCATTAATACGACCTACCGCCATTAGGTATCTGCCCACTTTATCTCTTACTATACTGATAGGAGTAAAAGGCACCTTTCGTGAGAAACATATAGTGACTCCCCGTTTTTTCTCAGTACCAGAGGAAAGATAAAACTGTGGATATTAGCACTTAGATACCTCGGGCCGAGGTCTTTTAAAAATGAGTCTCCTGTTACAGCAGTATATCCGCTTTTTGTTTGTAGTAATAATGGAAAGACTTCACTCTCTTGGGAGGGGAATTAAATCCGTACACATTTTGTGTGATTATGGAATACTTAGTTGAGTCAGCAGTTGACATTGTGGTTTGGCAGAGCACACTCACCTTGACACAGATGTTGAGCTCCCAGGCTCCAATGACAGGAGAACCAGGTCAACCTAGGAATCCGTAAGGACATGGCAGGAATGAAGCACGAGGACAGGGTCAAAGAAAAGAATAGAAAAGCAGAGAAAGTAGTGAGATTTTGTAGGAAATTGCAAGGCCTAAAGCCTGGCACTGAATATAACATAACTATAAAATATGAACAAGAGGGGGATGAATCCCTCCCCAGGTCATAATCCCAGGGAGTTGAATGTGAGGTTGCCCCCATCAGGGGATAGAAGCAAGGTCACTAGAGTGGCTTGTGAGTCCACCCCGACTTTAAACCATATTTGCCATCAGTGAACAGGAGGTTAGGCAAACAAGTGCGAGAAATCTTGCAACAGAGTAACCCAGACCCCCATTGCCCCCCAAGGATACTCTGGGGGATCACTGGCAGTCCGGGTGATTTTATATAACAGTTTAGGTGACCTAGGAACAGTAGAACAGCTACCAATGAACAGTAAAGTAGTTAATATTATCTATATTGATATGACTGAACCTGGAAATCATAATAGCAGCCAAACCAATGAGGTTGTCCCCTCCAGGTGCAGACCTTGACGTGCTCCACCCAAGAGCAAGTCCGTTTTCAGATGGAGAAGGGGGAGGGGAAAAAAAAAAAGAGCAACAACCCCTTCCAAGTAGGGGGGAGGGGATCTGTGACTGCTCAGGTAGGTGGTGGAGACTTCCTGCTTCGCCTAGAGCATTGGGTGGTCCAGATTGGGGACAAGGGATGATCCATTTGGTCAGGTTTATAGGGGGTCAGCCGATCTCTTGAGATGATGCCCAGCTCCAGTAGCAAATCTTCACCATCATGGTAGGTTGAAACGGAGTGGGGTTTGCCCTGATAGGTGAAAGATAGCCGGAACGGGAAAGACTATCGATATTTTATCTGGCAGTTCCACAACTGCTGTAAGAGAGGTTTCAGATTTCGGTATTTTTGCACTGTGGAAGGGGCAAGATCTGGAAACAACTGGATGGAAGTCCCAAATAGTGTCAGATCCTGGCAATTCCTGGAGGTCATCATCAATTTTTCTTTAATCTTGTAGTAGTGCGGTTTCATTATTATATCTCACGGAAGTCTATCCAACCTGGGGGTAGTTAGCGCCCTATGGACCCTATCCATCTCCAACTGATGGGGTGAGATGTCTGGGATCAGTTCTTTCATGAGAGCATATATAGCTCCTTCCAGGTCTGTGTGGGTTTCTGGTAGACTTCGGACCCACACATTATATCAGCAAGACCTACTGTATATACTCCAGTATAAGTCGATCCGAATATAAGCTGAGGCACCTACTTTTACCACAAAAAACTGTGAAAACTCATTGACTCGAGTATAAGCCAAGGGTGAGAAATGCAGCAGCTACTGTAAGTAGAAAAGAGGGTCAACAATGTAAACTGGAATGGCTGCCGTCTGACTGCATGACGCGCTGATCAGGTAGGCAGACGGTAGTGACTCGAGTATAAGCCGAGGGGGGCACTTTCAGTACAAACAATGCGCTGAAAAACTTGGCTTATACTCAAGTATATACGGTATTTTTCAGATCTTTTATTGCTCCTGGAGCTCTACAACAACTCTGGCATTCTGATTGAATCTGGCTACTGTTCCTTCCACCTTAGTTTCAATAGTGTCCAGCGTGAGTCCAAAACTCTATGTGTTGCTTAACCACTTAAGGGCCCAGCCTCTGTCTTAGATTTGTTGTTTACAAGTTATAAACATTTTTTTTTGCTAGAAAATTACTTGGGAAAAAAAAAATGTATAATGTTTGGGGGTTCTAACACCCTAGAGAATAAAATAGCGGTTGTTGCAATACTTTGTCACACCGTATTTGTGCAGCGGTCTTACAACCGCACTTTTTTTGGAAATAATACACTTTTTTGAATTAAAAAATAAGACAACAGTAAAGTTAGCCCAATTTTTTCATATTGTGAAAGATAATGTTATGCCAAGTAAATTGATACCCAACATGTTATGCTTCAAAATTCTGCCCGCTCGTGGAATGGGAACAAACTTTTACCCTTTACCTCACGTGTGTAGTTTGAAGACCGTTTTCATATGCAGGCGCTACTCACATATGCGTTTGCTTCTGCATGCGAGCTCGGCGGGACGGGGCGCGTTTAAATTTTTTTTTTTCTAATTTATTTTACCTTTTATTTTTACACTGTTCTTTGAAAAAAAAAAAAAAAAATGTGTCACTTTTATTCCTATTACAAGGAACGTAAACATCGCTTATAATAAATAAAAAGCATGACAGGACCTCATAAATATGAGATCTGGGGTCAAAAAGACCTCAGATCTCATATTTACACTAGAATGCAATAAAAAAAAATTAAAATTAAATTTTGTCATTTGAAAAAAAAAAAAAAAAAAAAAAAAAGGCCCTTTAAAGTGGTTGTAATCTTTGGGGGTTTCGATCTCAGGCAAGTAATTCTATGCATACTAGCTCATTAAGGCTTTGTCTTGCAGGTTTTTTTTTTTTTTTTTTTTAGGAATTTTTTTAAAAGGGTTTACAACCACTTTAAGAGCTATGGGCAGAAGTGACATTTTAACGTCACTTCCGCCCTGCAATAGTATGGAGAAGGATCCGGTAAGCGGCGGAGGCACCGAATCCGCCACAGAGGCCACTATTATCAGAAAACGGACCGCCTGCTTAAGAAGAGGATACCGGGGTTATGGCAGCTAGCTGCTGCCATAACAAAGACATCCTTCTATGCGGTGGTCCGGAAGTGGTTAATGTCAGTGGTTATGATAGAGCAAGCTTTAGATCCTGCTGCAGCATTGTAGAGAAATGGGTCAGTAACACTGAGTCTTCTACATAGGGAACAGGTTGAGGTGAGGGTTCTCCATGAGCAGGACTAGATTGGTTGAAGATTGAGTCAGCTAATTCTGCCATGTTTCTGTGCCTGGCTTACCCGAAGCCATCTTGGGTGAAGGAGTCTGCCTGTCCCTGCTGATTATGTCACTTGCATTGCCTCTTTCATCTGCCCTG
The DNA here is from genome assembly GCA_037952925.1 of Lithobates clamitans. Lineage (NCBI taxonomy): Eukaryota > Metazoa > Chordata > Amphibia > Anura > Ranidae > Lithobates > Lithobates clamitans. The sequence goes on along the minus strand of JBBGZY010000293.1, from coordinate 3,675,331 downwards.
AGGTCCGGCGCTGCATGGCAGTCCTGTGGTGACCCACTGTTCGTCACAGGAAATCTCCTGTTCCTACTGCGCTATATTTAGCTTAGGTTAGCCGGCGGTGTGTGGAGCTCGGTCACAGCATGACTGCTCCCATGTGCCAGCATACCTTGACTCCTCGTGCCTTAAGGATTGTGAAACACATTGTTTAGGCATTTGCTGCCTCTATAAAAGGATAACCACAGAAGTAGCATAATTAGGCCAACATCTTAGACAGCTCACTGATGCAGCCCTTTCACAAACAAACTGGCTATCTCAGGAATTTCAGTACACATACGATAGCAATCTGGGAGTGATGTAAATCCCTTCTACTAGTGTTTCATTGCTTCTCTTACAGTGTGTGTGTGTGTGTGTGTGTGTGTGTGTGTGTGTGTGTGTGTGTGTGTATATATATATAGTATACAGAGCTTTTTTTTCTCAGAGAATAGGTGAGAGAATAGGTGAGTCAATTTGCGTCTCCATCCCTTACCCAACTCCAAGCTCTACCCTTGGTAACACCACCTCCCAGTAGGACCCCTTTAGAATAGAGACAAGTATCATTATGTCGTGCTGAGTAATTTGTAGGGACTTGGTAATAAAAACGAGAACAGCAATAAAACAGATCCCCCACAGCCAGCAGCAATAGACCCCCCCCCCAGCAACAATGGAACCCAACAACAAAATACCACCCCAGCAACAATAGGCCCCCAGCAGCAACAACAAATCTCCCAGCATCCAACACCAATAGACTCTCCAGCAGCCACAGCAACAATAGACCCCCCATCAACAAAAGATCCCCCACCATTAACAATAAACCGCCACACAAAAATAGATCCCCTCCAGCAACAATAAATCCCCCCAACAGCCAGCATCAATAGACCCTCCATCACACCGCAACACCTCTTGTCATTGCACACATTCAGTGCTGGAGGTGGCGGAACTGCATTCCCCCACGTTCCCACTGAAAAAAAGCCCTGACTGTATATATAAATAGCAAAGTGTTTCATGTCTGTGCACAGGAGTGATTGGAATGAAGGGAAAATACAGAGTATCATTTTATTTTAGAGTGTAAAGTAATTTGAAAGATGCAGGGAAATGTAATTATTATGTTTTCCAGAACAAATGTACTGTAATTATAGTATCAACTTGCCGACCGCAATATGTATATATATGTTGCAGTTTGCAAGTGGCTTACCAGGGTTGAGGCTCAAGGTATCAGCCATAACCCCAGTATATTTTTTTTTTCAGCCGGTGGCTGGCTGTCTCATGAAAGTGATCCGAGCGGCTCATTAGCCACTGAATCAATTTCCAGAGTGGCGGGCGTCCTGCCTGCCAACTCACTGGTGTTTCTCAGGGTTACTGTTTTGACCCGAGAAAAGATCAGTGCGACCGGCTGATAATAGAGGCAATCAAAGTCTAGATAGTCTCTGATTGCCTCTATGGCCTTGGAGGACTGGACTGAAGTCATGACGTAAACTTTTTTTTTTTTTTTTTTAAAGCAAGAGATGAATTTTTTTTGATCTTTTGCTTTTATAAAGTAAAGAAGAGATCTCTCCATAAAGGGAACCTGTCATCCTTATTTCTATTACAAGGAATGTTTACATTCCTTGTAAAATGAATAAAAGTGATAAAACAAATTTAAAAAAGGGACAGTGTAAAAATAAAATAAAGAAAAAAAAAATTCCACCGTGCTTGAATGCATGTACAGTGAGGAGGGAAAGTATTCAGACCCCCTTAAATTTTTCACTCTTTGTTATATTGCAGCCATTTGCTAAAATCATTTCACTTCATTTTTTTCCTCATTAATGTACACACAGCACCCCATATTGACAGAAAAACACAGAATTGTTGACATTTTTGCAGATTTATTAAAAAAGAAAAGTGGAAATATCACATGCTTCTAAGTATTCAGACCCTTTGCTCAGTATTTAGTAGAAGCACCTTTTTGATCCAATACAGCCATGAGTCTTTTTGAGAAAGATGCAACAAGTTTTTCACACCTGGATTTGGGGATCCTCTGCCATTCCTCCTTGCAGATCCTCTCCAGTTCTGTCAGGTTGGATGGTAAACGTTGGTGGACAGCCATTTTTAGGTCTCTCCAGAGATGCTCAATTGGGTTTAAGTCAGGGCTCTGGCTGGGCCATTCAAGAACAGTCACGGAGTTGTTGTGAAGCAACTCCTTCGTTATTTTAGCTGTGTGCTTAGGGTCATTGTCTTGTTGGAAGGTAAACCTTCGGCCCAGTCTGCGGTCCTGAGCACTCTGGAGAAGGTTTTCGGCCAGGATATCCCTGTACTTGGCCGCATTCATCTTTCCCTCAATTGCAACCAGTCGTCCCGTCCCTGCAGCTGAAAAACACCCCCACAGCATGATGTTGCCACCACCATGCTTCACTGTTGGGACTGTATTGGACAGGTTATGAGCAGTGCCTGGTTTTCTCCACACATACCGCGTAGAATTAAGGTCAAAAAGTTCTATCTTGGTCTCATCAGACCAAAGAATCTTATTTCTCACCATCTTGGAGTCCTTCGGGTGTTTTTTTTAGCAAACTCCATGTGGGCTTTCATGTGTCTTGCACTGAGGAGAGGCTTCCATCGGGCCACTCTGCCATAAAGCCCCGACTGGTGGAGGGCTGCAGTGATGGTTGACTTTCTACCACTTCCTGCAATCTCCCGACTGCATCTCTGGAGCTCAGCCACAGTGATCTTTGGATTCGTCTTTACCTCTCTTACCAAGGCTCTTCTCCCCCGATAGCTCAGTTTGGCCAGACGGCTAGCTCTAGGAAGGGTTCTGGTCATCCCAAACGTCTTCCATTTAAGGATTATGGAGGCCACTGTGCTCTTAGGAACCTTAAATGCAGCAGACTTATTTTTGTAACCTTGGCCAGATCTGTGCCTTGCCACAATTCTGTCTGAGCTCTTCAGGTAGTTCCTTTGACCTCATGATTCTCATTTGCTCTGACATGCACTGTGAGCTGTAAGGTCTTATATAGACAGGTGTGTGGCTTTCCTAATCAAGTCCAATCAGTATAATCAAACACAACTGGACTCAAATGAAGGTGTAGAACCATCTCAAGGATGATCAGCAGAAATGGACAGCACCTGAGTTAAATATATGATTGTCACACCAAAGGACCTGAATATTTAGGACCATGTGATATTTCAGTTTTTCTTTAATAAATCTGCAAAAATGTCAACAATTCTGTGTTTTTCTGTCAATATGGGGTGCCGTGTGTACATTAATGAGGAAAAAAAATGAACTTAAATGATTTTAGCAAATGGCTGCAATATAACAAAGAGTGAAAAATTTAAGGGAGTCTAAATACTTTCTGTCCCTACTGTATGTCATGCATGCATATGTAAACGGTGTTCGCACCACACACCCACACATGTGAGTTATCACCACGAACAGAGTGAGAGCAATAATTCTAGCACTAGACCTCCACTGCAACTCTAAACAGGTAACCTGTAAAAAAAAAAAAAAAAATTAAAGCGTCACCTATGCAGATTAAGTACCAAAGTTTGGCTCGATTAAACGAGTGTGCACAATTTTAAAGCATGACATGTTAAGTATCTATTTACTCAGTGTAACATATTTCATATTTTACAAAACAAATGGAGTTTTGTGTTCTGTTTTTTAATTCATTAAAGTGTATTTTTTCCACAAAAATTGTGTTTGAAAAACCACTGCGCAAATTCCCTGTAATAAAAATACAATTGCCATTTTATTCCCTAGGGTCTCTGCTAAAAAAGAAAATATATAATGTTTGGGGGTTATAAGTAATTTTCTAGCAAAAAATACTGATTTAAACTTTATACTGATTTAATACTGACATAAATAAAACCTGCCAGAAAAGTCTTGGCCTTCAAGTGTGCATGTTGGGATTTGTAGGTTTATAGAAGTAGAAGAAAAAGGACATGTGGTATTTGGGACTTGAGATTCTACAGGGACAAATTCTTCATTCATCAATCCCATGGTTGCTCAAACCTTCTATAGGGCTGGAGTTCTTGGCATTAACTACATCATACATTCTCTACAAAAGACCTGTCTTTTGAACTCTACAGACCCATAAAGAAGAGTTCCTTAGGGGTCCATAGAGTTCACCAGACTGCTCTTTTGTAGAGAGTATATGAGATAATAAACTCTATTAGGATTTTCTGGGACTTTTAGGTCCAAAGAGGCTAAGGCTGCAAATATTGTAAGTTAAGATGTGATGAAAATAAGGCACGTATTTTTGTGAACTGAACCATTGTACCAAGTTACCGAAAACTTCAAGCAGCATCATCACACAGTATACTTTTGACCTGCCTTTTAGACAAAGCCAATCCAAAATCACACAACCTCAATGTCATCTTGTTTTTGAAGCTGAAGTTTAGGTATGGCAATTTTTGCATAGTTACATTGGTCCACCTTGGACCAATGTACGTATGTACTGTATGTGCCATACCGGTAGGATCCCTGTGGCAACTGGAAATCACTGTATTAGTAATCACTAATACAATTATTGCCGCTAGCTTCCAGGTCCCATTCCAAGTGTCTGCCCAGCTGCTTTTTGAACACATGGGGTTGCTCGCTCTGCACAGACACCATTCAGGGAAAAATGTTTCATTTTTGTGATGTCACCATCCCACCTCTCCAGCATGCTGGCAGAAGACAGATTTTTTAAAATCTGGCAGATGTGGGCCCATCTGGGCTGGAATTAAATGCCTACATTTTTTGGAGCAATTACTTGTGATCATCATAAAGCACCGATGTGATCTGTGAGTGTCTTCCCACTGATGTCCAAGCAGAAGGCGTTCCATACATAGAAACTTCATCATTAAACCTAAAAATATCACTCTTCACATTATCTGAACAAATATTATCCCTAAAATATATTTTTCATTTTTTTTTTTTTGGTAAATGCAAAGGCTTATCAGCAAGACTCACTCAATACCAACTAAGTCATTAGATGAAAAATGTAACTAGACCGATATTTAGATATTTAATTATATCAAAAAATACTTAGAATTTTTTGATCAGCAACCATCCATTAACAAAAAACCCCCCAAAAAAACTCAGTGCTTTGTGAAACACCTTAGTCGGTTCTTGAAATAAAGTAGTCCAAGTTTAGTCCTTATTTGCTGTGCACTGTTTTGCCGGAATGAACCGTATTTTTCTGAAGCTTTAAGTAGATTTTCATCTTTTGGTTTTTCTTTTTTTTGGTGTTCAATAGTGACATGGCTACATGAACCCACTCTCAGGCGTCCCAAACCATCGATAAAGAATTCTGAAATTAAAAAAAAAATAATAATTTTTTTTTTTTTTAAGTACAACTAAAGTCTGTTGTAAGACATTCTAAACAAGCACCAAATTCCATTGCTATGTGTTGCACAAACATCATAAAGTAAATTAAAGCACAATTTCAGGAAAATTTAAAACCCCACCCTGGCAGGTGAACTGACTAAGTCACATGTGTCAAAACACAAGGCCCACAGGCCGAACCCGGCCCTCCAGGCCATTTCAAATGGCCCTTGCACCCAGGGGGAGGGTTGGAAATGAGATGTGGAAATGAGATGTGAATAACCTGTAAAAGAGATGATTCCTGCACACTATGCATAGCAAACCCTGCACTCTGTATGTAGCACACCTCCGAACCCTGCACTCTGTACGTAGCACCACCCTAGACTCCACACATAATACACTCCTGGTATTTATTACCCATTTAAGATCCTACCACTGTTTGCAATTTGGCCACACCCATCATTCAATGCGGTTCGATGCGGAACAAAGCTCTGCATAAATTTATATAGTCTTACAGATACAACCAGCCCTTTGAGGACAACCATAATGCTGGTTAGGGATGAGCCGAACACCCCCCGGTTCGGTTCGCACCAGAACCTGCGAACGGACCGAAAGTTCGCACGAAGGTTAGAACCCCATTGACGTCTATGGGACTCGAACGTTCGAAATCAAAAGTGCTCATTTTAAAGGCTAATTTGCATGGTATTGTCCTAAAAAGGGTTTGGGGACCCAGGTCCTACCCCAGGGGACATGTATCAATGCAAAAAAAAACTTTTCAAAATGGCCGTTTTTTCGGGAGCAGTGATTTTAATGATGCTTAAAGTAAAAAAAAAAAAGTGAAATATTCCTTTAAATATCGTACCTGGGGGGTGTCTATAGTATGCCTGTAAAATGACGCGTGTTTCCCGTGTTTAGAACAGTCCCTGCACCAAATGTCATTTTTAAAGGAAAAAATCTCATTTAAAACTGCTTGCGGGTTTAATGTAATGTCGGGTCATGGCAATATGGATGAAAATCAGTGAGACAAACGGCATGGGTACCCCCCAGTCCATTACCAGGCCCTTTGGGTCTTGTATGGATATTCAGGGGAACCCCGCACCCAAATTAAAATAAGGAAAGGTGTGGGGCCACCAGGCCCTATATACTCTGAACAGCAGTATACAGGCGGTGCAAACAAGACAGGGACTGTAGGTTTGTTGTTAAGTAGAATCTGTTTGTAATTTTGAACGGGTACATTTTTAACGTGTTTAGCTCCAGCCAAAAAATCTTTTTTAAGCTTTTTGGAAAACATAGGGAAGGGTTATCACCCCTGTGACATTTGTTTTGCTGTCTTTCCTCCTCTTCAGAAGATTTCACCTCACTTTTTGTCCCAATGAAAAATGTTTTTTGAAAATGTGGGTTTTTTTGTGGAACAAGGATTGGAAAGCATCAGTGGAAAGGAGAATTTTTTTTCCCATATTAACTCTTACAGGAGAGAATTTCCTTCCTAGGGGTAGATTTCATCTCACTTCCTGTTGTCTCCTTCCGTTTGCAAGTAGGAGTCGTTTGTAAGTTAGATGTTTGAAAGTAGGGTCCTGCCCTATATACTCAGCAGAAATTTGGGCCTTAGGTGTTGCTGTGGCCACAACACTGTAAGCCCTCACAGGGCCCTGCTGTGAAATATTAGATCAAGAATTGTAATTACATGCCCCTGTTGAACAGGAGCTGAAAAATTAGGCCTTAGGCACTGGTGCTGGTGCCACAACACTGCAACCCCTCACAGACACTCTAGTTGGAACGCAGGAACGAGCCCTGCTGCAAAGTATTACATCAAAAATTGTAATTACACGCCCCTGTTAAACAGGGGCTGAAAAATTGTGCCTTAGGCACTGGTGGTGGCGCCCAGAACCAAAAATGTTCTTACAAGCTATCAGCGTGATGATTGAGGAGGAAGAGGATAATTACTCAGGGATAGTCACTCAGCATCAGCATAGGCAGTCTTTGAAGGGATCTGAGATTTCAAAAAAAATTATTCGGTTACATCAGCATCAGGTGCTTGGTAGCTGGTGGTGATCCAAGACTGATTCATTTTTATGAAGGTCAGTCGATCGACCGAGTCGGTGGACAGACGCACCCTGTGATTGGTTACCACGCCTCCAGCAGCACTAAATGTGCGTTCCGAAAGAACGCTGGATGCAGGACAGGCCAGTAGCTCAATTGCATACTGTGCAAGCTCTGGCCAGTGATCCATCCTCAAGACCCAGTAACCCAGAGGATTTTCGGTGGGAAAGGTGTCCAAGTCTGATCTTGCCCCTAGGTATTCCTGCACCATGTAAAACAGACGCTGGCGATGGTTGCTGGAACCGATCATACCTTGGGGCTGCGGACCAAAAAATTGTCTGAACGCATCGGTCAGACGGCCACCTTCTCCACCGCTCCTTCTTTGACTGACCGAAGCCTCAGCAACACGTTGTCCAGAAACAGGAGTTTGTAACCTCCCAGTCTCTGGGAACGTGTTGCACAGACCTTTCTGCAAGGCCTCCCGAAGATGTTTCATCCTCTGCTCCCTCTGCAATGGCAAGATAAGGTCTGCAACCTTACCCTTGTAACGTGGATCAAGGAGGGTTGCCAGCCAGTATTGGTCCTTCTCCTTGATACCACGAATACGAGGATCCTTACGCAGGCTTTGCAGGATCAGGGAGGCCATGCAGCGTAGGTTTGCTGAGGCATTCGGTCCGGAGTCCTCTGGGTCACTAAGGACGACATGGTCCGCAGCCACCTCCTCCCAGCCACGTACAAGTCCATGTGTTTCTTGGGACTGATCCCTTAAAGACTGCTGCTGATGGCAGGCTCCACCTCCATACTGACACAATCTTCCTCTTCCTCCTCCTCCTCCTCCTCGGCGGGCACGCAGGAACACTGTCTGGATAAAGGGGGCCTTGAGAGCTAAGGAAGTCCTTCTCTTCCTGCCTCTGTTCTGCCTCAAGTGCCCTGTCCATTATTCCACGCAGCGTGTGCTCCAACAGGTGGACAAGGGGGACAGTGTCACTGATGCATGCACTGTCACTGCTCACCATCCTCGTGGCCTCCTCAAAATGATGACAGGACAGTGCATGCATCCCTGATCATGGCCCACTGGCGTGGGGAAAAAAAAACAAGCTTCCCTGACCCTGTCCTGGTGCCATAGTCGCACAGGTACTCATTGATGGCCCTCTGCTGCGTGTGCAGCCGCTGCAGCATGGCCAACGTTGAGTTCCACCTGGTGGGCATGTCACAGATTAGGCGGTTCTTGGGCAGGTTAAACTCCTTTTGGAGGTCCGTCAGCCGAGCACTGGCATTATATGACCGGCGGAAATGCACACAGACTTTCCTGGCCTGCCTCAGGACACCACCAAGTTAAGGACGTGAGCCAAACAGGGCACATGGGTCATTTGTCCCTGTCGGAGGGCAGAGAGGAGGTTGGTGCCATTGTCGCAAACCACCATTCCTGCCTTAAGTTGGCGTGGCGTCAACCACCTCTGAACCTGCCCCTGCAGAGCTGACAGAACCTCTGCCCCAGTGTGGCTCCTGTCCCCCAAGCACACCAGCTCAAGCACCGCATGGCGTCTTTTGGCCTGCGTACTTGCGTAGCCCCTTGAACGACTACGGAGCACCGCTGGTTCCGAGGAAGAGGCCATGGAGGAAGAAGAAGAGGAGGGGGTGGAGGAGAGAGGTGTGTCACAATCATTAGCATTTTGGAGGCGTGGTGGCGGAACAACCTCCAACACTACTGCACCTTGTCCTGCATCCTTCCCAGCTGCCAGCAGAGTCACCCAATGCGCCGTGAAACTTAGGTAACGTCCCTGTCCATGCCTGCTGGACCATGAGTCAGCGCTAATATGCACCTTACCGCTGACCGCCCTGTCCAGCGAGGCATGGACATTGCCTTCCACATGCCGGTAGAGAGCCGGAATTGCCTTCCGTGAGAAAAAGTGGCGTTTGGGTACCTGCCACTGAGGAACCGCACATTCCACAAACTCACGGAAGGGGGCAGAGTCTACCAACTGAAAAGGCAGCAGTTGAAGTGCTAGCAATTTTGCCAAGCTAGCATCAACCGCTGGGCATGTGGATGGCTGGGAGCAAACTTCTTTCGGCGGTGCAGCAGCTGGGGCAGGGAAATTTGCCTGGTACAATCTGACGTCGGTGTACCAAAAGCAGATTGCCCACAAGTACTTGGCTGTGACACACCTAATTCTACACCTTTATTCCTCTCAGTGCAGGTCTCAGAGAGGACTGAAGGTCTAGTGGGGTTGGAAATCTCAGCTGATGAGGAGCAAGGAGAGGTCCTCTTTGTTCTTTGGTGTGGGTCTTTTAGATGCGCTTGCCAACGAACTGCATGGCAGGTCAACATATGTCTGGTCAAGCATGTGGTACCCAAGCGGGAGAGGTTTTGGCCACGTGAGATACGCTTGAGACATATGTTGCAAATAGCAGCGGTGCGATCTGATGCACTCGTCTCAAAAAAGGCCCACACCAAAGAACTTTTTGAATAACGCGCAGAGACTGCAGCGCCCTGCACATGTGATGCAGTCAATGTGCTGCCCTTAGGCTGGCCCCTGGAGGGCATCCTGTCTCGTTGGCGATGTGCCGCCACCTCCTCCTCCTCCTCTCTCCTATCAGGCACCCAGGTTGAGTCAGTGACCTCATCATCCCCTCCCTCCTCATCACTGGAGCAAACCTGGCAGTATGCTGCAGCAGGGGGAGCATGACTGCCAGATTGCTGTCCTTCTTGGGCACCCCCTCTGTCCGTGCTCATGTTACTGCCTACTGTGGTACTAATAGGATCAAAAGAACACCAGTAATTTTCTTCAGGTAGCTTTATATACTGTAACAAGACAAGCCTGCCTGTCAGTAGGAAGATAACAGGAACGGATCTAGCTGAACACTGTCAGCAGGACGCACTGTACTAAATGTAAATAGTCTAGCTGCCTGACCGTGGTACTAATAGGATCAAAAGAACACCAGTAATTTTCTTTAGGTAGCTGTAAATACTGTAACAAGACAAGCCTGCCTGTCAGTAGGAAGATAACAGGAACAGATCTAGCTGAACACTGAGCAGGACGCACTGCACTAAATGTAAATAGTCTAGAAGATAACAGGAACGGATCTAGCTAAACTGAATACATTGAATACAGTGTATATATATATATATATATATATATATATATATATATATATATATATATATATATATATATATATATATATATACACACACAATACACATTAAGTGCAGCTAACTGACTGACTGTCCTGTCTAATCTAGCTAACTCAAATGAAATGACACTGTCTCTCTCTCTCTCTCTCTCTCTCTAAGCACACCGGAACACACTGCACAGGGCCGCCGTACAGGCGGCCTTATATAGTGTGGGGTGTGTACTAAATCCCCTGAGCCATAATTGGCCAAAGCCTCCTTGGCTTTGGCCAATTACGGCTCTCTGTTTAGGCGGCGCTGTGATTGGCCAAGCATGCGGGTCATAGTGCATGCTTGGCCAATCATCAGCAAGCAATGCACTGCGATGCCGCAGTGAATTATGGACCGTGACGCGCCACACGAATTTGGCGCGAACGGCCCATATCGTTCGCAATTCGGCGAACGACCGAACAGCCGATGTTCGAGTCGAACATGGGTTCGACTCGAACACGAAGCTCATCCCTAATGCTGGTGCAGCCCACAATTAAATTGAGTTTGACCTCTCTGGACTATACCATATCCTCCTTCATTTGTGTCACTTACACTCCCCCTCCCAGACACTGCAACTCACAGTGGGATGGTTTCAGCAAAAAAGAAGCAGCGTGTCAATCCAAAAAGCAGAGGGCAGGACTAGGTGTGGCCAAATGCTGATTAATAAACTACACACATGTGAATCAGCAGCAACAAGGCTGATAGCCTGACCCTCTGCAAGATTTCCTTATCACCCATATAGCTATTTGATGGATATTACTGGTTCAAATAAACTATATCGTTCTATTTCACTGTATAGTGAAAAAAAAATTACAACTATACGGAAATGTTAAAGATGGAATATATGTCTACCTTTGCAAACCTTTTATTATATCCTGTTACTGGCAACATGGGTTTGGCTTTCTTGAAATGGTTGCTTAAATTGTACTTCCCTGGGCAATATATATATGCAGACTTTAGATTAAACACATTTTAAAATTGCCTTTAATAGATGTAGCGCTACCCCAGTAGGGACGGCTGGTGAATGTGGTTCATCTCCCACCCTGCACAGCCAGGCACACGCATTTCTGGACACACAGAGTCAAGAAGCAGTCCTTGCACTTTGTTTTTTTTTCTGTTTTATAAGGGGAATAGAACTTGGATGGGGATAGGGTGCATATAGGATGCCCACTTGATTGAAGGAAATTGGTAGGGACTTCACTATATACAATCTCTTCTCCTCAACCTCCATCACATACCCATGCTGGCAGACTTATCACTCCCAGGACCAGCTAGTACTGATGTGAGGACCTGACACTAACTCTGTCAGGCCCAAAGCAAATGCCCTCCTCCCGATTGGCTCTGCACCCATCCCAGACTACTCCATCCCAGTCCTCTCAGGCGTGCCTCCCAGTCCTCCCGACTGTGTCTCACTCACCAGCCCTCTTGGCTGTTCCTGTTGCTCCTGCAGACTTGCCCAGCAGTGTTCTCCCAGTGTCCTCCTTGCTCCCAGTGCCTCCTGGCCAGGACACCCCCGTGGTTGTGGGAAGGTCACGTCCGCACACGAGCCCAAGCTCACCCCCCCAGACTGAGGAGCTCCCCCAAAAGCCACGACAGCCTAACATTCCATCTCCAGCTTCCACCCGAACAACTCCTCCCCCCAGCTGGGCTAACCCAGAGTATTTTAGAGGGCCTGCCCCTGCCAATCCAAGTTGGGGATCGGTCAGGGCCCTCAGAATACTCCAGGCAGCTCCACTTTACTTCCCCTCCCATCTTTCTAGAAGGTTCCAGCACATTCTAGAAATGGGGGGGGGGGTTCTCAGTGATGCTGCCTGTAAGTCACCCAGCTCTCCCTGGATCTCTGCCCAACTCAGGAAAAAACACAGACAGGCTTGGCTGCTAGCTAAGCTTACACAAATTTGCCTGTACTCGAAAAAAAAAACCTATTTACAAATCTTGCACTAGAGGGTGCTACATAGATATCATGGAAACATGAAAAAAAATACAAAAACATTGTATTTACCAGTATGGGCTACACGGTTCAGCTTTGGATCAAATCCAACACCAAGAATTCTCTCTGTATGGGCTAGGAAGAAATTTACTACTCCTCCAGTCAGGACACAATCCGGAAATCCTTCGATTGGATGGTATCCACCTCCTCGCCAATGTAGACAATCGCCTTCATCATTGCCTTCCTCCCAGATGAGTTGAAAGCTGAAATGGTTACCTGCCACATTACCACCTACCTGCAACAAAAGCAAATGGTAAATTATATTGGACGGTGATACTGATACGCAGTTGTCAGTCCTGGCAATGAAGTGCACTAAAGAGATTTTTTGATTAGAGTTAAAAAAAAAAAAAAAAAACTTGATGAGGAAGAGAGAACCTACACTACATTTAGAGAGCTGCTGTCACATGACCAAAGCAGAGTTGAATGTACAGTATATTCACCATGTCCTAGTTAGAGTAAAAGGAGCAGAGACAAGCATATTTTTCTAACAAAGCAATTTTTCATTAACAGACTGAAAATCAAAACATTAAGTAATACATTTCCCTTAAAAACAGAGTGGATGACTGTCCCAGGGCCATGCTTATGAGCCCACTGCAGCATTAAAAAAGTAGTAGCATAGTAGCATTAAAAAAAAAAAATCTTTATTATAATTTTGGTTATGCATAGGCATGTGCAAAATGAAAAAAATTGTTTCGTTTCGTTTTAATTCGTTATTTAATTAATTTAGTTTAGTTAGATTCGTTAAATTCATTAAATTCGTTTTTCAAATCAGTTTCGTTTTCGACCGAATTCGAAAATCGGTCGAATTCGAAAATATTTCAACCGGATTCGAAAATATTTCAACAGCATTCGAAATTATTTCAACTGTATTAGAAATTATTTCAATCGTATTCGATAATATTTCAATCGCATTCAAAAATATTTCTATTTTCGAATTTGATAATATTCAGATAATATTCAGATAATATTCCTCTTCAGCAAACCAGAAGAACGCTGCATGGTTTCGCGTCACTATGGCAGTAAAAGCTGTGAGAGGGAATAAGCGCACCCCAGACTGCATCCATCATTGGTAAATAAAAATGATTACATTGTCTCTCTCCCTCTGTCTCCCAGAGGCGTATCTAGTGAAAATGGCACCTATGGCAAGCACTGAAACTGCGCCCGTCAAAAAAAAAAAAAATACAGCTAATAAAACTACAAGTCTTTAACCACTTCAGCCCCGGAAGAATTTACCCCCTTCCTGACCAGAGCACTTTTTGCGATTCGGCACTGCATCGCTTTAACTGACAATTGCGCGGTTGTGCGACGTGGCTCCCAAACAAAATTGAAGTCCTTTTTTTCCCATAAATAGAGCTTTCTTTTGGTGGTATTTGATCACCCCTGCGGTTTTTATTTTTTGCGCTATAAACAAAATGAGAGCGACAATTTTGAAAAAAAAAAAACGCATTATTTTTTAGATTTTGCTATAATAAATATCCCCCAAAAATATATAAAAAGAACTTTTTTCCTCAGTTTAGGCCGATACGTATTCTTCTACATATTTTTGGTAAAAAAAAAAATTAGAATAGAAAATAAGATCTGTTCTATTGTTACTCTATTCTATTTTGAATTCATTCTATATGAATTTCAAATTTCAGAAGATTATATATATATATATTTTTTTTTTTCTGATCTGTTCTATTGTTTTTCTATGATATTATTTTCTATTCTGTTTAAATTCAATTTAATTCTATATGAAATTCGAAAAATTGTTTTATATAGATGGATAGATAGATAGGATATATTTTAGATATTTATTTATATATAACCATCTATTGAAATTCGAAATTCATATAGAATTAATTCAAATAGGAATAGAAAAGATTAGAATAGAAAAAAAAATAGAACAGAATAGAATAAAATATAATATATATACACATTATATTTTACTCAATTCTGTTCTATTGTTTTTTTAGTCTATTTCCTATTTCTAGAATATATATATATATATATATAGTTATTTTCCAATCTATTTTCGAATTTATACTATTCGAAATTCGAATTTCAGAAGATGGTCATATTCTGTTGTATTTTAGTCGAATTCTATTAAATTCTATTCTTTACAATTCTTTTATGTTTATTCTATTGTTTTATTATTTTATATTCTATTTTATTGTATTCTTTTTTAGAAATCAATTTATATTTTTTCTAATTCGATTCAAATTTGTTTTCGAATTCGGAAGAATGCCACCTGCAGTTAAAAAATTAGATTGCACCTGCCTACAAGCCTTTTATAATACTGACATCAAGTTTAAAAGGCTAGGATGCCAAATCCATACCAGACCTGGATTTGGGGGGAGGGGGGGGGGGGGGGCATTGTTGGGCCCTCACGTCAATTTTTCTTTTACTATTTTTACCAGCACTTTTTTTTTTCTCCAACTGACAGCCAGGAGGCCCATTGACAACTGATGACTCATTGGTTGTTAGGGACACCGTAGCCGGATTCCTCGCCCCATCTCCTTAACAACCAGCAATTGGCAGGGCGAACACCCTGCAAATTTAGGTGTTCCCCCCAACGGGGCAAACAGCCAATGTTTGGCCCGAACTCATGCTCGGGCTGAACCATTCGCCCAAGACTAATCTGCAGCAGCTTTCCAACAAGCTATGGGCCCAGCTACAGCCAAAGTGCTAAATACTACCACAGATTCAGATAGAGCTCAGAATTACAGAACAGACTCTGAAGAAGAAAAAAAGGACAGAAAGCATACAATGTAGATACTGACAGCATTTCATCAAAATTTTCAATTGCTAATCTGTCATCTAACAGAACCACTAGTCCTGGAAATCTGAAATGAAGATGATGCTGATCATAGGCATGCGCACAGGATGTGCCAAGTGTGCCTGGACACAACCTAATCATCTTGTGTGATGCAGAGTCTCCCTGTTTAGACTCCTGATATTTCACCAAAGCCCCCTAACCTTTTTTTTTTTTTTTTTTTTACAAAAAAAAAGAAGAATAAAAAGAAATAAAAGATTGTAAAAAAAAAAATAAAAATAAAAAACTACTGAACACCATCCACCACCTTACTGACACCAATCTCTACCCTACTGACACCGTCCAATGCTCTACTGACACTGTCAGTATATATACACATGCACACACGTGCAGCTTTGGAATGCACACCCCAATGCAATAGGCTGTGCACACCTATGATGCTAATGAGAGGGTACACAGAAGTGTATACACGCTCAGACCAAACCCACCCACAGATGAGTGGATAGAGAAAGAACAAAAAGCTCCTCCAGCTCTCCTGCCATACCTGAGAAAGGAAAACCTGGGGAGCCCTGAGAAGAGTCCCCTGAACCCACATTGTCAGTAGCGGCCAGGAGTTCTGGCTCTGTCACTGAGTCAGCTACTGCGACCGGGTCGGGACGATTCCACAGTTCCCAAAACTTAGGGAAGTCCCTACCAATGATGGCCTCGTGCACCAAGTGGGGCACAAGTCCGACCGGATGGGTCACCGTACCTAAGCCAGTTTTAAACTGAACAGTGGCTATAGGATACTCGCGGGTATCCCCATGTACACAGATCACAGCAACTTTTTTAGCATGCAAATTCACAGTTTCAACCATCTCAGCTGTAACCAAAGTCACTAGACTTCCAGAGTCCAGCAAGGCCGTAATAGGCTTATTATTAACAGTCATTTGGCACATGTGTTTTCCCATACTTGGTGCTGCAGCGCATGAAACAGCAGAAAACATAGACTGCCTTCTAATAGATAGATCACACTGCATTGGTTCATCTGTCAATGGACAATTTGCTGCAACATGTCCCAGTTCTTGGCAACGAAAACACCTGATGTTTCCCCAGTTTGGTTTGCTGACAGGCAGTAGCTTCCCTTGTTTGGGATGCCAAACTTCAGTCCTGGCACCAAAAATCCTCCCCCCTATTTCCTTGCCATGCTTACCACCCACTTCCCCTGGAACAGTCTTACCGGTTGCCTGGGGGGACCGTGGCTTTGGGCGGAAAGTCCGTGCGGCTGTAGGGGTGGCGACCAGGTTCTCTGCAGCAAAGTACCTTTCAACAAGTTCCACGAGGTTGTCCGCCGAGTTGGGGTCTCCTTGACTCACCCACTTCTGCAGGGGAACTGGTAGTGACCTCAGGAACTGGTCCATGACCACACGCTCCACTATTTGTGGCCCAGACAGGGACTCCGGCTGTAGCCATTTTCTCATCAAGTGAATTAGGTCGAACATCTGCGATCTTGGGGGCCTCTCGTCTTGGAAGAACCAGCTGTGGACCCGCTGTGCTCGAACTGCCAAGGTGACACCAAGTCGCGCCAGGATTTCCCGCTTGACCTTTTCATAGTCTCCTGCTTCTGCTGACCCCAAATCATAGTAGGCCTTCTGCGATTCTCCAGACAGCAATGGGGCCACCAGTCCTGCCCACTGGGTTTTGGGCCAACCTTCCCTCTCAGCGGTACGTTCAAACGTTAAGAGAAATGCCTCACAGCGACCCACATGGATGGCTGAGGGCTTGTCTCCAACAACATTAACTTTAGCAGGTGATCACTGTGCTAGCGTCTCCACAACCGCATCCAAGGTTTTCCTATCCTCTTTTGCATCAGTGGCTACCTGTTCAAACAGCCTCTGCGATAACTCATTTGTTTGTTGCTGTGTAGCGTTTGCTCGTTGCTGTGCAGCATTGGATTGTTGCTGTGCAGCATTGGATATCACCAATTGTTTTAGGATTTCCTCCATGTTTAGTCACACTAGGTACTGGCCTTTTAAGTAGTAACTTACTACAGCTGGTCGCAGTCTCCACCATATGTAACCTGGCGGACAGGTAGCAGGTACAAAGCTCCCTGGGATGAGCAGTCTTTCAGGCACAGATACCAAATCCAGTGAAATAGTGACAAACAGTGCGGTGTTTATTTGTGATATATACAAGTCTATATACAGGTGCTGTACAGTGTTCCAAAGAAAACAAATAGGAACAAAAATAGCCAAAACAAAACCTAGCCGTGTCTCGGCACTAACTAAACAATATTTACAGATCCTAACTATCAGGCTGAGCAAGCCTACAGCTTGTCAGCTTCCACATACCTTTTTTCTCTCCTACACAGAAGCTTGTCTGAGTATCCCAGGCCAAGAGCAAGGGCTGTCTTGCTCAGGTGAGCTTTAAATTAGCCTGGGGAGAGGACCAAGACCTGAACTGGACCATGGATCAGAGATCCCTGAACCTGTATGAGAGGAGCCTGGGAGATGTATAAACCCCGAACAGGACTTTTCCTGGCTCTCTCTGGGACGCTCTGCTACTATATATATATATATATATATATATAAAAAATTGTACAAATTGTATAGCTGAAAAATTATTGATGAATTATTATTATACAAACTGCACATGTACGTGTATACAGCATGCACAAACAGGTGCGCAAACACACAAGCACACAGGCATGCATCCACATGTGAAAGAACACACATGTTCTACAGGGTGAAAGTCACAGAATTAGAGAAACTGTTGTGTGGAACCATCAGCGTGCAATCAAAGCACATAGACACATATTTGCAGGTGGATTTTTTTTTTTTTTCAATTTTTTTTTATTAAAGGATTTCCAAAGTACAAAACATAGTACAGAGTTTTACATATAGTACAAAAGCAAATACACAATAAGGTATAAGGTTATCAGAGCATAAATTCCTGAGGTTGGTTAGTTCTTTAATACCCATTATACTCTTATCCATAATGAAATGGTATATTTATTCTTCTAGGTAGAGTAGTGCATTTCCATAAACCGTAACATGAAATTAGAGAAGAAGAAGAAAGGGCAGGAGGGGGAAAGGAAAGAGTAGGGGGAAGGGGAGGGGAGGGGGATAGGGTGATGGAAGTATAGCAACAATTTATCAAAAAATATGGAACGCTTCATGAATTTGCATGTTATCCTTGCGCAGGGGCCATGCTAATCTTCTCTGTATCTTTCCAATTTTAGTATATGTGCTGCCGAAACAAGCACCAATTTCTAAAACTTTAATGTGTATATTTTGTAACCCTGTTTTTAGGAGTACGTAGCTACTTTTTATATGCATTTGTTTCTGTATATAAATAAACTGTAGCAATTTAATCGAATCGTCAGATCACGTGCCTTCCACCTCTTTCCTTCACCAGTGGTCTATTCTCATGACCCAGTGGACTGGAAAGCTCTCCATATCAGTTTTTGCCCCTACATAACCTCCCACCATATGATGAAGATACTGCCAATGGGATGTGGAAGCTGACAGCTCTGGGTGCTGAGCACTAAAAAAAAAATTTCACATCACTGAGGTGGCCCCCTTCTCCACTGCTCTTCTCTTGACCAACAGAGGCCTCAAAATGACGTTTTCCACCAGACTGCAACCTACCAGAGTTGGGAAAGGCATAACATAAAACTCCTCTTTAAGTTGTCCTCAAGAGATTTCATCTTCTCCTCGCTTTGAGGGGATGGGATGAGTTCCGAGATTTTCCCCTTGTAATGGTTGTCAAGGAGGGTTGACAACCAATAGTAGTCCTTCTCCTTGATGCCACGTATTCTTGGGTCCTTTCGCAGGCTTTGAAGAATGAGGGAGCCCATGCACCGCAAGTTTGCGGAGGCACGAGAAGCAGAGTCCTTGGGGTCACTGAGGAGACCGTATCTGGAACTGCCTCCTCCCAGCCCCGTACTACTCCCAGGGGTTCTGGGGCTGGAAAACCATCTGTTAAGGGTTGACGCAAGTCTTGCTATGCTTTAATGTCTTCAAAGCTGCCAAAATTGTCCTTCCCCTCCTCTTGTGTGTTCTGTGGAAGAATGGTGTCTGCATAAAGCGGGCCTTAAGAAAAGCCATGGTGTTAGCACTTCTGACAAAAAATCCGCCAAATCACCCCACTGCCAGACTTCATGGATCCTTTCCAGAGACAATGAACAGTCTTTTGCAAGCTTTGTTTGTTATTTTATTAGGGAGGGGGGTACAACTTGGATAGGGATAGGGATATGTGATGCCCATGGGATTAATCATTGCCATCATATTTAAAGAATTCAATACACTTTGAACAAAGTTAGAGCCTGAAGATTGAATGTGCAAATTTGACAAGGTGTAAATCTTCTCCTGCAGCTCCCTGCAGACTGTTGCTCCCTGCATCTCCATGCAGACTGTTACTTCCTCTGCATCACCATGCAGACTACTGTTCCTAAGAGTTCTCCACCCGTCACCGTGTGAGGGACAGAAACATCACTTTTGAATATGTAAAAGCAATGGTCTTAGATCTCTTCACCTCCTGCCCAAGCTTGCTTCCTCCTGCACAAACTTGTAGTTGCTAATTGAAATATGACACATCCTCTATCGGGTAGTATAAACTCACTCTGAATAAGCCCCTCTACTGGCTCTGGCGACTCGCTGCTACTAGGCCTGACGCCTGCAGAACCTCTCTCTAGTAGGTTAAAGTCCATCTTCTAGGAAATGGACTACTGCTCCCAGTCAGTCCAACTTGCAAACCATGTGCCATCCAGCCCCATTGATTTGACACAGATCCCCACAGTCTCTTCTCTGATCCAGGACTCTTCACCATCCACCGTGTGCATGATAAAGACTTTGCTAATGACCGTGTAGAAGCAGAGTTCCCTCACAGATTCCCTGGCACCTCCAGCCATCCACTGTGGTAACACTCACCGACCTTCCAGCCCTGAGTCCTTGATGAAGAACTTATCCGGACCATGCGTTCCGAAAGCTTCTCCTGCCTCTCTGCTGCAGGAGTTCCCTGCCACCGACCTGTGGTGACAGAGACATTGCCAATGACCGTGTAGTGGCAATGTTCCTTCGCAGCTCTCCCCGGGCCTCCTCCTGTGATCGGTACACCCTCCACCCCCCGATGGGGATGTCCTCCTGCGACTGTCTAGCACACCATTCACACCATGCACACCATGTGACCACAAAGTCAAGTAGAAAGCCCTGCGTTTAGGACCAACAGAAGATATGCAGCCTCCCCTGAGGGGCTATTGCATAATTAAAATCAATAAGATGGGGTAAGTGGTGCTCCCTAATTGGACACCATCAGTACTCGTATGATGAAAATAATAAAACGCACAAAAATTGGTGAAAAATATGTAAATCTAGGTAAATTAAAATATATAAAAGTGATAATATGTAAAAGTGATAGTCTACTAGTATTAGCCCCCTATATTACTAACTATAAATAATCACGGGGTAAAGTGTCAGTGTCTGTTCACATCCATAGGCAGTGCAACCATAACCATAAAGTGTTAAATCATATAAAGTAGGAAACAATAGTAAATCACTCCCGATAATAATTGCATAAATATTGCACCAATCATATATCAATGTGTGTGCACCATACCAGGTCCAAAAGAGTACATATACATACATATACATATATACACATATACACACACACACACACACACACACACACTTGTATATACACACACCATAACAAGTACAGCTGAAAAAAAAAAAAAAAAAGACAAAAAACAAAACAAAAATCGTTCCAAATATTAATGAAAAAAAGAGGGGAAAAAAGGGGAACCAGAAAAAAAGTGAAAAAAATAATAAATTAATAATGATATTCCAAAAATAGCAAGAAATGTGGAAAAAGTGTTCAAAACAATCTGGTGACTCTTGTGCTCAAGCCGAACGGGTAACTCGTGTGTTCCCCCTTGTGGGTCCCCACTCACCAGCTCCTTGTACCCCTACAGGGGTGGTAGGCATATACAGATTAACGTGGATGGTCTCTCTTAGTGGCTCCGTCACTGGCCCATGCTTTCATCTGCTCCCAACAGCAAGGCATCCGGGACGGTCATCCGCTCAGCGCAACCTCCGCCACCATATCCACAAAGTGATACAACAGCTGTTCAGGGTTTAGGTTCTCATTGGAAGAAATAAAACTCCCATAGTGTAGTAACATTTAAAAAAATGTACCTTTATTAAAATATCTTTAAAACAGAAGTAAAAAAAAGACACTACAGCGTATGGCCAAAAAGTAATAACAGGAAGAGCCGGCACACAGCGTGCTCTCCAACTGCGTTCCAGGCTCCCTGTCTTTGTACCGGAATGACGTAAGGGTGTAGTGCGGAATGACTATGGGAGTTTTATTTCTTCCAATGAGGACCTAAACCCGGAACAGCTGTTGTATCACTTTGTGGATATGGTGGCGGAGGTTGCGCTAAGCGGATAACCGTCCCGGATGCCTTGCTGTTGGGGCTAGCAGATGGAAGCATGGGGCAGTGACGGAGTTTTGAACACTTTTTCCACATTTCTTGCCATTTTTGGACTATCATTATTAATTTATTATTTTTTTCACTTTTTTCTGGTTCCCTTTTTTTTTCCATTAATATTGGGACAATTTTTTTTTTCAGCTGGACTTGTTATGGTGTATGTATATATATATATATATATATATATATATATATATATATATATATATATATATATATATATATATATATATATATATATATATATATATATATATATACTGTATTTATTGGCGTATAACATGCACTTTTTCAGCCTGAAAATCGGGTGCAAATAGTGTGTGCGTGTTATACGCCGATACTGCAATTTGGGCTGCCTAGGAGGGAATGGGGAGGGGGAGGGGACGAGCGCCATCAGATTACATACAGCGAGAATCTCCTGTTTACTCAGTGGCTTCTGTAATAGGATGTCCTGTCTCCTGGGCCGGCTTTGGACCAGTGTTCTGTCTATCATAGAAGCCGGTCTAGGTGGGGGAATTTGTATTAAAGAGGCCACCGAGTAAACAGGAGATTCTCGCTGTATGTAATCTGACGGCGCTCGTCCCGCCCCCCTCCCTGTCCCCTCCAAGGCAGCAGTAATCTGAGGTGAGGCTGCAGATGGACATTCATCAGGCTGCATTCATGGCAATAGTGAGGCGGCAAATGGGCATTGATCAAGCTGCATTGATGGGCAATTTTGAGGCTGTAGATGGGCATTGATCAGGCTGCATTGATGGGCAATTGTGAGGCTGCAGATGGGCAATGATCAAGCTGCATTGATGGGCAATTGTGAGGCTGCAGATGGCATTGATCAGGCTGCAGATGGCATTGATTAGGCTGCAGATGGGCAATGGTGAGG
This sequence comes from Lithobates clamitans, assembly GCA_037952925.1. NCBI lineage: Eukaryota > Metazoa > Chordata > Amphibia > Anura > Ranidae > Lithobates > Lithobates clamitans. The sequence continues at coordinate 3,652,738 of JBBGZY010000293.1, read as the reverse complement.
CTGCAGATGGGCATTGGTGAGTCTGCATTGATGGGCACTGACCCTTTTTTATTATTATTATTATTATACAGGATTTATATAGCGCCAACAGTTTATGCAGCGCTTTACAATATAAAAAGGAGACAATACAGTTATAATACAATAAGATACAGGAGGATAAGGAGGGCCCTGCTCAGAAGAGCTTACAATTTAATAAACCTTATTTTGCTTCAAAGTTCTTTATTTAAAATGTACGTTTTTTTCCTCAAAATGCCCTCCTAAAATGAAGGTGCATGTTATACGCCTGTGCGTGTTATATGCCGATAAATACGGTATATATATATATATATATATATATATATATATATATATACACATACATACACACACACACACACTCTTTTGGACCTGGTATGGTACACACACATTGATATATGATTGGTGCTATATTTATGCAATTATTATCGAGAGTGATTTACTATTGTTTCCTACTTTATATGATTTAACACTTTATGCTTATGGTTACACTGCCTATGGATGTGAACAGTCACTGACACTTTACTCCGTAATTATTTATAGTCATGTAATGTAGGGGGCTAATACTAGTGGATTAGCACTTTTACATATTATCACTTTTATATATTTTTATTTATTTACCTATGTTTACATATTTTTTACCAATTTTGTGCGTTTTATTATTTTCATCATACGAGTACTGATGGTGTCCAATTAGGGATTTTTTCAACCCCCAATTAGGGAGCGCCACTTACCCCATCTTATTGATTTTAACCATGTGACCTCAGCTCATATAGGAAGCCCACCCCCTGCCAACACCAGTTAGGGATTGGTCAGGGCTCCCACATGTGCTGCCTGCCACTCCAGATCTAGGCCCAGCCTCTCCTCCAGAACATTCTTCCTGGAAGCAGGGAAGGTGCCTCAGAACTGGAGTACAGGTGATCACACCCACTGCTACTTTGACCACTCCCAGCCCCCAGATCAAAACAGACAGGCCTAGCTTGCAGCATAGGCCTGCCTAAATTTGCCTGTGCTGAAATAACCTAGTAAAACACCCCTTTTGGTAGAGGGTGCTACATTAGGAAGTCCTCTTCCTGCTGCTGCTCTGCTATGAGTTCCCTATCCATAATGCTAAACAGAGTCTGCTCCAACAGGAACACAACAGGGATTGTGTCACTGATGCATGCATTGTCGCGGCTCACCATCCTTGTGGCATCCTCAAATGGTGACAGTACAGTGCATGCATCCTTTATCAACAGCCATTGGCGTGGGGAAAAAAAGCTGAGCCGGCCTGCGCCTGTCATTGTGCCATACTCACACAAGTACTTGTTGATGGCCCTCTGCTGTATGTGCAACCACTTCAGCATTGCAAAAGTCAAGTTCCACCTGGTGGGCATGTCAGGCGGCTTACAGGCAGGTGGAATTCCTGCTGAATTTCAACCAAACAAGCACGGACTGTGTATGACCACCTGAAATGGCTATAGACTCTTCTGGCCCACTTCAGCAGATCTTTCAACCCTGGGTACCCTTTTAAAAAACGTTGTACCACCAATTTGAGGACATGTGCCAGGCGTGGATATATACGGTGTTAAACATACAGTAATGCACTGATATAAACTGCAGGAAACCTGCCCTGACAAATTAAACTGACACTAAAGAAAAAATGAATGGTCACACTACACTCACACTGAACTATCACTAGATTCACACTAAGCTGATATTCTACACTGACTATAGGAGCACAACAGCACACTAACTCGCTAGCAGCACTGAACAGAGTTCTATTTTTCTCCATGCAGATATCACACTGCAAATGGCCGCTATGGGGAGAATATTTTTATAGTGTAGGGCGGGACCAAGGAGCAATGAGCCATGATTGGATAGAGTCATCATTTCTTTCTCCAATCATTCCTCTGACAGTGCTCTGTGCCCTGATTGGGTAAAGCTTTCATTGCTTCAGCCAATTAGAGGGCTTTCAATGCACTGTGCGGCATTGCAGTGCATTGTGGGCATTCAGTGTTTCCAATCAAAGAGTCGAATGCTCAAACTCATGCTCGGGCCGAACCGTTCGCCCAACTCTACTTAGGAACACTTGTTACAGCACTTGATGCTTGCCCAGATGATGAGCTTACCATGGAATATATGTTAAAAGCCAAGCTTGAAGAAAAAAAAAAAAAAAAAAAAAGCAAGCAACTAATGTGTCAAAATGCCTAAAATAATCTGAACAGAGAATAGCAAAAATACTAAACCACAAGCTAATCTGAGGAAACAAGAAGTTTTATTTCGTACTCCTGTACCATACAATCCAGGACAAAATGGTATAGCAGAGAGAATGAATATTTACAGGGTAATTGACTGTCCACCCAAAGTGACCTTGCAAACTTTAACAGAAACTGGCTTAGGGCTCGTTCACACAAGGTGTGTTGGGACTGAGCGGACCAGCTTTGCCCATACCAGTCCCAACACAAAGCAGAGAGCCTTGTTGCCTATAAGGCCATTTCATGCAATTGCACTGTGATGGTGTGCACTGAAAAAAAGTACTGCATTCAGTATTTTTTCAGTGCAGCATTGTGCGATGCAATCCACTGCTTCACATTGTGCTGCCAGCAATGGAACTAAATGAAATATCACTTGTGATCTTTCAATAAAGTTCTAACCAGTGGCGGCCCGTAATGCAGGGTGCAGGGGCACCGCCCCCCTATACATACGTCCGGCCCCCCTAATCTACATGCGGGGCGCAAGACGCATGGATTGCAATAGGGTTTTTTGTTTTGTTTTTTAAGCACATGATTAGAGCCAGAGGCTCTAATAGGCTTCAAAAAAAAGGGTGGACTTGGGATGCAGAGCACTGCGCCCCAAGCTCATCCAGTTGTGTGACAATAGCGAGTGAATATTCGCTATTGTCATACTGATTCTCCTCCCGGGAAATCAGGGAGTGGGTCCGGAGACCCGTTTCCCAATTGGCCGAAAGGAGAAGCAATCCCATTGGCCTAGGAGGGAGGAAACGCACGACTGCCATGATGCAGAGACAACACGGGGGAAGCCCGACCCACCCACCAGCTGCCACTGGATCCATCCATAGCTGGGAATGGCAGCTCACTTTACACAACACAGTGATCAGTGACAGCCCAGCTCCCTTCCACGGATGGAAGCGGGGACATGGAGGGGGAAGCCGCCACCGGCTGGCACCTTCCAACATGTAAGTCTGGGGGGTAGCACAGGGTAAGTGAGCCGATGACCGAGGGGGGGAGGGTGTGGGTATGGTGCAAGGGCTGGAGCGATGCGGTGTGGAGGGGTGGGAGGTTCGTTGTCAGATCCAACTGCCCCCCCGACCAATGGAGCACCAGCCACCACTGGTTCAAACATAGTTGATGATAGATCTCCTTAGCTGAATGATGGGATAATCAATGGATTAGCACTATGAGACATCAGTGTCTGCGTATTTATTTTTTTTGTGACCACCACGGATAGCCCTTACTTGTTCACATATGGGTAAGGTGAATACTTGGAGGCCCTCTTACTCTTAAGGGTGCTTCCATTTTCCAATAAAGCCCCTCCTCCACAGACCCCCACATCAACTGAGCAGGGATGTGAGAAAAAAGCCCTTGTCCACATCAACATTAGGCATGGAGCCCTGTCAGGAGACCACCTTGGTAAAGTATAAATACAAACAAAATTTCTGGTCATGGGATTTTAAATGAGGCATATCACAAAATAAAATTTACATTAACAGAAAATATATTAAAGTTTATTCAAAAATGCATTGTAGAAGCACATTTCACTTTTAGCGAAATACTGTACATGGTACAGAATAAAAATTGATTAATGAGCATAATTAAGAGCTGACATATGGCACACGATTATTATAATGAATTCGTAAGAAACCAATACATGGTACAATAGAATAGACAAAAGCATGATATAAAATGTAGGGATCAGTCTTGACGTATAGTAATGCAACACGTTTCATGGCTCAAGTCCACTCATCGGGAGTATGTTGCCAAAATTATCTGTGAATACAGGTAATAGATAAAAGATGTGTAGGGGTAAAAATCTCTATATGGGTACCAAAAAAAATGATATAACAGAGGCCAGAAGTCTGATACTCACATGTCAGCACAGAATAAATATCCAGCCTACAAGATAGATGCGAGGGTTGCCAATGCACCTCCTGGTGGGGCCCCGCCTGGTCTCAGGGGTATTTAGCCAGACCTGGCCAGCACACTTGTCTCTGCACTTTCCACCAGACAGACATGTCATGTCATCCAGTTTCCACACGGAGTCACAACAGTCTTTTTTGTTTGGGTGAGTCGTGTTTTTTTTTACACAAATTTTTGATCTTTTTTCACAGCATGTCTGTTTTTTTTTTACTTTTGTGACATTTATTTTCACATTCACTTTACCATCTATCCCTTGGATGTCCAGAGATGGCACTCTTCATCTGTTTCTTTTTTTTTTTTCACCCCATCTACACTGTCCTTGGTCAGTTGGAGCACATTTGTAAGACATTTATACACGGTTTGTTATATCTACTCATACTCAACCACATATTTTTTATCATGTTTTTTTCAGACCAGTGTTGGTCAGATGTGCTTTTCCGCTTCCCATACATGGATCACTCCTTCCCCCTGGCTGGTACCTGTGCTGTTCCCCTGGTCCGGGTGGGATGTCCCTGCCTCAGCCCCACGTCAGACTGTCATTGGCAACCCCCACATCTTGTAGACTGGATTTTTATTCTGTGCTGACATGTGACATTTGTGCTGGCCTCTGTTATATCATTGTTTGGTAACCATATAGGGATTTTTACCCCTACACATCTTTTATCTATTACTTATATTCACAGATAAGTTTGGCAACATACTCCTGATGAGTGGACTAGAGCCACAAAACGTGAGACTTGGTTTCTTAAGAATTCATTATAATAGTCATGTGCCATATGTCAGCTCTTAATTATGTTCATTAATCAATTTTTATTCTGTACCATGTATTTCGCTAAACATGAAATGAGCTTCTACAATTCACTTTTTAACCACTTCAGATCCGGGCCACTGCCAAATGACGGCAACAGCACGGATGAACATTGCCGGGACGACGTCTATTGACAACGTCCTGTGCACAAGCGGCCTGCGCGCCCCCTGCAGGGCGTGCATGGCGCGCTCGGTGATCAGCGAGTCTATGAGAGACTCGCCTGATCACAGATCAGAGTAAGGGGTCGGTCCCGACCACTTACCACATCATCAGCTGTCAGTCAATGAGCTGATCATGTGATGTAAACAGAGCCGGTAATCCCGATCACCGGCGGCCATGATCGGGACATCAGTCCCGATCATGGCGATCATCTGTGACACAGCAATGGGCAGCAGTGCCGCCTACCAGTGCCCACCAGCATCACCCATCAGTGCCCACAGTGCCACCCATCAGCGCCCACATCAGTACAACAGTGCTGCACATCAGTGCCACCTATCAGTGCCCATCAGTGTCACCTACCAGTGCCCATCAGTGCCGCCCATCACTGCCCATCACTGCCACCCATCAGTGCCCCCCATCAGTGGTACCTATCAGTGCCCATCAGTCCCACCTATCCATGCCACCCATCAGCGCCCATCAGTGGCCATCAGTGCCACCTTAACTGTGCCCATCAGTGCCACCTTAACTGTGCCCATCAGTGCCGCCTTAACTGTGCTGCCTTAACTGTGCCCTTCAGTGCCACCTTAACTGTGCCCTTCAGTGCCGCCTTAACTGCCCATCAGTGCCGCCTTAACTGTGCCCATCAGTGCCGCCTTAACTGTGCCCATCAGTGCCGCCTTAACTGTGCCCATCAGTGCCGCCTTAACTGTGCCCATCAGTGCCGCCTTAACTGTGCCCATCAGTGCCGCCTTAACTGTGCCCATCAGTGCCGCCTTAACTGTGCCTATCAGTGCCGCCTTAACTGTGCCTATCAGTGCCGCCTTAACTATGCCTATCAGTGCCGCCTTAACTGTGCCTATCAGTGCCGCCTTAACTGTGCCTATCCGTGCCCACCAGGGCCGCCTCGTCAGCGCATATCAATGAAGGAGAAAAATTACCTGTTTGCAAAATTTTATAACAAACTATTAAACATGATTTTTTAACCCCAGCTGTGATTAAATACCACCGAAAGAAAGCTCTATTTGTGGGGAAAAAATAATAAAAATTTCATTTGGGTACAGTGTTGTATGACCTCGCAATTGTCATTCAAAATGCGTCAGCGCTGAAAGATGAAAATTGGTCTGGGCAGGAGGGGGGTTTGAGTGCCCAGTAAGCAAGTGGTTAATAAACTTTATAATATATTTTCTATTTTTGTAATTTTATTTTGTGATAAGCCTCATTTAAAGTCCCATGACCAGAATTTTTGTTTGTATATACTATAGGAATGGAGGCATGTTATGGTGGTGCTGTCAGATCACGTTCTTCTTATGCCCTTAGTAAAGTACTCTTCCTATTTTGAAGGCATGTAGCCTAATATAATTCAAGATGGGTGCATGCTAGCCTTCCCTCCCTTTCCTGTCCACCCAGGCTGCATTCCTGGAGAAGGGTCTGGTACAGATTTATTGGGGATCCCATGATGGGGTTTTTTTTGTATAGAGTCCACATCCAACTTCCCTTGTTCTGCCCACTGAACACACACACACACACTATTGTTTACACGTTGGCTCTGCTGGAGGCTCTGACATGAAGTAAAAGCCATGCCTCTACCAATATGGCCACCGCCACACTGAGACACTGCACAGAAGAAGGCATGGCAAATTAGTAAAGGAAAAGATCAGTAGCAGGGAGGCCACAGATAAAACTGGTTACTAGTACTTTGTCCTCTAATTGCAAGTTTTTGGGCACAGCTTTCACAGAGTTCAGTTCCTCTTTAACCTCTTCCGGACCAGCCGCTGCAGTTTTACTGCGGCAGGTTGGCTTCCCCTGCGCAAAATCACGTTACTGTACGTGATCTCACGGGGTTCCGATAGCAGACGTGTGCGCTGCACAGCGGAGCTGCTGATGCTCATGGCCAACGGATCTGTCACTTCCGGTAGTTAGTCCCTCCCCCTTCAGTTAGAAATCACCTCCCAGGGAACACAGTGAACCCCTTCACCGCCCCCTAGTGTTAACCCCTTCACTGCCAGTGACATTTTTACGGTAATCAATGCATTTTTAATCGCACTGAACGCTGTATTAATGCCAATGGTTCCAAAAATGTGTCAAAATTGTCCGATGTTTCTGCCATAATGTCGCAGTCATGATAAAAATCGCAGATCGACGCCATTACTAGTAAAAAGAAAATGATAATAAAAATGCTATAAATCTATCCCTTATTTTGTAGACGATATAAAACTTTTGCGCAAACCAATCAATATACGCTTATTGCGATTTTTTTTTTACCAAAAATATGTAGAAGAATACATATCGGCCTAAACTGAGAAAAATGTTTTTTTTTTTTTATATATATTTTTATATATATATATTTTTGGGGGATATTTAATATAGCAAAAAAGTAAAAAATTATGTATTTTTTTAAAATTGTCGCTCTTTTCTTGTTTATAGCATAAAAAATAAAAACTGCAGAGGCGATCAAATGCCACCAAAAGAAAGCTCTATTTGTGAGGAAAAAAAGGACATCAATTTTGTTTGGGTACAACGTCGTACGCCCGTGCATTTGTCAGTTAAAGCGACGCAGTGCCGAATCGCAAAAAGTGCTCTGGTCAGGAAGGGGGTAAATTCTTCTGGGGCTAAAGTGATTAAAGTGTCTGTATAAAAAAAACTTTCTTCAGTTGTGGACAGAGTAAGGGCAAAACCCGTTTGGGAGATTCTACTTCCTGGCAAGGAGATGGAAAAGGAGGTTAGAGGAAATCTCAACAAAGAGGGCAATTTCCCCCAAGTTGTCCCCAGAACAATCGTTCCTAATGGAAGATTCCCCCTTTGTTTCTATTCTCAGAACAATGGTAACAATTTGGATTATCCCATCAATTTCTATTTTGGGGACAATAGCTAACAGGACAGAGGGGACAACCTTACCAGCTGGAAAATAAATTCACATACACTTTAAAGCCATGTTTCGTGTATTTTAAAGCAACCCTATATCTAGGTAAATGAGGCATCCAGCAGGAGAAAAGTAGCAGCAGATCTCACCATGTCCAAATCAGTTTTTTCCAATACATCCACCAGTTTTTCTATTTTTGTTTTCTCCGTAAACAGAAAGTCATCATCCACCCAGAGGAAATATTTGGTGGTTACTTGGGATACAGCAAGATTCCTGCCCGCAAACCAGCCCTGGAAAAAATAAGGCATGTTTATTGCTCAGAAATATTTAATTCTCCAATCCAACCTGAGTTAATGGTAAGTCTTCAGAAATTAGATATAAAACTTCCTATAAGGAATCATGACCAGGCATTGTGAACCATTGTAACTATCAGAAAGCCAATCTTGAAGCCCTGAAGAAACGGCCTCTGCCATGAAACATGTTGGCAAATTCTGTGCGGCTTATGCTTTCACAGATTATATATACACACACATACTTGTAGAGGTATATTTTTTTCCAAATTGATTTTTATTGAAGGGTATACAAGAAATGGGGTACAAGAGTACATCAATAGAATTGAAGCTTAAAGTAACAAGATAATGGAACATATGAAATGTTTAAGAACGTAGGTAAAGGGTATCATACATATCAATGAAAATGCGCAAATAAAGCAATGCAAAGTGAGTAGTAAGTTTCATAAAAGTGCATATACTTGCTTCAGAATGGTTAACACCGGATTAATATGAGCAAATGTGTCTATATGTTGCATTTGAAGTGTGGTGTCTTTTCAGAGAATAAGTCCTATGAGCTTCTTATCTGAGAGACCTACCCCCTGTCCTTTGAGGGTGGGAGGCTGAAACGTTTTGGGTTTGTGAGGGTAAAGGGTGCACTGGTTAAATAGGTAATACTCAGGCCAATGAAGTCCTCTTAATTATTGGCGAGTCTGGGGACTGAATTAGGTCTATTCAGATTTGGGTGCAGATTGGATGGGGGCTGGGGGGGAAGATAATAAATAAAAAAAAATAAAAAAATTATGGATGTACTCCTAATGTGTTACGAATGACTCCACTCATGTGAAGCTAAATTTGTTGGAGATTAGCAATAATAGAGTAATAGAGGGTTTGGCAGTTTGGGAGTAGTTCGTGTGATATCAGAAGATATTCATGTGTTTCGTTGAGTGTGGTCATGGGAGGTTATTCCACTTTCTTGGAGGTATTCATTTGCTTTAAAATGAATCCAACAGGCCCATGTGTGGGTGAATTTGGAAGGTGTGTATTTTGCAATGGCAATAAATTCTTCCATGTCCGCTATCCTGTTTATTCTGTTATACCATTCGCGTAGAGTAGGGGCTTGTGGGGAGTTCCAATGTGTGGGTATGCACATTTTAGCAGCATTTACCATCATCATGGCTAGTGATTTAAAGTATGAGGCGTCAGTTTCTGGGTCGTGGTGCAGAAGGTATTGAGCAGGGGAGAAGTTTAGTTTGTGTTGTCACTCGAGTTATTTTTTCGTGAACTGCTTTCCAGAAAGGTTGGATATGTGGGCAGTGCCACCATATGTGTAGTAGAATAGCATCTGCTTGATGACATCGCTAGCAACTTTTTGGCATCGATGGGTTGAATTTGTGTAATAAACAGGTGTGCGATACCAATGGGACATAAGTTTAAAACCGTTTTCTTGGATGCATGATGCATTGATCGAGCCTTTATGAATGAGTCTTTGCGAGAAATATCGAGTTGTAGATTGCGGGCCCAGGATATACATGCTTTCCTTGCATCAACTGGTTTGTTTGCCCAAGGGAGGCTATGAATAGTGGAGATTGCTTGTTGGTGAGTTTCAGGTTTAGAGCAGAGGGTCTCAAAGGGAATGAGAGGATGCAACACTGAGTCCGAACATTCAAGTGAGTGAAGGAGTTGTCTGTATTTCCATAGGGTCATACGGACTTCTGGCCAAAGGTCATTGTGTTCCAATGTGTGTATTTTGCCTGTTTGAAGATGATGATGTATACGTAACCTGGATTCATGTTCTGTGTCCGTAAAGAATGTGTTTGTTAATCCCGGTTGGAAGTCAGGGTTTGATAAAACCGGGGTCATAGGGCCGGGAATCGAGGACATATTACACTTTGAGCAGGCTGTTCTAAAGCAAACCAAAGTAGACCTAATGAGCGGGTGGTTTAGTAATTCTTTTGGAATATGGCATTTTTTGAGCCACAGGGTACTTTTGATGTGTGTATTGGAAAAAGAGGCTTCTAGGTTGACCCAGTCTTTTGTTTATGTGCGTTCCAATCTAGTACACCTGCCAAATGGCATGCCCAGTAATAATACCTAATGTCTGGGAGACCAAATCCCCCTTGTAGTTTGGGTGTGGCTAATTGTTCATAGCTTATTCCTGGGCGGCCCTGGCTCCAGAGAAGGGTGGAGCAAATTCTCTTATAAGAGCGTAGGAAGATTTGAGGTAGTTGTATCAGGATGGCTTGGAGTATATGGAGTATGCGCGGTAACACGTTCATTTTGAGGATGGCTGCCTGCCCGAACCATGAGAAGAGTGGTTTATGACATTTTTTGAGGTCTGCTGTGATGGAGTGTAGGGTCTGTAGGTTGTTTCTTTTGTATAGTTCGGACAGGTGTGTTGAGATTTGGATTCCTAGATAGGTAATGGCATCTGGTTTCAACGAAAATGGGAAGTTGTGTTTGCACTGTGTGATGACAGGAGTGAGATGTTAAGAGCATTGGATTTGCTCAAATTTTTTTCTTTTACATTTGCGATGTATTGGAAGAGTAATCTTTCAGTAGGTTTGGGAGGGTGATATGGGGTTCTGTTAGGAGTAATATATCCTCTGCAAAGGTGTCCGGATATTGTTACTCCACGGATATCTTCATTTGCACGGATTTGTCGGAAGAAGGGTTCAAGCGTAAGTATGAATAAGAGGGGCGATAAGGGGCAGCCATGTTCTATAACATATGGAGAAGGTGTTAGATAGGAGGCCATTTACCCTGACTTTTGCTGATTGCTTTCACATATTTAATGGTTCTTTTAGTACTCATGTATCTTTTTTTATATGCATGTGGGCTTATGTTTGTCCTTTTTGCCTTTTATGGCTTTTTTATATACCAATTTAATTAAAACTTTTATCTTTAAAATGTTTGTATGTAATTTGACATATCTAGGATATTATTGTTTAAATGCCCATTTTTCCAATATGGCTTTTTCTGTGTTTTATATCTGCCTGGAGTTCAGCATTAAATAAATATTGTAACAGCCACAGAAAATTCAAATTTCTCTTACATCCTGTCCATGTAACTCCCATACAAACACAGGGAGCAGGGGGTGTATGTCACAATGTGGGCGGGGCTTACTGCACCCAAGTGGGGATCAGGAGAGAGCCTCTAGTGCCCCCAAAGGCAGGCTAAGGCTGCCATTTAACACAAGGCTAGCATTAAGGTAATGCTGCACCTTAAGACCTCTTTCACACTGGGGCGCTTTGCAGGCGCTACATGCTAAAAATAGCGCCTGCAAAGTGCCCTGAAACAGCCGCTGCAGTCTCTCCAATGTGAAAGTCCCGAGGGCTTTTTACACTGGAGCGATGCGTTGGCAGAACGCTGAAAAAAGTTCTGCTAGCAGCATCTTTGGAGCGGTGAAGGAGCGGTGTATACACCGCTCCTGCCCATTGAAATCAATGGGGCAGCATGGCTATACCGCCGGCATAGCGCTGCTGCAGCGGCGCTTTGTGGGCGGTTTTAACTCTTTTTCGGCCACTAGCGGGGGTTAAAACCGCCCAACTATCGGTGAATATCACCAATAAAGCGATGGTAAAGTGGCACTAAAAATAGCGCCGTTTTACCACTGACGCCGCCCCCACCCCAGTGTGAAAGGGGCCTAAAAGCGGTGCTTCTCTGTTGAAAACAGAATTACCTTTAACTTCTTTGCAGTTTATGGCACAGTTCTTAAACTCATTACACTGTACACTCTGGATAACAGTTCGATACATTTTATAACTCTTCTCTATATGTTGTGCTGCATTTCTAAGTCTGTACTGCCAAGCCTGTACTGGACTTCACCAGCCCAGTAACCAGTCACCTCACTCCGAGTAACATTGATTCTTATATTACACTTGAATAATAGGAAGCTTAACTCTTGTGTATAATACATGCCTTTTCTTCTCCTGAGGCCTTACTTCATCTTCTGTGACTTCCAGACTTAGTCTCTAGGATGCCCCATGCTGTGATGTTGGACCCAGCATTGGGGTCCAAGGCTCCTAGGGAAGAAGTCTAAGCACACAAGCTTCCTCACTACCAGGGCCTTCCATTACCTTTGCCAAGTCACACAATTTCCCAACCAGCTGGTTGCTTATGCACTCTACACTAGTACTGTAGCCATTTGAAATGGCTATATAGACTCCTCTGAATAGCTTCACTGCACGTTAGACATTGGTACTGCATCTTTTCTCCCTCGTCTTGTCCCCGTAATAAGCCCTGTTCTTGTGATGTGCCATACATGCATTGCACCCCGTTGAGATTGTTCTCAAGTAACTTCAGCCCAGGCCAAGTTAAATAGCAGTAAACATTCTTTAAGTGGTTTAAATAAAACAAATGATCAGTGTCTTCAATACACATTCCTGTACATAATCTTCTAAGTGCCCCTTAGGTAAGCCACTGGTGCCCCCGATTGCCCCATGAGGTCATACCTTAAATAAGGGACAAAGTCCTTTGAGCCCTTTGGTCAAGCATGAGTCTGAACCCCTGGAAAGCTAACTGGGTTCCCACAGGGGGTGGATGAGGGCAAGCAGTAGTTCACATCCTATGACCATCTTACTAAACTACAGGGCCCCAATCAATTGATTCCCTCTCTTTTTATGTATTTACCCCAGCAGAGGGCAGTACTTCCCCCTGCTTACAACAAGGACAAAGCTATATAACAAAAAAAAACCTCTGTTACATCCCTAAGTCATAGAAAATGGACTATACCTTAGCATATGGCATAATGTACTGGTCTACATTTGGATCTTCAATTTTCTCTGGCTTTTCATTGTCATCAGCCACGATGACCCTTATGTCAGGGTAATACAGACGTATACTTCTTAGCAACTCCCGTAATTTATCATAGCGCAGAAAGGTCTTTGTGGTGATTGTCACCAAGGAGCTAATATTTCCATCTACAAATAAAATATATAAAACATGATACCTGAAAAGTCATGTCAGCACATACTGCATATCATCATCATCATTTTGGTTTATTTCTGCCTGGGGTCAAGTAGGAGCAAGCCAATTCAGACTTTTCTTAGGTCAAATACCTGTAGTGTGCACATCAGAATATATTGTACAGGATGCGGTGTAAGACTTTACACTTTTGGGGATGGGTGGACGAATGTCTAATTTTTGTCTCAAAATACACCTAGATCCCCAAACAAAGCCATAATACATTGTAGATTATTAGTCCTTAGATGAAGTGTATTTTTTTCCCCCTTTCATCTTCACCTGGCAGTCCTACACACAATACACTTCCTGTTCTTCCCTACTGGCAGTTCCCATATATAGGGGAGTGTAATGCTTAAGGTACTGTGGTGATAGAGACTAGAAGAGGGTGCAGTCTGGCTATGTTATGTGGCCCCCTCTGGGGCTTCTTTTCTCTGTAATGGGCGTTCCTCCATATCACCTAGATCCTGACCAAGTGGAAACAGCTGATCCGAAATGGAAAAAGATTTGGGTTTTGTAAATTTGGATTATGCCATCTAATAGAAAATATGTAATGGATTGCTTCTAACATACTTGTTTGATGTTGTAACTGGAAAAGTGCTATAAAGCTGCAAGCAGTTGTGCAAGATTCAATATTAGTAACGAGTAGGGATGAGCTGAACACCCCCCGGTTCGGTTCGCACCAGAACCTGCGAACGGACCGAAAGTTCGCGCAAACTTTAGAACCTCATTAAAGTCTATGGGACTCGAACGTTCGAAATCAAAAGTGCTAATTTTAAAGGCTAATATGCAAGTTATTGTCCTAAAAAGGGTTTGGGGACCCGGGTCCTGCCCCAGGGCACATGTATCAATGAAAAAAAAAAGTTTTAAAAATGGCCGTTTTCAAATATTCCTAAAATATTCCTTTAATATTCCTTTAAATATCGTATCTTGGGGGTGTCTATAGTATGCCTGTAAAGTGGCGCATGTTTCCAGTGCTTAGAACAGTCCCTGCACAAAATTACATTTCTAAAGGAATAAAAGTCATTTAAAACTGCTTGCATGGGTACCCCCCCCCAGTCCATTACCAGGCCCTTTGGGTCTTGTATGGATATTAACCACTTGCCGACCGCAAGTACGTCCTAAGTTTGGTGGCGGATATCGTTGTTATGGCAGCAGCTAGCTGCCATAACCCCGGTATCCCCGTTTTCGTGCGGCGGTCGGCTTTCAGATAAAAGTGGTCTCTGCGGTGGATTCGCCGCAAGATCACTTTTATCGGTGGCGGGAGAGGGCCTCCCGCCGTGCTCCGGTGCCCTCCGCCGCTTACCGGCGCCATCGGTAGCGGCGGAGGCGATCGCGTCTGCCCCCTTGTGCCTGGAGACGAGTGATGGGAAGATGGCGCCCACTCGTCTCCATGATACTGCAGGGCAGAAGCGACATCAAAACGTCACTTCCGCCCAAAATGCCGTCTTGAAGGCACATTTTTTTTCAATGCCATTTTTTTTTAATTACTGTTTTTTTTTTATTGCATTTTAGTGTAAATATGAGATCTGAGGTCTTTTTGACCCCAGATCTCATATTTAAGAGGTCCTGTCATGCTTTTTTCTATTACAAGGGATGTTTACATTCCTTGTAATAGGAATAAAAGTGACACAGTTTTTTTTTTTTTCAAACAGTGTAAAAATAAATAAAATCATGTAAACTAAATAAGAAAAAAAAAAAAAAAAAAAAAAAAAAATGTTTAAACCCCCCCCGTCCCGACGAGCTCGCACGCAGAACGTATGTGAGTAGCGCCCGCATATGAAAACGGTGGTCAAACCACACGTGAGGTATCGCTGCAATCGTTAGAGCGAGAGCAATAATTCTAGCCCTAGACCTCCTCTAACACAAAACATGCAACCTGTAGAATTTTTTAAAATGTCACCTATGGAGATTTTTGAGGGTAAAAGTTTGACGCCATTGCACGAGCGGGCGCAATTTTGAAGCGTGACATGTTGGGTATCAATTTACTCGGCGTAACATCTTTCAGAATATAAAAAAAAAAAATTGGGCTAACTTTACTGTTGTCTTTTTTTTTTTTTATTCAAAAAAGTGAATTTTTCCAAAAAAAGCGCACTTGTAAGACTGATGCGCAAATCTGGTGTGAAAAAAAGTATTGCAATGACTGGCATTTTATTCTCTAGGGTGTTAGAAAAAAACAATATATAATGTTTGGGGGTTCTAAGTAATTTTCTAGCAAAAAAAAACTGTTTTAAACATGTAAACACCTAAATTCCAAAACGAGGCTGGTCCTTAAGTGGTTAAGGGGAACCCCGCACCCAGATTAAAAAAAAGAAAGGCGTGGGGGCCCCAGGCCCTATATACTCTGAACAGCAGTATACAGGCGGTGCAAACAAAACAGGGACTGTAGGTTTGTTGTCAAGTAGAATCTGTTTGTAATTTTGAATTGGTACATTTTTAAAGTGTAGCTCCAGCCAAAAAATATATTTTTAAGCTTTTTGGAAAACATAGGGAAGGGTTATCATCCCTGTAACATTTGTTTTGCTGTCCGTGCACCTCTTCAGAAGATTTCACCTCACTTTCTGTCCCAATGACAAATGTTTTTTGAAAATTTGGGGTTTTTAGTGAAACAAGGATTGGTGATAAAGCATCAGTGAAGAGGAGACATGTTTTTCCCATATTAACTCACAGGAGAGAATTTCCCTTCCTAGGGGTAGATTTCATCTCACTTCCTGTTGTCTCTTTCCATTTGCAAGTAGGAGTCGTTTGTAAGTTGGATGTTTGAAAGTAGGGGCCTGACCTATATGCGCTACAGAAATTTGGGCCTTAGGTGTTGGTGTTGCCACAACACTGTAAGCCCTCACAGTTACTCTTGGTGGACGCAGGAATGGGCCCTGCTGTGAAATATTAGATCAAGAATTGTAATTACATGTCCCTCTTGAACAGGGGCTGAAAATGTGGGCCTTAGGCACTGGTGTCACAACACTGCAACCCCTCACAGATACTATAGATGGAGCGCAGGAATGAGCCCTGCTGCAAAGTATTGCATCAAAAATTGTAATTATACGCCCCTGTTAAACAGGGGCTGAAAAATTGGGCCTCAGCCACTGGTGGCCTGAATGTATCTGAGGCTGCAGGCATGGAGTCGTGTGGGCACTGCGGTGACATGTTGCTGCGATTAGAGCGGAGTGATTTCCGGTCCAGAAGGCTGTATGTGAACTGGGAAGTAGGAACCACTTCAGAGATACTGACACCCATAGTGGCTATTCCATTTGGGAGAGGACGAGGAGTGCAGAGAACACCGCTGAGGCCTGGACCAGTGGTGCACCACCATCTCCCAGACCAGGGAGACCCATGTATCAGAGGTGCAATGCCTGCAAGTCATGAAGGCCAAGTCACAGCCACAGGGTACATCAGTGACAGTCGCAGCAACCAAAAGTTTAGCTCTTAAAGAGGCAGAGGGGCTTCAATGGATCCAGAAGTGGAAGTCCTCCAGTTTGTCTAGTGAAGAGGAGGCAGGGATCATTGACATGGGGTGGCCCCGGCAATACTAATGAGGTATGCCAAGTCTGAGCCAGAGTCAAGGACTGTTTTTGTAAAGGGGCTGTTGAGCTGGAGTTGCCACAGTTGGCCAATTGTTCACAGGGTTAAAGGTTTCTCTAAGTTTCCCCTTCCCATCTATCCTTGCAAATGAAGGAGGGAACTACTGAGACTACCAATGTTTCATCAACTTGGAGGAAAATCCGTTTGCAACAGAGGATTCCTCCTGTCAAAACCAGGGGCTGCTACCTAGAGGGGGTAAACCCCTAGTTCACAAAAGACACTTTGTGAAGATACCTTGCTAAAGATATTTTGTTAAGATTGTTGGGCAAAAAGGCCCTTGTTCGCTCAAGTGCTGTGTGGAAAAGAAAAAGGAGAAAGGACACTTTGCAATGATACTTCATTCAGCAAGGACACTTTGCGAAGATACCTTTGGGCCAGTAGGTCCGTGTATTGTGTGCAAGTTGCTACCCTGTGAAAAAGGGGGTAGTGGCTCATTTTCTCTTCAGAGAAGGAGAGTGCCAGAGAGAAAGGGCTCCCTTGATGAGTTTCTACAAACACTGACAAGCAGGCCAGTTATTGCTCAGGCTCCAGCAATAACAGCAGACCACCAGGAGAAGTTGTGTTGCCTCGGTGCTGCAGAGGAAGGGACACTGCAGGCATCAGTCAGCTGGACTTCGCACCTCTTCATCCTAACTTTTAAGTCTGACTAGGATAGACAAGCGTCAGTACCCTGATGATTGAGTGGGACTGAGTCTATTGATAGTCATATGGTTCAAATGTGAAATGTGTCCAGTTAGTCAGACTTGGATGTTGTTCTGTTTTATGAAATTACAGGAATACTACAGGACGACGAGTCAAGAGTTGCCCTTAGGGGGACTGGATGCATCTGAAATCTCTATGTGATGATTAACAATAGGGATTGGTAAAGTGAGATGGTCGCCTCTGAGGAGAGGACAGTCTCACTGTAAGTATATGGGGTAAATTATGCTATATACTTGTGTTTCTTTTCTTTGCAGGCCTGCAAGAAATCTTCATGCCTCCGTGGAGGTTGTCCTTAATCCATTCGTATATATTTAGTACATATGTAGCAAGGTCTCCGGCCTTGTCCAATCTAATGAGGACCTCCAAGGCCAAAGATAGCTGACATCCTTCAATATGTAGTGGGTTGTGAGGCATAGTGGGTGCAAAGATGGTGAAAGTCATTGGGCACCAGACACTTCTTGGATGTAAAAGAGGTTTTATTTCTTTTGACAGTCCTTTTTGTATTTTTGGGGGAAAGAGGGTTAGGGCCAGGACACCCTTAGGTGGTTGTAGATTAAATTGGCAGACTCCGAGACTTCAATAGGAAGACAGCCGTGCGGGAAAAGGCCCGAACAAGGCGCCACATCTGCACATGCAGGAATGTTGTCTCCTATGGTAACAGTCCCCAAGTCAAAACGTAACAGTCCTTTCAGCTCCACTACAACTGCCTCTTGTAGTTCAACACTGAGCTCCCAGTCTCTCACTAGACCCTCTGATTTACTGACTCTGAATCCCTTGGGCTCCTCCAAGCTTTGCGGTGGTATCCCCTCAAGCGTCACCCACGCTTCCCTGCTGGGTTCCTTGCTTACCACTTCAGATACTGCTCAAGCTTCACCCCTGTTAACCAGCGAGGTCTCTGGCTTGACCCACAAGGCTGCTCTGCAAGAGTCTCCTCCGCGGGTTGGGTCCCGATTCTCCACCGTGTTCTTTTGGTGAGAATGTGGTTCCGGTACTTGCTTCAGTTACTCACTGTGGTCCCTGGTAAAGGTGGTTGGTCCCTTTGTGGCGATAGCTTCCCTTCTACCTCAGACCACTGACTCTCCTGCCTGCAGAACCATCACTTCTGGTTGGATTGCAAGCCGCAATCCCAACCCTGTGCTGCTCTCTTTACTTCTGGATAGGCCCTCACACAGCCTTGCAGCCAGATGCCCCAATCTCCGGCCTAGCAGCCCCCGGGGCGTACGATTCACGTCCACCCAGGCAGCTGTCCAGGTGGCATAGAACATAGATCACCTGACCTCACCAGAATATATAGGTTCTCCCAGCAGACCAAGGGATTCAAGAAAACACCTGCCCATTGGCTGAGATACCCCATATACTCATAACCTGACCTTGGGTTGCCCTTTTCCTATCTAGTACCACCAAGTACCCGGCCACGGAGTGGTAGAAGAGAAAAGTGCAACAAGGCCAAACTTAGGGAGAAATCAATAGATCTCTATCAATTAATCAGGGTAACTACTCCGGGCAAGTAAATTTGTGAGAAGCTCCCTGCCCAAACTATAGGGTGCTACACATGTAAAAAAAAAAAAAAAAAATGTTATATGTAGCATTGTTAGGGGTGTTCAGCCATTTCCCCAACCAGTTTTTTTTGGTGGGGGGTGCACTAATATAGTGCACCTGATAAAAATGCTCTTTAAAAATAATGTAAATATTTGTAAAGGAGATATCTATATTTTTCTACTTAATTTATTGTGTTAACTGGCCACATATGGGGTATGCCTCATGGCCCTGAACATATGTTACTTCCCTTTTCCCCATTTCTAAATCTGTGGGATACTCCTTGTATATTGTGTACAGGTATTTTTGCAGGGGCAGATGCCCGAAGCCAATGAGGACATGGTTTGTTTTGGTGATAGGTGGATGTAGCACCCTCCTAGGTAGGTGCTAGAAGAGAGGTGTATAGTTTTTGATCTTTCTGCTTACCAGGAGGATGGTCAGGTAAATCTTAGAGTGCTCTCTGCCTAACATAGAGCAGGATCTATTGGTTATGTCTGCTCATTGTGCTCAGGTGCAGCTCAGCTTGTTCTGACTGTCCCCCACTGCTCCAATAGGGAGGGATATTGGACAGTGGGAGGGGACCTGACAAGTGATTGCACGGGCTTTGTTACAGTCCTGGCAATTGGCAGCAAAGTGCTGCATTGCATGCTGGGATACTGGATTTAGGTGAGGAGAGAAAGAGAGAAAGAGACCAGAGGTCCTGCAGAGCTGACTGGAAGGGAGACACCAGAAAGGATCTGTGTCTTTGGGGCCTGTCGAGTGAGGGCCGCCCCCTTCAGCTAGAAGAGTCAGTGGATGGGTGTCAGTAAAGTGGATGCTAGAGAGAGTATCCTGAAGATAATGTAGTGCATCAAGTCTGCTGCTAGTGAGAGCAAGAAGACTTAATTTCTCCATACATGTGGCTGTATGGTTAAAGCAGTGCGACTGCTTCCACAAGTAATCTGGTGAGGTCAAGTGACAGTTCTTATCCATTGTGAATAGTTCCAATTGGAATATCCCACTCATCCCTTCTCCCATCCAAGTTCCAAAAAACAAAGCAAAAAAAAAAACAAATATCCTGAATTGGTCATTCAGTAACGAGCAAGCAGGAGTAAGGGTGGGACAGGTGGAAATCCACCCCCTAGTAACCAACTGGAAAAAACCCTTAGCAACCAGCTGCTGGTAACGGGAGAAAGGCAGAAGAAGTTAACACTCCGCAAGCCCTATGGGGACAGTGCTACATCTATGCAGAGTAGAGTAAATACTTACCTGGTTATATGCGTGGTGCTTCAGGAAAACACGTAGGATGCCATCCAACATAACAGCTCACTCATCCAACCAGCCTGGGATTGGCACATGGAATGAGGAGGGTATTTTGTTGCAGAGCATAGTGCTCCTATCACGA
This sequence comes from Lithobates clamitans, assembly GCA_037952925.1. Classification (NCBI taxonomy): domain Eukaryota; kingdom Metazoa; phylum Chordata; class Amphibia; order Anura; family Ranidae; genus Lithobates; species Lithobates clamitans. The sequence goes on along the minus strand of JBBGZY010000293.1, from coordinate 3,632,322 downwards.
TTTCACTAATGTGACATCAGCCTAGGGCCCAGACCCAGAGGTGGCATGGATAAAATTAAAGTCAATGTGTGTATCACCTCCAGCTACAGGCCGCACAATCCAGTCTGTGTCTCAGCAGTGTGTATCACCTCCAGCTACAGATGGCGGCACAGTTAGACGCAGCGGCCACTCCAGGTCCAAAAGACTGAGCTTTTATGTCTTTTAATGTGGTCTCTTTGTCTTCAAATAGTCTTACCTTATCACAAAGTCATCTGGAAACCCATTTAACCACTTGCCGACCGGGCCATAGCCGAAAGACGGCTACAGCCGGGTCGGTTTATTCTGGGAGGGCGTCCATGGACGTCCCCCCAGAATCTTGCTCGGGCGCGCACCCGGGAACTTCCGTGACCGCCGGGTCCTCTGGATCATCACGGATCACGGTAAATGGCCGCCGATAGTGGCCGTTTACCACGTGATCGCTCCGTCAATGGCGGAGCGATCACATGTAAACAAACCAGCCTCACATCTGGTTCCTCCCTCCCCTCTCTGTACAGTGCGAGGGGAGAGGGGGAGAGATCGAGTGCTGCAGCGCTGTGGGCTGGATGTGTAGTGCCAACAGCACTGATCTGTGCCCACTCCAGCCATTTAGCCAGCCATACATACCATCCATTCATACCATCCATGCTCAGCCATCCACCCATACATACTCATCCATCCACCCATACTCAGCCATACATACTCATCCATCCAGCCATACTCAGCCATCCATCCTCATCCATCCATCCATCCATGCTCAGCCGTACCCAGCAATATTCAGTCATACTCAGCCGTACCCAGCAATACCCAGCAATAGTCATGCCCAGTCATACCCAGCCATACCAAGAAATCGCTCTATCAGCGAACATCAAACAAACAACCCTGACGGCTTTTTCATTATTGCTGGTGACTTCAACCATGCAAACTTAAAGACAGTTTTGACGAAGTTCTACCAATGTGAATTTTGCAACAAGGGGAAACAACATACTGGACTTTGTTTATACAACAGAGAAAAATACATACAAGGCTGAACCCCGCCCCCACCTTGCGTATTCAGATTACATCTCTGTTATCCTAATTCCAGCATACAAACCAATGCTTACACTTGCAAAACCGGTTCAAAAAGAAATCATAATATGGCCAGAAAGTGCTACGCCGGTACTTTCAGCACACAGATTGGAACATGTTTAGCCACTTGCCGACCGCCTCACGACGATATACGTCGGCAGAATGGCACGGGCAGGCAGATTCACGTACCTGTACGTGATCTGCCTCCCGCGAGCGGGGGGTCTGATCGGACCCCCCCCTCAGTGCCAGAGGCAGCCAGCATTTGTTCCCGGGCAATCAGAGGTGAGGGGGAGGCCATCCATTCGTGGCCACCCCCTCGCGATCGCTCCCAGCAAATGAAATCCTTTCTCTGCCTCTGTAAACAGGGAGGAAGTGATGTCATCTCTCCTCGAGCTGGTCTTTTCGTTCTGGCGCCGAGGAGAGAAGACATCAATGTGAGTTTGCACAACACTACACCTATAGTAGAACACGCAGGCACTTTTTACCCCTCAGCCACCCCCCTGTACCCCCTGTCACACTGACACCAATAGCAATTTTTTTTTTTGTATTGGTATCAGTTTGTGACAGTTATAAGTGTTAGGGCAGTTAGGGTTAGCCCCCTTTAGGTCTGGGGTACCCCCCTTTAGGTCTAGGGTACCCCCCTAATAAAGAATAAATAATGATATTTGAAGCGCTTCACAATGTGCATGAAAATGAATATAAAAGTAAATATAAATAGTCAAATAAATCCAGCGGTGAGTAAAAATTCCTAAAAAATCCAACAATCAAAATAGTGTAAAACTATAAAAAATTAGTGACACCAAATGTGTAAAAAATTCACATAAAAAATCCACATAAAAATACATTTATAGGGATGTATTCAGAAGGTTCAATTATACAGGTGTGGAATCCTGATTGGTGTAGAGCTTTTGATCACTAGCAAAGCTGTTTAAAAACACTTGCTTAATTAAGATGCTCATTGATCTTAATAGTACCAAAGTGCTTTTTTCTTCTATTCACAACCAATGTGAGAATCATAAACAGGCAAATAAGAGAAAAAACCAATCATTGTGCAATAGTTAGGATACCAAGGTACACAGGCAAACTTCAATCCACTCACGTGTGCCTTATAATGATAAGGCAAATGCAGGTTTTACTATAGCAGTCAGCCGCCTTAGACAGGAGCAGATTCAGTGCAGTACACTGTGTGAAACTGCTGATCTGCACAGAGCGTCCTTGGCTCCTCCCACGCGTTACATCACAGTCACGTGACTTTTTCAAGGATCCTTGAAGGATCCTATTTATATTTACTTTTATATTCATTTTCATGCACATTGTGAAGCGCTTCAAATATCATTATTTATTCTTTTTAAGTGACTCTGAAAACACTCTCTTTTGATAGCAGCCTCACTTGGTTTTATGTGTAATTATCAGCTATTTAGCATCACAGCGCTTTGTGTTTTATATATATTTTTTCCCCCTAATAAAGGTTAACCCCTTGATCACCCCCCGTCGCCAGTGTCACTAAGTGATCGTTTTTCTGATCGCTGTATTAGTGACACAGGTGACACTAGTTAGGGAAGTATATAGGTTCGCCGCCAGCGTTTTATAGCGACAGGGACCTCCATATACTACCTACTAAAAGGTTCTATCCCCTAGTTAACCCTTTCACCAGTGATCACCGTATAACTGTTACGGGTGACGCTACCGGAACCGGAAGCTACGAGCAGTTCATGACTTAGATTTCGCCGGATGTAAACAGCGCCATTGGGAAATTGGGAAAGCATTTTATCACACCGATCTTGGTGTGGTCAGATGCTTTGAGGGCAGAGGAGAGATCTAGGGTCTAATAGACCCCAGTTTTTTTTTTAAAAAAAAAGAAGAGTACCTGTCAATACCTATTATCATAGGGGATATTTACATTCCCTGAGATAACAATAAAAATGATTAAAAAAAAAAATAAAAAAATGAAAGGAACAGTTTAAAAATAAGATAAAAAAGCAAAAGCACCCCTGTCCCCCCTGCTCTCGCGCAAAGGCGAACGCAAGCGTCGGTCTGGCTTCAAATGTAAACAGCAATTGCACCATGCATGTGAGGTATCACCGCGAAGGTCAGATCAAGTGCAGTAATTTTAGCAGTAGACCTCCTCTGTAAATCTAAAGTGGTAACCTGTAAAGGCTTTTAAAGACTTTTAAAAATGTGTTTAGTTTGTCGCCACTGCACGTTTGTGCGCAATTTTAAAGCGTGTCATGTTTGGTATCCATGTACTCAGCACAAGATCATCTTTTTTATTTCATCAAACATTTTGGCAATATAGTGTGTTTTAGTGCATTAAAATTTAAAAAAGTGTGTTTTTTCCAAAAAAAATGCGTTTGAAAAATTGTTGCGCAAATACTGTGTGAAAAAAATAATTAAAACACCCACCATTTTAATCTGTAGGGCATTTGCTTTAAAAAAAATATATAATGTTTGGGGTTCAAAGTAATTTTCTTGCAAAAAAAATAAATATTTTTTCATGTAAACAATAAGTGTCAGAAAGGGCTTTGTCTTCCAGTGGTTAGAAGAGTGGGTGATGTGTGACATAAGCTTCTAAATGTTGTGCATAAAATGCCAGGACAGTTCAAAACCCCCCCAAATCACCCCATTTTGGAAAGTAGACACCCCAAGCTATTTGCTGAGAGGCATGTAGAGTCCATAGAATATTTTATATTTTGACACAAGTTGCGGGAAAGTGACTTTTTTTTTGTACAAAGTTGTCACTAAATGATATATGGCTCAAACATGCAATGGGCATACGCGGCTAGGCTCCCAAAAAGTCCCACACATGTGGTATCCCCGTACTCAGGAGATTCCACATATGGGGGTGCAATTCCACATATGCCCATGGCTTGTGTGAGCAATATATCATTTAGTAACAACTTTTTGTAATTTTTTTTTTTTTTTGTCATTATTCAATCACTTGGGACAAAAAAAAAAAAATGAATATTCAATGGGCTCAACATGCCTCTCAGCAATTTCCTTGGGGTGTCTGCTTTCCAAAATGGGGTCATTTGTGGGGGTTTTGTACTGCCCTGCCATTTTAGCGCCTCAAGAAATGACATAGGCAGTCATAAACTAAAAGCAGTGTAAATTCCAGAAAATGTACCCTAGTTTGTAGACACTATAAATTTTGCACAAACCAATAAATATACGCTTATTGACATTTTTTTTTACCAAAGACATGTGGCCGAATACATTTTGGCCTAAATGTATGACTAAAATTGAGTTTATTGGATTTTTTTTATAACAAAAAGTAGAAAATATAATTTTTTTTCAAAATTTTCGGTCTTTTTCCGTTTATAGCGCAAAAAATAAAAAACGGCAGAGGTGATCAAATACCATCAAAAGAAAGCTCTATTTGTGGGAAGAAAAGGATGCAAATTTTGTTTGGGTACAGCATTGCATGACCGCGCAATTAGCAGTTAAAGCGAAGCAGTGCCAAATTGTAAAAAGTGCTCTGGTCAGGAAGGGGGTAAATCCTTCCGGGGCTGAAGTGGTTAAAGAGGCAGCCACTTACAACAATTATACAGACTTACAAGAGTACACTGAAACAGTGACTGCTTACATCAAAAAGTGCATAGATGATGCGACAGTCACCAAGATTATTACTGCACATGCAAACCAGAAGCCATAGATGACAGCAGAGGTTCATGGGCTGCTAAAGACCATGATTATTGTATAACCAGGGCTTTTTTCAGGGGGAACTTGGTGGAACTCAGTTCCACCACCTCTGGCTCCGACCCTTTGGTGCCTGCTCACCACAATCACTTGTAAACACAGAAGTCTGGTTTCTGTGTTTACAAGTTACAGCTCTGCACTCTGTATGTAATGCAATCCTGGTATTTAATGCCCCTTTAAGACCCTCCTACTGTTTTCGTGAAATTTGACTGAACACACCCACTATTTGATGTGATTTGGAGGGTGTGTGTAGGGTGTGTGTAGGGGAAGGGATTTTGTGGGGCCGTGGTTAAGTTCCAGCACCTACTGTTTGAGAAAAAAAAGCCCTGTGTATAACAGATGTATCCCATTTACCCCTTAGAGTCATCAACCCACAACAAAAAACTGTTACAAACCCATTCACCTTCTTTTTCCCAGAAAATAAGACCACACCAATCTGAAGTAAATATTGGCCGTAGCAGTCAATTCCTTTATTAATAATAAAAATAATAACCAAATAGAATTAACATAAATTAACATAACTGTATGAAAGAACACCTGAAGTAAACCACCCCCATCTGTTAAATCCTCCCGTTGGTCTTTGCAGGAAAAAACCCACCAATCTTGCCCCTCGATCCACTCCGGCACTGCGGTACCTTAACTAAAAATTAGGCCTCCAGCTGACATGCTAGCTCAGAGACAACAAACCAATTGACCGCAGTGCACCCAATAACCAATTCCAGCTAAACCCCTGTTAGCTGGAATACCACCAAAACGGGCCTCATACTACCGATGGGTCCCGAACTCTTCATATCTGGGTTTTAATCCTTCACCCGCAAAGACCAACACCACGCCACAGCACACACCAGGGGAAAACCTTACCCTTGTGTGCCCTGCCAAACCCTCAAAGCTCGCTGGATCCCATCCTGTAAACCCAAGGCCCACAGGTCGATCCCCACATCATTCAGGTGTACTCCATCCCTCCTCAAGTACCTCCACGTATCCACTTCCAACTCTAGGTGTCTGATTGCAAGCCCACCATTCCTGACCACAAAACCACTAACTTCCTTGTTGACCTTCTTCCTGGCATGGTTAATCTTATCCACGGACCTCTCCAACCTCCAAGTGGTTCGTGCCACAATGTCCGACCACACAATAAGCATGTGTGGAAAGGCCATGCGGAGTTGCCAAAAATCGAATTTGATGTCTCTAACCAAATCCAACATTGACCTAATCCCTAAATCATTGCCACCCACGTGGAGAACCAACACATCGGGAGGCCTATCCAGCCATGCAAATTTGCGCACCTCTGACACTGTCCTACCCCAAAGCATACCCGGCACCCCCAACCACCGGAGACAAGCTTCCTGTCTGGAAAAACCCAACTGTCTCCCATCCCGCCTGGCATCTCCTCTCCTTTCCCCCCAACACACATACGAATGGCCCACAATCCACACCAGGCACTGTGTTCTTCCTGAAAGAAAAAGAAAAAACAAACCCCCAGCAAATCAATATGCCAACCAATACACACAATTTCCATTAACCAATTTAGAAACCTGCCCTTACCCCCCTTTTACATATTCAATAGATGAGGGCGAACATAAGATTGAAACCTTCTAGATTCCCATCTCCCTATCCTTTTCACCGCTGCCTCATCTAATCCCCATCGAACTGCTTCCATAGCCGCCCCTATCTGAAAAGAGTGGGAAGAAAATTTTTGATCCCCAAAACCCAAAATGCCCCCAAACATTTTTTTAAAATTGCAATAAATTTTAAATGAGATAACGGCAGCCCATCCCGATGCACCAACAAGGAACCTGCCACTAATTTTACTGGGCACAAGGGAGACCTCGGCAGCGAAAAGACCTGCACTGTCTTTCCATTGCCCCGCTGGTCCGTTTTGGATTTTCTAACCAGTATGGATAGCCTGCCCGCATCTGACATCCGTCACACCTATCCCCCCCATTCACCTTCTTAAATGGACTAACTAATTCACCAATCCTAAACGCCCCAAAAAATGCCAAGGCGAATGCCGCCTTGAACAGAACCACCTCATACTTTGATGAACAGGACAAGGCTAACTGTGCCAACAACCTTCCTAACAGCTCGAACGAAACAGGACGCATAGAGTCCTTCCCCGGCTTAGCACGCCGGTAGCACTTCAGTGCCTGTCTAACCCAAAAATCCTTAGTTAAGTCAGGTAAACCATGAAATTTTAACCAAAACGCCAACCCTGCCATTTTCTTCTCAAATCCCGACACCGACACCCCGTCCTCCAAATTCCTAGAAACAAAATACAAAACTAGCAACCTGACATCTGGTTCCTCATGTCCCTCAATGACCTGTTGCACCATGGATACCCATTCCTGCCATACCCTGTTGTATGCTGACCACATTGCGTCACTCACCGATTGCCTGATCCAGCCGGCTACTCGTCCAAGGCAATCCTCCACAGCCATTCGGGACAAGGGACACCGCTCTGTTCGGCCCCTGGTGCCAACTCCCGGAATCTGTCCCTCTGAAAGCGAGACAACGCATCAGCAATGACATTTTCCACTCCGGGGAGGTGAACAGCATAGATAAACACGTTCAACTGTAGGCAACGTAATACCAGGTGTCTGAGTAACCTGACTACCGGTGGTGAAGCCGCTGACACCTTGTTGATCACCTGTACTACCCCCAATTTGTCTCTGTGAAACCTCACTTTCAAATTTATGAAAGATTCCCCCCACAACTCCACAGCTAACACCACTGGGAACAATTCCAACAGTAACATATTCTTCACAAGCCCTGCATCCTTCCACGATTGAGGCCACGACCCTGCACTCCACTCACCTTGGAAATAAGCTCCAAAACCCACAGAACCCGCCGCATCTGTGTACAGATCCAGATCAAAGTTGCTAACTGGACCCAACATCCACAGCACCCTGCCATTGAAATTAGCCAGGAACGTGTGCCCTATTGTCAGGTCCTCTCTATGAGCCTTTACCAAGTGCACGTAGTGCTTGGGGGATGTAATCCCTGAAGTACTTGCATACAGCCGCCTGCAAAATACTCGCCCCATTGGCAGGATGCGACACACAAAATTCAGCTTACCTAGTAATGATCGTAGAGTTCGCAGTTGCACTTTTCGAAGTCCCAAGATCCCCAGAATCTCTGCTTTCAATGCCCCCAACTTATCCTCGGTAGCCGGCACTCCATGGCATCAGAGTCTAACAAGATGCCCAAGAAACTCAAAACCGTCTTGGGACCCTCTGTCTTCTCCGGCGCCGACGGGATGCCAAACTTCCCAGCAACATGCTCCAGCGTGGCCAACAGGACCGCGCAAACTTTTGATGTAGGTGGGCCCACGCAGAGGAAGTCGTCCAAGTAGTGAATGATGGATTTTACTCCCGCGACGTCACGCACCACCCACTCAATGAAAGAATTAAACTGTTCAAAAATGCGCAGGATATAGAACACCCCATGGGCAGGCAGCGATCCACATAGTACTCCTCCTGCCAATAACAACCCAACAAACGAAAACTGTCCGGGTGAACCGGGAGCAAGCCGACTATGCCAGCTTTTGCCAGCACTGCCCCCTGCCCATACCTCCTAACCCAAAATACCGCTGCGTCAAAAGAAGTGTATGAAACCGCGCATACCTCAGGGTCGATGGCATCATTCACCGAAGCCCCTTTTCGGAATGATAGATGGTGAATCAGCCTGAATTTGTTAGGCTCTTTCTTCGGCACGACCCCAAGCGGTGACACCACTAGATCCGGTATTGGCAAAGAAGGAAAAGGACCACCCAACAAAATTTCTTTCCGCAGTTTCTCCGAAACCACGTCCGCATGTTGCAAGGCTGACCGCAAATTACGTGACAGAGGGGGAGTATCGACCAGCCTTGACGGAATTCTAAACACTTCCAAAAACCCCAGGCCCAGCAACCGCGCTGCCTCCCTATCCGGGTACCTATCGAGTAAAGGTTGCATCTTTTCCACCGTCACCGGCGCTGTCCGCCTTACTAACAGATTCGCCGATACGTTTTTTTCCCTGTTTGAAACGGGACCCAGGGTGTCCACCCCCACAACCAGAACATTTGTGCTTGTATTTGCACGACCCCCCAAATCTGCAGACACCCTTATTGAACTACCAACAAACCCCTTTTTTTCTTGTGGCCGATTGTCCGGGGTTGGATGAGCCACCACCCCCCCCCCTTGAAAAAAAAAAATTGACTCGTCGGCCTAGCCGACGTCATAAGGCGCATCCATAAACTGATGTCCTTATGATACCACCTCAAGGATGGGCATACCGCCCTCCGCTGCCGAAATGGCTTGTCGTAACGTAGCCATGCTGTTCCCCCGTGTGCCTCTCCCAAGGCGTCCAGATAGCAAAACAGTGCTGAGCAGTGTTCTGGGTTCCTTTCCCCAATAACGCTCGCCATTATCACAAAGGCCTTCAGCCAATTAGTGAAAGTCCTAGGGATGAGCCTATACCTCCTCTTTTCTGCGTCCTCTTTTTTGTTATCCTCCGGCTTCACCCTATCCAGATTGAACTTTTCCAGCGGTAGGAGCACAAAAATCTCAACGTATTCTCCCTTCCAAATTTTTTCTTTTACCTCAGGTTTCAGGTGTGCTCCAAGGGGCCCCTCAAAACACACATAAACTTGCAATTTGCAGCATCCGCCAACCTTACTAAGTCCTGTTTTTTAGCCCCTTCACCTGTTCCCCCCTCTGACATCGTAGGCGCCACATCTTTACCTGCCACCACTGCGACCTCCGTCACGGGCGCGGCCGTCTCCGTAACAGGCTCGGGAGGAGTCCCCGTGCCCGTCGTCACCCGCTGGTCGCCTCCCCCCGACCCCAGGAGCCACCCATGCCGCCGCAGGTGACTGTATAACACTCGGCCCTGGCTCAAACTTGTGTACCAATTCCTTCAGACCCTCTAAAAATGCCTGCAACCCTGAATCCGCCGTGGCACGGTCTGCACCAGCGCGGCCGGAGGGGAGGGCACGGCCGCAACTGACCGCCCCGCTGTGACCTGACCCCCACTATTACTCTCCCCCACCCTGACACAACATTACCCCCAAAACATGAATACATATCAACTCACCGGGAGGCCTGGAAGGAGTCCCACCAGCCGACGGTCCTGTTTTCACCGCCGTCGGACGTCCTCGCTGCCAATCGTCGTCCGACTGCGACAGCTCATTCTCAGACTGGTCCACCATCATCTCCTCCTCCTCACTTGCCGACAGCCCTCCAGCGGAAGCGTCACTGGATGCCGGGGATCCGCGGGTCTCCAAACCCCTCCTCTCAGCGCCGGATCCACCCACCGATTTTTGTGGTGCTTTTTTGCGTCCATTGTCTTCCTTGCTGCAGTGCCGTGCCAGGCCCCTGCCATCAGCTGACCTCCGTCCTTCTGTCATTAAGTAGCCACCGGCCGCGGATCTGGGGTGCCCGGCTGCCGTCGATCTCTTCCCCCGCCAAAGCCCCGCCCCTGCCGCATTGCAGCCAGAGGCCGGGCTCAATCTTCGCACGTTGCTAGGCCCAGAATCCGCCCTGGAACTGCTGGTGCTCCCCCTCCTCGCTCCCCGGCCTGTCTGTAGCTGCTGCTTCTTCCCCCCCGCTCCGTGCGCCACCACGCACTTCGCGGGCGCCCCCGGTATCGGCCGACCCACACGGACGTGTTGTCGCTGCACTCTGGAAGGGAGGGGGAGAGGGGGATACGGAGAGAAGCGAGCCGGCGGCCTGATCCGCCGGGATCGCGCTGATTCACGCCATGCCGCATTGGCCACTGAGGAACTCTCACCCAGCGCCGCTGCAAGTCTGTCCTCCAGCCATCCTGGTCCTTCGGATGCCGCCTTGGCCTTCAGTCTGGCAAAAAGCTGCTCCACCGCTGCTATGCTTACAAGCTCGCTCCTCCTCACAAACTGAGCTGGGGAGGGATCTCTCCCACTGCTCAGTTAACTCAGCTCCACCCTTTCCTTCAACCCCAACCAATCCCAGCATCTTTTACATAAAATCTCCCTACTCTGGTCCCCCTGTTAACACTGGCATGCCCGCCCATTGCATTTTATTACTTTTGCTCTGGGCTTCCTGAGATCAGGTATTCAGATCAGGAGATAAAACAGCTCTCAAAGCAGCAAGAGCCAATCTGTCTCATGGCATCAAGAAGGCAAAACAACAATATGCTAAAAAAATTAATAAACATTTTATCGACAGCAAAGACACACAGGCCCTGTGGCAAGACCATCACTAACTACAAGCCCCTGCCACAGGCCAATGATAATGATACTTCTCTCCCGGATGCACTCAACCACTTTTATGCACGGTTTGAGATGCAGAACCAAACACGTTCACAAAAACTACTCATGTCCCGAAACGACCGGGTGCTCTGCTTTTCTCCAGCCTGTCGTAAGGAAGACCCTGTTCAGGATCCACCAAAGGAAGGCTACTGGCCCTGATGACATACCTGGACGTGTGCTGAGAGACTGTGCTGCACAGCTGACAGATGTCCTTGCAGATATCTTTAACATTTTGCTGAGCCAGGCGGTTGTCCCTACGTGTTTTAGATCCACCGTCATAATTCCAGTGCCAAAGAAGACACCTGGGTCCCATTTGAATGACTATCGTCCTATAGCACTAACTCCAATAATGATGAAGTGATTAGAGAGGTTAGTCATGCTTCACATTAAGTCCAGTCTTTCAAACACGCTGGACCCATATCAGTTTGCATACCGTCCAATGCAGTATCTTCTTCTCTTCACTTGGCCCTTACCCACTTAGAACAGAAAGACTCTTGTGTTAGAATGCTGTTCATTGACTTTAGCTCAGCATTTAATACAATAATTCCTCAGCAACTTATCACTAAATTGAACTTGCTGGGCCTCAACCTGCCCCTCTGTAATTGGATCGTAGACTTTTTAACTGGAAGACCTCAGTCAGTATGTGTTGGTTGCAGCACGTCGAGCGCTACCCCACTGAGCACGGGTGCCCCACAGGGATGTGTGCTCAGCCCGCTGCTCTTCACACTGCTGACCCACGACTGTATCGCCAAGTTCAGCCCCAACCATATCATCAAGTTTGCGGATGACACACCTGTGGTAGGTCTCATCAGCAACAATGATGAAACACTCTACAGAGAAGAAGTGGAACAACTGGTTAAATGCTGTAGTACAAACAACCTGTTTCTTAATGTAAGCAAAACAAAGGAGGTTGTGATGGATTTCAGGAGTAATTCTGTTGATCACTCCCCACTGACTATTGACAGCTTGACTGTAGAGAGAATAAGCAATATTAAAATTCCTGGGAGTGCACATCTCAGAGGATCTTACCTGGACCACCAACATCACGTCACTAACCAAGAAGGCACAACGGCGCCTATATTTTCTCCGCCGCCTTAAAAAAAGCCAGTCTTCCCCACCCATCCTTATTAAATTTTATAGGGGAACTATTGAAAGCGTGCTGACCAGCTTCATCATTGTCTGGTATGGGAACTGCAGTTCTGCTGACTGCAAGACCCTGCAGCAGCTAGTGAAGACGGCTGAAAATATTATTGGTGTCTCTCGCCCATCTATCCTGGACATTTTCCATACACGATGCTCCAGAAAAGCTACCAGTATCGTGAGGGATCCTACTCATCCCTCTCAGTGTCTCTTTCAGCTCTTGCCATCAGGTAGAAGATACCGGAGTATCAAAACCAGGATTTCAGACTGTTCAGCAGTTTTTTCCCCCAGGCTGTGAGAGCCTTCAACTCCAATCCTCTTTGAAACCTCTTCTATTCCTATATGTTATGATCAGGAATGTCTCACGTCCCCTCCTTTTTACTCTTGAATATGCACTAGACACTTTTATAAACACTTTCTGCTACAAAGACTCTTGGAAACATATAGTATAGTATAGTATATGTACAGTTACGATGTGTATTCCCCACTGTGTTTTTATTCTTTGTACATCTAGTTATAATTATTTTTAATTTGTATGTAGCACCGTGGCCCTGTGAGATACGACATTTCATTCTACTGTATGTTCTTACGTGTAGTGGAATGACAATAAGGCTTGACTAGACTTGTTCCAGGTCAGCTCCTCACAGTATTGAAACCAAATTGCAGGCATGACAGCCAGGTAACTAGCATTTTCCAGCCTAGTGGTTAAAAGCAGACTATATGTTTCTTTCAGCTTAAATGTCACGATTGTCTTGCTTAGTATATTCTGGTCACCTGAGGGATATGTTCACTTACTTTTTAGCCTTGATTTTTTTACTTTTTTCTATTGTGCATATTTTTGGCCACTAGAGGGACCCAATTTAGTCTTTATTTGGTCTATTATGTTGGAACTTTCTCAAGTGATAACAGTAACCAGTAATATGTGCAGAACTATCAAATGGGGGCTGTGAGCGTACGGGTGTGAGGGGGGGTCTGTGAGCGTACAGGTGTGAGGGGGGGCTGAGAGCGTACAGCTCTCAGGGATTTTTTATACCAAAGACATGTAGCAGAATGCATTTTGGCCTACATTTATGAAGACATGTTTTAAATTTTTGTAATTTGATAAGTTTCATAGCAGAAAGTAGAAAAAACAGAGTTACTTACCGGTAACATCCTTTTCCAGGAGTCTTTCAGGACAGCACCATAGAGAGACACTGGCTCCTCCCCTCCTAGGAAACACCGCCTTTCAATTCAATATTTAAATCTCACCATCCCGGCGGCCCCTCAGTTCTTCAAGAATACTTCCGGCCAACTGGGGAGACACAAGAATATGTCATACAAATCTTTATCTTACCTGATGCTCTCATGCAATGAGTTCTCATAGATAGCCAACAATTTGGGTGGGTACCGGTGCTGTCCTGAAAGACTCTTGGAAAAGGATGTTACCGGTAAGTAACTCCGTTTTTCCCCATTCATCTTTCAGGACAGCACCATAGAGAGGATAAGCAAGCACCTTACCTTAGGGTGGGACAATTGCCTTCAGCACTTTACACCCAAAGGCCACAAACGTGGCAAAACTGGACCACGTTGCAGCCCTACAGATCTGCTCCGGAGAAGCACCAGCCCACTCTGCTTGAGAAGTTGCCACTGGCCTGGTGGAATGTGCTTTAATACCCTCCGGGGGCTCCAACCCCCCCTATCACATAAGCCTGACTAATGGCCAACCTTAACCATCTGGCTAACGTACATTTAGAGGTCCTGGACCCTTTCCTAGCCCCTGAAAATAACACAAAAAAAGAATTGGATTTTCTAAACTGTTTTGTACTATCCAAGTACTGAAGGACGCACCTTCTAACGTCCAATTTGTGAAAAATATGTTCCTGTTCCCTCACAGGATTCGAACAGTAGGTAGGTAAAACAATTTCCTGACCTCTATGAAAACTAAAGGCCACCTTCGGCAAAAAGGCCGGATCCGTTTAAAAAAATCAAACGGTCTGGGAAATCCTGAACTAGAGGTGCCCTAATAGAAAGGGCTTCGGGTTCACTCACTCACTCACCTTGCCGTGATGATCGCCACCAAAAACACCATTTTAAGGGTGATCGACTTCAAAGTGCATGACTCCAACGGCTCAAAAGGATCTCCTGTAAGGGCCTGTAAAACTAAAGAAAGATCCCACACTAGGAAGCAGGAAATTCTGACTGGCCTCTGCCTGCCTAAGGCTCTAAAAAACCTAGCTATCCAAGGAACTATTGCTAGCGGCTTTTCCAGGAAAATGCTCAGAGCAGACACCTGTCCTTTTAAGGTGCTAAAGGGGCTAATCCTTTGTCCGCTCCTGACTGCAGAAATTCCAAAACTGCTACAGAACTGTGTACATCGAAGGAGTTTTCTGTGCACCAACTATTGAAGCGTTTCCACACCTTTAGGTAGATAGCCTGCGTCTCCCTTTTTCTGCAATTTAGGAGAGTTACCACTAGCCGATCCATGAAACCCTTGCCCTTCAGCAATTCCTCCTCAGTAGCCACGCTGTGAGGTTCCATCGCTCCACCTGAGGGCAACAGATCGGACCCCGAGAAAGAAGATCCTCCTGGCTAGGCAGAATACAGGGAGGTTCCACCGCCAGACCCATCAAGATGGAGAACCACGGCCTCCTGGGCCAGTGTGGCGCGATCAGAATGAGGGTTGTGTCTTCCGACTGAAACTTTCTTAGAACTGCTGGAATTAGTACAGGAGGGGGGAGGCATAACATCTTGAGAAATGCCAGCTCTGAGCCAGTGCATCCACCCCGGCTGCTCCGTCCCATCTGTTTAGGGAAAAGAACAGGCGCGCTTTTGTGTTCACCCTCGAAGCGAAAAGATCCACACAAGGCACCCCCCACTTCCAAGTGATCATCTCGAAGATGTCCTGGTTCAAAACCCAGTCGCCTTCCCTCAGCATCTTTCTGCTGAGAAAATCCGCTACCTGGTTTTGTTCCCCCTTCAAATGTACTGCCGAAAAGGGAAAGAATGCTTGCTTTGGCCCACCTGAGGATGGATTCCGCCAGAATCCACAAGGATCTGCTCCTGGTACCCCCTTGCCTGTTGATATAGGCCACCACTGAGGAGTTGTACGAACGGACCCGCACGTGCTGTCCCAGGAGTTCTCTCTGAAAAGCTCTGAGAGCCAAGTCTATTGCTCTCAGTTCCCTCCAGTTCGAGGACTTCTTTGAGTCTTATCTCCTCCAAGTACCTTGCACAATCCTGGAATCTAGGTGTGCTCCCCAACCTGTGCCGCTCACATTGGTCGTCACCGTCCTGGAGACTGGAAGGACCCACTCCAGGCCCTGTGAAAGATTGAACCCTTTTCTCCACCACCAGAGGGACCTCTTGACCTGACTCGGCACAGATGTTAGGGAGTCCGGGGACCCCAGATTGTGGTCCCAGACCCTCAGGATAAACAGTTGTAGAGGGCGAAAATGCAGCCCTGCCCACTGAACTGCCGGGAGCGTGGAAGTCAGTAAGCCCAAAGTTGACATTGCTTTTCTTACTGAGACCTGACGGCTGCCCTGGAGCAACAATATTGCTTTGTCCACCTTCTGGATCTTCTCTACGGGAAGGAACACCTTTTGCTTTGTTGAATCCAACACATAGCCCAGGAAGGTGACCTTTTAGAACAGAACCAAACTGGATTTTTCCAGGTTCAAGAGCCACCCCAAGTTTTCTAGGATGTCTCTTGCTAACTGAAGATCCTGGGACAACTGCTCCGGGGAAGAGGCAAACAAAAGTAGATCGTACAGGTATGCGACTACCAAGATGCCTCTGAGCCGCAAGAAAGCCAGGACCTCCACCATAGCTTTGGTGAAGATGCGGGGGAAGAGGATAGTCCAAACGGGAGTGCTTTGAACTGTAAATGAAACATCTCTTCCCTGGTTTTTACCGCCAGTCTGAGAAACCTCTGATACCTTTCTGCGACTGGGATGTGCAGATAAGCGTCTTTCAAGTCTATCGACGCCATAAAGCAATTTGGGGGAAGAAGCGCCTTCACTGAGTAGACAGAGTCCATCCAGAATCTCTTGTAAGTAGTTGAGACATTCAGAGACTTCAGGTTCATGATAAGCCTGAACTTTCCCAAAGGTTTGCGGACCACAAAGATTTGGGAATAAAAGCCTCTGCCTGTCTCCTCTGCTGGAACTCTTACCACCACCTCTTGCTCCTCCAGCTCCTGTAGGGAGGATAGAAGAGCTGGTGATTTTTACGCACATTTTGGCAGCTCAGTGACAAGGAGTCTGTACTGAGGAGGTTCTGAGAACTCCAGCTGGTTCTTATGATCCCTAAGACAAACTGGTTGGAGGTGATCATCTCCCACTGTGGAAGGAAAGCCTCCAATCTTCCTCCCACTGTGGTTACCTAGTCATTGGGTTTTCTTGGGCTGATCAGGAGGGCGAAAAATGGCCCCTCCATGACCCTTGCCCTTCTGCCCCCAAGCCTTTTTCTGCCGCTCCGCTTTTGGGACTTCAAACTTTCTCTGAGGGCGAGACTTTCTTTTAGTCTACTCCCCAAATTTCTTTTTAACGGGAAAGGCCTTTTTCTTATCGGCCGTCCGATCCAAAATTGCCTTTAACCCTGGTGCAAACAAAAGATCCCCTGTGAGTGGAATTCCACAGAGTTTAACTTTAGATGCGCTGTCCCCTTGCCACGTCTTAAGCCATAAGGCCCTTCGAGCTGAATTAGTGAGGGCAGAAGACCTTGCGGACTGATTCAGCTGAAGCGTCTACAATATATGCTACCCCCTTAAGTAGCATGGGGAAGGAAGACAAAATAGTTTCTTTTGGCTTCCCTGCTTCGATGTCTACCTTAATTTGAGTAAGCCAATATTCCATGTTGCGGGCCACTACTGTGACTGCCATGGCAGGCTTAAGGTTTCCCTGTGACGCATCCCAGGACTTCTTCAAAAGAGAGTCCATCCTTCTGTCCATGGGATCTCAAAGAAACCCCATATGCTTGAAGGCCAGGTCTGTATGCCTGGAAACCTGAGAAAAGGCAGCATCTAGTCTAGGAGATTTATTCCAGACTAGAGCCTCCTCTTCTGCAAAGGGAAACCTTTGTTTCAAAGCCCTTGAAAGGAAAGGTTTCCTTTCAGGATCTTTCCATTCTTTCTTGATGGCTTCGACCAAAGACATGGACTTGGAAATCCCTCCCTTTTTGTTCCCCTAGACCTTTGTACATCCGGCCATGGAGCGATAACGCCTTCTTTTCCTCCTTTTCCTCCTTTTCCTCCTGTATACCCAAAGTGGTGTGGAGAGCTCCCAAGAGATCCTCCACTTCGTCATGGGAAAGTTCATAGCGAGAGGTTCTTGTGGATTCCCCATCCACCTCCTCTGTATCCGATTCCCCTTGGGAATCTGAAGCTGCGCTGTATCTGACTCTCTGGAGCCCCCTGGTCTCTCTCCACTAACAGAGGGAGTATCCACTGGGCTAGGTGCAACACTCTGCTGCACTGGTGAAGGATTGCTCTGGGCTTGTGGCAACTGGAAAATAGAAAAAAGCGCTTTAAAAGGACTGAAAGGTGCTAGAGAGCTCCTTGACGGACGCAGCCAGATCCGTACCCTGTTCTGCTGCCTGCTCTCTAACTAATCCCTCAATGCACTCTTTACAGAGTGCCTTGGTCCAGGATTCCCCCATGGTGACTCCACAAGAGAGACATTTTTCTTGATACCATGAGGTGACTTGCTTTTCTCTGTGGCTTTCTGAAAAAAGAGAGAAAGAGAGCTACCATAAATACCCAATCCTACCAGTGCTTTTACAGAGGACAACTAGGAGTGCCCTCCAGGACCAACCACCACCAGGATGCCAGACACACTCCCCCCCCCCCCCCCACCAGGGAGGGGGAACACCTGTGAAGCCATCAGGATTTAGGTAAGGGAACACCACCCCAGGGTTCCACTTACCTTAGCATGGCTGGTGCTATTATCTCCAGCAGTAGTTCGTGAGACCTCTGCCTCCGACATGTCCCTCTGAGAATGGTGGTCAATCGCGCCCCCAACAGCTGACTCTACAGCAAAAGACAGGGCCGCACCAGCCGAATGCTCGGTCTGTTTTCTGTCCTGCATCCAGAAATGACGTCGCCCGCCATAGAGCTCCACACGCTGGCTGCCTGTAACAGATAGGAGGGATCCAGGCACTTCCCACAGTGCCCCCCTGGACAGAAGAATGCGGAACTCCTCAGCTGGAGAGAGAGAGAGACACACATTTGGCTTCAGCCTCCCTGGCTGTCCTAGCCACGGCTCCTTAGCAATGTCTCCCCGCTGGAGGAAACACCTAAACTGAGGGGCCGGCGGGACGGTGAGATTTAAATATTGAATTGAAAGGCGGTTTTTCCTAAGAGGGGAGGAGCCAGTGTCTCTCTATGGTGCTGTCCTGAAAGATGAATGGGGAAATAGTGTACTTTAATTCTTAGGAGTAGGTGCATAAATTGAGCAGGCTTGTAGGGGCCCCATAGCATTACTTTGCCACGCTGCAACAGGTGAGTAACTGCGGAGAGACAGGAGCTGGCAATTAGCCAACAGCTGAGTGGCCAGCTTTGAGAAGGAAGGGCTGAGCCCAGCCCTGACAATATGTTACCATATCCTCTAGGGACGCCACATGAAGTCCACAAACAATTTTAGGCTTGTTTTTCTTTTTTGTTTTGTGTAAAATTTTTATTGTAGACTAATAAATTGTTACATTTTTTGAGATGCGCCTTTAAAGTCCATTATTTTTCATAGTATTTCATCAAGGAAGATAAAAAACACTCACATAGAAAATTCTCTCAGAATATTGCATGCAAGGGGGCAGGGGGGATTTTACACTCTCCTTACTCCTAACACCATGCGTTATACACCCCTGACTCCTGCACGCTTTGTTTTGTAATCCTACTATGCATTACACACTCCTGTCCCCTGTATTCTGTGCATTATGTACTCCTGGGCCCTGGTCTCTGTGTGTAATTTACTCCTAAATCGGTACTCACTACAGCCCTCTGAGAGTTACATACTCCTGATCCTTGAACACATTGCATTACACACCCTGGACTCCGGCAGTCTGCGTTATGCATCCTAAACCTGGCACTGACTGCAGCACTCCGCATCCCGTGCTATGCCTTACACACTCCTGCACTATATTACACACAATACTGTACATTATATACTTATTCTCACCAAAATCATTGTCTCAACAATTGCTGGTTGCTATGCAGTCCCTGACTATTTTAACCACTTGCTGACCAGCCTTCGTCATTATACTGCGGCAAGCCGGCACACACCCGCAAATCACCGTAGCTCTACGTTGGCTCCTTTAAGATCCATAGCAGGTGTGCACACACGTTGCAGGACGGGGGACACGGTGCACATGGCCGGCGGCCACGATGTCCGGCGTTCGCGGACACCAGAGCCAGCCAAAACGAGAATGTGTGTAAACACACACATCCCCATTCTGTCAGGAGAGAAGAGACAGATCGTATGTTCCTACTAAGTAGGAACAGTGATCTGGCTCCTCCTCTAGCAAGTCACATCCCTCCCCAGTTGGAAACACCTAGCAGGGAACACAGTTAACCCCTTGATTGCCCCCTAGTGTTAACCCCTTCCCTACCAATGACATTTAACGAGTAATCAGTGCGCTTTTTTTATAGCACTGATCGCTGTATACATGTCAAATAGTCCCAAAAATGTGTCAAGAGTGTCCGATCTGTCTGCCGAAATGTAGCAGTCCTGCTAAAAATCGCAGATTGCAGCCAATACTGTTAAAAAATTTAATAAATAATAATATAAATGCTATAAAAAAAAATGTAATTTTTTTTTTTGGGGGGGGGGGGGAATATTTATTGTAGCAAAAAAAGTAAAAAATATTGCTTTTTTTTCCAAAATTGTCGCACTTTTTTTGTTTATAGCGCAAAAAATAAAAACCGCAGAAGTGATAAAATACCACCAGAAGAAATCTCTATTTGTGTGAAAAAAAGGACGTCAATTTTGTTTGGGTACAGCATCGCATGACCACGCAATTGTCAGTTAAAGCGATGCAGTGCCGTATTGCAAAAAATGGCCTGGTCATTAAGGGGGAAATTCTTCCGGTTCTTAAGTGGTTATTGAAGTAGTTCTTTAACCACTTCCCGCCCGGCCAATAGCAGATGATGGCCAGGCGGTGGTTCAGTTATCCTGACTGGGCGTTATATGACGTCCAGCAGGGTAACATGCGGGGGCGCGCATCACGGCGATCGGAGGATCGGTGTGTCAGTCTGACACACCGCTACACCGATCTTGGTAAAGAGCCTCCAGCGGAGGCTCTTTACCACGTGATCAGCCATGTCCAATCACGGCTGATCACGATGTCTATAGGAACAGCCGTTGATCGGCTCTTCCTCACTCACGTCTGACAGATGCGAGTAGTGGAGAGCCGGTCGGCGGCTCTCCTGGCAGGAGGGGTCTGCGCTGATTGTTTATCAGCGCAGCCCCCCTCAGATCACCACACTGGACCACCAGGGATCGCCACTAGGACCACCAGGGAAGGGGCAACATGTGCATGGCCAGGTATGTACCCCATGGCCATCCACATGTGCCCAGTCAGTGCCCAATTTGTGCCAATCAGTGCCCACAAATGGGCACTGATTGGCACCATGTTGCAGTGATGCCCAGCAATGCCACCCTTAGGGGCATCAGTACAATCAGTGTCATCAGTGCCACCCATCAGTGTCCATCGGTGCCACCTGTCAGTGCCCATCCGTGCCCACCTATCAGTGCCTATCTGTGCCAACTATCAGTGCCACCCATAAGTACCCATCAATGCCACCTACGAGTGCCCATCAATGCCATCTACGAGTGCCCAGTGTCGCCTATGAGTGCCCATCGGTGCCACATATCTGTGCCCATCGGTGCCGCATACCAGTGCCACCTATCAGTGCCCATCACTGCCGCCTATCAGTGCCCATCATCAGTGCCCGTCAGTGCCACCTCATTGGTGCCATCTCATCGGTGCCCATCAGTGCCGCCGTATCAGTGCCCGTCATTGAAGAAGAAAACATACTTATTTACAAAAATTTTGTAAACAGAAACAAAGTAAAACTTGTTTTTTTTCAAAATTTTCGGTCTTTTTTTATTTGTTGCGCAAACAATAAAAACCGCAGAGGTGATCAAATACCACCAAAAGAAAGCTCTATTTGTGGGAACAAAATGATAAAAAATTTGTTTGGGTACAGTGTAGTATGACCGCGCAATTGTCATTCAAATTGCGACAGCGCTGAAAGCTGAAAATTGGCCTGGGCAGGAAGGTGTCTAAGTGTCTGGTATTGAAGTGGTTAAGGTAGGCTCAGACAAAGCAATCAAAGCATATTTTATAGGTACAAGGAAACCCAGGTTTTATTTAATCATGCCCATTAGGCCCCTCTCACTGGTATGAACTTGGCCACACCCACATTTTGCCGTGGTAGGCACAGCAGGTCACTCCGTTCCTCAATTGTCCCTCATTCTGAAGTTAAAATGTTGGGAGGTATGGGATGTGTACTGAACCAGCAGAATTTCAATCCATCTGTACTCAGATTTAGTCACAAGGTAAACAAAACTGCAGCAAAACAAAAGCCATTGTATAGGGACAGTTGTGAACCAGGTAGATATCAGTGATTGTCAGGCAATGTCCTTTTTACACTTGCTGGCCACTTTATTAGGTACACCTGTTCAATTGCTCGGTAACACAAATTGTTCATCAGCCAATCACATGGCAGCAACGCAATACATTTAGGCATCTAGATGTGGTGAAGATGACTTGCTGAAGTTCAAACCGAGCATCAGAATGGGGAAAAAAGGGAATTTAAGTGACCTTGAACATGGCGTGGTTGTTAGTGACAGACATGCTGGTCTGAGAATTAAAAAAAACAAAAAACTGCTGATCTACTCTGATTTTTACGCACAACCATCTCTAGGGTTTATAGAGAATGGTCTGAAAAAAGAAAATATCCAGTGAGCGGCAGTTGTGTGGACGAAAATGCCTTTTTGATGTCAGCGGTCAAAGGAGAATGGGCAGACAAGTTTGAGATGATAGAAAGACAACAGTAACTCAAGCTACCCATTACAACTAAGGTATGCAAAATACCAGCTCCGAATGCACAGCACATCACACCTTGAAGCAGATGGGCTACAGCAGCAGAAGACCACACTGGGTGCCACTCCTGTCAGCTAAGAACAGGAAACTGAGGCTACAATTCACACAGGCTCACCAAAAGAATATTGGAAAAATGTTGCCTGCTCTGATGAGTCTTGATTTTAGCTGTGATATTCAGATGGTAGGGTCAGGATTTGGCGTAAACAACATGAACGCATGGATCCATCCTGTCTTGTATCAATGGTTCAGGCTGGTAGTAGTGGTATAATGGTGTGAAAGATATTTTCTTGGCACACTTTGGGTCCCTTCGTACCAAATAGGCATTGTTTAATTGCCATGGCCTACCTGAGTATTGTTGCCGACCATGTCCATCCCTCTATGACTACAGTGTACACATCTTCTGATGGCTCCTTCCAGCACGATAATGCACCATGTCTCAAACTGGTTTCTTGAACATGACAATGAGATCACTGTACTCTAATGGCCTCCACCGTCGCCAGATCTCAATCCAGTAGAGCTCCTTTGGGATGTGGTGGAACGGAGATTCGCATCATGGCTGTGCAGCCAACAAATCTGCAGCAATTGCATGATGCTATCATGTCAATAAGAACCAAAATCTGAGGAATTTTTCCAAAACCTTGTTGAATCTACGCCACAAAGAATTAGGGCAGTTCTGAAGGCAAAAGTGGATTCAACCCGGTACTAGCAAGGTGTACCTAATAAAGTGGCCGGTGAGTGTATATAATTTACTGTTACAGTATGTCACACTTCCTGCTTATGTAATTGGCTAACCAAGATTCCACTAACCATGATTCATCCTGGCAGCTCTCTGGTGCCTTCCCCGGGTCTGGAAGGTTGGAGAATATTCCAGAACTAGAGGGCGGGGGTCAGAAGGGGCTGCCTTGAATATTTATGGAGCCTCAGCTAATCCTTAGAGGTAGGCTGGCAGGGGCTGAGACCGCTCCATAAATAGACATGGGCCATGCCAGCAGGGGCAATAAGGTGGAAGATGGAGATGTAGTGTTGAAGAGGCTGTTGGTGGCCCTCAGGGGTGCCCCCTAGTCTGGTAGGGAGTGTCCAACCTTGGGCCAGGGCTCGGGTGCTGGAAGGATCCTGCCATAACACACAGGAGGAGGCTTTCCTGGAAGCACGGTAGCAAAAGAGACAGTGAGTAGAGTACAACACTGTTGGGGTTTTATAAAAGGGGGAGACTGCCACATGTAGCCAGTCTCCCTGAAGACAGCGGCCCTACTTTGGGGTTAAAAGCGCCATGCTCCCGCCCGCACAGTATACACCGCTCCTAAACTGCCTCTGCCATTGAAATCAATGCACAGCACTGCCGAAGCACCTGCAAAGTGCTTCGGCAGCAGCGCTTTTTGGGTGCTTTTAACCCCTTCTTTGGGGGGTTAAAAGCGCGACGCTCCCGCCCGCACAGCACCGGTAAAGCACCATTAAAACTAGTGGCACTTTACCACAAACGCAGCAGTGCTAGCATGTGTAAAAGGGGTCATAGGGTGTGCTCAGCCAAACGACTCATTTGGGAGGTCAATGGCATGCATTGCCGCTTTTTTTTTTTTTTTTACTTTCTGTGAGCAATGTGACTTTGCATATGGTGCCACTTCAACAACATGGGCATTAGGCCTCTTGCACATGATACTCCTGTTTGAGCATCTACTTTTTCATACAGTTTTTTTTTTTTAATGCATTTGCGCGTAATCACGAGCATTTTCGCGTATATGTGTTCGCTCATTTTCGTGCAAATGCGCAAAATCCTATTCTCACATTTTCATTCTGCACAATTGCGTGCAAATTACTGACCAAAAATGCAGATTTCTCAAAAAAAAATTTTTACTGAAAAATGCACCACACTCATGCCTGTGTGCAAAGGCACATTACAATTAGGCTGCTTTCACACTGAGGCGCTTTACAGGCGCTATAGCGCTAACAATAGTGCCTGTAAAGAGCCTCCCCTCTCACTCCAGTGTGAAAGCCGGAGTGCTTGCGCGCTGGAAGGATGTCAAAAAAAGTCCTGCAAGCCGCATCTCTGTGGCGCTTTAGGAGCGGTGTATGCGGCGCTCCTACTGCGCCCCTGCCCATTGAAATCAATGGGCAGCACCAAAGTGCCAGCAGAGTGCCGTCGCTGCGGCGCTTTGCGGGCACATTTAACCCATTTTCAGCCGTTAACGGGGGTTAATAGCACCCTATCGGTCGAAAAGGGCCGCAAAAACGATGGTATATCGCCAACGCCCCAGTGTGAAAGTAGCCTTTTTTACTGGGCTTTTTTTACATCCTATTCCGGGTTTTTTTTTTTTTTTGCATATTTGTTACAATTAAATGATTCAGACCATCAATCAAATGTTAATATTACACAAAAGATAACCCGAGTAAATACAAAATGCAGTTTTTAAATGATGATTTAATTTATTAAAAAGGGAAAAAAGCTGTCCAAACCTGCCGGCCCTATGTGAAAAAGTAATTGACCCCTAAACCTAACAACTGGCTGTGCCACCCTTGGCGGCAACAACTGCATTTAAACATTTGCGATAAATGGTAATGAGTCTTTCACATTGCTGTGGAGAAATTTTGGCCGACTCTTCTTTGTAGGGTTTTCCAAGATGAACGCCCTGTTTAAGGTCATGCCACAGCATCTCAATCGGATTTAAGTACAGACTTTGACTAAGCCACTCCAAAACCTTCATTTTGTTTTTTTCAAGCCATTCAGAGGTGGACTTGCTGGTGTGTTTTCGGAATACTGTCCTGCTGCATAACCCAAGTGTGCTTGAGATCTGGAACTGATGGTCGGACATTCTCCATCAGGATTTTTTGGTAGAGCGCAGAATTCATGGTTCCCTCAATGATGGCAAGTCGTCCAGGTCCTGAACCTGCAAAGCAGCCCCAGACCATCACACTTTCACCACCATGTGTGACTGTTGGCATGATGTTCTTTTTATAAAATGCTGAGTTTTATATCATATATTATATGTAACGGGACACACACCTTTCAAAAAAGTTCAACTTTTGTCTCAACAGTCCACAGAATATTTGCCCAAAAGTCTTGGGGATAATCAAGATTTTTGGGCAAATGTGAGAGGAGCCTGTGTGTTCTTTCTGGTCAGCAGTGGCTTTGGCCTTGGAACTCTCTGATGGACACCATTTTTGCCCAGTCTCTTTCTTTGTGTTAAATCATGAACACTGACCTTACCTGAGGGAAATGAGACCTGTAGTTCTTTAGATGTTGTTCTGGGTTCTTTTATGACCTCCTGGATGAGTTGCCGTCATGCTCTTGGAGTAATTTTGGTTGGCCGGCCACTTCTGGGAAGGTTCACCACTGTTCCAAGTTTTCTCCATTTGTGGATAATGGCTCTCCCCGTGGTTGGCTGGAGTCCAGAAGCCCTAGAAATGGCTTTGTAACCCTTTCCCGACTGATACATGTCAACTACTTTGTTTCTCATCTGTTCTTGAATTTCTTTAGATTGTGGCATGATGTGTTGCTTTTTTAGATCTTTTAGCGTGCTTCACTTTGTCAGACATCTTCTATTTAAGTGATTTCTCTATTCTACAGGTCTGGCAGTAATCAGGTTTGGGTATGGCAAGTGAATTTTAACTCATCTTTCCAAAATATGTGATTACAGTTAATTCACGATTTAGAAAGGGGTGGGGGATGCAATTACTTTTTTACATACTGCCAGGCAGGTTGACAGCTTTTTTTCCCTTAATAAATGAAATTATCATTTAAAAACTGCATTTTGTATTTACTTGGATTATCTTTGTGTAATATTAACATTTTTTGATGATTTGAATTATTTAAGTGTGACAAATATGCAAAAAAAAAATAGAAAAATCAGGAAGGGGGAAAACACTTTCACACAACTGTATGTCTTTACTAGTTCCTACTACCTATCAATTACTAATTCTGATTATCTCCTGAAAGTCTTATGTACTTATTAAAGGTTAAAAGCTTATATAAGCCATATATTGTATTGTCTCGTTGCCTTATCAGTCGTATATAGCCATCCTGAAAAAATGTATTGGCTGCAGGGCAGTCCATTGAGCAACCTACAGCAGTGGAAACAACCTAGCTTTTGCCTATACTTACCCCGTCCTGGGTCATGTAAGCGGGCTATTGGTGGTTGTCGAATCGAAACCGGGATATGAGCAAAGTACTGATTCATAGAAAATTTTACTGCAATGAAGATAAAACCAAGAATGGTTAATTAATATGTTACCCCAACACTTCATATTATAAGTAACATAAAAGTGTAAAGCCTGGTACACACTACAAGTTTGGGGTATTGTTTGCTGAGTTGAAAGAAAAAAACAAAACAAAAACCTGACAGCGCTTGGAGCTGCTGTACTCACTATGCGAAGTTAGTGCAATGATCTCCCCCGCTGAGCTGTTGTGTTCTGACAGGGGGACAGCCCCTGCCAAAACACTCTGATCAGCGCTGCCATTGGCTGGCATCAGGAGTCGGTCAGCTGCTGGTTTTCCAGCATGCTCGTCCAAAAGAAGGACATACACACAGGCCGAAGGTCAGGCGTTTTTTTTTTTTTTTTTTTAACCGGCCAATATTTTCTGAAATTTGGCTCGTGTGTACGGGGCTTTAGAATTCGCTATCTCTAACTTTTCAGGGCCAGGCAGAATTGAATCTCTCTCATTCCGAAATAAAAAAGAAAAAAAAAAAAAAGGAGTTCATTAATGGCAACTTCCATTATTCTATCATGACAAGATTACAGATGGTTAGATGGTTTTCTTTGGTGAACTGCTCCAGATGAACGCTTGTATTCCAATCACAGTTGTAGAATGAATTGTGTGTACATACACACACACACACACACACTTTTTCTCACCTCTACCTAGCACCATTAACTTCTCTTCCAGATTACTCTAAGGGGCAATTTCAACATATATACTTTTAAAATTTGTGTTCAATTTGTTTTCCTGTAGCCCCACATCACAATTTGCTTTTATTTGCAAAGAAACACCTACTTCTATTAATTTTAATTTGTATGTATAACCATTTTTTATATATAGTTAGAGTAGGGTTAAAACACCTGTCAGTTTCTTTTTTGCCATCTGTGCCCTGTCAATTCAGAAATTGAGGTGAAATCTCTTCATAGTGAGGGAAATTATTCTCCTTAGACTGTTGTCACCAAACCACGCATCCCCAGTGTTATCCTCACTTCTTGTTCGGGTTGCAACAGAGAATTTAGTATTCCTTGTCACTTTTTGCCTCTGTGACAATAATCACAGGCAAATAACAAGGGATACAGAAAGCAATAAAAAATGTTTGCGGTATGTATAGGGTAGTGGTAGGCTTTGGTGGTATTTGCTAAACTAATGCAGAATTTGAAAGAAGACAAAGAGCAAAGTGACTGGGAAAAAAGGTCCTGGAAACTTGGGACAGTCGAAGAACACAAATCACTTTACTGATAGCATATCACAGCGTTTCATAACCTTTTCAACATGGAAGAACCTTGGAAATAACTTTCAGGTCTCCGGTAACCCCCTACTTATGCCCTGTACACGCGGTCGGATTTTTCGACGGAAAATGTATGATAGGACCTTGTTGGCGGAAATTCCGACCGTGTGTGGGCTCCATCACACATTTTCCATCGTAATTTCCGACACACAAAAGTTTGAGAGCTTGCTATAAAATTTTCCGACAACAAAATCCGTTGTCGGAAATTCTGATCGTGTGTACACAAATCCGACGCACAAAGTGCCACGCATGCTTAGAATAATTTAAGAGACAAAAGTTATTGGCTACTGCCCCGTTTCTAGTCCCGACGTACGTGTTTAACGTCACCGCGTTTAGAACGATCGGATTTTCCGACAACTTTGTGTGACCGTGTGTATGCAAGACAAGTTTGAGCCAATATCCGTCGGAAAAAATCCATGGATTTTGTTGTCGGAATGTCTGATCAATGTCCGACCGTGTGTAGAGGGCATAATAGTTACTGTATCTGCAGTTCGCAATACATTAGTGTGATAGCTAATAGGAACAATGCTCCTTACATTTGTGGTCAGTTGGAAGAATCCCCTTTTAGGCCCTTTCACACCGGCCAATTGCCTGAGTCCACGTGTCAGTTTTTTAGGCAGACCCAATCGGACCATCCTTTGCCCTCTTTGGTGCGACAGCTGTCAACGAACATGTGTCTGTTGACACCCACTGACATCCGATCTGATCCACTAAACTAGTATCTGTTCCCCCATTTGTCTGGCGGATCGGATGACAGTTGGATGGAAATGGACAGGCGGTCTGTTTCCATCTGACCACCCATAGAGGAAAGCAGGCTGTGTCCGCCTGCTTAGCGGGATCAGCGGATAGTTTCCCTGCTGGGCAGGTGGATCTGTTGGTGGAGTCCGCCCATTTTAAAGGGGCCTTACAGATAGCTAAAAAAAAAATTGGTTGTCAGTGGTTACTAATCCAAGAGGATGAAATTGTTCATTACTCAAGGAACCCCTATCAACTTCTAGAAGAACCCCAGAGTTCCATGGAGCCTTGGTTGAGAGAGCCTGGTATATTATAGTAATAATATCAGGGCTTTCTGGTATTAGAACTTTCAGTTGTTTGGACTATAGTATGCTTCCTAAGAATTCATCTGGCCATCCAGAGTGTTTGAGTTGCCTATTGTTTTTATGATATACTATCAATAAAGCGATCAGTGTTCTCCAACCAGCTGGAGTTTTTGGGACTGTTTCCATTTAAAGTGTTCCTCATTTTCTTTCAAAGTCAGCAATAAAACTTGGCCATTTCTTTTAATACTATACTACTCCATCCAAGGCAAGAAAAAAAGTTTAGGCTATACAGACACTTAAAATGGTTCAGTCTTGTAAACACATTTGCTTTCTAGCTCATAGGACTTTTCTTACCAATGTCCAGACTCTCAATGCTGTAAAGAGTACTCGTGTAAGTTGTACTACCCAAAATGCGATTTAACACATGGATATCATCGGTAATAATGTCCAGATGTTTCTCTCCTCTGCCATTAATCTGAACCTCAGGAATCCCAGATATATTAACTTGAACGTCAAACGTTCCAAGAGATGCCTCAAGTGCCACCTACAAGAACAGAATTCCAAAACCTAAGATTCAAAGTTTTAAAGTGAAAAGTATATAATTGCAAAAATGCTACTGTGGAAAAAGTATTTAAAGCTAAAAGATTCTTTTTATTTTGAATAGGGCAAGGTATGATTGAAACCCCTATCAAGTTTTTATTTTATCCCTGATGTCCTCTTGGGGACTAGTAAATATCCAAATCTCCATTTCCTTCAAAATAAATTGCCAATGTTCCAGATGGCAGATCGCAAGAGGAATTACGGTGAATGGTGGACCTATTCAACAAACCTGGAAATATTGAAGACTTGACTCGTAAACCCACTAGACAGTGGGCAGTTTTAAGCGTATTATATTTACAATAAGGCAACAGATCAGATTTAAGCACAACTCTGAAGCCTAGCCTCACTAAACTAAGCTCAATTCCTACATTCGTTTTGGGCCAACTAACATTACTATTGTCCCTCGTGGTGGGGTAACACATGTACATTACCATTTTCAAAAATGTATTTTAAATTAAACCTGTGTTTTGACCAGGTACTATAAATTTCCCGTAAAAGCTACTGTACATATACCTTACCGTGTAATTTGGCAAAGAAGCATCAATTTGTAAACCTGTATCAGAAACAAAAATAAGTTAAAGACACATTAGGCCCAATTCGCAAAGCTTTAACAAAAGGATAAAATCTTAAATTTTAGCCATGTGTTCATTTAAATGTCATTGCTAAAAATAACTGTCACTTTTATAAAAACAAGTATCTTTATCTAGGTGTTATACCCAACACTCACCCCTCGTTCATAAATGACCAATTTCCTAAAAGTAGGTGTAGCGGTCACTACCTGAAGGTAGGCGATTTTTCTGTGTTTAATGACAGGATTCAGTTTCAGGTAAATTTAGTCAGGCTTGTATTACTATTTCAGGCCTGGTTGTTTATTCTGGGGACTGGGAGTGCCAGTGTAGTGGAAGGTGTGGCCACCTGTGCTCGGGCCCAGAGATGCCTCCTCATGCTTTCAGTGGAAATTGTTCTGGAAGAGAGGTTGGACTTGGGATCTGAGTGGCAGGCAGCTCATGTGTGGAGTTCTGGCCAATCATTAAATTTGTTTGGCAGGAGGCGGGACTCCCATATAAGCTGGGGGTCACAGGCCACGCTAGAGAGAGAAGGTGAGCGCCCCCCCTGTGGAGAGGGAGACGGAAGGTGAGCGCCCCCCCTGCGGGGAGGGGGGGGGGGGGAAATCAGGCCACGCGGAGCAGAGGAGTTGGAGTTGGAAACACTGTGCAGCATGTAGTCGCTGGTGTAGCTGGACGCCCCCCATGGGGAGGGGGAGTGGGCCAGACTGGAGAGGAGGGATGGAGGAGCCATCAGGAGGAAGTAGGAGCTAAGTGGAAGAAGAACTGTTGATCAAGTGAGTGAAAGCCCAGGGGAGCAGTACTACCAGGGGCTGAGGGATGTTGGTACGCAAGTCAGTGATGCAGGCACCGATAGTCTGTGACTTTTGGTTCAACAAAGCCCCGGGAATCCAATCAGTCAGGCGGGAGGAATTATTCAGAGTAATGTCTTCTTTTGCCCAGCTTGGAAGTACTGTACAAATGGGAAGTAGTGGTCAAAAGGCGGAGGTAGAGCTCCGAGCATAAATGGAGATACATATTGTTCTTAAAAGGCCTGCGGGTGAAGAGTTATTCAGAGTGACTCTTTGCTACACAGCCTATGTATTCTCTAAAGTAAATCTACCAAAGCCTATATGTGAAAAGCTATTCAGAGTGACTCTTTGCTATTCAACCCATGTATTTCTCAAAGACCATACTACTCCAGGTTTTCCCATGAAAAGTTATTCAGAGTGACTTTTCTTTATCCGCATTGATCTAAGTATTTGTATAAGAAATCAAAGGAAAGATTAAGAAGCAGTGAAAGAGCATCTCAGAAAACCCTTTCCCTGTCCCAGTTCAAGTTATGCAAATAAAAGCAAGAGAAAAAGTACAATATGGAGACTGTTTCTATTCTTATGGGCTGCGCTGTGCTTGGTGGTGAATGTGATTTACGGATAAAATAAAACAAGCGGACACCTGATAGTGAGGTCTGGGTCCTATTCAAAGATATTTACCGTGAATGGAAACTTGGGAGGGCAATTTGTAAAGAAAAAGTGCTGGTAGTGAAAGCAGGACAAAATACCCGCAGTTATTCTATCTCAGTGAAAGGACAAGGGGACAGTCGCAAAAAGTTACCTGACCCAAGGTACTACTTGCAAGCAGGACTACTGGTGAGGTAGCCACAGGTGTGCTCAAGTACCCATGTTGTCTGCAAGAGGGCAGATGGGCTAGGGTGGGTTTTCCCAAAATTGACTGTTCAGCAGGAGACTCTCATTCAGGGTGCCTAACATGGACAAAGTTATGGACACTAGAATGTGCGGTCTCTGCTAAATCCCTTTGCCACAAGTACTTTTAAAAAGGACTCCTGTTTAGGAGCCAAACAAAGTTTATTTGCCAACGGGAAGATGTGTTCATTGCCTGGCATGTCTGTTCAGGTTGCACTCTGCAGGTGGTTTGTTAGACTCCTTTTTAGGGAGTGACAATCCTGGCAGGGACATACATGCCATAAACAAAAAAAAAATATCTGCATGTTTGATTGATTAACCGACAGAGGATGATAACGCCCTTTGTTTGGTAATGTGTAGTTAGAGATATTTTTGTGTCTTCTCTTAGGAGAATTGGAAATGCGACGGCTGTCTATCTTACAGATGAAGGCCTGCGGTAAGCAGAGCATTCCTCTTGCGGGAGCAATGCTCTGGTTCTGCTTGTATGGAATGTTAGCTGTAGGGACCTACAGTTAGGTAATGTAAATTGTACAGAAAATGTGTTATGTGTCATTTTGTACATTGACTGTTGATGTTATCCCTTTTCAAGTTTATTTCCTTTTTCCCCATTCCAACTTGATGTAATGAGATGCTCTTTCCTCCTTAAACTTAAGGAGGTACTCCAAATTTATTCCCCACAACTGGGGACAGTTGTGATTTAACTGGGGGGAGGGGGTGTATGTAGCGGTCACTACCTGAAGGTAGGTGATTTTTCTGTGTTTAATGACAGGATTCAGTTTCAGGTAAATTTAGTCAGGCTTGTATTACTATTTCAGGCCTGGTTGTTTATTCTGGGGACTGGAAGTGTCAGTGTAGTGGAAGGTGTGGCCACCTGTGCTCGGGCCCAGAGATGCCTCCTCAGGCTTTCAGTGGAAATGGCTCTGGAAGAGAGGTTGGACTTGGGATCTGAGTGGCAGGCAGCTCATGTGTGGAGTTCTGGCCAATCATTAATTTGTTTGGCAGGAGGCGGGACTCCCATGTAAGCTGGGGGGGTCACAGGCCACACTAGAGAGAGAAGGTGAGCGCCCCCCCCCTGTGGGGAGGGAGATGGAAGGTGAGTGCCCCCCCCCTGCGGGGAGGGGGGGGGGCCAGGCCACGCAGAGCAGATGAGTTGGACACCGTGCAGCATGTAGTCGCTGGTGTAGCTGGACGCCCCCCATGGGGAGGGGGAGTGGGCCAGACCGGAGAGGAGGGATGGAGGAGCCATCAGGAGGAAGTAGGAGCTAAGTGGAAGAAGAAGACTGGCACATGGACTGTTGATCAAGTGAGTGAAAGCCCAGGGGAGCAGTACTACCAGAGGCTGAGGGATGTTGGTATGCAAGTCAGTGATGCAGGCACCGATAGTCTGACTTTTGGTTCAACAAAGCCCCGGGAATCCAATCAGTCAGGCGGGAGGAATTATTCAGAGTAATGTCTTCTTTTGGAAGTAGTGGTCAAAAGGCGGCAGTAGAGCTCCGAGCATAAATGGAGATAGATGGTTCTAAAAAGGCCTGAGGGTGAAGAGTTATTCAGAGTAACTCTTTGCTACACAGCCTATGTATTCTCTAAAGAATCTACCAAAGCCTATATGTGAAGAGTTATTCAGAGTGACTCTTTGCTATTCAACCTATGTATTCTCAAAGACCCAGGGCTTTTTTTCCTCAAACAATAGGTGCTGGAACTCAACCACGACCCCCCAAACCCCCCCCCACACACACACACACCCTCCAAATCACATCAAATAGTGGGTGTGGTCATATTTCAAAAACAGTAGAAGGATCTTAAAGGGGCATTACATAAAAGGATTGCATTACATACATAGTACAGAGTTCATGGGGGGTTACACACAGAGTGCAGAGCTTTCACTTGTAAACACAGAAACCAGACTTCTGTGTTTACAAGTGATTGTGGTGAACAGGCACCAAAGGGTCCAAGTCAGAGGTGGTGGAACTGAGTTCCACCAAGTTCCCCCTGAAAAAAAGCCCCGCAAAGACCATAGTACTCCAGTTTTCCCATGAAAAGATATTCAGAGTGACTTTTCTTTATCCGCATTGATCTAAGTATTTGTATAAGAAATCAAAGGAAAGATTATGAAGCAGTGAAAGAGCATCTCAGAAAACCCTTTCCGTCCCAGTTCAAGTTATGCAAATAAAATCAAGGGAAAAGTACAATAAGGAGACTGTTTCTATTCTTATGGGCTGCGATGTGCTTGGTGGTGAATGTGATTTACGGATAAAATAACCCAAGCGGACACCTGATAGTGAGGTCTGGGTCCGATTCAAAGATATTCACTGTGAATGGAAACTTGGGAGGGCAATTTATAAAAAAAAAAAAAAGAAGTGTTGGTAGTGAAAGCAGGAGAAAATACCCGCAGTTATTCTATCTCAGTGAAAGGACAAGGGAACAGTCGCAAAGGGTTACCTGACCCAAGGT
Source organism: Lithobates clamitans (assembly GCA_037952925.1). Taxonomy (NCBI): domain Eukaryota; kingdom Metazoa; phylum Chordata; class Amphibia; order Anura; family Ranidae; genus Lithobates; species Lithobates clamitans. The sequence goes on along the minus strand of JBBGZY010000293.1, from coordinate 3,598,239 downwards.
ACTAATTGTAAGCAGGACTACTGGTGAGGTAGCTACAGGTGTGCTCAAGTACCCATGTTGACTGCGAGAGGGCAGATGGGCTAGGGTGGGTTTTCCCAAAATTGACTGTTCAGCAGAAGACTCTCATTCAGGGTGCCTAACATGGACAAAGTTATGGACACTAGAATGTGCGGTCTCTGCTAAATCCCTTTGCCACAAGTACTTTTAAAAGGACTCCTGTTTAGGAGCCAAACAAAGTTTATTTGCCAACGGGAAGATGTGTTCATTGCCTGGCATGTTTGTTCAGGTTGCGCTCTGCAGGTGGTTTGTTAGACTCCTTTTTAGGGAGTGACAATCCTGGCAGGGACATACATGCCATAAACAAAAAAAAAAAAATATCTGCATGTTTGATTGATTAACCGACAGAGGATGATAACACCCTTTGTTTGGTAATGTGTAGTTAGAGATATTTTTGTGTCTTCTCTTAGGAGAATTGGAGATGCGACGGCTGTCTATCTTACAGATGAAGGCCTGTGGTAAGCAGAGCATTCCTCTTGCGGGAGCAATGCTCTGGCTCTGCTTGTATGGAATGTTAGCTGTAGGGACCTACAGTTAGGTGTCATTTTGTACATTGACTGTTGATGTTATCCCTTTTCAAGTTTATTTCCTTTTTCCCCCATTCCAACTTGATGTAATGAGATGCTCTTTCCTCCTTAAACTTAAAGAGGTAGTCCAAATTTATTCCCCACAACTGGGGACAGTTGTGATTTAAGTGGGGGGTGTATGTAGCGGTCACTACCTGAAGGTAGGTGATTTTTCTGTGTTTAATGACAGGATTTAGTTTCAGGTAAATTTAGTCAGGCTTGTATTACCATTTCAGGCCTGGTTGTTTATTCTGAGGACTGGGAGTGTCAGTGTAGTGGAAGGTGTGGCCACCTGTGCTCGGGCCCAGAGATGCCTCCTCATGCTTTCAGTGGAAATGGTTCTGGAAGAGAGCTTGGACTTGGGATCTGAGTGGCAGGCAGTTCATGTGTGGAGTTCTGGCCAGTCATTAATTTGTTTGGCAGGAGGCGGGACTCCCATATAAGCTGGGGGTAACAGGCCACGCTAGAGAGAAGGTGAGCACCCCCCCTGTGGGGAGGGAGACAGAAGGTGAGCACCCCCCCCCTGCGGGGAGGGGGGGGGGCCAGGCCACGCGGAGCAGAGGAGTTGGAGACACCGTGCAGCATGTAGTCGCTGGTGTAGCTGGATGCCCCCCTTGGGGAGGGGGAGTGGGCCAGACCAGAGAGGAGGGATGGAGGAGCCATCAGGAGGAAGTAGGAGCTAAGCAGAAGAAGAAGACTGGGTGATCGACTGTTTGCGAGTGGCACATGGACTGTTGATCGAGTGAAAGCCCAGGGGAGAAGTACTACCAGGGGCTGAGGGATGTTGGTACGCAAGTCAGTGATGCAGGCACCAATAGTCTGTGACTTTTGGTTCAACAAAGCCCCGGGAATCCAATCAGTCAGGCGGAATTATTCAGAGTAATGTCTTCTTTTGCCCAGCTTGTAAGTACTGTACAAACGGAAAGTAGTGGTCAAAAGGCAGAGGTAGAGCTCTGAGCATAAATGGAGATACAGATTGTTCTTAAAAGGCCTGCGGGTAAGGAGTTATTCAGAGGGACTCTTTGCTACACAGCCTATGTATTCTCTAAAGTAAATCTACCAAAGCCTATATGTGAAGAGTTATTCAGAGTGACTCTTTGCTATCCAACCTATGTATTCTGAAAGACCATACTACTCCAGTTTTCCCATGAAAAGTTATTCAGAGTGACTCTTTATCCGCATTGATCTAAGTATTTGTATAAGAAATCAAAAGGAAAGATTATGAAGCAGTGAAAGAGCATCTCAGAAAACCCTTTCCCTGTCCCAGTTCAAGTTATGCAAATAAAGGCAAGAGAAAGAGTACAATATGGAGACTGTTTCAATTTTTATGGGCTGCGATGTGCTTGGTGGTGAATGTGATTTACGGATAAAATAAACAAACAGCCGCTCCTTCGGGGGTAGTGCGCTACATAGGTGTAGCTTTGGTTAATCTAAATAAACGTATGCATAAGAGATGTGTTGCCTGATGTCATAAGAAAGACATTTAGTCACTGGCTGTCATTTAGTCCCGGTAGATGTTGGCCTTACCTGGTAATTGGATTGTGTTAAGTGGTATGACTTGGACACCATAAATGGGATACCTTAATGGTGAGTTGGAAGGTGCCACAATGATATCATGGGTCTGCTCCCTGAGAATGACATAAGCAGAAATAACATTTATAAGTATAATGTTATACATGGATGTATTCTGGTTAATTTTTTTTTTTATTATGTGTACCTCATCATTAAGGATAAGCCAAAACATACCTGGGTTTGGTTTGCAGAACTGTATTGAAGTTTTGAAAATTATTCTGCACCCCACTGAAGTAAAAAAAAAAGAGTCCAAATATTTAAAATCAGTTCTAGCCATTTGCAAGGCTAGAAAAAAAAATAGTTCAGCGCAAAAATAAAACTAATAGTCCATGATAGCAATAATAGTACTGATAAACAATAAAATTATCAGAAAATCTCAATTTAAGCATGTGAGTAGATCAAAAGACAGCTTCCCCAAGTGAACCTGGCAGACAGAACAATATAGGTCCCTCCCTCACAGGTATTCAAGCCTCTTACCTCATACATTCCACCTGAGACAGGTCACAGAGCCTTATACCCACTCCTGGGGTGATCATAGTAAATCGATAAAGCCGTTGGTCTCTCACAGTAGGCAATCATAAAAAAGAGGAAGAGGACAATATAGTGGGCTAGTAAAATATTAATTGAGATTTTCGGCTGATTTTATTGTTATTCAGTACTATTATTGCTATCATGGGCTATTAGTTTTATTTTTGCTCTGCACTATTTTATTTTTTCTGTTTATGTGAGGGATTATTTTGAATTTACCTTAAGTGTCAGCTTGCAATTTAGGCGCTTGTATTTGTGTTATATTTATCTGTGCTGAATACTGTCTATTTTACATTTGCAAGGCTAAACAAACAAATGGAACAGAGGGATATTATTCAAACAATAGACATTGGGATTATCAACCAAATGGCATAGGAGCTGGGCACTGCCCCAGGGGAGAAATGAAAAACAAAAAATCTAATTGGTAGGAGCAGCGATTTTAATAATGCATGAATCAAAATTTAAAAAAAAGTCCAATTTCTTTGAATTTCATAAAACAGTATGACGGTCTGAAACAACGCCATACACAAAAGTAGTACATAATATTCATAATATAATATGAGAACAAAGCACTTCTCCTATAGCCCAACGCGTTTCGGGAAATTCAGGGTAAATCCCTTCTTCAGGGGCATGGGAGGAGATGGTAGTTGGAGATACTCTGGAATAGAGAAAACAAAGTCTAGACTTCTAGAATACAACAATATACAAACATTGCTAATTGGTGTGTGTGAATGCGCTACTCCCGTAATTAATCACCACCTGCAATACTTATTTTCTATTATTCATGAATTTTTCATGTGCATAAACTTAAAACTTTAAATCAATACATCATATACCCATATACCAATCAATACATGAAATAAAAGTCCTTCAAACGTGCTAAAAAATCTTGTAACCATTAATGTGACTGGCGTGCTCCTTCAGTGTTCATATGTGACTGAGTGAGACACCTCCACCATTCAGATTGGCCACTCACCAGATACTTAACTAGAGATACGCCTTTGGTTCATTCAGGGATAACCACTCCACCTAGGCAACACTTCTCACTGGCTAAAACTTGGACTCTAATGCTCCTCATAGGAAAGCATAGGGACAAAAAGCGATCATAGCGCAATATGTTTGAATTTTTAAAATAAATGGTTCAAAGTATAAAATGATCACTCACATATAAAAGTGCCCTCAAGCTGGCACGAAGCTTATCCAGCAGTTACGGACGGGTAAGTGGCTGTTAGCATGGTCCGCCTGGTAGTGATGTGCGGCCTCCACGCTCGGCTTGCGCTCCAAGCCTCGTTCCCGTTCACGTCCGGTCACCTGATGCAAAAAACTCTCCCAGCAGCCTCCAGTTTTTTGGGCTTTTTTGCGCTATGATCGCTTTTTGTCCCTATGCTTTCCTATGAGGAGCATTAGAGTGCAAGTTTTAGCCGGTGAGAAGTGTTGCCTAGGTGGAGTGGTTATCCCTGAATGAACCAAAGGCGTATCTCTAGTTAAGTATCTGGTGAGTGGCCAATCTGAATGGTGGAGGTGTCTCACTCAGTCACATATGAACACTGAAGGAGCATAGGAGCATGCCAGTCACATTAATGGTTACAAGATTTTGTAGCACGTTTGAAGGACTTTTATTTCATGTATTGATTAGTATATGGGTATATGATGTATTGATTTAAAGTTTTAAGTTTATGCACAAGTTTTAAGTTTATGCACATGAAAAATTCATGAATAATAGAAAATAAGTATTGCAGGTGGTGATTAATTACGGGAGTAGCGCATTCACACACACCAATTAGCATTCCCTACCCATCTTAATGAAGGGTTTTTTGAATGCAGCAACCCTGATACGTATGGTTGAAATATTTAATATTTTCTGAGAAATTAGGGGTTGTTTTGCGCCGGTGACACATACACAGTAATATACAAACATTGTGTTAAACATGGAAGCATCACAGCCGAAAAGCACATGCACATACCAGTACTATATTCATGGAATCGAATATTTGTTAAAAAGGATTATAGGGATGACGCTGAATGGGTATAGAGACACACATCCAGAGATAGATAGATTACAGATTTATATAATATATCCATCTATCTATATCTATATATATATATATACACACACATCCATCTATATATCTATTAGAGAAAATAAATATACATCCATCTATATATCTATTAGAGAAAATAAATATACATCCATCTATATAGCTATTAGAGAATATAATATAATAATATAATAATATATATATATATATATATATATATATATATATATATATATATATATATATATATATATATATATATATATATATATATATATATATATATATATATATATATATATATATATATTAAACCTGACCAATCAATAGAGGGCTGGAAGAGAAATCCAAAATTCAGTCCCTTAGATAGCTACTTTTAAACAACAGAAGAGAAGGGGAAAATGCTATAATTACATATGCAGCATGTATAGGTTTTTACCTTGGTGAGGAATGTTGACATTTGTCTCCCAAGGAGCCCCAGAGCAGCAACATCCACATGGAGCAGATGCGCTGCCTGGGGTTATAAAGGAGACGCCGGCGCATGCGCAGTGCAGAGCGTGACGACGTCGAATTGTGGTGACATCACGTCACAGTGCTCCACATGTTTACCGTAATCACATGATAGGATGTGGAGTTTGTGCGTCATCGCAGGAACGCGACGGCACTTCTCACAAACAGCGTCGTCACAGAAATAAAAGCGTTGTTGTTGGTATGGCAACAAGATTAGCGTGCCGACAATGGTGGCGTACAGACGCCACAAATGCATCAGCCGTATTGTGTATATTCGTATAGAGGACATGACAGGGACACATATACTCTGCTACCCGGAGGAGGAAAAAGGAGATCAATTGGAGGCACCGATATAAACAACACGCAAATGTACCCGAAAAATGTGGATGAGAGTCTAGCAAAAGGGAAAAAAACAGACAGACAGTTGGTCTTGCAGAGAGTGAGTTCTTCTGTATGTGATAGCCGGAGTATTAGGTATTAGGGATGAGTCGAACACCCCCCGGTTAGGTTCGCACCAGAACCTGCGAACGGACCAAAAGTTTGCGCGAACTTTAGAATCCCATTAAAGTCTATGGGAGTCAAACGTTCGAAATCGAAAGTGCTCATTTTAAAGGCTAAGGCTAAGTTATTGTCCCAAAAAGGGTTTGGGGACCTGGGTCCTGCCCCAGGGGACATGTATCAATGCCAAAAAAAAGTTTTAAAAAACGGCCGTTTTTTTCGGGAGCAGTGATTTTAATGATGCTTAAAAGTGAAAAAAAAAAAGTGAAATATTCCTTTAGATATCGTACCTGGGGGGTGTCTATAGTATGCCTGTAAAGTGACGCGTGTTTCCCGTGCTTAGAACAGTCCCTGCACAAAATGACATTTTTAAAAGAATAAACTGCTTGCGGCTTTAACGTAATGTCGGGTCCCGGCAATATGGATGAAAATCAGTGAGACAAAATGGCATGGGTACCCCCCCCAGTCCATTACCAGGCCTTTTGGGTCTTGTATGGATATTAAGGGGAACCCCACACCCAAATTAAAAAAAAGAAAGGCGTGGGGCCCCCAAGCCCTATAAACTCTGAACAGCAGTATACTGGCGGTGCAAACAAGACAGGGACTGTAGGTTTGTTGCCAAGTAGAATCTGTTTGTCATTTTGAACTGGTACATTTTTAAAAAGTGTAGCTCCAGCCAAAAAATCTATTTTTAAGCTTTTTGGAAAACATGGGGAAGGGTTATCACCCCTGAGACATTTGTTTTGCTGTCTGTGCACCTCTTCAGAAGATTTCACCTCACTTTCTGTCCCAAAGACAAATGTTTTTTGAAAATTTGGGGTTTTTAGTGAAACAAGGATTGGTGATAAAGCATCAGTGAAGAGGAGACACGTTTTTCCCATATTAACTCTTACAGGAGAGAATTTCCCTTCCTAGGGGTAGATTTCATCTCACTTCCGGTTGCCTCCTTCCATTTGCAAGTAGGAGTTGTTTGTAAGTTGGATGTTTGAAAGTAGGGGCCTGCCCTATATACTCTGCAGAAATTGGGGCCTTAGGTGTTGGTGTTGCCACAACACTGTAATCCCTCACAGTTACTCTTGGTGGGCGCAGGAATGGGCCCTGCTGTGAAATATTAGATCAAGAATTGTAATTACATGTCCCTGTTGAACAGGGGCAGAAAAATTGGGCCTTAGGCACTGGTGCCACAACACTGCAACCCCTCACAGATGCTATAGTTGGAGAGCAGGAATGAGCCCTGCTGCATAGTATTGCATCAAAAATTGTAATTACACACCCGTGTTAAACAGGGGCTGAAAAATTGGGCTTTGGGCACTGGTGGCGGTGCCCAGAACCAAAAATGTTCTTACAAGCTATCAGCATGAAAATTCAGGAGGAAGAGGATTGTGACTCAGAATAACAGGATAGTCACTCAGCATCAGCATAGGCAGTCTTGAAGGGATCTCACATTAAAAAAAAAAAAAAAATCAAATCGGTTACATTAGCATGAGGGGCTTCTTAGCTGGTGATCCAAGACTGATTCATTTTCATGAAGGTCAGCTGATCGACCGATTCGGTGAACAGGTGCACCCTGTGATTGGTTACAAAGCCTCCAGCAGCACTGAATGTGCGTTTCTAAATAATGCTGGATGCAGGACAGGCCAGTAGCTCAATTGCATACTGTGCAAGCTCTGGCCAGTGATCCATCCTCAAGACCCAGTAACCCAGAGGATTTTCGGTGGGAAAGGTGTCCAAGTCTGATCTTGCCCCTAGGTAATCCTGCACCATGTGAATCAGACACTGGCGATGGGTGCTGGAACCGATCAGACCTTGGAGCTGCGGACTAAAAAAATTGTCAGAACCCATCGGCCACCTTCTCCACCGCTCCTTCTGTGACTGACCAAAGCCTCAGAAACACGTTGTCCAGGAGGACCAGGAAATTGTAACCTCCCAGGCTCTGGAAACGCTTTGCATAAACCTTTCTGCAAGGCCTCCCGAAGATGTTTCATCCTCTGCGACGGCAAGATAAGGTCCACAACCTTACCATTGTAACGTGGAGCAAGGAGGGTTGCCAGCCAGTAATGATCCCTCCCCTTGATGCCACAAATAGGCTTTGCAGGATCAGGGAGGCCATGCAGCTTAGGTTTGCTGAGGCATTCGGTCCAGAGTCCTCTGGGTCACCAAGGACGACATGATCCGCAGCCACCTCCTCCCAGCTACGTACAAGTCCATGGGTTTCTTCGGACTGTAAATGATCCCTTGAAGACTGCTGCTGATGCTGAGTACCAGGCTCCACCTCCATGCTGACACAATCCTCCTCCTCCTCCTCTTCCTCTTCCTGTGTGATTGGCGGGCCAGCAGGAACACTGTCTGGATAAAGGAGGCCTTGAGAGGTAAGGTAGTCCTCCTCTTCCTCCCTCTGTTCTGCCTCAAGTGCCCTGTTCAATATTCCACGCAGCGTGTGCTCCAACAGGTGGACAAGAGGGACAGTGTCACTGATGCATGCACTGTCACCATCCTCGTGGCCGCCTCAACTGGTTATAGGACAGTGCATGCATCTCTGATCATGACCCACTGACATGGGGGAAAAAAAAAACAAGCTCCCCTGACCCTGTTCTGGTGCTATAGTCGCACAGGTACTCATTGAAGCAAAATATAAAAAGTAGTTATTCCCGCGCTAACATGTATAAATATAGGAAAACAGATGGCCCTCTGCTGCGTGTGCAGCCGCTGCAGCATGGCCAACGTTGAGTTCCACCTGCTGGGCATGTCACAGATTAGACCGTTCTTGGGCAGGTTAAAATTCCATTTGGGAGGTCAGCCAGCCGAGCACTGGCATTATATGACCGGCGGAAGTGCACATAGACTTTCCTGGCCTTCCTCAGGAGATTCTGTAAGCTAAGGTACATGCCCAAAAACCACAGCACCTCCAAGTTAAGGACGTGAGCCAAACAGGGCACATGGGTCAGGTGTCCCTGTCGGAGAGGAGGTAGGTACCATTGTCGCAAACCACCATTCCTGGCTTAAGCTGACGTGGCGTCAACCACCTCTGAGCCTGGCCCTGCAGAGCTCACAGAATCTCTGCCCCATTGTGGTGCCTGTCCCCCAAGCACACTAAGCTCAAGCACCGCATGGCATCTTTTTGCCTGCGTACTTGCATAGCCCCTTGAATGCCTACGGAGCACCGCTGGTTCCGAGGACAAATCAGCACAGGAAGAGGCCATGGAGGAAGAAGAATAGGAGGGGGTGGAGGAGAGAGGTGTGGCAGAATCACCACTAGTAGCATTTTGGAGGCGTGGTGGTGAAACAACCTCCAACACTACTGCACCCTGTCCTGCATCCTTCCTAGCTGCCAGCAGAGTCACCCAGTGGGCCGTGAAAGATGAGTCAGTGGTAATATGCACCTTACCGCTGATTGCCCTGTCCAGCAAGGCCAAGACATTGCCTTCCACATGGCGGTAGAGAGCCAGGATCGCCTTCTGTGAAAAAAAAGTGGCGTTTGGGAACCTGCCACTGAGGAACAGCACATTCCACAAACTCACGGAAGGGGGCAGAGTCTACCAACTGAAAAGGCAGCATTTGAAGTGCTAGCAATTTAGCCAAGCTAGTATTTAACCGCTGGGCATGTGGATGGCTGGGAGCGAACTTCTTTCGGCGGTGCAGCAGCTGGGGCAGGGAAATTTGCCTGGTACAGACGTTGGTGTACCGATAGCAGATTGCCCGCAAGTACTTGGCAGCGACACACCTAATTCTACACCTTCATTCCTCTAAGTGCAGGTTTCTGAGAGGACTGAAGGTATAGTGGGGTTGGAGATTCCAGCTGATGAGGAGCAAGGAGAGGTCCGCTTTGTTCTTTGGTGTGGGTCTTTTATGTATGCTTGCCAATGGACTGCATGGCAGGTCGACATATGTCTGGTCAAGCATGTGGTGCCCAAGCGGCTGCTGTTTTGGCCATGCGAGATACGCTTCAGACATATGTTGCAAATAGCAATGGTGCGATCTGCTGCACGTCTCAAAAAAGGCCCACACCAAAGAACTTTTGGAATAACGCGCAGAGACAGCAGCGCCCTGCACATGCGGAGCTCTGCGGTGTGATGCAGTTGGTTGGCTGCCCTTCAGCTGGCCCCTGGAGGGCATCCTGCCTCGTTGGAGATGTGCCTCCTCCTCCTCTCACCTATAAGGGAACGCATGTAGAGTCAGTGACCTCATCATCCCCTCCCTCCTCGTCACTGGAGCAAACCTGGCAGTATGCTGCAGCTGGGCGAACATGACTGCCAGTTTGGTGTCCTTGGGCACCCCCTCTCTCTGGGATCACGTAACTGCCTTCCTCAAGCTGGATACCATCATTGGAACCCTCAAAACGCTGCATATCCTCCTGCAGCATGTACCAAACACTGTTGTCAAACAGTTTGGGGGACTCCTCAGGACTTGGTGGGGCTAGGGAAGGAGTGACTGAGGCCATTGAGCCAAGGGAAGAGGCCACTTTGGCAGACAAAGTACCCTGAGCCTGGGTGAGAGAGGATGAGGAGGACGAGGAGGATGAGGACGGCTTGGTCATCTACTCTACAAACCCTTCTGCATGTTGCGGCTCAACACAGCCAGCTGCCGAAAAAAAGGACAAGCGTGTCCCATGGCCACGTGCTGAAGAAGATGCACAGTGTCCACGACCAGCACTGTTGCTTCTAGACACAGAGCCTGCTTGCCCTCTTTAATTGGCCTGTGTGTGTCTGCCTCTCCTTGTTGACCTTCCAGACATACGGTCTTTGATGTATTGGAATAGGTACACAAGGAATAGTCTGCAGTCAGCTTTAGATGCACACTGTGCCCAGTATACAGTACACTGACTTAATAAACTGCAGCGAGAATAACAGGAACACTCTGAAGTGAGATCTAGCTAAACTTAATACAGTGAAATATATATATATATATATATATATATATATATACACACATACACACATACATACATATATACATACACACACACACACACATTCCTGGGATGCATATAATATTATATATATATATATATTTATATTTATTAAGTACACTGACTGCAGCTACCTGAATCTGCCTAAATGAAATGGACACTCTGACTCTAACGCCGCAAAACACTACGCAAGGCCGACATGCAAGGGGCTCTTATATAATGTGGGGCGTGTACCTACTCCCCTGAGCCATGATTGGCCAAAGGCACCCTTCCTTTGGCCAATCATGGCTCTCTGTGCTGACGGCGCTAGGATTGGCCAAGGCATGCGGGTCATAGTGCATGCTTGGCCAATCATCAGCCAGCAATGCACTGCGATGCCGCAGTGAATTATGGGCCGTGACACGCCACTCGAATCTGGCGCGAATGGCCCATAATGTTCGAAAGTCGGCGAATGGCCAATGTTCGAGTCGAACAGGAGTTCGACTCGAACACGAAGCTCATCCCTACTGTACTTTTGGAGTGTGTCTATGGGAAAGTTTGAGGTTTTGTGAGGTCAGGCACTGATGTTGAATGAGAAGGCCTGGTTCGCAGTCTCCGCTCTAATTCATCCCAAAGGTGTTCTATCGGGTTAAGGCCTGTCAAGTTCTTCCACCTCAAACTCGCTTATCAATGTTTTTATGGACCTTGCTTTGTGCACTGGTGCGCAGTCATGTTGCAACAGGAAGGGGTCATCCCCAATCTATTCCCACAAAGTTGGGAGCATGAAATTGTCAAAAATGTCCTGGTATTCTGACGCCTTAAGTGTTCCCTTCACTGGAACTAAGTAGTCAAACCCAACCCCTGAAAAACACCACACCATAATCCCCCTCCACTAAATGATTTTAAGGGGTGGCCCAAAACTTTTGTAATATAGTGTGGATGGGCGAGTTTGGAGTGGAGGAACTTGACTGGTCTGTACAGAGTCCTGATCGCAACCCAATAGAACACCTTTGGGATGAATTAGAGTGGAGACTGCGAGCCAGGCCTTCTCGTCCAACATCAGTGCCTGACCTTACAAATGAGCTTCTGGAAGAATGATCAAACATTCCCCCAGACACACTCCTAAACCTTGTGGACAGCCTTCCCAGAAGAGTTAAAGCTGTTATAGCTGCAAAGGGTGGGTCAACTCAATATTGAACCCTACAGACTAAAAACCAAGTACTCACATAAAAAGCACTGTAACCCCATCGCTGAGGAAGTCCCGCTTAGGGATGATACGCGTGCGAGAGGACTTTATGACGTCACTACAGCCACCTTATCAACCTATGTATACCGACATTATTACATGCCATTCATCCTAGCACTGGGGTTACAGTGCTTTTTATGTAAATACCTGATTTTTATGAATAAAAAGAAAGGATTTTAGCCACACAGTGTGCACTATATATGTTTTCATTGGTTTTTACATGGTACTATGGTTGGAATTTAAGAGTGACAACGTGCGGTTGTTAAAAGTGGTTGGACATCGTATTTTATTCATCTGTACATTTAAGCTTCCATCTGTGACCACTGTAAGTGGCGAATGCCTGTTTGACCCATCTGTTAGCTCAGGAGTCCAGTAATTGAGGTGAGCGGTTCGGCTAGCTGGTGGAGGAATCACTGATTAGGAGATATCACATGAATGTCTATAAACACCCTTATCACCGCTGAGGAGATCTTATCTGTCAACTTTTATATCCATCTTTTATACCAAAGGGGACTTTTTAACATCTTATGCTATGAGCAATCTGTTATTTTGTTTCTGTATATATTCTTAGCGCTGCACTGTTATTTACCTATTACTTCTACAAGATTTGACACGCAATATAGCCAAAGAGATTGGGAAGATTGATCAGCTCGGAGAGCGTACTGCCACTCTGGAAACTACATTTGATGAGACTGTACAATATATGCATGCACTTGAGGAAGAAAATGCTTTTTTTAAACACACGGTTTCTTAAATTCAACTTCAACAAGAGGATTCGGAGAATAGAGAACGTCGTTTGAATGTGCGGATCCGTGGAGACCCAGAAACAGTTACTGATAAAGAGCTATGGACATATCTACTTAATCTTTTTGCTACGCTAGCCCCACAAATACCCGATTTTGACTGGCGCCTAGATAGGGCCCACAGATCCTTGGCTCCCAAATCTCCTCCAGGTTCCAATCCGAGAGACATAATAGTTTGTTTCCACTATTATGACAGTAAGGAAGCTTTAACAGCAGCCACATGCAACAAAAACTACATCGACTTCAAAGGATCCAAAATTCAAATCTTCAGTGACCTCTCCCCCATCACCCTAGCTAAAAGATGCAATCTCCGTCCAATCACGGCACACCTTCAACTAAATCAAGTCCCCTACATATGCGGTTTCCCATTACGGCTCTCAGCATCCAAAGATGGCACACAATACTCCATCAGGGATCTTCATGAATGCGAGGCCTTCACTCGAAACTTGGGACTGCCACCGGTTCCAGAAGAGGAGCTCCAGCTTCCCCCACCTCCACTGACCTCCAAGCCACTTCAGGCCCCAGCAGCAATTTGGACCCCAGTGCAAATACAACAGAAGGCTTTCTCCACACCGTAATGCTCCAATCCACCCAGACTCCCCACCTGAGGCCCCAAGGATTTTCTGACTTGCACCTCTTTGTTTTTGGTCCTCAGATGCCCAGGATCTCGGCTGATTTCCTCAGGTATCTGCGGGGAGAGTTCTCCCCTAAACCCCTTTCCTCTTCTGGACTGATCAGTAAGCTCAGTTTCTAATTTAAAATTTTTATTTTTTTTTTATACATAAGGTTTTTCATTTTGGAAGACTCTTGCTCCCCTCTTATGCCCTGTACACACGTTCGGATTTTCCAACAGAAAATGTGTGATAGGACCTTGTTGTCGAAAATTCCGACCATGTGTGGGCTCCATCACACATTTTCCACCGGAATTTCCGACACACAAAGTTTGAGAGCTTGCTATAAAATTTTCCGACATCAAAATCCGTTGTCGGAAATTCCGATCGTGTGTATACAAATCGGACACACAAAGTGCCACGCATGCTCAGAATAAATTAAGAGACGAAAGCTATTGGCTACTGCCCCGTTTATAGTCCCGACGTACGTGTTTTACGTCACCGCGTTCAGAACGATCGGATATTCCGACAACTTTGTGTGACCGTGTGTATGCAAGACAAGCTTGAGCCAACATCCGTCGGAAAAAATCCATGGATTTTTTTGTCGGAATGTCCGATCAATGTCTGACCGTGTGTACCAGGCATTAGTCTTCATTGTAGTTCCAGTAAATGGTAATCTATTTTGCACGCTACTTCTTGTTAAATGTCCAAAATCAGTTATCTTTTAAAAGGAGCGGGCCATAGCCCGCAGTTCTAGCCGACCAACATGCTCCTCTACATGGCCAAGGTATCCCGCCTTGGTCCCCTGAAGGACTTTCCTCCTTCAGGATTTCAAAACACTTGTTTCAATTTTTTATGTTTTTTTTTTTATTATTTTTTTTCTTCTTCTTTTATCATGTCTCTTTTTGACCTGCCGTTATGTTTGAGTTTGCTATGGTTCCACTACCTTGTTAATAAATATTCAATCACTGTCTTCTCATTGTATGAGAAAATGCTCACATATGTTTCTTTGCAGATCATTTATAATATGGTTGGTTATATTCTCATGCCAGGTCAAGGGAATGTTTGCTACTCAATTTAAGACTACCACATGGCCTTAAAAGTCATCTCATGTAATGTAAAGGGCTTGAATACTATTCACAAGCGCTGGATGGCTCTGAAGGAATTCAAGGCCTCAGGGGCTGATGTGGTCTTGGTTCAGGATACGCATTTCCGTCCGGGGGGGTTCCTTCAAATTTGCTTCCAAAATAATTTCCTACCGCTTTTATGGCCTCTGACCCTTCGGGAAGGGCAGGTGTAGCCATTTTGATCAAACGCTTCTGTCCATTAAAAATCACTGCCTCAACATTGGATCCCCACGGTCGGCATGTCCTCCTGAACTGTGTCCATCACAAAACACCCCTCACACTAGTCAATGTCTACGCCCCTAATTTGGGGCAGATCGGGTTCCTCACAAAGATCCTTGAGAGGTTACACACCTCTCCACAACCTTTTACTATAGTTGGAGGCGATTTTAATTTATGCACGTCACCCAGCAAGGACAGACACGCACTCTTCCAAAACACCCCACCGCTCCAAGCTCACAAACTATCCACTTAATTTCGGAAACTAACGAGCTCACACAACTTATTTGATGCGTGGAGGGTGAAACACCCCACACATAGGCAATATACCTTCTACTCCCCTCCACACAAACTGTATTCCCGTTTAGACCATTTCCTGACCACTGCACCCCTATTACCTTATCTGGTTGCCTCCGAAATAGGCCCCATTACATGGTCTGACCTTGCCCCCATTACACTGGATTTAGCCATACACTCTGCACTAAGACATGCCACTGGAGATTGAACGAGTCTCTTCTGCAGAACATTGACACTAATAACCTACTCCAATCGAAACTCAGAATATTTTCAGCTAAAACGTGGGCTCTGTTTCAAGCCTATCTACCCTTTTGGAGGCCCATAAGGCCTTCTTTAGAGGCAAATGCATTTCTGCTAGTTCACCCAAAAAACGGGAATCTAATCAACCAAAATCTGATCTTCTAACCTGACTGCGCTCAGCAGAAATGCATCTGCTTCAATTTCCCATGATTACGTACAGTGGTGTCTATCCAAAACCAAATTAAGGCTCTGGATATGGGTAGAATCTCTAATGCCACGTACACACGAGCTGACTTTACGGCAGACTTTGCCCGGCGGACTTTGACAGACTTTATGACGGACTTTCCGAATGAACGGACTTGCCTACACACAATCCACCAAAGTCCGTCGAATTCGTACGTGATGACGTACGACTGGACTAAAACAAGGAAGTTCATAGCCAGTAGCTGCCCCAGCGTGGCTTTTTGTCCGAACTAGCATACAGACGAGCGGACTTTTCGACCGGACTCGAGTTTGACGGATAGATTTAAAACATGTTTCAAATCTATGTCCGTCCAACTTTTGAGAAAACAAAGTCCGCTGGAGCCCACACATGATCGAATTGTCCATCAAAATCCCGTCCGCCGGGCAAAGTCTGCTGTAAAGTCATAAAGCATAAGGCCATGTTATGGTCAAGACAGCGAATGTATGAGTTTGCAGATAAGCCACATAGGATGCTAGTTCAGAAGTTAAAACCACGCCCATCCCCATCTATCCCTGACCATATAATAGAGCCTGACGGTACCCCTACTTACTCCCCCCAGGACATGTCAAAGGTCTTTGGAGAATTTTATAACAAACTTTACAACCGTTTAGGCTCAGCCCCACTGACCCAGTTTACACAAAAGAAGTTAGACGCCTTCGTATCTTCCTTACAACTTCCGCTAATCTCCTCAGAGCAGCCATCCTCACTTAATACACCAATTCCTGCTGAGGAATTGGCAGATGTGATTAGACTACTCCCCTCACACAAAGCCCCAGGTCCGGATGGCCTCCCCTATTCATACTATAAAACCTTCCTCCCAATATTAGCCCCACACATGTTGAATCTATTTTCGTCCTTACTCAAGGGTAGGGATGAGCCGAACACCCCCCTGTTCGGTTCGCACCAGAACCTGCGAACGGACCGAAAATTTGCACGAACGTTAGAACCCCATTGACGTCTATGGGACTTGAACGTTCAAAATCAAAAGTGCTCATTTTAAAGGCTAATTTGCATGGTATTGTCCTAAAAAGGGTTTGGGGACCCGGGTCCTGCCCCAGGGGACATGTATCAATGCAAAAAAAAAAAAAACACTTTTAAAAACGGACGTTTTTTCGGGAGCAGTGATTTTAATAATGCTTAAAGTAAAAAAAAAAAAAAAGTGAAATATTCCTTTAAATATCGTACCTGGGGGGTGTCTATAGTATGCCTGTAAAGTGGCGCGTGTTTTCTGTGTTTAGAACAGTCCCTGCACCAAATGTCATTTTTAAAGGAAAAAATCTCATTTAAAACTGCTTGCGGGTTTAATGTAATGTCGGGTCCTGGCAATATGGATGAAAATCAGTGAGACAAACGGCATGGGTACCCCCCAGTCCATTACCAGGCCCTTTGGGTCTTGTATGGATATTAAGGGGAACCCCGCACCCAAATTAAAATAAGGAAAGGTGTGGGGCCACCAGGCCCTATATACTCTGAACAGCAGTATACAGGCGGTGCAAACAAGACAGGGACTGTAGGTTTGTTGTTAAGTAGAATCTGTTTGTAATTTTGAACGGGTACATTTTTAACGTGTTTAGCTCCAGCCAAAAAATCTTTTTTAAGCTTTTTGGAAAACATAGGGAAGAGTTATCACCCCTGTGACATTTGTTTTGCTGTCTGTCCTCCTCTTCAGAAGATTTCACCTCACTTTTTGTCCCAATGACAAATGTTTTTTGAAAATTTGGGTTTTTTGTGGAACGAGGATTGGAAAGCATCAGTAGAAAGGAGAAATGTTTTTCCCATATTAACTCTTACAGGAGAGAATTTCCCTTCCTAGGGGTAGATTTCATCTCACTTCCGGTTGTCTCCTTCCGTTTGCAAGTAGGAGTCCTTTGTAAGTTAGGATGTTTAAAAGTAGGGGCCTGCCCTATATACTAAGCAGAAATTTGGGCCTTAGGTGTTGTTGTGGCCACAACACTGTAAGCACTCACAGGGCCCTGCTGTGAAATATTAGATCAAGAATTGTAATTACATGCCCCTGTTGAGCAGGGGCAGAAAAATTGGGCCTTTGGTGCTGGTGGTGGTGCTGGTACCACAACACTAAGTCCTCACTCATGGTGGGCGCAGAAATGGGCCCTGCTGTGAAATATTAGATCAAGAATTGTAATTACATGCCCCTGTTGAACAAGGGCAGAAAAATTGGGCCTTTGGTGGTGGTGCTGGTGCCACAACACTGCAAGTCCTCACAGACACTCTAGTTGGAACGCAGAAACGAGCCCTGCTGCAAAGTATTGCATCAAAAATTGTAATTACACGACCCGGTTAAACAGGGGCTGAAAAATTGGGCCTTAGGCACTGGTGGTGGCGCCCAGAACCAAAAATGTTCTTACAAGCTATCAGCGTGATCATTGAGGAAGAAGATAATTACTCAGGGATAGTCACTCAGCATCAGCATAGGCAGTCTTTGAAGGGATCTGAAAAAAATTATTCGGTTACATCATCAGCATCAGGTGCTTGGTAGCTGGTGGTGATCCAAGACTGATTTTGATGAAGGTCAGTCGATCGACCGAGTCGGTGGACAGATGCACCCTGTGATCGGTTACAAAGCCTGCAGCAGCACTGAATGTGCGTTCCGAAAGAACGCTGGATGCAGGACAGGCCAGTAGCTCAATTGCATACTGTGCAAGCTCTGGCCAGTGATCCATCCTCAAGACCCAGTAACCCAGAGGATTTTCGGTGGGAAAGGTGTCCAAGTCAGATCTTGCCCCTAGGTATTCCTGCACCATGTAAAACAGACGCTGGCGATGGTTGCTGGAACCGATCATACCTTGGGGCTGCGGACCAAAAAATTGTCTGAACGCATCGGTCAGACTGCCACCTTCTCCACCGCTCCTTCTTTGACTGACCGAAGCCTCAGCAACACGTTGTCCAGAAACAGGAGTTTGTAACCTCCCAGTCTCTGGGAACGCCTTGCACAGACCTTTCTGCAAGGCCTCCCGAAGATGTTTCATCCTCTGCTCCCTCTGCGATGGCAAGATAAGGTCCGCAACCTTAACCTTGTAACGTGGATCAAGGAGGGTTGCCAGCCAGTATAGGTCCTTCTCCTTGATACCATGAATACGAGGATCCTTACGCAGGCTTTGCAGGATCAGGGAGGCCATGCAGCGTAGGTTTGCTGAGGCATTCGGTCCGGAGTCCTCTGGGTCACCAAGGATGACATGGTCCGCAGCCACCTCCTCCCAGCCACGTACAAGTCCATGTGTTTCTTGGGACCGATCCCTTAAAGACTGCTGCTGGTGCTGAGTGCCAGGCTTCACCTCTATACTGACACAATCTTCCTCCTCCTCCTTGTCCTCTTCCTGTGTGATCAGCGAGCACGCAGGAACACCATCTGGATAAAGGGGGCCTTGAGAGCTAAGGAAGTCCTCCTCTTCCTGCCTCTGTTCTGCCTCAAGTGCCCTGTCCATTATTCCACGCAGCGTGTGCTCCAACAGGTGGACAAGGGGGACAGTGTCACTGATGCATGCACTGTCACTGCTCATCATCCTCGTGGCCTACTCAAATGATGACAGGACAGTGCATGCATCCCTGATCATGACCCACTGGCGTGGGGAAAAAAAAACAAGCTCCCCTGACCCTGTCCTGGTGCCATAGTCACACAGGTACTCATTGATGGCCCTCTGCTGCGTGTGCAGCCGCTGCAGCATGGCCAACGTTGAGTTCCACCTGGTGGGCATGTCACAGATTAGGCGGTTCTTGGGCAGGTTAAACTCCTTTTGGAGGTCTGCCAGCCGAGCACTGGCATTATATGACCGGCGGAAATGCACAGACTTTCCTGGCCTGCCTCAGGACATCCTGTAAGCTCGGGTACCTGCCCAAGAACCGCTGCACCACCAAGTTAAGGACGTGAGCCAAACAGGGCACATGGGTCATTTGTCCCTGTCGGAGGGCAGAGAGGAGGTTGGTGCCATTGTCGCAAACCACCATTCCTGCCTTAAGTTGGCGTGGCGTCAACCCCCTCTGAACCTGCCCCTGCAGAGCTGACAGAACCTCTGCCCCAGTGTGGCTCCTGTCCCCCAAGCACACCAGCTCAAGCACCACATGGCATCTTTTGGCCTGCGTACTTGAGTAGCCCCTTGAACGGCTACGGAGCACCGCTGGTTCCGAGGAAAAAGCACAGGAAGAGGCCATGGAGGAAGAAGACGAGGAGGGGGTGGAGGAGAAAGGTGTGTCACAATCATTAGTAGTGGCATTTTGGAGGCGTGGTGGCGGAACAACCTCCAACACTACTGCACCTTGTCCTGCATCCTTCCCAGCTGCCAGCAGAGTCACCCAATGCGCCGTGAAACTTAGGTAACGTCCCTGTCCATGCCTGCTGGATCATGAGTTAGCGGTAATATGCACCTTACCGCTGACCGCCCTGTCCAGCGAGGCATGGACATTGCCTTCTACATGCCGGTAGAGAGCCGGAATCGCCTTCCGTGAGAAAAAGTGACGTTTGGGTACCTGCCACTGAGGAACCGCACATTCCACAAACTCACGGAAGGGGGCAGAGAGTCTACCAACTGAAAAGGAAGCAGTTGAAGTGCTAGCAATTTTGCCAAGCTAGCATTCAACCGCTGGGCATGTGGATGGCTGGGAGCAAACTTCTTTCGGCGGTGCAGCAGCTGGGGCAGGGAAATTTGCCTGGTACAATCTAACGTCGGTGTACCAAAAGCAGATTGCCCACAAGTACTTGGCTGTGACACACCTAATTCTACACCTTCATTCCTCTCAGTGCAGGTCTCAGAGAGGAAGGTATAGTGGGGTTGGAGATCTCAGCTGATGAGGAGCAAGGAGAGGTCCTCTTTGTTCTTTGGTGTGGGTCTTTTAGATACGCTTGCCAACGAACTGCATGGCAGTTCAACATATGTCTGGTCAAGCATGTGGTACCCAAGCGGGAGATGTTTTGGCCACGCGGGATACGCTTGAGACATATATGTTGCAAATAGCAGCGGTGCGATCTGATGCACTCGTCTCAAAAAAGGCCCACACCAAAGAACTTTTTGAATAACGTGCAGAGACTGCAGCGCCCTGCACATGTGGAGCTTTGGGGTGTGATGCAGTCAATGTACTGCCCTTAGGCTGGCCCCTGGAGGGCATCCTGCCTCGTTGGTGATGTGCCGCCTCCTCCTCCTCCTCTCTCCTATCAGGCACCCACGTTGAGTCAGTGACCTCATCATCCCCTCTCTCCTCATCACTGGAGCAAACCTGGCAGTATGCTGCAGCAGGGGGAGCATGACTGCCAGATTGCTGTCCTTCTTGGGCACCCCCCCTGTCCTTGCTCATGTTACTGCCTTCATCAAGTTCAGTATCATCATCAGAGCCTTCCAAACGCTGGGCAACCTCCTGGAGCATGTACCCAACACTGTGGTCAAACAGTTCGAGGGACTCCTCGGGAGGACATGGTGGGGCTAGGGAAGGAGTCACTGATGACATTGAGCCTAGGGAAGAGGCCGCTGCTTTGCCAGACAAAGTACCCTGAGCATGGGTGAGAGAGGATGAGGAGGATGAGGACGGCTTGGTCATCCACTCGACCAAGTCTTCCGCATGTTGCGGCTCAACACGGCCAGCTGCCGAAAAAAAAGGCCAGCTAGCAAAATCAACTGCCTGCCTGTAGTATGAGAACACCACCAACCTTCTACAGGTAGCTTTAGCTGAACACTGTGCAGAACTCACAAAAAAAATAACTTGTAGTTTTAGCTGAACACTGAGCAGGACGCACTACACTAACTTGTAGTTTTAGCTGAACACTGTGAGGACGCACCACACTAACTTGTAGTTTTAGCTGAACACTGAGCAGGACGCACTACACTAACTTGTAGTTTTAGCTGAACACTGTGAGGAGGACGCACCACACTAACTTGTAGTTTTAGCTGAACATTGAGCAGGACGCACCGCACCAACTTGTAGCTTTAGATGAACACTGCGCAGAGGTCTCACTACACCAACTTGTAGGTTTAGCTGAACACTGAGGAGGACGCACCACACTAACTTGTAGTTTTAGCTGAACACTGTGAGCAGGACGCACTGCACTAACTTGTAGCTTTAGATATTTCTTTGTTCGATCTGCATAGCTTCCATCTGATATTTCAACTTTTGGATTTCAACTCCTTGCTTGTCAACTATGGATTCCACCTCCTCCACTCTTTTCAAAATGTGACTCATATTTTCATGTAAAATACTGATCTCTTCCTTAATTGAGACCTCCAACCTTGCGAACATTTCTGCTATTTCCCCCTTGGTGGGGAGCATTCTTTCCTGCTGGGTCTCCCCTGGCATTTCTGCACCTGTATCACTACCTGGGGGTCTTATTTCAACTTCGGCTATTTGTCTTCTAGTCCCCGTTTTACCAGGGCCCTCTGGGGTTTTATTTTTTACTCCTGTTGTACCTATTGCCCCCGTTGGTTTACTCGGGCTCTCTTTGCTGCCCTCATTCACCATATATCTCCTAATGGTGCCTGGGCTTGTACTGGTTCTAGGTGGGTTCGCTGTGGCCCCTCTTGTTGATTTGCCTCTCATTTCTGCATTCCTCTCTACCCCTGAGAGGGCAAACCGGTGAAGCAAGCAAGCAGATAGTCAAAAAGTGAGATTACCAAATGGTCGCGAGAGGTAGTGTGGTACCGATTGTTACTTCAGCTTTCCCCCGGGTCGCTCAAGCTTGCTCAGAGTCTACTTGGGGGCCTTCTTACTGTCTTAGCCACATGTATACTCCCACCTGGACCTCCGGCCCTAAATGCGTTATGTATAGCTGATAACACTTTATTTGAATGCTACCCGGGCCTGGTGAGAGAGCTCCTTTTCCCCCCAGGGGCTTCAAATATAGGGTCTGCAAGATCCCTTGTTGCTTATTTTTTACCGCCAACCATTATCTATATCTCCCCTTATGCCAGGTGTAAACATATTGTACATCACTTATGTAATCTTTGTAAGGGTTGTTGTGTCAGTGAAAAAACAAAAAACAAAAAAAACTTCAGATCAATCAATACATACAGACTGGAAGACCAAGAGAACCGCAGCAGAAGAAAGAACCTCCGGATTAGAGGCCTCCCGGAACCGCAAGGAGAAACAGAGAACCTACAGGATAAAATGGAAGCAATCTTCAAAGATCTGGTGAACCCAACAGAAGCTGGCAAAAAGCTAAAGCTGGATAGGGTGCACAGAATAAGAAAACCACCGGAAATCAGGGGGGATGCACCGCGCAATGTCATCGTGCGATTTCACAACTATCTGGACAAAGAGCAGATAACTTCCAATTTAAAGAAAAACCTCCAGGCAAAGTATGGGGAAACAAACCTGCATATTTTCCAGGATCTTGCAGCCGAGACCCTCAACAGGAGAAGAATCCTGAAAACACTACTGGCAACCTTGAAATCGCATGGAGTCCATTACTCCTGGGGCTTCCCTGCCTGTCTAATCGGAAGAAAAGAGGGCCGAATGGCCGCATTAAGGATCTCGGAAGAAACACAAAAATTCTGTCAATGTTTAGAAATACCTGTAATAGAAATCCCAGGTTGGTGGGAGAAAAGTACCAACCAGGAACCAACAGGGGAAATGCCCACCTGGAAACCAGTATTAACTGCTAAAAGAACACAAGGGCGAAAAATAGCTCAGTGGACTCAGTAGAGCTTCATCATTAATATATATGGTGTCTGCTTATTGACCACGGGGTCGTGGGGGGGGTGGAGGGAGTGGAAAGGGGAGGGGGGAGGTGGGAGGCATGCGGGAGGGATGACCGGGGCAGGCAGTCTCCCCATACTCAGCAGGAAATCTGCGGTCTCGAATGGACCCCACCCCGACCTCAATCTCTGGGGGACAACCGGGGGACCGAGTGGAGGTGGGGGGCCACGGTTATATTTTTGGGCCTAGTTAAGACCCGATTTACTCCCAAAAGTACGGGGAAGGGAAAGGAGGGAGGGGGTGTAGGAGATGAGGGGTTAGGGTGGATTGGGTGGTGGAGGGGGAGGAGGGTTGGGGGGTATTGTGGGGATGGGAGGGGGAATGGGGCAAGAGAGGGTCTAATGAATGTAAAAGCATCAGGAGCCTGTTTTTTCAGAAGGGAGAAAACAAATAAGAGTGAGCGATGATGCCTAATCTAAAAATTATCTCTTATAACGTAAGGGGACTGAATGCCTGCATAAAACGTGCAAATATTCTAGGGGTATTGAAGTTCCTGAAGGCTGAGGTTGCAATGCTCCAAGAGACACACTTAAGTGCCAACAAGAATCAAAAAATTTATTCCAGAGACTTCCCAGTCTGGTACTATAGCGACTCACCAAATAGGGGAGCAAGAGGAGTGGCCATAGGGTTTGCCAGGGAGACTAGATTTGAACTGGAGGAGGGATTATCTGACCCGGAGGGTCGGTTTCTCTTCCTGAAAGGCAAAATCAATGGTCTGAAGTGCTCCCTGGCAAACATCTACGGGCCAAACAAAAATACATACAGAAAAGTAATGGGTATACTGACTAAATTAGAAGAATTCAAGACGGGGAGGGCTATCGTTGCAGGGGATTTTAATCTTTGTTTAGACCCCGAGAGGGATTGTTCGTCGCATGCCCGGGGGAGGGGGGGGCTGGGAAACTCAAAAAGAAGCTGCACCAACTTCAGCTGGTGGATGTTTGGAGGATCAAGCAAGGGGACACAAGGGACTACACTTACTACTCCCCCGTGCATGCGACATACTCGAGACTCAACTTTTTCCTGGTAGAGCATAGGTTGTTGGAAGAGGTCACAGGAGCAGCCATTGGCAATAGGACATTCTCGGACCATGCACCCGTGAGTTTACACATAAAATTAGACGAAACTGACATACAGGGCTCGGGGTAGAGACTGAATGAAGACCTGTTATATGACAAAGACATCTTAAAAGGAGAATTAAGGAAGAGCTGGAGTGGTTCTTTAAAATCAATACCCCCGGGGAGGTAAACGAGGCCACAATTTGGGAAGCCCATAAAGCCTACATTAGGGGCATATTTATAATGGTGGGGGGGGATAAGATTGAAAAACGAAATGTTAGTCCTGACTAGAGAGATCCAGGAACTAGAGCAACAGCATAAAGTATCAGGTGGAAGGGAGGTATGGATAAACCTACTAAAAAGAAGAGAAGAGCTGAGGGCCTCTTTAGAACAGGAAACACGTAAAACTTCTAACATGGTTAAAAAAATAGAGATATATCTATGGTAATAAACCTGGTAGGCTCCTGGCAAGGGCCCTGAAGAAAAAGAAAATGAGCAACTACATTGAAAAAATTAGGACCAAGTCGGGGGAAACACAAAACGCGTGACATAGCGAAAGCTTTTCAAGAGTTCTATAGGGCATTATATGCAATTAATGCAGATAACTCCCAGGAGTTGGATAATCGTAAGCACGAGGCTAGTAAAACGTTCTTGAAAGAGGCAAACTTAACAAAAATCACGGAAGAAGACAGTGATATGTTAGATGCCCCTGTGACCCTACAGGAACTAAGGAGGGCCATCCAGGACATTCCAAACGGGAAAAGCCCAGGGCCTGATGGGCTGACTGCCCTTTATTATAAAAAACTACAGGAACCATTGCTCCCCATACTATGCTCTTACATTAATGGGATCGGGGAAGGTTGGGAGATGAGAAATGAAGCACTCGAAGCGAGTATCGCTGTCATAAGGAAGGAGGGAAAGGATAGCACTTTGTGCTCAAGTTACAGACCCATCTCCCTCTTGAATGTCGATACGAAGATCTTCGCAAAGATTCTCGCCGACAGATTGAAAAAGATTGTAAAAGAGGTGGTCCACTCCAATCAAGTGGGCTTCGTACCTGGGAGGGAAGGGAGAGATAATTGCATTAAAACACTAATGGTGACCTAGATAATGAAGGACAGGGGAGCCCCAGGACTACTCCTGTCGATGGATGCCGAAAAAGCATTTGACAGGGTAGACTGGGGCTTTATGTGGAACACCCTGGAAGAATTTGGCATAGGCAATAAAATGATTGGAAGGATAAAGGCCCTGTACACCTCCCCCACCGCCAGAGTTAAAATAAATGGCACCCTCTCTGATGCCATTGCGTTGCATAATGGTACCAGGCAGGGGTGCCCGCTTTCTCAGCTGCTTTTTGTGTTGACATTGGAGCCGTTGTTGGCTAGGATAAGACTCAGTCCAGATATCAGTGGAGTCAAAATCGGGGAAGAAGAATTCAAACTAGCCGCCTTCGCTGACGACGTCTTATTGTACGTCCGAGGATCACCCTTCCCAACCTACTCGAGATCGTTAGAAATTACGGTAGATTATCCAATTTTCGCGTAAATGCAACCAAGTCGGAAATACTGGAAGTTGTAGAGGATAAAGGCAGGGATAAGGCCTACCAAAAGTGTCTACCATTTAAATGGGGGATAAAAGAACTTGCCTACCTAGGAGTTAAAATATCATCAGCAAAAGAGACACTGTTCAAAGCCAACTACATGACCCTCCTTAATGAGATCGGGGCCGAGTTGAACAGATTTCCACGGAACCGACTTTCATGGGGAGGTAGAATAAACCTACTCAAAATGTCATTTCTCCCTAAAATCACATACAAAATCCAAATGCTCCCAATCGCAATACCACAGAGTTTTCTGAATAAATTACACACATTGTCTATAAGGTTTATATGGAGGGGGAAGAAACCACGAATTAAGTATGCACAATTAGTGAATGCCAAGATTGGGTTGGGGGGCACCAGATATTAAAAAATATTACACAGCAATAGTTCTATCACGTATTCACTGGGTGAATAATAATAAAGATAAGCAATGGGTGAAAATAGAGAACATAATGAGTGGGGTTGATTTAGGTAAAAACGTATGGATACCACCAAAATACAGAAAACTGTGCACGAAAACATTGGATATCACCAAACACGTTTAAACACATGGGATAAAATACACATTAGGGAGAAGTGGGGATACAATTCACCACTAGTCCCGCTTAAGGACACAGATTACTTCCTGCCAGGGAGGGAAGATTGTCTGGGAGATGGATTTTATGTGAAGAGGCCCAACTCAAAGATATTACTAGCCAGTGTACCTACCAGTAACTAAAAGCTAAAGACAATTGGTTTGTCATGGATAACTGGAAATACAGCAGTTGAAACATTTTGTTAAATCCCTCCCGCAGCCAATAAGATCGATGGAAGACCTTCGCCCCCTTGAAAAAGTATGTATTAAGAAAAATAGAAGGGGAGGAATGTCTAGGATTTATAGAATATTGATCAGAATGGGAGAGGTGGAGCGACCAGGATTTCTCAGGAAATGGGAGGAGGAATTAGGTAGAAAGGATCAGTGAAAATGAGGTCGGGAAGGTCTTGAGCAGAGAGAACGCTACATCAGCGAACTATAGCATTGCGGAAATGAACTTCAGAATCCTGGCTAGAATGTATGTCACTCCGGATATAGCGCATAAAATACAGGAAGAAACTTTGCAGTATTGCTGGAGGGGGTGCAAGGAGATAGGGACAATAGTGCATATTTGGTGGACGTGCCCGGTAGTGAAAAAATTCTGGGAGGAGATAAGGGGGATTATATATGTGATCACTAACAAGAGGGTTCCGGACGACCCCTGGGTATGCTTGCATCACGGAAGCGATATGCCCTCCAAGAGGTATCTGAAAACATTGTTACCACACCTTCTCAATGCAGCTAAAAGCCTTATCCCCAAATACTGGCTGGATAGTAGGAGACCTTCAATGCAGGAGTGGTTCAACAAAATAGAGGAAATTCACTGCCTGGAATATTTAAGATACAGTGAAGGGCTGGAGATGGAGGAGTATGAAGAAATGTGGAGAGACTGGGTAGGGTATAAGTTTTCTAACCAGGCGGCTGAGGTGTGGGATGGGGAGTCAGACAACTCACCTTAAATAAAAGTACAAACTCAAAATCGAGCTATATATCCAAACAGGCATCAAGAGCAGGAGGAGGACAGGGAGAGGCAGGGTTAGGACTCTCTTGGGGTGAGTTGGGGGGGGGGGGGAGGGGGGGGGGTTGGTTGGGCAAGTGGATCATGGGAGAAGTAGGGGGGAAAGGGGGCACAGCTTTTTGGTATAGGGATATCAGGAATGTCAGATATAATCATAATTATATATTATTCGGATGAACAAAAAGATTATGTGCAAAAAGAAAAATGCCACAATGATGTGAAAGTATTAAGGGATAAGTTTGACTTGAAAGTTGAAATAACATCCTCCTATGAATATTACTTGGCTGACTTGGCAAAAAAAAAAAAAAAAGAAAAAAATAACTTGTAGCTTTAGATGAACACTGTGCAGAGGTCTCATTACACTAACTTGTAGTTTTAGCTGAACACTGTGAGCAGGACGTACTGCACTAACTTGTAGCTTTAGATGAACACTGTGCAGAGCTTGCAAAAAAATAACTTGTAGGTTTAGCTGAACACTGCGAGGAGGACGCACCACACTAACTTGTAGTTTTAGCTGAACACTGTGAGCAGGACGCACTGCACTAACTTGTAGCTTTAGATGAACACTGTGCAGAGGTCTCACTACACTAACTTGTAGTTTTAGCTGAACACTGTGAGCAGGACGCACTGCACTAACTTGTAGCTTTAGATGAACACAGTGCAGAGCTCGCAAAAAAAATAACTTGTAGGTTTAGCTGAACACTGTGAGCAGGACGCACTGCACTAACTGTAAATAGTCTAGCTGCCTGACTGTGGTACTAATAGGATCAAAAGAACACCAGCAATTTTGTACAGGTAGCTGTAAATACTGTAACAAGACATGCCTGCCAGTAAGAAGATAACAGGAACGGATCTAGCTAAAGTGAATACAGTAATATATATATATATATATATATATACACATACACACACACACACACACACACACACACACACACACACACACACACACACACATACACTGTAAGTGCAGCTAACTCACTGATTGTCCTGCCTAATCTATCCAACTCAAATGAAGTGACACTGTCTCTCTGTCTATCTCTCTTTCAACGCTGGAACACACACTACACAGGGCCGCCGTGCAGGTAGCCTTATAAAGTGTGGGGCGTGTTCTAAACCCCCTGAGCCATAATTGGCCAAAGCCACCCTGGCTTTGGCCAATTACAGCTCTCTCTACCGACGGCGCTGTGATTGGCCAAGCATGCAGGTCATAGTGCATGCTTGGCCAATAATCAGCCAGCAATGCACTGCGATGCCGCAGTGTATTATGGGCCGTGACGCGCCACACGAATTTGGCGCGAACGGCCCATAACGTTCGAAATTCGGCGAACGACCGAACAGCCAATGTTTGAGTCGAACACGGGTTCGACTCGAACGCGGGTTCGACTCGAACACGAAGCTCATCCCTAATCCTCAGTATAAATGCGTTTGGGGTAGTCTTTTCCCACTGTGGGAGGAACTGCCCCAATCTCCCTCCCACGGGAACCAAGTCACTGGGATTTGGTGTTTTTTTGTTTGTTTTTTGGAAGAGGAAAACAGGACACCTTTCTGTTTTCCCCTTCCCCACTGTTTTTTAGGGGTTGACCCCTTAGAGGTCTATCCCTGTGGCAGCCCTTGCCTTTGGGGACGAAAAAAAGATTCCCTGGGGCTCTCTTACTTTTGATGGGGAAAGCCTTTTTCTTGTCTGCAGTACGTTCTAGAACTTTTTCTAGATCCTGCCCAAACAAGAGGTCTCCTTCAAAATAGGATGCCACACAGCCTAACCTTTGATTTTAACCATAACGCCCTACAAGAGGAATTGATAAGGGCAGCGGTCTTTGCTGATAGCTTGACCGACTCAGCAGATGCGTCTGACATATAGTCTGCTGCTTTATGCAGCATGGGAAGGGAATCCAAAATTTTCTTTCCTGGAGGTCCCACTTTCCAAATATCCTTGTAATCTGTCCAGCCACACCTCCAAATTACGAGCCACTATTGTTGTAGCCATTGCAAGTTTTAGATTTGTCATGGCTACTTCCCATGACCTTTTCAGCAGTACTTCCATCCTCTTGTCCATGGGTTCCCTAAGGACACCCATGTTTTTAAAGGCAAGGTCTGTTGACTTGGTGCACTGGGAAAAGACTGTGTCCACTTTGGGCACTTTGTTCCAAACACAGGCGGAATCCTCACTGAAAGCGAATCTCCTCTTCAGACTTTTGGGAAAAAAACTATTTTTTCTCCGGTTCCACCCACTCCTTTTTAATAGAGTCCACCAGTGCGCTGTGTACCGGAAATACCCCGTTTTGGTCTTCTTTCAGGGTTTGATACATCTGGTCATGTAGGGACAAGGAGACCTGCTTATCTTTGATCTCTAGCGTCTCGTAGATTGCCCCCAATAAGGCATCAACCTCCTCTAGCGAGAGCCTGCATCTGGGTGAACTTGTCCCTTGGCTTGGAATATCTTGGGATGATGCCGCCTCACTTGGCTCATCCAAGATTCTGATTCTTCTCCCCCTGATTCTTCACCCACCTCTTGGGCTGAAACGGGGGGGGGGGGGGGGACTGCGGCTGGTTGTTTTGGGGTTTCAAGGTTTGCCAGCATTGACTTAATGGCCTTTCTAAACACCGGAAATCAATTCCTTGCATGCCCCCGTTGCCTTCTTGTAAACCAATTTGTCAATACAGGGTTTACAGAGAGGCTTGTTCTACCCTTCCTTAAATTTTGTCAGGGATCTACCAGCACCAGTCCGGGGCACTTACATTCGCCTATGCGCCGGCGCGCTTCCGTTCAGACACGGCATCAAACTGCTGTGCATCAGCGCGGCGCGGGTGCGTGCGCGCGTTCACGCGTGCGCGCGCACGGGCGCGCGTTCGCGTTAGCGCCGGTTTGGCGCCATTTCAGCACATAAAAGTTCCCCTGTTCCATGAGAACATCGCTGCTTCGTCTCAGCTCTGTGAACCTGTTTGACCCGTATCCTGATTGTCTGCTACCTGATTGACCCGGCTTGTTTGACCATCCGACCTGCTCCAATCCCGATCCGGCTTGTCTGACTACTCTGCTGTCTGTGTCTACTACCGTTGCCGACCTCTGCCTGTTCACCGACTCTGCCTTGCCTGCCGTTATTACCTGTGCCAGCTACCTGCCGACCCGGACTGTCTGACTCTGCTTGTGCCTACTGTTCACTTGCTGTTGCACCTTCAGCTTCAGCGATCTCTCCCTCCAGTGTGTCGAGCCTGCTGCCGTTCCAGTCTCCTCTCACCTGCTACTCTGCCATCCAGTGTGTCAAGCCTGCTTCCGTTCCAGTCTCCTCTCACCTGCAACCCAGTGAGTCAAGTTACTGCTGTTCCAGTCTCCACTCACCTGCAGCCCGGCCATCCCAGGAGGGATCTCTGCCTCCACATCAGAGACTATACAGGCACTCCTACCCCCTGTGCTCAGGAGACCACTGTCCCCACTCCAGTGGCTCCTGAACCAGCGTTGTATGAGAGGTCTTCTCCTACAGTCAGGCTCTCCTACCAGGTACCTTACAAATTTGTTCATACATGACAGACACCTCTTCTTCCCCCTGACCTCTCCAGTTCTTTGGGCTGAGCCTGACACAAGAAAAGGAGAGAAGAGAAGGAGGCAAAGGAAGGGGGAAAAAAGCAAAACAAAAAAAGACAAGATGCCGTCAGCAAAAACCTTAACAATCTGTGGGTGTCCTTCACCAACACCTATGTGCACCCCCACCAGCCGCTGATGGGATTCACAGGACTCTTTAGTCCGGATCCCATCTCAAAAGAGGGGGGGGGACAAAAAGGGCTACATAAGAGTCCGTCAACCCCCCCCCACCCTGTAGGTCCAAGGCACCCGTGGCCATCTACCTGAGCTGGGTTGGCCCCACTGCCACCTGGTTCAGCTGGATCCATGCTGTCTGTTCCTTGGAGCATCGCCAAGTTGACAATTCTAGAGTCTGTTGCTGTGGATCCGTACCGCTGTCCCATCCTGTGCCTGGCGTTATTAAATGAACCGACATGGCTCCGTCGTCCACGCTCGCCACATGACCCAGAACCGGAAGTGGTGCGCCGGAAGTCCCCGCCCTCCTCCTGTGTTTTACAGGTCGGAACTCGAGGCCTACTCCCGCCCCCCCACCGGACCCACGCCAGGATACCATAGTATCCAGCCAGCCATGCGAGGAACGTCCGCTCCCCCGGGCTATCGTGGAGGAGGATGCAGGTGCCAGCTCCCTTGCAGCCTGACCGAGGGACCCAGATGTCTGCCACCTTTTCAGGTACTGCAGACCTCCTTTCCCCTCTCCCATAGGTAGCTCCCAGGCTCAGGGCAAGGAGAGCTCCATTTTTCCAGCCTCCTCCCCCAGTGGAGGAAACAAAGACTGAGGCAGAGGGATGGAAGCCGCCCTTTAAAGATCTGAATATGTGTTTCCTGCCTCCGGAGGTGGAGCCTATCTCTCTAACGCTGTCCTGGACAGACGACTAGAGAAAATTACCATTGGCCACCACTGTAATTGGCGCCTAAATCCTATGTTGGTGGCAAGAATAACTACTAAATTTCAGTACTGCTGAAAACTCCCCCCCCCCCCCCCCCCCAACTAATGCAACCATCACATCTAAGGGCTGGTAAGCTGCAATGTATTCTTTTTTATATTTGGGTTTACATCCTTGGGGCAACACAGTTTTATATCATCTGAAAAAGAGGTTTAAGCCAATTGATTAAATATGAACCTTTGGTAGCACCCCCGGCAGCGATATATGGTTTGTCCCAACCTCTGTAGTTGTCAATGTTGCTTGACAGCTTGGTCTGTATTTAATGTGGATAACAATTCAAATAAAAGGCATATGAAATAAAATATGTATTTCATAGTAA
The DNA here is from genome assembly GCA_037952925.1 of Lithobates clamitans. Taxonomy (NCBI): domain Eukaryota; kingdom Metazoa; phylum Chordata; class Amphibia; order Anura; family Ranidae; genus Lithobates; species Lithobates clamitans. The sequence goes on along the minus strand of JBBGZY010000293.1, from coordinate 3,566,015 downwards.
ATACCATCAGTGTTAACCAGATAAGGTTACAGAATGCAATATGTTTTACAATAGTGAACCTTACTGACCTTACACTTCTACATTTACACATTGACAAAGGAATCTTTTCTTTTTCACGCTATCATGGCAACACAGTATTTAAAGATCAACTTGAGGAAAACCGGAGTTACCGGTAACTCTTTTTCTAGGAGTCTTCCAGGACAGCCTCTGAGACATAGGGCCCCTCCCTCCAGGACAGGAAACACGTATACCAATTGTCTTAAAATGCGGTCCTCCAGGCCTCCCTCTTCAGTTAACCAAAGAACTACCGGAAGGCTCTGAAAAGACATAATACACTAACACCACGTCAGTACATAACTCCAATGCCAGTTAAATATAAAACACCAGGTGGGAACCAGGCTGTCCTGGAAGACTCCTAGAAAAAGAGTTACCGGTATGTCCAACTCCGGTTTTCTCCTTTCGTCTTCCAGGACAACCTCTGAGATAATAAGCAAGAAACTTACTTTGTCAGGGCAGGACCACTGCCTGTAGGACCTTTCGTCCAAACGTCTGCTCTTTGTCAGACACTAAATCCAGATGGTAATGTCTAGCAAACGTTGAGTAGCTGGACCATGTTACTGCCTTGCAGATGACCTCCGGAAAGGCTCTGGCCCTCTCTGCCCATGAAACAGAGACTGCCCTGGTTGAATGTGCCTTAACTAATGGTACTTGTCTACCTTCCAACTTATCGGCTTCTATTATTGCCATTCTTATCCATCTGGCGATGGAAGATTTAGAGGCCCTGCAACCTTTGCGGGCCCCTGAAAAATTAACAAAAAGGCCGCAGTCTGAACCTTCAGTGTACTAACCGAAAGGCCCAGTTCTACCCCTGCCTGAAGAAAATCCAGGACTGCCAGAATACCAGGATGACTCAGCCCCTGCTCTACCAACCAGGAATTAAATCTTTTCCATACCTTGGTATAAATTGCCCTGGTTACCGGTTTATGGCCCTCGAGAAGAGTTCTAATTACTCTATCTGAAAACCCCTGCACTCTCAACAGCTGTTCCTCAGATACCAGGCTGATAGCCTCAGACTATCTGAGGGTGTAGAATCGGTCCCTGGGAAATCAAATCCTCTCTGACCGGGAGGGGTAAAGGAGGAGGACAAATGGCCAGTCTCTTCAGGATGGCAAACCAGGGCCTTTTTTGGCCAAATGGTGCCACTAGGATGAGATCCGTAGATTCTGCCAGAAATCTTTGAAGGACTGCAGCTATGAGCCGAACTGGAGGAAAGGCATAACACAGGTTGAACTGCCAAGGGTTGGCTGTGGCCTGATCCTGTGGGTGGACAGAAAAGAACTTTGCCACTTTCTTGTTGGCCTCCAAGGCAAAGAAGTCCACCTCCGGTTGTCCCCAACACTGTATAATCTCCCTGAAAACATCTATGTTGAGGGACCATTCATCCTGATACACATGTTGGCGGCTGAGAAAATCCGCCAGCGAATTTTGAGAGCCCTTCAGGTGAATGGCTGACAATGAGGCCAAATTCACCTCGGCCCAGCCCAGAATTTTGTTGGCTATGTCCTGTAGGGCAGAGCTCCCTGTGCCTCCCTGTTTGTTCACATATGCGACAGCTGCCTCATTGTCTGTCCGAACTTGTAGGTGTAAACCCCCTATCCAGGACTGGAAGGCCTCTATAGCCATTAGGATTGCCAAAAGCTCCCTCTGATTTGAGGATAGACGGGCCTCCACTGGTAACCAAGCTCCCTGAGCTAAGGACTTCTCCAGGTGAGGACCCCATCCCCACGCACTGGCGTCGGTAGTTATCACTATGGCTACAGGACGGGCCCAGGACAGACCAATCGCCAGATTGTGATGCGTTCGACACCACCATAAAGTCCTTTTGATTTTTGCTGGTAAACACATGGGTAGGTCTAGGCTTTGTTTTCTGCCGTCCCAGAAACGCAGCATGAGTTTCTGCACAGGTCGCTGATGAAGTCTTGCCCAAGGAACCACAGGTAAACAAGACATCATCAGACCCAGAACTCTCATAACCTCCCTGACCGGGACTACCTGATTGGATTGAAGCTGGGCTACTGCCTGATCCACCTTCAAGATTTTCTCCCTGGGGAGGAACACTTTCGTCTCCACTGAAGAAATCCTGTACCCCAAATAGAGGACCTCCTGTGATGGGGTTAGCTGGGATTTTTCTCTGTTGACTAGCCACCCGAGAGATAGGACGAAATTCTGGGCCTCCTGCAGATCCTTCTCTAGTTGATGAAAAGAGGGGGCCACAAACAGAAGATCGTCCAGGTAGGGAATCACTGGAATTGCCCTGACTCTTAGTGGAGCTAAAGCCTCTGCTAGCACCTTCGTGAAGATCCTCGGTGAAGAGGGCAGACCAAAGGGTAGTGCCCGGAACTGGAAGTGCAGAACCTCTGCATTTACTCTGACTGATAGCCTGAGATACTTTTGAAATTCCTGATGTATAGGGATATGCAGGTATGCATCCCTGAGATCTACTGTGGCCATAAAGCTGCCTGGAAAGAGGAGGTTGGTTATGGTAAATATCGATTCCATCCTGAATCGCTTGTACTTTATAAACTGGTTCAGGGGATGGAGGTTCAGGATTAACCTGAACTTCCCTGTGGGTTTTCTCACAACAAACACATGGGAGTAAACACCCTGTGTCATAAGAACAGAATGTCTCTGTAAACATAAACTAGTGTCCCAATAGTGACGTATAGTCAAAGGAAAAGCGTGATAATCCACAGTGAATAAATGTGAACGGTGTAACAGTCCATTCTGCTTCCCAAATCTCAATTCATTATGTGTGTATTGATTGGACTCCAGGAGAGGGCTGGCCACACCCCATTATGGGACCCTCCCCTCGTCCAATAAGATTCACTATTGTTAATGTTCTCACAGCTGATTGGTCCTGTAATTACTTAGTAATTTTATAGTATTTTATAAATACTTTTTATAAATATTTGTTTTTTTTCAAGGTAGCGCATTAATCATTTTCCTTTCCCGAGTATACACCCTGACCCTTCTTGGGCACCTGTATAAGGACTCTTTGATCCACTAGATCCCCTAATAATAGGCCTAGAGCTTTCGCTTTTTCCTGGTCTTTGGCTAACTGGGTGACCTGATAACTTGCGGGGAGAAAAAAATTGAACTCCAGTCTGCAACCATTTCTTATGATGTCTAAAATGAACAGACTTGGAGTTGAGCTGGTCCATTGTGTGGAGGAACTCCCCCAGTCTCCCTCCCACTGGGACACAGGAGTCACTGGGGTTTTGAGGTGGTTTGAGGAGGATTAAATAGGATTCCTCCTCTTTCACGTCCTTTATGGCCTGTCCAATGTTTCTTGGGGCGGCCATCCCTCTCTTGCTGGCCCTGTCTGGGACCTCGAAAAAAGCGTTAGCCCTTGCTTTTCTTCTTTCTCTCAGGAAATGCTTTCTTTCTATCCTGAGTACGTTCCAGCGCCTCCTGGAGGCCGGGCCCAAACAGGTGGTCACCCGAAAAGGGTAACCCACAAAGCTTAAGCTTTGAAGCGGCATCGCCTTTCCAGGCTTTTAGCCTAGCGGCTAGTTTTACAGAAGCATCTGCCAAAAAGCCAACCGCCTTAAATAATAAGGGAAATGATTTCAAAAGCTGTTGCCTCGAGGTACCAGCTGAAATGTGGGACTGCAATTGCGATAGCCAGCACTCCAGATTTCTGGCCACGCAAGTAGCTGCAAGGGCTGGCTTTAACCCAATTGAAGAGGCATCCCAAGTCCTCTTAAGCAGCACGTCCCCCCTCTTAACCATAGGATCCTTGAGTGATCCCAAATCATCAAAAGCCAAATCTGTCTTTTTTTGAGACTTTGGCTACGGGTGCATCTAGTTTAGGAATTTTATTCCATGGATGGGAAGCATCTGCTTCAAACAGGAACCTCCGTTTGAGGCTACCTGAAAAGAAAGGCCTCTTTTCCGGCTGTTCCCACTCCAGCAAAATTTACTCAAGCAAAGATTTATGCACGGGAAAAACCCTGGCTTTATGAGCACTAGACCCCTGGTACATCAGGTCGTGCTTTGAGAGTTGAACCTGCTCCTCTCGAATTTCTAGCGTGTCATAGATGGTTTTCAACAAATCCTCCACATCGTCCAGAGACAGTTTGTATTTGGAAACTCTGGATGAATCATCCTCCCCCTCCGAGTCGGATGCTGAATGAACGAATGAATGATTTGTAAAGCGCTGCAAATGCGAACTGAATCGCCTCAAGGCGCTGATGCGTTGTGTTGTCAGCTTAATTAGAAGAGGCTGGATGCTGAATCCACTTGCGAGGAGACTATTGATCTAGGTATCCTCTCCCTATCCCCCTCAGCCTCCTGACTGGGCTCAGATAGAGAAGGCAAACTGGCTGCCCTGACTAGGGATGGTGAGGGACCCTGCATCCTATCCATCATTCCTTTGAATGATTGAAAGGTGGACGCAAGCTCGTCTTTAACTGAGAACAAAATCTTACGACATGATGCTACAGAATCTTCTCTGACGAGACTACTGACACAATCGGGGCAAAGTGGTTTCTCCCAATTGGGGCCTAACTTAGTCCCACATACAGCACATTTTTTCCTAGGTAGCTGTGTCTGAGTCCTGTTCTGGGCTTTAACCTGAAAGCCAAACAGAAAAGACAAGAGGACAAACTACCGCTAGAATGCCTCCTTGACCCACACCACCACTGTGCTAGGGTCAGCCTAGGAAGTGCCCAGCCCATCACCTTAGGTTCCCCACCCAGGGAGGGAGTTACTTGGGTCCGAAGAACCCCGACCCCCCAGTGTAAGGAATGGTCCACCCTCACCACCTTACCTGGGAGGTATCGGAGCCAACCGAACCAGAGTCTATTGCTTGTGCAGCTGTCTCCATGTTCCTGGTGCCTTGCGCAGCCTTGCTGAGCCTTACACACCGCTCCGGATGCCCGAGTATCCACCGTTGCGCTTTCAAGACCAGAACCACGTCTCACGGCGCCCCTAATGATGCGGTTCCGCCGGAAGTACCTTTTGTCACTTCCAATCGTTGGAACGCAGAAGCCCCGCCCCTCTACGCCGTATGCTCCTCCCTCTCCGAACGTAACAGCGGCATGGCCAAACGAGCGTCTCTCGCTCGCCCGGCCCGGAATCACCTGAAACACAGGACAGGTACAGCATTTTAGTAGGTGGACGTGACTGTAGTCACCATAGGTCCAGCTCTCTCCGAGCTAACGGCAGCGGTGGAGCTTAGCACCTTACTCTTCCCCAGCAGGACAGAGGGGTGCCCAGGCAGAGGAGAGTCAACGCCAGGGGCTCTTCACAGGACAGTACTGACACATGGAGCTCCCTTGGTTGCATACTGCATCACAACTGTTTTGTGCATCCAGGTGGAGGATACCTTGTTTTTTTCCAGGAAAAATTGGGCTTTCATTTGCTGGTAAATGGTAATGGACATCTCATGCTTTATTATTAAAGAAAAACTGGCCCAAAAGAGAGAAAGAAAATACGGAGGCGGGCTACACAGTGACTTATCATGCGCCGATCAGAGGCTATCATAGCAATCAGGTGACCCAGAATCAAGAGTTCTGGGTCCTGAGGGTTAGTACGAGGCCCGTGGCCCACAGTGACCCCAGAGTCTGTGCTGGGAGCAGGCCATGGCCTGCTCCCAGCACAAAGGGAGGTACTCAAATACGCGGCCCCACGTTAAAAAGCCCAGTGAAGTGAGAACACATATTTGTGTGACATCGGCGTCAAGGGGTTAATCATCATCATAATTTTAAGCTGACAGTTTTTAAACACTGTGATGCCCAGTGACAGCTAGAGCCTTCTGACCTTAGCTGTCACTTTGCCTCTTGCTTTGTGCAGAAACAGACTACTATTGTCAATTTTCCCTTCTATAAAAGGTCAGTTGCCTGATTGTTCTACTGATCTTCTGGCTTCCATATTTTGAGTCTGTAACCTGCGTCCAAGTATGTAGATAAAGTTTTCTACCTTTGCCTGACTTTCCTGATGCATCCCCCATTCCCCATAAGAGCTCGTTCACACATGCGGCTACATTACCATAGTTGCCAACTGTCCCGGATTTCCCGGGACTTAGACTCCATTCCCGAATTTGTGGTGACCCGGGAAATGTCCCGAGAAATCCGGTTCTCGATTTTTGCCGCTAGAGGTCCGCGGCCGGCGGAGACATTGTCTCCGCCGGCCGCCATCTTAAAGAAGTTCAGGAAGACGGCTGGGGGGGGCTAGAAGGAGCTCCTGCGTCGCCGCCCACCGTCCGCCCCGCCTACCCCCCGCCCCGCTGCCAGTCTGTTATAGAAAGGGGCGAGGGTTGTAGCCATGCGGCTGGCGGACACACTAGGACACCTCTGAGGTAGGGGGTAGGGGGGGGGCCGCACCGCTGTGGGAATCTGGTGTGAGGGGGGGCTCCGCCGGGGACTCCTGGGGTGAGGACGGACTCTGCTGGGACACCTAATGCAAGGACGGACTCTGCTGGGACACCTGATACAAGGACAGATGGCTGGTGGCAGGCGACGTGGCTAGTGACACGCTCAGGGCTCCCACTGATCCTGCATTATGGTGAGTTGAATGATTTCATTTTATATTACAATGTAATAATAGAAATAATGCACTTCAATCATCCTGACACCATAACAACCATGGTGCCGGGATGATTGAAGTGCCAACACCAGGTGCTTGGAGTATCTTTATCTGCTGATTGTTAAACTTTCTAGAATACACATATTTTTATTGTGTAGGATCTGGGGCTGCTGTCCCGTCATTTCCCTCTCCATCCCTCATTCATCTCAGACTCTAACCGCACTCTCTTGAGCCACGCCCATTTAAGCCACGCCCACTATGTCGAGTAAACCATGCCCATTTTTCGCCACAATGCGCTTCGCACGCCGCACTTGTATATTTTTTCCTAAACCACGCCTACAAACGAATGCCCTGCTCCCTAATTATTGTACGGCTCCGCCTACAGCCACAAAAGTGTCCCACATTTTTTTTTACAATGTTGACAACTATGCACTACTTCTTCTATAAAAAGAAATCCTCATTTGAAGCCAGGCCCCATTGACTTGAACGGGTCACGTTTGTTGGCAGTACTACTTCTCTTGCTGTCTCATTTTTGCCACAGCAGGTGTACAGCCCTGAGCGGCTGCATGCCCAAGTTTAGCTGAGCGGTCAGGGTAAGTAAAACTGCAGTTCAACTGCCTGCTTTAACCGCGGCTGCCCATGTGAATGAACTCTTAGGATTACCCAACGCACCCACATTTTACTGCAGTCTTACCTTTTTTTGTAATGTTCATATTCCTTTTTACGTCTCTTCGAAGCAGATGTCAAGTCATCTGCAGGCAAATATTCCTTGAGTTGATACACTTCCATCCCCTTATTTTTTAATGATTGGCAGGAACATGCACTTTTTTTGGAGACTGGAAATCTAAAACAAATAAAGTAAGAGCATTACATTAGAATGTTCTAGATATAGGACCTAACATTTTGAGGTATATACCAAATTCTAACCTTAACCAACACCCGTCTGCTCACATTTTCTTGTAATCAAAGTTTCACTTTAAACATGAATTTTGACCCTCATGTTTTAAAACATGGCAGAGAACCATGGAATAAAATGTAAAACTCTGTTTCATATCCAGTCACTGATCTGACATATTTCAATCACTGACCTGGAGACTTCTAGATCAGATGTCTATGGGCCATGTGTTAATGTGGGTGTGTTCAGGAATTAAAGTGCGTTGAATTTGGGCAGTTCTTTTATTTGAATGGGCTGCCTCATCTGACCAAAATAATATGCCATTTTTTAGTGAACGTAATTATTTAGTGCACACCAAACAAAATAAGTTTAAAACATTAAAAAACAGTCCATGTGCTATCCTGAACAATCAAGAAAACCACCAAAGTGTATCACTCAGTACTCCAGGTGCAATCATTGGACTGGAACTCACCATATCAGAATAAACTACCTATTTAGGTATAGAACTGAAGGCATTTTTTTTTTAATTGAAGGAGGGTTATAACCCTTGTTGGTTTTTTAGATCAGCATTCCATTGGGAACAGGAAGTGAGAGGAAATCTTTCCAAAATGGAGGGAATCCCTGGTTGTTATCAGGGACACTGGAATTAGTGTTCCCATTGAAGGATTTCCCCTCTATTCCTGTTCTGGTGACAAATCAAATTTTGGGATTTCACTTTTTTTGAGAATGCTCACCTGGACAAATAGAGAGAGTGAATCACCCTAACAGTGACAAAGACCGCAATAAAAACTCGATGGGGGTTGTAATCCCTCAATATCCAAAACTAAAGTTTTGCTTTTACTTATTTGTATGTAGTGCCCTCCTTGCCAGGGTAGAAGATGACATGCCTTGACAGCGCAGAGAGAGGGCTGGCATTACTCCATTGTGGATCCATGGCTACAGTGGAGATCACCACAACAATGATGGGTGCCAGTCACTTTAATCTTTTTCAAGTTTTATTGCTCCAGCGTGAGAGGGTTAGGGTATAGTTCTCCATTAGCAACAGGGCTCCAGACTCCACCACACTCTTGCTCTCACAGTGGATAACGAATACTATGGTACATTGAAAAATAAAAGACCTTCATGCAATCACAAACAGCACAGTCTGTAGGACTCTACAGCCAGACAGCGGGTATTTTTGAGCATCACCCTCAAATTTGAAGGAGAGCCAGGAATCTCTAAGGGCAGACACTGAACCCCCTCCAGAAGGACTTCCATACTCTGGCTCTTCTACCTTTAATGCTACACCCTCAACTAGGCAGGGCAGCTTGAGGAATTCTGTGTTATTAAGGTCCCAAGCTTACACAACACAAACTTTTGCACATCCACGGGCCACAGCTCATAAAGCACCCGGGGGGGATGGAGAGAGAGTTCACCAGACCACTCTCCAACTATTTATAGCCTCCCTCAGCATGCACCACCTCCTAGTGGAGGCCAGAGAGGACATAAATACTCAATAGCACAAGATTGTCACCACCACCATTACTAGTGCCCTGAATGCCAGTGACACCCTAATACTTACCTGAGCCCCATCTTCCTCCAGTGATGTGCACGTGAGCCTCAGCTGTTCAGGGACTCTCCCTCCTCATTGGCTGAGATAGCAGCAGGGCACCATTGGCTCCCACTGATGTCAAAGTCAATGAGCCAATGATGATAGAGAGGGGGTGGGGCAAACCACAGCTCAGTGTCTGAATGGACACACCGAGCAGCAGCGGTGTGCAGCTTTGGTCAAAGCTGCACAGTTTGCTTTTACCTACAGATGTCCCTTACCTGCATAGACAGCTTTTTAGTAAAGGTGAACTAGCTTTTTAACAACACCCCAAAATGTACATTTTCTCATGCAAAAAACATGCAAGGCTCACTGCCCAAAAAAGTGTAGGGTCACCCATTGAAGTGAACTGGCTGCCTCATGCCGTTACACAGGTGTGAATGGAGACAAAGATGCCGAACCAGGGAATCATTCATGAAGGCCAGTTCTGGTTGCTGTAGGTTACTACAAATCGGCTTTCCCTTAGTATAGTGTAGAAATCTCTTATGTAAAAAAACAGATGCTTCTACTGCCTCCTTATGAAATAATTGTTGCCAAGTTAACAAAATGTCTTTAACCTTTTTGGAGTCTCTGACCTGGTATGTGCATGGCGACCAGGAGTTCTAAATTCACTTCATGGCTTGTCCCATGCTTGGTCTGTGGTTTCACTACAGAATGCTGTAATGACATAGAGCAGCGGTGCCCAACCTCAGTCCTCAAGTACCCCCCAACAGGTCACGGTTTCAGTATTTACTTCACCTTGCACAGCCCCCTTTCACACCAATGCGATTTGACCGTTCCAAATTGCATGAATAGTCGCCCCCCATTGCCGGCAATGGAAGCGTTCATATCGCTGGAACATAAGTCGCATTATGAAAAAGGTTCCTACGCTGCTTTTTACAGATTTCAATGCAACTTGCATGGACTAATGTTAAATGAAGTCGCAATGAAATAGGCAGTGCAAATCGCACTGAAGTAGTGTGATTTTAAAGCCGTACCGTTGTGAACCAGGGCTAAATGGAAGAAGTTCTCAAAACACCACCTGTAGAGGGTACTTAATAAAATGGGGAGACCCTGACATAGAGGAACACGCTATTTTTCAAAAGAAGCATTTCATCACTTGAAGACAAATCATCTGTAAAAGTCAACCACCATGGGACGCAATGAAGCGAAGGCTTAACCCCTTGTTGACAGCTGATCGTTGAAGTTATTGCATTGCAAATGAAGTGATGGTCCAAAGCCACAATAAAAATCCCACATCTATACAAAATTGTCATTTTCATACCTGACTTTTGCCTGAATTTTGTCCCGTTCTACTGTCAGATAAGGCTGCATTACGAAGTCTCGACAAAACCAGTCACTATAGCACACAAACAGGACACATCCCAGAACAATGGCACTTGTAAACAGTAGTTCCCTCCGGACAGAGGGCATGTTGAGGCTCTTCCTAGGAACAATGCATCAGGATTGGAAGCACATCTCACACATCCCCCCCCATGGCAGTAGTCATCAACTCTGTCCTCAGGGCCCACTAACAGGCCAGGTTTTGCAAGAACTGAAATACATCACAGGTGATATCATTTGTTGCTCAGTGATTGCAGTATTCTAGTCTGCATCTCCCCAAGGTAATACATAAAACCTGGCCTGTTAGCGGGCCCTGAGGACAGGGTTGATGTCCACTGCCAGGGCCGTCATCAGGGGGGTACAGCAACCACACTTGTAAGGGGCCCAGCCAGCTGGAGGAGCCCAGGGCGGCCAGCGCACGCCACCCGCAACACAGAAGCACTAATTTCAGGCTGCAGCCCTGCACACAAGAAGCTGAAGCCAGGACATGGATTCCTCCTCCCTGTGTCACCCCACAGATGATCCATGATCTGACACTCGCTTTGTTCCCTGCTGAGACGGAGCATGGTGATAGGTTAGTAATGTGATTGGGCGGGTCTCAGGGAGGGGGTGTGGCCAGCCTTGTCAGTGGCGTGACCCAGTCCTCTCAGTGCTGTGTAAGGATGAGCTTCCGGCGTGTTCGCACACTCCACGTGCAGAGACCGCCAGGAAGTCGGCACGGCGCTGTGCTAATCAGAGACAGCGAGACATTTTCCAGATGTGCGGCTGCAGAGATCGGGAAATGTCTCACTGCCTGTGATTAGTGCAGCGCCGTGCCAACTTCTTGGTGGGCTCTGCACGTGGGCTGTGCGAACACGCTGGAAGCTCATCCTTAGTGCTGTGCATGTAGACATGGTAAGTCACTAAAGTCAGTGTGTGTGCTGCATTGTGCTGCTGTAGATTCAGATTGGTTTGTGGAGTAGGCTGTATTTAGTCTCCCAGATGGGACATTATACACCTGACCCTGTCAAGCTAACATAATGGAGTTACATTGTGGAGAGCCTCTTGACAATGTAACTCTAATCTCCACTCAGAATCATCCTTATCCCTCTTCATCATCCTCATCCCCACCCCGAATCATCCTTATCCCTCTCCATCATCCTCATCCCCACCCCGAATCATCCTTATCCCTCTCCATCATCCTCATCCCCACCCCGAATCATCCTTATCTCTCTCCATCATCCTCATCCCCACCCCGAATCATCCTTATACCTCTCCATCATCCTCATCCCCACCCCAAATCATCCTTATCCCTCTCCATCATCCTCATCCCCACCCAGGATCACCCATCCCTCTCCCTCATCCCCACCCCGGATCATCCATCCCTCCATCATCCAAATCCCCACCCAAGATCACCCATCCCTCTCCATAATCCTCATCCCCACACTGGATCATCCATTCCTCTCCATCATCCTCATCCCCACACAGAATCATCGATCCCTCTCCATCATCCTCAGCCCCACCCAGAATCATCCATCTCTCTTCATCATCCTCCTCCCGAATCATCCATCCCTCTCCATCATCCTCATCCCCACACAGAATCACCCATCCCTCTCTTGGAGAGGGAGGCAAATGATTCTGGATGGGGATGAGGATGAGAGTTACATTGTGGAGAAGGATGCGGATGATGATGCAGTGGGATGGCCAGTGGGCGGATTCGGTAGGACAGCCAGTGGGCGGGCCCTGGGGAATGTTGATGGTCATGCCCCAGGGGGCCCAGGTCTAAAGCTGGGCCCCAAAATTTATGATGGCTGCCCTGACCATTGCCCTATGGAATAAGACAGCTGTTGACTTTCAAAGAGGTGGTAGCTAAACACACCCACCTTAGAGCGAATCCATGCAAATTGAATGCGGCTGTAACAAGAGCTCTATGCCTTGTAATAAAAGTTGTAGTGCTTCAGCAGATAGAAAATAAAAGCATAGGTGGTAAAAAATAAAAACGGTTTTTGAAACTAGCAATGTAATTTGCCTTGGCAGTCTTTCATATCAGGTGCAACCTTCCATTAACAGTCTCTGGTGTCAACAGGTACAAGTCAAGTGCAGCTGATCTGCTACAAGATTCAAAACATAATGAGAATAGGAGGCATTTATCAATTTGTTTAAACAGCGAGGCAATGCTGAACAGGAGCAGATTATGAGATGTAATTATTATAATGATCTGTGGTATGTCCGCATATAAACTGGCCAAATAGAGATGTGCATTGTTGGTTAAAGGCTCTATTCATGTGTAATAATGAGCGATTATATGCGAACAGTGGCATCGCCAGCCATTGATTTGTACAGTGTACACAGCTGACAGCTCCTGTTGACATGGGCGTCCGCAGGTAGGGGCAAGGGGGGTCAAGTGCCCCCCCCTGGAATCGGGGATCGGATCTTAAATTCAGTACAGTTGTGTCGCTATCAGGGTGCGGGTGCCACCTGCCAGTGGGGTGACACCATCAAGGTGCTGTCAAGCCCACCCATCAGTGTAATCTGACTTCGGCTCTTTTCCCTGCTCAGTCCAGCAGAGAACTTTGCGGCGCTGTGACAGGAGAAAGGCGAGCTGCGGGATATCAGAGGTTTCCCCCGTTCGCCCCCCCCTTTCTCCGGTCAGGGAGAAGAGACCAGGTTCGCCGCCCAGCTTCCTGCCCACTCTGTTCCTTCTCTATTGGCTATAAGTGACGGGCCAATCAAAGGATACTAGGAGAGCATCATGGGACATGTAGTCCCAAAGATTGGCGGCCCCATTTTCCACAGGGAGGAGGCTACAGCTCGTTTAAGAGAGAGATTGAGAGACTGCAGCCTGGAAAAAAGCTGAGGGAGAGAGTGTTACAGGACAAAGAATGAGGAGTGTGCTGGGCGGAAGCCAGAGAGAGAGCCACGCTGCCCAGCGCCACCAGAGAAAGAGCCACGCTGCCCAGCACCACCAGAGAGAGAAAGACTGAGCCACTACCAGGGTACAGACATGCTACACTACTGACCAGAGTCGCCCCTGTGGAACCCAGAGTGATTGAGCGATCGTCCAGCCGGAGGAATCACTGCAGTCGTTTCACTGGGTCTGGTAAAAGAGCCTGTTGACCATTATCCATTACTTATTGTAGGGACTGTACTACATCTGCAGTCTCTGACCATGATAATGTGATAATGACATTGTCGAAAAGGGGCGGTGCATGGGTGACCCTAAAATTATGCCCCCCCTGAAATAAGTTCTGCGGACGCCCATGCCTGTTGATCACAAATAAGGATAAGCTCCGGCGTGTTTGCACAGCCCACGTGCAGAGCCCGCCAGGAAGTCGGCACGGCGCTGCGCTAATCACAGTCAGTGAGACATTTCCCGATCTCTGCAGCTGCACATCGGGGACAATATCTCACTGCCTGTGATTAGCGCAGCGTAGTGCCGACTTCCTGGCGGGCTCTGCACGTGGGGTGTGCGAACATGCCGGAGCTCATCCTTACTAGTCATTACTGCTCATTTCCATCATCACAGGAGTGAGCTCTTTCTCTGATCAAACCTCCTCACATGCTCAGTAATGACTAGACCATTTACGTATCTTATGAAGCCTGACTGCAATTAGGGTTGCCATCTGTCCAGTTTTGACCCAGACAGTCTGGGTTTTGACACATGTTCCCAGGTTTCAACACGCCTGAAACCCAGACACACATACCAACAATCCAACCATCCTGTGATCAGTGGGGCAGCCGGGTCTCTGGCCCCGGCAGCAACATCTAGCGGGGTGTATCCTGTGCCCTCCATCAATGTCACACTGTCACACACTGCTGGTGCGCTCTGAGCCCAGCTCAGCGATGGGCAGCATGCATCCTGTGATTGGCCGAACAGGTCATGTGCGGGCGGTGGACATAAGGGTCTGTGATTGCCGGAGCTGATCACATGTGGAGGCAGGGCTGGACTGTGGGTGATCGTGGCCGCTTGCTTCCGGAGTCCTGCCTCGCTGCCTGGCACGCGCTGTGCGTCTCCTGAGGTCTCCCTCTCATTTGCCCCATGACGGAATGTCCCACACTCGGCTTGAGTGCTTCTGTCAGTAATTCGCTACCTAAGTCCTGGAACACTAGACCAATGGATCTGGCTATAGTATCCCCCAAGAACCAGACAACACCAGTCTTGGAGTACATCAGGAATAGCCTCTCTATATTCTCGCAGGTCCTCAAGGGTAAGTTCCCCTCCAAAAGCCTCTGTCCCGGGTGAGTCTGTCACAGCCCCCTTACCCCCCTCTCTGTCAGCCACCCTCCTCTGTCATCTCCCCTATCTGTTAGACGCCCCCTCTCTGTCAGCCACCCCCTCTCTGTCAGGCCCCCCTCCCTCTGCCAGCCCCCTCTCTGTCAGAACCCCCCCACTCTGTCAGCCCCCCTCTGTTAGCCACCCCCCCTGTCAGCCCCCCTCCCTCTGCCAGCCCCAATCTCTGTCAGCCACCCGCTCCCACTCTGTCAGCCCCCACTCTCTGTCCCCTCCCTTCTCTCACCTCCTTTCTCTCAGCCCCCCTCTCACCCCTTCTCTCTCACCCCCTCTCTCTCAGCCCCCCCTCCTACCTCTCTCTCACCCCACCCCCTTTCTCTCCTGCATCCCCCTTTCTCTCACCCCTCCACCTCCTCCTGTCTCTCACCTCCTCTTCTAACCTTCCCCTTTATCACCTCCCTTCCCCACCTCTTTCCCCCCTACGGGGGTGGAGGCCCCATGAGGTAGGCTGTACGGGACCCCATGATTCCTAACAGCGGCCCTGTGAGTGAGTGCACCAGTTGGATGTGTCTTGGCAACAGCACCTGCCTCTTCTCTGCCTTCTCCCCAAGCCCCCCCCCCTACACACACACACACACACAAGATGGAAGAAAGGAATGAAGGAAAATAACACTACAGTAGAGCAACTCCACCCCCAAACTTTCTAGTGTGAAACAGCTCTCGGTAAGGCAGTATAGTGGGGGTCTTTAGGGACAGGAGACACTGATGGGGGGGTTCCCTGATCTAATAGAGGTCTCTAAGGGGGGAGGCTGATATAGGGGGACTCTGAGCTAGAGCTAATGGGGAGAGTATGTGGGGAAGGGGGTGCTGATTGCTGGTGACCAATTAGATCAGCAGTCAGCACCCCCCTTAGAGAACTCTATTAGATAAGGGGAACTCTCCTTATTTCAGCGCCCCCTCTTAGAGACCTATGTTAGATCAGTGTGTCCTTATATCACCCCCTCCTTAGAGACACCCATTATATCAGAGTACCCTTATATCGGGTATCTTATACCGGTCCTACCATGGGTCCCGCTGGGTCCATTGGACTTTGAGAGGGGCAGTAAATTGATGCCCAGGATTTTTTTCTAGCAATTTTGTGTGTCATCCAAGGGCGGACTGGGCTGGGGGGCAGGGTGACAACTGCCCCCTGGGCCACTCCACTACCATGTAAAAAGGCATGAAGACAGAGAGCAATGAAAGATCCCTTCCCCACCGGCTCCGCCAGCAGCCGATTTTTAGACGCAGCTTGCGAGGCTTGCAATTCTATTGGTCATGGTTTCAGTATTTACTTCACCTTGCATGGCCCCCTTTTACACCAATGAATTTGACAGTTCCAAATTGCATGACAAGTTGCACCCCATTGCCAGCAATGGGACCGTTCATATCGCTGCAACATGAGTTGCAATATGAGAAAGGTTCCTGCGCTACTTTTTACAGATTTCAATGCAACTTGCATGGACTTCTGTTAAATGAAGTCGCAAGCGCAAGGCAGTGCAAATCGCACTGAAGTAGCGTGATTTTAAAGCCACACCATTGTGAACCAGGGCTAAATGGAAATTCTCAAAACACCACCTGTAGAGGGTACTTGAGAAATAAAATGGGGAGACCCTGACATAGAGGAACACGCTATTTTTCAAAACAAGCATTTCATCACTTGAAGACAAATCATCTGTAAAAGTCAACCACCATGGGACGCAATGAAGCAAAGGCTTAACCCCTTGTTGACAGCTGAAGGTTGAAGTTATTGCATTGCAAATGAAGTGATGGTCAAAAGCCATCAATACACAATAAAAATCCCACATCTAGACAAAATTGTCATTTTCATACCTGACTTGTGCCTGAATTTTGTCCCGTTCTACTGTCAGATAAGGCTGCATTACTCGGGTTTGACTGCAAGACATGTCCACGAACCAGTCCCTACAGCACACAAACAGGACATATACCAGAACAATGGCACATGCAAACAGTAGTTCCCTCCGGACAGAGGGCATGTCGAGGCTCTTCCTAGGAACATTGCATCAGGATTGGAAGCACATCTCACACATCCCCTATGGAATAAGACAGCTGTTGACTTTCAAAGAGGTGGTAGCTAAACACACCCACCTTAGAGCGAATTCATGCGAATCTAATGCGGCTGTAACAAGAGCTTGTAATAAAAGTTGTAGTGCTTCAGCAGATAGACAATAAAAGCATAGGTGGTAAAAAAAAATGTTTTTGAAGTTAGCAATGTAATTTGCCTTGGCAGTCTTTCATATCAGGTGCAACCTTCCATTAACAGTCTCTGGTGTCAACAGGTACAAGTCAAGGGCAGCTGATCTACTGTGAGATTCAAAACACAATGAGAATAATGAAATCAGAAAAGGTCTAGTGTTACCGGTAACCCACCTACATCTGTGTAATATGCGACAAAAGATTACTTGCACATGGCTCACTCTGAGCATTCATCTCACTTTTTGCTTTTTTGTCACAAAAAAAGAAAAAAGAAAATTCAACTTTTATCTGGTTTCTCTCTCTTTTTTTCTTCCGCTCTTGCCTATTCCTTTGAGTCTCACCACTTGCTGGTAATTTTTTGCCATTTTTCCCTTTCCCTCTTCAGTCTCCACCTTTGGCTCAGGCTCTCTATTCATACAGTGCAGTGCAGTGTTTATCCGTATGACACATCACAGGAAGCACCTCCATGGTTAACAGAGGACAGAATTAAAATTAAACTTGGGAAACTTAACATTAATAAATCCCTGGGGCCAGATGGTTTGCACCCGAGAGTACTTGGGGAACTCAATAAAAAATTGGTATTGCTCTTTTTGTATTAAACATATTTTTCTAATAAAATGAATCCCTTATCAAGCAGCATGGTCCGCCTGTGTCTCTTTTCAGTGGGAATCTTTCCCCTGTAATTTTCTCTATACATAGGGAACTCAGTCAAGTAATTGCCAGACCATTGTTCCTAATTTTTACAGATAGTCTACTGACTGGAATGGTACCAGCTGATTGGAGAAAAGCCAATGTAGCACCAATATTTAAAAAGGGCCCAAAATATATCCCTGGGAATTACAGACCAGTTAGCACAACATCAATAGTATGTAAACTCTTGGAGGGGATGATACGGAACGTCCCACACTCCGCTTGAGTGCTTCTGTCAGTATATCGCTTCCTAAGTCCTGGAACACGAGACCAATGGATCTGGCTATAGTAACCCCCAAGAACCAGGCAACACCAGTCTTGGAATACATCAGGAATAGCCTCTCTATATTCTCGCAGGTTCTCAAGGGTAGGTTCCCCTCCAAAAGCCTCTGTCCTGGGTGAGTCTGTCACAGCCCCCCTAACCCCCTCTCTGCCAGCCACCCTCCTCTGTCATTTCCTCAGTCTGTCAGCCACCCCTCTGTTAGCTGCTCCCTCTCTGTCAGTCGCCTCCTCTCTGTCAGGCCCCCCATGTCAGCCCCCTCTGCCAGCCACCCCCTCTCTGTCAGCAACCCCCCTCCACTCTGTTAGCCGCCCCCTCTCTGTCAGGCCCCCTCCATGTCATCCCCTCCTCTGCCAGCCCCCCCTCTGCCAGCCCCCCTCTGTCAGACCCAATCTCTGTCAGCCCCCCCTGTCACCTCCCTTCTCTCACCTCCTTTCTCTCTCACCCACCTCCCTCTCAGCCCCCTTCTCTCTCTCTCAGCCCCTCACCCACCTTTCTCTCTCACCCACCTCTCTCTCCTCTCCCCAACCCCTCTCTCTCACCCCTCCTCACCTCCTTTCTCTTACCCCCTGCTCTAACCTCCCCCCTTCTCACCTCCCTTCCCCCACCTCTTTCCCCCCTCAGAGGGTGGAGGCCCCATGAGGTAGGCTGTACGGGACCCCATGATTCCTAAAAGTGGCCCTGTGTGAGTGCACCAGTTCAGATGTGTCTTGCCAAAACACTGGGCACAGCAATGCCTCTTCTTTGCCTTCTCCCCAACCCCCCCCCCCCACACACTCACACACACACACACACATGATGGAAGGAAGGAAGGAAAATAACACTACAGTAGAACAACTCCACCCCCAAATTCCGGCTCCCACAGTTCCTAGCTCGAAACGGCTCTCTGTAAGGCAGTCTAATGGGGGTCTTTAGGGACAGCAGACACTGATGGGGGGGTTCCCTGATCTAATAGAGGTCTCTAAGGGGGGGGGCTGATATAAGGGGACTCTGAGCACCCCCCTCTTAGAAACCTACATTAGATCAGTGTGTCCTTATATCACCTCCTCCGTAGAAACACGCATTATGTCACAGTCACCTTATATCAGCACCCCCCAACGGTTGGTCCCTAAAGAGCAGGGCCGGCCCTACCATGGGTCCCACTGGGTCCACTTGACTTTGAGAGGGGCAGTAAATTGATGCCCAAGATTTTTTTCCAGCAGTTTTGTGTGTCATCCAGGGGTGGACTGGGCCTGGGGGCAGGATGACAACTGCCCCCTGGGCCGCTCCGCTGCCCTGTAAAAAGGCATGAAGTCAGAGAGCAATGAAAAATCCCTTCTCCACCGGCTCTGCCAGCAGCCGATGTTCAGTCGCAGCTTGCGAGGTTTACATTTCTATTGGGTGGAACTGGAGGAGGGGGTTTCCATCAGTACAAAAGGGTTTCCATAATTTTTCTTAGTAGTGGCTTCTGATCTGCTGGATGGCCAAATGTTGCATAACCTGTCATGCTCAAAAATCACTATACAGCTCTAGCTTGTCGTGATTTCTTCTTTTTTTTTCTTTTTTTTTTGGGGGGGGGGGGGGCAGCATTTCATTCTTGGACCCAGGCAGCATAATGTTTTGGTCAGCCCTTCTACAGAGAATTGGATATAGGGGACTCTGATCTAAAAAAATTATTTAGTGTAATTTAAAAATACAGTGAAACCTCCCTCTATAATTATATAAATTCAAATGTGGAAAAATAATTGTGAATGATGGTGGAAACCCCATACACTACAATAGTATTTAAACATATGTACTGTGCAATCTCCATGCACATATAATACTGTATGAATACTGGTGTAAATCCATTCCAAAATGTGTTGTGCTAATATCCAACGTATCTAACTCAAAGGGAGTTTATTAATTTATTAATGGGAGTTTATTAATTGGATATTAGCGCAACACATTTTGGAATGGACTGTAGGTTTACACCACTATTCATACAGTATTATATGTGCATTGAGATTGCACAGTATATATGTATATGTTTAACCACTTCCCGCTCGGCTTATAGCAGAATGACGGCTGGGCGGTGGTTCAGTTATCCTGACTGGGCCTCATATGACGTCCTGCAGGATAACAGCCGGCGCGCGCCCATAGTCTGACACACCGCTACACAGATCTCAGTAAAGAGCCTCCGACCGAGGCTCTCTACCACATAATCAGCCGTGTCGAATCACGGCTGATCACGATGTAAACTGGAAGAGCCGTTGATCGGCTTTTCCTCACTTGCGTCTGACAGATGCAAGTAGAGGAGAGCCAATCAGCAGGCTCTCCTGACAGAGGGGGGGGGTCTGTGCTGATTGTTTATCAGCGCAGCCCCCCCTTCGGATGCCCACACTGGACCACCAGGGAAGCACCTAACATGTGGATGGCCAGGTACATCCCCCATAGCCATCCACATGTGCAAATTAATGCCCAACATATGCCAATCAGTGCCCACAAATGGGCACTGACTGGCACCTCTATGGGACAAATAAAATAAGTGATGCCCAGCAATGCCACCCAACAGTGTCATCAGTGCTACCCATCAGTGTCCATCAGTGCCACCTATCAGTGCCCATCCGTGCCCATCAGTGCCCACCTATCAGTGCCCATAAGTGCCCATCCGTCCCACCTATCAGTGCCACCCATAAGTACCCATAAGTGCCACCCATAAGTACCCATTAGTGCCGCCTATGAGTGCCCATCAGTGCCACCTATCAGTGCCGCATACCAGTGCCACCTATCAATGCCCATCAGTGCCACCTCATTGGTGCCCATCAGTGCCGCCTTATCAGTGCCCGTCAGTGCAGCCATATCAGCGCCCATCATTGAAGAAGAAAACATACTTATTTACAAAAAAAATGAACAGAAACAAAGAAAACGTTTTTTTTTTTCAAAATTTATGGTCTTTTTTTATTTGTTGCGCAAAAAATAAAAAATCGCAGAGGTGATAAAATACCACCAAAAGAAAGCTCTATTTGTGGTAACAAAATGATAAAAAATTTATTTGGGTACAGTGTAGCATGATTGCACAATTGTCATTCAAATTGCGAAATTGCGCTGAAAGCTGAAAATTGGCTTGGGCAGGAAGGAGTATAAGTGCCTGTTATTGAAGTGGTTAAATAAGATTGGAGTGTATCAATACTTGGATTACCGAGTACTATGTCCGCAGCCTCTGACCACCTCCTGTACCATGTCCGCGCAACCTTTAGCTATCTCTTGTATCATGTCCGCAGCCTTTGACCACCTCCCGTACCATGTTCGTAGCATCTGACCACCTCATGTACCATGTCCGCAGCCTCTGACCACCTTCTGTACCATGTGTACAGCCTCTGACCACCTCCTGTACCATACAAAAGGAACCCTAGGGTACTGGGAGCCTAATAAATGAAAAGCTATATGGATATGCTGCCCACTTTAAGGGCTGAGTGTATATACAGTAAACGGAACCATATAAATTGCAAAAAATAAAAAAATGAAAAAATGAATGTAAACACCCAAAGGCTATCTCATCAAAGTATGTGTTTATTAGATGAAAATGATCGCAGCCTTAGAAAGAGGTTGCTATACCCTACAAAAAGACCCCCCCCCCCACCACACACACACACACACACACACACACCACCCACATACCCCTAACCTCCCACTAAAAATAGATGACAACTCTACCTCCCCAAAATGAAGCCCAGAGCAGGCCTCTTGGGGAGCTAGGACAGTGCGACCACAACCCCCCCTACAAGATGGATCACCATAGAATCAGCACCTGCATGCTGGATGGACCACGGTCTGTGTCATGGGTATACTGGCAATACAGAGTCCTGAAAGTGGTTACACTGCACCTTAAGGCCACAATGGGCGAATGCAGTGGAACCAAAAATCAGGAATATCTGAGAGCCAGTATAAAGAACACTGCTAGACAGCTGAGTCAATATGGATGAGCTTGCTAAGAAAAATGACAATCCGTGTATGTGGGATGTGATGAGTGTCAGATAAGGCTCTCTGCAAAAGTGGGAACAATAAGGGAAATTCCGTAAACCTGCTGTTCCACTACTGCGTGAAAGTAGATGGACCGCACCATGGGCTGTGTGCACTGCCAATTACTCCACAACTAGAGTTGTCCAAGAGATACAGTAAGGATGAGGTGAAGCAGACAGACGGGATCATTGTGAGCAGATATAAAGATGACAAAAAGGTCTTTCATACTGCATGTGGTCCGGCCAGTGCTGTCACTGGGTCCCAACAATCTGGGTACTGACGTGGTGATGCCGATGTGACCAGTGTGCAGGTTGTCATATACTCAATGTTTCCTTACCTGCCATCTAACAATTCCTCTGTGTGTGCTATGCACTGTGAAGGTATGTCCTGCTGAAATCTCAAGATATGCAGGCAGGGTAGTAGCAGTGATTCACACAGCACGCTGGTGCAGGCAGGAGTCCCAAATCCATATCAACCTGCAGATGGTTATGAGCATGTTATAATCCCATGTGAGTTGCCAGTGGAATCAGCTCAAAGATGTCCTGAGTGCCAGCCAGTCCCCAAATGGGAAAGTTGAAGTAGAATCCAGGTAAACAGGGGATGAGGGGGTCTGTCCCTTGTCTACATGTTTCATTCCTCCCCTAGAACTCGGTCATAAAGTGTTTGGGTCATCTATTTTTAGTGGGAGGGTGTGGGTATGTAGATGGGAGGTGTGTGAGTTGGGGGTTTTTTTTGGGTGGGGGGGGGGTTGTAGGGTATAGCAACCTCTTTGATGCTATGATCATTTTAATCTTATAAACACATATTTTGAGGAGATAGCCTTTGGGTGATTACATTCATTTTTTTATTTTTGCAATGTATACACCCCATGTCCACAGTCTCTGATCACCTCCTGTAGGATGTCTGCAGCCTCTGACCACCTCTTGTACCATGTCTGCAGCCTCTGACCACCTGTGTTATGTCTGCAGCCTTTAAATCACTCCCATATCATGTCCGCAGCCTCTAACCATCTCTTGTATCATGTCTGCAATCTCTGACCATCTCTTGTCTTTTATCATGTCTGCAGTCTCTGAGGGGGTCTGGAGAGGAGTCAAGAGTGGGAGCGCCGCCAGGATAGGAGTCACGCGAGGAGTCAGACATGTGTTGACTGTGAAGAGAAGACTCTAGGATAAAAACTAGAGCTGCCAAGCTGGACCTGTCTGACTGAGCCCTGCACGGTGCACCTGAGAGGAGTTCAGTGACAGAGCCACCAGGCCAGTCTGGGGGGGGGGTCATTGATGTAAGGGGGGAGGAAATACAATAAAGTAAGGGGGCACTGATATAATGGATCCCCCTTATAGCAGGGAACCCGCCCTTGGTATATTCACTCTGCGGAAGGTGGTCTCTGGTCCCCAGAGTCCCCCCCACATCAGAGTTCCTGGCATCCCCTCTACATCAGAGTCTGCAGGATTCCCCCCTTACAGTGCAAGGGGGAAACCCTGTGGACCCTGATGTAAAAGGGAACTCTAGTGTAAAGGTCAATGCTGCAGACCCTCATGTAAGTGGGAACTCTGATGTAAAGAGAAATGCAACGGACTCTGATATAAGGTGGTCTCTTGTCACCAGGGCACCCTTACATCAGAGTTCCCCCTTAAATCATGATCTGCAGCATTTCTCTTTATGTCAGAGTTGCCTTGCACTGTAATGCCCTGTACACACGATCGGACATTGATCAGACATTCCGACAACAAAATCCATGGAATTTTTCCGACGGATGTTGGCTAAAACTTGTCTTGCATACACACGGTCACACAAAGTTGTCGGAAAATCCGATCGTTCTGAACGTGGTGACATAAAACACGTACATCGGGACTATAAACGGGACAGTAGCCAATAGCTTTTGTTTCCTAATTTATTCTGAGCATGCGTGGCACTTTGTGTGTCGGATTTGTGTACACACGATCGGAATTTCCGACAACGGATTTTGTTGTCGGAAAATTTTATAGCAAGCTCTCAAACTTTGTGTGTCGGAAAATCCTATGGAAAATGTGTGATGGAGCCCACACACGGTCGGAATTTCCGACAACAGGGTCCTATCACACATTTTCCGTCGGAAAATCCTATCGTGTGTACAGGGCATAAGGGGGAATCCTGTACACTCTGATATATGGGGGAATATGTTTTTTGACTTTTGTTTAACTTAAACGCATTGCTAATAGCACTAGCTACATATTTATAGTTTAAATATTGATATTTGCACTGCATTGAAAATAGCCATTTTAGGTACTTTTTTGCAGTGTCTGAAAATTTCATGATTTTTGCCAGTAAAAAATTAGTGCAGTTGGAAAATGTTGGCATCCTGTCAGTAAATTTCACTTTGGGGGGTTGGCAACACTGCATACTACAAGCACATACACATAGTAGCATACACATACAGTTAGGTCCATGTATATTTGGACACAGACACAATTTTCATACTTTTGGCTCTGTATGCCACCAGAATAAAATTAAAATGAAACAATCCAAATTAATTGGAAGTGCAGACTTTCAGCTTTAATTTAAAGTGGGGTTCCACCCAAATTTTGAACAATATCTGTATGTTTTCTCTTCCTTGCCTAGATGCTGACATGCTGCTTAAAAAAATTTAAATCGCCGTAATTACCTTTTATTTTTCTATTCTTCTTTGCACTTCCTGGTTCTCCTCCCGTGGGAGTAGCCGTGTTTCTAGCCTCTCAAAGACTCCGCACAGTGTCCTGGGAGCTAGTCTCAGGCTTCCCAGGATGCCACTGAGCATGGGCGGGAACGAGCGGTGAATGCTGGGAGCACAGCATTCACCGCATCCAGGAAATAAATGCTTGTGGGCTTCAAATGTCCACAATGAAGATGGAAACCGCCTGCCGTGAATAATATAAGTTATTCTTTCCGACGAAATCTGACACAGGCGGACATATTACACACAATATGTGAGTATGTAATGCTGAGAAGAAAAGTTTGTGAATGAACTAAAAAAAAAAAATATACACAGTCACCCCATTTTCAGGGGGTCAAATGTAATTGGACAAATGAATATAATCATAAATAAAATGTTAATTTTTAATATTTTGTTGAGAATCCTTTACTGGTAATGACTGCCTGAAGTCTGGAAGCCATGGACATTACCAAAGACTGTGTTTCCTCCTTTCTGATGCTTTGCCAGGCTCTAACTGCTGCTGTCTTCAGTTGTTCCTTGTTTGTGGGTCTTTCTGCCTTTAGTTTTGCCTTCAGCAAGTGAAATGCATGCTAAATTGGGTTGAGATCAGCTGATTGACTCGGCCATTGCAGAATTTTCCAATTCTTTTCCTTCAAAAGCTCCTTGGTTGCTTTTGCAAAGTGTTTTGGATCATTGTCCATCTGTATTGTGAAGTGCCGTCCAATCAACTTTGCTGCATTTGGCTGAATCTGGGCTGACAGCAGTGGTGACTAGGGATTCAATTCCAAGTTATCTCCTCACCTAAGTAGGGATGAGCTTTGAGTTCGAGCCGAACTCATGTTCGACTCGAACATCGGCTGTTCGCAAGTTCGCCGAACAGCGAACAATTTAGGGTGTTCGCGGCAAATTCGAAAGCTGCGGAACACCCTTTAAAAGTCTATGGGAGAAATCAAAAGTGCTAATTTTAAAGGCTTATATGCATGGTATTGTCATAAAAAGTGTTTGGGGACCTGGGTCCTGCCCCAGGGGACACGGATCAATGTAAAAAAAGTTTTAAAAACAGCCATTTTTTAGGGAGCAGTGATTTTAATAATGCCCCCTCTGACGTCACGTGGAAAGCCTCAGGGAAGTCCCCGTCAAGTCCCCGTGCATCAGAGGGGGCGGGGTCACTGGGTGCCCTGCCCTCCGTTATTTAAGAACCGTCAGAAGACGAGAAGCATCACACAGCGGGAGCCTCCCATCATGGATGCGGAGCAGCCCGAGAATGAAGAAGGGAAGAAGACGCCGTGGAGGAAGATGCCGGACGAGAACACTGGAGCAAGAAGCAGAGGATCGGAGGAAGAACCAGAGGAAGAAGAAGATGGAGGAAGAAACCGAAGGAAGATAGAAGAAAGAAAATAGAAGAAAGAAGATGGAAAGAAGAAGCATTTAAATAAAGGAATTGTCAAAAACTGTCTCTCGTCATTTTTAACATTTTTGACACTTTTTTTGTGAAATGGTAGGGGTATTTTTGTACCCCCTTACCATTTCACACAGGGGGGGCGGGATCTGGGGGTCCCCTTGTTAAAGGGGGCTTCCAGATTCCAATACGCCCCCCGTCCTCAGACCCCCACAACCACCGGGCAAGGGTTGTGGGGATGAGGCCCTTGTCCCCATCAACATGGGGACAAGGTGCTTTGGGGGGACCCCAAAGCACCCTCCCAATGTTGAGGGCATGTGGCCTGGTACGGTTCAGGAGGGGGGGCGCTCTCTCATCCCCGATCTTTTCCTGCAGCCTGCCAGGTTATGTGCTTGGATAAGGGTCTGGTATGGATTTTTGGGGGGACCACACGTCATTTTTTTTCTAAATTTTGGCACGGGGTTCCCCTTAATATCCATACGAGACCTAAAGGGCCTGGTATGGAATTTAGGGGGACCCCCATGCCATTTTTTTTTAAATTTTGATTCAGGGTTTCCCTGTGGGGAAATCCCATGCCGTTTTTTTCAATGAACTTTTATGTATATTGTCGGACCGACAATTAATTAATAGCCGCGAGTAGTTTTAAATGACTTTTTTTCCTTTGAAATGTCATTTTGCTGTCAGACTGTTCTAAACACGGGAAACATAACATGCGCCCCTTTACAGGCATACTATAGACACCCCCAGGTACGAAATTTAAAGGAATATTACACTTTTATTGTTTCACTTTAAGCATTATTAAAATCACTGCCCCTGAAAAAACTGCCTTTTTTAAAACTTTTTTTTGCATTGATCCATGTCCCCTGGGGCAGGACCCAGGTCCCCAAACACTTTTTATGACAATAACTTGCATATAAGCCTTTAAAATTAGCACTTTTGATTATTCATGTTCGAGTGCCATAGACTTTAACGGTGTTTGCGTGTTTGAACTAATTTTTTGCCTGTTTGCATGTTCTGGTGCGAACCGAACGGGGGGTGTTCGGCTCATCCCTAGTGGTGGCCCGTCCATAGAGGGCTCATGGATGCCGCCGCCCCTATCCATGCGTTTGGCCCCATGATCTACTGTACATATCAGGGCGCCGTACTATGGATTCCAATGGGGGTAGTGTTTTTTTGAGAGGCTCTAGTAGGGTTCAAAAAAGTGTGGGCTCGGGACGCAGATCCCACCCAGTTGTGTGACTATAGCGAATGTATTTTCGCTATTTTCACACTAAACTTCCTCCCCACCAATCAGGAGGCAGGGTATGATCCTATTGGATGCCTAGCGTTTAGGAGGAACAGAGAGAAGACACACGACGGAGGAAGCCTCGGGAGGAGCTGACACCGGAGCCGCTGCCCGCACCCGGGAGAGGAGGAGAGGACACCAGCCGCCACTGGCTGACAGTAAATCTCTAAACACTGCAGAATTCATCCAGCTGCTTCTGTCTTCTTTCACATCATCAATAAACTCCAATGACCCAGTGCCACTGGAAGCCATGCATGCCCATGCCATCACACTGCCTCCACCATATTTAACAGATGACGTTGTGTGCTTTGGATCATGAGCTGTTCCATTCCTTCTCCACACTTTTTTCTTCCCATCATTCTGGTACAGATTAATCTTAGTTTCATCCTTCCAAAAATGCTTTTCCAGAACTGGTCTGGCT
The DNA here is from genome assembly GCA_037952925.1 of Lithobates clamitans. Classification (NCBI taxonomy): domain Eukaryota; kingdom Metazoa; phylum Chordata; class Amphibia; order Anura; family Ranidae; genus Lithobates; species Lithobates clamitans. Next base: position 3,538,434 of record JBBGZY010000293.1, on the reverse strand, counting down.
TTTTCACATGTTTTTTGGCAAAGTCTAATCTGGTATTTCTATTCTTCAGGCTTATGAATGAATTGCAACTTGTGGTGAACCCTCTGTATTTGCTCTTGTGAAGTCTTCTCTTGATTGTAGACTTTGACAATGATACGCCCACCTCCTGGAGAGTGTCCTTCACTTGTTGTGAATGGGTTTTTCTTTTTACCATAGAGAGGATCCTGTGATAATCCACCACTGTTGTCTTCCATGGATGTCCAGGCCTTTTTATGTTGCTGAGCTCATCAGTGCATTATTCTTTCCTCAGAATGTACCAAACTGTTGATTTGGCCACTCCTAATCCTACTCCTGCTATCTCTCTGATGGATTTGTTTAGTTTATGAAGCCTTACAATGGCCTGTTTCATTTGCATGGACAGCTCCTTTGAACGCATGATGTAGGTACACAGAAATAGATTCCAAATGCAAATACCACACTTAGAATCAACTCCAGACCTTTTACCTGCTTAACTGACGAATACATAACAAAGGAGTAGCCCACACCTGGTCATGAAACAGCTTTTAATTCAATTGTCCAATTACTTTTGGTCCCTTGAAAAAGGGGGGTGGGGGTGGCTTTTATTAAGCGCTGTAATTCCTAAACCCTTCCTCCAATTTGTATGTACATACCTTCCAATTAAACCTGAGAGTGTGCATTTTCAGCCCATATCCACTATATATAGCTTGAATATGTCCAAATATCTATGGACCTAACTGTATGTGGTATGACTGCAATCATCAAGAGCAGGAGAATATTTTGGGCTGTTCTTTGGCAGTAGGTTATGGAAATCGTAAGAAATATACAGCAACATTTTAAAGATCATGTGTTTGTTCCAGTTTTCCTTTAATAATAAAAAAAAACATGAGATATCTGTTACCATTTACACCCAAATTTAAAGTTCAACTTGTCATGAAAACAACAAGGTATAATTAATTTGGATACCGTGTAGTAGTTGTGATGATGTACAGTTCTGCTAACACACGGTCGGAGCTTTGGGTACCCTCAAGCTGGGTTTACACCATCGCGGCATCCGGGTCACAGCAAGGGTACGGTGCGTCCTGGTTCACTGTTTCAGGTCCTATTTCAGCTCGAATTTTGGGCTGAATTCGGACCTGAAACGGACCAAAAGACGCACAGCGTTTTTGTGCAAAACACACCAGACCTGCTGCGTAGATATGTGAGCCAGCTCCATAGAGAGCCGGTCAAAATCTCCTGCTATTGCGAAATTGGATGCGGGGGAACTCACATCCAATTCGCAATGGTGTGAACCAAGCCTTAGTCGCACAATTCTGCTACAAAAATTACACACATTTGAGGTTGTTTGAGCATGCTGTTTATAGTATAGTTGCAATAACCATGCTCATATACTATACTGTGATTATTGCTTCCTGCCACTAGGTGGTAGTAGTGCTGAGTTTAACGCTTCTTTACTGTAACAACCTCTCATGGTTGTGCTGTAACTTTCCAAAAATAATACATTTTAAAAGATATAAGGAAAGAAAAACACACCAAAAGGAATGGACAACGCAAAAACCAAGATAATGTTAAATAAACAAATCAAATCATTTAAAGTGTTTTCAAAAGCTGAAGGTTTTTTTTTAACTTTATGCCTTCTATGCATGAAGGTAAAAAAAGCTTCTCTGTGTAGCAGTTCTGCCAGCCCTGCCTAATGATTACCTGAGCCTGATTTTCCTCCAGCAATGTGCACGAGATCCTCGGCCCTCCAGGGACTTTCCCTTCTCATTGGCTAAGCCATTGCCTGTTAATCACAGCCAGTGAGCCAATGAGGAGAGAGAGGGGGGCTCGACCAAGCCACGGCTGTGTGTGTGAATGGACTTGCAGAGCCGTGGCTTGGGAGTGAGCCTGCTTGGGTGCCCTCATTGCAAGCTGCTTGCTCTGAGGGCACTAGGCCAGGCGTGCCACCGGTTGATCCAAGAAAAGGAAAGTTGGGGTTGCTCTGTGCAAAAACACTGCACAGATCAGGTAAGTATGAAATGTTTTTTTATTTTTTTATTTGACTTTAATATCCCTTTAAGCACCAGAATATTGTTCCCTCACTGGCCTAATGCACACACAATCATACATACGATCGCACGATCCGAAAATCAAACGACAGATCGTCCAACTTTTTTTGCTTAATAGTCGCAAGTAGAAATTGAATAGGTTACTAAAGTCACGAAAATACTTCTATGACAAAAAAAAAATCGAAAGTGATGTCATGTGTTGTAGTGTATTTGTATTGTATTTACAGACGACAACTGTACTGATTAAACTAAACTCGCATGATCTGGTATCATACAAGGAAAATTTTCATGCTTGTCCGATCGAGTAATATCGGATGAAATATCGTGATTGGCTCTCGAAAGCTCTGTACTAATGGTCCAATTGTCGTACGGTCGCGGTATTTTAAGTCCAATTTTCGGATCGTGTGTACGGGCCATAAGTAAGCACCTAGGCAAAGAAAACACAGCCTTCTGTTTGTGGGGGCTTTGAGGGCCACATAATAAGTAACAAGTACCAAAGGGTCACAGGCTTGGCACCAGGAATCTAGACTAGATTTAGACTCTAGTACATGGTGATGGCCATATTTATATCACCACAATAAGCAAAAAGGCCTCCATTAAAAAGCAAAAAGATAAAGCAGTAGTAACAAAACACTCTGCTTCTTATCATCTCTGTCTTTCTGATGACACCTATTTAACGTCTAACCCTTTTTTCTGCCACCAACGTATGTCATATACAGCAGCCGGAGGTGTGTGAAAACCTGATAAGCTGACTAACACCTTAATGGTGGAATTTACCTGCACAGCCACTAGCATTTACCTGCACATTATGCTTCCCCATAAGGTATACCCCTTGCTTAATTTCCCAGGCTCTGCTATCTCACCTGAGGGACCAGGACCGACATAAAGGATGTTGCCAGGTTGATGCACATTTGCTGATCTCCTCTAGCTAGTAAGAGCCCGGAAGCAACATTACATTTCATTAATTCATTACGCTTTTTCTTCTACTGGTTGAGAACTGTGTTATCGTTAGCCGCGCACTCCCGACAAGGGAAAGGGTTCAGTGCTGGATAAGGATGAGCCAAACACCCCCCCGATTCAGTTCGCACCAGAACATGCAAACAGGCAAAAAACTGGGACGAACACATGAACACCGTCTATGGGACACTAACATGAAAAATCAAAAGTGCTCATTTTAAAAGTTTATATGCAAGTTATTGCCATAAAAAGTGTTTGGGGCCCAGGTCCTGCCCCAGTGGACATGTATCAATGCAGACCAGGGTCTGGTATGGATTTTGGGGGGCCCCTACACCATTTTTTAAAAAATTTGGCACAGGGTTCCCCTTAAAATCCATACCAGACCAGAAGGGCCTTGTATGGATTTTGGGGGGGACCCCACACAATTTTCTTTTTACATTTTTGGTTCGGGGTTCCCCTTAATATTCCTAACCAGACCTAAAGGGCCTGGCAATGGACTAGGGGGAACCCATGTGTTTTTTTCAATGAGTTTTATCTATATTGCGGAGACCCAACAATTCATTACAGCCGCGATCTGTTTTAAATGACTTTTTACCTTTAGAAATGTCATTTTGCTGTGGTACTGTTCTAAACACAGGAAAACTGCGCCACTTTACAGGCATACTATAGACACCCCCCAGGCACGATATTTAAAGGAATATTTCATTTTTATTGTTTCACTTTAAGCATTATTAAAATCACTGCTCCCGAAAAAACGTCCATTTAAAAAAATAAAAAATTGCATTGATCCATGTCCCCTGGGGCAGGAACCGGGTCCCTAAACACTTTTTATGACAATAACTTACATACAGTATAAGCCTTGAAAATGAGCTCTTTTGGTTTTTCATGTTAGTGTCCCATAGACTTTAACGGTTTTCCGGCAGCTTTCGAATTTGCTACGAAGAACGAATAATGTTTGTTGTTCGCCAAACGGCCAAACAACCAAAGTTCGGCCCAAACCGTTCACCCATCCCTAGTGCTGGACGTATGTGTGACAAATTAAGTAGAACCTGTCAGAAGAAATGTCAACACATGGGAGGCTATGTCTCACTTGTATGACTGCAATAAAGCTAAAGCAGAACTACTCTTTCCTTGTATTTCTTTTATGCCCCGTACACACGGTCGTATTTTCCGATGGAAAATGTCCGATCGGAGCGTGTTGTCGGAAATTCCGACCGTGTGTGGGCTTCATCGGACATTTTCCATCGGATTTTCCGACACACAAAGTTGGAGAGCAGGAGATAAAATTTTCCGACAACAAAATCCGATCGCGTCAATTCCGACCGTGTGTGGCCTGTTCCGACGCACAAAGTGCCATGCATGCTCAGAAGAAATTCCAAGAGGGAACAGCTCGTTCTGGTAAACTTAGCATTCGCAATGGATACAGCACTTTCGTCACGCTGCAATGTTAAAAATGGTTTAATACAGCGCACTCTCTTCTTCTTTATAATGTGACAAGAATTAAATAGTTTTGCTGCTCATATTCACACACACTTCTCACAAAGTTTTATTTTGGTTTTTTTATTGGGATTCCCTGAATATATTGTTATTAGTTGTCACATCTGACAAAATTTTTATTTTTATTTTTTTTATTTTTTTTGGATTTTAAGCCTTTTTTTTATTTAATGTTTGTAGTTTTTCCAAGGCTGATCTTTGTTCAATGTTATTTTTATTTTTACTCCAGAATATTTTTGTGTGTGTTTTGTGTGTCAAGTTACCCCAACACCATTGATATCTTTTATTATTTAATCTCCAGGAGATTGTTTGGTGTTGGTGTCCCTTGTTCATTTCACATTGTATATTTGAAATGTACCTGAATCCTCACAAACCAACTGTCCTTTTTGAAGTAAAACACATAGGAGAGTATAATTCAAAACAAAAATCCTTTATTAAGGGCTCAGAACCAAACAAAGAGGAGGCAACACTGGATCAACAGGAGAAATTAGCGAAGCCTGGGACCCCCAGGGCAGACATCAATTCTTGAACATCAAAATTGGTGGCCTGAGGAGTCCATATGTAAGGGAGGGCAGTCTGGTCCAGAATTCGCAGAGATCCGGATAGCAGCAGATGACATGTATGTCCCCAGGCTGTGGTACCACAAGAGGCTGCATTTTTTGGCCGACCAGACTGGATCCAGGGTCCTCACTTTCTGGTCTTCGTTTCACGCTTCCTTCCGGGCTGTGGCTGTGCAGTTGGAGATGTGGCAGGAGGAGGAGTAGGACCTGGAGGAGGACTGGGAGGACCTGGAGGAGAGTTAGGACGAGGAGGAGGACCTGCAGGAGGAGGACCATCGCAAAGGTGTGTCTGAGCTGTCATTTGGCCCCTCATACCTTTGTTAAGAGCCTCCAATATGAGCGCCTCACACAAGACTTGTTGGCCCTCCTCCATCCTCTGCATTTTATATGCAATGGCGGCAGCAATGTCCTCCTCCACGGTCTGTCGTGCTCCCAGGACCTCTGTAGCCCTCCAAAAGAGTCCTCCAGTAGCCTCCTCTAGGGCACTCCTCCTACTGCCACTTTCTCTTTTCAGGGGGAGTGGAGGGACCTGCAGATCAGCCAGCCGGCTCAGCCCGGCCACCTCCTGGCTGAGACTTCCCTGTGTATTAAAAAGGGACATGGTTGTAATGTTTTGCTTCATCAATCACAATCCTAAATTAGTACTCCAAACTAACATCTAGTTAACATCATTGATTGGACAAGCAGAAATATTTAGAGGAATGCTATACCTGGCTCAATCTGGGCTCCTCCACATGTGGCCTGGAAGGCCCAGGTTGGGCGTCAGAAGCCTCAGCCGGGGGGGAAGGAAGCGTGGAAGGAAGACTGAAGAGGGATGGCCTGGGTTCAGTCTGGCCTGCCAAAAAATGCAGCCTGTCGTAGTACAACATCCTGGGGACATAGATGTCATCTGCTGCTCCGAATCTCTGTGAATCCAGGACTTTCTTGCGCTCCCTTACATATGTGCATCTCAGGCCACCAATGAAGATCTTTAAATAGGTGATGTCTGCCGTGGGGATCACCTGCTTCACAATTTCACACAATTGCACCAGTGCTGCCTTCCTCTTTGCTTGGTTCTTGAAATGGGGGTGTTTAATCTCACACAGACAGGGCAGCTCCCTTAAGATATCTATGAATACTGACATGAAGTCATTGTCTTTCACTAAGATATCCATGTTCACTGCAAGACACAGCACAAGACAAAGCCTAATGTCAGACAAAACTCTCCTAATCTTGTTACAATATAGGCTTCAATGTAGAAGCAGTATAGGCACAAGTTTGTCTCTTACCTTCGTTCTTACGATCGGCGCGTCCAATGCTCGTTCCTCCGCTCACAGATCGTACGTAATACGCACGCGTGTTACGCTTTATACACACTGCGCATGCGTGTAACTCCGCCCGCCCCTGACGTTCTTTCTAGTCTATTCCCCGCCCCTTTTCATTCGGCGCAGTGGGTGAAGAGCACATGGCGGAGTCAGAGGAGGTGCGTGCTAATTATAGCAACGAGGAGGAGGAAAGCCCGGATCCAGACACGTCCCGATTCAGAAGGAGACGTTTTAAAGCCACAAATATGTCCTTTGGGGAGATGTTGGAGATGGTCGACATCATGAAGAAGTCCGACTATGACGGAAAGTATGGGCCTTACCCCAACCCCAATATACGAAAGGCCAAGATCATGGCGAAAGTGATCAAAAGCCTGCACCAGAATTTCGGGGTACGAAGATCGAAAGATCAGCTCAGGAAGCGGTGGTCGGACCTGAAATTGAGAGAGCCAGAGCAGTACCGAAAGATCCGGAGAGTGCTGCAAAAAAGTAAGTAGTTGTGCTGTGTTCCTATTCTTTCTGTCTTTATTGCGTTCGTGCGTTCGAGGGCCACATAATAAGTAACAAGTACCAAAGGGTCACAGGCTTGGCACCAGGAATCTAGACTAGATTTAGACTCTAGTACATGGTGATGGCCATATTTATATCACCACAATAAGCAAAAAGGCCTCCATTAAAAAGCAAAAAGATAAAGCAGTAGTAACAAAACACTCTGCTTCTTATCATCTCTGTCTTTCTGATGACACCTATTTAACGTCTAACCCTTTTTTCTGCCACCAACGTATGTCATATACAGCAGCCGGAGGTGTGTGAAAACCTGATAAGCTGACTAACACCTTAATGGTGGAATTTACCTGCACAGCCACTAGCATTTACCTGCACATTATGCTTCCCCATAAGGTATACCCCTTGCTTAATTTCCCAGGCTCTGCTATCTCACCTGAGGGACCAGGACCGACATAAAGGATGTTGCCAGGTTGATGCACATTTGCTGATCTCCTCTAGCTAGTAAGAGCCCGGAAGCAACATTACATTTCATTAATTCATTACGCTTTTTCTTCTACTGGTTGAGAACTGTGTTATCGTTAGCCGCGCACTCCCGACAAGGGAAAGGGTTCAGTGCTGGATAAGGATGAGCCAAACACCCCCCCGATTCAGTTCGCACCAGAACATGCAAACAGGCAAAAAACTGGGACGAACACATGAACACCGTCTATGGGACACTAACATGAAAAATCAAAAGTGCTCATTTTAAAAGTTTATATGCAAGTTATTGCCATAAAAAGTGTTTGGGGCCCAGGTCCTGCCCCAGTGGACATGTATCAATGCAGACCAGGGTCTGGTATGGATTTTGGGGGGCCCCTACACCATTTTTTAAAAAATTTGGCACAGGGTTCCCCTTAAAATCCATACCAGACCAGAAGGGCCTTGTATGGATTTTGGGGGGGACCCCACACAATTTTCTTTTTACATTTTTGGTTCGGGGTTCCCCTTAATATTCCTAACCAGACCTAAAGGGCCTGGCAATGGACTAGGGGGAACCCATGTGTTTTTTTCAATGAGTTTTATCTATATTGCGGAGACCCAACAATTCATTACAGCCGCGATCTGTTTTAAATGACTTTTTACCTTTAGAAATGTCATTTTGCTGTGGTACTGTTCTAAACACAGGAAAACTGCGCCACTTTACAGGCATACTATAGACACCCCCCAGGCACGATATTTAAAGGAATATTTCATTTTTATTGTTTCACTTTAAGCATTATTAAAATCACTGCTCCCGAAAAAACGTCCATTTAAAAAAATAAAAAATTGCATTGATCCATGTCCCCTGGGGCAGGAACCGGGTCCCTAAACACTTTTTATGACAATAACTTACATACAGTATAAGCCTTGAAAATGAGCTCTTTTGGTTTTTCATGTTAGTGTCCCATAGACTTTAACGGTTTTCCGGCAGCTTTCGAATTTGCTACGAAGAACGAATAATGTTTGTTGTTCGCCAAACGGCCAAACAACCAAAGTTCGGCCCAAACCGTTCACCCATCCCTAGTGCTGGACGTATGTGTGACAAATTAAGTAGAACCTGTCAGAAGAAATGTCAACACATGGGAGGCTATGTCTCACTTGTATGACTGCAATAAAGCTAAAGCAGAACTACTCTTTCCTTGTATTTCTTTTATGCCCCGTACACACGGTCGTATTTTCCGATGGAAAATGTCCGATCGGAGCGTGTTGTCGGAAATTCCGACCGTGTGTGGGCTTCATCGGACATTTTCCATCGGATTTTCCGACACACAAAGTTGGAGAGCAGGAGATAAAATTTTCCGACAACAAAATCCGATCGCGTCAATTCCGACCGTGTGTGGCCTGTTCCGACGCACAAAGTGCCATGCATGCTCAGAAGAAATTCCAAGAGGGAACAGCTCGTTCTGGTAAACTTAGCATTCGCAATGGATACAGCACTTTCGTCACGCTGCAATGTTAAAAATGGTTTAATACAGCGCACTCTCTTCTTCTTTATAATGTGACAAGAATTAAATAGTTTTGCTGCTCATATTCACACACACTTCTCACAAAGTTTTATTTTGGTTTTTTTATTGGGATTCCCTGAATATATTGTTATTAGTTGTCACATCTGACAAAATTTTTATTTTTATTTTTTTTATTTTTTTTGGATTTTAAGCCTTTTTTTTATTTAATGTTTGTAGTTTTTCCAAGGCTGATCTTTGTTCAATGTTATTTTTATTTTTACTCCAGAATATTTTTGTGTGTGTTTTGTGTGTCAAGTTACCCCAACACCATTGATATCTTTTATTATTTAATCTCCAGGAGATTGTTTGGTGTTGGTGTCCCTTGTTCATTTCACATTGTATATTTGAAATGTACCTGAATCCTCACAAACCAACTGTCCTTTTTGAAGTAAAACACATAGGAGAGTATAATTCAAAACAAAAATCCTTTATTAAGGGCTCAGAACCAAACAAAGAGGAGGCAACACTGGATCAACAGGAGAAATTAGCGAAGCCTGGGACCCCCAGGGCAGACATCAATTCTTGAACATCAAAATTGGTGGCCTGAGGAGTCCATATGTAAGGGAGGGCAGTCTGGTCCAGAATTCGCAGAGATCCGGATAGCAGCAGATGACATGTATGTCCCCAGGCTGTGGTACCACAAGAGGCTGCATTTTTTGGCCGACCAGACTGGATCCAGGGTCCTCACTTTCTGGTCTTCGTTTCACGCTTCCTTCCGGGCTGTGGCTGTGCAGTTGGAGATGTGGCAGGAGGAGGAGTAGGACCTGGAGGAGGACTGGGAGGACCTGGAGGAGAGTTAGGACGAGGAGGAGGACCTGCAGGAGGAGGACCATCGCAAAGGTGTGTCTGAGCTGTCATTTGGCCCCTCATACCTTTGTTAAGAGCCTCCAATATGAGCGCCTCACACAAGACTTGTTGGCCCTCCTCCATCCTCTGCATTTTATATGCAATGGCGGCAGCAATGTCCTCCTCCACGGTCTGTCGTGCTCCCAGGACCTCTGTAGCCCTCCAAAAGAGTCCTCCAGTAGCCTCCTCTAGGGCACTCCTCCTACTGCCACTTTCTCTTTTCAGGGGGAGTGGAGGGACCTGCAGATCAGCCAGCCGGCTCAGCCCGGCCACCTCCTGGCTGAGACTTCCCTGTGTATTAAAAAGGGACATGGTTGTAATGTTTTGCTTCATCAATCACAATCCTAAATTAGTACTCCAAACTAACATCTAGTTAACATCATTGATTGGACAAGCAGAAATATTTAGAGGAATGCTATACCTGGCTCAATCTGGGCTCCTCCACATGTGGCCTGGAAGGCCCAGGTTGGGCGTCAGAAGCCTCAGCCGGGGGGGAAGGAAGCGTGGAAGGAAGACTGAAGAGGGATGGCCTGGGTTCAGTCTGGCCTGCCAAAAAATGCAGCCTGTCGTAGTACAACATCCTGGGGACATAGATGTCATCTGCTGCTCCGAATCTCTGTGAATCCAGGACTTTCTTGCGCTCCCTTACATATGTGCATCTCAGGCCACCAATGAAGATCTTTAAATAGGTGATGTCTGCCGTGGGGATCACCTGCTTCACAATTTCACACAATTGCACCAGTGCTGCCTTCCTCTTTGCTTGGTTCTTGAAATGGGGGTGTTTAATCTCACACAGACAGGGCAGCTCCCTTAAGATATCTATGAATACTGACATGAAGTCATTGTCTTTCACTAAGATATCCATGTTCACTGCAAGACACAGCACAAGACAAAGCCTAATGTCAGACAAAACTCTCCTAATCTTGTTACAATATAGGCTTCAATGTAGAAGCAGTATAGGCACAAGTTTGTCTCTTACCTTCGTTCTTACGATCGGCGCGTCCAATGCTCGTTCCTCCGCTCACAGATCGTACGTAATACGCACGCGTGTTACGCTTTATACACACTGCGCATGCGTGTAACTCCGCCCACCCCTGACGTTCTTTCTAGTCTATTCCCCGCCCCTTTTCATTCGGCGCAGTGGGTGAAGAGCACATGGCGGAGTCAGAGGAGGTGCGTGCTAATTATAGCAACGAGGAGGAGGAAAGCCCGGATCCAGACACGTCCCGATTCAGAAGGAGACGTTTTAAAGCCACAAATATGTCCTTTGGGGAGATGTTGGAGATGGTCGACATCATGAAGAAGTCCGACTATGACGGAAAGTATGGGCCTTACCCCAACCCCAATATACGAAAGGCCAAGATCATGGCGAAAGTGATCAAAAGCCTGCACCAGAATTTCGGGGTACGAAGATCGAAAGATCAGCTCAGGAAGCGGTGGTCGGACCTGAAATTGAGAGAGCCAGAGCAGTACCGAAAGATCCGGAGAGTGCTGCAAAAAAGTAAGTAGTTGTGCTGTGTTCCTATTCTTTCTGTCTTTATTGCGTTCGTGCTGCTCCACATACTTTTATTAATTGTAACGTTTAAAAGGGCAACTTTAATGTTCATGGGCCCATTATTCGTTCGTATCAAACATTTTTCTTTCGGCCTCTAAAACCCCATTGTTTAGGCCATATGCATTTTCCCACATTTTTTTTGGGCCTACTTGGATGCCAAATAGTTGTTTGTGTAGATGGGTTTGTTACTAGAATGAAATGCAAACTAGATTGTGTGTAAAGAGAGGACACTGAGCAGCTGTTTTCACATCTGGACACTGGAGCACTAGTGTGGGACACCAGAACATCATTTTTATTAGGGGGCCACACAGGTGCTCCAGTGTATACTATAGGGGGGGGGGGGGGCTACATCTGTGAAGCTTGTACTAAACAGGTAAAGTATTGCAGCTTGACAAAGGGCAAGAAAAAAAATACATCTTGGAACTCGGCTAAAATAGACAACTGTACCCCACTTCCAAGCAATGTTTCCTATTTATAGATCTGCCATCAAATATCTGTGTGCTAATTATACCATTTTTGTTTGACATAGGGGAGAAAAGACTCGTAGGATACCCCTCATCCGAGGAGACCACAGACCCCCCACCTATGGAAGAAGGTGAAATACCCCCAAACGAAGAAGAGCAGGAGGAAGAAGAAGATGTGGTGGAAATTGGCACCACAACAGGTGAGTGTCTGCGACCACAGACTCAGGTAAGAGATGGATGGTGGCAGATTTTTGATACCTGTTTTTGTTTTGTTTCTCTCTTTTTAGGTGATCGTGCTCCAGAACGTTTCACATCAGAAAGTGCCCAGATCCTGATTGGGGAGATCATGGGGTGTAATGTAGAACTGCAAAACATACAGCAAAAAATCAATGATGTTATTAAAAAAAATAATAACATCATTGATGTTTTGGGGCGAATTTAAAACCCCACAAAATCACTTTTTGGATTGTGGTCCAATCTTTTAAAACTTTTTGCAATGTTTTGAAAAGCCAAATTTGGAGGATGCGCACAGTGTGTGAACATGTGCTATCTGCCATCACGGGAGATCAATGGACGCGTTTTGGGGGTGAAACCCCTTCCTCAATTATAAAGTAGCGTTGAAGAAGGGCTTGCTCCCCCAAAACACGTCCCTTGATCCCCCCTGATGGCAGATAGCACATGTTGACATTCGTAAATTTGTGTGCATCTTCCAAATTTGGCTTTTCCAGGGGTGATTTCCCCCCATCTGAACGCTATATCAAACCCAGTTCCTAAATACTGATGTCTGATATAGCTTTCAGGTTTTACCTAATGTGAACTTTGTAAGTTCAAGTTTTTTGTCTTTCTTGTTGGTTTTAACCAGGCCTGTTTTATCTGAAATGGACATTTTGATTTTTGATAATGCTACTGCAAAAATTGTTTTACAACAAACATGTTGGTTTGTTTTAAAAACCTTTGGTAAATGCACATGTGATTGTGCAGGTATAGAAAAGTTGCTTACTCAAGAATGTGTGGATTATTGTCTCAACACTACAATACAACACTTTTGGGGTGATGTAATTGCTGTTTTCAGCAAAAATGGGTGTTATTTCCTAAGGGCACATCCTCTTTGACTACAAGTGCAGTTTCAGTGCAGTTGCAAGTGCACTTGTATTGAAATGTGTTTTTGCATTTAGGAAATAACAGCCAACAGTGCTTTGTATAAGGTTACACAATCACAACATTTTCTGGACTCAACACATTTCTGTCAGGGTCAGCTAAAACAAACACAAGCAGTAAATGTCCACCAAGAATTTCTTTTTTTTTATTATAAAAAGGCTTCACATATTGTCTGGCATATTGATAGCCCCCCTACCCGCAAAGAACTCCAGGTAGCGTAACCGGACATCACGGGCACTCAGGGAGGGCAAGCCAGGATGGCCACTTTCAAGCGCCGTCAGTGTGGTTTGATGTAGGATTCCGGCCTCAGGCCCAACTGAGCCAGCATAGTTGGCCGAATGTTTCCTTAAAAAGTTATGGAGAACACAGCACGCCAGTATAATATGGTTCAGTTTATACTCCGCCATGTGGATGGGTGTCAGAAATAGTCGGAACCGGCTGGCCAGGATTCCAAATGTGTTCTCCACCACTCTTCGGGCTCTGGCCAGCCGGTAATTAAAAAACCCTCTGTTCCGGGGTGAGGGTCCTCATTGGGAATGGCCGCATCAGGTGGTCCCCCAGCGCAAACGCTTCATCAGCAACGAACACAAATGGGAGTCCTTCCACATTGTCCTCTGGAGCTGGCAAGTCCAAGCTGCCATTCTGGAGATGCCTGTAGAACTCCGTCTGGGCGATGACTCCACCATCGGACATCCGGCCATTCTTCCCCACGTCCACATACAAGAAGTCGTAATTAGCCGACACCACCGCCAACATCACTATACTATTAAACCCCTTGTAATTATAATAGTACGACCCCGAGTTGGGTGGTGGGATGATGTGGACGTGTTTCCCATCAATTGCCCCTCCGCAGTTAGGAGAGTCCCACCGCTCGGCAAAGTGGGAGGCCACAGTCTGCCATTCCTGTGGCGTGGAAGGAAACTGTTGAGGAAAAAACAATAAACATTACTATTTTTACTTTGAAACATGGCAAGCAGATTAGACACAAACATTATGGGTCAACCTCCAGATAGCATTTATTAAGGAGAATTTAACAAGGCCAAAGTATAAGGTACACCTATCATATTCCCCCCCCCCCCTCTCATGGGCCATTTCTAACATTATAGGGGGTGTGTGTAAATCTTGGACAGGTAACCCTCTTCACTTCATTGAGAGATGAATGCCTAAATAATGGGTATTACTTGGAACAGCCCCTCCTTAGTTACATTATTGGCAGACCACTGGACAAGTAAGAAGTGTCATAATACAAAGATATAAATACACACTGTACACATTTGAGGACATTTGGACATTCTGCTATTACCTATCAAGATAATAATAGGATACAAAAACTTTAAACAGTACCATTGGAAAGTATACAGGCAGGCCCTTGCATTACATGCTTTGGGGAATTCATCCATAAATCTGACCAGTAAAGAGATGGGTATAGTGTGTATGGGTTTGGCAAAGTCAGCAAATAGATGATTGAGGATAGAGAATTTGGATCAGCTGACTTAGCAGTTGGGGGAGGGAGAGTTACTAAAAATTATTTGGGGACACCACAAAAAAAAACCTCTGGCACTCTGCCTGAATTTAAATCAAAAATAACATTTCCAAACATTTTAGGGGGTGTTTGGGGTAAAGCACTACTATGGAGCTGATAAAATACATTGTTAAGTGACTACATGAGGTGAATATAGGACAGGAGACACCATGCTGGGGAGGTTAGTGAAGGGCAAATATATAAAGGAGCTAAAATAATAATTACCTAAAAATCCAGCATGCATGAGGACAAAGGGGACATTCACAGCATATTACAATCATGGTAATTAGGGAATGAGGAAAGAAATACAATATATTACCAAACAATAAATACAATAAAATGTGATATTAAAGGATAAAAATCTTACCTTCATATACTCCTTCTGCAGGACCTGGATGATGGCAGAACAGGTCTCTGGGATAATGATCCCCAGAGCCTGGGGGGAGATGCCTGTCGAGAACTTCAAGTCCTGCAGACTTCTCCCTGTCGCCAAATACCGCAGGGTAGCGACCAACCTCTGCTCCGGAGTGATGGCTTGCCTCATGCAGGTATCCTGCCTGCTGATATAGGGGGTCAGCGAAGCCAGCAGACAGTGAAACACAGGGTCTGTCATCCTGAGAAAGTTCCTGAAATCATCAGGATTATTCTCACGGATCTCACAGAGCAAAGGTATATGAGAGAACTGGTCACGCTGAAGCAACCAATTCTTGGTCCATGAACTTCTCCCCACCCTGTTCATGGACTGGACTTGTGTCAAGGTCAGGACCCCAACACCAAGCCCCCGCACAGCACGAACTCTACGAGGAGTACGCATACGAAACATGGCTAGAAAACGGTCGGCTGCTCAGAACGAAGTAACAGAACGCACTGAAGAACAGCAAGGCCTGTGAAGAGCGACCTGAAAAACAGCAACGAACGAACAAGAATACAATGACTACCTAAAGTCACGCGGAACTTGCTTGCACGCACTGAAGAGCAGATACAAACCCACAAGCACAAACTGAACGGCAGAAAACGATTTGAAAGCCACGAGTCTGAAAAAGCGCGAATCGTCTCTCACCAAACTTTTACTAACACGAGATTAGCAAAAGGAGCCCAAAGGGTGCTGCTCTTGGTTCTGAACCGGCCTTTTCTAGTCTCGTCGTACGTGGTGTACGTGACCGCGTGGTTGGCAATCGGAAATTCCGACAACTTTGTGCGACCGAGTTTGAGCCAACATCCGTCGGAAAAAATCCTAGGATTTTGTTGTCGGAATGTCCGAACAAAGTCCGACCGTGTGTACGCCCTATAAGAGTGTTGACTTAAAGTGAAACTAATCTCTCTCTCAATTAACATTAACTATTTGTAATCCTTATGCTGCTAGCATTTAGTAAATAAATAGAAAGGTATATCATTCTAACTTTGTTTTAGCCTTTCTTTTTTTTTTATTTCTTCAGTTACTTACTGGCTACTGGCCTAGGCCAATGTTATGGCTCACAACCACTGGCAAAAAGTATGGGATCACCACTTTTGGAAAATGTTCATTCAATTGCTTAATTGTGTATAAAAAAAACTAATCACAGACATGCCTCAAAACTATTTTCATTTAACATTCCAACCTTCTGGCTTTAAGAAACACTTAAAAAAAGAAAGAAAGAAAGAAAGAAAGAAAGAAAACTGTAGTCAATTGCAACTGTTTTTGCAGATCAAGCTGAAGAAAAATATATGGAATCTGAGGAATATATTATGAAATCACGAAAAAACACTACGGTACACCACTAGTACTTTGCTGCACCACCTCTGGCTTTTAACAGCTTGAGTTCTCTGAGGCATAGATTTAACTATCAACAAACAGTATTCTTCATCAACCTGGCTCCAACTTTCTCTTATTGCAGTTGCCAGATCAGCTTTGCAGGTTGGAGCCTTGTCATGGACCATTATATATCTTTCTTGAAGGAAAGTTTCACAGCTTTTTATTCCACTGAGAGGCTGAGCCAGGTGCCAGTCCAGGGTTGTGAGTGGATCCTGACCATATTGTCACGATCTTTCCACAGCCTGGACCGGCTCTGTGACGTCAGCTGACAGCGGGCTTCAGCCCTTTGTCTGCTGAAAACGTGTCACAGGAGTGCAGAACAGACAGCCAAACAAGCTTTCTGAAAACAGAGACCCTAAAGAATAAAACAGTGGTAGCTCCAATTTTTTATGTCACACAATATTAGCACAATGCTTTATCAAGCACACATTTTCAGTAAAAAATACAAAAAGGTTAATTTAAGTGCACTAATTACCTAATTTTTGGTAAATTATAAAAATGAAAATAGATACCAAACATGTCAAGCCTTAAAATGTGCTCATGCCTGCAAAATGGTGGCAAACTTGAATATCCTGAATTTAAAAGTACCTACTGGTCATCAGTTTATTGTTAGCTGTGAATAATGGGCCTATTGTTATTTTTCTGACACCAAGGTTCTCCTCCCTGCAAGCATCTGTCAGTTTTTGAAATTTTACCAGCTGTGTGTGGCTCTTCTCACACAAAGTCCCATATTCCACTGCAGCAGAGGGACTCGTGGAGCTCCATGGAGCATAAGTGCAGTGATGTCACCTTGCTTGTAGTCCATTGATATTTCCTCAAACCCAGTAACCAAAGGTCTGTATCTCGATACAAGTCTTCAGCTGGGGGAATAGGCTCCCCTCCAATGCAAAATATTAATTAATACACATTTTGAATCAAAATAAGTGCACTTATTAATTTTTTGCAAAGGGTCCGCCCCTTTGCCATTAACATTTATTTGGATGAAAGGTTAGTATTTGGGTTCCTTTGTTCCTCAATATATAATATTATGTTACCAGATACCAGGATGCAGGTGCAGGTCAAGGATAAATGAAAGGAGCTTCTCTAACCCTTAAAATCCAAGAAACCTCTTCTTTTGTCCTTCCCTATTGACTCCAATACATTTCATTAAAATGGTAACATTTCCAGATTTTTCACCAAACCATTGGGAAGTAAAAAGTCTCAGTTTAAACTACTCAGAATGGATTCATCCAGTGTGTGGAAACCACTGTTCACGTTCATCTTTATTGAGAAATTTGATAAACTGCATGTATTGTTTTTTTTTCTTTTGGAGTAGTATAGGACAGGGTGTACTTTGCTGCCAGATGCTGGTGTTTAATAAGAAAACAACTCAAGAGGAGACAATCTGTTAGGGATAGGGTTAAGCCAGAGGATCACAAGAAGGAGAACGAAGATAAAATGAGGTGTAGCAATAACTCTCGGTGGAGTTGCTGGTTTAAATGGGCTTGTTACCTTCACTCTCAACACCCTTGCTTCACCGGCACCGAGTCTAGGGTTCCGTTGAGTCCACCTCTGGACGACAAAAGCACCAACACTTGAGTACGTTTTCAATGCTTTATTGAACCAAGCAACGAAGGAAGTAGCAGGAAAGAGGCAGGAATCTTTAGGATTCTTGAGAACGCCCTTTAAAGTTGAATATTGTAATCAGGTGCAATCCCTTTTTTGGGACACAATCTTTGCTCGCCTGGATAGGCCTCTCTCACTTGCCTAGCAGCCAGTACGTAGCACGAACAAAAGTCTCTGCCACAGACTTGCTTGAAATAAATCCGTACAATCCTCTGCCACAGGATGTATCGAACAGCGTCTGATGAAGTCCCGCCTACGGACGTAACGCGTACGGGGGTCAGGTGTTCGCATGACGTCACCCGCGGCCATCTCGTTCACTATCAGTTTCGTTTGTCCGCCGGCACTCGGACCTGAGTGCTGTTATATGTAAGTGCAACTTATCTTTTTTACCTTAATAAAAGATTGAACATACAGAGAGCATTAGATCGCTTTGTTATCTCTTTCCACATGCCATATTATGTTGACTGAGACGCATCCTGGAGCGGCTATGTCCGGAGTGTTTGCCTGGATTGCTGTGTCAGCTACACTGACTCTCGCTGTGTGACCTGTTTTAGGTCTAATTTAGGAGGTGAGAGGCCATCTGTGTGCGGTGGAGGGATCACTGACACCCGTCTTTGAGATTTATTTCCTGCGTGTCACTTGCACTTCAATTTGCTCGTTTATCTACACCAACACCACTTGTGTTTTTATCAATTTATGGACTCTTATGAATTGCGCAGCACTTTATTTACTGATGTTTATATGAGGTTTTTATTGAATTAGCCTTTAGCGTCTGCTAGCAGTTTATTATTGCCTGGGTCCTCCTGGGTTAGCGCTGGATACTCTTTTTTGTGTGAATCCCTTTTTTGGGACACAATCTTTGCTCGCCTGGATAGGCCTCTCTCACTTGCCTAGCAGCCAGTACGTAGCACGAACAAAAGTCTCTGCCACAGACTTGCTTGAAATAAATCCGTACAATCCTCTGCCACATGATGTATCAAACTTTGTGGTGAATGTCAGACACAGTATTTGGACCTCTAAGCCAACCCGGCAGTACTATGCTGTAGAATTACTTTAGGATACGTCCTTCAACCGAGTCACCAGGCCCCTCTCCAGACCAGCACTCTGCGTGATCCTTCCATGATGGGTCCTCCCCTGGGATCTTCTCGGTTGTCCAGCTTCTTCACTCTGGATAGACAGCTCAGGACCATTCCTCGGCTGCTGTGGTAGGCCCCAGACATGCTTCTGGGCCCACCCACGTGCCGCAGCGATGCGGGCCTCCGGAACGGAGGACCACGAGGTAGCACTCTAACGCATACCTGTCGGCCAGGAGGGCCAGCAGGTGGCTGTAAAACGAACCCCAAAAAATGGCGTCTGTCCCATAAATACCCTCTCCCAGAATGCAACTCGGAGGGCCACCTCCACCGAGTTGTCTCCGGGACAGAAGAGCACCCATACGCTTCGACACGTTGCCTTTCCAACACTAGCCAATGGTAACAGTGACACCCACCGGCTCAGTGTGGAATCACACGCAACATCAGCCAAGCTGGAACAGAGGCAAATCTAACTTCCCTAACGAGCAATTTACTAAATTTACCTATCAGTTGGTAGATCATAAATCTACCAGTGCTACAGAGATATAGGCTCATCCCTAGGACTTTCACGAATTGGCTGCAGGTCTTTGCGATAATGGCAAGCGTTATTGGGGAAAAGAACCCAGAACACTGCTCGCACTGTTCTGCTATTTAGACGCTGTGGGAGAGGCACACAGAGTCTACGGGGGAACAGCATGGCTGCGGTACGATGAACAATTTAGGCAGCGGAGGGCTATACGCCCGTCCTTGAGGTGGGATCATAAGGACATCAGTTTATGGATGCGCCTTATGACTTTGGCTAGGCCGACGAGTCAGTTTTTTCCGGGGGGGGGCCGGTGGCTCATCCAACCCCAGACAATCGGCCACAAGGAAAAAAGGGGTTTATTGGCAATTTAATGAGGGTTCCTGCAGATTTGGGGGGTCGTGCAAATACAAGCACGAATGTTCAGGTTGTGAAGGTGGACACCCAGTGTCCCGTTGTTTTAAACAGGGAAAAGACTGTACAGGCGAATCTGTTAGTAAGGGGGACAACGCTGGTGAAAGTGGGAAGGATGCAGCCTTTCCTCCATAGATACCTGGATAGGGAGGCAGCGCGGTTGCTGGGCCTGGGGTTTTTGGAAGGGTTTAGAACTCCGTCACGGCTGGTCGATACTCCCCTGCTGTCATGCAATTTGCGGTCAACATGCAGAGGTGGTTTCGGAGAAACTGCATAAGGAGGTCTTATTGGGGCGCATGGGTTGTCCCTTTCCTTCTTTGCCAACACCGGATCTGGTGGCGTCACCTCTAGGGGTTGTGCCGAAGAAAGAGCCTAACAAATTTAGGTTAATCCACCATTTATCATTCCCAAAAGGGGGTTCTTTGAATGATGCCATCGACCCGGAGATATGCACGGTATTATATATGTCCTTTGATGCAGCAGTGTTTTGGGTTAGGAAGTATGGGTGGGGGGGAACTGATGGCAAAAGCTGACATAGAGTCGGCTTTCCGTTTTGATCCCGGTCCATCCGGATAGCTTTCGTTTGTTAGGTTGTTATTGGCAGGAAGAATACTATGTGGATCGCTGCCTGCCCATGGGGTGTTCTATATTCTGCACATTGTTTAAACAGTTTAGTTAATTCATTGAGTGGGTGGTGCGTGACGTCGCGGGAGTAGATTCCATCATACACTATTTGGACGACTTCCTCTGCATGGGCCTGCCTATATCAGAAGTTTGCGCGGTCCTGTTGGCCACGCTGGAACATGTTGCTGATAAGTTTGGCATCCCTTTGGCCCCGGAGAAGACAGAGGGTCCAACGACGGTGTTGAGTTTCTTGGGCATCGTCTTGGACTCAGATGCCATGGAGTGTAGGCTGCCGGAAGATAACTTGACGGCATTGAAAGCAGAGATTCGGGGGATCATGGGACTTCGCAAAGTGTAACTGCGAACCTTACAATCATTACGAGGTAAGTTGAATTTTGCGTGTCGCATCCTTCCCATGGGGAGGGTATTTTGCAGGCAGCTGTCTGCAAGTACCGCGGTGGTTACGTCCCCCAAGTACTATGTGCGCTTGGTGAGGGCTCATAGAGAGGATCTGATGGTATGGCACACGTTCCTGGCTAATTTCAACGGCAGGGCGCTGTGGATGTCAGGACCAGTTAGCAACTTTGATCTGGAGCTGTACACGAATGCGGCGGGTTCTGCGGGTTTTGGAGCTTTTTTCCAAGGTAAGTGGAGTGCAGGGCCTTGGCCGCAGTCGTGGAAGGATGCAGGGCTCGAGAAGAATATGTTGCTGCTGGAATTATTCCCCGTGGTGTTAGTGGTAGTGTTGTGGGGGGAATCTTTCAAGAATTTGAAAGTGAGGTTTCACGGGGACAACCTGGGGGTAGTACAGGTAATTAACAAGGTGTCAGCGGCATCACCGCCGGTAGTCAGGTTGTTAAGACACCTTGTATTGCGCTGTCTGCAGTTGAACGTGTTCATCTATGCTGTTCACCTCCCTGGAGTGGAAAATGTCATTGCTGATGCGTTATCTCGCCTTTAGTGGGACAGATTCCGGGAGTTGGCACCAGGGGCAGAGCAGAGCGGGGTCCCTTGTCCCGTGTGGCTGTGGAGGATTGCCTTGGATGAGTAGTCAGATGGATCAGGCAGTCGGTGAGCGAGGCAACGTGGTCAGCATACAACAGGGTATGGCAGGAATGGGTATCCCTGGTGCAACAGGTCGCAGAGGGACATAAGGAACAAGATCTCAGGTTGCTAGTTTTGTATTTCGTTTCACGGAATTTGGAGGACGGGGTGTCGGTGTCTGGGTTGGAGAAGAAATTGGCAGGGTTGGCGTTTTGGTTAAAATTTCAAGGTTTACCTGACTAAGGATTTCTGGGTTAGACAGGCACTGAAAGGTTACTGGCCTTCTAAGCCGGGGAAGGACTCTAGGTGCCCGTTTTTGTTCGAGCTTTTGGGAAGGATAGTGGCACAGTTAGCCATTACATGTTCATCAGAGTACGAGGTTGTTTTGTTCAAGGTGGCGTTCGCCTTGGCATTTTTTGGGACATTTAGGATTAGCGAATTAGTCCCTCTAAGAAGTCAAAAGGGGGGATAGGTGTGATGGAAGTCAGATGTGGGGAGTACAGGCTATCCATACTGGTGCGAAAATCTAAAACGGATCAGCGGGGCAAGGGAAAGACGGTGCAGGTTTTTTCACTCCCTTGTGCCCAGTGCGGTGGTTTCTCGCAATACGCCCGGAAGTGACAGGTTCCTTTTTGGTGCATCGGGATGGGCTGTCTTTATCTCGTTTTCAATTCATTGCAATCTCTAAAAAATGTTTGGGGACCTTGGGTTTGGGGGATCAAAAATTTTCATCCCATTCATTTCGCATAGGAGCGGCTACGGAAGCAGTTCGCTGGGGATTGGATGAGGCAGCTGTGAAAAGGATTGGGAGATGGGAATCTAGAAGGTTTAAATCTTATGTTCGCCCTCATCTATTGAATATGTAAAAAGGGGTCTGGATAATGGGCCATTGCTATGTGTGTTGGGGTCAAAGAGAGGAGATGCACAACGTGATGGGAGACAGCTGGGATTTTCCAGACAGGAAGCCTGTCTCCGGTGGTTGAGGGTGCCGGGTATGCTTTGGGGTAGGACAGTGTCGGAGGTGCGCAAATTTGCACGTCTGGATAGGCCACCAGATGTGTTGGTACTACACGTGGGTGGCAATGATTTAGGGATTAGGTCAATGTTGGATTTGGTCTGAGACATCAAATTCAATTTTTGGCAACTCCACATGGCCTTTCCACACATGATTATAGTGTGGTCGGATATCGTGGCACGAACCACTTGAAGGTTGGCTAGGTCAGTGGATAAGATTAACAGGGCCAGGAAGAAGGTGAACAAGGAAGTTAGTGGTTTTGTGGTCAGGAATGGTGGGTTGGCAATCAGACACCTGGAACTGGAAGTGGATACATGGTGTCACTTGAGAAGGGATGGAGTACACCTGAATGATGTGGGGATCGACCTGTGGGCTTTGGGTTTGCAGGATGGGATCCAGCAAGCATTGAGGGTTTGGCAGGGCACACAAGGGTAAGGTTTTCCCCTGGTGTGTGCTGTGGCGTGATGTTGGTCTTTAGGGATTAAACCCCAGATATGGAAGAGTTCGGGACCCATTGGTAGTATGAGGCCCATTGGTGGTATTCCAGTTAACGGGGGTTTAGCTGGAATTGGTTATTGGGTGCACTGCGGTCAATTGGTTTGTTGTCTCTGAGCTAGCATGTCAGCTGGAGGCTTATTTTAGTTAAGGTACCGCAGTGCCGGAGTGGATCGAGTGGCAAGATTGGTGGGTTTTTTCCTGCAAAGACCAACGGGAGTATTTAACTGATGGGGGTGGTTTATTTCAGGTGTTTTATACAGTTATGTTAACCTTATGTTTATTTTTATTCGATTGGTAATATTAATAAAGAAAATTGGCTGCTGCAGCCAATATTTCCTCCAGATGAGTGTGGTCTCATTTTCTGGGGGGGGGGGGGGGTGAATGGGTACATAGCAGTTGGGGCTGGTGTGGTAGTAGGGGGTAAAAACAGGATACATTTGTTATACAATAGTCATGTACATTGTCATATGGAGACAATTGCCAAATAAAGATGAGGCTGCCTGAGCTTAGTGAGAGACAAAGTGATAGAAGGCAAGATCTGAGTCTAAATACTTGTTACTAAATATAAGTAGACTGGTCTCGAAAAAAGCTTTCGGCCAGATAGGCCTTTGTTATGCTTCTGTATTGCTTAGATAAGCAGGACTTTATTTTTTGTTTTTAAAAACTCTTTCTATACTACAGTCCCTTACGGACCAGGAGATCTCATCCCCCTTTGAAAAGTAGCACAAATGTTGCAAAACTGCATGCGGGGGTATCTGTTATATTCCTGTAGAACTGCTCCCAGCTACACTGCCTGCAGATACTACCAGCCCTCCTGGTTGCTTGTCTACCAGCCCATCCGGCTGGTCTGAAGATCTCCCAGAACAAGGGATAAAGAGTTAAGAACAAGAACAGCACTGTCCTTAGAAAGATTGCTACATGTGACAGCCTCTCCCCTTGTGAATCCCTGTCCTCCTTGCTCCCTGCTGCTATTTGGCAAAATTCCTTCTCAAACTGAATGTTGAAAAGATTCTTCTAAGCCAACCCGAGCCCCAGCCTGGAGGCAAAGCCCCCACTTTAAACCTAGGGAACCCCTCCCAGGCCAACGACAGCCTCCTCAGCACTCCACCTTCCACCCAGCTTCCCCTGCTGGCCAGGCTCCACCATATTTAAGGGCTGACCCAACGGCTAGGCCTTCTGCTTGGTGATTAGCCATATTCCCTCAAGTATGCAGATCAGGACCCCCTGGCCTCTGCCCACTAACTTTCAGAAGCTTCTCCAAACTTCTAGATCCAGGGATGCAATGAATTCCCCCCTTCTGGCAGCCCCCCTTGGAGCCGTCAGCTCCTCTCTCCTACTGGTGCCTCCTTTAGCAAGCAGAGTGCTAAGGAGGCATCCATGACTGCTTGGTCTCGAGCTGATAAACCACACCTCCACCCCTTCCTCATAAGTGTTTGACTGTTGGCAGCAGGAGCCTGTGGTTCCACTGCCCTCGGTTTGTCCTGTGAAAGCAGGAAATTAGTGAACTGGTGTTGGGGTTGTAGACAGTGCTGAATCAGTGACATTGAGCCAGTTAAGTGTTTAGGTACAGACGGG
This sequence comes from Lithobates clamitans, assembly GCA_037952925.1. Classification (NCBI taxonomy): domain Eukaryota; kingdom Metazoa; phylum Chordata; class Amphibia; order Anura; family Ranidae; genus Lithobates; species Lithobates clamitans. The sequence continues at coordinate 3,513,838 of JBBGZY010000293.1, read as the reverse complement.
GAAAGGACAGGTGGTTGCATTTTTTACATAATGCAGAGAATGTATTAAGGTAAAAAAAAATGTTTAGACTTTAGTACCACTTTAAGAAATGCACACTGAGTTTTAAAAAAACATTGTCAGATTACCTTATACAGTAGGTGGTTCTTCACCTAAATTCCAAGCTCACCTGCTTGCTATCCAATTGTAAATAAAAAACAATGTTTAGTTTAGTTTTCTGATATGACACGTGGTTTCTGTATTTTTTTATTTCATCATCTCGCTCTTCAGAGTACGGTACTTAAGATTCCTACAGATGTCAACTTTCTGAGATGAGGAAGAGTAATATCTTTTAGTACTAAGTATTAGGGATGAGCCGAACACCCCCCTGTTCGGTTCGCACCAGAACATGCGAACAGGAAAAAAATTCGTTCGAACACGCGAACACCGTTAAAGTCTATGGGACACGAACATGAATAATCAAAAGTGCTAATTTTAAAGGCTAATATGCAAGTTATTGTCAATAAAAGTGTTTGGGGACCTGGGTCCTGCCCCAGGGGACATGAATCAATGCAAAAAAAAGTTTTAAAAACGGCCGTTTTTTCAGGAGCAGTGATTTTAATAATGCTTAAAGTCAAACAATAAAAGTGTAATATCCCTTTAAATTTCATACCTGGGGGGTGTCTATAGTATGCCTGTAAAGGGGCGCATGTTTCCCGTGTTTAGAACAGTCTGACAGCAAAATGACATTTTGAAGGAAAAAACACATTTAAAACTACCGCGGCTATTGCATTGCCGACAATACACATAGAAGTTCATTGATAAAAACGGCATGGGAATTCCCCACAGGGCAACCCCGAACCAAAATTTAAAAAAAAAAATGATGTGGGAGTCCCCCTAAATTCCATACAAGGCCCTTCAGGTCTGGTATGGATATTAAGGGGAACCCCAGCCAAAATTTAAAAAAAAAATTGACGTGGGGTTCCCCCTAAATTCCATACCAGACCCTTCAGGTCTGGTATGGATTTTAAGGGGAACCCCGCGCCAAAAGAAAAAAAAAAACGGCGTGGGGTCCCCCTAAAAATCCATACCAGACCCTTATCCAAGCACGCAACCTGGCAGGCCGCAGGAAAAGAGGGGGGGACGAGAGTGCGGCCCCCCCCCCTCCTGAACCGTACCAGGCCACATGCCCTCAACATTGGGAGGGTGCTTTGGGGTAGCCCCCCAAAACACCTTGTCCCCATGTTGATGAAGACAAGGGCCTCATCCCCACAACCCTGGCCGGTGGTTGTGGGGGTCTGTGGGCAGGGGGGCTTATCGGAATCTGGAAGCCCCCTTTAACAAGGGGACCCCCAGATCCCGGCCCTCCCCCTGTGTGAAATGGTAAGGGGGTACTTACCCCTACCATTTCACTAAAAAACTGTCAAAAATGTTAAAAATGACAAGAGACAGTTTTTGACAATTCCTTTATTTAAATGCTTCTTCTTTCTTCCTTCATCTTCTTCTTCTTCTTCTGGTTCTTCTGGCTCTTCTGGTTCTTCCTCCGGCGTTCTCGTCCAGCATCTTCTCCGCGGCGTCTTCTATCTTCTTCTCCTCGGGCCGCTCCGCACCCATGGCATGGGGGGGAGGCTTCCGCTCTTCTCTTCGTCTTCTTCTCTTCTTCATCTTCTTCTTCATCTTCTTCTTCTTCTTCTCTTCTTCCTTCTTCTCTTCTTCATTTCTTCTCCGGGCCGCTCCGCAGCCATGCTGCGGCATGGAGGGAGGCTCCCGCTGTGTGACGGCGTCTCTTCGTCTGACGGTTCTTAAATAACGGGGGGCGGGGCCACCCGGTGACCCCGCCCCCCTCTGACGCACGGGACATGACGGGACTTCCCTGTGGCATTCCCCGTGATGTCACAGGGAAGTCCCGTCAAGTCACCGTGCGTCAGAGGGGGGCGGGGTCACCGGATGGCCCCGCCCCCCATTATTTAAGAACCGTCAGACGAAGAGATGCCGTCACACAGCGGGAGCCTCCCTCCATGCCAGCATGGCTGCGGAGCGGCCCGGAGAAGAAATGAAGAAGAGAAGAAGGAAGAAGAGAAGAAGAAGAAGAAGATGAAGAAGAAGATGAAGAAGAGAAGAAGATGAAGAGAAGAGCGGGAGCCTCCCCCCCATGCCATGGGTGCGGAGCGGCCCGAGGAGAAGAAGATAGAAGACGCCGCGGAGGAGATGCTGGACGAGAACGCCGGAGGAAGAACCAGAAGAGCCAGAAGAACCAGAAGAAGAAGAAGATGAAGGAAGAAAGAAGAAGCATTTAAATAAAGGAATTGTCAAAAACTGTCTCTTGTCATTTTTAACATTTTTGTCAGTTTTTTAGTGAAATGGTAGGGGTAAGTACCCCCTTACCATTTCACACAGGGGGGGGCCGGGATCTGGGGGTCCCCTTGTTAAAGGGGGCTTCCAGATTCCAATAAGCCCCCCGCCCGCAGACCCCCACAACCACCGGCCAGGGTTGTGGGGATGAGGCCCTTGTCTTCATCAACATGGGGACAAGGTGTTTTGGGGGGCTACCCCAAAGCACCCTCCCAATGTTGAGGGCATGTGGCCTGGTACGGTTCAGGAGGGGGGGGGGGCCGCACTCTCGTCCCCCCCTCTTTTCCTGCGGCCTGCCAGGTTGCGTGCTCGGATAAGGGTCTGGTATGGATTTTTAGGGGGACCCCACGCCGTTTTTTTTTTTTTTTGGCGCGTAGTTCCCCTTAAAATCCATACCAGACCTGAAGGGTCAGGTATGGAATTTAGGGGGAACCCCACGTCAATTTTTTTTTTTTATTTTGGCTGGGGTTCCCCTTAATATCCATACCAGACCTGAAGGGCCTTGTATGGAATTTAGGGGGACCCCCACATCGTTTTTTTTTTTTTTTTTTGGTTCGGGGTTGCCCTGTGGGGAATTCCCATGCCGTTTTTATCAATGAACTTCTATGTGTATTGTCGGCAATGCAATAGCCGCGGGTAGTTTTAAATGAGTTTTTTCCTTCCAAATGTCATTTTGCTGTCAGACTGTTCTAAACACAGGAAACATGCGCCCCTTTACAGGCATACTATAGACACCCCCCAGGTACGAAATTTAAAGGGATATTACACTTTTATTGTTTGACTTTAAGCATTAATAAAATCACTGTTCCTGAAAAAACGTCCGTTTTTAAAACTTTTTTTTGCATTGATCCATGTCCCCTGGGGCAGGACCCGGGTCCCCAAACACTTTTTATGACAATAACTTGCATATAAGCCTTTAAAATTAGCACTTTTGATTTCTCCCATAGACTTTTAAAGGGTGTTCCGCGGCATTCGAACTTGCCGCGAACACCCCAAATTGTTCGCTGTTCGGCGAACTTGCGAACAGCCAATGTTCGAGTAGAACATGAGTTCGACTCGAACTCGAAGCTCATCCCTACTAAGTATGTAGGCAAAGGATACACCCTTTCAATTCCCATAGTTATGCAGACCACAAATAATACAATTCCAAATATTTATTTCACTTTTTGTATATACTGACTTCTCAAAATGTCAGAGGCAACAATTTGGCGGTTGGATAAAAGGTTTAGTGTACTACAACACTTTTGGTGGTTAAATAGAGCGTTTATAATGATGTCTATCAGACCAACTTAGGAGAAAAGGTGGGACAGAAAGAATTGATTCAAAAAGAGGGACAGTCCCTCAAAATGAGGCACAGGCACAATTGTTTGCTGTGCGCCCACCTGGTGGGATGCCAGCGCGGTTCTCTGTACATGGGAAAAACCACCCAGAAAGTGAGAGATCAGGTTCCTCAGCCTAAGTACATGATAAGGGTACAGCAGAATGAACTTCCAGTAGCAGAACAGGGAAGACTGTTGGGACTCATGCAGAGATAGACAACCTTTCTATGGGAAAGAATGGACAGTCTTCTGCACATGCTCGAACAGGTCTGTTTGGCTGTGTGGCTCCCAGTGGGCCATTAGAGAAGCGCCCAGATAAGCAAGGTCTCAGAGACATAAGACTTGGGGGGGGGGGGGTTCTAGAAGGGTAATTTAAACGATAACTGTACTAAAAGTACAATTATCTTTTAAGCCTCCTTCCAGGAAAAATGCATGTGTTATAAGTCAAGTTGACAGGGCACACCACAGCTTGAGGTACAGCATACTCACTTTGCAATTAATTCTGAATCTCACTCCAAGGCACATCTACATTATGGATGTAGGGTCCACTCACACATATAGATGCACATTTGTGTGTGCACATTATTCTTTTTTCTTTTCAGTCATCCACAAGCCAAAAATGTAATTGGCTGATTTTTTCCAGCACCCCCAAGACAACACACATTTTTTTATTATAAGTGTTATGGTTCACTGAGGGGCAGGGGATTTGCTTATTTCATGTTTTCTCCTCTAGGTGGCATAGAAAATGAATAGCAAGAGAGTTGGATCTCAAGATGAGGTCCCGAAGAAGCTATACATGAGAAACGCGTTGACTTGTGAATCTATCAACAATATAAGTTATGTGATTTGTGCATAGGTTGTAAATGCTGTATTAAAAATTGTGAGAGATTAATAGTGAACCACACTAAACACCTTTTTTTTATTAGAATTTTAAAAATGAGCACAATAAATGTTATATACTTTTTTTTAAATTGTAAGTGTTATCTAATGTGTTCCAGTAAAGTCCGTAGTGTTTTTTTCTTTTTTGATGATAGAATGTGGTACAAGTGGTGGTGGTTTCCATACATTAGATATTCTGAGTCACAGAAGAGCAAAAGTAAGTGCACTCCCATAACCCAAAATAGAAAAATGACCAAAAAAGCTTTGATCATACTTCTCTTTTAAAGGAAGCATGAAGGATACTCAACAAATAACATCTACACTCATCCAGCAATAAAAGGTCATCTTCTGGCAGAGCCCACATTTAGTCCCAAACCCCCCTCTCCCAATCTAGAGCATGTCCTAGCATTATTTACTCCCGCTGATGCCAAACATTTTTTACCCCCACTGGCTACTATCTGACCCACCTAAAGTCTAAAGGACAGGGAACTGGTTGTTTGTTTAGATAATCTGTGGACCCCTGCTTTAAGTCAATAAATTATATATTTTTGTGTTTTTTTTTGTTTGTACAGATTAGGGATTAAATTCAGGTTGCCGCTACAATGGAGTCAAGGCAAATCCTGCATGTTTGAGGTTTGTGGTTCCGGTGAAATAACAAGTAAAATTGCCATACTGAATTCTTTGTAATCATAATGCATTACAAGGACCTTTAATCTTAGGTTACCTGGCTTAGTGGAACCATAATAGAGTATTTTGTTATGTTCCAGCTCCCTCACTTTAAAAGGAGGGCACAGAGCAGCTTTAGTGTCAGTGAACTGGAAGCTGCTATAAGGAAAGGGTAGGGAAAGCTGATAAACTGCATAGGGAATGATTTGGGTCAATTAGGAAATTGTATTGCAATTCTGTATATCGGGGTAGGGGGAGCGCGAAAATACCATCCCTTCTATAGAGGCACCATCCCGTAAATATATGCAAATGTGTTCCTAAAAAGGTATATAGAACTGGATGGGACTTTAATTGTGCCTCTAAGAAGTATAAATAGATGAAAAACAATTAATGAAAAAACACATTATTTTATTTTATTCAGTATAAAAACAGTTAATAATACATTACAGTTAATACGGTTGAAATGGATTCAGGGTGTGCAAATCCCCGATTTTAACAGAGTTTTGGCCTACGCGGTTCACGGACGAGGCTGCTTCGTCAGGGCCTTTGAGAATGGCACAATGTGATCACGTGTAGATTCTACAAATGAAGCATCAATTAATATTGATTTATAAAGTTACATCAGTGCTCGTGGGAATACTCCAACCCCGACCCTCCTCAACCGAGAGGGGCCTGCCCTTTTTCCTCTCGGTTGAGGAGGTTTGGGGTTGGAGTATTCCCACAAGCACAAAGGCCTCACATTGTCCCGCCGAGCCGGTACCCTCCAACTACAGTTCCCGGGTGAGTGGGAAAAAAACTTTTTGATAGAATAATATGACTCATATTTATATATATACATTCCCTTTTCCTTCTTATATAAAACCACAGCATTACCTGTTTAAACATTTAACAGTATAGAGTTGATCATTGCTTAACCTCACACGTTGACTAGCATCGCCATACACACCCCTAGTGGACTGATAATGGAGCTATATTTGTCCGTTGAATACTTTATAAAACATCTAGATCTGTTTAGTAAACATTGTTAACAATTTCTCATTAAACACATACCTTTGTATAAATTTATGTATCAATGTCTATATATATTTTATATTCTAGCCCTCACTGATGTAACTTTATAAATCTATGCAATAGTAATTGATGCTTTGTCCGCGAAATGCGTAGGCCATGGCTGTTAAAATCGGGGATTTGCACACGCTGAATCCATTTCAACTGTATTAACTGTAATGTATTATTAACTGTTTTTTAACTGAATAAAATAAAATAATGTATTTTTTCATTAATTGTTTTTCATCTATTTATACTTCTTAAAGGACCAATTAAAGTCCCGTTCAGTTCTATATACCTTTTTAGGAACACATTTGCATGTATTGCAATTCTAGGGATATTATTTTGAGTTTTCATTTTTTGGGGGGATATATTGGGTTTTAGTGTATGTTATATGTTAATAGGCCCCTTCTTAGGTTGCACTTTCATTTCAGTGGTGGCATTAAGAACAATATAAGAACATATGCACAGTTCATGCAGAGTGCTATAAATTCAAAAAATTCACTTAGACATAGTGAAAAAAGGAAAAGAAAGAAAACAAGGAGGGGCATCTGCAAACATCAATTTATCATTGAGAAGCTCTGTTCCTTGCTCAAATAGAACCAACACACCAAATTAATTGTTGATATTTCATCAGTCAACTTTTCCAGTGTTGAGAAACAACTATTGAAGAAGGGCCCTAGTTTTGTCCCTACATATGTGATTGACATATTAGGATTTAACATCGACCTACATAATTTTTTCTACCTTGGACTTCCAAGGAGTACTTCAAACTTCCATCAAAGTTTATGAAACAGAAAGATTTTTTTGAGGATGTGGACATATAGGACAGAGAACCTATATCCTTTATATTTATTTCATCCAAGGATTGGCATGGAAGAGTGCAAAAAAAACAGTAAATGGACAACCCCAGTTCTATCTCATACAGTTATTATATGTATTAAGCTTGTAGAATATAATAATAATAATAATAAATGGCTCAATTGGGCCTGGTGGCCGACAGGTCATAAACCTTCAAATTTCACCGAAGTTGAATGGAAGATCTTGAGATTTATTTGGAATGATGATTCTCTTGTCATCAAAGAAGATGACAAGGATGGTGGCATCATCATTCTTAATAGTTCAGATTATGACGTTATATGTCAGTTGTCTGGCTCCAAAGTCTGGCTCCAATGTCTGGCTCCAATGTTTATTGTAAAATTAATAGGCACCGTCTAGATTCCATAAAATGTGAAATTGAAATTTTGATTGAATCTGCTTACCAAAAATGCACAGTCAATAACAGGCTCGAGAAATATATGTATAGAATATCCTCCTACGTCGCTGTTTTATTGTTTCCGTAAAATGCAAAAAAATTAAGTTAGACCACCGGGTTGCTCAGTAGTGGATGGTACTAATATACAAATAGTTTTTTTAATATCTCTTGCAGTATTCTTGGACTTGGCTCTACAGCCTAAGATTTGATGTCAAGACATCACTGACTTCTTGAATCACCATCAGACCATGTGTATGTTACCTGCCAATGATATACTCTGCACAAAGGATGTAGGGAGTTTTTCATACTTCAAGTCTAGATTTTCGGGGGGGTCAACTAGTCCATTATTTTCTTGCAACCATAGACTTGAAAGAGAAAATGTGTGATTCCTTATTGGAATTATTTCATGTTTTACGGACAAAGAACTACTTTACTTTTGGTGGACAATTTTTTCTACAATTCTAGGGGACAACTATGGGCTCCAGTGCAGCAGCCAGCTATGAAAATGTACCGTATTTATCGGTGTATAACACACACTTTTTTCCCCTGAAATTAGGGGGCAAATCACGGATGCGTGTTATACGCCGATAGTGTACCTCAGAGCGGAAGGAGGGGGATGCGCCGCCGGAATTCACTAAGCCGTCATCTCCTGTTTACTTGGCTTTCGTTCAGCTCTAACTCGGCTCTCACTCGGCTCTCACGTCACAAACACAGTCCCGCCTCCACCACCAGCATTGGACCAGTGTTCTGTCTATTACAGGAGCTGGTCCAGTGCCGATGGCGGAGGCGGGACTGTGTATGTGACTGCAGACTGAGAGCCGAGTAAACAGGAGATGATGGCTCGGTGATTTCCTGCACTGCCTTGATGAGAGATGGTGAGGCTGCAGATGGGCATTAATCAGGCAGCTGCATTGGTGGGAGATGGGCTGCAGATGGGCACAAATCAGGCTGCAGATGGGCACAGATCAGGCTGCATTAAAGCTGCAGATGGGCACAGATCAGGCTGCACTGAAGCTGCAGATGGGCACAGATCAGGTTGCATTGAGGCTGCAGATGGGCACTAATCAGGCTGCATTGAGGCTGCAGATGGGCACTAATCAGGCTGCATTGATGGGCACTGACCATTATTTTGCTTCAAAGTGGTTTATTTAACCACTTGCTGCCCGCCCGCCATCATATGACGGCGGGACGGTGCAGCTGTTGTTCTGGGCCGCTGTCATATGACGGCGCAGCCTTCCAGGCAGCCCAGGGGGCGCGCGCACCCGCCGCATCGTTCGGGACCCGGAGCGGGTGCCTGGTGGCCGTGATGTCCGCCGGGCACCCGCGATTGCCCGGTAACCGAGCAGGACCGTGGATCTGTGTGTGTAAACACACAGATCCACGTCCCGTCAGATGAGAGGAGACCGATGGTGTGTTCCTTGTATAGAGGAACACTGATTGGTCTCCTCCCCTTGTGAATCCCCTCCACACAAAGTTAGAATCACTCCCTAGCAACACATTAACCCCTACAGCGCCCCCTCCTGGTTAACCGCCTGTCACATTTATACAGTAATCAATGCATTTTTATAGCACAGATCGCTGTATAAATGTGAATGGTCCCAAAAATGTGTCAAAATTGTCCCATGTGTCCGCCGCAATATCGCAGTCACGATAAAAATCGCAGATCGCCGCCATTACTAGTAAAAAAAAAAAAAATAATAAAAATGCTATAAATCTATCCCCTTATATTGTAGACTCTATAACTTTTGCGCAAACCAATAAATATACGCTTATTGCGATATTTTTTACCAAAAATATGTAGAAGAATACGTATCGGCCTAAAATGAGGAAAAAATTTGTTGTTATAGCAAAAAGTAAAAAATATTGTGTTTTTTCAAACTTGTCACTTTTATTTTGTTTATAGCACAAGAAATAAAAAACGCAGTGGTGATCAAATACCACCAAAAGAAAGCTCTATTAGTGGGGAAAAAAATGCTAAAAATTTCATTTGGGTACAGTGTAGTATGACCGCGCAATTGTTATTCAAATGCGACAGCGCTGAAAGCTGAAAATTGGCTTGGGCAGGAAGGGGGTGAAAATGCCCAGTATGGAAGTAGTTAAAAAAAACCGTTTTTTTCCTGAAACTTCCCTCTTAAATTGAAGGTGCATGTTATATGCCTGTGCGTGTTATATGTCGATAAATACGGTATTTATGGCTGATTTTGAGAAAGTCTATGGCGTGCATAGCCGACATATTCTTTATTTGAACTCCTGTATCCAAACAATTTCCTTTATTCTCATGAGCAGTTTTGAGCAAAAATGTTGTCGTAAAGCTGCAATCAATCATTATAATTACATAGTTACATAGTTACATAGTAGGTGAGGCTGAAAAAAGACACAAGTCCATCAAGTCCAACCTATGTGTGTGATTATGTGTCAGTATTACATTGTATATCCCTTTATGTTGCGGTCATTCAGGTGATTATCTAATAGTTTCTTGAAGCTATCAATGCTCCCCGCTGAGACCACCGACTGTGGAAGGGAATTCCACATCCTTGCCGCTCTTACAGTAAAGAACCCTCTACGTAGTTTAAGGTTAAACCTCTTTTCTTCTAATTGTAATGAGTGGCCACGAGTCTTATTAAACTCTCTTCTGCGAAAAAGTTTTATCCCTATTGTGGGGTCACCAGTACCGTATTTGTAAATTGAAATCATATCCCCTCTCAAGCGTCTCTTCTCCAGAGAGAATAAGTTCAGTGCTTGCAACTTTTCCTCATAACTAAGATCCTCCAGACCCTTTAATAGCTTTGTTGCCCTTCTTTGTACTCGCTCCATTTCCAGTACATCCTTCCTGAGGACTGGTGCCCAGAACTGGACAGCATACTCCAGGTGCGGCCAGACCAGAGCCTTGTAGAGTGGGAGAATTATCGTTTTATCTCTTGCGTTGATCCCCCTTTTAATGCATGCCAATATTCTGTTTGCTTTATTAGCAGCAGCTTGGCATTGCATGCCATTGCTGAGCCTATCATCTACTAGGACCCCCAGGTCCTTTTCCATCCTAGATTCCCCCAGAGGTTCTCCCCCCAGTGTATAGATTGCATTCATATTTTTGCCACCCAAATGCATTATTTTACATTTTTCTACATTGAACCTCATTTGCCATGTAGTCGCCCACCCCATTATTTGTTCAGGTCTTTTTGCAAGGTTTCCACATCCTGCAGAGAAGTTATTGCCCTGCTTAGCTTAGTATCGTCTGCAAATACAGAGATTGAACTGTTTATCCCATCCTCCAGGTCGTTTATAAACAAATTAAATAGGATTGGTCCCAGCACAGAACCCTGGGGAACCCCACTACCCACCCCTGACCATTCTGAGTACTCCCCATTTATCACCACCCTCTGAACTCGCCCTTGTAGCCAGTTTTCAATCCATGTACTCACCCTATGGTCCATGCTAACGGACCTTATTTTGTACAGTAAACGTTTATGGGGAACTGTGTCAAATGCTTTTGCAAAATCCAGATACACCACGTCTACGGGCCTTCCTTTATCTAGATGGCAACTCACCTCCTCATAGAAGGTTAACAGATTGGTTTGGCAAGAACGATTCTTCATGAATCCATGCTGATTACTGTTAATGATATCGTTCTTATTACTAAAATCTTGTATATAGTCCCTTATCATCCCCTCCAAGAGTTTACATACTATTGATGTTAGGCTAACTGGTCTGTAATTCCCAGGGATGTATTTTGGGCCCTTTTTAAATATTGGTGCTACATTGGCTTTTCTCCAATCAGCTGGTACCATTCCAGTCAGTAGACTGTCTGTAAAAATTAGGAACAACGGTCTGGCAATCACTTGACTGAGTTCCCTAAGTACCCTCGGATGCAAGCCATCTGGTCCCGGTGATTTATTAATGTTAAGTTTCTCAAGTCTAATTTTAATTCTGTCCTCTGTTAACCATGGAGGTGCTTCCTGTGTTGTGTCATGAGGATAAACACTGCAGTTTTGGTTACTGAAGCCCCCCGATTCACTCGTGAAGACTGAGGAGAAGAATAAATTCAATACCTTCGCCATCTCCCCATCCTTTGTAAGCAGATGTTCTTCCTCCAATATGGTCTGTCCTCCCTTTTTTACTGTTTACATACTTAAAGAATTTCTTGGGATTTTTTTTGCTCTCCTCCGCTATGTGTCTTTCATGTTCTATCCTAGCCGTCCTAATTGCACCCTTACATTTCTTGTTACATTCTTTATAAAGTCTGAATGCTGAGGATGATCCTTCAACCTTGTATTTTTTGAAGGCCTTCTCCTTTGCTTTTATATGCATTTTTACATTGGAGTTAAGCCATCCAGGATTTTTGTTTGCTCTTTTAAATTTATTACCCAATGGGATACATTGGCTAATGCCCTTATTTAATATGCTCTTAAAGCAAACCCTTCTCTCCTCCGTATTCTTTGTTCCTAATATTTTATCCCAATTTATGCCTTTTAGCAAGGTTTGTAGTTTAGGGAAGTTGGCTCTTTTGAAATTCAGTGTCTTTGTGTTCCCTTTATGTTTCCTATTTGTGTGATTTATACTGAAACTAATTGACCTGTGATCACTGTTACCTAAATTGCCCCGTATTTCCACATCCATGATCAGGTCTGTATTGTTGGTAATCAGTAGATCCAGTAATGTTTTATTTCTAGTTGGTGCGTCTACCATCTGACCCATAAAATTGTCCTGCAAGACATTAAGGAACTGGCGAGCCTAAATGAATGTGTGGTTCTCTCCGCCCAGTCTATGTCTGGATAATTAAAATCCCCCATTATGATAACACTTCCCATCCTTGCTGCTAATCCAATTTGTGATAGGAGATCCGTCTCCACTTCCTCCCTCTGGTTAGGGGGCCTATAGCATACTCCCAGTATTATTTTCCCCTTAGCTTTATCCCTTTGGAGCTCTACCCATAAGGATTCCACCTCCTCTCTAGCTCCCTCAGTGATGTCATCTCTCACATTTGCTTACTATACTTGTACATTATTCTTGATATATAGGCATACCCCTCCCCCTTTTTTACCCTCTCTATCCTTGCAGTATAGGTTATACCCTTGAATGTTTGCCAGCCAATCATGAGAGCTGTTGAACCAGGTCTCTAAAATTCCCACAAAATCCAAATCCTCCTTGTACAACAGTATCTCTAGTTCACCCATCTTGTCCGCCATGCTCCTGGCATTGGTGAACATGCCACATAGTTTAGACTGGTTGCATATTGTCCTCTCGTATTGGGTGTTTCGAGATTGCAACTAGGACTTGCTACTATACTCACCTTGTGTTTTTGTGCTTTGGTTAACCTACCACTAATGCCCCCAATACTACCCTCTGGAATATCTTCCACGCTGGCTATCTCTGTCTCTGGACCCTCCCCCCCATCGCCTAGTTTAAAAACCCCTCTAACTTTTTGGCCATCTTCATTTCCAGCAGATCTGCACCCTCCTCATTTAGGTGCAGTTCGTCCCTTCTATAGTACCGGTTACCGACTGAGAAGTCGGCCCAGTCCTCCAGGAACCCAAACCCCTCCTTGCTACACCAGCTCTTCAGCCACTTGTTTACTTCCCTAATCTCCCTCTGCCTTTCTGGTGTGGCTCAATGTACCGGTAGTATTCCTGAGAATACTACCTTGGAGGTCCTTTTCCTCAATTTAGCTCCTAAGTCCCTAAAATCGTTCTTTAGGACACTCCATCTGCCTCTGACTTTGTTATTGGTGCCAACATGCACCATGACAGCCGGGTCTTCCCCAGCCCCTCCCAGTAATCTGTCCACAAGATCCGTGATGTGCTGAACCCGAGAGCCCGGTAGACAACATACTGTTCGGCGCTTCAGGTCTTGGTTACAGATTGCCCTCTCTGTCCTTCTAAGAATCGAGTACCCTACCACCAGAATCTGTCTTTCCTTTCCCTTTGCTGCCCCCCCCCACTCTCACTGGAGGAGTTATTCCCCTGGCAGCTAGAAGAGTCCCTCAGCTCCAGCAGTGCTGGTCCCTGACTGGTTTCACCAATGTCACTCAATGGAGCGTACTTATTGGGATGCTCCAGTCCTGGATCGGCCTCCCTGGCACTTCCCCCTCTACCCCTCCTGACTGTCACCCATCTACTCTTTGCTAGTGCCTGCACCTCTTTGTCTCCACCCGCCTCTGTGCTGGCCCCTGCCTGTCCCTGCCGTGTACGTTCCTGGCTCTCCTTTAGTATGGAGGGACTTCTCAGTGCTGACAGTTGCTTCCCCAGATTCAGAACCTGGGTTTCCAGAGAAACAATGTGCTTACATTTTGCACAGCAGTATTCGCCCTCGATCGGATGATCAAGGAACGCATACATGCAGCAAGATGTACAAAGAGTCGCCTCTCCACACCCGCCGGGCATCGTACCTATTAAAATTAGTGAGGATTTGGGGATTTTACCCTGTCCAAATTACCTAACAGCTAGCTTCCTGGCACTAATACTCAAGACAATACACAGGTACACAACAAGACAATACCCAGGTACTCACAGACCTACGTGCAATCGCAGAAAAGTCACAGACCTACGTGCACTCGCAATACTCAAGTATACAGTACACAATACACAAGTACTAACGATCCACACACACTACTCAGAAAACACTCAGGTACTCACACTACAGAGGTACTATGACCCCTGTTATAACCTCCTGTTTTAAACTCTGGTTTTTAACTCACCACTTATACCAGTTCCACTTAATTGTTGCCTTAATAGTATTTTTGACTTATTGTGCAAACCTTCAAGAATAATTACTTAAAATGTGTGGGAAACTGTGCCTCCTAAGCGCAAATAAATAAAATATTTAGCCTCTGCCTTCAATTTGTTAGCTTAATTGCCAAAAAACAGCTCTAAACATCAAATGTTGAGGCCCTGACTAAGTGATTAATTAGTTGCAGTAAAAAAAACTATATCTCGATAATCACCTGTGACAAATCAATATACAAATATCATAAAAAAACTTGTAAACCACTTACATCTTAATGCATAAAAATGCTGCAATAGAATGTATACATGAATGCATATAATTGTCAGAAAAGAGCCTGTCAACATTGGAAGGTTCCTGTGCGTTTGCGCGGCGGAGCCGCGCTTCGGCGCATGCGCGTTAGCAAAGTAGCGGCACACACGGGTTCACTACACGGCGTAACGGCGTAACGGCGTAATGGCGTACGAACCTTCTCTCGTCATCGTCACGCCCCCTTTCTGGCCTATATAAGGACTGACTTGTGCCCTGTTTAATTGCTGGTTTGTCTTTCAGCTTCCAGTGTTCCGTTCCTGATTCCTGCTTCTTGTGTTTACCTGTTTGACCCGGATTTGCCTGACCTACCTTGTCTCTCTCCAGCATTTTGACCTCGGCTTGTTTAAAGGACTTCCCCACGATCTGCTTCCAGTGTTTGACCCTCTGCCTGTCTCCGGATTCTCCTGCCTTCTCGTGTATGACCCCGGCTTGTTTAAACGGACTTCTCTGCTGACATCTCCAATCCCCTACCTCTGGCTTGCCTTCAGGATTCCTCTACTTACCATCTGCTGTGTTTGACCCTCGGCCTGTTTCAAGGACTTCCTCATCTACCAGTCTCCAGTATTTATTATCGGTCTGCATCATAGACTCTCCACTACTGGGTTCTCTGTGCCTGATCTCCTGCACTTCTCCCAGCTCCCATTGTGTTTGCGGGTTAGAACCCCGGCCGGGTCTTCTTCTCCAGCTCCGGGTCAGAACCACTGTTGCTCTCATCTCTGCGTGACTGAAGTCCTCCTCTCAAGAGCTTCCTGCCTGCAGGCGACCCGTGCCTCTCTGTGCCCTACACCCTCTGTACCACTACCAGGGGTGTGGTGCGCTTAGCCGCAAGGGAAGCCACTCCCAGCATCTCGGCCTCGGTAAGTACCCGTGATAATAATATAATCAATACAATGAACAACTCAAAATAAGTGCTTGCCAATATTATTAGATTTCTTCTCCTTTTAAAATTCACCACGTGAAAAAGTATAATAAATGTTGTGTGCTCTTCCTTAATCATGTGCACCTCCACCTAAGGTAAAGGGGATGGGGGGGGTAATTCGCCAGATCACTTTGGGCCACCAGGACCCTCACAGCTTTGGGGGATAGGTTTCTGTAGTGGATCCATCCTGGTTATTCACTCACTGGTCTGTATCCTTTACTGTAGACATGTGCAATTCGTTTTGTTTCTAATTCGTTTTTCGGCAAAATTAAGCATATTCATTTATTCGGAAGCATCCAAATGAGCGAAAGACTATTTGACAAATTTTTCCGAAAAATTTTTTCTAAAAGAACGAAAATCCGAAATAGGATGGAAAATCGGAAAATTTGAAAGAACGAAAAACATTTGGATAATTTCTTTTTTTGTATTTTCTATTATAATTAAATTATTTACCATTATTATAGTTTATTATTATTATTATTATTATTATTATTAGTTATTACTACTACTACAAAAGAAACAAAAGTGTGGCGCTATATATCACATCCACAGCCGTGTGTATTACAATAAAGACATATAAAAATGGTGAATACTACCAAAAAATGTATGACCATAAAATAGATAGTGTCAAATAATTAATCAGTGTTACTAATACTAATAATAAAAACTATAATAATAGTTATAAACTATTACAGTGCCTTTAAAAAGTATTCATACCCCTTGCAATTTTTCACGTTTTGTCATATTAAAACCTAAAATGTAAATGTATTTTATTGGGATTTTATGTGATAGACCAACACAAAGTGGCACATAATTGTGAAGTGGAAGGGAAATGATAAATGGTTTTCAAACTTTTTTACAAATAAATATGTGAAAAGTGTTGCATGCATTTGTATTCAGCCCCCCTGGGTCAATACTTTGGAGAACCACCTTTCGCTGCAACAACAGCTGCAAGTCTTTTTGGGGATGTCTCTATCAGCTTTGCCCATTCTTCTTTGCAAAATAGCTCAAGCCCTGTCAGGTTGGAAGGAAAGCGTCTGTGAACAGCAATTTTCAAGTCTTGCCACAGATTCTTAATTGAATTTAGGTCTGGACTTTGGCTGGGCCATTCTAACACATGAATATGCTTTGATCTAAACCATTCCATTGTAGCGCTGGTTGTATGTTTAGGGTCATTGTCCTGTTGGAAGGTTAACCCCCGGTCCAGTCCCAAGTTTTTTGCAGACTCTAACAGGTTTTCTTTAAAGATTGCCCTGTATTTGGCTCCATCCATCTTCCCATCAACTCTGACCAGCTGTTTCACGATGGGGATGGTGTGTTCAGTTTTTCGCCACACATAGCGTTTTGGTTTTAGGCCAAAAAGTTCAATTTTGGTCTCATCTGAGCAGAACACTCTCTTCCACATGTTTGCAGTGTCCCCCACATGGCTTCTCGCAAACTGCAAACAGGACTTCTTATGGCTTTCACTCAACAATGGCTTTCTTCTTGCCACTCTTTCATAAAGGACAGAATTGTGGAGTGCATGACTAATAGTTGTCCTGTGGACAGATTCTCCCTCTTGAGCTGTGGATCTCTGCAGCTCCTCCAGAGTTATTATGGGCCTCTTGGCTGCTTCTCTGATTAATGCTCTCCTTGCCCAGCCTGTTAGTTTAGGTGGACAGCCATGTCTTGGTAGGTTTGTAGTTGTGCCATACTCTTTCCATTTTCCGATGAGGGATTGAACAGTGCTCCGTGAGATGTTCAAAGCTTGGGATATTTTTTTTTTATAACATATACCTGCTTTAAACTTCTCCACAACTTTATCCCTGTCTGGTGTGTTTCTTGGCCTTCATGATGCTGTTTGTTCACTAATGTTCTCTAACAAACCTCTGAGGGCTTAACAGAACAGCTGCATTTATACTAACATTAAATTACACACAGGTGGACTCTATTTACTAACTAGGTGACTTCTGAAGGCAATTGGTTCCACTAGATTTTAGTTAGGGGTATCAGAGTAAAGGGGGCTTAATACAAATGCACACCACACTTTTCACATATTTATATATAAAAAATGGTAAAAACCATTTATCGTTTTCCTTCCACTTCACAATTATGTGCCACTCTGTGTTGGTCTATCACATAAAATCCCAATAAAATACATATACATTTTTGGTTGTAACATGACAAAATGTGGAAAATTGTGAGGGGTATGAATACTTTTTCAAGGCTCTGTAAACTATAGGTATTGGAATTTCCTTTCAAATTTGGCTGTTAGTGAACATAACAAATACAAATTTATCCGAAGTTACGAATTATCCGAAATAATGAATGCCGCATCTAAACGAATGGAATGTAACGAATACGAATGCCTCAGAAGTTATGAATTATCGAAATAATGAATGCCGCATCTATACGAATGGAACGCAATGAATTTGAATGCATTCAAAGTTCCGAATTATCGAAATAACAAATGCCGCGATCATAAACGAAAAAAAACCTAATGAAACGAAAAAACACAAATTTTTTGACAGTGCCCGTGTCTACTTTACTGTTTCCATCAGCGATATCTCAGAATAAAAAAGGCCGATCTGATAATCGCAAAATATGTTTATTTAAAAAAGACTAAAATAAGTAAAAATAGCGGTGCACACACATTTATTTGTGCCCTAGAACAGCAACCACTATGTAGAGGCTTGGATAATGAAAAAATTGCCGCCGCTCGTATCTCTGAGCCAGCGTGCATTCCACCTGGGCCAAACCTGACGTCAATGGAGGCTCTGAACTTCCGCCAGTAAACGACTTCCTGATGACCCCTGAAATACATTGAGGTCTGTTACTGGCGGAAGTTCTGAGTCTCCATTGATGTCACGTCCGGCCCAGGTGGAATACACACCGCCTCAGAGATATGAGCAACGTCAATGGAGACTCGGAACTTCCGTCAGTAAACGATTTCCTGATGACGTCTTCCAGTGAAATGCATTGAGGTCTGTTTACTGGCGGAAGTTCCGAGTCTCGATTGACGTCACGCCTGGCACAGGTGAAATGCACGCTGGCTCAGAGATACGAGTGGCGGCGATTTTGTCATTATCCAAGGCTCTGCATAGTGGGTGTCACTTAAGGCACAAATAAATGTGAGTGCACTGCTAGTTTTTCTTATTTTATTATTTTTTAAATAAACATATGTAGCCATGCTTTGTTGAATTTAGGAAGCAATGCAGGAAGTTTCACAAGTTATATGAACCAGCACTATATTGTTTCTTTGTGCACACTTCAGACCATGCTGTGAAATATATGCAGGAAATGACTTAAAGTTGATATGAGAAAGACTTACTTACCCACAGTGCCTCACTTACCTACCCATGAGGTCAAGTGAAAAAACTGCATGCTGGGAAGGGAAATAAAAGGCCCAGCACGGCCATGTTGGGGTCTCTTCTTCCTGGGATGTGAGATCTGCCTGCAGGGACTGGTGTGGGTGTGTGTTCGGAAGAGCCACGGTCTGCTTGAAACGGAACGGAACTGAAGCCACCGGAGAGACTCAAGCCACAGTATGCTGGATCAGCAGCGTGATCGGATCGGAGGAATCAGAACACCTGACGGAGCCAACTGAGGGTTCCCGGTCATCTAGTGGAGCGGCACAGAGTGACAGTGCTGGCTGGAGGCGGGACTGAGATCACAGGAGCGGAGCATTCCGACTGTCCAGGCCTGGTGTGGTGAGAGGGCTGTTTGCCCAAGATTTATATAACACTTGACTACATGGTGTAGAGTGCTTCAGATTGTGCTGAAACCTGCAGTTCCATGGAACGGCCTCATCTAATACACTGTGTTTAGTTAGGCCTCAAAGCCTGCACTCCACTAGTCACTGATTGACGGTTCAACTCTATTCTCATCAGAGAAAAGTTACAAGAGTGTTGCATAATTAAGCACACTATTATCTACTATTTTATATTATTTTGTCATCTGCTCATTCCCTGGAATACAAATACTGCAGTATAATATGGCTAGCTGAAGAAAGAAGACAAGAGACTATACCATTCATTGTAAGGCCTTTTGTTCATGTTTATATACTTAAAGAACTGCATTACACTGCAAGGGGGAGCTCATGAGCAATTATACTGTATTGTGTTGTTAACTAGCACTACATAGTGTGCTGAGGGTTTGATGTGTTTGCATGGCCGTACTGGAATTGGGAAGGTGCCCAGAGTAAAAGGTCTTACCACTCTGAGCCTCAGTACCACTTGGAGACACGCCTGCATGTACTATTTATTAATTGTGTGTGTTAGGGTGAGCATTTTTATTTACTTTACTTTATTTTACCTTCATTGCAACTGTTTGTATAAAAGAACTTGAGAGTTGTTCTCTCCAAAGTTAATCCAATCTCTTTTCAGTAAACTACTTAAGTTATTCAATCACCATCTGTGTGTGTGTGCCCTTTACTGATGGCATGGAACCCGAGGTGTCAGAGGTAAGGGTAGCCCTGAGTAGCCAGGATAGCCAGTGGGAAATAGAACAAACCAGCAGCCCCCATGGGGGTACCGCTACACATATTTGCGCGATTATCGGGTATCAGTCTTTTTTATTCTGAGATATTCCTGATGGAAACAGTAAAGGATACAGACCAGTGAGCAGATAACCAGGATAGATCCACTACAGAAACCTATCCCCCAAAGCTGTGAGGGTCCTGGTGGCTCAAAGTGATCTGGTGAGTGGCCCCCTTACCTTAGGTGGAGGTGCACATGATTTAAGAAGAGCACACAACGTTTATTATTCTTTTGCACAAGGTGAATTTTTAAAGGAGAAGAAATCTAATAATATTGGCAAGGACCTATTTTGAGTTGTTAATTTATGTTGATTATATTATATGCATTCATGTATACTGTACATGCTATTGCAGTATTTGTATGCATTAAGATGTAAGTGGTTCACAAGTTTTTTTATAAAATTTGTATATTGATTTGTCCCAGGTGATTATTGAGATATAGCACATATTTAATAGTTTTTTTTTTTTTACTGCAACTAATTAAATCACTAATCAGTGCCTCAACATTTGACGTTAAGAACAATTACTTGTCCGCAGATAGCTTTATCAGGTAGTAATCTCACAGCACCCTGTGATTCCACAGTATCCTGTGTCACCCCTGGCCCCAGAGCATCCTATCTCACAAAGTGACCACAGAGCACCCTGTTTTATTCAGTGACTTCATTGAGTGCTCTGAGCACCTTCGTGATACCTATGTCTCCACTCAGCCTCAGGTTTACTTCTGTATTACCTGGACTGTCTATTTCCCTGTATGAACTGACCCCTATCTGTGACATTGCAATTAGATAATCGGTATATAAAGCTGAATGAGAAGGGAATCTCCTGGACAGGTTGTCTTAGAGAGAACTTTATTGAATGTACAAATTGGATATTCTGCCCCCTAGAGGCTTAAAACTTGTTCTAAAGGATGAAGGTTTTTTCACCTTTATGCATTCTATGCATCAGCATAAAACAACTTCATTATGAAGCCCACCCCCCCCAGCCCCCCTGATATTTGCATGAGCCCGATCTCAATCCAGCGATGATGTGATTATAGAAAAAGGCCTAATAGCACTCAGACTATAGACAGCATGGGGGAAAACCATCAAAATACTCAAGGTGATAGCTGTTACGCTGCACCTTAGCAGGATCCAATATTAATACAGCTCCCTCTCATATACACATTACACAACAAGCAGCTCATCTAATGTCGATTTTACTGCAAATATTTATGATTTCTTTTGATATTGCTTTTACCTTCTGGAGCCTTCGGTTTTCAGGGTCCAAAAGTGCTCTTACTCCTCTGCATCATCTAAATCTATTCAGGAGTATGACCCTGAACCTCCCAACTTCTTCAAAGAAGATATTAGGATAGGTAAAGTGGACACAGAAAAGGATGATGCAGAGAAATTTTCACATTCTGCGGTTTGGCATTGACTTTATTTGATGCTTTTAACCATTAAATGTTTCAAAAAGTCCGCCCAGTCTATGTCTGGATAATTAAAATCCCCCATTATGACGACACTTCCTATCCTTGCCGCTAATCCAAATTGTGGTAGGAGGTTCGTCTCCCCCTCCTCCCCAGGTTAGAGGGCCTATAGCATACTCGCAGTAATACTTTCCCCTTAGTTTCATCCCTTTGAAGCTCTACCCATAAGAATTCCACCTTCTCCCTAGCTCCCCTAGTGATGTCATCTCTCACATTCAC
This sequence comes from Lithobates clamitans, assembly GCA_037952925.1. Classification (NCBI taxonomy): domain Eukaryota; kingdom Metazoa; phylum Chordata; class Amphibia; order Anura; family Ranidae; genus Lithobates; species Lithobates clamitans. The sequence goes on along the minus strand of JBBGZY010000293.1, from coordinate 3,492,193 downwards.
TTGTACATTATTCTTGATATACAGGCATACCCCTGCCCCTTTTTTACCCACTCTATCCCAGCGATAAAGGGAATACCCTTGAATGGTTGCCAGCCAATCATGAGAGCTGTTGAACCAAGTCTCTGAAATTCACAGAAAATCTAAATCCTCCCCGTACACCAGTGTCTCTAGTTTTCCCATCTTGTCTGCCAGGCTCCTGGCATTGGTGAACATGCCACGTAGTTTAGACCAGTCGCATACTGTCTTCTTATTGGGTGTTCCGAGGTTGCAAATAGGACTTATTAAGTCGGGTTTATGTGCTTTAGTCAACCTACCACTAATGGCCCCAATACTACTCTCTGAAATATGTTGGAGGTCCTTTTCCTCAGTTTGGCTCCTAAGTCCCTAAAATCGTTCTTTAGGACACTCCATCTTCCTTTGACTTTGTCATTGGTGCCTTTGTGCACCATGACAGCCGGGTCTTCCCCAGCCCCTCCCAGCAATCTGTCCACCAGATCCGTGATGTGCCGAATCAAAGCACCCGGTAGACAGCATACAGTTCAGCGCTTGAGGTCTGTTTTTCACAGATTGCCTTCTCTGTACTTCTAAGAAGTGAGTCCCCTACCACCAGAATCTGTCTTTCCTTTCGCTTCGCTCCCCCCCCACTATTCTCACTGGAGGAGTTCTTCCCCTGGCAGCTAGGGGAGTCCCTCAGCTCCAGCAGTGCTGGTCCCTGACTGGTTTCACCAATGTCACTCAACGGGGCGTACTTATTGGGATGTTCCAGCCCAGGATCGGCCTCCCTGGCACTTTCCCCTCTTCCCTTTCTGACTGTCACCCATCTACTCTTTTCTAGTGCCTGCACCTCTTTGTCTCCACCTGCCTCTGTGCTGGCCCCTGCCTCTGTGCTTGTACGTTCCCAGATCTCCTTTAGTATGGAGTGTCTTCTCAGTGCTGACAGTTACTTCTCTAGATTCAGAACTTGGGCTTCCAGGAAACAATGTGCTTACATTATGCACAGCAGTATTGACCCTCGATCGGATGATCAAGTAATGCATACATGCCGCAAGATGTACACCGAGTCACATCTCCACACCTGCTGGGCATCGTACCTAATAATTTAATGAGGATTAGGGATTATACCCTGTCCAAATTACCTAACAACTAGCTTCCTGACACTAATACTCAACAATACACAGGTACTCACAGTCCACGTGCACACATAGTCCACGTGCACACACAGCCGACGTGCACTCGCAGTCCATGTGCACTCACAGTCCACGTGCACGCGCAGTCCATGTGCACTCACAATACACAGGTACACACAATACTCAGGTACTAACAATACACACACACTACTCAGATACACACAACACACACATACTCACACACTCACACAGGTACTTACAATACACAGGTACTCCCAACCCTTACAATTCTCAGGTACTCACAATACGCAGGAGCTCACAATACACAGGTACTCACTATACACAGGTACTCACTATACATTAAATGTTTCAAAAAGTCCCTCAAGTGAGATGAACTTTCATAAAAGGCACTCATCAGTACACATCTAAGGGGCTACAAAATAGAATTTGAATCCCTGCCCCCTCCTTGATTCCTACCCTCCAGTCTGCCAGGTTCTCTTCAAAGACAGGCAGACTTGTAGGCTGCCATAAATCAGTTTCAGGCACAAGGAGTGGTAATACCAGTCCCTGCAGAAAAAAAGTTCAAAGAGTTTTACTTAAACCTATTCACAATAGCAAAAACAAATGGAAGCATTTGACCCATTTTGGACTGAATAGATAGCTGCGTGTACCTAACTTTCACATGGCATCTGCAGGATCAGTCATCGCTTCCCTTAGATATCTTCACATTCCCATCTTTTCCACACACCAGCACTCCCTGTGTTGCTGTGGAAGTCCAACAATTTTTCAGCTTGCCCCCCCCCCCCCTTTCAACGTGTTGCTTAATGACTCCTTAGTCATTGTTTTGTTGTCCAAACATTCAAAGGACAAATTGACTCTTTCAAATTTGGAGAACTTAAAGATGACTGCCAACAGCTTTCATTGCCATTGCCTAGAATACCTGTGACTGACTTTAGACACAGTCCAGGGCAAAATTTTGCTCCCCCATAAAAAGGTTGCTTCTCATGTGGGAGGTCCTCAGATCAAACAGGTATCCCTCAACTTGCTTTTGCATCTTTCAAGGTAGGACTGGTTAGACAGACTTCCTGAATCACCAATGCCTACAGTCAAGGGAGTGGTCCCTGCAACCCAAGATCTTTCGGATGCTCTGTCAGGAGTAGGGAACACCAGATGTGGACATCATTGTCTCCAGATTCAACAAGAAACTGGACAAGGATCCCCCGGCTTTTGTGATGGATGCCCTGCTGTATCTTTTGGACCTCATCCAGTCTGGTGTATGCATTCCCTCCAGTTACGCTTCTCCCTCGGCTGTTCCACAAGATAGAAGGGGGATGGATTCCAGTGATTCTTATCACCCAAAATGTACCTAGTTTAACTTAAGTACATAGATATACTCAGACTCCTGTAAAAGAAGCCTTGGCTTCTTTCAAACAGATCAGACCTCTTGTCACAAGGCCTTCTATTCCACCATGCTTCTCAATCAAAAAATGGCAGTTCCTAAAGGATATGGGCACTACTGATTCTGTCATTCGCACCTTACAGAAAGTGAAAAAAATCTACTTCCTGTAAGTTATACCATCATATAGAAGGCTTATTTTGGCCGGTGTGAATGCAGGCATCTCAACACTAAGGAATATTCTATTCCTTGTAACCTGACCTTCCTCCAGTTTGGTCTAGGCCAGCATTTAGCTCTTAGTACTCCAACGGGACAGGTTTCTGCCTTATCTATTCTGTTCCAAAGATGTATATCTTTATACACACATGTTAAGACCTTTATACAAGATGTAGCTCATTTTAATTACACACTTTGACCTCCAGTGTCTATCTGGGATCTAAATCTTGTACTTTTGCTCCTTTCACTGGTACAGAGACCTTTTTGGTGGCTATTACCTCTGTCATGAGTGTCTCAGAGTTGGCGGCTCTTTCTTCTATAGAACCATTTCTTACATATAGGTAAAGTGGTCCTGAAAACCAGACCCTTCGTCTTTCCCAAGTGGTCTTTCACCTCACTAAGGATAAATCCTCCCTCTCTTCTGCCCTGGCCCGAAGCTCGCCAAGGAGATTTTATAGTTAAGGTTTACCTAGTGTTAGTGTTTACCTAACTGCAACATCTTCTCTCTGAAAAAACAGTTGTGTTTGTTTCCTACCTAAAGATCTGAAGAATAGGCATGCTGCTTCCTATTTTACCATAGCTACGTAGCTCAGGCAGATCATTTCCAGGACATATGCCCTCAAGGAAACAGTCTCTATTTTCCCTATCAGGACTCACTTTACCAAGTCTGTTGGTGTTTTCTGGGCCTTTCAGCATCAAGCATCTGTTTCGCAGGTCAGCAAAAATGCCACCTGGTCCTCTGTTCATCTGCAAGCTTCGCCAGCAATGTGCTTTAAACTGTCATATGTGAGTTTTGGGTTCATTCAGCCTTGTTTTTCCTGGGCCTGTTTGCCATTGTTGGACATATTGTTGCCTACCTCTCAGTTTATTACTTGTGAACTCGACTCCACATCATGTGTTCTGTACTGTACATTTAAGATAATAGGAATTTTTACCTGTAAAATCCATATCTTGGAGTACAGTACATGACACATGTCCCTCCCTTCTGTTCTTCCATTTCTCTGTATTGATTACTACAAACCTGTCCCAGTGTGTGGGGGTTATATTAGCTTGCATTGGGGTGTGTTTCCAGTACAGCTTTTGCCAGTGTCCAATCACCTGAAGGTGGTGGCTTACGGTATAATCCATGGTCTATGACTACATATTCTATGTCCTGTACTGTACCCCAAGATCTGGGATTTACAGGTAAATTAAAGTTCCCATTTTCTTATCACAATTGCTTTAAGGTAATACTTGTCAAATCCACAAATAACTCTTTCAATTGAAAAAAATATTATTTATATATAATATATATATATAATATTATTTTTTGGTTCTCGAGTTAGTTAACAATTAAAGTCATTGTTAAGCCACTCTAACCTGTATACACCATCAGCACTGCCTCCTAATGTAGTATCCCCTTCTGTGTATGATTTATAAAAATAAATGCTGCAGATACCTAATTTCATTGCCGAGGTTGCGATTACATGACTGGCCAGCTCTCCCTCTGAAGTCACGAGGCATCAGAGGGCGGGGTCACCCGTTTACATCACTGGGTGGCCCCGCCCTCAGCTATATAAGAACTGTCACCAAGAAGAAGTGTCACTCGGCGGGAGCCTCCCATGGACGTGGAGCTGTTGTGTTTCTTTTTTCGGCTCATCAGGCAGCGTTATAGAAGATGAATGGACATCGCGGGACATTTTTTTTTTTTTTTTAAACTTTTAATAAAGGACTTGTCCTTAAGTGTCTCCTGTCTTTTTTACTATTTTTGACACTTTCTTTTGTGAAATGGTAAGGGTACAATGTAGAGTTTGGTATGGATTTGGGGGGACCCCTACGATATTTTTTTTAGTTTGGCGCAGGGTTCCCCTTAAAATCCATACCAGACCTGAAGGGCCTGGTATGAATTTTTGGGGGACCCCCCACGCAATTTTTATTTTTCATTTTTGGTTCGGCTTTCTCCTTATTATTCATACTAGACCCAAAGATCCTGGTAATGGACTTGGGGGGGGGGACCCATCCAATTTTTTTCAAGGAGTTTTATCTCTATTGCCGAGACCCGACAATTCATTACAGCCGCGATCAGTTTTAAATGACTTTTTTCCTTTAGAAAATACATTTTGCTGTGGTACTGTTCTAAACACTGGAAAACTGTGCCACTTTACAGGTATACTATAGACACCCCCCAAGCACAATATTTAAAGGAATAATATGAGAAAGTCTCCCCCGGTGGGGTTTTTCCACAGCAGAAATACAATTGTTGAAGGGATATTTTAAAATATTTTTTTATTGAAAAATGGCAACATGGCATGGACACATAACATCTGGTGTGCAAATGCCCAACGTGTTTTGACATGCGTGGTCAAAGTCTTCCTCAGGGGATTAATTTGCTGTCAAAAGATATATATGTATTGTTTACACAAGTTAACATGATTTACACAAACAAATTCCCTTGTATTATCAAGGAAAAGTAGAGTTTACATGAAGTATAGTTACCATGATCCCGTGCATTCGTGTCATGCGCACTCCAAGGGAGGGTGGTCCACCCTTATGTGACAAGGAGTCACACTGAGAAAACCCCAATGGATGTAAAATAAGTGTATGCAATGGAAATGAGTGAGTAGGGAAGGTGATCCGTGTGGAAAAATAAATAGAACACCATTCAGTGCAAACAATCGTGAATAATGAAAAATAATGAATGATAATAAAAACTTGATGGTGAGACCATATAATAAAAACATGATAAAAATAGCGCTGGATGACATTATATTAAGGGTTAAGGAAAAATTAGGAATATGAGGAAGTGTTGGATGTGTTCTAACAAATCCTGTTGGCTGTGACAAATGTGCTAAACAGGTATATAAATAACTATATTCCAAGAATTAATAAATTTGATTGTACCTTATAGTACCTTTAGCATTTAAATTAGCATAGAAATCCAATTTCCATGCTATAGCTCCCTCGTCACCTCCTCCCATGCTCACCTCCAGGACTTTTCCAAAGCCTCTTCAATCCTATGGAATACCCTACCCCAATCTGTCCGCTTATCTCCTAATCTATTAGCTTTTAGACGATCCCTGAAAACCCTTCTCTTCAGAGAAGCCTACCCTACCCACACCTAACAACTGTATTTTCATTTAATCCATCAGGTCATCCCCCACAGTTATTACCTTTTGTTTCCACTTGACCCTCCCTTCTAGATTGTAAACTCTAACGAGCAGGGCCCTCTGATCCCTCCTGTATTGATTTGTATTGTAAGTGTACTGTCTGCTCTCATGTTGTAAAGCGCTGCGCAAACTGTTGGCGCTATATAAATCCTGTATAATAATAATAATAATAAAATTATATATGTTGGGATATGCGGCACCAAAACTCCTGTTCTTGCTAACATAGAAGGCACTGCATTCACACATCATTAGATACACTACGCCCCTGGTTTGACAGTTAGTGAAATATGACGATTTAAAAATGTCACCATTGGGAAGACAAGAAATTTTCTCTTTCCGTATGAGGGGGCAAGATGAACAATGTCCACACAGAAAGGAGCCAAAAATTGGACAATGTTTTTTTTGTTGTTCATTTCTGAACTCACTCTGAACAAGTTTATCTTTAAAGGATGTAGCTCGTTTGTATGTTATTGATGGAGAAAAAAAATGTTTTAATTATTCTTTTTTCCAAAATTTCAGAGGTGGTGAAGAAAGACTGAAAAATAAAAAGTCCCAAAATGAGAAATTGGGAAACTGAAAAGAATCAAAAAATCAAAGTAATTAAATCCAATCTCCTAATGACGTGCTTTGATAAAATATCAGAAAATATTGCATACTGTGCTCAAACCAGTGGAAATGTAAATATACATATATTGAATAATAAATAATAAAAACTTGCAAAAAATGTGCATTTGGGTACAAACATAAAGTGAACACCATATACAGATAATGAAAGAAAAAAGGGTTAAAGCAAAATCTCAAATATGTATAGTGAAAAGAATCTGTGGAAAAAAGACTAAGGCAAAGTCCAAAGGGTGAACTTAAAACGCTGAAGCACAGTCCCAAATTCAAATTCAGATATCCAAGTGGAGAAGGTTAGCCAGTAGCTTATTATATAGGTGTAAAACCAGAAGCCAAAGAAAGATCCTTCCTCCAGATAGTTTTACACCCAAAGTGAGCATGTAATCTCCTTACCAACTTGAATGACCACTTAAGCGGTCTCACCAAGCCCAGGCAATTCTGTTGGTGCTCGTGGTTCGGGACCTTTTGGAACGCCGAGGGAGCCACATGCACCGCCATGCGGTTGAGCGTCCAACGGTGGGCATGGGTGGGATCGCCCGGCACCTGCAGTCTATTACGCTCAATTTTGGTACATGATATAAATCCCAAACGTCTGAGGATCTCTCATTGATCCCGAGTGTTTGGAGAAGGAGGTCTGCATATAGACCATATGCACCAGACACCCTAAAACAGGTTAGTTGAAAGGCAGCATATGTTGTGGCTAGCTGTGCTTGCGCACATATGCAATCTTTTTCTCCTGTCTGTTTAAATCAGACAGTGACATCCATGTAACTTATTTTGACTATTATATGTCTTTCCCATACCCATTGGGCCCCCATATGGCCGCACAGGGACCATGCTAATTTCAACCTGGCATTTATTAAAATGCTTTGAATATTGGCAGTCACTATCCTTTTTTCTTTTTCTTTTTTTTGGAAAATTCTTTTTATTCACAATTTTATAAATAACAATACACAACAAACCCCACAAACATTTCTCCTCCCCCCTCTCCCTTCCCAATTGTGAAATGTTCCAATTATTACAGGCAGTTAAACATAATTAATTGTCCTTTCGGCACACTTCAAGCAGTGAACAGCATGGACTTAAGTGAGATATACAGCAGTGACTACAACCGCCCAGTCGCTACTAAGCCTGTCTGGCCTCTTCAATTAGTACGGGGTTCTTGTAAAGTGCAGAGACCCTACTGGGGTGATCCGAACCCCAAAGGAATGAACTGAACAGGCTATTTGCACGCCTAAAGAATGAGCAGGGGACCCAGATTGGAGTGTTACGCAAAAAGTATAGAAAGACTGGTAATATCTTAATTTTAAGTAGATTCACCCTGCCTATTAAGGAGTGGGGTAGATTTTTCCAAGCTTCTAACTGTATTTTAACCTTAGTGAGCAGTGGCATTAAATTGAGTGTCAAGTAATCTGTAACTTTAGGTGATATGCGTACGCCCAAATATTTAATTTCAAAGACCCAAACTATAGAGACCAAAGGTGATGCCCGTGCCTGAGCTTCATCATCAATGGCCATGATGTTGGACTTTTCCCAATTTACCTGTAGGCCTGAAAATGTTGTAAATGTACCTAGGATCTCAAATACTTCCTCTAGTAATGGTCCCAGATCCTCTAAAAAGAGGAGCATGTCATCCTCGTACAAGGCCGTGCATTCACGAATGCCGCCTACCTTAAGGGCCTTAACTTCTGTGGACGCTCGTAGAGCAATAGCTATGGGTTCTATTGCCAAGACCAACAAAGCCGGGGAATGTGGGCATCGCTGACGTGTTCCTCTACCCACCGAAAACTGTGTGGAAACTGATGTGCCTATCTTAATTGTCGCCTTGGGTGAGCAGTATAGCAGCGATATCCATGTAAGAAAAATCTCTCTGAACCCCATATGCCGTAGTACCTTGAACATTATATATATTATTATTATTATTATTATTATTATACCGGATTTATATAGTGCAAACAGTTTGCGCAGCGCTTTACAACATGAGGGCAGACAGTACACTTACAATACAAATCAATACAGGAGGGATCAAAGGGCCCTGCTCATTAGAGTTTACAATCTAGAAGGGAGGGTCAAGTAGAAACAAAATGTAATAACTGTGGGGGATGAGCTGATGGAAAAAAATAAAATACAGTTGTTAGGTGTGGGTAGGGTAGGCTTCTCTGAAGAGAAGGGTTTTCAGGGATCGTCTAAAAGCTAATAAAGTAGGAGATAAGCAGACAGATTGGGGTAGGGCATTCCATAGGATTGGAGAGGCTTTGGAAAAGTCCCGTAGGTGAGCATGGGAGGAGGTGACGAGGGAGCTAGAGAGCAGGAGGTCTTGAGAGGAACAAAGCGAACAAGTAGGTTGGTATTTAGAGACTAAGCTAGTGATGTAGCTGGAGGCGAAATTGTGGATGGCTTTGTACATAGTTGTTAATATTTTGAATTTAATTCTTTGGCCGAGCGGAAGCCAGTGGAGGGATTGACAGAGAGGAGTGGCAGACACAGAGCGATTGGTAAGGTGGATGAGTCTGGCAGCAGCATTCATGATGGACTGAAGAGGTGATAGACTATGTAGAGGTAAGCCAATGAGAAGGGAGTTGCAGTAGTCGAGGCGAGAGATGACCAGCGAGTGAATTAAGAGCTTTGTTGTGTCATTGGTTAGAAAGGGGCGTATTTTGGAGATGTTGCGGAGGTTGAGGCGGCAGGATTTGGACAGTGATTTTATGTGTTGCTTGAAGGAGAGTTCAGAGCCCAGGACTACACCTAGAACCCTGGCATGTGGAGATGGGCTTATAGTTGTGCCATCGATTTTGACAGAGAGATCAGGGGAAGGGGCATATGGGGGAGGAAAAATTATACGTTCGGTTTTGGATAGATTAAGTTTGAGGAAGTGGTGTGACATCCAGACTGATATATCTGATAGTAAATTAGTGATATGTGAGGAGACAGAGGGAGAGAGCTGAGGGGTAGAGAAATAGATTTGGGTGTCGTCAGCGTAGAGTTGGTATTGGAAGCCATGGGAGGCTATCAATTGACCCAGGGAGGCGGTGTAGATTGAAAATAGGAGAGGTCCAAAAACAGAACCCTGGGGGACCCCAACAGAGAAAGGAAGAGGAGAGAAGGAAGTAGAGTTGTAAGAAACGCTAAAGGTGCAGTTGGAGAAGTAGGAAGAGAACCAGCGAAGAGTACAGTCACGGAGACCAAAGGCGTGGAGTTTTTTGAGGAGGAGGGGGTGGTTAACCGTATCAAAGGCAGCAGAGAGGTCCAGGAGTAGGAGTACAGAATAGTGTCGATTGGTTTTGGCCATTAGTAGATCGTTTGTTAGTTTTAGGAGAGCAGTTTCTGTGGAGTGTTGAGGACGAAATCCAGACTGAAGGGGATCAAGAAGGCTATTATCAGCGAGGTGGATGCTCAGTCGGTTGTAGACCAGACGTTCGAGGAGTTTGGATAAGAAGGGGAGCAAGGAGATGGGGCATAGAATGTTAACATTGGATGGGTCCAGTGAGGGCTTTTTAAGTATGGGTCTGACAAGTGCATGTTTTAGAGAGTTGGGGAAGATGCCAGAAGAGAGGGAGAGATTGAAGATGTTAGAGAGTGTAGCATAGAGCCAGAGGGTGAATGTAGCATTTGTGAGGGAACAGGATCCAGAGGGCAGGTGGTAAGGTGGACATTAGCAAGTAGTTTAGCAACTTCGTCTGTAGTGGTGGGGTTGAAAGAGGGAAGTAATGATTGTGCCTGTGGGCATGAAGTGTAAAGTGTGGAGGGTATCGGAACAGTAGAGATCTCAGCGTGAATTGTATCAATCTTCTGTTTGAAGTGATTGGTGATCTCCTGGGCAGTGAGTGAGTTGGCGAGTGGAGGTGGTAAAGGACGAAGTAGAGAGTTGAAGGTAGAGAAGAGTTGACGGGATGATACGTTGCTAATGAGAGTGGTAAAATAGGTTTTCTTGGCAGAGAGGAGGCTGGAATTGCATTTTTGGAGGGCAGATTTATATTGGTTGAAATCTCTCTGAGACTTGGTCTTATGCCACAGGTGCTCATGAGCATGACTACGTTTTTTCAGATTTCTATTATCATCTGTTTGCCAAGGTTGAAGGGGTCGGGGCTTGATTCTGTGTGTAGTGAGGGGGGCCAGTGAGTCCAGTGAGGCTAGAATTGAAGCGTTGTAGACAGAAGTGACTAGGATAGGGATAGGGGTGAGATTTTGTTGTAGAGGTTGTTGATAGCAGAGTAGAGAAGAGAAGGGTTGAGATGACGTAGGTTTCTGCGGGTAACTTTAAGGCGGTTGGAGGGAGAGGAGGTGAAGGAGAGGGAGAGAGTGAAACTAATAAGGTGGTGATCAGAGAGAGAGAATGGATAGTTAGAGAGGTTGCATGGAGTGCAAAGGTGAGAGAAAACAAGGTCAAGGATATTGCCTTCGGAATGAGTAGGAGCATGTATCCACTTTCTCAGGTCAAAGGAGGAGGTTAGGCTGAGAAGTTTGGAAGGGGCAAGAGTGTTAGTATTAATAGGGATGTTGAAGTCCCGAGAATGATTGTGGAGATTTCAGAGGAAAGAAAGTAGGGTAGCCAGGCAGAGAAGTCATCAAGAAAGGTTGATACTGGTCCAGGGGGCCTGTAGATCACGTCTATCCTTAGAGAAATTGGAATGAAAAGACGAATACAGTGTGCTTCGAAAGAGGAGAGTGACAGAGAAGGAGATGGCTAAAGTACCTGAAAGGTGTTATGGAAGACCACCATGGGATAGGGCAGCAGAAGACACAGTGTCGGATTCGTGGAGGCAGGTTTCGGTAATGGCGAGTAGGTTAAATGAGTTGACGATAAAGAGTTCATGGAGAGAGGTGAGTTTGTTGCAGACAGAGCTGGAGTTCCAAATGGCACAAGAGAAAGGGAGTCTGTTCTTGGGAAGAATAGAAATGGGAACTAAATTATATTGATTGCGGCTGCTGCCAGAGGGTGCAGGGTGATGGGTGCATGGGGTACAGTTAAATGATGGAGGCCCAGGGTTTGGGGATATATCTCCAGAGGTTAGGAGAAGCAAGAGTGTGAGGGAGGTAATATGGGAGTGGGATTTATATGAAGGGACATGGTCCAGGGTCTTGGAGATTTTTAGTGTGTGTGGATTTAGAATTAGCAGGAGTTGGTGGGTGCAGTAACAAGGAGAGGACAGAAGTGAGGGTGATATATATATGCTGTGGGGGGGAGAAGAGGGGTGAAGGAGGGATAATTTTAGGATAGAGGACAGAGCTGTCAAAAGGAGTGGTAGAGAATGCATGTTACAAGGAGAAAGAGCTAAAGGGGTAAACTAGGTCACTTGATGTCTGTGTAGTGTTTTTCAAAGTGTTTGTCTTGTGTCCCTTCGCTTTGTGCATTCGCTGAAGTGCAGAGTCAGAAGTGCTTCCACTTACAGAATCGCCCACTTTGAGAACGAGCCCAGTTGCAAATGTGTGCCCGCTGCAAATGCTTCCCCCAAGAGAAGCTTATATTTATACTGATAGGGGTGGGGTGTGGGTGGATTTCAATTATCACTCAGGAGGTAATAAAGCTTGGCTGGTTAACAGAGCAAAATTCCTAATTCAGAAACAGACTAGCAAGAGGGCACTAAAGTTAAACGGGCCATAATTTTGGGTAAGACAAGGGAGATAATAAAGCATTGTAATGTGGACAGGTCTACAGACAGTTAAGTAAAAATAACATACCAGCATTATTAGAGACACATAAGAAAAGCAGATAGCAGTGTCTCAGTTTTTGGGTGGAGATGGTGAAGATGGATATAATGCCAATCCACAGAATCAAAAGCTTTAGCAATGTCTAAGGACACAATCACCCTGGCCCGGGGGTTAGTATGACTGATCTGTAGGTGCGCAAACAGCCTGCAGAGATTTGTATCAGTGCATTTCTGGGGTATGAAGCCAGTTTGACCTATGCCTACCAGTGTGGTGATTACCTTTGATAGTCTCGTGGCAAGTATTTTTGTAAGAATCTTGAGATCCTGGTTGAGGAGAGCTATGGGTCTGTAAGAGGAGCAACTCAGGGGGTCCTTGCCTGGTTTAGGCAGTAGGACCACCTGAGCCTCCATAACAGAATCCGGTAACGTCTTGTGTTCCAAGTGTAGTGCACTACTCCCTTGGGAGCTGCTGGGTGAGATCATATCTTTCTGTTAACTGCATTCCATTCTTCCACCCCCGCACGAGTCACATCAGCAGACAGTTTAGTAACATTTTAACTGAACTTTATTCTTTTGCTTGTAGTGTGATCCATAATCTCCCCGGGAAATATGAATTTCCTCTTAGTCTCTGATTCCTTAGAGTAGCTAAGGCCCTTTCCCTTAGTAAACTGACCGATGCCCCTCTTAAAAGCACCTTAGTATATGGATGTTGGAAGTCCCAGGCCTCACCTGCCCATCTTGCCTTCTGCGATCCTCCCCAGGTCAGTTCAGGAAAGTCCGGATAACATCCCGGTCTACTCCATCCTGTTAGCAGCTACTTCCTGCTTTGCATGGATAGAATCTTCCCAGCCGGGATGTCTGGTCCACTTCTCCCGGAGTTTCTTTTAGTGGATTTAATGTTGTTGAACCATCCAGCACTGAGGTCTCTGAACCCTCAGGCCTTCCGGCTTAGTTCCTGCTATCCAGCTCTGGAGGCCCCCCACCTCCAGGCCTTCAAGCCTGCACCTTGCTGGTTATATCTTTCCTCTCTCTCCGTCCAAACTTCCCATTCAGAACCACCCAGGAGCATGTGACCCCCAATTTATATGTGTGTCCCGCCCCTGCCCACTCAAATTAATGATTGGTCCAGGGCTGTGCATACAAACTGCCTGTACCCTTGTCTCCAGCCCACCTTCCTTCCAGAACTTTTCACTGGACGGATGTGGTATCTCTCAGGATAGAATGCAGGTGGTCACACCCCCCTTTTATATTCTGTCAAATCTCCCAACCCAATTAACCAACCAGGCCTAAACAAACAGGGTGAGGCACTGGCATAGTTGCCAACAGTCCCGATTTTCCCGGGACAATCCCGATTTTGGGACCCTTGTCCCGATTTAATTTTGTCCCGGGTGTTTTCCCGAATTTTTGGGGTTTGTCCCGAGAAAATCGTGAGTGTTTTTGTAAAAAACGGCAACGGCTCCACAAAAATGGCCGCTGTTGCCTCCACGAGTCAGTCACAATGTTCCCCTTGTGTTCAGTGCAGGGGAGAGGGGCAGCCAATCCGCTTCTCTCTTCAGTGTACAAATAGAAAATTCTATTGTACACTGAAACCTATTGGTTGGAGGGATTGGCAACCCCTCCCCGCTCTACACTGCACACAAGGAAGATGTGATCAGCCTCCACTGCCATCACCCTCCACTGCCATCACCCTCCCCCCCCCCGTGTGTCCAACGGAGCTCAGGGAATAGTGGGAGTGACAGGAGGGAAGAAGGGAGGCTTTCATCTGGCTGTTCAGGAGTAGGGATGAGCCGAACACCCCCCGGTTCGGTTCGCACCAGAACCCGCGAACGGACCGCAAGTTCGCACGAACGTTAGAACCCCATTGACGTCTATGGGACTCGAACGTTCGAAATCAAAAGTGCTCATTTTAAAGGCTAATTTGCATGGTATTGTCCTAAAAAGGGTTTGGGGACCCGGGTCCTACCCCAGGGGACATGTATCAATGCAAAAAAAACTTTTAAAAACGGCCGTTTTTTCGGGAGCAGTGATTTTAATGATGCTTAAAGTAAAAAAAAAAAAGTGAAATATTCCTTTAAATATCGTACCTGGGGGGTGTCTATAGTATGCCTGTAAAGTGACGCGTGTTTCCCATGTTTAGAACAGTCCCTGCACCAAATGTCATTTTTAAAGGAAAAAATCTCATTTAAAACTGCTTGCGGGTTTAATGTCATGTCGGGTCATGGCAATATGGATGAAAATCAGTGAGACAAACGGCATGGGTACCCCCCAGTCCATTACCAGGCCCTTTGGGTCTTGTATGGATATTAAGGGGAACCCCGCACCCAAATTAAAATAAGGAAAGGTCCCTATATACTCTGAACAGCAGTATACAGGCGGTGCAAACAAGACAGGGACTGTAGGTTTGTTGTTAAGTAGAATCTGTTTGTAATTTTGAACATTTTTAATGTGTTTAGCTCCAGCCAAAAAATCTTTTCTAAGCTTTTTGGAAAACATAGGGAAGGGTTATCACCCCTGTGACATTTGTTTTGCGTCTTTCCTCCTCTTCAGAAGATTTCACCTCACTTTTTTGTCCCAATGAAAAATGTTTTTTGAAAATTTGGGTTTTTTTGTGGAACAAGGATTGGAAAGCATCAGTGGAAAGGAAAAATTGTTTTCCCATATTAACTCTTACAGGAGAGAATTTCCCTTCCTTAGGGGTAGATTTCATCTCACTTCCTGTTGTCTCCTTCCGTTTGCAAGTAGGAGTCGTTTGTAAGTTAGATGTTTGAAAGTAGGGTCCTGCCCTATATACTCAGCAGAAATTTGGGCCTTAGGTGTTGCTGTGGCCAAAACACTGTAAGCCCTCACAGGGCCCTGCTGTGAAATATTAGATCAAGAATTGTAATTACATGCCCCTGTTGAACAGGAGCTGAAAAATTAGGCCTTAGGCACTGGTGCTGGTGCCACAACACTGCAACCCCTCACAGACACTCTAGTTGAAACGCAGGAACAAGCCCTGCTGCAAAGTATTGCATCAAAAATTGTAATTACACGCCCCTGTTAGACAGGGGCTGAAAAATTGGGTCTTAGGCACTGGTGCTGGTGCCACAACACTGCAACCCCTCACAGACACTCTAGTTGAAACGCAGGAACAAGCCCTGCTGCAAAGTATTGCATCAAAAATTGTAATTACACGCCCCTGTTAGACAGGGGCAGAAAAATTGGGTCTTAGGCACTGGTGCTGGTGCCACAACACTGCAACCCCTCACAGACACTCTAGTTGGAATGCAGGAACAAGCCCTGCTGCAAAGTATTGCATCAAAAATTGTAATTACACGCCCCTGTTAGACAGGGGCAGAAAAATTGGGTCTTAGGCACTGGTGCTGGTGCCACAACACTGCAACCCCTCACAGACACTCTAGTTGGAATGCAGGAACGAGCCCTGCTGCAAAGTATTACATCAAAAATTGTAATTACACGCCCCTGTTAAACAGGGGCTGAAAAATTGTGCCTTAGGCACTGGTGGTGGCGCCCAGAACCAAAAATGTTCTTACAAGCTATCAGCGTGATGATTGAGGAGGAAGAGGATAATTACTCAGGGATAGTCACTCAGCATCAGCATAGGCAGTCTTTGAAGGGATCTGAGATTTCAAAAAAAATTATTCGGTTACATCTGCATCAGGTGCTTGGTAGCTGGTGGTGATCCAAGACTGATTCATTTTTATGAAGGTCAGCCGATCGACCGAGTCGGTGGACAGACGCACCCTGTGATCGGTTACCACGCCTCCAGCAGCACTGAATGTGCGTTCCGAAAGAACGCTGGATGCAGGACAGGCCAGTAGCTCTATTGCATACTGTGCAAGCTCTGGCCAGTGATCCATCCTCAAGACCCAGTAACCCAGAGGATTTTCGGTGGGAAAGGTGTCCAAGTCTGATCTTGCCCCTAGGTATTCCTGCACCATGTAAAACAGACGCTGGCGATGGTTGCTGGAACCGATCATACCTTGGGGCTGCGGACCAAAAAATTGTCTGAACGCATCGGTCAGACGGCCACCTTCTCCACCGCTCCTTCTTTGACTGACCGAAGCCTCAGCAACACGTTGTCCAGAAACAGGAGTTTGTAACCTCCCAGTCTCTGGGAACGCGTTGCACAGACCTTTCTGCAAGGCCTCCCGAAGATGTTTCATCCTCTGCTCCCTCTGCGATGGCAAGATAAGGTCCGCAACCTTACCCTTGTAACGTGGATCAAGGAGGGTTGCCAGCCAGTATTGGTCCTTCTCCTTGATACCACGAATACGAGGATCCTTACGCAGGCTTTGCAGGATCAGGGAGGCCATGCAGCGTAGGTTTGCTGAGGCATTCGGTCCGGAGTCCTCTGGGTCACTAAGGACAACAACGTCCGCAGCCACCTCCTCCCAGCCACGTACAAGTCCATGTGTTCCTTGGGACTGATCCCTTAAAGACTGCTGATGCTGAGTGCCAGGCTCCACCTCCATACTGACACAATCTTCCTCCTCCTCCTCCTCCTCCTCCTCGTCCTCTTCCTGTGTGATCGGCGGGCACGCAGGAACACTGTCTGGATAAAGGGGGCCTTGAGAGCTAAGGAAGTCCTCCTCTTCCTGCCTCTGTTCTGCCTCAAGTGCCCTGTCCATTATCCCACGCAGCGTGTGCTCCAACAGGTGGACAAGGGGGACAGTGTCACTGATGCATGCACTGTCAGTGCTCACCATCCTCGTGGCCTCCTCGAATGGTGACAGGACAGTGCATGCATCCCTGATCATGGCCCACTGGCGTGGGGAAAAAAAACCAAGGTCCCCTGACCCTGTCCTGGTGCCATAGTCGCACAGGTACTCATTGATGGCCCTCTGCTGCGTGTGCAGCCGCTGCAGCATGGCCAACGTCGAGTTCCACCTGGTGGGCATGTCACAGATTAGGCGGTTCTTGGGCAGGTTAAACTCCTTTTGGAGGTCCGTCAGCCGAGCACTGGCATTATATGACCGGCGGAAATGCACACAGACTTTCCTGGCCTGCCTCAGGACATCCTGTAAGCCCGGGTACCTGCCCAAGAACCGCTGCACCACCAAGTTAAGGACGTGAGCCAAACAGGGCACATGGGTCAGTTGTCCCTGTCGGAGGGCAGAGAGGAGGTTGGTGCCATTGTCGCAAACCACCATTCCTGCCTTAAGTTGGCGTGGCGTCAACCACCTCTGAACCTGCCCCTGCAGAGCTGACAGAACCTCTGCCCCAGTGTGGCTCCTGTCCCCCAAGCACACCAGCTCAAGCACCGCATGGCATCTTTTGGCCTGCGTACTTGCGTAGCCCCTTGAACGCCTACGGAGCACCGCTGGTTCCGAGGAAGAGGCCATGGAGGAAGAAGAAGAGGAGGGGGTGGAGGAGAGAGGTGTGTCACAATCAGCATTTTGGAGGCGTGGTGGCGGAACAACCTCCAACACTACTGCACCTTGTCCTGCATCCTTCCCAGCTGCCAGCAGAGTCACCCAATGCGCCGTGAAACTTAAGTAACGTCCCTGTCCATGCCTGCTGGACCATGAGTCAGCGGTAATATGCACCTTACCGCTGACCGCCCTGTCCAGCGAGGCATGGACATTGCCTTCCACATGCCGGTAGAGAGCCGGAATCGCCTTCCGTGAGAAAAAGTGGCGTTTGGGTACCTGCCACTGAGGAACCGCACATTCCACAAACTCACGGAAGGGGGCAGAGTCTACCAACTGAAAAGGCAGCAGTTGAAGTGCTAGCAATTTTGCCAAGCTAGCATTCAACCGCTGGGCATGTGGATGGCTGGGAGCAAACTTCTTTCGGCGGTGCAGCAGCTGGGGCAGGGAAATTTGCCTGGTACAATCTGACGTCGGTGTACCAAAAGCAGATTGCCCATAAGTACTTGGCTGTGACACACCTAATTCTACACCTTCATTCCTCTCACTGCAGGTCGCAGAGAGGACTGAAGGTCTAGTGGGGTTGGAAATCTCAGCTGATGAGGAGCAAGGAGAGATCGTCTTTGTTCTTTGGTGTGGGTCTTTTAGATACGCTTGCCAACGAACTGCATGGCAGGTCAACATATGTCTGGTCAAGCATGTGGTACCCAAGCGGGAGATGTTTTGGCCACGCGAGATACGCTTGAGACATATATTGCAAATAGCAGCGGTGCGATCTGATGCACTCGTCTCAAAAAAGGCCCACACCAAAGAACTTTTTGAATAACGCGCAGAGACTGCAGCGCCCTGCACATGTGGAGCTTTGGGGTGTGATGCAGTCAATGTGCTGCCCTTAGGCTGGCCCCTGGAGGGCATCCTGCCTAGTTGGTGATGTGCCACCTCCTCCTCCTCCTCCTCCTCCTCCTCCTCCTCCTCCTCCTCTCTCCTATCAGGCACCCACGTTGAGTCAGTGACCTCATCATCCCCTCCCTCCTCATCACTGGAGCAAACCTGGCAGTATGCTGCAGCAGGGGGAGCATGACTGCCAGATTGCTGTCCTTCTTGGGCACCCCCTCTGTCCGTGCTCATGTTACTGCCTTCATTGAGCTCAGTATCATCATCAGAGCCTTCCAAACGCTGGGCATCCTCCTGGAGCATGTACCCAACACTGTGGTCAAACAGTTCGAGGGAATCCTCAGGAGGACATGGTGGGGCTAGGGAAGGAGTCACTGATGACATTGAGCTGAGGGAAGAGGCCGCTGCTTTGCCAGACAAAGCACCCTGGGCATGGGTGAGAGAGGATGAGGAGGATGAGGACGGCTTGGTCATCCACTCGACCAAGTCTTCCGCATGTTGCGGCTCAACACGGCCAGCTGCCGAAAAAAAGGCCAAGCGTGTCCCATGGCCACGTGCTGATGAGGATGCACCGTCTCCACGACCAGCACTAGACACAGAGCCTGCTTGCCCTCTCTTATTGGCTTGTGACTGTCTGCCTCTCCTTCTTGGCCTTCCAGACATACTAATGGCCTGTAGCTGCACTAAGCTGGGATAGAACACCTGTAATTTTCTTCAGGTAGCTTTATATACTGTAACCAGACAAGCCTGCCTGTCAGTAGGAAGATAACAGGAACGGATCTAGCTGAACACTGTGAGCAGGACGTACTGCACTAAATGTATATAGCAGGAACGGATCTAGCTGAACACTGTGAGCAGCACGCACTGCACTGAATGTAAATAGCAGGAACGGATCTAGCTGAACACTGTGAGCAGGACGCACTGTACTGAATGTAAATAGCAGGAACGGATCTAGCTGAACACTGTGAGCAGGACACACTGCACTGAATGTAAATAACAGGAACGGATCTAGCTGAACACTGTGAGCAGGACACACTGTACTAAATGTAAATAGTCTAGCTGCCTGACCGTGGTACTAATAGGATCAAAAAGAACACCTGTAATTTTCTTTAGGTAGCTTTATATACTGTAACCAGACAAGCCTGCCTGTCAGTAGAAAGATAACAGGAACGGATCTAGCTGAACACTGTGAGCAGGACGCACTGCACTGAATGTAAATAGCAGGAACGGATCTAGCTGAACACTGTGAGCAGCACGCACTGCACTGAATGTAAATAGCAGGAACGGATCTAGCTGAACACTGTGAGCAGGACGCACTGCACTGAATGTAAATAGCAGGAACGGATCTAGCTGAACACTGTGAGCAGGACGCACTGCACTGAATGTAAATAACAGGAACGGATCTAGCTGAACACTGTGAGCAGGACACACTGTACTAAATGTAAATAGTCTAGCTGCCTGACCGTGGTACTAATAGGATCAAAAAGAACACCTGTAATTTTCTTCAGGTAGCTTTATATACTGTAACCAGACAAGCCTGCCTGTCAGTAGGAAGATAACAGGAACGGATCTAGCTGAACACTGTGAGCAGGACGCACTGCACTGAATGTAAATAGCAGGAACGGATCTAGCTGAACACTGTGAGCAGGACACACTGTACTAAATGTAAATAGTCTAGCTGCCTGACCGTGGTACTAATAGGATCAAAAAGAACACCTGTAATTTTCTTCAGGTAGCTTTATATACTGTAACCAGACAAGCCTGCCTGTCAGTAGGAAGATAACAGGAACGGATCTAGCTGAACACTGTGAGCAGGACGCACTGCACTGAATGTAAATAGCAGGAACGGATCTAGCTGAACACTGTGAGCAGCACGCACTGCACTGAATGTAA
The DNA here is from genome assembly GCA_037952925.1 of Lithobates clamitans. Lineage (NCBI taxonomy): Eukaryota > Metazoa > Chordata > Amphibia > Anura > Ranidae > Lithobates > Lithobates clamitans. The sequence continues at coordinate 3,471,880 of JBBGZY010000293.1, read as the reverse complement.
ATAGCAGGAACGGATCTAGCTGAACACTGTGAGCAGGACGCACTGCACTGAATGTAAATAGCAGGAACGGATCTAGCTGAACACTGTGAGCAGGACGCACTGCACTGAATGTAAATAACAGGAACGGATCTAGCTGAACACTGTGAGCAGGACACACTGTACTAAATGTAAATAGTCTAGCTGCCTGACCGTGGTACTAATAGGATCAAAAAGAACACCTGTAATTTTCTTCAGGTAGCTTTATATACTGTAACCAGACAAGCCTGCCTGTCAGTAGGAAGATAACAGGAACGGATCTAGCTGAACACTGTGAGCAGGACGTACTGCACTAAATGTATATAGCAGGAACGGATCTAGCTGAACACTGTGAGCAGCACGCACTGTACTGAATGTAAATAGCAGGAACGGATCTAGCTGAACACTGTGAGCAGGACACACTGCACTGAATGTAAATAACAGGAACGGATCTAGCTGAACACTGTGAGCAGGACACACTGTACTAAATGTAAATAGTCTAGCTGCCTGACCGTGGTACTAATAGGATCAAAAAGAACACCTGTAATTTTCTTCAGGTAGCTTTATATACTGTAACCAGACAAGCCTGCCTGTCAGTAGGAAGATAACAGGAACGGATCTAGCTGAACACTGTGAGCAGGACGCACTGCACTGAATGTAAATAGCAGGAACGGATCTAGCTGAACACTGTGAGCAGCACGCACTGCACTGAATGTAAATAGCAGGAACGGATCTAGCTGAACACTGTGAGCAGGACGCACTGCACTGAATGTAAATAGCAGGAACGGATCTAGCTGAACACTGTGAGCAGGACGCACTGCACTGAATGTAAATAGCAGGAACGGATCTAGCTGAACACTGTGAGCAGCACGCACTGCACTGAATGTAAATAGCAGGAACGGATCTAGCTGAACACTGTGAGCAGCACGCACTGCACTGAATGTAAATAGCAGGAACGGATCTAGCTGAACACTGTGAGCAGGAAGCACTGTACTGAATGTAAATAGCAGGAACGGATCTAGCTGAACACTGTGAGCAGGACACACTGCACTGAATGTAAATAGTCTAGATAGAAGATAACAGGAACGGATCTAGCTAAACTGAATACAGTGTATATATATATATGCAACACCTGGGATGCATATATATACACAATACACTGTAAGTGCAGCTAACTGACTGACTGTTCTGCCTAATCTATCTAACTCAAATCAAACACTGTCTCTCTGTCTATCTCTTTCAACGCCGGAACACACACTACACAGGGCCGCCGTGCAGGCGGCCTTATATAGTGTGGGGCGTGTACTAAATCCCCTGAGCCATAATTGGCCAAAGCCTCCTTGGCTTTGGCCAATTACGGCTCTCTGTTCAGGCGGCGCTGTGATTGGCCAAGCATGCGGGTCATAGTGCATGCTTGGCCAATCATCAGCCAGCAATGCACTGCGATGCCGCAGTGAATTATGGGCCGTGACGCGCCACACGAATTTGGCGCGAACGGCCCATATCGTTCGCAATTCGACGGACGGTCGAACAGCCGATGTTCGAGTCGAACATGGGTTCGACTCGAACACGAATCTCATCCCTATTCAGGAGTTGTCTGACACTGTGAGTAGTGGCCTGTCAGTGTAGTGGGGGAGAGGAGAGATAGGGGGAGGGGGTGTACTCAGTGTATGGGAGGCTTGGAGCTTTCCCTGCAGTACACTTCTCAAAGGCTGAGGTCCAGCATGGATGGACTGGGGCTCCGCTGGCTGGGGACATTGATGGTCCTGGCTCCCCTCTTGCACACCATGTCACCACCATACCTGCACCCCCTTCCCCCCATGTTACCACCATACCTGATTCCCCCCTCCCCCCTGTGTCACCAACATACCTGCACCCCCCTCTCCCCCCTGTGTCACCACCATACCTGATTCCCCCCTCCCCCCTGTGTCACCAACATACCTTCTCCCCCCTGTGTCACCACCATACCTGATTCCCCCCTCCCCCCTGTGTCACCAACATACCTGATTCCCCCCTCCCCCCTGTGTCACCACCATACCTGATTCCCCCCTCCCCCCTGTGTCACCAACATACCTGCTCCCCCCCGTGTCACCACCATACCTGATTCCCCCCTCCCCCCTGTGTCACCAACATACCTGCACCCCCCTCTCCCCCCTGTGTCACCAACATACCTGCACCCCCTCTCCCCCCCGTGTCACCACCATACCGGATTCCCCCCCTCCCCCTGTGTCACCAACATACCTGCACCCCCCTCTCCCCCCTGTGTCACCACCATACCTGATTCCCCCCTCCCCCCTGTGTCGCCAACATACCTGCACCCCCTCTCCCCCCCTGTGTCACCACCATACCCGCACCCCCCTCTCCCCCCTGTGTCACCAACATACCTGCACCCCCCTCTCCCCTCCTGTGTCACCACCATACCTGCACCCCCCTCTCCCCCCTGTGTCACCAACATACCTACACCCCCCTCTCCCCCCTGTGTCACCAACATACCTGCACCCCCCTCTCCCCCCCTGTGTCACCAACATACCTGCACCCCCCTCTCCCCCCTGTGTCACCACCATACCTGCACCCCCCTCTCCCCCCTGTGTCACCACCATACCTGCACCCCCCCTCCCCCTGTGTCACCAACATACCTGCACCCCCCTCTCCCCCCTGTGTCACCACCATACCTGATTCCCCCTCTCCCCCCTGTGTCACCACCATACCTGATTCCCCCCTCCCCCCTGTGCCGCCACCATACCTGCACCCCCCTCTCCCCCCCTGTGTCACCACCATACCTGCACCCCCCTCTCCCCCCCTGTGTCACCACCATACCTGCACCCCCCTCTCCCCCCCTGTGTCACCACCATACCGGATTCCCCCCCTCCCCCCTGTGTCGCCACCATACCTGCACCCCCCTCTCCCCCCCTGTGTCACCACCATACCTGCACCCCCCTCTCCCCCCCTGTGTCACCAACATACCTGCACCCCCTTCTCCCCCCTCTGCTGGGGGCACCTTATGTAAGGACAGACTCTGCTGGGGGAACCTGATGGCATCTGGTGGCAGGTGACACGCTCCCACTGATTCTGCATTATGGTGAGTTGAATGATTTCATTATTTATATTACAATGTAATAATAGTAATAATGCGCTTCAATCATCCTGACATTATAACAACCATGGTGCCGGGATGATTGAAGTGCCAACACCAGGTGTTTGGAGTATCTTTATCTGCTGATTGTTAAACTCTGGAATACACATTGCTATAATGGTGTAGGATCTGGGTCTGCTTTCCCTCCATCCCTCTACCCCCCTTTCCCTCTGCATCCCTCATTCATCTCAGACTCTAACCACACCCCATTTAGCCATGCCCATGTAAGCCACGCCCACTATTTCACGTAAACCACGCCCATTTTTTTGCTTCGCGCGCCGCATTTTTCCTTTTTTTGTATGCCACGCCTACTAGCGCATGCCCCGCCCCCTAATTATAGGCTGACTCCGCCTACAGCCAAAAAAAGTGTCCCGAATTTTTTTTTCCCAATGTTGGCAACTATGCACTGGCAATTTACCTATCACTTATCCCAACTAACTAATTAGCACCCACCTAAAGGTGGTGGACGCTACACAAGCAAAAGTGAAATAGTGTCTTAAGTCTTGGTACAAGAGTCCCTAAGTGTGACCTATACCATTCAATGCATAAACCATCCGGTCCTGGTGACCTGTGCGGTGGGAAAGATCTAATGGCAGTTTCGATTTCCTTTTCAGTGATCTCTACTTCTAAGCTATTTTGGTCTGACTCAGATAATCTTGGTATGCATATGAAAGTAAGCAGAGATTCAAGATCCTGCTTGTCATATGTTGGGATAGGCATGTAGAGTGTGCTGTAGTAGTGTACAAAGGTGTCTAGAATATCACTGGGGTCCAACACTAGGGCTCCTTGAGAATTGGTGATACAGGGAATACTGGTCTGAACTCTCTGCTCTGCAACCAACAGGGCCAAGAGTTTCCCATTTTGTCTCCCTGTTCGAAGAGGGACTCGGCCTTCCTCTCCCAAGAAGTGCGTGTCAACTCAGTAAAATGCAATGCTACAAGACGGCAGCAGCTCAGTGTATGTAACATCTGATTGGTTTGCTGCATGAGCCGCCTCACACCTTCTCTCCTTGTCTTGTAGCTCCTGTGATTTCATATGAAATTGTTTGCATGCTTGCTTAATTGCCGAAATGTACTGACCTCGCATACACACCTTGAAGGCGTCCCATGCTATCGGTAAGGGGGCTTACTATTACTATACTATCGGTTGGCGCCACCTGGGAAGAAACTGATTCTACCTCTAACCAACCTGGATTTAATCACCATGCAGCCCCTCGAACCTGCGAGGGTATACCAACATGTATCCGTAGGAGTGTATGATCTGACAGGCCCCTCGCAATATAATTGGCTCCCCTCACCAGCTGCAGCATGGAGGCATTGGCGAATGCCAAATCAATCCTAGATGAGGACTTGTGTGTTTTAGCTTTTTGTGACCGGATTTTTCCATCTCCATAACTCCGTAAGAGCAGCCGTCTCCGCCCACGCTGAGATGCCACCCTCCTGGAGTAAGAGGAGTGCAGAGCAGTACTCAAAATGGCATTGAAATCACCCACCACAATGAGAGGCAGGTGCATGAAGGGAGCCAATCTACCCAGTAGGTCATATAGTACCTGAATTTGAAATGGTAGTGGAACATATACATTGACTAGCACCATCTTGTGTCCATAGATGTCAGCTATAACAATTGCATACCGACCTCCTGGATCTGTGATAACCTGGTGAACACTACATGGGATTGTTTTGCTAATTAAAATAGCCACTCCTCTGGTGTACGTAGAATATGTAGCTTGTATAGCACGTTTGATCCAGGAGCGCCTCATAGTAAGAATCCTATTACCATCTAAATGTGTCTCCTGTAATGCCCCGTACACACGGTCGGATTTTCCGATGGAAAACGTCTGATCGGAGCGTGTTGTCGGAAATTCCGACCGTGTGTGGGCTCCATCGGACATTTTCCATCGGATTTTTCCGAGACACAAAGTTTGAGAGCAGGATATAAAATTTTCCGACAAAATCCGTTGTCGGAAATTCCGATCGTGTGTACACAAATCCGACAGGCAAAGTGCCACGCATGCTCAGAATAAATAAAGAGATGAAAGCTATTGGCCACTGCCCCGTTTATAGTCCCGACGTAAGTGTTCTACGTCACTGCGTTCAGAATGATGGGATTTTCCGACAACTTTGTGTGACCGTGTGTATGCAAGACAAGTTTGAGCCAACATCTGTCGGAAAAAATCCTAGGATTTTGTTGTCGGAATGTCCGAACAAAGTCCGACCGTGTGTACGGGGCATAAGAATACAATATGCGGTTAAGTGGTTTTAAGAATTGAAACATTAGGGCACGCCGAAATTTGTCATTCAGGCTCCTAACGTTCCAAGACAGTAAATCAAATACATTTCCTGCTATAAAAATACCTTCTAGATTAAAACAATGAATAACAGATCCTGATTATAGTTGTTAGCGACCAATAAGCACTGAGATACTCACTTAAAACATATGACCAAGTAGCCCCGGGTATATACTGGAACATTGCACATGTAGAAACAGAACCTCGCCCCCAAAACCATGTAACTCTCTGCTGCTGTGCAAAACATTCCTAATACACGCAGCGTAGTCCCAAAACTAATCCCAACTTTACAGTGAACGTGGCCTAGAAAAGTGAAAAAGAAAAAGAGAAAAAAAATCTTTGTTTTTTGGTTCAGAGCATTACAGTCAGTCCAAAAAAGAACGGTGTGGAAAAAAGAGTGTCTGTTCTTGTTTAGCCATCCATCCGTGCCTCTAAGAAGGTGTGATGGCTTCTCTGACCCCCGCATACTTTCAGGAGTGTCTGTGTTAACCGCACCCAGTGTAGGAACTCCTACGACAGAAGTGTAGGAGAATAAAACTTGTGCAATTGTTAGGAGGCCTCATCCCCGCCATCTGAGTGTTGCTAGAGACCAGCATAGTCAGAGCCTCAAAATGTTAATGTGCCTGTGAAGCCTACATGCTACATCCACTCATTGGCCTCCTCGGGTGTATCGAAGAATTGGACTGTTCCTTTGTATGGGATACTCAGCCGGCTGGGATACAGAATTCCGTATTTGATATTTTTCTCCCGGAGACGACCTCTCACCTCATTGAAGGATCTGCGACGTTTCTGAACCTCGGCCGAAAAATCTTGGAACAGCATCAGTTTGGTATTTTCATATGGTAATTCAGGATGCTTCCTTGTCTCCGCCAGGATCATGTCCCTATCTCGGAAATTCAAAAGTCGCACCAGGAAAGGTCTAGGTGGGCATTTCCCGGTGGGTACTCTATGTGCCCTTTCAATGACATATGTGGGCGGCATGTCTAGCAAATTCAGTAATTGTTTAAACAGTGTTTCGGCAAAGATGGCGGGCTTCTGGCCTTCTGCCCCTTCTGGCAGGCCTACCACATGGATGTTGTTTCGCCTCTGCCTGTTCTCAGCGTCGTCCATTTTGTTTACAAGAGAACTCACCAGCGATTGCAGTTCTGCGATTCGTGCGGTATGTGAGCCCTGCTGGTCCTCCACCGTGCCGATTCTCCTCCGCTTCAGTAATTCTCCCCCTTATTTTATCAAGGTCATGGCCGATCAGGGTACACTTCGACACCATGTGATCGATACGAACCATCATCATGGACTTGAAGCCCTCAATAGCAGCCAGTATGGGCTTGGTAATGGCCTCCGGCGCTGTCTCCATTGCCGCAGGAGAAAGAGCGGGGTCATTTGCATCAGGTGAGCGGGGTCGTTTGCATCAGGTGAGGATGCCATGGCTGAGGAAGATGCTGAGGTTCCCGAGCTCTGCACTGTCCCCGGCCCGCACCGCATACCGGAAGTGGAGGCCGACATGGCGCCGGGTGAGTTTGCACTCTGCCCCTTCCCAGAGCGATGTAGCTTAATGACTTTGCTGGGCTTACCCTGTCCCTTTGCCGACATAATTGCCATCACGGGGGGTCCTGGATGCCCGCGGTAGTTGCCATGATTTGTGCAGGTGCGGAATACAGGGTGATGTGTTCGGATCAGGCACGGAGCTCCAGAGACACACGTCCGTCACGCTTCACATCCCGGCCATGCCCCCGGCTGATACCATCCTTACCATAAGGTACAATCAAATGTATTAATTCTTGGGGGGGCGTGGCTAACCGCAGAGGAAGATGGATGCTTAGTGGGACAGCTCCACAGTAAGAAAGATTCACGGATCTACACAGGCCCACAACACACAGCCATTCGGTCCCCACTCCGCAACAGAGAATCCCCGCACACCTGCCGACCATGTCTCGCAAACGGCTGGGAGACCACAAGCCGAAGACGTTAATAACACTGATGTTCCTGCCGGAGACTGAGGTCAGTGTGATCCAAGATGGCGGGGGCGCGGCCGTTAGGGTGACCACATTTCCAAACTGCCATTCAGGGACACCCCCGCCCCCTTTCTTGAGGGACCCGTTTCATGGAACAAACTTTTGCCAATTACCAGGGGGTGGAGGCAACTGGCGGATGGGTGGTGGTGTGCAAGGTGGTATATAGTCTCGGGAGTTGACGGGGAATTTGGCAGCGGGTGGTTTGTTGGGCAGTGGCGTCTCCAGCTTTCAAATTTAGGGGGGGCACATGGGGGGACAGGGACAAAAGTAGGGGGGCAACTATAAAATGTATGTGTATGTGTATATATATATATATATATATATATATATATATATATATATATATCTATCCTGGGGCCCTTTACTGCGACCCCACAACGGGCCCTTTCACATGTTCTGCAGTGAGCTCCCTTTCTACTGTATTGGAGTCCCCCAGGGTGGCAGAAAACAAGAGATATATGTCACCAGCATATCAAGAAAATAAAAGGATCCAAAGCAGTGGGAGAACTATCAGGGTTGTCTTGCCTCCGGGCCCTGGTGTTCTGCCACTGTGGGGTTCCCCAGCCTCCTCTTGCTGTCCTGCCCCTGCTATTGACAGCGCTGGTCTGGCATCTCTTGGAATTTACAGGCTGGTCCTCCTGTCCTAAGGACGGGAGAAATCAGTCTGTTTTTTCAGTAACTGAGAGTCCTGGTGGAGTCCTTCCTGCAACTCGCTCTTCTCCCTGCCAATGAGGATGCAGGTGAAGGAGCAGATCGGGCGGCCGTGGCTGTGTGAACGCTCGCATTATGCAGTGTCAGTGAGCAGGGGAGGGGGGAGGAATCACCCGCAGGAGCTGACTGGGGACTCTCTCCCTCTTAGACATTGATTTTTTGTAAAAAAAAAAAAAAAATTTTTCTTTTTTTTGGGGGGGCACATGGTGGGGCACAGCATAATGTTGGGGGGGTCAGGGCCCCCTCTGGCCCCCCTAGGGTCGCCATTGTTGTCGGGCGAATGGCTGGTGTTGGCACTTTAATTATCCTGACACTATGCTTGATATGATGTCAGGATGATCTAATCACATTATTTCTATTACTGCATTATAATATATAATGAAATAGTTCAACTCACCATAATGCAGAATCAGTGGGAGCCCTGAGCTTGTCACTTGCCACTAGATGCAGTGTGTCCAATTTGTCCACTGCAACATTGCAGTCCCCCTATAAGTCGCTGTTTGTCACCATTAAGAGTAGAAGAAAAAATAAATAAAAATTCTATAAATGTTCCATGTAGATGCTGTAAACATATAGGCACAAACCAATCAATATACACTTATTGGGATTTTTTTACCACAAATATGTAACAGAATACATATTGGCCTAAATTGATGAAGAATTTTTTTTTTTCAATTTTTTTTTATTGGATGTTTTATAGCAGTAAAAAAATTTTTTTTTTTTCAAAATTGACGCTCTTTTTTGTTTATTGTGCAAAAAATGAAAACCGCAGAGGTGATCAAATACCACCAAAAGAAAGTTCTGTTTGTGGGAACAAAAAGGATATCTTTCATTTTTATTTGGTTACAGCGTTGCATGACTGTGCAATCGTCAGTTAAAATAACGCAGTGACTTTTTGCAAAAATGGCCTGGTCATTAAGGAGGGGTAAATCTTTCGGAAAGCAAGTGGATAATAAGGACCGTTTCTTTAATGGACTTTCTCTGTACATCGGGGACTGCTTACCAAACAGGGATTAGAACTATGATAGTTACACTTGGTAGAGGGACAGAAGACAATAAAAGGACAGAAGGGTTTGTTTATAAAACAGAGACTGTGACTATTAATCTGGGATAATGCCATACACAGTAGTGGGTGAAGGAGAGGGACTGGTCTCCAGGCCAGGGACTGTCTCTCTGTGTACAGTGACATGCTGTGAGTGGGTGAGCAGTCTCTCTGCACACAGCCAGTTTTGTCCCATGTTTAAGTGTAGCACACATAGGCAGTAGACATGTACAAACACACTGACAGCTTCACATTCCCCTCTCCCTCCTGAGCACTGGTTTATGGTCCTCTCACAGTGATTTATGATTCTTCTAGCATGGCCACCACAGAGCATTTCAAGCTGGCAGGTTAGGGAGGGGAAGGTGAAAAAATGTACTGACAAGGAGGCACAGGCTCAACCATCTAACAGACAGCTTTATAGAACTTCTACAACTCCCTCTGACAATCCATTGTGTCCCCAGTGATTCTCCTTATGGTGTGGGCAGAGGCTGGCAGCTCCCCCCCTACTAGAATAACACTCACTGTGCGATCGGGGAACATCCCTGGTGTCAGCTGCTCTGTGTTGTGAAGGGTCAGGTGCCCAGTAGAGATCCCTGTGGAGACTGGAAGTGCGGTAGCAGAGACTCTTCTTTGGGATGCCGTGAGTAGAGCCCCCACTGACACCTGGCCCAGATGCCGTGTCACTTGCCAGAGGATAAAGGAGGTGGGAGGGCATCCAGCGTGGTGGAAAGCACTAGGCGCGGAGGAGGAGGAAGTTAACTCCTCCTCCGCTTTGAGTGCTGAGCAGGGAGTCGCATCTATTACGTCACTGGTTGCTACACGCCAGGCGGCTGTAGCAACCAGTGGCCAGTAGAGTATCAGGTGGAGGCGGAGGGGGAGTGAGCACCAGTGCTACAGTAGGGTTTGCTCACTCTATCAGTATCATTCCGGGACACTGTATTGTCCCGGAATGAAGGTGCCCGGGACCCGGGACAGACCTGCTAATTGCGAGATTATCCCGGGCAATCCGGGACACATGGGCACCCTAGCGGCCGTGCAGAGGGAGGCTTACACGGATCTCCCTGATGAGAATCAGGGAGAAATACTCACTGCTGTAACCCCACTATCCCCTACAAGCACCCAGGATGCAGACCCCCTTACCAGCAGTCCCGCCAAAGCGAGGATGCGGATGGATGCTCCGCGCCAGCATCCACCTCAGCAATAAATTGAGGCCCAGGCTTTCCACCTGCTGCAATCTAACCAGGCCTTACACAATTCTATGGCATCCTTCCCTACTATAGGACAGCCGGTCATGGACACTACACTTAAGGACATGCTAATGTCCTTGCAAACATCTCTCATCACAGATCTCTCCTCACTGTTTCACAAATTTACCACAGACATGTCAAAAATGGATCACAGGGTCACCACTATTGAACAGGGTATGTCTGAATGTACAACCACAGTGAACGATCTGATTGACACATATGAAGAAGTCAAAGAGGAGCAGGAGTGGGCCAAGTTAGCAGATTTGGAAGACCGCTCCAGACGCAATAATGTTAAGCTGAGGGGAGTCCCTGAAAATGTTTCACCGGCAGACCTTCCCAAATATGCCAGGGACCTCATGCATTTTCTCCTAACAGATGTGTTACCTAGAGATCTGATAGACAGGATCCACAGGATCTCCAAACCTCCCCACTTAGCTGCTTCAGTACCACGAGATGTTCCTAATGCGAGTCCATTTTTTCCATTTAAAGGAAAAACTGATGACAGAAGCCCGTTCCAAGATGCCATTACCACGTCTGTATGAGAAGTTACAGCTGTACCTTGACCTATCCAAATTCACACTCCAGCTCAGAAGAAATCTGAGTACTATCACGAAAGGTCTCAATAACCACAAGATCTTATACAAGTGGCGCTACCCCGCAACTCTCCTCATTCCTAAAAACGGCACCACTCACATTGTTACGGATCTGAAAAAGGGTATGCGACTCCTACAAGAATGGGGCATCATTCTAGAACCTCCCATAGATGGGACCCCGCCCGTGCAGCAATGAAGGGACCCCCAAGATCGCAGGCACCCAGAAACAAATGGCTACCAAAACAACCCTCCTACATGACTCTATTGGGCCACTACACCAACCAAGTTTCTTCCTCACTGATTATTGCTTAGTGTCCACTACTTAACTTCCTCTGTTACTAACTGTTGTTTCCCCCCACAGCGATATAGCTGCCTAAGCTTTTTATTTATTTTATTTTTTTTTTGTGCTGCTCTCTGTCGCTTATTATTACTTTACAAGAAATACAGTTTACCCCACAGGAAGACCCCAGCATTGCTTCTGATCGTACACTCTGATCTGACTTATTGTTTTGTTTTTTGTTATTTTGTTCTCCCTGCTGCTATAGTATCGAGCCTGAATGCCTACGAATCCTCTGCTCCCACGGATACCCCATCTGCAGTCGACCCTCTCTACCCTTGCCTCCAGTCTGACCTCCACTAACTGTAAGTGTTATCCAATTCACCTACCAACGAACACATCACCAACCTACAACAATTCCTCTTACCATATTATCGCTTAATGGCAGAGGCCTAAATCACCCGGCCAAACGACACTCCCTTTGGCAAACGGCCGACAAGCTGAAAAGTGATGTTATATGTGTTCAAGAAACGCACCTAGTACCCAAATCGACAGCTCTTTGTCATAACAACAAATATATAAAAATGAGAAGGTGCAGCGCAATAAAAGTCCACAAACTTCATAAGTATATAAAATCCACCACGTGAGAAACTGGAAAGGGCCAATTGATGCAGCCAAAGTTCATAATGTGAAATCCTCCACCGTCAATAAAATATACTCTTACCAAATAGGATGGACCATTTGAATGAACAAATGATCAAACCCACTCAGAGGGGTGAGGAAGGCGAGTAGATCCAGCAACACAATCTAAGTGTACACTGTAAAGTCTTTTATTAAATAAAAAAGCACAGTACACTGAACTTGTACACAAGCCAGTGTATAAAAGTATTCAGCAACAATAAACAGCAATGGTATGACAGCAGGAGTCAGCGGTATAACAACCGCAAATGTAAAACTCAGACGAGCAGCGGGTGAGGTCCGCAGTGTAGCTCCTCCCCCCCATACGCACGTTACGTCCAGAACGGACTTCGTCAGTGGTGGGTGGAGCTACAGCATCACCCAAGAGTCCATTTATAGTAGCGCGGTCGCCATGGAGAGCGCAGAGCGAGCATAGGCAGCTGCAACCGGAAGCCGGAAGTACCGCCGTCCTATGCCGTCCTATGCACAATGCGCCATAGTTTCTCATGGGGACACGGGCAACATGCCACACATAATCACATTTGAAACATATAAACGAAATATGTATATAAAGTTAATGACATTGCTGTTAATAAACATATAAACCACTTATAAAAAGCATGAAAAAATAATGATACTAATAAGAACGTATACCCGCCGTCGTCTGTGATAAAAAAATAACTAAAACAATTACTTATCTGAGATAAAACAATTAAGATCAAAGTCAACGTTAAGGTCCCTTGTTACTAAAACCTGAATAAAATTGCCCCCTCTCCAGTGGCGATTAACCTTCTCAAGACCCCAGAATTTAGGACATCTGGGGTCTCTATTGTGAAAGTATCTAAAGTGTCTGGAGACATTATGTGTCCTCAGCCCCTTTTTTATGTTGTTAACGTGCTCGGTGATGCGAATGGTTAGAGGTCTCGATGTCCTCCCTATATATTCCAACCCGCAATCGCACTCGAGCACGTATATAACCCCCATGGTGTTACAAGTTATGAGGTTTTTAATGGGATACGTTTTACCAGTGGTTGGGGCACTAAAATCTTTGCGTCTTTTAATATTGTGTTTGCACTGTCTACATGGGGGGCATTTTCCACATGCATAAAAACCCGTAAGGAAGGAAAAAATTCTATTCTCTTTAAAAACTGGGGGGTCTACTACACTGGGGGCTAAAACATCTCTCAAGGTGGGTGGTCTTTTATAAATAAACCTAGGACGGGATGGCAAGACAGTGCCTAAAATTCTGTCCTTTTTTAAAATATCCCAATGTTTCATGATAATTTTGTTGAATATTAAAGTCGAGTATAATTTTAAATTCATGGTCCTGCCTAGTTTTTTTAGTATTTTTAGTATCTGTCACCAGGGTAGCTCTATCCAGTTTCCCAATCGTTTGAATTTCACTAGCAATAGTCTCTGCTTTGTATCCTTTTTGTCTGAATCTTTCTGCAAGTATATTGGACTGTGCATAATAGTCCTCTTCCTTGGTGCAGTTGCGTCTTAGGCGTATGAACTGCCCCCTAGGAATATTACACAGCCAAGACCGATGATGGTAACTATCTAATGTAATGTATCCATTTCTATCGGTTGGTTTAAATTGATTTCTAGTTTTAAAACACTGTCCTTCTTTAAATATCTCTAAATCAAGGAATGTCATGCAGTAAGCATCGGCATTCCATGTGAACTTAATATTTTTGGTATTACCATTGAGTCTGGACATAAACAGCTGTAGACTTACCATATCCCCCTCCCAGATAATGATCACATCATCTATATAACGTTGGTAACATTTTAGAGAGGTGGGCTTGTTATTAAATACCGTCTCATCCTCCCATAAATTCTGGGGTCTTGAGAAGGTTAATCGCCACTGGAGACGGGGCAATTTTATTCGTCAACTTAGTCAACGTGAATCCTTCTGGATTCACGAAACTCAGGTTTTAGTACCAAGGGGCCTTAACGTTGACTTTGATCTTAATTGTTTTATCTCAGATAAGTAATTGTTTTAGTTATTTTTTTTATCACAGACGACGGCTGGTATACGTTCTTATTAGTATCATTATTTTTCATGCTTTTTTAAGTGGTTTTATATGTTTATTAACAGCAATGATCATTAACTTTATATACATATTTCGTTTATATGTTTCAAATGTGATAATGTGTGGCATGTTGCCCGTGTCCCCATGAGAAACTACGGTGCATTGTGCATAGGATGCATAGGACGGCGGTACTTCCGGCTTCCGGTTGCGGCTGCCTATGCTCGCTCTGCGCTCTCCATGGCGACCGTGCTACTATAAATGTACTCTTGGGTGATGTTGTAGCTCCACCCACTGCTGACGAAGTCCGTTCTGGACGTAACGTGCGTACGGGGGAGGAGCTACACTGCGGACGTCACCCGCTGCTCGTCTAAGTTTTACATTTGCGGTTGTTATACCGCTGACCTCTGCTGTCATACCATTGCTGTTTCTTGTTGCTGAATACTTTTATACACTGGCTTGTGTACAAGTTCAGTGTACTGCGCTTTTTTATTTAATAAAAGACTTTACCGTGTACACTTAGATTGTGTTCACTTTTTATTCCCCCTTTTTTATCTACCTCATCCATCTGGGAAATCCTTTGTGCATGCTGCTGGATCTACTCACCTTCCTCACCCCTCTGAGTGGGTAACAAGCGTGTTTGATCATTTGTTCATTCAAATGGTCCATCTTATTTGGTAAGAGTATATTTTATTGACGGTGGAGGATTTCACATTATGAACTTTGGCTGCATCAATTGGCCCTTTCCAGTTTCTCACGTGGTGGATTTTATATACTTATGAAGTTTGTGGACTTTTATTGCGCTGCACCTTCTCATTTTTATATTCATGTATTTTTAGGTGTTGTGATTTACCTTTTGGTGTTCAGCTTGCAATTATTACTGTTGTTATATTTTCCTTGCCTGTGTGCACTGATTGCTTCTTTTTATCCATAACAACAAATATCCCCATAAATACCATGCCACCTCTTCATCCAAGACAAGAGGAGTCCTCATTGCCATAAAAAGCACTGTAGACTTCCACCTGACTCAAGTTATCTCAGACCCCCATGGTAGATATATTATCTTAATATGTACTCTCAACAAGGTCAACTATACAATATTGAATGTATATGCTCCTAACGTTCACGAAATTAAATTCATTAGACAAACCTTACGAACAGCCCAAAAAGTCAAACAAGGCTATCTACTCACTCGTGGAGACTTCAATCTAGTAGCGGATGTCCACATGAATACTACCTCGGCGGCGAAAAGAAGGGAGTCCCCTCTGAAGAGTTTTCTCCACCCACAAGATCTTTATGATGTGTGGAGATGCCACCATGGCTCAGAAAAGGACTATACCTACTTTTCCCCACATCATAAATCGTATTCAAGATTAAATATGTTGATGGAACAAGGAGGATGCTTGACCTCCTGCGTATATCAGAACTAAGCAAGCAGCCCAGCATCTTTTTAGCACTAGACGCAGAAAAAGCCTTCGACAGGGTCCATTGGGGATACCTGTCCAGGACATTACTCAAATTTGGCCTATCAGGACTAATACATTCAGCAATTATGTCTCTGTACTCAGACCCATCTGCAAGAATCTTCACCTCTAGCTTGCTATCGGATCCCTTTGTACTAACCAACGGTACCCGACAAGGGTGCCCATTGTCCCCAATTATCTTTTCTCTGGTCATAGAACCGCTAGCAGAGTCTATCAGAGCAAACGATAACTTAGAAGGCATTAAAGTCGGTTCTGTCAGCCATAAAATAGGTCTGTTTGCTGACGATATAATCCTTTCTATATCAAACCCAGCAACTTCTTTACCCATTCTCAAAACACTGTTACATACATTTGGGAAAATTTCCTTTTACAAAGTTAATACAACCAAAAGCTATGCACTTTCTCTCCATATACCAAATAATACCAAAACAAGACTAAAAAGTATTTTTCCCTGCAATTGGGACCCCCCTTCCATCACTTATCTTGGTGTGCAGCTAACTTCCACTTCCTCCAAAATATATTCACAAAACTTCCCTCCATTACTAATCAAAATAGAAGAGGAATTACTTCAAATTAACAAACTACATCTTTCCTGGTTGGGGAGGATAGCTGCATACCAAATGCAAATATTACCAAAACTACTATACTATTTTAGATCATTACCCATACCAATCCCCCAGAAATTTTTTACACAACTGGAGAAATGCCTGACTGGATCAAATGAAATACTGGTTCTCCTGCCAAACAGATAACCGCTGGTCAGATATTGAACGCACAGTAACACCAGGCCATGACCTCCCAGCGTTGGCTACAGCAGCATGTATACATTACAGACCAGAAACCCCACCTTACTTAACTATACAAGCAACAATAGATGCCTGGTCCTCCTTAGTGCATAATCACCTTACAGACACCCCAATAAAAAACTAAATATACCACTAGCATCCTACGAACACCTAATCCCAAACTTCTCAGTCCACACATGGAAATCCTCCGGATACAACTTCACCACACCTGCTCCACCACATCAAAATGCGATAGATAGATATGGAACATATCAAATACAGCACTACAAAGGCAAAAACACACCACGACAGATAACTATACCACAGATTCTGTGGGACTTCCTTTTAAGCAAAACCTCCAATACTAGGAAGGGAATATCGCTCTTTTACAAATTCACCACCCCCCCTCTAGTTGCAATCCAAAACCCCCAGTATGGTAAAATGGGAATTTGAGTTACAAAAAGAATTCTCTTTGTCCCAATGGCATGAAGTGATAAAATATAATCATAAATCTTCAGCATGTGTAGATCACTGGGACAATGCACAAAAACTCTTACATAGATGGTACATAACTCCGTATAGACTAAACAAAATGAATCCAAGTAACACACCTCTTTGTTGGAGAAACTGTCAAGCTATTGGCAATATCTTCCATATATTCTGGAACTGTGCTATTATCAAACCTTTCTGGCAAAAAATACAGAAACTACTTAGAATTATCACCAGCTCTGACTGTGACATTACCCCTGCTCTTGCTCTTCTGAGCCTAGGTATCGAAAACTATCCTCCATTGATGAGAAGAGTTGTAACACATGTTTTATTTGCCGCACGTATAGCAATAGCCAAAGAATGGCGTTCTACAGCACCTCCCGAGCTTGCAGAAATCGTTTCTAGAGTGAACGCTCAATTCACTATGGAAAAAATGCTAGCATATACAGAAAGGAGAACCCCGAGTTTCCACAAACATTGGGAAGCTTGGAGTTCCTCTAAATATGCCTCCTCACATGGATGACAGATATTCTAGCTTCTCCACTACTGAAACATAACCACCTAATGTCTAGTGGTACAATACAATGTTGGGTATGGTCAAATAGGAAATAGAAGTATGGTTAGCACACACCATAGCAATAAAACACGGCTTACCTCGTATTGAGAAACTGAGAAAGTCTAACAAATGTATATTAGTCAAAGTAAGTTTATTAGTACTATTGGTTAACAACAAGCTTACAAGGAACTTATATGATAATATGTTTGAGTGGACCCTCAGTAAGGTCCTCTCAGGGCTAACTTTGAAAATCTATGCAGAAAGTCTGTTTACAGTATGTACCCACAAGGGGTGACAGACTCGAGAATTGCACAATGATCCAATGAGAATATTTCTTAGTACCCTTACCAGTTAAGCTGTTTTACGCTTTTAAAGTAATAAGTTCCTGAATGTCGAACAAGTTGTACATGTGAGAAATGTATAATCTAATTGCATTCTGAATTTTGTATATTTTGCAAATATACCAATAAAAATCTATTGTTTAAAAAAAAAAAAAAGATTAAATATGTTTATTACTGATAAGTGGTTATTGCAAAACATCAGCGCTTCTGTGATCCACACCATGACATGGTCTGACCACACCCCAATAACAATCTCCATTAATGACACAGCACGCCAACTAAATACCTTTCAATAGCGAGCAAACAATTATGTACTACAACACCCAACCTACTGCCAGGAAATTGCAGCTCAACTGACAGAATATTTTGACATTAACGGAGGCTCAGTGGACGACCCTGTTGTGGTGTGGAACGCTCATAAAGCGGTAATACGCGGAGTAATAGTGAAACTGAGTGCAATCTGTAAACGTAAAAAGACTCAACGCGTTGACGAACTGACATCCCAAATAGCTAATCTTGAGACCGTCCACAAATCCAACCCGAATCCCGACATACTGGCCCAGTTACTCGCCCAAATGCCCTGTACACACGGTCAGATTT
The DNA here is from genome assembly GCA_037952925.1 of Lithobates clamitans. Classification (NCBI taxonomy): domain Eukaryota; kingdom Metazoa; phylum Chordata; class Amphibia; order Anura; family Ranidae; genus Lithobates; species Lithobates clamitans. Next base: position 3,453,597 of record JBBGZY010000293.1, on the reverse strand, counting down.
TCCGACAGAAAATGTGTGATAGAACCTTGTTGTCGGAAATTCCGACCATGTGTGGGCTCCATCACACATTTTCCATCGGATTTTCCGACACACAAAGTTTGAGAGCAGGCTATAAAATTTTCCAACAACAAAATCTGTTGTCGGAATTTCCGATCGTGTGTACACAAATCCGAAGCACAAAGTGCCACGCATGCTCAGAATAAATAAAGAGATGAAAGCTATTGGCTACTGCCCCGTTTATAGTCCCAACATATGTGTTTTACGTCACCGCGTTCAGAATGATTCAGATTTTCCGACAACTTTGTGTGACCGTGTGTATGCAAGACAAGTTTGAGCCAACATCCATCGGAAAAAATCCTAGGATTTTGTTGTCGGAAGGTCCGATCAATGTCCGACCATGTGTACGGGGCATTAGACAGGAACTAAGAACTTTACTCCTCAACTCATTCGAACAAATACAACGCAAAATCAAGGCCACGTCCTACTCTACATCTAATAAGGCAGGCAAACGACTGGCATAGCGCATAAAGGGGAAAAGGCTCCAGACTAAAATAACCCACTTATTCCACCCACACACCAAACAAAAATTAACTAACCCGCAGGATATAGCCAACGCGTTCAGTGACTACTACGGTGACTATATAACCTCAGAAACGACACTAATACACACCAACCCTCCAACGAGACCATTGATGATTTCTTGCACCAAATTACACTACCTAAGTTGACCGAATCACACCTACAACTCCTAAACGCCCCGTTCACAGATCAGGAAATCCTTGCGACAATCTCTGAGTTACCCTCGGGGAAAGCCCCAGGCCCCGATGGCCTCACCGGGGAATATTATAAACAATTTTCTAATACACTGATCCCACACCTTACCCAATTTTGCAACAAAGCTTCCTCCTCCTCCATGTTCGCCAAAGAATCGTTAAATGCTCTTATTATTACACTCCCGAAACCAGGGAAAAAGCCAACCTCCCTCAGAACTTCCGCCCTATATCCCTCTTAAACTTAGATGTAAAAATATACGCTAAATCTATTGCAAGACGCCTATTAGAGATCATGCCCTTCCTCATACACGTAGATCAGTCAGGCTTCACCAAGGGACGACAAGCACCTGATGCCACTAGGCAAATGATCAATTTAATACATCATGCTGAATCAACCGGAACGCCTTCTCTGCTACTCTCTTTGGATGCAGAGAAGGCGTTCGACAGAGTGCACTGGTTATACTTACAGAAAGTACTTCTAAGATTCGGCTTCAAGGACAACATATACAAGGCCATCACGGAACTCTACTCCCAACTAGGGATGAGCCGAACACCCCCCTGTTCGGTTCGCACCAGAACATGCGAACAGGAAAAAAATTTGTTCGAACACCGTTAAAGTCTATGGGACACGAACATGAATAATCAAAAGTGCTAATTTTAAAGGCTAATATGCAAGTTATTGTCAATAAAAGTGTTTGGGGACCTGGATCCTGCCCCAGGGGACATGAATCAATGCAAAAAAAAGTTTTAAAAACGGCCGTTTTTTCAGGAGCAGTGATTTTAATAATGCTTAAAGTCAAACAATAAAAGTGTAATATCCCTTTAAATTTCATACCTGGGGGGTGTCTATAGTATGCCTGTAAAGGGGCGCATGTTTCCCATGTTTAGAACAGTCTGACAGCAAAATGACATTTTGAAGGAAAAAACACATTTAAAACTACCGCGGCTATTGCATTGCCGACAATACAAATAGAAGTTCATTGATAAAAACGGCATGGGAATTCCCCACAGGGCAACCCCGAACCAAAATTAAAAAAAAAAAATGATGTGGGAGTCCCCCTAAATTCCATACAAGGCCCTTCAGGTCTGGTATGGATATTAAGGGGAACCCCAGCCAAAATTTAAAAAAAAAATTGACGTGGGGTTCCCCCTAAATTCCATACCAGACCCTTCAGGTCTGGTATGGATTTTAAGGGGAACCCCGCGCCAAAAAAAAAAAAAAAAAAAAAGGCGTGGGGTCCCCCCAAAAATCCATACCAGACCCTTATCCGAGCACGCAACCTGGCAGGCCGCAGGAAAAGAGGGGGGGACGAGAGTGCGGCCCCCCCCCCTCCTGAACCGTACCAGGCCACATGCCCTCAACATTGGGAGGGTGCTTTGGGGTAGCCCCCCAAAACACCTTGTCCCCATGTTGATGAAGACAAGGGCCTCATCCCCACAACCCTGGCCGGTGGTTGTGGGGGTCTGCGGGCGGGGGGCTTATCGGAATCTGGAAGCCCCCTTTTACAAGGGGACCCCCAGATCCCGCCCCCCCCCCTGTGTGAAATGGTAAGGGGGTACTTACCCCTACCATTTCACTAAAAAACTGTCAAAAATGTTAAAAATGACAAGAGACAGTTTTTGACAATTCCTTTATTTAAATGCTTCTTCTTTCTTCCTTCATCTTCTTCTTCTTCTGGTTCTTCTGGCTCTTCTGGTTCTTCCTCCGGCGTTCTCGTCCAGCATCTCCTCCGCGGCGTCTTCTATCTTCTTCTCCTCGGGCCGCTCCGCACCCATGGCATGGGGGGGAGGCTCCCGCTCTTCTCTTCATCTTCTTCTCTTCTTCATCTTCTTCTTCATCTTCTTCTTCTTCTTCTCTTCTTCCTTCTTCTCTTCTTCATTTCTTCTCCGGCCGCTCCGCAGCCATGCTGGCATGGTGGGAGGCTCCCGCTGTGTGACGGCGTCTCTTCGTCTGACGGTTCTTAAATAACGGGGGGCGGGGCCACCCGGTGACCCCGCCCCCCTCTGACGCACGGGACATGACGGGACTTCCCTGTGGCATTCCCCGTGACGTCACAGGGAAGTCCCGTCAAGTCACCCTGCGTCAGAGGGGGGCGGGGTCACCGGATGGCCCCGCCCCCCGTTATTTAAGAACCGTCAGACGAAGAGACGCCGTCACACAGCGGGAGCCTCCCACCATGCCAGCATGGCTGCGGAGCGGCCCGGAGAAGAAATGAAGAAGAGAAGAAGGAAGAAGGAGAAGAAGAAGGAGAAGAAGAAGAAGAAGAAGAAGATGAAGAAGAAGATGAAGAAGAGAAGAAGATGAAGAGAAGAGCGGGAGCCTCCCCCCCCATGCCATGGGTGCGGAGAGGCCCGAGGAGAAGAAGATAGAAGACGCCGCGGAGGAGATGCTGGACGAGAACGCCGGAGGAAGAACCAAAAGAGCCAGAAGAACCAGAAGAAGATGAAGGAGAAAGAAGAAGCATTTAAATAAAGGAATTGTCAAAAACTGTCTTTTGTCATTTTTAACATTTTTGACAGTTTTTTAGTGAAATGGTAAGGGTAAGTACCCCCTTACCATTTCACACAGGGGGGGGGCCGGGATCTGGGGGTCCCCTTGTTAAAGGGGGCTTCCAGATTCCGATAAGCCCCCCGCCCGCAGACCCCCACAACCACCGGCCAGGGTTGTGGGGATGAGGCCCTTGTCTTCATCAACATGGGGACAAGGTGTTTTGGGGGGCTACCCCAAAGCACCCTCCCAATGTTGAGGGCATGTGGCCTGGTACGGTTCAGGAGGGGGGGGGCGCACTCTTCTCCCCCCCTCTTTTCCTGCGGCCTGCCAGGTTGCGTGCTCGGATAAGGGTCTGGTATGGATTTTTGGGGGGACCCCACGCCGTTTTTTTTTGGCGCGGGGTTCCCCTTAAAATCCATACCAGACCTGAAGGGTCTGGTATGGAATTTAGGGGGAACCCCACGTCAATTTTTTAAAAAAATTTTGGCTGGGGTTCCCCTTAATATCCATACCAGACCTGAAGGGCCTTGTATGGAATTTAGGGGGACCCCCACATCATTTTTTTTTTTTTATTTCGGTTCGGGGTTGCCCTGTGGGGAATTCCCATGCCGTTTTTATCAATGAACTTCTATGTGTATTGTCGGCAATGCAATAGCCGCGGGTAGTTTTAAATGAGTTTTTTCCTTCCAAATGTCATTTTGCTGTCAGACTGTTCTAAACACAGGAAACATGCGCCCCTTTACAGGCATACTATAGACACCCCCCAGGTACTAAATTTAAAGGGATATTACACTTTTATTGTTTGACTTTAAGCATTAATAAAATCACTGCTCCTGAAAAAACGGACGTTTTTAAAACTTTTTTTTGCATTGATCCATGTCCCCTGGGGCAGGACCCGGGTCCCCAAACACTTTTTATGACAATAACTTGCATATAAGCCTTTAAAATTAGCACTTTTGATTTCTCCCATAGACTTTTAAAGGGTGTTCCGCGGCATTCGAATTTGCCGCGAACACCCCAAATTGTTCGCTGTTCGGCGAACTTGCGAACAGCCAATGTTCGAGTAGAACATGAGTTCGACTCGAACTCGAAGCTCATCCCTACTCCCAACATCTTCCCTGGCTGAAGCCCACAAATTACTTCACTGGTTTGGGGAAGTTTCCTACTAAAAAATTCAATACTAACAAATCTCACATCTTATGCCTCGTACACACGATCGGACATTGATCGGACATTCCGACAACAAAATCCATGGATTATTTCTGGATGTTGGCTCAAACTTGTTTTGCGTACACACGGTCGCACAAAGTTGTTGGAATTTCTGATCGCCAAGAACGCGGTGACATACACCACGTACAACGAGACTAGAAAAGGCCAGTTCAGAACCAAGCATGGCACCCTTTGGGCTCCTTTTGCTAATCTCGTGTTGGTAAAAGTTTGTTGAGAGACGATTCGTGTTTTTTCAGACTCGTGGTTTTCAGATCGTTTTTTGCTGTTCAGTTTGTGCTTGTGGGTTTGTATCTGCTCTTCAGTGCGTGCAAGCAAGCTACGCGTGACTTTGTCATTGTGTTCTTGTTTGTTCGTTACTGTTTTTCAGGTCACTCTTCACAGGCCTTGCTGTTCTTCAGTGCGTTCTGTTACTTCGTTCTGAGCAGCCGACCGTTTTCTAGCCATGTTGCGTATACGTACTCCTCGTAGAGTTCGTGCTGTGCGGGGGCTTGGTGTTGGGGTCCTGACCTTGACACAGGTCCAGTCCATGAACAGGGTGGGGAGGAGTTCATGGACCAAGAATTGGTTGCTTCAGCGTGACCAGTTCTGTCATATGCCTTTGCTCCGTGAGATCCGTGAGAATAATCCTGATGATTTCAGGAACTTTCTCCGGTTAACGGACCCCATATTTCACTGTTTGTTGGTTTTGCTGACCCCCTATATTAGCAGGCAGGATACCTGCATGAGGCAAGCCATCACTCCGGAGCAGAGGCTCGTCGCCACCCTGCGGTACTTGGCGACGGGGAGAAGCTTGCAGGACTTGAAGTTCTCGACAGGCATCTCCCCCCAACCTCTGGGGTTCATTATCCCAGAGACCTGTTCTGCCATCATACAGGTCCTGCAGAAGGAGTATATGAAGGTAAGATTTTTATCCTTTAATATCACATTTTATTGTATAAAAATGTTTGCTAATATATTGTATTTCTTTCCTCATTCCCTAATTACCATGATTGTAATACGCTGGGAATGTCCCCTTTGTCCTCATGCATGCTTGATATTTTTGTAATTATTTTTTTGCTCCTTCATACATATTTGCCTTCACTTACCTCCCCAGCATGCTCTCCTGGCCCTATATTCACCTCATGTAGTCACTTAACAATGTATTTTATGAGCTCCATAGTAGTGCTTTACCCCAAACACACCTAAAATGTGTTTTAAATGTGATTTGTGCTTTAAATTCAGGCAGAGTGCCAGAGGCTTTTTTTGGGGGTCCCCAAATCATTTGGAACCCTCCCTCCCCCCAACTGCTAAGTCAGCTGATACCAATTCTCTGTCTATCCTCAATCATCTATCTGCTGACTTTGCCAAACCCATACACACTATACCCATCTCTTTTGTGGTCAGATGTATGGATGAATTCCCTAAAGCATGTAGTGCAAGGGCCTGCCTGTATACTTTCAAATGGTACTGTTTAAAGTTTGGGTATCCTATTATTATCTTGATAGGTAATAGCAGAATGTCCAAATGTCCTAAAATGTGTACAATGTGTATTTATATCTTTGTATTATGACACTTCTTACCTGTCCAGTGGGCTGTCAATAGTGTAACTAAGGACGGGCTGTTCCAAGTAATATACATTATTTAGGCCTTCATCTCTCAATGAAGTGGAGAGGGTTACCTGTCCAAGAGCTCCCCCCCCCCTATAATGTTAGAAATGGCCCATGAGAGGGGGGAGGGGGAATATGATAGGTGTACCTTATACTTTGGTCTTTAAAAATTCCCATAAATCAATGTTATCTTGATGTTGGCCAAGAATGTTTGTGTCTAATCTGCTTTCCGTGTTTATGTGCAAAAAGACAATTTTTTTTGTTTTCCTCCACAGTTTCCTTCCACGCCACAGGAATGGCAGACTGTGTCCTCCCACTTTGCCCAGCGGTGGGAATTTCCTAACTGCAGAGGGGCAATTGATGGGAAACACATCCACATCATCCCACCACCCAACTCGGGGTCGTACTATTATAATTATAAGGTGTTCAATAGTATTGTGATGTTGGCAGTGGTGTCGGCTACTTATGAGTTCCTGTATGTGGACGTAGGAAAGAATAGCCGGATGTCCAATGGTGGAGTCATCGCCCAGAGTTCTACAGGCATCTCCAGAATGGCAGCTTGGACTTGCCACCTCCAGAAGACAACGTGGAAGGACTCCCATTCGTCTTCGTTGCGGATGAAGCTTTTGCGCTGGGGGACCATCTTAGGCGGCCATTCCAGATGAGGACCCTCACCCCGGACCAGAGGGTTTTTAATTACCGGCTGGCCAGAGCCAGAAGAGTGGTGGAGAACACGTTTGGAATCATGGCTAGCCAGTTCCACCTATTTCTTACACCCATACATATGGCGGAGTACAAACTGAATCACATTATCCTGGCGTGCTGTGTTCTACACAACTTTTTACGGCAACATTCTGCCAATTATGCTGGCTCAGTTGGGCCTGAGCCGGAATTCAAAATGAACCAACCCTGACGACACTTGAAAGTGGCTGTCCTGGCTTGCCCCCCCCCCCCCCGAGTGCCCGTGATGTCCAGCTAAGATAACTTGAATTCTTTACGGGTAGGGGGGCTATCAATATGCCAGACAATGTGTAAAACTTTTTTCAAATAAAAAAAAAAACAAAATAAGCAAATCTTTGGTGACATTTACTGCTTGTGTTTGTTTTAGCTGACTCTGACAGAAATGTGGTGAGTCCTGAAAATAGCGTGATTGTGTAACCTAACAAAGCACTGTTGGGTGTCATTTACTAAAGGCAAAGACACTTTGCACTACAAGTGCACTTGAAACTGCACTTGTAGTGCAAAGTGGATTGGCCCTTAGGAAATAACACCCATTGTCACAGAAAGCAGCAATTAGAGCACCCCAAAAGTGTTGTAGCGTTGAGACAATAATCCACACATTATTGATTAACAATCTTTTTAATACCTGCACAATCACATGTACATTTAGAAAGGGTTTTTAAAACAAACCAACATGTTTGTTGTATAACAATTTGTGGGGTCACATTAGAAAAAGTAGAAATGTCCATTTAAGATAAAATAGGCATGTTTAAAACCAACAAGAAAGACACAAATCTTGAACTTACAAAGTTCACATTTGGTAGAACTTGAAGGCAATATGAGACATGAGTATTTACAAACTGTGTTTGATATTGCGTTCAGATGGGGTGAAGTCACCCCTGGAAAAGCCAAATTTTGAAGATGCACACAAATAGCCGAATGTCAACCTGTGAACTCAATGTCGACCTGCCATCACGGGGGATCAAGGGACATGTTTTGGGGGAGCAACCCCTTCCTCTCAGCTACTTTATTATTGAGGAAGGGGTTGCACCCCCAAAACGCGTCCATTGATCTCCCGTGATGGCAGATAGCACATGTTGATACACTGTGTGCCTCAAAATTTTTATCCAATTTGACACAAAATGTAAAAAAATTGTAGCACACCATAAAACAAAGGGACTTGGAGGGGTTTTAAACTCTCCCCAAAACATCAATGATGTTCTTATTTTTTGAAGAACATCATTGATGTTTTTCTGGATGTTTTCCAAGTCCCTATTTACCCCATGATCTCCCCAATCAGGATCTGTGCACTTTCCGAGGTGAAAGGATCTGGATCCACAACATCACGATCACCTAAAAAGATAGAAACCAAAAAAAAACAGGTATTATAAATATGCTGGCATCCATCTCTTACCTGAGCCTGTGGTCGCAGACACTCACCTGTTGTGGTGCCAATTTCCACCACGTCTTCCTCCTCCTGCTCTGTTTGTCTTGGGTGCATTTCCCCTTCTTCCAGAGGTGGGGGGTCTCTGGTCTCCTCGGATGAGGGGTGTCCTCCGAGTCTTTTCTCCCCTATGTAAAAAAACAATGGTATACTTAGCACACAGATATTTGAAGGAAGAACTATAAATATGAAACATTGCTTGGAAGTGGGGTACAATTGTCTGTTTTGGCAGAGTTCCATGATGTAGAATTTTTAGTGTCCTTTGTCAAGCTTCAATACTTTACCTGTTTTGTACAAGCTTCACAGATGGAGACACCCCTATAATATACACTGGAGCACCTGTGTGGGCCCCCCAATAAAAAGGGTGTTCTTGTGTCCCACACTAGTGCTCCAGCGTCCAGATGTATAAACAGCTGCTGAGTGTCCTCTCCTTACACAGAATCTAGTTTGCATTTTATTCTAGTAACAAACACATCTACACAACCAAATTATTTTCAGATAAGTAGGCCGTAAAAAATGTGGGCAAATGCATATGACCAAAACAATGGTGTTCTATAGGCCGAAAGAAAAATGTTTGATACGAACGAATAATGTGCCCATGAACAGTTAAGAAAAGCACATGGAGCAGCACAAACGTAATAAACACAAAAAGTCTAGGAACACAGCACAACTACTTACTTTTTTGCAGCACTCTCCGGATCTTTCTGTACTGCTCGTGCTCTCTTAATTTTCGGTCCGACCTTCCTGAGCTGACCTTTCGATCGACATACCCCAAAATTCCGGTGCAGACTTTTGACCACTTTCGCCATGATCTTGGCCTTTCTGACATTGGGGTTGGGGTAAGGTCCATACTTTCCATCATAGTCGGCTTTCTTCAGGATGTCGACCATCTCCAACATCTCCCCAAAGGACATATTTGATGCCTTAAATCGTCTTCTTCTGGATTGGGATGTTTCTGCCTCCGGGCTTTCCTCCTCCTCCTCCTCGTTGGTGTAAATATCAGCTCTGACTCCGCCATGTGCTCTTCCCCACTGCGCCGAATGAGAAGGGGCAGGGAATAGAATAGAAAGAATGTCAGGGGCGGGCGAAGTTTCACGCATGCGCAGTGTCTATAAAGCGTAACACGCGTGCGTAGTACGTACGATCTGTGAGCGGAGGAAGGAGTAACGGAGGCACCGATCATGATAACGAAGGTAAGATTTAACATTGGGCCTATACTGCTTCTAGGTTGAGGCCTGTATTTGCACAAGTTTAAAAGCCTTTAGGCCGACATTAGGGTTTGTCTTTTGTTGTGTCTTGCAGTGAAAATGGATATCTTGAAAGAAAAGGACTCATTGATATGTTCAGGGAGCTGCCCTGTCTGTGGCAGAAAAAACACCCTGATTATAAGAACCAAACAAAGAGGAAGGCAGCGCTGGATCAATTGCTGGAATTTGTGAAGACGGTGATCCCTACGGCAGACATCACCTATTTGAAAAACCTAATTGGTGGCCTGAGGAGCACTTATCTAAGGGAGCACAAGGAGGACCAAGATTCCCAGAGATCCGGAGCTGCAGATGACATTTATGTCCCCAGGCTGTGGTACTATGACAGGCTGCATTTTCTGGCAGGTCAGACTTCCTTCCCCCCAGCTGAGTTTTCTGACGCCCAACCTGGGCCTTCCAGGCAGCAACATGTGGAGGAGCCCAGCTTGAGCCAGGTATAGCATTCTTCTAAATATTTCTGGTTGTCCAATCAATGATGTTAAATAGATGTTAGTTTGGAGTACTAATTTATGATTGTGATTGATGATGCAAAAACTACAATCATGTCCCTTTTTCATACACAGGGAAGTCTCAGCCAGGAGGTGGCCAGGCCAAGCAGGCTGCCTGATACTCAGGTCCCTCCCCTACACCTTCAAAGACAAAGTGGCAGGAAGAGGAGTAGGGATGAGCATCGGCTGTTCGGTCGTTCGCTGAATTGCAAACGATATGGGCCGTTCGCGCCAAATTCGTGTGGCGCGTCACGGCCCATAATTCACTGCGGCATCGCAGTGCATTGCTTGCTGATGATTGGCCAAGCATGCACTATGACCCGCATGCTTGGCCAATCACAGCGCCGCCTGAACAGAGAGCCGTTATTGGCCAAAGCCAAGGAGGCTTTGGCCAATTATGGCTCAGGGGATTTAGTACACGCCCCACACTATATAAGGCCGCCTGCACGGCGGCCCTGTGTAGTGTGTGTTCCGGCGTTGAAAGAGATAGACAGAGAGACAGTGTTTGATTTGAGTTAGATAGATTAGGCAGAACAGTCAGTCAGTTAGCTGCACTTACAGTGTATTGTGTATATATATGCATCCCCGGTGGTTGCATATATATATATACACTGTACTCAGTTTAGCTAGATCCGTTCCTGTTATCTTCTAGACTATTTACATTTAGTGCAGTGCGTCCTGCTCACAGTGTTCAGCTAGATCTGTTCCTGTTATCTTCTAGACTATTTACATTTAGTGCAGTGCGTCCTGCTCACAGTGTTTAGCTAGATCCGTTCCTGTTATCTTCTAGACTATTTACATTTAGTGCAGTGCGTCCTGCTCACAGTGTTCAGCTAGATCCGTTCCTGTTAAATTCTAGACTATTTACATTTAGTGCAGTGCGTCCTGCTCACAGTGTTCAGCTAGATCCGTTCCTGTTATCTTCTAGACTATTTACATTTAGTGCAGTGCGTCCTGCTCACAGTGTTCAGCTAGATCCGTTCCTGTTATCTTCCTACTGACAGGCAGGCTTGTCTTGTTACAGTATTAACAGCTACCTAAAGAAAATTACTGGTGTTCTTTTGATCCTATTAGTACCACGGTCAGGTAGCTAGACTATTAACATTTAGTGCAGTGCGTCCTGCTCACAGTGTTCAGCTAGATCCGTTCCTGTTATCTTCCTACTGACAGGCAGGCTTGTCTTGTTACAGTATTTACAGCTACCTAAAGAAAATTACTGGTGTTCTTTTGATCCTATTAGTACCACGGTCAGGCAGCTAGACTATTTACATTTAGTGCAGTGCGTCCTGCTCACAGTGTTCAGCTAGATCCGTTCCTGTTATCTTCTAGACTATTTACATTTAGTGCAGTGCGTCCTGCTCACAGTGTTCAGCTAGATCCGTTCCTGTTAAATTCTAGACTATTTACATTTAGTGCAGTGCGTCCTGCTCACAGTGTTCAGCTAGATCCGTTCCTGTTATCTTCTAGACTATTTACATTTCAGTGCAGTGCGTCCTGCTCACAGTGTTCAGCTAGATCTGTTCCTGTTATCTTCTAGACTATATACATTTAGTGCAGTGCGTCCTGCTCACAGTGTTCAGCTAGATCCGTTCCTGTTATCTTCCTACTGACAGGCAGGCTTGTCTTGTTACAGTATTTACAGCTACCTAAAGAAAATTACTGGTGTTCTTTTTATCCTATTAGTACCACGGTCAGGCAGCTAGACTATTTACATTTAGTGAAGTGCGTCCTGCTCACAGTGTTCAGCTAGATCCGTTCCTGTTATCTTCTAGACTATTTACATTTAGTGCAGTGCGTCCTGCTCACAGTGTTCAGCTAGATCCGTTCCTGTTAAATTCTAGACTATTTACATTTAGTGCAGTGCGTCCTGCTCACAGTGTTCAGCTAGATCCGTTCCTGTTATCTTCTAGACTATTTACATTTAGTGCAGTGCGTCCTGCTCACAGTGTTCAGCTAGATCCGTTCCTGTTATCTTCTAGACTATTTACATTTAGTGCAGTGCGTCCTGCTCACAGTGTTCAGCTAGATCCGTTCCTGTTATCTTCTAGACTATTTACATTTAGTGCAGTGCGTCCTGCTCACAGTGTTCAGCTAGATCCGTTCCTGTTAAATTCTAGACTATTTACATTTAGTGCAGTGCGTCCTGCTCACAGTGTTCAGCTAGATCCGTTCCTGTTATCTTCTAGACTATTTACATTTAGTGCAGTGCGTCCTGCTCACAGTGTTCAGCTAGATCCGTTCCTGTTATCTTCTAGACTATTTACATTTAGTGCAGTGCGTCCTGCTCACAGTGTTCAGCTAGATCCGTTCCTGTTATCTTCTAGACTATTTACATTTAGTGCAGTGCGTCCTGCTCACAGTGTTCAGCTAGATCCGTTCCTGTTATCTTCCTACTGACAGGCAGGCTTGTAAATTACTGGTGTTCTTTTGATCCTATTAGTACCACGGTCAGGCAGCTAGACTATTAACATTTAGTGCAGTGTGTCCTGCTCACAGTGTTCAGTTAGATCCGTTCCTGTTATCTTCTAGACTATTTACATTTAGTGCAGTGCGTCCTGCTCACAGTGTTCAGCTAGATCCGTTCCTGTTATCTTCTAGACTATTTACATTTAGTGCAGTGCGTCCTGCTCACAGTGTTCAGCTAAACCTACAAGTTAGTGGGGTGCCTCCACCTCACAGTGTTCAGCTAAAGCTACCTGTAGAAGGTTGGTGGTGTTCTCATACTACAGGCAGGTAGTTGATTTTGCTAGCCGCAGTATATATATATATATATATCTATATATCCCAGCTTAGTGCAGCTACAGGCCATTAGTATGTCTGGAAGGCCAAGAAGGAGAGGCAGACAGTCACAAGCCAATAAGAGAGGGCAAGCAGGCTCTGTGTCTAGTGCTGGTCGTGGAGACGGTGCATCCTCATCAGCACGTGGCCATGGGACACGCTTGGCCTTTTTTTCGGCAGCTGGCCGTGTTGAGCCGCAACATGCGAAAGACTCGGTCGAGTGGATGACCAAGCCGTCCTCATCCTCCTCATCCTCTCTCACCCATGCCCAGGGTGCTTTGTCTGGCAAAGCAGCGGCCTCTTCCCTCGGCTCAATGTCATCAGTGACTCCTTCCCTAGCTCCACCATGTCCTCCTGAGGAGTCCCTCGAACTGTTTGACCACAGTGTTGGGTACATGCTCCAGGAGGATGCCCAGCGTTTGGAAGGCTCTGATGATGATACTGAGCTCGATGAAGGCAGTAACATGAGCACGGACAGAGGGGGTGCCCAAGAAGGACAGCAATCTGGCAGTCATGCTCCCCCTGCTGCAGCATACTGCCGGGTTTGCTCCAGTGATGAGGAGGGAGGGGATGATGAGGTCACTGACTCAACGTGGGTGCCTGATAGGAGAGAGGAGGAGGAGGAGGCGGCACATCACCAACGAGGCAGGATGCCCTCCAGGGGCCAGCCTAAGGGCAGCACATTGACTGCATCACATGTGCAGGGCGCTGCAGTCTCTGCGCGTTATTCAAAAAGTTCTTTGGTGTGGGCCTTTTTTGAGACGAGTGCATCAGATCGCACCGCTGCTATTTGCAACATATGTCTCAAGGGTATCTCACGTGGCCAAAACATCTCCCGCTTGGGTACCACATGCTTGACCAGACATATGTTGACCTGCCATGCAGTTCGTTGGCAAGCGCATTTAAAAGACCCACACCAAAGAACAAAGAGGATCTCTCCTTGCTCCTCATCAGCTGAGATTTCCAACCCCACTAGACCTTCAGTCCTCTCTGAGACCTGCACTGAGAGGAATGAAGGTGTAGAATTAGGTATGTCACAGCCAAGTACTTGTGGGCAATCTGCTTTTGGTACACCGACGTCAGATTGTACCAGGCAAATTTCCCTGCCCCAGCTGCTGCACCGCCGAAAGAAGTTTGCTCCCAGCCATCCACATGCCCAGCGGTTGAATGCTAGCTTGGCAAAATTGCTGGCACTTCAACTGCTGCCTTTTCAGTTGGTAGACTCTGCCCCCTTCCGTGAGTTTGTGGAATGTGCGGTTCCTCAGTGGCAGGTACCCAAACGCCACTTTTTCTCACGGAAGGCGATTCCGGCTCTCTACCGGCATGTGGAAGGCAATGTCCATGCCTCGCTGGACAGGGCGGTCAGCGGTAAGGTGCATATTACCGCTGACTCATGGTCCAGCAGGCATGGACATTGACGTTACCTAAGTTTCACGGCGCATTGGGTGACTCTGCTGGCAGCTGGGAAGGATGCAGGACAAGGTGCAGTAATGTTGGAGGTTGTTCCGCCACCACGCCTCCAAAATGCTAATGATTGTGACACACCTCTCTCCTCCACCCCCTCCTCTTCTTCTTCCTCCATGGCCTCTTCCTCGGAACCAGCGGTGCTCCGTAGTCGCTCAAGGGGCTACGCAAGTACGCAGGCCAAAAGATGCCATGCGGTGCTTGAGCTGGTGTGCTTGGGGGACAGGAGCCACACTGGGGCAGAGGTTCTGTCAGCTCTGCAGGGGCAGGTTCAGAGGTGGTTGACGCCACGCCAACTTAAGGCAGAAATGCTGGTTTGCGACAATGGCACCAACCTCCTCTCTGCCCTCCGACAGGGACAAATGACCCATGTGCCCTGTTTGGCTCACGTCCTTAACTTGGTGGTGCAGCGGTTCTTGGGCAGGTACCCGGGCTTACAGGATGTCCTGAGGCAGGCCAGGAAAGTCTGTGTGCATTTCCGCCGGTCATATAATGCCAGTGCTCGGCTGACGGACCTCCAAAAGGAGTTTAACCTGCCCAAGAACCGCCTAATCTGTGACATGCCCACCAGGTGGAACTCAACGTTGGCCATGCTGCAGCGGCTGCACAGGCAGCAGAGGGCCATCAATGAGTACCTGTGCGACTATGGCACCAGGACAGGATCAGGGGAGCTTGGTTTTTTTTCCCCACGCCAGTGGGCCATGATCAGGGATGCATGCACTGTCCTGTCACCATTTGAGGAGGCCACGAGGATGGTGAGCAGTGACAGTGCATGCATCAGTGACACTGTCCCCCTTGTCCACCTGTTGGAGCACACGCTGCGTGGAATAATGGACAGGGCACTTGAGGCAGAACAGAGGCAGGAAGAGGAGGACTTCCTTAGCTCTCAAGGCCCCCTTTATCCAGACAGTGTTCCTGCGTGCCCGCCGATCACACAGGAAGAGGAGGAGGAGGAGGAGGAGGAGGAAGATTGTGTCAGTATGGAGGTGGAGCCTGGCACTCAGCATCAGCAGCAGTCTTTAAGGGATCAGTCCCAAGAAACACATGGACTTGTACGTGGCTGGGAGGAGGTGGCTGCGGACCATGTCGTCCTTAGTGACCCAGAGGACTCTGGACCGAATGCCTCAGCAAACCTACGCTGCATGGCCTCCCTGATCCTGCAAAGCCTGCGTAAGGATCCTCGTATTCGTGGTATCAAGGAGAAGGACCAATACTGGCTGGCAACCCTCCTTGATCCACGTTACAAGGGTAAGGTTGCGGACCTTATCTTGCCATCGCAGAGGGAGCAGAGGATGAAACATCTTCGGGAGACCTTGCAGAAAGGTCTGTGCAACGCGTTCCCAGAGACTGGGAGGTTACAAACTCCTGTTTCTGGACAACGTGTTGCTGAGGCTTCGGTCAGTCAAAGAAGGAGCAGTGGAGAAGGTGGCCGTCTGACCGATGCGTTCAGACAATTTTTTGGTCCGCAGCCCCAAGGTATGATCGGTTCCAGCAACCATCGCCAGCGTCTGTTTTACATGGTGCAGGAATACCTAGGGGCAAGATCAGACTTGGACACCTTTCCCACCGAAAATCCTCTGGGTTACTGGGTCTTGAGGATGGATCACTGGCCAGAGCTTGCACAGTATGCAATTGAGCTACTGGCCTGTCCTGCATCCAGCGTTCTTTTGGAACGCACATTCAGTGCTGCTGGAGGCGTGGTAACCGATCACAGGGTGCGTCTGTCCACCGACTCGGTCGATCGACTGACCTTCATAAAAATGAATCAGTCTTGGATCACCACCAGCTACCAAGCACCTGATGCTGATGTAACCGAATAATTTTTTTTGAAATCTCAGATCCCTTCAAAGACTGCCTATGCTGATGCTGAGTGACTATCCCTGAGAAATTATCCTCTTCCTCCTCAATCATCACGCTGATAGCTTGTAAGAACATTTTTGGTTCTGGGCGCCACCACCAGTGCCTAAGGCACAATTTTTCAGCCCCTGTTTAACAGGGGCATGTAATTACAATTTTTGATGCAATACTTTGCAGCAGGGCTCGTTTCTGCGTTACAACTAGAGTATCTGTGAGGGGTTGCAGGGTTGTGGCACCAGCACCAGTGCCTAAGGCCCAATTTTTCTGCCCCTGTCTAACAGGGGCGTGTAATTACAATTTTTGATGCAATACTTTGCAGCAGGGCTCGTTCCTGCATTCCAACTAGAGTGTCTGTGAGGGGTTGCAGTGTTCTGGCACCAGCACCAGTGCCCAAGGCCCAATTTTTCTGCTCCTGCCTAACAGGGGCGTGTAATTACAATTTTTGATGCAATACTTTGCAGCAGGGCTCGTTCCTACGTTCCAATTAGAGTGTCTGTAAGGGGTTGCAGTGTTGTGGCACCAGCACCAGTGCCTAAGGCCTAATTTTTCAGCTCCTGTTCAACAGGGGCATGTAATTACAATTCTTGATCTAATATTTCACAGCAGGGCCCTGCGAGGGCTTACAGTGTTGTGGCCACAGCAACACCTAAGGCCCAAATTTCTGCTGAGTATATAGGGCAGGACCCTACTTTCAAACATCTAACTTACAAACGACTCCTACTTGCAAACGGAAGGAGACAACAGGAAGTGAGATGAAATCTACCCCTAGGAAGGGAAATTCTCTCCTGTAAGAGTTAATATGGGAAAAAAAATTCTCCTTTCCACTGATGCTTTCCAATCCTTGTTCCACAAAAAAACCCAATTTTTCAAAAAACATTTTTCATTGGGACAAAAAGTGAGGTGAAATCTTCTGAAGAGGAGGAAAGACAGCAAAACAAATGTCACAGGGGTGATAACCCTTCCCTATGTTTTCCAAAAAGCTTAAAAAAGATTTTTTGGCTGGAGCTAAACACGTTAAAAATGTACCCGTTCAAAATTACAAAGAGATTCTACTTAACAACAAACCTACAGTCCCTGTCTTGTTTGCACCGCCTGTATACTGCTGTTCAGAGTATATAGGGCCTGGTGGCCCCACACCTTTCCTTATTTTAATTTGGGTGCGGGGTTCCCCTTAATATCCATACAAGACCCAAAGGGCCTGGTAATGGACTGGGGGGTACCCATGCCGTTTGTCTCACTGACTTTCATCCATATTGCCATGACCCGACATTACATTAAACCCGCAAGCAGTTTTAAATGAGATTTTTTCCTTTAAAAATGACATTTGGTGCAGGGACTGTTCTAAACACGGGAAACACGCGTCACTTTACAGGCATACTATAGACACCCCCCAGGTACGATATTTAAAGGAATATTTCACTTTTTTTTTTTTACTTTAAGCATCATTAAAATCACTGCTCCCGAAAAAACGGCCGTTTTTAAAAGTTTTTTTTGCATTGATACATGTCCCCTGGGGTAGGACCCGGGTCCCCAAACCCTTTTTAGGACAATACCGTGCAAATTAGCCTTTAAAATTAGCACTTTTGATTTCGAACATTCGAGTCCCATAGACGTCAATGGGGTTCTAACGTTCGTGCAAACTTTCGGTCCGTTCGCAGGTTCTGGTGCGAACCGAACCGGGGGGTGTTCGGCTCA
Organism: Lithobates clamitans; assembly: GCA_037952925.1. Lineage (NCBI taxonomy): Eukaryota > Metazoa > Chordata > Amphibia > Anura > Ranidae > Lithobates > Lithobates clamitans. The sequence goes on along the minus strand of JBBGZY010000293.1, from coordinate 3,435,806 downwards.
TCCCTAAAGAGGAGTAACCTGGAGGAGGCTGCCATAGGCCTCTTTTGGAAGGCTACAGAGGCCCTGAGAAGCCCCCACAGTGTGAAGGAGGACTTTGCTGGCATAACTGCCCGCAAAATGCTGCAGATGGAGAAGGGCCAATGACTCCTGTGTGAGTCCTTAATTTTGGAAGCTCTCAATAAGGGGTTGAGGGGCCAAATAACATGTGCTACCCACATTTGTAACCTCACACATAGTCCTCCTCCTCCTCCAGGTCCTCCTCCTCCTCCTCCAGGTCCTACTACTCCTCCTCCTCCTCCAGTTCCTACTCCTCCTCCTGCCACATCTCCAACAACAGAGCCACAGCGTGGAAGGAAGCGTGGAAAGAAGACCAGAGAGTGATGACCCTGGGTCCAATGTGGTCTGGCAAAAGATGCAGCCTCTTGTGGTACCACAGCCTGGGGACACAGATGTCATCTGCTGATTTCATTATCTCTGGGACTTCTGGACCAGACTGCACTCCCTTAGATATGGACTCCTCAGGCCACCAATTTTGCATGAAAATATTTGATGTCTGCCCTGGGGGTCCAAGGCTTCGCCAATTTCTGATGTTTCTCCAGTGTTGCCTCCCTCTTTGTTTGGTTCTGAGCCCTTAATAAAGGATTTTTTGTTTCAATTATACTCGCCTATGTGTGTTTTCCTTAAAAAAGGACAGTTTGTTTGTGAGGATTCAGGTACATTTCAAAAATACAATGTGAAATTAACAAGGGACACCAACACCAAGCAACCTTCTTGAGATTAAATAATACAAGATAATAATGGTGTTGTGGTAACTTGACACACAAAACATACACAAAAATATTATGGAATAAAACTAAAAATAAAATAAAACAAAGATCAGCCTTGAAAAAAATACAAACCCCTCAAAAAACAGCCTTTAAAAAAATAAAAAAATAAATAAAACAACAAAAAAGAAATTTTGTCAGATGTGACAAATCAAAATATATTGAGGGAATCACGATAAATAATAAAGAAAGAAGTTTGTGAGAAGTCTGTGTGAATATGAGCAGCAAAACTACTTCATTCTTCTCATATTATAAAGAAGAAGAGAGTGCGCTGTATTAAACCATTTTTTACATTGCAGCGTGACGAAAGTGCTGTATCCATTGCGAACGCTAATTTTACCAGACCAAGCTATTCCGTCTCGGAATTTCTTCTGAGCATGCATGGCACTTTGTGCGTCGGAACTGGCCACACACGGTCGGAATTGACGCGATCGGATTTTGTTGTCGGAAAATTTTATAGCCTGCTCTCAAACTTTGTGTGTCGGAAAATCCGATGGAAAATGTCCAATGGAGCCCACACACGGTCGGAATGTCCGACAACGCTCCGACCGTGTGTACGGGGCATTAGACTTGAAAATAGACGCCACAATTAAAAACTTGCTACAAATCCAATTTCCCTTTGCCTGGTCAGACAAAAGTATTTCATACCTTGGAGTCCAACTCACTAGATCGGTCAAACACCTTTTCTCGGTTAACTACAAACCACTCCTTGCTAAACTACACGATGAAACTCAACCCATGCTTAAACAAGAACTATCCTGGTCGTGTAGATTAGCGGCTTTCAAAATGATTTACCTGCCACGAACTCTCTATTTATTTAGGACTCTTCCCATCCCCATAACCAAATACTTCTTTAAATCCCTCCACATAATGTTCAATAAATACATATGGAAAGGATCCAAACCTAGGTGTGCACACTCGAAACTCCTGAAACATAAACTAGCAGGGGGCTCTGGAACCATTGACTTTGAAGACTATCACACAGCCTCGGTGTTGGACCAACTCACTGAGTGGTTCCAACCCTTCCCAATTAAGTTATGGTATAAAAAAAAAAGCTAATCACTGATCCGTCCCAATCTGAAATGCTGGCTGCTGAGTACCCCCTTCAATTCCAAACTACCCTCCACAGTATCCCCCACTATGTTAGCGACGGTTAGGGCCTGGAAAAAACTGATCACAGAAAGTGCTACCTACCCTGATATTCCACGGATACCACTCCCACTTGAAATCCTCCATCACATCTCCCCAGACCTCTCCTTACTCCAATGGATGAAAAAGGGCATCTGCTATATTCAAGACTTACTCATGGGCAACAAAATGAAACCTTTTCCTCTCCTCCAAACCGAATTTAAACTAACCCCCACAGACCTATTCTCCTATCTCAGAGTGAAGTATTGTATTGCAACACTCAAACTACCTCTATACACGATTCATCCGAAGGTATGGACATACCTGACAACCACATCCCCTAAAAGGAAAGGGATATCACTACTGTATAATATCCTACACCAAAAACTTATCTTCACTAAAACATCCTCCCACATTCACTGGGAGAATGATGTAGGGCATACATACACTGAACACCAATGGCAAGCAGCTCTAAGGTCCATCTACAAGGCCACCAAATGCTCGGCATTATGGGAACTCACCCAAAAACTATCTCTTAGATGATATCTAACCCCGTCTAGGCTAGCAACATTTAGCTCCAATATTAATGGTACAGGAGAGATAAGGGGATTATCGCGGTGCCAACCAAAAATTGAGATACATAGATTATAAAATAATAATATATTTTATTGACAAATAATGCTTTAAAAAATTGTACAAAATTACATATCAGGGGTGTGGACAGAAAATAGGAATGTTAAAAGCCATCTGTATAGCAGTTTTACAAAACCCAGCCTGAAGCGTGGTAGCCAGTCTTGTAAGCAGGTAGTAAAAGTCCTACATGTTTCGCCTAAAACGGCTTCCTCAGGGACAGTTGGTTATACCTGTGTCGCTATTTTGAACTCTACAATAGAAGATCACAATCAGAAGAGCAGTAAAAATCATCGATTACTCATGACATAAATGAAAAAAGTATATATTTTGTGGGGCTGTCAGACATGATCGCAAATCATCCCACATAATTGAATGCTGGAGTGAACGGACACTTATACCCACCACCCACCCTGGTATGTCTCCCAACCCAGCGGATATCCCAGAGAGCCTAAACATGGGATGGTATACTACCTACCAACGGGTCACAGGGGGTGGGCGTGAGGGAACCCGGGGCGAGTCCAAGGCCTCAATGCACAGTAGGAGGCTGCAGGGGGCAAATAAGAGGACCTGGCAAATAGCAAAAGAATTATTGTAGGTTAGAGGGTTTGAGTACATCTCAAGGGTACTCTAGGTGTCTGAACCACAAAAAGAGGAACGGGCCTCAAAAATACTCACAATATGTACAATTATCAGGGAAAGGAAGAGGAAAAGACAGGGCACCCAATATGCTGACTTGGTATCAACAGGAATGGCGGTTGGATAATAACTGAAAAATAAAAATAAAAAATATGTAAAATAAAATAAAATAGAATAAAAGATTTCAAAGGATTGTGAATCCTTGCAAGATATAAATGGGAACCATAAGGGAGTGGGGTATGTTATGATATAGCAAAGTTCCATAGAGTACAGTGTACTTGGAAATACAAGGTAAGGTAAACAAACTTACCCAGAAATTCAATAATGATATTGAAGTAATCTGAGCTATAAATGTTCCATTGATAAGAGTGGTGTAAGCAGCTCAAAGACACCGTACTACAAGGGAAACATGAAAAAAAGAAAAAAAGGCTAGGTATATGAAACATGAATTGTACAGGAGTAAAGGCCAATAGGTAGCAAGAAAGTTGCAGCTTACCATAGTGTGTGTCAGCATAGACATGGGTGCCCTGGAGACATCAGCAGCGGTATGGCCAGAGAGGCTGGCCTCTTATACCCCCCACACACGTGCGGCGTCTGACGTCGCCGGACGTGTGAGCGGACAGATAGCGCCACTGCGCCTGCAAGGTCCAGGGAGCTTTACGGGAGTACCTGACGCTGCATGTGTAATACACAGGGCGGAGTATGCAATAGACTGTGGAGGCAGTCAGAGCAACCGCACCACAGTCTACCAGAGAAGATCATCTGATGGCAGTGGCGGGAGGCGGGTGGATACTGATAGAGAACGGCATCGCCCTTGGGTGTCCATACAGTTAGGGTAGCATGGGGGACCTAGATGGAACAACGCAGTAATACGTCAAGCCCGTCACTCTGGCGCCCAGCGGACTAGTCGAAGGGAACCGCGGGGCGACAAGGAAACAACCATTGGGGGGGGAGTAGGGACCAATTACAGATTACAGCAAAGTGGGATGAAGAACCGGGAATACGTAAGGAGCAGTAGACCATGAGTCACCCACACACCATTTGGGTGGACCAAGGCCAGGTCCACAACGTAGTCCTTCAATAAAACAGGTCTGACAGCCACACAATAACACAAACGTGAAGTAGAATGCAAATAAAAGACATAACACACAAGCATTTATAGTGATCAGTGTACTTAATTAGCAGTGGACATAAGAATGTGAAAGTCTGAATGATATGAATATTAAATACAAAAATAGAATACAGGTAATTTATGTATGAGGAATAAAAATTAATCCATGGATGCATGATGTGACTTGAACGTGGGGAAGGGGCGAGTGGGAGAAAAAATACATATAAATAGATAGCAAAAATCTTATAAGCTAATTAAAGAAAGAATTTAAAGCTTATTCATTTAAAGCTGATTCATTTAGCCCTGGAAATAAGGATTTTAAGCTGTATTCATTTAGCCCTGGAAATTTGGTAGCATCTAAGGTGTGTATCCACTTGGTCTCAAGTAAAGTAACATGCTCAGGGGCGGTGAATCCAATGACCTGGGGATTAAAGTTATGTTCGAGTGCCACATGTCGGTTGATGGAAGTAGATGTAGTACGTTTATAGAGTGGTTTTATGTGGTCTCTAATACGTATGCAGAACGGGCGTTTGGTTTTCCCAACATAATAACAACCGCAGCAGCAGGTAGCTAAATAGACTATTCCTACGGTTTGACACGTAATTGTATGTTTAATTTTGTGGGTATGGTCGTTAGGGAGTGGAATTTCTCGGGAATCGTAAATGAATTCGCATATATTCAATTATGTGGGATGATTTGCGATCATGTCTGACAGCCCCACAAAATATATACTTTTTTCATTTATGTCATGAGTAATCGATGTTATTATATTGTTACTGCTCTTCTGATTGTGATTTTCTATTGTAGAGTTCAAAATAGCGACACAGATATATCCAACTGTCCCTGAGGAAGCCGTTTTAGGCGAAACATGTAGGACTTTTACTACCTGCTTACAAGACTGGCCACCATGCTTCAGGCTGGGTTTTGTAAAACTGCTATACAGTTGGCTTTTAACATTCCTATTTTCTGTTCACACCCCTGATATGTAATTTTGTACAATTTTTTAAAGCATTATTTGTCAATAAATTATATTATTTTTTTATAAGCTATGTATCTCAATTTTTGGTTGGCACCGCGATAATCCCCTTATCTCTCCTGTACCTTTAATATCAAATTTATTGGGTTGAGGTGCCGTATTGTACCGAGGACTATCCAGTCATTCAATCCCATTTAGCTCCAATAATCCAGACACATGCTGGAGATGTATGAAAGCCAAGAGAGATCTATTCCACATAATGTGGACATGTGAACACATCCAAAAATACTGGATCAACATTTCCCGAATTTTGTCGGACATCTCAGCCCAAGACATAACCCTGATGCCTGACCTGGCACTTCTAAACCTCAACATAGACGCACAGTCCTATCATCTTCGGCATGTGATGACACACATTTTATTGCAGCTAGATTGTACTTTACCAGACAATGGAAATCTGACAAGGTACCCTCTAATGAGCAAACTCTTGAACTGGTGCACCTCCACTGTAGCTATGAACTGACGATGGCATCAAGTGAAGGTCACACAGCGAAACGCAAACAACTTTGGTTACTGTGGGAGCGGTGGGCAGGAGCAGAGAAGTTCCTTTGACATGTTCAGGTTGCATTTTGCATAGTCATGAATCAGCAATTAGTTAGATCCTAATGACTCATTTAGACTAGATGTAAGCTATACCACTACACGACGTCACACTTCTCCCCCCGAGGCAACAAACGAGATCCCAAAGGGGTTGCCGGGAGGGATGAATATACAACATGGCTTACGTATATTGCACAAGTTCGATGTGCGGATTTTCCTGTTAGCTTAACGTATATTTCTGTATTTGATTATAAACATTGATGTTTTAACAATGTACATTGTTCACAATGTCTATTCCTTTTCTCTGATAAATATCAATAAAAAACTATTGATGAAAAAAAAAATGTATTAATTCTTGGAATATAGTTATATATATACCTGTTTAGCACATTTGTCACAGCCAACAGGATTTGAACACATTCAACACTTCCTCACATTCCTAATTTTTCCTTAACCCTTAATATAATGTCATCCAACACTATTTTTATCATGTTTTTATTATATGGTCTCACCATCATGTTTTTTATTATCATTCATTATTTTTAATTTTTCACGATTGTTTGCACTGATGGGTGTTCTATTTATTTTTCCACACGGATCACCTTCCCTACTCACTCATTTCCATTGCATACACTTATATTCATATGTTATATCACATTCCATCATAATTTTTGTCATTTTCACAGGCACTTTACATCATTACAACAACATTGTGATATAGGGTACTTTTTTGGTATTTTTGGATTTAGTACGTGATAACCCATAGCAATATAATACAACCAATGGGTTACCTTTATTTCAGATCAAAAGTGAATTAAAATTTAAATGAAATTTATTTTACATCCATTGGGGTTTTTGCTGCAGGTGTCGGGACTTCCCCTGCCCCTCCTTTTTTTGTTGGTTGCTTCTCAGTGTGACTCCTTGTAAGTCACATAAGGGCGGACCACTCTCCCTTGGAGTGCACATGACACGAATGCACGGGATCATCTGATCGATTTTAGAGGAACTCTGGTCAGGAGATTGTCTATTTATATCCCTCATTGGTAACTATACTTCATGTAAACTCTACTTTTCCTACTCTACTTTAACATGTGTAAACAATACATATATATCTTTTGACAGAAAATGAATCCCCTGAGGAAGACGTTGACCACGCATGTCAAAACGCGTTGGGAATTTGCACACCAGATGATTGTTCACTATCACGTACTCATGCAGGTTTGTACATTTTTGTAGAAATTTCAATGGTGTTATCATATTTTAAATGTTATGTGTCCATGCCATGTTTCCATTTTTCAATAAAAATTTTTTTTTAAAATATCTCTTCAACGATTGTATTTCTGCTGCGGAAAAACCCCACTGGGGGAGACTTTCCCATATTGTAACTGATTTGGGGTGGCGGCATCCATATCACTCGTGTTCATATGTCCTTCCTATGCTATATTTAAAGGAATATTTCATTTTTATTGTTTCATTTTTTATTGTTTTATTTTAAGCATTATTAAAATCACTGCTCCCGAAAAAACAGCCGTTTTTAAAACTTTTTTGCATTGATACATGTACCCTGGGGCAGGGGGACATGTGTTGTCCTGGGGCCGGACAACACTTTTTATGACAATAACTTGCATATAAGCCTTTAAAATGAACACTTTTGATTTTTCATGTCATTGTCCCATAGACTTTAACGGTGTTCCGGCGGCTTTCGAATTTGCCCTGAACACCGCATATTGTCTGAACAACCAAAGTTCGGCCCGAACATATGCTCGGGCCGAACCGTTCGCCCATCCCTAGTCCTCCTTAGATCTACACCTCCCTGATGAGAACAGGTCTGCGTTCCCCACTGCCTAACACTACCACTACTAGGGTTCTGTGATCTCTTCTAGAGACAGGATAATGCATTTGAAAATATTCCTCCAAAGTCATCTTTTGCCTTTTGGGCTGTGAAAAATTGGCTTATGCTATACATCTGATTGTTTTAGCGGATGTGGGGGAGTTTCTGATTTCTGGACATTGCTTCTGGTTGTGCCCTATAGTTCAAACATTTTTGTCAGAAGATGACTCCTCTATATCTAAGGATTGTCCAATATCTTGCACCCTAAAAATTGTTTTTATCGGCTATTTTTGGTGATCTATCCTCATCCAAATATATAAAACATTTGTTGCATATTTTGTACTTACTCTTAATTATTAAGTACCGTATTTATCGGCGTATAACACGCACCGGCGTATAACACGCACCCCAATTTAGGAGGGAATTTTAAGGAAAAAAAACTTTTAGGAGGGAAGTTGAAGGGAAAAAAACTTACATTTAAATGCTCTTCATTGCAGCCTTGTCAGTGCAGCCTTGTCAGTGCAGCCTTCCCCAGTGCAGCCTTGTCAGTGCAGCCTTCCCCAGTGCAGCCTTGTCAGTGCAGCCTTGTCAGTGCAGCCTTCCCCAGTGCAGCCTTCCCCAGTGCAGCCTTCCCCAGTGCAGCCTTCCCCTGTGCAGCCTTCCCCTGTGCAGCCTTCCCCTGTGCAGCCTTGCCCCAGTGCAGCCTTGCCCCAGTGCAGCCTTGCCCCAGTGCAGCCTGGGATCCCCTGTCCCTGCTTCCAGGGCTTCAAGGCCGATCCCGAGCTGTCCAAATGTCAAAATCACGGTCCGCGATTTGAAAATGGCGCCGCCGGCGCCGAAGTACACAGAGCCGGTCCTCGGCTCTTTCCGGCCGCTCTCGTTTACTTTCGGCTCCACTCGTAGTCCCGAGCGGAGCTATCCGAGTAGGTTCGGATAGCTCCGCTCGGGACTACGAGTGGAGCCGAAAGTAAACGAGAGCCGCCGGAAAGAGCCGAGGACCGGCTCTGTGTACTTCGGCGCCGGCGGTGCCATTTTCAAATCGCGGTCCGCGATTTTGACATTTTGACAGCTCGGCATCTGCGGGGATCGGCGTATAACACGCACCTGCGACTTTCCCCTGATTTTAAGGGGAAAAAAGTGCGTGTTATATGCCGATAAATACGGTACTTACATACTCTTATCCTGGAAAGGAACAGTATGCCCTGTATTGCCCACTTGACTTAAATTGATTAATGATAGTCTACCTTTATACAAGCTTACTTTTTAACTCTAAAGCCCCGTACACGTGATCGGATTTTCTGACAGGGGAATGTTGGATCTCAGGCTGTTGGCAGAAAATCCAACCGTGTGTATGCTCCATTGGACAATTGTTGTTGTACTTTCCGCCAACAAATTTTGGCCAGCATGTCTTCAAATTTTCCACCAACAAAAAACTGTGGAGCCTGTGCCTTCATGGCACACCGCAAAAAAGAAATCATGGGGTCCGACGGCCAGTACCACAAAATCAAACAGTTCATCAATTGCGGTACCTCCTATGTAGTCTATGGTCTTATCTGTCCATGCGGTCTTCTGTATGTTGGGCGCACAATACGTCCACTCAGGACAAGATTTAGCGAACACAAATGCAGCATAATCAATAGTAACACGTACCATCAGAGTAAAAATAAAAATAAAAAATGCCACAGCTATTCAGTACCTAGGCATTTCAGAGAATGTCATAACAGCAATCCAACAGGCATCAAAGTGTTTGGCATTGAAGCTATCAAAAAAGACGCTGACAATGGGAGGAGATTCAGAAGACTCTGTAAACAAGAATCATTCTGGATTTTCACTCTTGGGTCATTGGTTCCCGATGGAATGAATGAAGATCTAGATATCCACGGGGCCATCTAGATACAGAATATCACCATCATGCTTCGCCCCCCCCCCTCTATCCTAGCCACCCCCCCTTATTACCTGTGATCCCCTTCATATCATCACCATCATTCCACCATACGGTAAACCCTGTATACCCTCCCCTGTCCCCGCAGTTTCATGTACACCATTTCTCCTCATATTATCCACTTCTGCTGTTATACAACCCATATAAACCTGTGTGTGTGTGTGTATGTGTATATGTATGTATGTATATATTTATTTTTTTATTTATTTCAGGTACTTATATAGCGCCGTCAATTTACGCAGCGCTTTATATGTATATATAATATACATTCACATCAGTCCCTATACCCTCAAGGAGCTTGCAATCTGGGGTCCCTAACTCACATTCATACATACCGGGGCCGATTTAGACAGGATCCAATCACCCTACCAGCATGTCTTTGGAGTGTGGGAGGAAACCGGAGTACCCGGAGGAGGCCCACGCGGACACAGGGAGAACATGCAAGCTCCAGGCAGGTAGTGTCGTGGTCGGGATTTGAACCAGCGACCCTTCTTACTGCAAGGCGAGAGTGCTGCCCACTGCGCCACTGTGCCACCCATATATATGTATGTGTATATGTATATATGTATATATATATATATATATGTATATATATGTGTGTATGTGTGTGTGTGTGTATATGTGTATATGTATATGTTCTGCACAAAATACCTCCGGTTCACTATTCAAATCATAGTCACATTTTTCATATCACATTACTTTATATGGCTTAATTGGATTCAATAATAGCCTTTTCATTCATGCCCTCGGACCCGCCCCCCAGAGTCTTTTAAACCCCCAGCACAACCTCATCACAAAACCTTTCCTATCCCTAGGCAGCAAGACGCTTTCTATCCAGGCATCAGCTGCCTCAAGGACACCTCCTCCTTCCTCCTCCCCCTCTTTCTGCTGCCAGGATCACACGGCTCTCCACTCCAAAGGATTTCTACAGTTTGCAGCTGTGTCTACACACTTCTCCTGAGACAGGTTAGCCACAATGGTCTTTGTAACTTCCTTATCCTGTTAAACCCAGCAGTGTCCATAAGAGCTTGCTTACTTTCCCTGCTCAACTTATGTTTCACTACAGGCACATCTGACAGCCTAACAGCACCGCAAAAAGAAAATACAATCTATTTACATCCATAGGTAGGTGCGTTCTGTCATCAGCCCACCTGTCTGCCACCTCCAATATTTGGTCACCAACACCAGATTATCCCCCTAACGTATCCACTCCCGCCACTCTCCGCTATTGCGTTGCACAAACTACACATTCCCACCCTACCGCCATGACACTGGTTCTACAAAGGCACAATACATGCTGTGTAGGGGTGGTCTCCACATGTGTGTGTATGCATGTGGACATGTATATGTGTGCATGTATATATGTATATATATGTGTGCATATGTGTGTATGTGTATATATATGTGTACAGATTTATGTGAATATATACATATATTTATTTTGTGCATATTGTTTCTTTATCTATGTATATATATGCATATGCGTTTTAGATTTTTATGTACATTTGATATATGCATTTTTGTATATATTTTTGTGGATTTCCATTTGAATGAACACATTTCTGTTTTTGCACAAACCACATGGCCATCTTTGTGCCCCCATTTGTGCTTTCAGTGAACAGGGGCATACCTTTACATATCTGTTCCAGCACAGCGTTTTACGTGCTGGCAGAGTTTTTACACGCATGTGCATGTCCTTTGGACAAAAGCACAACCGGTTTTACCATGCGGAGAGACAATATCTCTCAATGTGTCTCAGTGCACTTTTTACTTCATTTACCCCCCCCCCCCCCCATATGCATATATGTGTGTGGTTTTTTTTTTGTTTTTTTTTTGTTTGTTTTTTTTATGCATTCACATGCGTTTGTATTATGCACGTGTATGTATATGCATGCATGTGTGTGTACACTTATGTATGCGTAGATTGTTTCATTTGTATGTATTTAGACTACAATCTCATGTTCTGTGCTTCAAAATCCCACTACCTATCATTCATTTTTTGTACTGATATGGTAATTTTTATTCCTAATATATTTATATTATGTACTTTTTATCATTTTATGAATGCATTTTTCAATGTAAACTTATCTTACGTCTCCAGTCTGTAGTGTATGGTATATATTGTTCTTATTTATACCCCATCTAGAACACCTGGGTATGGAACTTGGAATAATCAATTGTCCATCACAGGACACATCCTCCTACTAGCCACACCACCTCTCCCCATGTACACATGTCGGCCTACCGGCCCATACAGACTGCGTTCCAGTTCTCCTGGCTCTGATGAAGAGGTTTTCCTCGAAACGCGTCAGCCTTTCTTAAATACCTACCTCAATATGGGCACACCCCAATTTTAACTTCATAGTACTTATTTTGTTACCTGTTTTTCCTCTTTTTTTATAATATTATGTAGTATTTGTATGATTTTATATCTATATGACTATATGTCTGTATTCTTTTACATAAATAAACCATACATTTCTTGATGTAAGCGTCTGATCACGCGCCTTCCATCCACTTCCTACTAAACAGTCCTTTCCAGACCACCCCTGGTCAGCTAAGGCAGCGGGACACGCTCCATCATCTCCCCCAGTCCTATCTCTGACTACAATACTACCTTTGTTTTACAGCAAACGATCTCACAAGCGCAGGAGTATTTTTCACGATATCTTGTTCACACTTTTGCACCAACAAATGTGTGTTGTTGGTTTTTCCGATCGTGTGTACACAAGTCCGTCGGACAAAAGTCCAAAGTACAAACATGCATGCTCGAAAGCAAGGACGAGCCAGAAGCGGTCGGTCTTGTAAACCAGCGCTCGTAATGAAGAATTAACATTCGTGATGTGGCAAATTATGAAATCTCCAAATGCAGCACACAATACTCTTCTTCTTTAAGGGTCCTTTCACACTGGGGCGGTTTGCAGGCGCTATTGCGCTAATAATAGCGCCTGCAAACCGAACCGCAAGTGCCGCTGCTTTCATTCCAGTGTGAAAGCCCCGAGGGCTTTCACACTGGAGCGATACGCTGGCAGGACGGTAAAAAAAGTCCTGCCAGCAGCATCTTCGGAGCGGAGAAAGAGCGGAGTGTATACCGCTCCTTTACCACTCCTGCCCATTGAAATCAATGGGATGGCGCGGCTATACCGCTTACAATAGCGGCGCTTTACCGCCGACAACGCCCCCGCCCCAGTGTGAAAGGACTCTAATGGGATAATAATGAAGCTGCTTTGCTGGTGATACTGATGGAGTTATTGCAAACTAATTTTTTTCAAAGGCTTTTTTTTTCTAGTGATACCAAGAATAATATTATTATGTTTTTTTTTTTTTTATTTGTGCAAGTTACCACAACACCATTATCCCATAGTTTATAAGATCAAAGACACAACTATGTTGGTGTCCCTTGTCAATTTTACATTGTATTTTTTAAAATGTAACTGCCTACTCCCAAACTGTCATTTGAAGTAAAACACATAGCCAAGTATTATTCTACACAATTGTTTTATTGTGCATTCATTAAAAAAAAAAAAAATTAGACATGCTATCTGCCAATAGAACTTAACCAAACAGTGCATTCTATGCATCCAAAAATATAGAAAATATACAGAATCAAATCATTCAACCAAAAAAAAGTGTTAAAGCAATAACTCCAAGGCCAATAATAAATTCACGTTATCTCCTCCGATTCCGCAACATGTCTGGTTGACGAACGGCTGTTCAGAAATGAACTGAAAAGCATGAAATGAAAAACACAAACTGAAAATCGCTATATGAAAAACGTGAAAAGAAAAGAGCGAATCAACGCTCACCAAACTTCTACTCACACGAATGTAGCCATGCTTTGCTAATATAGGCATTACAGTTGTGATGATTACAAATGAGTTTGGCTCCCTCTAGTGTCCTTCTATGCTATTAAGACTTTTGTTTGGTTTCTGTGAAGCAGAGTTACAAAGCATTGTGGGAGATGTAGTTTAATGAGGAAATGACTCATGTGTTAACTTTGTTTTGGGAACTACTAAACCCACAATGACAAGTCACAGACCCACAAGGCAGTTACTGCGCTGCATGCTGGGAGCAGGAATAAAAGGAATAGCGTGGCCATTTTTCTGGCTTCTGGCCGTCTGTGTGTGTGACCGGGAGACTGCGGCCTGTCAGGTGCGGAACGGAATTGATTGGCCTCTGAGGTGTTCCAGAGCACAGCCAGCTGGGTTAGGGTGCGGATGGACTGGAGAACCCAAGATTACTGGAGGTTTCCTGCATTTCAGCCATCAGCCACCTGAAGGGGCGGTGTGACGGCACCAGCTTTGGATCAGACTGAGATATCTGGAAAGGAGCTCAGAGAGAGGTCTACAGTACCTGGACCAATGGTGGTGAGCGGGCACTTGCCCAGATCAATAGTGTGCTGTTTACTGAGCGAGCTGGTTGCAGATTACTGGTGGGGCTTGTAGTTCCACTGAGTTATTATTGCATTACCCTTCTAGTTAAGAGGGAAGAGTTACAGAAGTGCTGTTTTCTCATTACAACTAAAGAAATAGTCATCAGCATAACCATCATTCTACAGTTTGTTTCCTTTATGTTCCCCACTTGGATTACAAATAACTGCAGTTCAAATTAACAGGCTAGCTGAAGAAAAGAACTGAAGCTAAGGAACTTTTGTCACCCTTTGCCAAGCATCAGGATTTCACTTTACATTCTGAACTTTGAATTGCAGCCTAGGGGGAGCTCTTGAGCATAAGGATATAGACATACATTGCATTGTTCTGTGTTATGTGAATGTAATGTACTGCGGATTGGTGTGTGCATTGAGGTTTCAGGGGGGAAGATTTTTAATATAAGTTTTGTTAATATTGAGCGCTTATCCCACTGTGTACCTGTCTGCATACATCTCTTGCGGTAACGATTGGATCTACAAGTCTTAAGTCTAAATTGAGTGTTATAAATTGTCACTTATTGTTTACGCCTAATCGTATTGTTTTTCATGTTCCACATCTATTACAGTAAATTATTTAAGTGATACAGTAACTGTGTGTGGTTCTCATTGATAACATCACCTTGCAATATGGAACCCAAGGTGTCAGAGGTAAGAGAGGGTCTGCAGAGTTGGGATGGCCAATGGGGTATAGAGTCAATCAGCAGCCCCTATGGGGGTACCGCTACACGAAATTAGCAGAAGGAGCTCAAAGGGTGGTGCTAAAGAGCTGAAAAACCACGTAGTACGTCTAGTATGTCACTACCTTCATAATTGTTGGGCAACATTTGTGTGACCGTGTGTATGCAAGACAAGTTTGAGCCAACACCCTTCGAATAAAATTCCACGATTTTGTTGTTGGAAAGTCCGATTGCGTGTACGGGGCTTTAGAAAAATGAGAGATCCTTTTTGAAAATTTTAGGTAATTGTGTGTCTAGCCCATTAACTTTGGCATCTCTTACTCCAGAATATTTATTAGTTTTTACCTTGTGAGGTTTTCGACATACATATACCTTGTGAGGTTTGTACATTGAAGCAATATTCCCTACCTGTTTTGAACTACTTGCTTAGTGCAGTGTTTCTCAACTTTTTGTCAGTCAAGGAACCCTTTAAAATTATGGACAATCTTGAGGCACCCTCCAAAATTATGGATAGCCTTACAGTCTTCAGGCTCCCCATTCTAAAATGTAAAAGCTATGCTATAGATTTACATAACACGTAGGACACCTAACGTTGAAGGTGATTTATTCTTCCAAAGTAAAAACACTTCTGAAAACTGGTACTGACTAGTATTACGATGTTTCTCTTCTCCCTCAGTTTTTCTCGTTCACTTAGCTAATGAGACCCCAAAGCTGATGGAGAGAGGTAAGGGAGAGTCAAACAAGGATGATATACAGGTAACTGACATCCTCCTTTTCAACTGATGATGTCATTGGTCGTTAGGAGGTTGGAAGCTGAAAGGATGTAATGTGTACAATGAAAACCTGTGGCTTTGTGTAACTAAAATTTAGGTTTCATCCACCCAGTGGCTTGTATACAATTTTGGGGCAATTTTTAGGCATTTTTCCAAGGCACCCGTGAAAAATCCTCAACACACCCCTGGTTGAAAAAGGCTGGCTTAGTGAGACATGGGAGGCATCTTATATTGTTTTATTTTCTTATTTATTGTGTTGTAAGTTTTTACAACCTTTTTTGTACAATTTTCTATAAACTCAATAAAATATATCTTAAAAAAAAAAAAAAAAAAAAGATGATTCAGCTCCCGGGCTTTATACTGGTGCAAAGTATGTGTTAAGAGTTAGGGCTGATCTTGTGAATTAGTAATGAGATTTTAATAGGCTAAAGTTGACTTATTAACAGTGACTGTATTATACTTTGCTGGAAAAACCTGTTTCTCTGAGGAGCTGGGTAACTAAAAAAGCAGGAAGTTATCAGGAAACATCCATTCCCCCCCCGCCTCCTACAACGAAAAGATCTGAAAGCAGCATGTACTATGCCGCAGAAGTCATTACAAAGCAATTGAAGCTAAAAATGCAGCCCTCAGGCGATAATAATAAAAAGAACAAAGATATGGGCAGTGTTCAGCTCCAAAAGACTTTAATGCTAATATGGTACCAACATCCCAGAACAAATAAAGAACAAAGAAGTAAGGGATAGGGGACTTTTGAGGTACATTTGTATGAAAAAGGTAATATGTATATCAAAACCACAAAAAGAGTTATATAAAATTTAATTTATTACAAAAAGTTGATAAAAAATAGAGATTACAGTATAGGACACAGTCATAGGTATATACACATTTGCCTATTATTGACAGTGAAGCAAACTGTGAAGCAAACTGTAGTCATAACTGTAGTCACATACAAAGATCACATACAAAGAACTAATGCTTGCACAGAATTCGACATGTTTCGCCGGTGCGCCGGTCCACGTTCTGGTTCTTTTGCCATAGATCCCCGTACGGATGCCCGAGGATGTGCAGCGGGATCGGTTGCCCCCTATAGGTCAATGCTTGATCCAGCTGCACGTCCGTGTTGAGGGCTCCTACGAGACACTGTCCCCCGGGGTATACCATCACCATAGGTGTGCGCAGCCTATTGCATTAGGGTGTGCACCCCAAAGCTTATATGTGTGCATATACTGTATATATAGGGCAGTACGGCAATGGACGGTGTCAGTAGGGCAGAAGTTGGTGTCGTTAGAGCAGTGGACGGTGTCAGAAGGGCAGAGATTGTTGTCAGTAGTTTATTTTTTTATATATTCTTTTATTATTACTTTTTTAAAATTATATTATTTTTTACAAAAAAAAAATTTGACAATTTTTTTATTACTTTTTTTTACAATTTTTTTTTAGGAGCCCCATTGGGGGGCTTTGGTGAAATATCATGGGTCTAAACAGACCCCTGATGTCTCACTTTTGAGACAAAGGGACTAAGGACAGACATTACCCAGTCCCTTTCTCTGCAGCCAAGCAGCAGGGGAAATCTGCCCAGCACAGGGTGATTAGGGTGTGCCCAGGCACACCTGGCACACCCTGTGCGCACGCCTATGACCATCACAGCACACAGACACTCACATCCGGAGTGGCATATCATCATCCGGGGAGTGCCTGCATTGCATCACTGCGTTGCAATTCTGTAGTGCATACCGGCACTTCATTTCCGGTATCCGGGTGACACTACACCCTTGTTTTGCGTCCGCGTCATCACGGCGTGACGTCATACGCCGTGTTTTGGTGCCAACGGGGAGGGATATTTAAGCCCGCAATGGCGGCTGCCATGCTGGGTGTCTCTGGGAGCTCTTAAATCTAGACCTCCCTGATGAAAACAGGTCAGCGTTCCCCACTGCCTAACACTACCACTGCTAGGGTTCTGTGATCTCTTCTAGAGACAGGATAATGCAATTTAAAATATTCCCCCAAAGTCATCTTTTGCCTTTTAGGCTGTGAAGAATTGGCTTATGCCATACATCTGATTGTTTTAGCAGATGTGGGGGAGTTCCTGATTTCTGGACATTGCTTCTGGTTGTGCCCTATAGTTCAAATGTTTTTGTCAGAGGAGGACTCCTCTATATCTACTGTCTAAGGACTGCCCAATAACTTGCACCCTAAAAATTGTTTTTATCGGCTATTTTTGGTGATCTATCTTCATCCAAATATATAAAACATTTGTTGCATATTTTGTACTTAAATTAAATAAATAAAAGTGGTGCTGCGCTAATCCTAGCGGAAACACAAATGGTGTTATTGGAATGCTCCTAGTGGATACGATGGAGCACGATAAAATAAAAGTAAATCTTAAGTAGCTACATGCACCAAAATGAAATAAGAGTGATCTCTTATATAAAAGGGTCGGCCACTAAAAAGAAGTTAGAAAATCAGTGAATGGTAAAGTGCCCTAGTGTTATAATAATAACAGTGGCTCTATGTAGCAAAAATAACAATAAATGCAAAATGGTAATAATAAATGTGACAATAGCAGCTCTTGTGTACCCTGCAAATAAAAATCCAAAAGATACAAATAAAAACAGCATACATGTGACACTTGAAGTAAACAGTTTAATCAAAGTGTTTCAACGTAAAGAAGTCCTCCTTGATAAGTGACAGCAACTTCCTAGTTGGCAAACACATCAAAGAATATACAAGCCAAACAATACTATACTACTGTGGGACCTTCCTTTTTCTATTTCCGCACCCCCGTATCATCTGAGGGAATATGCTGCCAGACTAGGACCGTGAGGATTGAGGAGGAATATAAAGGATGGTACTCCCAGTACTGGTCATTTGCTGTTACCCCATTACCTTAAGGTAAGGGGCTACTACCCACTAGTGTGTGTGTGAACACGAAGAGGAGCATTATTGAGTCACATTTGAGCACTTCACTGCAGACTTGTATGCTAGGAAGTTGGTGTCACTTTATGAAGGAGGACATTTTTTGTTGAAACACTCTAATTTAATTGTTTACTTCAAGAATCACGTGGATGCTTTGTTTTTTATTTTTTTTTTTTTTTTTTTGCACATAGGCACTTTTAGTATTGCATGTATGTAGTGCACTGTACTGCAGAGCTGCATGCTAGGAAGTTGCTGTCACTTATGAAGGAGGACTTCTTTATGTTGAAACACTTTGATTGAACTGTTTACTTCAAGTGTCACATGTATACTGTTTTTATTTGTATCTTTTACATTGTTTTGCACATAGTCACTTTTAGTGTTGCATGTATGCTACACGTTAGAATTCACTTATACATTGGATTTTTATTTGCACGGTACACAAGAGCTGCTATTGCTACATTTATTATTACCATTTTGCATTTATTGTTATTTTTGCTACATAGAGCCACTGTTATTATTATAACACTAGGGCACTTTACCATTCACTGATTTTCTAACTTCTTTTTAGTGGCCGACCCTTTTATATAAGAGATTACTATTATTTAATTTTGGTGCATGTAGCTACTTAAGATTTACTTTTATTTTATTGTGCTCCATCGTATCCACTAGGAGCATTCCAATAACACCATTTTGTTCCCGCTAGGATTAGCGCAGCACCACTTTTATTTATTTCATTTATCTGATGATAGGGTCTGGCTGTACCCTATTCGGTGCAAGCAGCTTTTCCCTATAGCTCTTAATTTTTACACACATGATAGCGCAGGAATAATTATATATATTTTGTACTTACTCTTACTTATTAAGTACTTACATACTCTTGTAGCACTAACCCCCGAAGGAGCTGCTGAAATAATTTGGGTTGTTGCCGTCACCCCTTACCTGTAGTTTCACCACATCAAGAATCTAGAGTCCATGTTGAGTTTTGTATCCACCAATGTACACACCAGTCACTTTATTAATTTTCCAATGCTTTAATGAAAACTTTTTAGGAAGTAGCAGTGAAGAGGTAGAAAGGGAGTTGCAGGAAAGTTCAAATACCTTTTTCAGATCATTGAGGGATTGAAGATCTTAGAGAGGATTATACCTTCAGTCCAAAGATCTTTGCCCATCCGGATAGGTCTCTCTCACTGACCTAGCAGCCGGAATGGAGCATGAACAAAAAGTCTCTGTCACAGACTTTAAAGGAACAAAATTGCTATACGATCCTCTGCCACAGGATGTAGTATTAGATGAACAGTCCTCTGCCACAGGATGTAATGGTTTTAGATGAACAGTGACACAGTACTAGAACCTTTAAGCCGACCCAGCAGTACTGTGTGGTAAGTTAGGTTAGGATGCATCCTCCAATTGAGTCACCAGGCCCCTCTTGAGACCAGCCTTCCACACGGTCCTCTCCAAGATGAGTCCTCCCCTGGATCTTCTCAATTGCTTGGCTTCTTCCCACAGGACAGACAGCACAGGACCACCTCTAAACCAGCGGGCCCCAGACGACCTCTGGGCCCACTTATAGCAACGTAGCCTCGGGCCAGCATGGCCCTGAGACTAAAAGGGAGCCATCACATACCTTTAAGCCAGGAGGGCCAGCAGGTGAAAGAGAACCAAAAATGGCGTCTGCCCCTTAAGTACTCTCTCCCAGAATGCATAGCAGTGGACCACCTTTGCCGAGTTACCTCTGAGAAAGAAGAGCACTCAATACACTTCAGCCTGTTGCTTTTCAACCCTGGCCTGTGGTGACAACGACACCTACAGGCGGCAGTGTGGAACTGCACGCAACACAGCCAATGCTGGAACAGAGGCTAATTTAGCCATAGATTAAATCTGAACTATATACAGAACAGATGACCCACTAAATTTACATATAGTGCCTGATCAACAGGAGCAGGGCGCTACACTCTTATCCTGGAAAGGAACAGTATGCCCTGTATTGTCCACTTGGCTTGAATTGATTAATGATAGTCTTCCTTTATACAAGCTTACTTTTTAACTCTTATGCCCTGTACACACGGTCGGATTTTTCGACGGAAAATATGTGATAGGACCTTGTTGTCGGAAATTCCGACCATGTGTGGGCTCCATCACACATTTTCCATCGGAATTTCCGACACACAAAGTTTGAGAGCTTGCTATAAAATTTTCAGACAACAAAATCCATTGTCGGAAATTCCGATTGTGTGTACACAAATCCGATGCACAAAGTGCCAGGCATGCTCAGAATAAATTAAGAGATATAAGCTATTGGCTACTGCCCCGTTTATAGTCCTGACGTATGTGTTTTACGTCACCGAGTTTAGAACGATCGGATTTTCCGACAACTTTGTGTGACCGTGTGTATGCAAGACAAGTTTGAGCCAACATCTGTTGGAAAAAATCCATAGATTTTGTTGTTGGAATGTCCGATCAATGTCCGATCGTGTATACAGGGCATAAGAAAAAAGCCTGATCTTTTTCAAAAAATATAGGTAATGTGGTGTCCAGCCCATTAACTTCGGCATCTCTTACTCCAGGATATTTATTCGTTTTCACCTTGTGAGGTTTTATACATACATATACCTTGTGAGGTTTGTACATTGAAGCAATATTTCCTACCTGTTTTGTACTACTTGCTTAGTGCAGTGTTTCTCAACCTTTTTTCAGTCCAGGAACCCTTTAAAATTATGGACAATCTCAAGGCCCCCTCTAAAATTATGGACAGTCTTCAGGCTCCCCATTCTAAAATGTAAAAACTATCCTATAGATTTACATAACACGTAGCACACCTAACGTTGAATGTGATTTATTCTTCCAAAGTAAAAACACTTCTGCAAACTGGTACTGACTAGTATTACAATGTTTCTCTTCTCCCTCAGTTTTTCTCCATCGCTTAGCTAATGAGACCCCAAAGCTGATGGAGAAAGGTAAGGGAGAGTCAAACAAGGATGATATGCAGGCAACTGACATCCTCCTTTTCAACTGATGATGTCATTGGTCGTTAGGAGGTTGGCAGCTAGAAGGTTGTAATGGTGTACCATGAAAACCTGTAACTTTGTATAACAAAAATGTAGGTTTCATGCACCCAGTGGCTTGTATACAATTTTGAGCAATTTTTAGGCATTTTGCCAAGGCACCCGTGAAGAATACTCAACACACGGTGCCTGGGCACACTGGTTGAAAACGGCTGTCTTAGTGAGACATGGGAGGCATCTTATATTGTTTGTTTCTTTTCTTATTTATTGTGTTGTAAGTTTTTACAACCTTTTTTGTACAATTTTCTATAAACTCAATAAAATATGTCTTACAAAAAAAAAAAAAGATGATTCAGCTGCCGGGCTTTATACTTGTGTATAGCTAGCATTTATTCACATACTAAAGCAAAGTATGTGTTAAGAGTTATGCCACGTACACACGGTTGGATTTTCTGACGGGAAATGTTCGATGTGAGCTTGTTGTCGGAAAGTCCGAACGTGTGTATGCTCCATTGGGTATTTGCTGTCAGAATTTCCGCACACAAATGTTTGAGAGCAGGTTCTCAACAAGTTTTGTTGTCGGAAAATCTGATCGTGTGTACGGGGCATTAGGGCTGATCTTGTGTATTAGTCAGTAATGAGATTTTAATATTCTAAAGATGACTTGAATTCACAGTGACTGTAATATACTTTGCTAGAAAAACCTGTTTCTCTGAGGAGCAGGGTAAATAAGAAAGCGGGAGGTGATCAAGAAACATTCATTTCTCCCACCCCCTTACAACGAATAGATCTGAAAGCAGCATGTACTATGCCACAGCAGTCATTCCAAAGCTACTGAAGCTAAAGATGCAACCCCCAGGTGATAATAATAAAGGTAAGTGAAAAAAAGTGTAAGAAAAATTGTGATAGAACAAATAAAAATAAGAAAAAATAGATAAAGTACCCTCATTCCTGTGCTCACCACAATGCAAATGTGCAGCACAGGGTACGCAAGTATGTAAGCATAAATTGCACCACACATGTGGGGTATTGCCATAAATGTCAGAGTGCGGGCAATAATTCTAGGGCCATAATTCATAGGTAACTCTAAACTGATGACCAGTAAAGGCTTTTAAAGCATTGCCTAAAGAGAATTTTGGATAGCACAGTTTTTTGCATACACAATTTTAAGGTTTGACATGCTTGGTATTTACACTATATTACCAAAAGTATTGGAACGCCTGCCTTTACACGCACATGAACTTTAATGGCATCCCAGTCTTAGTCCGTAGGGTTTAATATTGAGTTGGCCCACCCTTTGTAGCTTTAACAGCTTCAACTCTTCTGGGAAGGCTGCCCACAAGGTTTAGGAGTGTGTCTATGGGAATGTTTGACCATTCTTCCAGAAACGCATTTGTGAGGTCAGGCACTGATGTTGGATGAGAAGGCCTGGCTCGCAGTCTCCTCTTTATTTCACCCCAAAGGAGTTCTTTCGGGTTGAGATCAGAACTGCGCAGGCCAGTCAAGTTCCCCCACCCCAAACTCACTCATCTATGTCTTTATGGACCTTGCTTTGTGCACGGGTGCGCAGTCATGTTGGAACAGGAAGGGGCCATCCCCAAACTGTTCCCACAAAGTTGGGAGCATGAAATTGTCTAAAATCTCTTGGTATGCTGACGCTTAAGAGTTCCCTTCACTAGAACTAAGGGGCCAAGTCCAACCCCTGAAAAACAACCCCACACCATAATCCCCCCTCCACCAAATGATTCAGACCCCTGCACAATGCAAGGTCCATAAATACATGGCTGAACGAGTTTTGGGTGGAGAAAGTTGACTGGCCTGTCCAAAATTCTGACCTGAACGGGATAGAACACCTTTAGGATGACTTAGAGCAGACACTGCGAGCCAGGCCTTCTCGTCCAATCAGTGCCTGACCTCACAAGTGCGCTTCTAGAAGAATGGTCAAACATTCCCATAGACACACTCCTAAACCTTGTGCACAGCCTTCCCAGAAGAGTTGAAGCTGTTATAGCTGCAAAGGGTTGGCCAACATTTTATTGAACCCTACGGACCAAGATTGGGATGCCATTAAAGTCCATGTACGTGTAAAGGTAGGTGTCCCGATACTTTTGGTAATATAGTGTATTTAGTTGATGCAACCTCATGTTTTATAGTTTACCAAAAAATTGGGTATTATATTGTGTTTGTTTACACTAAAATTCATTTTATACAAGATTGCAATTGCCACGATTTTTACAGGGCCTCTGCTTTTATATTTGTTTTAGGGTTTCAGGTCATTTCCAGGGAAAAAATGCAGATTTTTGCATATGTGTTTGTGTGAAACATTTTAAAAAATGCACTGGTATACAAGTGGTTAAACTGTGCATAATGATTAGGAAAAGTGTGCACCACCATAACAGTGTTCATGACAAGTCTTATCTTATCAGCAAAAGTTGTCCCTGACATACATTTTATTCTATACTCCTCTTACCTGGCATTCTTCTGAGCTACATCCAGTTCTGATTCCTGGTTCCATAGTATTTCCCCAGGCACTAGGATTTTCTTGCAGGGTCCAGCCAGGAACTGTTCCATAATGTATCCAAGCACAAAACATCCCAGGAGAATGGAGATGAAACATAGCAACACCTTCCTTGGGTTTATTCCTGGGAACATTGTTCCGATACTTTAAGATGTCTTTATGTGGATACGACACACTGAAACTGTCCGTGTAGAACACTACACCTGCTTAGTATGAAGAAATAGCTTCCTGTACACACCCACACTAGGTACATACTAAAGAAATATGTGTATTATACATCATTGTGGATAATTATAAAGTATTGAATCTTTTTTTAGCAGAACATTGTGCAAAAAGCCGATATCTCCACTATGGTTGAACTCTAAATTTATCAAAACTCAATTTAAACCCTTAATGTAATCCTTCTATATATACATTGATATATCTGACCGAAGTAAAACAAACTTCAATTCCTGAACCCAGTTTTGCAACTTTTGAGTGTGTTAGCAAAACTGTACATACACTATATTGTCAAAAGTATTGGGACACCTGCCTTTACACGCACATGAACTTTAATGGAATCCCAGTCTTAGTCCGTAGGGTTCAATATTGAGTTGGCCCAACCTCTGCAGCGATAACAGCTTGGACTCTTCTGTGAAGGCTGTTCACAAGGTTTAGGACTGTGTCTATGGGAATATTTGACCATTCTTCCAGAAGAGCATTTTTGAGGTCAGGCACTGATGTTGGATGCGAAGGCCTGGCTCCAATCTCCACTCTAATTCATCCCAAAAGTGTTTTATCGGGTTGAGGTCAGCACTCTGATGATGACACGTATGCCCTGTGTCGAAGACGCATAGGGGAGGGGCCAGGACGGAGTGTTAGGCAGCAGCAGCTGTCTGTGCTGAGACGGTCTCCATAACCTCACTGCTACATCCATTACCTATTGTTTTATCCAGGTTATATGCCTCTTCTGAGTGGTGCACTGACGCACCCTCAAAATGTGAGTACCCCCTTTTGGGGGAGAGTTTTTTATCTGACCTTTATTTGAGAACACAGATCGGTCCCCTCTCCTCTCTGACAGGACGTGGATCTGTGTGTTTACACACACAGATCCACGTCCTGCCGTATTACCGGGCAATCGTGTGTGCCCGGCGGACATCGCGGCCGCCGGGCACGCGCATCGGGTGCTGATTGACATGGCCCCCTGGTGGGTATGGAAGGCGAGGGCGTCATATGACACCCTCCCAGAACGAGAGCCGCGCCGCCTGGCCGTCATATGACAGTCGGCGGGCGGCAAGCGGTTAATATATGTCTAATATATGTCACGTTTATTTGTGCACATTAAGTTTGTTTATCTTGGGGAATATAGCACATATTGGGGTTAAATTATTTTATACTCTGTTGTATATGCACTGTATCTCTGTGTGCCAGGATTAGGGCACGCATAGCACACTCTAGCGCATCATATTTATTTAGCACTCTGTGCAGGCCAGTCAAGTTCCTCCACCCCAGACTCGCTCATCCATGTCTTTATGGACCTTGCTTTGTGCACTGGTGCGCAGTCATGTTGGAACAGGAAGAGTTCCCTTCACTGGAACTAAGGGGCCAAGCCAAACCCCTGAAGAACAACCCCACACTATAATCCCCCCTTCACCAAATGATTTGGACCAGTGCACATAGCAAGGTCCATAAAGACACGGATGAGCGAGTTTGGGGTGGAGGAACTTAACTGGCCCGCACAGAGTGCTGACCCCAACCCAGTAGAACACCTTTGGGATAAAATAGGTCAGAGACTGCGAGCCAGGCCTTCTCATCCAACATCAGTGCCTGACCTCACAAATGCGCTTCTGGAAGAATGGTCAAATATTCCCATAGACACGCTCCTAAACCTTGTGGACAGCCTTCCCAGAAGAGTTGAAGCTGTTATAGCTGCAAAGGTTGGGCCAACTCAATATTGAACCCTACAGAATAAGACCGGGATGCCATTAAAGTTCATGGGCGTGTAAAGACAGGCGTCCCAAGACGCCTATAGTATTTTTTTTTATTTAGCTTCTTGCAGTGGATTAATCAAGTGTTATTTTACCTTTAATTCTTAAGACAGGTAATGTAGTAATGGCCTAGGCAAAATATTGCTGTAAGCTTAATTTCTCACACACTGGAACAGGTATGCGATGTAAAGAGGATTGCAATAAACAGCAACAGCATTAGACTCTTTAAGAACCTATGATTCCAGGCATAAAAGGGAGACTAATGACCTTTCTCTCTGTCAAATAATTCCTCCCGAATCCTGGTGTCACAAGCCCAGAACCTTTGTAAATAAGTGCCAACAATATAAGATCAGAACTGTAACATTCATCTTACCAAGAGAGAAGAGTTCCCCTTTAACTGTGTGAATATTATGCACAAGGTAGAAGAAAGAGAAAAGGGGTTTTGGGACTTTAAATGAGGCATGGAAATGTATCTACAATTGTCTAGGATACCTAAAATAGGTTTAGCTGTCACAGTCCCTGAAAGGGAGATCTAATTAACCAAAAATAAAGTACTAGATGATCAAACCAATAAATTAAATTCAATTGATGAAAAAGTTAATGTTATATAATGTATCATAATATATAATACATGGATCATGCAAGAAAAAGCATAATATATATAGTGAAAATCAAATTGACATATTTAATATTCATATCGGATAGATATAATGGTACAAGCAATCACAATTGGTAAATTGAATAAACAACCAGATCAAGTGAAACATTGTTATCCTAGTAAATGTAGACATTAAAAACAGTTGATGAAATTCATGATTTGTTGGGCAAACTTGACTTGGCATCCCTGAGTGTAGACTCAACGCGTTTCATGGCGTTTAAAGCCAATCATCAGGAGTAGGGTGCATGAGTATTGGCTAAAGGATAGAGTAAATGGATAAGTAGGTCAATGAAGTCTCTGATAGTGTGTCATGCTTTCAAAAAAAAAAGCAGGATTTGCAGATTTGTACATTACCTATGGCAAAGCCCAAATAGGTAGCCCAGTGATCCCCATATTGGAGTAGGGTGGTGGTCCCGAATGTGCTGTCTCCCCCGGGGTTGAGGCGTGACAAACCCCCTCCTCCCCCAACCATAGACTCTGCAAGGCACACGAACAACTGGAGAGGGGGTGGCAGGAAACAGCATCCAAGGAGAGATCCAGCCAGCCACAGCAACATGCCAGAGTGTGAGGTGTGCATATATGGGGCACAAGTCAGGTTCTACAAAAAAATAAAAAAGGGAATAAGTGGGTGATGGAAATTGGCCCCCAAAATATGTTCTTGTATATTGTAATAGGCCCTGACCAGGTTTTTTGGGCTGGAGCACCCCTCCCCCCTCCTCATTTCCTCCTATTTAGTGGCCACCAGTGTTTAGGATGTATCCCCTTCAGTTCTACCACATAGAGGAGTTCAGCTCCCATGGTTGAGACAAAGGATCTTCCATTCTATTACTAGTGTAGGACCCACTAATTTGGGGTACTTTGTCGCAGTAAGTGGGCTTAGCTCTATATGACCATATAGTGTGACCAAACCTCCGTATTTTTTTAATATGTTCAGGTGTTTTTAACTAGCCTTGCAGGAAATGTCATTCTTGTATGTGTGCGCTGTAAAATATTTTGTACAGTCAGAGACTGCAGACATGATACAAGAGATCAGAGACTGCAGTTTCTGTCTTACTAATGCTGCGTACACACGGTCGGAATTTCCGACAACAAATGTTCAATGTGAGCTTGTTGTCTGAAATTCCAACCGTGTATAGGCTCCATCGGACATTTGCTGTTGGAATTTCGGACAACAAAAATTTGAGAGCTGGATCTCAAATTTTCTGACAACAAAATCCATTATCGGAAATTCTGATCGTGTGTACACAATTCCGACGCACAAAAATTCCACACATGCTCGGAATCAAGCAGAAGAGCCGCACTGGCTATTGAACTTAATTTTTCTCGGCTCGTCGTACGTCACCGCGTTCTTGAAGTTCGAAATTTCCGACAACATTTGTGTGACCGTGTGTATGCAAGACAAGTTTGAGCCAACATCCGTTGGAAATAAATCCACGGTTTCGTTGTCGGAATGTCCGATCGTGTGTATGCGGCATAACAGTCCATTTGCCAAGCACAGTTAGTAAGACAATAAATGGTTAATAAGTCTGTGAAGATCCTAGCCTGAACAGCCTAAATCCTGAAGGCCAATAAAATAATCAAATTATACAGATCACACTGAACTTTGGCACCAAGAGTTTTTTAAAAACAGCTGCAAATCATCATGACAATGAGAAGAGAAACACAGGCATCTCTAGGGGAGAACTGTGAACATTTTAATGACATTTTAATGACATACCATAGCATTCTCCACTTACATGGCGGGTAAGTAGGTAAGGCTCGTGTACATCTACATTGGCATGGTGTTCACTGAAGAGCGGCATTCTGAACAGCTGATTTTTCTGCCTGTGTGGGAGAAATCCTAGCCAGCAGGAACTCTGGGACCACGGCGATGAAACCAAGGCTTGAATCAGACCAATGGTGAGGGCTGGAATGCGGCGCCGGGCGTGATGACATCACTGATGGGTTGCAACGCCATTTCAAAGCATGCACACTGGTAGAAGGGACTCGGTGTGTGCTCCATTGTCAAGCTAGGACCAGTGCGCATCCCCCCGAAATGCCGTTGCAACCCACCAGTGACGTCATCACGCCCGTCGCCGCATTCCA
Organism: Lithobates clamitans; assembly: GCA_037952925.1. Classification (NCBI taxonomy): domain Eukaryota; kingdom Metazoa; phylum Chordata; class Amphibia; order Anura; family Ranidae; genus Lithobates; species Lithobates clamitans. The sequence continues at coordinate 3,407,100 of JBBGZY010000293.1, read as the reverse complement.
GCCCTCACCATCAACCTGATCCAAGCCTTGGTTTCATCTCCATGGTCCCAGAGATTCTGCTGGCTAGGATTTCTCCCCCACAGGCAGAAAAATGAGCTGTTCAGAACGCCGCTCTGCAGTGAACGCCACGCCAGTGTGGCAGGACTCGTGCCTTACTTCCTTAAACTCCATGTAAGTGGATAATGCACCTGTATCTCATTAAAATGTTTACAATTCCAACCTAGAGGCGCCTGTTTCTTCTCATTTGCATATCTGGAGTCTGCTTTCAGCTTCCCCCTCAAAGGCTGCCAAGGTTGTTTTGGACTGTGTAACGAAACGTCCCACACTCCGCTTGAGTACTTTTGTGATATACCGTCTCCTCCCAGTCTTAATATATATATCAGATATTCCAACCTCTGCTAACAACCAAAAAAAAAGACAATACTCGTTTGGTTTGCTAGGAGACAAAGGTGTGTTAATGAGCACAATAAACTATTGGGTGAAAGACCCGGGCTTTGCAGATCTCATGAATCAGCATTCCTTTCACATACATCTGTCCCCTGAGTCCCAAGCTGGCAGAGACCGTCATGGCCTCCTTAATAATGTCCTTTTGCATTACATAACAGAATATCTTCCTAAATGCTTGTAGCTCCCTCAAATGCCAGGGCCCATAGTCAGTAGACAAGAGGCTAGCATTCAGTCCCCTCCAAAAGCCTCTGTCCCGGGTAAGTCTGTCACATTTCTCCCCCCATCAAAAGTCGACTAACAAGGTCCCAGACCTCCAACTGGTCTGGACATGCATTAGTCGGGCAGAGTGAACTCACAAAGTCAGTCCAGACGATCTCCATTCTTTGCTGCAATGAATAGTTGACCTCAGTAGGTGTGGGGCAGAGGTCTTTAACTTTCTGTCCGGCTGCCAGCGATTCAGCTGGGTTGTTTCTAACATTCCAGGGTTCAGTCTGCTGCTGGGCAGAGGGGTCGATCCTGAAGCTGTAGCAACACTGTAGGTGCTAGGCAGAGGCCAGCAGCGCTCTGCCCTGTTGCCAGTGATTCAGCTGGGAGTAGAAGCTTTACTACATCAGCTTGTAGCTGGAGAGAGGGGACGACTGCCCCGGCTCCCTGGAACTCCACATTTGTTGCAGGTGCTGAGCAGAGGTTGGTAGCACTTTGCCCTGTTGCCAGCACTTCTGCTGGGGACTCCACATACTCCGCTCTGACTAACCATTGGGGCAGGAGGCTGGCTTCCTCCACTCCCAAACTGTGTAGCTGCCATTGGAAAGGTGAGCCGGCTGCTTCCTCTTCCATTCCCTCATCTGCTGGAATGACATGTCTGTGGTACTGTCTCCCAGGTGCATGGATCTTTGCTGGGGGGGAAAGACCGCTTCCTCCACCCTGGCTGACTGTTGGGAAGGGACGACGAACACCTCTTCTCCCTTCTCCCCCTGTATCCTGATCTGCTGCTGGGAAATAATATACAGTGCCTTGCAAAAGTATTTACCCCCCTTGGCATTTTTCGTGTTTTGTTGCCTCACAACCTGGAATTAACATGTATTGTTTGAGGATTTGCATCATTTCATTTACAGAACATGCCCACAACTTTGTAGATGTTTTTTTTTATTGTGAAGCAAACAAATATGCACATTGACTTTTTCTGTTATTTTGTCCTAACTATTCACCCCCTAAAGTCAATACTTTTAGAGTCACCTTTTGCGGTTATCACAGCTCTAAGTCACTTTGGATAAGTCTCTATGAGCTTGCCACATCTTACCACTGGGATTTTTGCCCATTCCTCCTTGCAAAACTGCTGCAGCTCCTTCAAATTGGATGGTTTGCGCTTGTGAACAGCATTCTTTAAGTCTGACTACAGATTTTCTATTGGATTGAGGTCTGGGTTTTGACTAGGCCATTCCAACACATTTACATGTTTCCCTTTAAACCACTCATGTGTTGCCTTACCAGTGTGTTTGGGGTCATTGTCCTGCTTGAAGGTGAACCTCCTTCCTAGCCTCAAATCGCACACAGAGTGGTACAGGTTTTGCTCAAGAATATCCCTGTATTTAGCACCATCCATCTTTCCCTCAATTCTGACCAGTTTCCCAGTCCCGACTGCTGAAATACATCCCCACAGCATGATGCTGCCACCACCATGTTTCACTGTGGGGATGGTGTTCTTTGGGTGATGTGATGTGTTGGGTTTGCGCCAGACATAGCATTTTCTTTGATGGCCAAAAAGTTAAATTTTAGTCTCATCAGACCAGAGCACCTTCCTCCATACTTTTTGGGAGTCTCCCACATGCTTTTTTGCAAACTCAGAATGTGCCATTTTGTTTTTTGCTGAAAGTAATGGCTTTCTTCTGGCCACTCTGCCATAAAGCCCAACTCTATGGAGGGTACAGCTTATTGTCGTCCTATGTACAGATACCCCAGTCTCTGTTGTTGAACTGTGCAGCTCCTCCAGGGTTACCCTAGGTCTCTGTGCTGCCTCTCTGATTAATGCCCTCCTTGCCCGGTCCGTGAGTTTTGGTGTGCGGCCGTCTCTTGGCAGGTTTGCTGTTGTGCCATGTTCTTTCCATTTGGTTATGATAGATTTGATGGTGCTCCTAGGGATCATCAAAGATTTGGATATTTTTTTATAACCTAACCCTGACTTGTACTTCTCAACAACATTGTCCCTTACTTGTTTGGAGAGTTCCTTGGTCTTCATGGCAGCGTTTTGTTAGTGGTGCCTCTTGCTTAGTTGTTGCAGCCTCTGGGGCCTTTCAAAAAGGTGTGTATATGTAAAGACAGATCATGTGACACTTAGATTGCACACAAGTGGACATCATTTCACTAATTATGTGACTTCTGAAGGTAATTGGTTACACCAGAGCTTTTCATGGGCTTCATAATAAAGGGGGTGAATACATACACACATGCCAATTATCAGTTTTTTATTTCTGAAAAATAGTTTTATGTATATATTTTTCTAATTTTACTTCACCAACTTAAACTATTGTGTTCTGATCCATCACATATCATTCAGATTAACCTCTTCCCGACGACCGTACGCAGATGTGCGTACTCGGCTTTCCGGGGTTATACCGGGATGATGCCTGCAGCTACAGGCATCATCCCATTACCGTTGTTTAGATCGGGCGATCGGCTATCCGAGTATAACAATCGATGCGGCTAAAAGCCGCTCGGCTGTTATACCAGAGGAGCGGGAGGGGACATCCCCCCTCCCGCTGCCTCCCGCCGCTCTTACCGGGCCTCCCATGCGATCGGAAACCCGGTGTCTAATCGGCTGCCTTCGGCGGCTGGGGGCGGGCTGGAACGAAGCTGTGGGCAGCTTCGTTCCAGCCTTCTCATTGTAAATGCGGAAGCCATGAAGTCATGACGTCACTTCCCGTTTACTCAGCTGCCAATGGCGCCGGTTTTAAAAAAATACACAGTGTTCAGAATCGCCGTTTTCGGCGATCTGAATACTTTGAAGTGTAAAGGAGGGATTTAGGGTCTTTTAGACCCCCGATCCCTCCATAAAGAGTACCTGTCACCACCTATTACTGTCACAAGGGATGTTTTCATTACTTGTGACAGCAATAAAAGTAACAAAAATAAAAAAAAAATTTTAAACACAATTTATAAGTATAAAAATAAATAAAATAAATTTAAAAAAAATGTTTTTAAAGCGCCCCCGCCCCCGCGAGCTCGCACAGCGAAGAAAACGCATACGGAAGTCGCGCCCGCATATGTAAACAGGGTTCAAAGCACACATGTGAGATATCGCCGCGATCATCAGAGCGAGAGCAATAATTCTTGCCCTAGACCTCCTCTGTAACTCAAACCTGGTAACCGTAAAAAAAAATTTAATGCGCCGCCTATGGAAATTCATAAGTACCGTAGTTTGTCGCCATTCCACGAGTGCATGCAATTATAAAGGGTGACATGTTTGGTATCTATTTACTCGGCGTAACATCATCTTTCACATTATACAAAAAAATGGGGTAACTTTACTGTTTGGATTTTTTAAAATTCATGAAAGTGTTCCTTTTCCAAAAATTTGCGTTTAAAACACCGCTGCACAAATACCATGTGATATAAAATATTGCAACAATCTCCATTTTATTCTCTAGATTCTGTGCTAAAAAATATATATATAATGTTTGGGAACTCTAAGTAATTTTCTAGCAAAAATTAGGGATTTTAACTTGTAAACACCAAATTTCAAAAATAGGCTTAGTCATGAAAGGAAAAAACCCATTGAACTAAAGGCTGTAATGTAACAAAATAGGTAAAAAGCCAATGGGGGTGAATACTTTTGAAAGGCACTGTATCTAATTCAAAAACTCACGCTGGAGTGTTAAATAAAAAAATAAAGTATAAATATAAATACAAATGGAAACTGATGAGACTGCAGCTGCTGCACAAAGGTGCTACAACCTTAAATCAATATATGGTATAAAAAAAGGCTAGCAGCCTATATCAAACAATATACATCCTAATGAATAGTGCTTAATACATCAATATATTGTGATAAAACAAATATATACAAAATCTGAAAGTGCTAAGGTGCTTCTGTAAAAAGTGCAAAGGTGCTACAAAACTTTGGACGGGTGAAGTGACTCCCCCTTCGGTGACCCCACTCACCAGAATTATTAGATACTCAGCTTCGCAGTCTGGGATCAAAAAAGCATTGATCAAATGATCTGGGGATATGCAGGATGGTTCCTCAGTAGGGATGAGCCGAACACCCCAAGTTCAGTTTGCGGCAGAACATGCGAACAGGCAAAAAATTTGTGCGAAGTCTATGGGACTCGAACGTGAAAAATCTAAAGTGCTAATTTTAAAGGCTAATATGCAAGTCATTGTCATAAAAAGTGTTTGGGGACCCGGGTCCTGCTCCAGGGGACATGTATCAATGCAAAAAAAAGTTTTAAAAACTGCTGTTTTTTCGGGAGCAGTGATTTTAATAATGCTTAAAGTGAAACAATAAAAGTGAAATATCATGCCTGGGGGGTGACTATAGTATGCCTGTAAAGTGGCGCATTTTCCCGTGTTTAGAACAGTTCCTGCACAAAATTACATTTCTTAAGGAATAAAAATAATTCTAAATTATTTGGGTCTGATATGGATATTAAGGGGAACCCCGCACCCAAAAAAAGGCGTGGGGCCCCCAGGCCCTATATACTCTGAACAGCAGCAGTATATAGGCGGTCCCCAGGTTACAAACAAGATGGGGACTGTAGGTTTGTTCTTAAGTTGAATCTGTTTGTTATTTGGAACAGGTACATTTTTTAAGTGTAGCTCCAGCCAAAAAATCTATTTTTAAGCTTTTTGGAAAACATAGGGAGGGGTTATAATCACCCCTGTAACATTTGTTTTGCTGTCTGTGCCCCTGTTCAGAAGATTTCACCTCACTTTCTGTCCCAATGACAATTGGATTTAGAAAATTTCGGGTTATTAGGGAAACAAGGATTGGTGATAAAGCATCAGTGGAGACACCTTTTTCCCATATTAACTCTTACAGGAGAGAATTTCCCTTCCTAGGGGTAGATTTCCTCTCACTTCCTGTTGTCTTCCTCCGTTTCTAAGTAGGAGTAGTTTGTAAGTCGGATGTTTGAAAATAGGGGACCGCCTGTATATACTATACGGCCTGCCCTATACACTCTGCGGAAAATTGGGCCTTAGGTGTTGGTGGTCCCAGGACACTGTAAGCCCTCAGTTACTCTTGGTGGGCGCTGGAACGGGCCCTGCTGTGAAATATTATATCAAGAATTGTAATTGCGCTCCCCTGTTAATCAGGGGCATAGAAATTTGACCTTAGGCGGTGGTGGCACAACACTGTAAAGCCTCACAGATACTTTTGTTGAATGCAGGAACAGGCCCTGCTGTGAAATATTAGATCAAAAATTATAATTGCGCGCCCCTGCTAAACAGGGGCAGAAAAATTGGGTTTTAGGCAGTGGTGGTGCCCTGAACCGAAAATATTCCTAGAAGCTATCATCATAAAGATTGAGGAGGAATAGGATAGTCACTCAGCATATGCAGTCTTCAAGGGATCCCACATCCATAGAAAAATCAATCGGTTACATCAGCATCAGGTGCTTGGTAGCTGGTGATCCAAGACTGATTCATTTTTATGAATGTGAGCCGATCAACGGTCTGTGGACAGGCGCACTCTGTGATCGGTTACAAAGCCTCCATCAGCACTGAATGTGCGCTCAGAAAGAACGCTGGATGCAGGACAGGCCAGTAGCTCAATTGCATATTGAGCAATCTCTGGCTCAATAAAGTTCACATCACTGCCTGGATTGCCTTGATGTGATTGCCTTTTTGCCTGCTGTGAAATGTTTTTATGTAAGTACAATGGTGATGGATTACTGAAATTTTAATAAATTTTTTTGGACGGTATCACACTATTGGAGCGCTTTTTCTCATTTACATGTGGAGCAATCCCTTCATGGAGAGTGCTTGAAATATACACTATTGTATATTGGAGATCTGATTTTAACCCCCATTTGAGTGGGTTGAGGCGATTCTGGCCAAACACAAGAGTCTTGTGCCAGAGGCTAAAGCAGCTGGTGAGTGCGTTTCTTTGAGTGGAGTAGAATCACTGCCACAGTTTATGGACTTCTTATATATATATATATATATATATATACAGTGGGGACGGAAAGTATTCAGACCCCCTTAAATTTTTCACTCTTTGTTATATTGCAGCCATTTGCTAAAATCATTTAAGTTAATTTTTTTCCTCATTAATGTACACACAGCACCCCATATTGACAGAAAAACACAGGATTGTTGACATTTTTGCAGATTTATTAAAAAAGAAAATTTGAAATATCACATGGTCCTAAGTATTCAGACCCTTTGCTGTGACACTCATATATTTAACTTAGGTGCTGTCCATTTCTTCTGATCATCCTTGAGATGGTTCTACACCTTCATTTGAGTCCAGCTGTGTTTGATTCTACTGATTGGACTTGATTAGGAAAGCCATAGGCCTGTCTATATAAGACCTTACATCTCACAGTGCATGTCAGAGCAAATGAGAATCATGAGGTCAAAGGAACTGCCTGAAGAGCTCAGAGACAGAATTGTGGCAAGGCACAGATCTGGTCAAGGTTACAAAAAAATTCTGCTGCACTTAAGGTTCCTAAGAGCACAGTGGCCTCCATAATCCTTAAATGGAAGACGTTTGTGAAAACCAGAACCCTTCCTAGAGCTGGCCGTATGGCCAAACTGAGCTATCATGGGAGAAGAGCCTTGGTGAGAGGGGTAAAGAAGAACCCAAAGATCACTGTGGCTGAGCTCCAGAGATGCAGTCGGGAGATGGGAGAAAGTTGTAGAAAGTCAACCATCACTGCAGCCCTCCACCAGTCGGGGCTTTATGGCAGAGTGGCCCGACAGAAGCCTCTCCTCAGTGCAAGACACATGAAAGCCCGCATGGAGTTTGCTAAAAAAACACCTGAAGGATTCCAAGATGGTGAGAAATAACATTTTCTGGTCTGATGAGATCTGATAAGGCCAAAAAGAACTTTTTGGCCTTAATTCTAAGCGGTATGTGTGAAGAAAACCAGACACTGCTCATCACTTGTCCAATACAGTCCCAACAGTGAAGCATGGTGGTGGCAGCATCATGCTGTGGGGGTGTTTTCCAGCTGCAGGGACAGGACGACTGGTTGCAATTGAGGGAAAGATGAATGCGGCCAAGTACAGGGATATCCTGGACAAAAACCTTCTCCAGAGTGCTCAGGACCTCAGACTGAGCCGAAGGTTTACCTTCCAACAAGACAATGACCCTAAGCACACAGCTAAAATAATGAAGAAGTGGCTTCACAACAACTCCATGACTGTTCTTGAATGGCCCAGCCAGAGCCCTGACTTAAACCCAATTGAGGATCTCTGGAGAGACCTAAAAATGGCTGTCCACCAACGTTTACCATCCAACCTGAAAGAACTGGAGAGGATCTGCAAGGAGGAATGGCAGAAGATCCCCAAATCCAGGTGTGAAAAACTTGTTGCATCTTTCCCAAAAAGACTCATGGCTGTATTAGATCAAAAGGGTGCTTCTACTAAATACTGAGCAAAGGGTCTGAATACTTAGGACCATGTGATATTTCAGTTTTTCTTTTTTAATAAATCTGCAAAAAAGTCAACAATTCTGTGTTTTTCTGTCAATATGGGCTGCTGTGTGTACATTAATGAGGAAAAAAATTAACTTAAATGATTTTAGCAAATGGCTGCAATATAACAAAGAATGAAAAATTTAGGGGGTCTGAATACTTTCCGTCCCCACTGTGTGTATCTATATATATATATCTATATATATATATATATATATATATATATATATATATATATATATATATATATATATATATATATAATAACATTTCAGGAGTGATATATGAAGTTCACACTTGTCACAACTTGCTCATTCACTGTATTTAAATTTGGAATTTATTTCATTATTCATGATTTATTGAATTTTGTTACTTCTCACAGGGTGACATCATCATCAATACTATTAGTTTATTTAATATCATCAGTTATACTCACATTATATTTGTATCACGTTAGTGCCACGATTTGTTCCTATATTTTTTACTAGAGGATTGAATTTTGTTCACATATTTGTTTATTAAGTGGCAGCTGTAGGATTGTCCTTGCATATATCCAAGAGCGCAGTGGTGGTATTACGGGTATAGGCGGATTTACTTGTAGACCAACGGTTTGAGCACTCTGTGATCGGTTACAAAGCCTCCAGCAGCAATGAATGTGCTTTCAGAAAGAACGCTGGATGCAGGACAGGCCAGTAGCTTAATTGCATATTGAGCAAGCTCTGGCCAGTGGTCCATCCTCAAGACCCAGTAACCCAATGGATGTTCTGGAGGAAAGGTGGTGATGCTGGCGATGGTTGCTGGAACCGATCAGACCTGGGCACTGAGGACTGAAGAATTGTCTGAAGGCATCGGTCTCCACCGCTCTTTCTGTGACTGAACGAAGCCTCAGCAACACGTTGTCCAGCACCAGGAAATTTTAACCTCCCAGGCCCTCCCTCTGCGAAGGCTGGATAAGTTCTGCAACCTTACCCTTGTAACCTGGATCGAGAAGGGTTGCCAGCCAGTAATGATGCCTCTCCTTGATACCACGAATCCTAGGGTCCTTTTGCAGGCTTTGCAGGATCAGGGAGGCCATGCAGCATAAGTTTGCAGAGGCATTCGATCCTGAGGCCTCTGGGTCACTAAAGATCACATGATCCTCAACCACCTCCTCCCAGCCACGTACAACTCCATGGGTTTCTGGGGACTGCAAACGATCCCTTGAAGACTGCTGCTGATGCTGAGTGTTATCGAATGCCTCATGTTGAGGGCATGTGGCCTGGTATGGTTCAGGAGGTGGTGGTGCTCTCTCGTCCCCCCTCTTTTCCTGCAGCCTGCCAGGTTGCATGCTCGGATAAGGGTCTGGTATGGCTTTTGGGGGAGACCCCTATGCCATTTTTTTTTTAAATTTACCGCAGGGTTCCCCTTAATTTCCATATCAGACCTGAAGGGGCTGGTAATGGACTGGGGGGGGGATCCCATGCTTTTTTTTCAATGAATTTTATCTATATTGCCGAGACCCGACAATTCATTAGAGCCGCGATCAGTTTTAAATGACAGTTTTTCCTTTAGAAGTATCATTTTGCTGTGGTACTGTTCTAAACACGGTAAAAATGCGCCACTTTACAGGCATACTATAGACACCCCCCAGGCACAATATTTAAGGGAATATTTCATTTTTATTGTTTCACTTTAGGCATTAAAAAAAATCACTGCTCCCGAAAAAACTGCAGTTTAAAAAAAATTATAATTTTTTGCATTGATACATGTCCCCTGGGGCAGGACCCAAGTCCCCAAACACTTTTTATGACAAGGACTTGCATATAAGCCTTTCAAATTAGCACTTTTGATTTTTCATGTATGTGTCCCATAGACTCTAACGGTGTTCCAGCAGTTTTCAAATTTTTCCGCATATTGTTCGGGCAGGCTCATCCCTAGTACCCAGATAGAACCCGAGCATCTGGGGCGAACTGAACTAGATATCCAGCAACCACCTCCGGCTTACAGTCCGCTTTGGAGCCTGGCATGGGCATAATAGGCTGGGCTGCAGGAACCCATTGATTCCCTTAATCCTCCTCAAAGGACCTGGCAATGATTATCAGCGGAGCTGCACTGGCTGACAGCATAATCTGCACACTTGCGATAGTAGTAGCAGGTGTCTCATCTTCCTGCACATTGCTAGTTAACTCTTCATCACGCTCTCCACACTTCTCTGAGTAAGACAAAGTGTCCGAAAAGAGTTCCGATAGCTTATCAGGCAAATGTCAGAATCTGAGATAGTTGAACACTCTCTTCGGCTGGCAGATAATTCCCCTTGGCTTTTGCCTTGGTTGGCACCTCTAGGTCAACTCCCCTTGCGGCCACCGGTATCACTTCCCCCACAGGCACACCACGCTTACTGCTCACTGACTTGCCCGACCCAGTATTTTTCTTTCGGTTAACTCAGTCATCAGCTATGAGCTATGAGTAAGCGCTCGATTTAGAGTGCGAAACGCGTCAGCTGTGTCTGTACTATCTGCCTGATTGTCCTGTATTTTTGATGATCCAAGTTTTACAATAAAGAAGATTTTTCAACTTTATCCGGTGTGCGGCATCCAGATTTTCCTGTTCCAAACCTTGCTTCAATTTGCATTTAGCCAGCACCTGGGACTCCTCTCCTCTGAAGGATTTACTAACATACACCTGGAATCAGGTCTACCTGAGTGGTGATTCATTTTCTCTGTCTTGTCTTAACTCAGTCATCAACACGAGAAACCTGGCCCGGCCTTGGCCCTTGGGAGCGATCGGTGCGCTGGGCCTGCGGTAACCGCAGTGGTAGAAGTAGCAGCTTCCTCCACAACTTGGGTGACCACTGGCAATCCTTGGACATCACTCTCTGAAGGGACAGCAACACTCTTGTCCCAAGCCACTTGTAGGATCCGTGGAGGTAGGGTTGGAGCGGTAACCTCAAACAGATGCTCCCCACAGTGTCCACAGACAATCCAAGGCCTCAACTGCGTGGTCAGGCCAGAACATTTTCCACAAATCAACCCCAGAGACTCAGTTTTCAGCTGTGTGCAAAGCAAGCTGGCCATTAGACGTGTACCTGTCTAAGACAGGTATTGCACCCATTTCGGCATAGACTCCCATGGGAGTCTACGCCTCTTCCCGTCCCCACCGCGCTGTCTCCTGGGAACACACAACTCCCAGGAAAGAGCGGGGACCACTTGGGACGCGCAGCGCGACTCGCGCATGCGCAGTAGGGAACCGGGAAGTGAAGCCGCAACGCTTCACTTCCTGATTCCCTCACCTAGGATGGCGGCGACAGCTGCAGAGAACCGAGCGGGTTCTCGGCGTCGCCTGCCGACATCGCTGAACCCTGGGACAGGTAAGTAGCCATGTATTAAAAGTCAGCAGCTGCAGTATTTGTAGCTGCTGGCTTTTAATATTTTTTTTTTTTGGCGGTGTGGGTGGACCCCCGCTTTAAGTTGCAATTTCAATAGGTAGACAGGGAAAGGCCCCAGCAAGGCGCCACTTCTGCTCGTGCAGGTTTGCTGTCTCCTATGGCAACAGTATCTAACCGTTCCTAACACAAAGTTCAACAGTTCTCTCAGCTTCACTACAACAGCCACTCTTTAGCCCCTTGAACTCTCAGTCTCTCCCTGGTCTCTCTGATTCACTGACTCTGAATCCCGTGAGCTCCTCAAGGCTTTTGCGGTGCTATCTCCCTCAAGCGTCACCCACGCTTCCCTACTGGGTCCCTAGCTTTGCACTCCAGATACCTTTCAATATTCACCCCTACTAACTGGCTCAGTCCCTGGCTTGACACAAGGCTGCTCTGCAAGCGTCAGCTCCGCTGGTTGGGTCCCTGACTTGATCACTGCCTGAAGTTTCCCGATTCTCCACCATGCCGTTTCGGTGAGAATGTCAGTCCAGTACTTTAGTTACTCACTGTGGTTCCTGGTAAAGGTGGTTGGTCCCTTAGTGGCGATTGCTTCCCTTCTACCTCTAACCACGACAGGTTTTCCGGCCAGCAGAACCGTAACTTTTGGTTGGACTGCAAGCCGTAGTCCCAACCCTGCGCTGCCCTCTTAGTACAACAAGGTCAAACTTAGGGAGAAATCAATGGATCTCTAACAACTATCTACAGTAGCTACCCCCGACATGGAATTTGGTGAGAAGCTCCCTGACTAAACCCCAGGGCGCTAGACATGCTTGGCCAGTCCATCACCTTTACCCTCAGCATCTTTAGCAAGGCAGTGGCCATCTTGGAGGTGTGTTTGGGATTATTGTCATGTTGGAATATTGCCCTGCGGCCCAATCCCTGAAGAGAGGGGATCATGCTCTGCTTTAGTATGTCACAGTACATGTTGGTTTTCATGGCTCCCTCAATGAACAGATACAGGGGTGAGTCATGAGCAACCCTCAGCCATAGTGCACGCAGAGCTCCAATCTCCCATAGCCAGCATCCCAACATCTAATCAGCCTGTACTGGATACACAGCTAAAAGAGATGCTTCTCTCCTTACACCGCTCCCTGCATGTTGAATTTTCCAATATTACCTATAAATTTTCAAAAGAGATGTCTATGATGGGAGACAGCGTTAACCAGGTAGAACACGCAATTACAGACATTACCACTCCAGTTAATGATATCATTGATGCAAATGAGGAAGGCGAAGAAGAAAGGCACTGGTTGCGCGCAAAAATCACCGACCTGGAAGATCGCTCAAGGTGAAATAACCTAAAATTAAGGGGGGTATCTGAAAGTGTGCCTGCCCATGACCTCACGCAATATGCCAAAGATCTGTTTCATACATTGGTGCCAGAATTAACTCCTTTGGATCTCACAATAGATTGCATACACCGCATACGTAAACCCTCCTTCCTGTCCACCGAAGTTCCTAGAGATGTACTTATGAGGGTGCACTTCTTCCCTACAAAAGAGCAAATACTGCGAAAGTCATGCTTACTAGGGAAACTCCCTGATCCCTATGCACACATTCAAATTTATGCTGACCTCTCCAAATACACCCTGGATCTACGCAGGCAGCTAAATACGGTTACCAAAACACTCCGTAATAACAACATCACTTATAAATGGAAACACACCACCAAGCTAATTGTGGAACGCAATGGAGCGCCATTCACCATTGCATCTCTAGAGAAGGGTCTTTCACTGCTTGGGGAATGGGGTATCATACCCACTCAAGCCCCCCAATCTGGTGCTCATGCTCTGCCTGACAAGTTACCACCACCCTGTTTCAATTCACAGTTCAGTCCCCGCACCAAATGCCGCTGATATTTAGCTACAGAAGGTGCTACTACATCCAACCACTTCTTGTCTCTCTCAGTGGCCCCTTGGCTGTTGCGCTAGTTTCATTTAGACTGTTACCCCCCACTCTGGATATAACAGCCCATTGGTTCTACACTAGGCTGTAAAGCTATGAAAGTTTTGTTCTTGTACCCTGTTGACTCCCTTTTTGTTTCTCCCCCCTTGCAAGAGACCTTGGAAAAACCGACTACCACCTTGAAAAAGTCTGCCTTGAAAAACCGACTACCACCACACCCAGCGACCATCCTGAGCTCCACTACTACCTACTGATCTCCACTGAAGGAACAACTGCCTCCTATCCCAGCCGAAATGTGAGTACACTGGATAGCTCAATACACCACAACTTAAATGGCACTTAAAATCCTATCTCTAAATGTGAAAGGTCTGAATCATCCCGCAAAGAGGGCATCGCTGTGGCAGACAGCGCAACAAACATACTGTGATGTAATCTGCACACAAGAAACCCACTTTGTAGAATCAGCCACCCCCACGTGTCGCCACCAAAACTTCCCATATGTATTCTTAGCATCCAACCAAGATAAAAAGAAGAGAGGAATACTAGTGGCCATCAACAAAGCTACTGACTTTCTTCTCCATGATAAAATCTCAGACCCTAATGGTTGGTACCTAATCCTGATCTGCACCATCGCAGGCTCCAAATACACGTTAGCATGTATTTATGCCCCAAATTCACACTACAGACAAGGTTCTTTGATTGTGTGCGGAGACTTCAACATAGCACCAGACCACTCAATGGACACCTCCAACCCCTCTCTCAGGCACACTTCACCCATGCTGAACTTCCTTCGATCCCACGATCTTCATGATGTCTGGAGATGCCATCACACGACAGAAAGATTACACCTATTTTTCAGCCCCACATAACTCGTACTCTAGAATAGACTATTTTTTAGTGGACAAATGGCTACTACAAAGAATTTCCCAATCAACTATAGATCCCATTACGTGGTTGGACCATGCACCTGTGAGTATCACAATAGCACCATCCACAACTTCAAATCCAACCAGGCTCTGAAAGGCCAATACCTACGTCATGCAAAAGTCCCCATATGCCGAACAAATCCAACGCCACCTAACTGACTTCTTTCTGAATAACCTAGGATCTGTCTCCCAATCCTCTACTCTCTGGATGGCACACAAAGCCTTCATTAGAGGAGTATTGATACAACTAAGCTCACTGAAAAAAAAAAAGGAGGACGCGGCGTCTTGACGAGCTCACCGAAATCTCTAATGTTGACTCCCAAAACAAATTAAACCTAACCCATAGCCTAAAAATCAAACTACTAGCCCTCCGCCAGAAATTAAGAACTCTTCTTCTGAATTCCTATGAGAAAGCCCACTGCAGGCTCAAGGCCGTATTCTACTCTCCATCCAACAAAGCAGGGAAGGCCATGGCCCAACGTATTCAAGACCAACGCAACAAAGCCTCAATCCCCCATATTTTCCATCCCAAAACAAAAGAAAGACTAATTAACCCACAAGACATAGCCAATGCCTTTAGTTCATATTACGACTCCCTCTACAACCTCAAAAATGACCAAACTACTCCCCAACCCACCCAAGATCTAATCCGGAACTTCCTATCCAAGGTACACCTCCCTTCCATTAGTGAAGAAAAATTACAAGATCTAAACTCCCCTTTTCCAACCCAAGAAATTGCCCATGCGATTCTATCACTACCGACTAGCAAATCCCCTGGCCCTGATGGACTACCAGGAGAATACTACAAGCAATTTGGTCCTACACTTACCCCCCACTTACAAAGCCTCTTCAGGGATGCCGCCTCCTACTTCATGTTCCCCGCAGAAATGTTGTCTGCAGTAGTTGTGACCTTACCTAAACCAGGTAAAACCCTAGATACTCCCCAAAACTTTAGACCCATCTCCCTTCTCTACGTTGACATCAAGCTACATGCCAAATTACTAGCCATTAGACTTTCCAAAATAATCCCCCTTTTTATCACTGCCGACCAAACAGGCTTTGTCCGGGGTTGGCAATCCTCTGATGCCACGAGGAGACTCCTAAACCTCATCCAATCTGCCCACACCGATGGAACGCCTTCTCTGCTTCTATCACTGGACGCAGAGAAGACGTTCGACAGGGTGCATTGGGGATACATGAAAGAGGTACTCATCAAATTCGGATTTAGAGACTCCATACTATCTGCCATTATGGCATTATATTCTGCCCCCTCTGCCCGAGTTTATGTGGCAGAAATGCTCTCCACCCCCTTCCAAATATCAAAAGGCACACGCCAAGGATGCCCTCTATCACCCCTCATCTTCAACTTAACTATTGAACCATTAGCAGAATGCAGTTGCGGCCCGTCCATAGGGGGCGCCAGGGCTCCGCCCCCCCTCCTGTAGTCAAAAAAAAAAAAAAAAAATTCAAAAAAAATTTTTTTTTTTAAATGGCCCCTTTAAGAACAAAAAAAAAAAAGTCCTTCAAGAAAGTGCACTGTGGCGCCGGACGCCAGTGCACTATGGGAAGCGCCACGTCAATGCAATCACGAGATTGCAGACGCGGCGCTTCATTTGCGGGCTTTTAACCCGCCTTGTGGCGCAAACGAAAACGCCGATTAGCTTCCGCTCGTAGAATCAGTGTGATTCTATGGGCGGGAGCATTGCTTTTCAAATCTTGAGGTCACTTCCGGCTTTCGTGAAGAAGACGAGAGCCGGAAGTGATGTCGGCAGCTCCGTTCTTCGGCTGAGCGGAGCTGCAGGAGGAAGGTAAGAGCCATATGAGGGATGTGTTGCTGTCTGGCAAGCAGGGTGAGCTCCAGCACAGCACAGCTGCATGTATCTGTCCCTCTCTTCCCCATCCTCCCCTCCCTCCTGTCTCACTACACACGGACTGAAGACACCTATACACAGACAAGACAGAGGGGGAGGGGGAGGAGAATGGACACATACACAGGACGTTATCAAAGAAAGATACAGTGATTTGGGGGGCTGGGAGAGGATGCTTTATGTGCTAGGGGCCACTTTGGGAGCAGAGAGGATTTGTGCTAGAAGGGGGGTTGAATATAAAATTAGACCCCCCCAGCACAAATCCTCTCTGCTCCCAAAGTGGCCCCTAGCACATAAAGCATCCTCTCCCAGCCCCCCAAATCACTGTGATTATCTTTCTTTGATAACTTGCCCCTCTTCCCCCTTGTTCAAAGAGATGCTGGCTGCTATTAAGGAGACAATCGTGGTTTCTGGGATCAGTGGACACAGTGGCTGCGTTTTTTATGACACAGTGGATGCATTTTTTATGACACAGTGGATGCGTTTTTTATGACACAGTGGCTGCGTTTTTGATGACACAGTGAATGCGTTTTTGATGACACAGTGAATGCGTTTTTGATGACACAGTGGCTGCGTTTTTCATGACACAGTGAATGCGTTTTTTATGACACAGTGGATGCATTTTTTATGACACAGTGGATGCGTTTTTTATGACACAGTGGATGCATTTTTTATGACACAGTGGATGCGTTTTTTATGACACAGTGGATGCGTTTTTTTATGACACAGTGGATGCGTTTTTGATGACACAGTGAATGCGTTTTTGATGACACAGTGAATGCGTTTTTGATGACACAGTGAATGCGTTTTTGATGACACAGTGGCTGCGTTTTTGATGACACAGTGGCTGCGTTTTTGATGACACAGTGAATGCGTTTTTGATGACACAGTGGCTGCGTTTTTGATGACACAGTGGCTGCGTTTTTGATGACACAGTGGCTGCGTTTTTGATGACACAGTGGCTGCGTTTTTGATGACACAGTGAATGTGTTTTTGATGACACAGTGAATGCGTTTTTGATGACACAGTGGCTGCGTTTTTGATGACACAGTGGCTGCGTTTTTGATGACACAGTGGCTGCGTTTTTGATGACACAGTGAATGCGTTTTTGATGACACAGTGAATGCGTTTTTGATGACACAGTGGCTGCGTTTTTGATGACACAGTGGCTGCGTTTTTGATGACACAGTGAATGCGTTTTTGATGACACAGGCTGCGATTGATGGTTTTTTTTCAGAATTTTTCAGTTTGTTTGCGCCCCCCCAAAAGTTTTGAGCACCAGCCGCCACTGGCAGAATGTATCCGCAGCTCTAAGCTAATTTCTGGCCTCCAAGTGGGCAACTATAACCACATTAGCTTATTCGCCGATGACATCATATTAATGTTGACCAATCCACATTCGTCTCTACCAGCGGTACATTCCTTACTACAAGACTTTGATGCAATATCTTATTATAAAGCCAACACCACTAAATCGCATAACCTAGACTTGGGGGTACACAGCACAACCCGCAACCTAATGTCTTTAAAATTCCCATTTCAATGGGCAGAACTGGCATAGAATACCTAGGAATCACCTTAACAAGATACCCAAGGAACCTATATAAAGAAAACTTTACTTTTTATAGACAAAAATTTCTCCAATCCCTCCAACAATTAGAAAAATACAAATTCTCATGGTCTGGACGTCTGGCGGCATTTAGGATGATCACTCTCCCTCAACTTCTATACCTCTTTCGTACCCTACCTATACCAATACCCGAAAGCTACACCAACTCCCTGCAAGCGGCCTTACACAAATACATTTGGGCGGTGAAAAAACCATGAGTGTCTAGAAGCAGCCTCATCAAACACAAAGCAGTAGGTGGCTCCTGGCCTAGTAGATATTTCTGACTACTACACAGCAAGCATATTAAGCCAGCGTAGAGAGTGGTTCCTTCCACCGACCATTATAGCGACAGTTAGAGCATGGCATAAATTCACTTCCAACACCTGGAGTGGTACTCCCACAACTCCCAGCAAATTACCCATATCTGTTCTTAAATTGCTTATTCCCGACCTTCATATACATAACTGGCCCGAACATGAATCTCTATTCTTAACAGACCTAGTCCAAAAGGGTAGGATCAAACCTTTCTATACACTCAAAACAGCTCTACAACTTAGCCCAGAATCTTATTACCAATATCTGCAAATCACTCACTGCCTCCAGAGCAACCCACAACTATTGATCTCTATTCCCATGAAAGCAATAGCATACTGTTCACCCCATTCCTCTGGAGGTAAAGGTATCTCCCTATTCTATAATATACTGCAAGAAAAGACTCAATTCCAACACCCCCTGGCCTTCAACCAATGGGAACGGGATCTAGGCAGACCATATACAGAGGAGCAATGGCAAAGGGCTCTTAAATCCAACATATGAGGCCACAAAATGCACAGCACTGTGGGAACTTACACAGAACATTGTTCAACGGCGTTATTTAACCCCAGAACGAATAGCCAAATTCGACGAACGCAAATCCCCCAATTGTTGGAGAAATTGCGGCTCACCAGGTTCCTTATTACATACCTTCTGGGAATGCCCAAACATACGACACTATTGGCATGAAGTCTTTTCGATTCTTTCACATTTTACTGGACTGAATATAACACCATCACCTGACCTGGCCCTACTAAACCTAAATATAGATTCCATACCTACAACTCACAGAAAAGTAATTGCCCACATACTACTTGCAGCCAGACGAAACATAACTAAACTCTGGAAAAAATATTAAACCTCCAGTTGTTCTAGACGTCATTATGATGGTCCAAACCCATCATGACTATGAAATTCTCCTGACGAAAAATAACCAGGCCTACACCAAGCTGAGACGAATGTGGAACCCCTGGTCTAACTAGTATAAAATGCACATAAACTAGCAATAATTGGTAGTCTATCCCTGCAGGTCTCCGTCCCCTCCCCCTCCACCACAAATAATATTGTTGCATAGATTATAGCGTTCACTTGTATAAATGAAGGAAACTGTTGACAATGTTTGTCTCCTTGAGAATGTTTGTAACCTGAAAATGCACAATAAAAAACTATTGAAATGAAAGAGTCACATGACACCGGGGAGGGAAAATGGCTAATTGGGCCCAATTTGGACATTTTCACTTAGGGGTGTACTCACTTTTGTTGCCAGCACTTTAGACATTAATGGCTGTGTGTTGAGTTATTTTGAGGGGAAAGCAAATTTACACTGTTAGGCGCCTTTCACACGGATGGCTATTGTGCCGCAGATAAAAGCATGTTTTTTTTTTCTGTGGAGTTCAAGACTCCAGGCACTGTGATCAGCTGCATTTGCACAGTGCGATTAGCTGCGGTCGCGTTTGGCTGCAGTTTGCCATTTCCATGGCAACCCGACAGGGTGCCGACTCGCACTGTTTGGTATGAAACTTGAGGGGGAACTCCACGCCAAATTTTAAATAAAAAAATGGCGAGGGTTCCCCCTTCAAAAGCATACCAGGCCCTTCGGTCTGGTATGGATTTTAAGAGGAACCCCAGGCCAAAAAAACGGCGTGGGGTCCCCCCCAAAATCCATACCAGACCCTTATCCGAGTACGCAGCCCGGTCGGTCAGGAAAGGGGGTGGGGACGGGCGAATTTTTTTTATTTAAAATTTGGCGTGGAGTTCCCCCTCAAGATTTATACCAAACAGTGCCGGGCATTGGCGGAGATCCGAGTCGGATCCCCGTGTTCGTCGCTCATTGGGAAAGGAAAAATCATTTTTCCTTTCCCGATGAGCAGCTCGGCGCTGTTATCCGCAGCTGACACAGTGCACTGCGATTACCTGCGGTTATGTGCAGATAGCTCCGCTAAATCACTCCTGGACGCAGTCAATTCTATTTTTTCTATCCGCACAGAACCGCATGTATCTAATTCGCAGCTAAACGCAGTGTGTGAATGGGGCCATAGGAAAGCATTGTGTGCTTTTAGCTGTGGTAGAAAATTAGAAAATCCGCAGCTAAAAGCACCATTCTATCCGTCCGTGTGAAAGGGGCCTTATACAAGCTGTACACTCACTACTTTACATTGTAGCAAAGTGTCATTTCTTCAGTGTTGTCACATAAAAAGATTGAATAAAATATTTACAAAAATGTGAGGGATGTACTCACATTTGTGAGATACTGTATATATTTAATTTCTGAAACATATGCAATAAAAAGATTTGAAAAATGTCTTCATATATTTAGGTCAATATGTAATATTCTGCTACATATTTTTGGTAAAAATAAAATCCCAATAAGCGTATATTGATTGGTTTGCACAAAAGAAATAGCATCTACACACTCTGGGATATATACTGGAATTTTTATTTTTATTTTTTTCTACACTAGTAATGGCGGCGATCAGCGACTTATAGTGGGACTGTGATATTGTGGCAGACATTCTGACATTAACTGACACTTTTGACACTATTTGGGAACCAGTGACACTAATACAGTGATCAGTGCTAAAATATATGCACTGTCACTGTACTAATGACACCGGCTGGGAAGAGGTTAAACAGCTAGGGCACTCAAAGGGTTAACTGTGTGCCTAGCCAGTGTTTTAGTGTAAACTGTGTGCTGCTTTTACTAAGGGAAGTGATGGATTTTATCTCTGTCCTGTGTGTCTTTTGGATGGTCGGAGGGTGCCGAAGGTCATCTAGTGGCCGGCACCCGCTGATCGGCATCTTCTGTGTCTAGTCGCTGGTAGGGATGAGCCGTAGCTGAGCGTAGCTGACGAATAAGCATCCAAATGATGTGAAACGCGTTAGCAGTCTACCACCATGTACGTCTCTGCAATTGACTGTATTGTTGGATTTTATTGAAATAAAGATGTCCTTATCCCAGAGTGCGGCTATCCAGGATTTCTTTCTACCTAAATGTGTCCACAGTTAGGATGGGGAACTCTGTAGTGTGGGTAGGCATTGTATGAGCCTAGGAAGCTATTGAAGAACACTGAGTGGTGGCATGTATTATAAATAGTGAGGAAGTGCTGGACCTGCCCCTGCCAGTGTACAGCATCTTGGATAAGGGGCTCTGTATAAATAGTCTGGTGTAAATCTACCAGTGGTTGGTTGGTCATGGGAAGTAGTGCAAGGACAAGGACCACAACAGCAAAGGTGTGGACTTTGAGGATCCCCTTAGGTGGAAAGTGAGGAAGTAAGAGGTGCTGGACTATTGGGACTACTCACAACCTTTGTGTAGTGGATGTAGGACTCTGACAAAAGGTATAGGCTGCTCCTCAACTCAGCTTTCTACTTTGCTGCTGTCTGTTTGCAGCTTAACCACTTGCCGATCAGCCACCATCATTATACTGCAGGATAGCATGCACGCGCGCACCACAGGAGGACAGTTAAGACAGTTATGGACTGTTCCGTAGGAACTGGTTCTGAAACACATGTTGGGAAGCAAAACACATTAAGATAGGTATGGACTGTTCTATAGGAGCAGTGTCTGAACAAGGGTGATTTGCGCCCTTTAGACGCAAAGTGGAGGGGAACATGTTTTATTTCTTAGTACAAGAGGTGTTTGAAATATGAACTATGGCTAAACCAAGCCTCCGCATTCTTGGGGGCTGTCTGGAATGTAACAACTTGCACATCAAAGCTTTGTAGCATATCAGAATCTTCATCTGAAAGAAGAAGTCAGGCCCACTATCAAGGCTGAACAAAAGCTTGGTTCCTGACCGACTGGTGTGATAAGGCTCTGCAAGCAAGCTTAAAAGAGGGCCATAGCTGCCAGGATGATTGATGAAGGTGGGTTACAAAGATCAAAGGATCAGCAGGCACTGAAGATGACCCAGGGCACATAGACATGATACATGGACAATGCTGCCCCTAGAGGCCAATACAGCAGGACGGACAGGAATATAATATATTGAGGAGGACTGCCCCATAAATACTTTGATTTGTCAAAAGTCTAGATGGGCTTGCAATGGGTTTGGGTCTGGACGGCTTATGATTTGAAGTTTAAAAAGGGCAGATCGAGACAGAGAGCTCTCTCTGTTACCATCTTGAGCCCAGCTGATGAGACCATGTCTAGGGGACAGCCTTGCGATAAGTACGTTTGATGTTCTTTTGTTATATGCTCCATAATATTTTCATGTTAGCATTTTCCTAGTTTCTTGGGAAATAAATAAGACGTTGTTTTATTAAGTAGTGTGTTTGTTTGTTTTCATAGCTAACCTTATATTATTGTGCTATCAACAGTAACATTATCAGAGTTTTAATAGACTAGCTAACTGTAGGAATAGACAAATGAATACATATATGGAATAAATAAAGGGAATCCGTAACCACCCTTGGATAAGATTTATTTTAGCAGTTATTTCAATCAGTGTCGCCAGCTTTAGACAGCAGCACTGATCACTGTGTCTTGACTTCAGGGAAGGATTCTCGCCATCAGAATACAACAACTCAGCGAGAGAGTTTCCCCCATCCATACACTTAACGTGGAATTCTATCATTTTCTAATTATCAGATTCTGAACAGAGAGGGGTTCCTGCTGAGCCGGGCCAAATTTCGATACGTGTATACCCAGCTTAAGCAGCGTAATTTGTTTCTAGTCTGTTCTCATGTTCTAGTACCTGCAATTATCTTGTAGCACCCTCTACCTTTAGGTAGGTGCTAGAATAGGATTTTTCTGGGTTTAAGATATCAGTGTAGGCAAATTTAGACAGGCCTGTACTCTAGGTTAGGCCGGTTTGTTTGATTTGGGGCTGGGAGTGTTTAGTGTAGAAGTGGGTATGATCACCTGTGCTCTGACTCAGAGCCCCCTTTCAGCAAGATTGTTCTGGAACAGAGGTTGGACCTGAGGTTTGAGTGGCACGCAGCTCATGTGAGGAGCTCTGACCAATTCCCATTCGGTGTTGGCAGGGGGCAGGCCTCCCATATAAGCTGAGGTCACATGCTACTAAGGGAGTTCTGGCGGTGCAGGAAAGGGAGAATGGAGTTTTAGGTAGCTGCCGCAGGGCGTTCCCACGTGGGGGGGCGCGCCGAGTGCGGAGGAGGGCTGGAGGAGCCGCTAGGATGGATTCCTGGATAAAGGCCTTATTACCATGCAGTTAGTGTCAAGCTGCTGGAACACAGGACTTGCACTGTGGAGAAGGTCAGTGTGGAAGAAACCAAAAGAGTATGGCTGAGAGTAGTGCAGAATGGTGTGGCCAGGGAACGCAGCGTTTGCAGTTATGGACTGGCTGGGAGCAGTAGTTCGCTTATTACCATTTGCTAGGCTGTCGGGGAGAGGCACCGAGTATCTCTGGCCTAGTAAAGCACTCTGGTAATATCATCTAAGAGAATGTGTAGCTACCAAATTCACTGAGCCACCGGGGAGAGGTACTGTATGCCTCTGGCTTATTGATTTGCTCAAGCAACACCATTCAGAGACTTTATTACAATAACAAATTACAGACAGCAAGCTGGGGTTATTCAGAGTGATCCCTTCTTGTCTTATTGGAAAGTGAAGCAACAGGAATCTAACAGTTTTACAGTAGAGGATTTGTACAAGAAGAGAGGAATCTAGAGGAGTGATAATCTGCAGGAGTGAGTGCAGAGAAAGAGGAGCAATAGTCTGCAGTGGAGATATGCAGAGGAAATAGACTATGAATGTTATAGGTGCATCACTTTCAGGGCTAAAGCTGCTAATTAATGTTCTATCAATGTGATGACAATTCAATAAGTGCTATGGGCACCCCATATCTTCCTTCACCCCAACCCAGTTGTATCCCGCAATAAACGCAACAAAACTACGCAAATGACTACTCATTGTCTCAGAGGTGATAGTTGGGGGTCTGGCAGCAGGGTAATTTGGTGGATGTTAGTAACTAGTGGTAATCAACCGCTACAATCTAAAAAAGGTGTATCCAGAACATTATCAATTTCTTAAGCCATTAGCAATACGGTGGGCACATGGTAAGCGAAATAGTAACATATCTAGATCTAGTATTCGAAAATGGGATTGTTAAAAGTCCAGAGACATTAATTTATAGTTGTACACTGGTCTGTGTGTTACCTATTCCTGAGCCCTGTGCCCTGTGCCCTGTGCAATCTGCACTCCTGAGCCCTGCACCTTGTGAGGTACTCAAACCTGAGGCCTGTGACCTGTGCAATACATGCTCCTGAGCCCTGCACCCTGTGCGATACATGTTTCTAAACCCAGCACCCTGTATGATACGTGTTTCTGAGCCCTGCACCCTGTGTGATATGCACTCCTGAGCCCTGTGCCCTGTGTGATATGCACTCCTGAGCCGTGCACCCTGTGCAATATATACTCCTAAGTCTTGAATTCTGTGCATCTGTCTTATACATGTTACTGTTTTAACATTTATACCCCAGCAACTTGACAATTCACAACTATGAAGCACCACAACTTTCATAGCTCCCATCCTGTTCTTTGACAATCAACATCTGCCTAGACACATTCCATGGTGATTGGATTAAGGTGACTGTGTTACCTGTTTGGATATAAATGGCCTCCTGCTCCTGACGCTCATTGGAAGTGAAGAAGTGGTTTGGATAAGCCAAAAAACATCTTCAGCATTACAGAACAAGTCCAGCTGAATGTCACTAACTACTTCTATTTGGCTTTTTTCATATGAGAAAATAATAATTCTGTTTTTCGTCGTAGAATAAACAATTTGGGACTCCATTCTTCTTCTTTGTGGATTTGACCCACTTTTGTGTATTTGGAGCTGCCTCACCAGCAATATTACATTTTACACTAATTGTTACAATATAAAGGAAACTGTACAACCAGATTGTACTATGTGTGGCCAGCTTCACACTTATTTTATTATTCAACTATACTGCATGTTTGGAGGCAGGGTATTTTTTTGTGTGTGTAATTTATAGCCTTTCAGGGTTATTTTACTGTAATAACATGGCTAGCACCAATTTTAAACCTTGACCCTGCACTTATCTTTAAATGTGTCACAGTGTAAATAAATATGAGTTCTGCCAACTGATTAGATTTAATTGCACTACACATTTTCTCAGCGTAGCAAAAATAATTTAAAGAATAACTCCACTTTTGTTGAGAATAAAATATTCTCATCTGGGTGACAGTATGACAGTGGTTCTCATCTATGTACAGTATAAACTAAAGATTGTCACGCTAAAAAATATATGGTGAGTATATACAGTAGCTCACAAAAGTGAGTACACCTCTCACATTTTTGTAAACATTTTATTATATCTTTTCATGTGACAACACTGAAGAAATTACACTTTGCCACTAGGGTGGTGTATGGTCTGAGCACTGACAGGCTGACACCCCACTCCTTCAACCTCTGCAGTAAGGCTGGCAGCACTAATATGTCTATTTCCCAAAGACAACCTCTGGATATGACACTGAGCACATGCACTCAACTTCTTTGGTCGACCATGGCGGGGGCCTGTTCTAAGTGAAACATGTCCTGTTAAACCGCTGTATGGTCTTTGCCACCATGCTGCAGCTCAGTTTCAGGGTCTTGGCAATCTTCTTATAGCTTAGGCCATCTTTATGTAGAGCAACAATTCTTTTTTTTCAGATCTTCACAGAGAGTTTTTTGCCATGAGGTGCCATGTTGAACTTCCAGTGACCAGTATGAGAGAGTGAGAGCGATAACACCAAATTTAACATACCTGCTCCTCATTCACACCTGAGACCTTGTAACACTAACGAGCCACATGACACCGGGGAGGGAAAATGGCTAATTGGGTCCAATTTGGACATTTTCACTTAGGGGTGTACTCACTTTTGTTTCCAGTGGTTTAGACATTAATGGCTATTTGTTGAGTTATTTTGAGGGGACAGAAAATGTACACTATTATACAAGCTGTACACTCACTACTTTAAATTGTAGCAAAGTATAATTTCTTCACGAAAAAATTAACAAAAATGTGAGGGGTGAACTCATTTTTGTGAGACACTGTATATATGTGTAATAATCACCACAGTTTTGCCCTCTGATGATAGGCTATAAGGCCTTGAAACGCGTAGAGCCAACAACAACCGAGTGTAATACATTTATGAACTTTTGATGGCCGTTCCTTTTCATTTGTTCTTTTTTCCTATCCTAATCCAGTGCTATTTTTGTCTGACATTAATCTGTAAAGCTACTAATGTCACTTCATGTAATTGTGTTTTAATCATCCCATGTATCCCACAATATATATCAACTCATTGTTGGAATGTCAATCAATGTGCAATATTTGGTTTTAATGAATTGTAATAACTATAAATATATTGATGTATAGCAAAATGCATATAACAATTTAAAATAATTTAATATGACTAGTTTATGACAATCTGAACCAATTAAAAGCACATTTTATACAATTTTCTTTCATTGCTCCCGTGTGCTTCATTAAAGTCCCGCTTTCTACTCTCCCTATTTTTTACTATTAAACCGCGATGGAGGAGGGGACTTGAATGGCCCTGTTATTCCTAATTCAAAGTCCCATTAAATATTCTGCTTCTATTTGTATATGTGTAATAATCAGTCCACAAAGGAATTCAAAATCGCAATGATCAGTCCATTTAGGAATCCAAAAAGAGTGAAAATATTTTTGATGTTCGTGTCTCAACAGTATTGTATGATTAAACACCCGGAGTACACCTTCCACCATGAAAAGAAAAAGGCTGTGTCCTTACCAGATAACTAGACTCCACATTATAAGAGCATAGTAAAGCGTGGGTTATTACCAAACATAGGATCCATCCTCTGGATGTACACAAGATGGTCTGGATACCAATTCCACTGGCTGCTCTCTTTGCAAGGAGCTTAGTGGGGCGTGGGTTCATACCATACCTAGGATCCGTCCTCTGGGTATAAACCTCTTCAGCGGATCAGAGATCCACTCAAGCGCTGTATGACCTCCCTGAGTAATGGGGTTCACAGGCTATCTGTTTGTAAGCGCGGATACAATTTTTACACTTACAGTATATATGGAAAATAAGAAAGGAATGTGGGACTTTGAATGAGGCAATTGACTTGTGGAGGTAGAGTGGTTAGTAAACATTTTTTATTTGTGACAATAGTATGAAACAAGTAAAGTATTTTCACATATATATATATATACATACACATGCACACATGGCATGAACATAATGGATACATATACAGTGGGGATGGAAAGTATTCAGACCCCCTTAAATTTTCACTCTTTGCTATATTGCAGCCATTTGCTAAAATCATTTTTTTCCTCATTAATGTACACACAGCACCCTATATTGACAGAAAAACACAGAATTGTTGATATTTTTGCAGATTTATTAAAAAAGAAAAACGGAAATATCACATAGTCCTAAGTATTCAGACCCTTTGCTCAGTATTTAGTAGAAGCACCCTTTTGATTTAATACAGCCATGAGTTTTTTTGGGAAAGATGCAACAAGTTTTTTCACACCTGGATTTGGGGATCCTCTGCCATTCCTCCTTGCAGATCCTCTCAGGTTGGATGGTAAACGTTGGTGGACAGCCATTTTTAGGTCTCTTCAGAGATGCTCAATTGGGTTTAAGTCAGGGCTCTGGCTGGGCCATTCAAGAAGAGTCATGGAGTTGTTGTGAAGCCACTCCTTCGTTATATGTACACATGTCAGAGAAACGGCATTTGGCAATAAGATGAATAATATCAATCTTGAGCATGATTAATTGTAGATATAATACAAGATATTTCCTATTAACAGGCATTGGTACACCATATGCAACAGAGCTGCTGTAAAAACAAAAAAAGATACACATACACATTAATAGTTACATAGTACTCAATGAATTTTGAATGTGTAAAAGGTAAATATGGGCCAGTAAATAGGTCATGAGCCAGACTTGACTGAGCACCCCATGGAAACTTGACGCCGTTTATGACTATATGCTATTCATCAGGCGTTGGGTACAGAAAGAAACTGTAAATACAAATGGATATGTAGTATTAGTTAATATATTCTACCTGTAAGGGGAGAAAAAACCTCATGGGGAGATAGGGATCTATACTCACGGGTCGGCTAAAGCACTGTGCTTGGCTAACATCGAGGAAGATGGGACAAGGAACCCCGCTCCGGCCAAGAAAACATCCACATAGCATACTTGATCGCCACACCACATTCCACATGTGTGGAGATGATTGCAAATATAGTGTTCTGAAAAAATGCATATAGATAAGTGAAAAATATGTAAGAAAAAATATGATGAGTGCTTGGGATGAAGGAAAAAATAAATAATAAATAAATAAAATGTAATAAGTGTTGTGTGTGTGTGTGTGTATATATATATATATATATATATATATACACACACACACACACACATTAATATAAATGGGTATGTTGCATGTGTGAAAAAAAAAAAAAAAAAGAGGGGGGTCTAGAAAAAAAATGTGCATAACTTACATGTGTGTATCCAGTGAATGAGCTGTGTGTGCTACCTTCATGGTGTAAAACACATAGTGAATGGTAGGGAAATCAAGCTCATCTGCTTATGTAATCGAGGTGTGGGGCGGGTCTCCGACAACGCCATGCACAACGTCGAATGAGAATAGGAGTTGACAGTAAGATTCACTACTGGCGCAAGTGCCAAAGTGGAGCCACACCAACCCCATCTCCGGCGGGAGATGGACAGAAGACGTCCCTGCATCGTGGCATCAAAAGACGCCACAAACAGGTCGTAGCATGATGCCAATGCGTAGGAGGGCACCCCGCCAATATCTCAAGAGAGACGCAGAAGGGAAGCAATGCTACGCATCGCAGCTTCGGAATGAAGACAAGGAAAGGGTGCACCCCCATCCCCAACCCAGACCAGCCTCAATGTCGATCGAATCATATAAAAACAACTGAGGCCCACTAGCAATATATTTTGATATGTAGGTAAATTGTAATTTTAAAAAATGGGCTTTGTATAAGATGGTATAAAGGCGTTGGCAGGTCACTATATAGAAACAGGTGTCTTCCACCCAAAATTGGTGAAGAAAAAGAGATACGACCTGCCAAACACCATAGAGACAGAACCTCCATCCCTATTATATATATGTATAAAAAAGGAAATTAGTGGGACTATGAATGAGGAACGTCACTATTGCAGATATTGCATATGTTATTATTATATAAATGTTTTATTAATCAAATACAAATATACTTGTAGTACAATGCCAAATATACCGCCAGATGCTATAGACATGGCATTATAGATGTCTCAAGTGTGTGGACCCTGGATAGGGTGCACTAACAACCAAGACAGACCTCACACATGGACGGTAGGGGAACACTGCCAATCTAAAAATCAATTGCCTCCATCCCTAATGCATATAAATGAGAGGGGGGAGTTTTGGGACTTTAAATGAGGCACAATGAATGTACCTCCGTCCCTGATTCAGGTACATAAGAAAGGAATGTGGGACTTTGAATGAGGAAATTGACTTGTGGAGGTTTTTAACCTTGATGCTGCACTTATCTTCAGACTTCTTAAGTGTGCACAGTGTAAATAAATATTCTGCCAACTGATTCAATTTTATTGTACTACATATTTTGTCAGCATAGCAAAAATAATTTAAAGAGTAACTCAACTTTGGTTGAGAAAAAAACATTCTAATCTGGGTGATCTATGTACAGTATAAACTAAAGATTGCCGCGCTAAAAAATATATGGTGAGTGTGTGTATATATACTGTATATATATATATACACATATATATATATATATATATATATATATATATATATATATATATATATATATATATATATGTATATGTATTTGTGTGTGTGTAATAATCAGTTCACAAAGTAATCCAAAACCGCAATGATCAGTCCACTTAGGAATCCGAAATTAGTGGAAATACCCTTGGTGTTCGTGTCTCAACAGGATTATCTGATTAAACACCCGGAGTACACCTTCCACCGTGAAAAGAAAAATGGCTGTGTCCTTACCAGATAACTGGACTCCACATTATAGCAGCCTAGTAAAGCGTGGGTTATTACTAAACATAAGATCCATCCTCTGGATGTACACAAGATGGTCTAGATACCAATTCCACTGGCTGCTCTCTTTGCATGGAGCTTAGTGGGGCGTGGGTTCATACCATACCTAGGATCCGTCCTCTGGGTATAAACCTCTTCAGTGGATCAGAGATCCAGTCAAGCGCTGTACAACCTCCCTGAGTAATGAGGCTTTCTGTTTGTAAGCGTGGATACAATTTTTACACTTACAGTATATATGGAAAATGAGAAAGAAATGTGGGGCTTTGAATGAGGCAATTGACTTGTGGAGGTAGAGTGGTTAGTAAACATCATTTATTTGTGACAATAGTATGAAACAAAAGTATTTTCATATATATACATACACATGCACACATGGCATGAACATAATGGATACATATATGTCAGCTTGTCAGCACATGAGAAGTAATGAATATTGATAAAATGGTATAAATACAAATATGTACACATGTCATGGAAACGGCATTTGGCAATAAGATGAATAATATCAATCTTGAGCATGATTAATTGTAACTATAATACAAGATATTTCCTATTAATAGGCATTGGTACACCATATGCAACAGAGCTGCTATAAAAAAAAAAAGATACACATACACATTAATAGTTACATTGTACTCAATGAATTTTGATTGTATAAAAGGTATATATGGGCCAGTAAATTTCAATGATCTATGTACAGTACAAGGATTTTAACAAACTTTGTTGCTGATTCCTACCTTTTGTTATTCTGAAGAAATCCCTGTTTGTACCTCTTTGCCTCTTTGCCATTGAGGCAGGGTTCACGTTGTTACGACACGACAGTAGTACCACTTTGGATCCGACTTTGCCCTGCGCCTTAAAATCCGACATGCGTCCGACTTCAATGAACAGAGATCCGACTTTGATACCCGACAATACCAGGCACTGTGTCTGGTATGAATCTTTAGAGGAAACTCCACGCAAAATGTAAAAAAAAAAAAAAATGGCATGGGGGTCCCCCCCAAAACCTATACAGACCCCTATCCCAGCACACAGCCCAGCAGGTCAGGAAAGGGAGTGGGGAGGAGCGAGCGCCCGCCCCCTCCTGAACCACACCAGCCACATGCCCTCAACATAGGGGGGTAGGTGCTTATGGGGCAGGGGGGCCCTGCTCCCCCACCCCAAAGGACCTTGTCCCCATGTTAATGAGGACAAGGGCCTCTTCTGAACAACCTTGGCCATTGGTTGTCGGGGTCTGCGGGCGGGGAGCTTATCAGAATTTTGAAGCCCCCTTGTACAAGGGGAACCCCAGATCCCGGCCCCTTACACTATGTGTATGAGTATCGGGTACATTGTACCCCTACCCATTCACCTAAAAAAAGTGTCAAAAATAAAACGCAGTACACAGGTTTTTAAAGTAATTTATTAAGGCAGCTCCAGCATCTCTTCCGACTTCTTATGCCCTCTCCGGGTCTTCTCTTCTCTCTCTCCGGTTCTTCTCCCTCTGTCCGCTGTCTTCTGCCTCTGCTGGGTTTTCTCCTCTATCTTTTCGCTCTTTTGCTGGGTATTCTCCACTGTCTGCTCCCGTCTGTAAGAGAACTGTTGCGTTCCGGATTCACTCGCGTGTACACACGTTCGTAAAGGACTCTTCATGCACGGATGCGTTCGGGAAGGTCTCTTCGGATCGCAGATGTGCCAATGCGCGTGCGCAAAAGAATAGGCGCGGGAGCGCGTCCGCGCGGCCCCTTGGCGCCAGACGGCCTATTTAAAGGACACACTGACTGTGACAGGTGCTGACTGATCTTCAGCTGTTCCTGTATCTGTATCCTGTGTTACCTGCCTGCTTGATATCCGTTGCTGAACCTTGGCTCCCCTGACCTTGCCTCTGGACTCTCCCATATCCTGATTCACTGGTTCCCAATTTCGGCTTCCTACTTTGACTCTGCTTCCGCCTGATGATTTGGTACCTTGCTGTCCGCCTGCTTCCGAACCCGGCTATTCCTGTGACTCCGCTCCTGTCTCCTGTTTGGCTCCAAGCTGCCTGTCAAGTCTCTGCATCTCGGCTCCTGCGATCTGCTGCGATTTCCTGCCCGCCTAAAGTCGCATCATCTGCCTCAAGATTCCTGGGTTACTTCTACAGGCACTTGTGTTCCTCCTTTCCTTGGGGTCCCTCTGTTCCCACTCTCAGCGGGACCCGGGTTGGAGATACAAGGGAGGCCGACCTCGTCACTTCAGACTCCGATAAGGTACGTGACAGTATCAGTCAGCCATCAATGGAGTCTGAAAGGGAGGCCTCACCTGTTATGGACATCTGCAATTACTGCACTAGCCCATACTGTACGAAATTTCCAAGAAGACTTGGGCCAGCTGCAAGATCGTCTACCGAATCTGCTTGGTGTCTCATCTGCATCTGCTCTCCTTGCACTTGTAAATACGTCTGTACAGACTGACTTTTGCCTGCTCAACGAAATCTCTCTGCCTCCTGAACCCAGAGTACCCTTGCCAGAGCATTTTTCAGGGGATCGCAAATTGTTTCGCACTTTTCAAAATGCCTTTGAACTTTATTTTTCCTTGTTACCACGAACCTTCTCATCCGAGCATATTAAAGTGGGATTTATCATTACACTCCTACGAAATGAACCACTCTCCTGGGCTCATCATCTTAGAAAACACCATGATCCAGCCTTGTCTACCGCTGACTCCTTCTTTTCAGCCATGTCCCAGCTGTATGCTGACCCCTTCCTCCAAGCCGCTTTACATCATCAATTTCGTCTTGGACTCTCTGACCAGTTAAAAGACGAACTTGCCCAAATAGGAGTGCCCACATCCCTGGAAGATCTGATCCATCTTGTTATCCAAATTGACCGTCGATTGCGTGAAAGGCAATCTGAGAAAGCTAGTACCAAGCCAGCTACTTCCTCAAGAAGTTTTGCTCCTGTCTCCACAATCACATCCAGATTACCAAGGGGTCCCTACAAGAATAAGGAGCCCCCTGAGTTTCCCCGCAGAAGTTTTTCAAGACCACCACTATCTTCCTCTGAACGCCTCCGGCGAGTACATGACGGACTATGCTTTTACTGCGGAGGAGCGGGCCATTTCATCCAAGCTTGTCCCATAAGACCTGCCAAGCCCACTTCTACGCCACTTTACATGTTGCATCTTCCTGGGAGGGATCTGCTACACCTCCCTCTTTCGCTCCAGTTTCAGTTGCCAGGGAGGACTATTCCTGTAACCGCAATTATAGACTCCGGAGCTTGCAGTTGTTTTGTGGACTCAGCCTTTGTCACCTTACATCAACTTCCTGTATGTACCAAGAGGCAGGAATTTACTGTGCATCTGGCAGATGGCTCTGGTCTCAAGTCTGGGCCTGTTACACAAGAGACTGTACCCATTCTTTGCCAAGTCTCTTCGGAACATCAGGAGCTGCTCCGTTTGGACGTCATAACGTCCCCCATGTTTCCTGTTATCCTGGGGTTACCCTGGCTAAGGGCCCATAACCCTCATATTGATTGGCTTACCGGAGATATCTCATTTTCCTCTAATTATTGTCAGAGACATTGTTACCCGAAAAAGTTTGTTAATCCTGCTCCTCTCCTCAGCATCCACTCGGACCCTGAAACTATGAAGTTAGTACCCACAGTCTATCATGAATTCTTGGACGTATTTAAAAAAAAGAGTGCAGAGAGCTTACCTCCCCATCGGACTTAAGATTGTCCCATTGAACTTCTACCAGGGGCAGAAATTCCCTTCGGCTGAATTTACCCTCTCTCGGAACCTGAACTAGAGGCCTTACGCAAATACATTGATGAAAGTCTAGAAAAAGGGTTTATTCAAGCCTCTTCCTCCCCAGCAGGAGCTGGTATCTTTTTTGTGGAGAAAAAAGATCACTCCCTGAGGCCCTGTATTGACTATCGTGATCTTAATAAAATAACTATCAAGAACCGGTACCCACTTCCCCTAATTCCCGAGTTATTTCAGAGACTGCGCGGAGCACGAGTTTTTTCCAAGTTAGATCTAAGAGGTGCCTACAATTTGGTGCGAATCAGAAAGGGGGACGAATGGAAGACTGCCTTCAGGTCACGCTTTGGGCATTTTGAATATCTAGTTATGCCCTTCGGTCCCTGTAACGCCCCAGCCACCTTTCAGCATCTGGTAAATGATGTTTTTCGGGACTTTCTTGACCTGTTTATCATTGTCTATCTCAATGATATTCTTATCTTTTCTGACTCAATCGAGGTCCATCGTACCCATGTGAAAAAGGTTTTGAATAAACTTCGTGAACATCATCTCTATGTCAAGGCTGAAAAGTGCGATTTTGAAAAACAGACAATTCAATTCCTGGGACTTGTCATCTCCGCTGATGGGATCTCCATGGATCCCCAGAAAGTCGCTGCTGTTTTGGAATCGCCAGCTCCTACAGATCGAAAGGCGGTACAAAGGTTTGTGGGATTCGCTAATTTCTATAGGAAATTTATTAAGAACTTTTCTGGTATTATTTCTGCTATCACCCTTTTGACCAAACAGCACCTTCCGGTGGAGTACTGAAGCACAAACATCTTTTGAGCAGTTGAAAGCCTTGTTCACCTCAGCTCCCATCTTAAAGCATCCCGACCCTTTCTTGCCCTATATTCTGGAGGTGGACGCCTCTGAGATCGCAGTGGGAGCCATATTATCGCAGCGACAGGGCCCCAAGTCCCTACTCCATCCTGTGGCATTCTTCTCCAAGAAATTGAATCCCTCTGAGAAGAATTATGATGTAGGGGACCGGGAACTGTTGGCCATTAAAGCTGCCCTCGAGGAGTGGCGCTACCTGTTAGAAGGAGCCTTGCACCCTATACTCATTTTCACCGACCATAAGAATCTCGAGTATTTGAGAACAGCTAAACGACTCAGACCTCGGCAGGCAAGATGGGCATTGTTCTTTTCCCGCTTCACATTCCACATAACCTTCCGCCCTGGTTCCAAGAATGGGAAACCAGACGCGCTGTCACGCATGTTTCATGATCCCGTTCATCCTTCCGAAGCAGACACCATTTTACCTGCCAAAAACTTTCTTCTTCTCCAAGCCAACCTGACGTCCCAAATAAGAGCTGAGTTGTTGGAGCATCCCCCCTCCCAAGACTTATCTCTTCAACTCAAGGACGGGCTTTATTACCGTAAGGAACAGGTCTTTGTCCCGGAGCAGTTCAAGGTTTCTGTCCTGAAGCGTTGCCACGATCATCCTTTGGCAGGCCATTTTGGGATTCACAAGAGTATCGACCTAATTTCCCGTTCTTTCTGGTGGCCAGACTTGATTCAAGACTGTAAAAGATACGTCAAATCCTGTGTGACCTGTCAACGCAATAAGACTGACAGAGCCAAGACTTGGGGCATATTAGAATGTCTTCCTGTGCCTAAGAAACCATGGAGCATGATATCCATGGATTTCATTGTGGAACTTCCCCCGTCTGAAGACCTTACCACCATATTTGTCGTGGTAGATCGCTTGACTAAAATGGCACACTTTTTACCCATGCAAGGAACCCCGTCTGCCGCTGAGACTGCTTCCATGTTGATCCGAGAGATAGTGAGGCTACATGGTATTCCCGATAATATCACTTCTGATCGAGGGGTACAGTTCACGTCCAGATTCTGGAGATCTCTCTGTGAAGTCTTGAACATCGAGCTCCGTCTGTCCTCTGCCTATCATCCTCAAACTAATGGACAGACGGAGAGAACCAACCAGACGTTGGAGCAATATTTGCGTTGCTTCTCCTCTTTTTCACAGGACGATTGGTCACCTCTGCTTCCGCTAGCGGAATTTGCATACAACAATTCCATCCACTCTGCTACCAAGCAAACACCCTTTTTCGCCAATTATGGATACCACCCTTCCTTTTTGCCTGAATTACCCGTGGATTCTGCTGTGCCTGCTGTTCAAGACAGACTGAGTTGGTTCATCTCCAACAATAAAGTGCTTCAGGACACCATCTCCAAGGCTCAGGCTAATAACAAAAGATTTTTTGACAGGAAAAGGAGGGGTAACTTGAATCTGGAACCAGGAGACAAGGTTTGGCTATCCACTGCTAATTTAAAACTTAAGTGTCCCTCCAAGAAACTTGGTCCAAAATACCTGGGGCCCTTTGCTGTAAAGAGGAGGATCAACTCTGTGGCCTTTGAACTTATCCTACCAAAGAATCTCAAAATTCACCCTGTTTTTCATATTTCTTTGTTGAAGACATCAGTACCCAATCCCTTTTCCAACCGGGATCCAGAAAACCCTCCTCCACTGCTCGTTGAGGGCAGTGAAGAGTTTGAGGTAGAAGCCGTTCTCGACTGCAGAACCAGGAATGGCCTAACACAGTTTCTGATTAAATGGAAGGGCTACGGACCTGAAGACAATTCCTGGGAACCAGCTTCTAACGTACATGCCCTGCAAAAGGTACGAGCATTTTTTCAGCACCATCCAGAGAAGAAGCCCCTGAGGGGCATCCGGAGGCTGCCCGTAAGGAGGGGGCAATGTAAGAGAACTGTTGCGTTCCGGGTTCACTCGCGTGTACACACGTTCGTAAAGGACTCTTCACGCACACATGCGTTCGGGAAGGTCTCTTCGGATCACAAACGTGCCAATGCGCGTGCGCAAAGGAATGGGCGCGTCCGCGCGGCCCCTTGGCGCCAGACGGCCTATTTAAAGGACACACTGACTGTGACAGGTGCTGACTGATCTTCAGCTGTTCCTGTAACTGTATCCTGTGTTACCTGCCTGCTTGATATCCGTTGCTGAACCTTGGATCCCCTGACCTTGCCTCTGGACTCTCCCATATCCTGATTCACTGGTTCCTGATTTCGGCTTCCTACTTTGACTCTGCTTCCGCCTGATGATTTGGTACCTTGCTGTCCGCCTGCTTCCGAACCCGGCTATTCCTGTGTCTCCGCTCCTGTCTCCTGTTTGGCTCCAAGCTGCCTGTCAAGTCTCTGCATCTCGGCTCCTGCGATTTGCTGCGACTTCCTGCCCGCCTAAAGTCGAATAATCTGCCTCAAGATTCCTGGGTTACTTCTACAGGCACTCGTGTTCCTCCTTTCCTTGGGGTCCCTCTGTTCCCACTCTCAGCGGGACCCGGGTTGGAGATACAAGGGAGGCCGACCTCGTCACTTCAGACTCTGATAAGGTACGTGACACCGTCCAATGTTGACTCAACGCTCTCTCCTGCTCTAATGCCGGGTGCTCGGTGTACCACTACTTTTATTGGCATGGGGCGGGGTCACCGGAGGCCCACCCCTTATGACATCACTGTTCATCAAGCCCCGAGCAGTGACGTCATAAGGGGGAGGCCTCCGGATGACGTCACGCAGTGACCCTGTCCCATGCCAATATAAGTAGTGGCACACCGTTCACCCAACATTAGAGCAAGAGAGAGCGTTGAGTCAACATCGGAAGAAGAACAGAGGGAGAAGACAGCAGAGAAGACAGCGCTCACTCATCCCCACCCCCTTTCCTGACCTGCCAGGCTGTGTGCTTCGATAAGGGTCTGATATGTATTTTCGGGGGGACCCCAACGTTGTTTTTTCGGCGTGGGGGTTCCCCTGAAATTCCATACCAGGCGGAAGGGCCCGGTATGCTCTTGGAGGGGGAACCCATGCAGTTTTTTTTTTAAATTTGGCGTGGAGTTCCCCTTCAAGATTCTAAGAGCACAAGTCGCATGCCAAAGTCAGGTCAGTTAAGACAGCGATCCGACTTTGATCCAACTTCAGTGATATTCAATGGGCTGAAGTAGGATCAAAGTCGGACCAAAGTAGTGCAGGGAGCATTTTCAAAGTCGGACCAACTTGTGTCGGGGCAGTTAAGACGGCTCCCGTAGGGAAACATTGATTTTCACACATCATGCGACATGAGCTCTCAATGTCGGAGCTTTTGTCGTATAAGTGTGAACCTGGCCTGAGTCTAATGGGAGTTGTTTCACAATTATCAATCAGCTGTTGCACCTACAGGCCTCTAATAAGGAAAATTGCAAAATCTGGATCCCTTTAGCCGTGTTATTCTATTGGAGTATCACACCAAAAATTAAAATTTTGTTGCAGGGGATGCCAAAAATCTGACTTGCATCTCAGCGTAGACTTCTGGGAAAATCAATGAGCCAATCATAAGCAGGAAATTAAATATCTGGGGGGCGTTCTGTACACATACCCTGTACAGAACACCTCCAGGTAGCCATATTGCATTACATTTTATAGAAAATTATAGAGCTGCAGATTAAAAAGGAAAGGTAATTTTTAATAACACTCAAATACAATGTGACTTGTTACAATTGTATATGCTATATATATACTTTTTTTTTTTATTTGTTTTTTTTTTCCCACAAAAGTGGAGCTACCCTTTGAAAAGAAAAAAGTTTTCTTCTTTTTTTTTTTTTGTTAATTTTCTTTTTTTCGTCACATTATAAAAAGAAGCACACAAAAAATACACAAAACATCTTTATTTTATTTCTAAATACCTTTGCAATGTATTGTACTAAAATTATTTTTTGCATTAATTAAAATGTATCTGTGCTTTCTTCACTTGTAGATATTACCCTTATACCTTTAATTTACTTGTAGCACTTACCCCCGAAGGAGCGGCTTAATATTTGTTATATCCGTAATTCACATTTAATACTCAACCCTCGCAGCCCATAGATTTAAAAGTCACAGTCCTTAATGCTTTTCTTAATGCTTTATTCATCAACATAATCTGGGATGGGAGAAGGACTTCCTTTGAGATGCTCTTCTGTTACATTGTCATCTTTCCATGAATCATACAAGAAAATCTGAGTACAATTGCGGACAGTCAAGAAATCATTTGTCAATGATCTCTTCAATCAGGGACGATGGAAGTAGATTTGACAGAGAATGATTTGATAAAGAGTCACTCTGAATAACTTCTTCATCTGGATAACTTTAAAAGAACGATCCATATCTCTACATGTGTGCTTGCAGCTTCACCGCTACCTTTTTACCACTACTTCCCACCGACATGGAACTTCCAAATTAAGCTAAAGGAGAGCAAATCTGAATAACTCCTCCCGCTTGACTGATTGGAATCTCGGGGCAATGCTGGACTCAAAGTCATAGGCCATCACTGCCCATCTCACTGACTTGTGCACCAACAACCCTCTGTCTCTGGCAATACCTTTCCCTTGGGCTTTCACTCACGTGATCGATAGTCCATGTGCCACTCAAAAACAATCAATCGCCCAGTTTCCTTTCGCTTTGTTGCTACTTCATCCGCAATGTTCCTCAGTTTTCTCTATCTCTTTGTGGCCCGTTCCCCTCCCCGCAGGGGCGGCCTACGACATCCACGACTACACGCGGCAAGACGTCGTCTGTTCCTCCATGAGGACCGGATCTCCACCCTTCTC
This sequence comes from Lithobates clamitans, assembly GCA_037952925.1. Taxonomy (NCBI): domain Eukaryota; kingdom Metazoa; phylum Chordata; class Amphibia; order Anura; family Ranidae; genus Lithobates; species Lithobates clamitans. The sequence goes on along the minus strand of JBBGZY010000293.1, from coordinate 3,367,578 downwards.
GCTAAGGTGGAGCTCTGTTGGCTCCCCGGAGGGGAAAACCTCCAACTTCCCCTCCGGGAACCAGGCTGGCTCTCTCGCTCCTCAGAGCAGGACTGGACTCGAACTCCCCCCTCCCCCCCCCCCCCGGCAACACATAACCCCCTTTTTATGAGAGTCCTGGGATTACCAAGCAAATTAATGATTGGCTGAGACCAACACATAAACCACCTGTCACTCAAATATGGAAATCAAACAAAACAGGCCTGCTGCAAATAGCATCAGCCTGTCTAAATTAACCTGTAACAAAAAGCTAACAAGAAAGGTCACCTACATAAAAGTAGGTGCCCGCTACATACTTCAGCTGAACAACATCCTCTGGAAAGGTAATAGGAATTTGTAAAGATAAAAACACGGGAACAGCAACTAGTGATAGTTGGTTAACTTTATTATATCACTAAGGAAAGAATTAAGGAATATACAGTACATAAAGAGAGAGAGTATATATATATATATATATATATATATATATATATATATATATATATATATACACCGGTATATATATAATTATATAGAATGGAATAACACATGTATGTGAGCTGCTAGTGCTGCACACCTAGAACGTTATACAAGATGGAAGAATTCCCGCATACGCTTTTTTAGCAGCCAAAATATTCAAATTGAATAAAATTCTTTTAGTTTATCAAAAAGCAATTGGCAATTTCATGGAAGTTGTAAACAATGAGCTCTGGCATTTACATGAAAATAGCACATCCATCAATCATAATGAAACTACACATTGCATTAAAACCCGTTGTTAGCATTTTACTGCAACGTGGTCTTCCACATAATACTTCCCCTACGCATTTCGACCCTTCTCATTGTGGTCTTCATCAAGGGAGATTTACAGTATCTCACAAAAGTGAGTACACCCCTCACATTTTTGTAAATATTGTATTATAAGTATTATATGTGACAACACTGAAGAAATGATACTTTGCTACAATGTAAAGTAGTGAGTGTACAGCTTGTATAACAGTGTAAATTTGCTGTCCCCTCAAAATAACTCAACGCACAGTTATTAATGTCTAAACCACTGGCAACAAAAGTGAGTACACTCCTAAGTGAAAATGTCCAAATTGTGCCCAAAGTGTCAATATTTTGTGTGGTCACCATTATTTTCCAGCACTGCCTTAACCCTCTTGGGCATGGAGTTCACCAGAGCTTCACAGGTTGCCACTGGAGTCCTCTTCCACTCCTCCATGACAACATCACAGAGCTGGTGGATGTTGGAGACCCTGTGCTCCTCCACCTTCCATTTGAGGATGCCCCACAGATGCTCAATAGGGTTTAGGTCTGGAGACATGCTTGGCCAGTCCATCACCTTTACCCTCAGCTTCTTTAGCAAGGCAGTGGTCGTCCTGGAGATGTGTTTGGGGTAGTTACTGCCCTGCAGCCCAATCTCTGAAGGGAGGGGATCATGCCCTGCTTCAGTATGTCACAGTACATGTTGGCATTCATGGTTCCCTCAATGAACTGTAGCTCCCCAGTGTCGGCAGCACTCATGCAGCCCCAGACCATGACACTCCCACCACCATGCTTGACTGTAGGCAAGACACACTTGTCTTTGTACTGCTCACCTGGTTGCCACCACACACTCTTGACACCATCTGAACCAAATAAGTTTATCTTGGTCTCATCAGACCACAGGACATGGTTACAGTAATCCATGTCCTTAGTCTGCTTGTCTTCAGCAAACTGTTTGCAGGCTTTCTTGTGCATCATCTTTTGAAGAGGCTTCCTTCTGAGATGACAGCCATGCAGACCAATTTGATGCAGTGTGCGGCGTATGGTCTGAGCACTGGCAGGATGACCCCCACCCCTACAACCTCTGCAGCAATGCTGGCAGAACTCATACATCTATTTCCCAAAGACAACCTCTGGATATGACGCTGAGCATGTGCACTCAACTTCTTTGGTCAACCATGGCGAGGCCTGTTCTGAGTGTAACCTGTCCTGTTAAACAACTGTATGGTCTTTGCCACCGTGCTGCAGCTCAGTTTCACGATCTTTGCAATCTTCTTATAGCCCAGGCCATCTTTATGTAGAGCAACAATTCTTTTTTTCAGATCCTCAGAGAGTTCTTTGCCATGAGGTGCCATGTTGAACTTCCAGTGACCAGTATGAGAGAGCGAGAGCAATTATACAAAATTTAACACACCTGCTCCCCATTCACACCTGAGACCTTGTAACACTAATGAGTCACATGCCAACGGGGAGGGAAAATGGCTAATTGGGCTCAATTTGGACATTTTCACTTAGGGGTATACTCACTTTTGTTGCCAGCGGTTTAGACATTAATGGCCATGTGTTGAGTTATTTTGAGGGGACAGCAAATTTACACTGTTATACAAGCTGTACACTCACTACTTTACATTGTAGCAAAGTGTCATTTCTTCAGTGTTGTCACATGAAAAGATATAATACAATATTTACAAAAATGTGAGGGGTGTACTCACTTTTGTGAGATACTGTATTATTCTATGCAGGGAAAAAATAAATATTTTTTCATATTTTTAATAATTTTATATTTTAACATTACATCTAACCACACACAGTAGTGTATATTTACCAATCATGATGATGGGAAAAGAAAAAGACATGGCCTGTAGCCAAAAGTTTCTTTAAAATCTAGTTTTGGTGATCCTAGAACCATTCATGTGTCGTTGCCGCTCTCCCTGGGGCAAACCCCACCTTCAAAAAATTTTCAGGAGACCACTTTTATGGACCCCCAAAAATAAATATGAGTAATTGTGATTGAATGGAGACAGAGTGAAAAAATGTAAATAGTGCGAAATTGAAATTAAATAATAACATTGATGTATAAAAAATTTAATTAGATGATGAGTACAAATTGATGTACTGTATTATAAAATAATATTAAAATGAAATAAAATTTGATAGTGATAATCAACCAACATGATATAATCATTGCAATGTGAAAAGTTGAATATGAAAAAGACTATTGTGATAAAGTGCATAAATAAACGGTGATAAATGAGTGCAAAAGACCACTAATTTATTACAGTGGAAGTTCCCCAATAATTACCTTAAAGTGGTGTTCCGGCCAAAATTATACTTTTTAAATAAAAATACCCCTATAATACACAAGCTTAATGTATTCTAGTAAAGTTAGTCTGTAAACTAAGGTCTGTTTTGTTAGTTTATAGCAGTATTTTGTTATTTTATAAAATTACAGCAGGCCGTGGCCATCTTAAGTGTGGGCTTCTGAAGCCCGACTGTATTTCTTCCTGGATCTCATCCTTGCAGATCTCGCACATGCTCAGTGCAGCACAAGCAGTGTAATAGGTTTCAGGTCAGGTTTCCATAGCAACGGCAGTGTCAGAGGAAGTTGCCGCCCCTTCCCAGAAGGCATTGCAAACAGGAAATGATGCAATGGGCCACGGTCAGGGAGAAGGAAGTGAAAAATGAATACAGCAGATATACAGTAGGTGCTGAGAAAAACATTTTTTAAATATCCAATTCGTTTACGGTGCACAGTTTAGTGAGGGATGCTGAAGAGTTGTAAAAGTGGGTGGAACTCCACTTGAGGTTAAGTGAGAGTTAATCATGATACGAAGTAAAAGTTGTAAAATAAATCTATGATACGGATGACAGGCCTTAGGTAACTTCCAAACATCCGTGTCTATATTGGTATAAGTCGGAAAGGAATTTCCGTGTTAATCATTCAAAAGATTTCAAGATCTTAAAACTTTTTGAATGATTAACACAGAAATTCCTTTCCGACTTATCCCAATATAGACACGGATGTTTGCAAGTCCTGTCATCCGCATCATAGATTTGTTTTACAACTTTTACTGCGTGTCATGATTAACTCTCACATAACCTAAGGCAGGGGTCTCAGACTGGCGGCCCTCCAGCTGTTGCAAAACTACAAGTCCCATCATGCCTCTGCCTGTGTGAGTAATACTTGTAACTGTCAGCCTTGCGATGCCTCAAGGGACTTGTAGTTTTCAACAGCTGGAGGGCCGCCAGTTTGAGACCCCTGACCTAAGGTAATTTTTGGGAAACTTCCACTGTAGTAAATAATTAGTGGTCTTTTGCACTCATTTATCACCGTTTATTTATGCACTTTATCACAATAGTCTTTTTCATATTCCACTTTTCACATTTCAATGATTATATCATATTGGTTGATTATCACTATCAAATTTTATTTCATTTAATATTATTTTATAATACAGTACATCACTTTGTACTCATCATTTAATTTGATTTTTTATACATCAATGTTAATGATTTAATTTTAATTAAATCACACTATTCACATTTTTTCACTCTGTCACCATTCAATCACAATTACTTATATTTATTTTCACATTTTTTTTTATCAAACAAGGTTTTATTTAATACTTAGTGCATACAGAAAGAAAAAAAAGTAAAAGGTTACGTTGTCATGTTTACACTATAACAGTATTACAATTATTATCATTGAAATAAAAACAGATACCATTAAATTCAAGCATATCTGGCTTATCTTGTCATTCAAGGTGTACATATTTGGTTGTTAATACTGTCTATCTATATTTATACCTATTTTCCTGAAGCCATCTATCCCAGATCTTGTTGTACTTTGCTGGGCAACCTCTATTAATATATATACATTTCTTGTATGGTAGGGTATTATTTATTTCCACCTTCCATTCCACTATTTTGGGGGTCTCTTGTCTCATCCACTTTTTAGCTATAACCTTTCTTGCTGCAAAGAGTGTTTCATGTAAAAAGGTTTTAGTGTATTTATCGGTTGTGTCTGGAACTATACCCTAGAGACACTGTTTGGGGTCTAGGGCTAGAGGTGAGCCCATCATGTCGTGTAAAAATGCTACAATTTGTTCCCAAAAGCCTTTTATCTTAGGGCATGCTCATTTAAGGTGGAAAAAGGTACCTGTCTCTCTCCCACACATCTGACATGTGGTGGTTTGTGTGCGCTTGTATCTCGCCACTCTGAGGGGTGTGAGGTATGCTCTATGAAGAATATAAAGCTGCGTCAAATGATCTGAGAGTTTAGGGGATACAGTTTTACAGGCTTCTAACGCTTCCCCCCACTCCTCATCCTCCACCGGTCCCACCTCCCTCTCCCATCGTGGTTTAAGGCCATATGCTATTGTAGCAGCTACAGGGGTTAAGAGCAAGTTATAAAATGCCGAGATCAATTTTTGAGAATCTGTGCCCTTAATTATGGCAATGAGTACATTAGGTGCAGGATCTAGGGCAGGAGTCAGGGAATTGTGATTGTGTTGCATGACGGATTTGTAAGAATCTATTGAACATCTGGTCCTGTATTGTAAATTCTTCTTTAAGTAAGTCAAAGGTTTTAAGTTGTCCATCTTTTAATATATGATGCAGGTAAAATATTCCCTGTGTGGACCATATAGATGTGTCCTGTATTTTATTAAACTCCTGAAGGTTTTTGTTATGCCATAACGGCGTATAGTCGTTAAACTGTGAGATGTCAAGTCTAGAGGCCCCTAAATTCCATATTTTCCTGTAGTGGTATAGTGTGGTGTGTCTTCTGTCTCCTATTTCCATCCCTCCCATGTCTGCCGCTATTGCATATATCGGGTCTTTGGTGTACTGCGCCCATTTAGGACATATGAGCATAAGAAATCTCTCGCTGTCGGTTTTGTCTAGGTGAAAAAGCTGTGATAGCTGTGCTGCAATGTAGTATAGATTAAAGTCGGGTAGAGCAGTGCCGCCCAGATCGGTCGGATTTTTGAGGGCTTGCCATGCCAATTTATGCCTATTATTACCCCACACAAATGTCTTTAAAAGGGACTCTAGAGATTTAAAATGTTTTAAGGGTAAATAAACGGGGGTGTGCCATAAAACATAAAGTATTTTGGGTAGTAGAATCATTTTAATTAAATTTATACATCCCCAGACTCCTAATGGTAATTTGGACAAAACCCGTATTTTATTTTTAACTAGGGAAATAAGAGGGGTTATATTCAGAGATATATAGTCTGTAGGGGATCTGGTTATATAAATCCCCAAGTATTTAATGACATCTACTCTCTGCAGTGGGAGCCTGGTTTGGGATTCTGAGGGTGGGAAACTATCAATTGGCAGAATTTGGGATTTATCCCAATTAATTTTTAGACCTGAAAATATTCCAAATTGTTCTATCGTGTGAAGTGCATTGCATAATGATGGGCCAGAGTCTGCCAGGTACAATAGCGTGTCATCTGCATACATGCTAATCTTTTCAGTCAGAGAGCCCATTTTAAGTCCCCTGATCTCTGGATTTGCTTGGATGGACATGGCCAGTGGTTCTGCCACCAGGGCATATAGTAGTGGGGATAGGGGGCAGCCCTGTCTCATGCCTCTACTGAGGTCAAATAGCTGAGACGACCATCCATTGGCCCTGGGTGCCTGGTATAAAAGTTGGACCCATTTAATACATTTTGGGCCAAATCCATAGCCCTCCAAGCATCTCCAGAGATACCTCCACTCTACCGAGTCGAAGGCTTTCGCTGTGTCTAAGGTCACAACTACCCGTGTACCAACTTCCTCTTGTGTAGCTTGTAAGTTAATGTAAAGTTTCCTGAGATTAAACGAGGTATTGCGTCCAGGCATAAAACCAGCCTGGTCTGCGTGTATTAATGTTAATATTACCTGATTGAGCCTAATCGATAGAACTTTGGCAAGTATTTTGATGTCAACCTGTAGGAGTGATATCGGCCGATAAGATTCCGGGAACCCCAGATCCTTACCAGGTTTAGGGATGAGGACTATTGTAGCCTCTGTCGTAGATGGAGGTAAGGTTCCAGTTTCAAATAGATAATTATACAATTTTAATAGTTTAGGGGTGAGTATTTCGCTGAATTAGGAGTAGAACTCTATTGGAAGTCCATCTGAACCAGGGGATTTGGACCTAGCGAAGCTAGCCATGGCAGTTGATACTTCATCTAACGTCAGTGGTGCTTCCAACAGTTCCACTTGTTCTTCTGTTAGCTGTGGGAAGGACACTTTTTCAAGAAAAAGAGACATATGATGGGTCTCAGTGGGGGCTGTCATTGTGTATAAGTCTGCAAAGAAGTCCCTAAACATTGAGGTTACTGTAGGTGGGTCTGTGACTTTTTGTCCTCCGGGGCCATGCAGTGTGATAACCACTGGGGCCCTATCCTCGCTGTGGACCAGGTATGCAAGTAACTTGCCTGCCTTTTCCCCATGTTCAAACATTTTCTGTTTGGAAAAAAACATTTTTTGTTTGGCTTTCTGGTACTGTAACTGATTAACCATTCTAGTCTGTAGTTTAAGTTGGTCTACAGTTACTGCTGTCGGGGTGTTGGCATACTCTCTTTCTGCAGAGGACAAGTCCTCCAGCGCCTTACCGAGGGCACTAGAAGAGTCCATCTTGATTTTATTAATCGCCATTATCAATGTATGCCTAGCAAATAGTTTAAATGAGTCCCAGACTGCGGGTGGTGATACTGACTCATCATTTTCAATAAAGTACAATTTCCATTTGTCTATGAGCTCGTCATCTTCTGGTAGAAGAGATAGCCAGAATGGATTCAGACGCCATGCTCGTGGTGGTTTTGCCACTGGAATACTTAATGTAATCCAATATGGACTATGGTCTGACAGTACTCTAGGACAAAACATTACCTCTGATAATCTTGGGGTCAATGTGCGGGAAATAAGTATAAAGTCTATACGAGCCATAGAGCCCCGGGATGACGAGAAGCATGAATATGACTTAACCAGTGGGAATTTATGTCTCCATGTATCTATCAGATGGAAGGTAGAGATAAGCTTATAGAATTTAGTCTCGGTGGAAGCATCAGGAGCTGTTGATGTCAACTGTAGCCTGTCTAGAGCCAGGTTCATAGTATTAAAGGGCATTAAAATCCCCTAGCCAGACCGCTGCTATGTTTGGATGACGGGTCATATATGATATACCTTCCTTGACCATGGATACATTAAATGGAGGTGGTATATAAAAAGCCATTATAAGCAAGGGCTCTCCATATACTTTGGCATGAATAAATACATATCGGCCATTCGGATCGGTAATTAACTCGCATAGTTCAAAATGTACTGATTTAGCTATTAAAGCAGAAACTCCCCTAGAGTGTGATGTGTGGGTAGAGTGGTATGCCCAACCAACCCATGGCCTGCGGAGCGCCATCTGAACACTTCCCTCGATATGTGTTTCCACTAGTGCTATTATATCCGCATGTTGCTTTTTCAGGAATGTGAAGACTGCCGCGCGCTTAAATTTCTCACGCAGGCCCCTCACATTCCATGTTAGAAATTTCAAAGATGCCATAGGCCAGACTTTTTAACCATTAATATAGCATTTATATAAAACAATTTGCTCATTCTGTATAAGGCACACAAAATCTCAACTTGCAGATATATCTGACTCAAATACCTGTGATATGGCACATATGTACTTTCCCATAGATCTGGCACATATAACGTTACCTGTTTTCTATTATAAGTATGCACTTTAAAGTTTAACCGAACCAAAAACATTTGAACCCCCTCCCCCCTCCCTGCCCTACACTGACCCAAACTTGTGCGGGCATAATCCCTGAACTGGTTGTTATCTGGGAAACATTCTAACTTCTTTATGAGCAGTGAAATGTAGAACAATTGGGTCAATCTCCGGACACTAAATAAAATAAAAAATATCACTCATATCACTTGTAAAACATGCAGTACGGTCTCTCGCTCTTCTTGTTTCCTTTTGGCTGCAACTATTAAGTTCCGGATAAAGTTCCAATGAACATGGTGCTGCTTCCCAGAACTGTGTGGGGAAAAGTCTCGCTGCACGATGCATGTTGACTGTAGGACTCTGTCTCACTCCGGAGCTCCGGAGGGTAATGTAACTCTTGTGCTGTTGGTCATCAGGATTTGTGCTTTAAACTTGTGCTGGCTGGAGACATTTCCTGGTCTCAGACACGATTTCAAAAGGACCTAATCAATCACCTTGTTGAGGGTTGACTTGTCGTTCCAGCCAAGAGATTACCTCCTCTGGGTCCTCAAACAAAACCGCACGCCCTTCATGCTCCACCCTAAGACGGGCTGGGAAAAGCATGAAGTACTTGTATCGCAGACTTCTTAGCTTGCGTTTGGCCTCCGTAAAACTCTGACGATGACGCTGTACCTCTGCCGAGAAGTCTGGAAAAATGGCCACCCTAACATTCCCAACTGGGATATTGCCCTTCTCTCTTGCCATTCTCAAAGCAGTGTCCCGATCCTTATAGTTAAGGAGTTTAGCAATGAACGTGCGGGGGGGAGCTCTTTGTGGAGGAGGTCTTGCTGGCATGCGATGTGCCCGCTCTACCGCAAACATGGGGGAAAAAACTTCTCTTCCATAAGTATTGATCAGTAGTTGTTCCAAAAAAGTGGAAGTGTCCTTACTCTCCGACCCTTCCAGCAGGCCTATCAAGCGTATATTACATCTTCTCAGCCTATTCTCCATATCATCTTGCTTTAAAAGGAGTTGCTGTATTTGCCTTTGCACGCGGTCTGAGGATGTTTGTAAGGGTGGGATAGCGTCCTCCACCTCGCCAAGTCTGCTCTCAGTTTCTTTCACTCTTTCCCTGAGCTTTTGAAAGTCCTGTATGATAAGGGAAATATCCATCTTGACCTCCTCGATATGTGCTGTGAGAGAGATTCTGCAAAAGGTGATTGCTTCAAGGAGTTTGTCAGTATCACCCGCAGTTCGTTCTCCCGTTCCAGCTTTCTCAGTTGTTCCCTCCTCCTCCATGTCTTCTTTTTCAAGTCGGCGGTACTGGTCTAGTTTTGCTGCCGCTGCCTTTTGTGCCTTAGTTGGTGACATTTTGCGAAGGTCCCAAGTGGACCCAGAGAACCTCAAAACTTATTGTAATCACCTGACTTGCTGGTTAGTTAAAGACAGGTACTGTCCCAGGCCCTGCAGCCCACAGAGTTTAAGGATATACTGTACGTTGCTTTACAAAGCAGGTGCATGCAATTCCTCCCCACCTCTTTAGCTGATGGCAATCTGGAGTTATGTCCCACAGGGTATAGGGGATCTCGGTGGAGGCTGTCAGAAGGGAGACTCCAGGACTGTAACTTATGCCCTGTACACAGGCAGGAGAGACAGGTGTGCCAAGATGGCCGCACTCCTAGGCCACAATTTATTTTCACATTTATTTTTATTCTTTTACAACATCCATATTAATATTTTAATTTGATATCCATGGGGTCCCATAGAGAAATATAAATACATAATAATTTACTAATAAATTAATAACGAAAAAAATTATTTATAGTTAATAAATAGAAACTAATGACTTAATTATTTGGTTAGTGGTTGTCAATTATGGCAACCTGCTAACAGGTAAAATAAATTTTCTTTGAATTCATTTGTAAAAACTAAGGCTGTCATAATATACTACAGGTGCTTGCTTGCTCCTCTTCTCGTCCCCTTGGAGGTTCATAAAAGTGGTCTCCTGAAAGTTTTTTGAAGGTGGGGTTTGCCCCAGGGAGAGCGGCGATGACACATGAATGGTTCTAGGATCACCGAAACTTCTGGCTACAGGACATGTCTTTTTCTTTTCCATCATCATGATTGGTAAATATACACTACTGTGTGTGGTGATATGTAATGTTAAAATTTAAAATGATGATTAAAAATATGAAGAAATATTTTTTTTCCCCTGCATAGAATAATAAATCCCCCTTGATGAAGACCACAATGAGAAGGGTCGAAACGCGTAGGGGTATTATGTGGAAGACCACGTTGCAGTAAAATGCTAACAGGTTTCAAACAATGTGTCGTTTTATTATTTTTATTATGTTTTATTATAATTGATGGATATGCTATTTTCATGTAAATGCCAGAGCTAATTTTTTACAACATCCATGAAATTGTCAATTGCTTTTTGATAAAATAAAAGTTTAATCAATCAATTATTTTATATATTTTGGCTGCTAACAAACCCTATGAGGGAATTCTTCCATTTTATATATATATATATATATATATATATGGTCAGATTGTAGAGCGTTGTTTTTCAATAAAACTTCAGTAATGCACAGAGCATACAATGGAAGTCTGATTTGCCTACTGCATTTGCTTTAAAGCAACAAGTTCACTTAGTGGATACCTGAACTCAAAAAGTAACAACTAGCTATGTCATAGGGGACATCTAGAAGTGTCAGTTATGGCCAGTCAGTATCCCGAAAGATTTCCCTTTTATCTTAAATTCCTCCTGAATAATTAGCAGTGCACTTCATTTGCCTTAACCATTCTGCATCCTTTTTTTCAGATTCTTTCTTCCATTGGAGCCTGCAAAGCTTTTCAACTGCATCCGCAGTCATTGTGTAGCCGGGTGCTGCTGCCCTGCCATGGACTGCCCCTCATCCCTATGCTGTGCAGTGATGGCAGACTTTTGAAGAGCGAGTTCTCTTCTCTCCTCCCCCACAGCCAGTGAGCTGTCTGAGCAGAGCAGCTGGAGAGAGGGCTGGGCTGCCTGAGTGTGATTTCATTACCTCCCACTTGCCCTCCCCCCGCCACTGATGCAGGCAAGGGAGACAGAGCAGCTTTCAGTGAGGATCCTTCCCGCTTGCTGCCTACTTCCTTTCCCTCCTGGAAAGTGGCAAGAAGACCAATCAGAAAGGGGAGAGGAGGATGATGGGACATGTAGTCCCATTGAGAACGCTGCCCATTGGAATTAACAGGGGGGTAAACTACCCTGTAAGGTTTATTTTTGCCATCTGTGAGATCTACCCTCACTTCCTGCCAGAAACCATGAATCAGACTGAGACAGAAGTACAGTTAAATCACACTTGTTTAACCACTTCAGCCCCGGAAGAATTGGCTGCTCAATGACCAGGCCATTTTTGCGATATGGCACTGCGTCGCTTTAACTGACAATTGCGCGGTCGTGCGATGCTGTACCCAAACAAAATTTACGGCTTTTTTTCCCCACAAATAGAGCTTTCTTTTGGTGTGATTTGATCATCTCTGCAGTTTTTATTTTTGGCGCTGTAAACAAGAAAAGAGCGACTTTGAAAAAAACTAAATATTTTGTATTTTTGCTGTAATAAATAGCTCCATTTTTTTTTTAAGAAAGCTAATTTTTTCCTCAGTTTAGGCCGATATGTATTCTTCGAAATTTTTTTGTAATAAAAAGCGCAAAAAGCGTATATTGATTGGTTTGCGCAAAAGTTATAGCGTCTACAAAATAGTGGATAGATATGGCATTTTTATTAATATTTATTTTTTTACTAGTAATGGCGACGATCTGCGATTTTTATTGGGACTGCAACATTATGGCGGACACATCGGACACTTTTGACACATTTTTGGGACGGTTGACAATTATACAGTGATCAGTGATATAAAAATACTGATTACTGTATAAATGTCACTGGTAGGGAAGAGGTTGATCAAGGGGGTGATCAAGGGGTTAACTGTGTTCCCTATGTGTGTGTTCTAACTGTGGGGGATGGGACTGACTATAGGAGATGAGAGATCCTGGTTCCTAGCTCGTAGGAACTCACAATCTCCCTCTCCTCTCCTCACAGAACTGGGATGTGTCTGTTTACACACACGTCCCTGTTCTGCCTCTTGTGGCCACGATCGCTCGTGGCCAGTGGTCATCGCAACCACCGGTCACGAGCATCGGCACCACCGCTAAGCAGCGAGCGTGCATGCCTGCTATCCCGCTCAAAGGGACTGACGTATAGCTACAACAGTTTGCAGGATCGGGCCAACCTGCTGCAGTATAATGACGACGGCTGGTCGGCAAGTGGTTAATAACAAAAGTAAATAGAACAAACGTAGTCAAAGCATAGCCAAAGTTTGGTAACCAGAACAGATAGTCAGACAAGCCAGAAAGTCAGGAAGCCTGGTATCAGTGTAGTGAAACAACAACCAGGATCTGGAGCCAGAAGGAACATAAGCCAAGCAAGTCTTTAACAGGAACACAGGATATAGTCTCTGTGATGTTGACCAAGGCGAAGGCAGAGATCATCTGGGCTGGACCGCTTAAGTAAGCAGGACTGATGAGCAGGATATCATCAACAGGTGAGTCACTGAGGAGACATAGGTACTGGCAATTAGCCGACAGCTGAATGGCCAGATCAGAGAAGGAAGAGCTGAGCCCAGCCCTGACAGTACCCCCTCCTCAACGACCCCTCCCCCTCAGAGGACCACCAGGCTTGAAGGGAAAATGTCTATGGAAATCATGGAGGAGTACAGGGGCATGTACGTCCGAGGATGAGACCCAAGAGTGTTCCTCCGGACCGTACCTTTTCCAATGCACCAGGTACTGTATGAGCCCACGGAACCTATGGGAGTCAACAATGGACTGTACCTCATACTCCTCATGGTTCTCAACCTGTACAGGGTGAAGACATGGCACCGAGGTGATAAAGTGGTTGCAAACCAAAGGTTTTAATAAGGAGACATGAAATACATTTAAGATACGAATATTAGAAGGGAGTTCTAACGCGTAAGCCACTGGGTTAATTCGGCGGAGTATACGGAAAGGCCCAATAAACGGAGGTGCAAACTTCAGAGAGCGAACACAAAGTCGGAGGTTGCGAGATGACAGCCAGACCCTGTCCCCAGCCTGGTAGAAAGGCGCAGGCAGGTGTCTGTGGTCAGCACGGAGTCTGTACCTATCACTGTACCTATCATTAGCATGTCGCAAAGCCTCCTGGACTTGTAAGTGGAACGAAGACCACGGAGATGCTCCTCTAACACAGGAATACTCTGCGGAACAAATGAGTCAGGCAACATGGAAGGTTGGAAACCATAGTTCGCCATAAACGGGGACAATCGGGAAGCAGAATTCAAGGCACTATTGTGAGCAAACTCCGCCCACAGTAATGCCCCGTACACACGGTCGGATTTTCCGATGGAAAATGTCCGATCGGAGCGTGTTGTCAGAAATTCCGACCGTGTGTGGGCTCCATCGGACATTTTCCATCGGATTTTCCGACACACAAAGTTGGAGAGTAGGAGATAAAATTTTCCGACAACAAAATCCGTTGTCGGAAATTCAGATCGTGTGTACACAAATCCGACGGACAAAGTGCCACGCATGCTCAGAATACATAAAGAGATGAAAGCTATTGGCCACTGCCCCGTTTATAGTCCCGACGTACGTGTTTTACGTCACCGCGTTTAGAACGATCGGATTTTCCGACAACTTTGTGCGACCGTGTGTAGACAAAACAAGTTTGAGCCAACATCCATTGGAAAAAATCCTAGGATTTTGTTGTCGGAATGTCCGAACAAAGTCTGACCGTGTGTACGCCCTATAAGAGGTCTGACCAGTTGTTTTGATGGTCAGAAATTTAGCAACATAGGAACTTCTCCAAGGACTGGTTGGCTTGTTCTGCGGCCCCATTAGACTGCGGGTGATACGCAGAGGAGAAAGCAAGCTGAATTTCCAATTGTGCACAAAAGGCTCTCCAGAACCAGGACACAAACTGACTACCCCTGTCCGAGACGATCACCTTGAGTAGCCCATGTAAGCGAAAGATTTCCCAAGCAAAAATGGAAGCCAGTTCCTTAGAAGTGGGCAACTTCTTAAGTGGAATACAATGAGACATTTTCCAGATCCGGTCAACCACCATAAGGATAACTATGCTGCCCTGGGAGTTAGGTAACTCCACAATGAAATCCATAGACAGGTGGGTCCAGGGACTCTCTCCATTGGGTATGGGTTGTAGGAGGCCCACTGGAAGGTGTCGTGGAGTCTTACTCTGAGCACACACGGAGCAGGCAGCTACGAAGGCGGTTACATCAGCACGTAGACTAGGCCACCAGAATTGTTGGGAAATGGCCCAAAAGAGATGATTCTTGCCAGGGTGGCCAGCAGCCTTGGGAGAATGGGTATGTGTGTGTCACCGGCGCAAAACCAATATTTCCTATTAATTTAATAGTGATTTTCTTGGCTGCTGCATCCAAAAAAACTTTTCATAGAAAAGGATTGAAAGTTTTGTGTGTGTGGATGTGCTGCTCCCATCTATATACCCTTTTCAATATTCGTGTACCCTATCTATTACGTGTAAACTTATTTTATATACAACATACACCTGTATGAGATCATCACATTAGACCAAAAACATATAAAAAACTATATAAAAAATCCAATGACATATATCATATATGTAACAGAGTCCCCAAATATATGCTTGCAAATCTTCTGTCAATTGCCGTGATTGGCGTGCTCTTGTGTTAGTTCAGTATAAAGTGACTTAGTGCTCCACCACCACCTGTGAGATTGGCCACTCACCAGATATTTCTTTAAAATTGCACCTTTGGTTCATTCATAGGGATAACCACTCCACTCAAAGGGAACTTCTTCAATGGCTATAATTGGACCTTAGTGTTCCTCATATAAAATATGGATGAAACGATCATCGCACAATAACGTTTAAAACTTTTTATTGTGTAAAACAAAATAAAGACTGTACACTCACATTTACAAGTGCCCTCGAGCCGGCACAGAGCTTTTCCAGCAGTTAGGGATGGGTAAGAGCTGCAGCCCAGTTCACCTAATGTGTGCTGTGCGACCTCCGTGTACCGCTTGTGTTCCACCCCTCGTACCCGTTCGCGTCCTCACCAACCACGATCGTTCCCGGTCACGTGGGTGCAAAAACTCCCAGCAGCCTCTACGCGTTTCGCATCACAATATGCGTCATCAGGAAGAATGGTAAGTCTGGAGCATGGTAGTACGGAGACTCTCTGGGACAAAGCAGCGGTCACAAGGTTTCTCAGGAGGAGCATGGACCTGAGCGGCAAGAATTTTGTCACCCAAAGCAGAAGTGAGACTGGTGCGAACAGTAGCCAGAATACGATCAGGAGGAATCACTTGAACCGGAACTGACTCCATCTTGGAAGTGGAGGAAAATTGCCGTGACAAAGAGTCAGCCCTTACATTCCTAGTACCGGGTAAGAATGAGACAATGTAATTGAAACTTGACAAGAAAAAAGCCCATCACGCCCTTCTGGGGGAGAGGCCTCAGACAAGAATGTGAGATTCTTATGGTCAGTAAGAATGAGAATCGGCACAGTAGTACCTTCAAGGAGATGTCTCCATTCTTTCATTGCTAAAATGATCGCTAACAGCTCTCTGTCCCAATCTCGTAATTGCACTCCGCAGGTGACAATTTCTTGGAAAAGTAGCCACAAGGATGCATAGCACTTTCAGAGGTAGGACGTTGAGACAGAAGGGCGCCAACTCCAGTCTCAGAAGCATCAACCTCAAGGATAAAAGGTAACATAGGATCAGGATGTGCCAACACAGGAGCAGAAACAAAGGCAGCCTTGAGACTCTCAAAGGCCTTAATGGACTCCGGAGACCAACTCTGTGGGTTACCGTCCTTTCTGGTCATATCAGTCAGGGGCTTGACCAGAGACGAGAAGTTACAAATAAACTTACGATAATAGTTGGCAAAGCCAAGAAAATGCTGCAGAGGACATAAACCCACGGGTCCAGGAGAGAACTTCAGCGTGGAGCCAATCAAAAGAGGGGTTGTGCCTCTGTAACCAAGAGTAACCAATAACCAGCGGAAACTTAGGTGAGGAGATAACTTGGAATTGAATTATCTCATGATAAAGAGCCCCTACGGCCATGGACAACCGAGCAGTCTCATGAGTGACATGGGCAGGCTGTAGAGGTCTCCCGTCAAGAGCCTCAACGGCAAGTGGCGTTGCACGCTGATGCAGCAGAATTGAGTGCTTTGATACAAAGGCAGCATCAATGAGCAGGCCTGCAGCCCCAGAGCCGATTAGAGCCTGTAACTCGACGAACGACTCAGCCCAAGAAAAGGTAACCGGAACCAGGGGCTTATCCTTCTGGATAACTGGGGACGAAACAACGCCACCTAAGGTCTGTCCGTGACAGGACCTCAAGGTTGGGCGTTCCCTGGGCGGGTAGGACAAGACTTCAAAAAGTGACCTGCCTGGCCACAATAAAGGCACAATCCCTCCCTCCTGCTAAGGGCTCTCTCATCCACAGAGAGACGCGTGAAGCCCAAGTGAATGGGTTCACCTTCACTGACCGACTTGGTAGCAGGAGACATGGGAGGGAGGCAAGGGTGGGACTGCAAAGCTTGGAGACAAATGTACAGCAGGCTTCCGCAAGCACTCTTTAAAAAAGAGTCTTTCTCTAAGTCTGGAGTCCATTAAGATGGCAAACGTGACCAACTTCTCCAGCTCAGTGGGTAAATCTCGGGGTTCTATCTCATCCTTGATGGTATCCGAGAGACCATGAGAAAAAGCAGCCACGAGGGCCTCATTGTTCCACGCAACCTCTGCTGCCAGAGTACGGAATTCAATGGCGTAATCGGCAACAGTCCTTGTACTCTGTTTGATGGACATGAGGCACTTGGCAGCACTTGCACTTTATTCTGCACTCCTGTGGCCCATATTCAGCCTTCTGTCGGCTAAATTCACTCAGCTGGTCCAGAGTCTGGAGAGATCCTGACTTCAATGTCCGGATCTACCCAAATGCCTGTCTGGCAGCTGGCTCAGCTTCTTAGCACGCCACGGACAGCCTAAGTCAGCACCTCCTTCCCCCTCCACAGCCCACATGCCTGATGAAGGGGGTCCTGCGCGACTCCAAAACGTTGCACTTGTCTTTTTGATATGATCTCAATGCGCAAAAAAACCTTTGTGATTGTAGATCCTTGGTGTGCTGGCGTGGCGAATATATACACCCCCTCCACAGCCCCGCTCTCCAGCAAGTACTGGAGGGGCAGAGCAGAGAGCGGTTGACTGGCAGACAATGTTTACTGAAAACTGGGGACTGAGCGATCAGTGGTGTTTGATCGCTCAGTTCTCAGTGTAAAGGCAGTGGAGGACAGATGCAGCATCGGATCAATGGTGCATCCACTTAGGTGAGTATAAATGTTTTTTGTTTTTTTTTTAATCCCAAACTTCTCTTTTAAGCTGAGCGGTAAGCAGAGACAGATAAAGGAGATTTATAGCACAAATATTTTTTATGCATTCTGAATTCTTAAAGCATGTGAGTGTTTTTAATATTTAGTACCAAAAAAGAGGCATTATGGAAAGCCCTGTGATACTTTTTATTGTCTATCCCTAAATCTGCTTGCACCTGTAATTGTATGGGAGGATTGTACATGATAGGGCATATTTTATCAATTGGATTCACCGTTTGGATGGAGTAATTTTAACTCCATCTGGAGCCATAGAGAAAGGGTGAGGGTTGAAGGGGGGTCCTTAACATTTCCGAGAGGCTAGCTTCTTGATCTGCACTATTGCTTAGTTTGGACCTAATCACTACTGTGTCCCAGGAAAAGAAGGTGAGACTACATCTGATGCCTGGTGAAAAGTGGTTGAATTAGGGTGGAGTATTGTTTTGAATTAGTGTATTCTGAGTGGAGAACACCATTGGAGATTGAAGGAAGCTATGTATTTAGTGAATATTGGTGTTTTTAGGCTTACACAAAAATTATATTAGGGATTTTTTTTTGTTTTTGACAACTTATTGGTTTTGCATAAATGCATTTTCACATATGGTGGGGATAAGTATATGCGGGAGCACCGCAGTTTATTAAAAATAAACATTTTACTGGTATAAGTAATAGTTACATACTCATTGTAGGCTAGCATTTTTTTAATAATTTTTCTTGCAGCACAGGAGCAATATTATATTCTTTTTTTTCAATAGTCAAGGTATTGTTAAAAAAAGGGCATTGGGAGCTTGGCACTGCCATGGGAAGAATTCCACAAGTGAAGAAAAAAAATATTTTAAACAACATACAGTGAGGAGAGGGTCCTTCTTTTAATGCGACTTCAAGGGCAACATAGGAAAACACCAATCCTTTAAACTACATGCTTGGGAGATGCCTTTAGGCTGTATGTGGTGTTATAGAAAAGTATGATTTTTACAAACAGCATCATCAACACTGTATTCTGCCATCACATATTTTGGTAATGTAATTGACTTTTTACTGCTACAGGGCGGCACCTCTGCGTCGGATCACACATATATACGTGATCCGACTCTTCCGGGCAGGGGGCACTTCCGGGCTCGCTTCCACTGTGATTACACACAGCGGAAGCCCATCGGCGGGTGCAAAGTACCCGATGTCCACCGGCACCAGCCAATCATTAGGCAGAGAGACAGAACGCCGTTCTGACAGGAGGGAAGGGATGGAATTTGTGCCCCTTCAAAGTGGGGAATAAATTCCCATCTCTTCCCTGAGTAAAAGCAGCACACACAGTTCATATAAACAATTGTTAGGCACACAGGGATTTTTCTTACCAAAAATACGTATTGGCCTGAAGAAATTAGATTTTTTATTTTTTTTTATGTTTTATAGCAGAAAGTAAAAAATATTTTTTTTTTTGTTTATATCGCAAAAAATAAAAAGAAACACAGAGGTGATCAAATACCACCAAAAGAAAGCTGTATTTGTGGGAAAAAAGGACATGCATTTTATTTTAAAAAAAAAACAAAACAATAAAGCATATGGAATACCACAAACCCTGAGGTAGGCAAAATATATTTTTCATATTGGTAAGAGGTACTGACCCTATGGATAACTTCAGGGAGATTGGGTGCTATATTAGACTTCCAGTGATAGGTTATGGTAAGGCGAGCAGCCAGTAAAATATGCAAAATTATTGTACAAAATTGAACCAGGATAACGTCAATTGTCAAGTTCCAGTTGTATTTTTCATATATTTTTTGTTTCATTATAGTCAGGTGGCATAGCTGCGGAGGTAAAACCTATTGTCATAAGAAGGGCAGGCAGCAGCAAAAATCAAATGTAGAATCCTACAGCCATATGCACCATGCCACTGACACTTGGAGATAGCTGGTAGTGAGTCTTGCTAATGTGACATCTTCCTCCTTATCTTTCTCCTTCTACTCCTCTCCTCCTTCATTTACCTGTTCCTCCTACCCACCCTACCTGTGCTCCTTCTCTCCTTCCTCTTTCAATATTATAATGGCATGAGGAGAGGCTCTGGACAACTGTATAAAAGCTTTATTAAAAATCTAACAAATAAGCATTTGGAAGATTTATGGGTCAGAATAGGCTTATCGAGGCATGTAATTCCTATGTAACATGTTCCTGTGGGCTGTCACGGATCCGTCCTTCAATCACTCTCGCGATGACATTACTCCCAAAGACCCCACGTGTACCCGTTTCATCAGACGACGTCAGGGGGATGGGCCACAGAAACGCTTTACACAGGAATTACATGCCTTGATAAGCCGATTCTGACCCATAAATCTTGTAAATGCATATTTGTTGGATTTTTAATAAAGCTTTTATACAGTTTTACACTATAAGATTGCTTCCTATGAGTAACATCGTGCTGGCCAGCCCAGAGTTGTGGTGGTCCTTTTTCCTGGGGGTTAGCCATATTACTTTAAAAGTGCTATCTGACCATTTGCTGGGGCAGAAATGGTCATGGATATCTGGTAAGCAGTTGATTTTATCCTGCTTTTAATCACTGGAGGACTGCATCTGTACAAACACTGGGTTCATTTTGTGGTGAGAATTCCAGAAGATCTATCTTTGTTTGGAGGTTACTATCTGATGATCTCAGAAGGCAACATTGCACATCACATTGGCACATTGGACTCATGGGGCTATTCTCTATTTAATTTAATAATTTTTCTTTCTCTAAGTTTATAATTTTCTGGATGTTGTTGAGTCCGTTTTAATGCGTTTTTTTGATGACCACTTCAGGTTCATAATCATTTAATTTATATTTCTCACAGGGAGTATTATAGCACTGCACTGTTATACATTGATTGACTTTTGGGCTTAGTATCACAAGCTTTTTTTTAGTGTTAGCAGTAAAAGGGTATACCTAAGCGCTCTAAGCTGCTCTGTTCAAGCAAACATAGGTAGGAACATCACTACAAACTAAGTTAAGGTGACCAGATTTTTAAAATGAAATCTGGGGACATTTTTTTTTTTTTTTTTTTTTACTAGTAACGGCAGCAATTGACAACTCTTTGCCTATCTCCGCTGCCGCCCACCTCACAGCCGGTCAAGTCTGTGTATAAAGGCAGATGTCCCAATACTTTTGGTAATATAATGTATGTTACTGTTCGGGCCCCGGCTACTACTGGGTGGGGAGTGGAAGAAGATCACTCCACCAGGGAAGGCAAGGAGATAAGCAGGCAGGTGGCTGGCCAGGACTTGAGCCAAAGCAGAAGAACATGCGAGTGGAGCTGAATGGGCATGCGCCCGAAACTGAAGAAATAGTCCCTCCGCTCCGACCAGCACATGATCATCACAAAGGGGCACAGATAATGGTATAAAATAAACCCCCATAAGCTAGTAGGAGCGGCAGCGGAGGGGGGGGTGCAATTCAGATTTTTTCTTTTTATTCTGCACGGGCTGTCTTTGAAATTGCCCCAGCCCTTGTTCAAATCCAATCCGGGGACAAAACTGGGGACAAATTTGGTCCGGGGACAGTGTCCTCAATCCGGGGACTGTCCCCAGAAACCGGGGATGTCTGGTCACCCTAAACTAAGTTGTATGTTAATTAAGAAAGAAGTTCTATGCCTGAACACCTTGTCGCTTTGCAAAACCAGAAACGGTTCCTTGCAAGATAAGACCCAGCAGCTTAGACACTCATCTGACACAGTACCACCTTATAGGTGAGAGTACAGAGAGTGGTACAAAGAGAATGTCTCCAATGGGTTGAAAAGGCTATTTTTGAAGCACAGAGAAAACCAGATTAGGTGTTAATCAAGGGTGTGCACACTTATGCAACCATATTATTTTAGTTTTTTATTTTTACTTCCCTCTACCTAAAAGATTTCAGTTTTTGTTCTGAAGTTGTACAGTTTATAGGTCACATTAAAGGTGGAAAAAGTTCTGAAATGATTTATGTTTGTCTCATTTTTTTACATCACAGAAACCTGACATTTTAACAGAGGTGTGTAGGCTTTTTATAGCCACTGTAGTTGCACTGCACGTATTTATAACTTATTTGAAAATGAGAGACTGCTGGCCATACACTCTGCACACTCTTTAAAGGAACAGTATTGCCGCTGGGACACCCCTTTTAAGAACATATACATGGATTTGTGGGACTTAAATTTGAGCTCTTCCAATTTGGGCAACAATGCAATGGCCAGTGGGATGGAGTTTGTCAGAGACTGTCAGACCACTTTTCGTGCAATGCCTCTTAGTCAGGATCCCCCATAGTATAGCCCTTTCATGACTAAGCCTATTTTTGAAATTTGGTCTTTACAAGTTAGAATCCGTATTTTTAACTAGAAAATTACTTAGAGCCCCCAAACATTATATATATATATATATATTAGCAGAGAATCTAGAGAATAAAATGGCGATTGTTGCAATATTTTATATCACATGGTATTTGTGCAGCAGTGTTTTAAATGCACATTTTTGGGAAAAGGGACACTTTCATGAATTTAAAAAAAAACAAACAGTAAAGTTACCGCAATTTTTTTGTATAATGTGAAAGATTATGTTACGCCGAGTAAATAGATACCAAACATGTCACACTTTATAATTGTACGCACTCGTGGGATGGCGACAAACTACGGTACCTAAAAATCTCCATAGGTGACGCTTTAAATTTTTTTTACGGTTACCAGGTTAGAGTTACAGAGGAGGTCTAGTGGTAGAATTATTTCTCTCGCTCTGGCGATCGCGGTGATACCTCACATGTGTGATTTGAACACCATTTACATATGCGGGCGCGACTTCCGTATGTGTTTTCTTTGCTGCGCGAGCTCGCGGGGATGGGGGCACTTTAAACAAACATTTTTTTTTCTTTTTTATTTCATTTATTTTTATATTTCTAAATTGTGTTAAAAAAAAATAAAATAATTTTTGATGACTTTTATTGCTGTCACAGGGAATGTAAACATCCCTTGTGACAGTAATAGGTGGTGACAGGTACTCTTTATGGAGGGATCGGGGGTCTAAAAGACCCCCCGATCCCTCCTTTGCACTTCAAAGTATTCAGATCGCCATTTTCAGCGATTCTGAATACTGTGTATTTTTTTAAAACCGGCGCCATTGGCAGCCAAGTAAACAGGAAGTGACGTTGCTTCCATGTTTACGATTAGGAGGCTGGCACGAAGCCACTCACGGCTTTGTTCCAGCCTATCCCCAGCCGCCGGAGGCAGCCGATTGGTCAACGGGCCTCCCGATGGAACGGGAGGCCCAGTAAGAGCGTCGGGAGGTGGCGGGAGGGGGGGACACCCCCCCCCCGCTCCTCCGGTATAACAGCCGAGCGGCTTTAAGCCGCATCGGTTGTTATACTCGGATAGCCGATCGCCTGCTCTACAAAATGGTACTGGGATGATGCCTACAGCTGCGGGCATCATCCCGGTATAACCCCCGAAAGTCGAGTACGCACATCTGCGTACGCTCAGTGGGAAGGGGATAGGGATTAACGATAAAGTCATTGTTTCACTTACTATTTACTATCAGGTCACCTGTATCCAGGTGACAGATGCACACCGTTGGGATCAGGAGTGCACCGCAAGGTAGTGGACCCTACGGCTGACTGCTGCGGATTGAACCCTGGGAGGTTCAGGAAGCAGGTCTACTGGATCACTGACAAGATCCCACTGGGAGCTAGAGCATAGATTCCCCAGGGCGCGGAGTCTAAAGCCGCGTACACACGGTCGGACTTTTCAGCTACAAAAGTCCAACGGACGCTGACGGACTAAAGCTGGCTGGTAATCCGATCGTGTGTGGGCTTCTCCGGACTTTCAACGTACTTTTTTAGCCTCAAATCCGACGTACTTTAGATTTGAAACATGCTTCAAATCTTTACGTCGTAACTACGACGGACCCCGAAATCCGCTCGTCTGTGTGCTAGTCCGACGGACAAAAAGCCACGCTAGGGCAGCTATTGGCTACTGGCTATCAACTTCCTTATTTTAGTCCGGTGTACGTCATCACGTACGAATCCGTCGGACTTTTGTGTGGTCGTGTGTAGGCAAGTCCGTTCGTTAGAAAGTCTGCAACAAGTCCGCGGCAAGTCCGCCGCAAGTCCGCCGAAAGTCTGTCGGACGGCTGTCGGACTTTTGTAGATGAAAAGTCCGACCGTGTGTACGCGGCATAAGAGCCAGCAGGTGTTCACCAGAGCCTTTAATGGTAGGGATGGACTACGCTGCAGTCTGGCTCCAGGTCGCGGCCCCTAGGGTCTCACAGCTCACGCTCACGGTAGACTACAGGAGAAGAGGAAGGAGGCAGCAGGGAAAGTAAGGGACAAGCCAAGGTCGGGGCCACAAGCAGACAAGGACAACAGAGTACACGCCAAGGTTCAGGGTCACAGGCAAACAGGGATGGTCGGGAACACGCCAAAGGTCAGGGTCACAAGCAGACAGGAGTAGTTAAAAAAAGGCCAAAGTCGGTAACAGGAATCAGATGTAGGAAACACAGCAAGTATACAGAGGCTAACACACAATGGTTGATCAGCACTGCTGGCTTGCAGTGCACAGGTTAATATAGGGTTCCCTGATAGGGCCTGGGGTGGGGCCATGCTTAGAGGAGAGGTTACAAAAGCAGTCAGGTGAGGGTCAGCTGGTCTCTAGAGATGAACATATGGAGACAGGTATGCTGATCGACAAACTCTATTGCATAACCATGACATTTACCGAGTCACACAATATTTTGCTACTGTGTATTTGTTGAAGTGCTACTGCTTTTCCATCCTTTAGTTATTGTTTAACTGTGTATTGTACCAATAAATATTTTCCCTTCATCCTTGGTGTGTCAGAGCACGTAGCATTGCCAGCAAGGTCAATGATTTCCAGAGTCAGGAGATCCATCAGTGGTGGCCCGTCCATAGGGGGCGCCTGGGCGCCGCCCCCCCCCTCCCCCCTCCTCCCTCCTCCCTCCTCCCTCCTCCCTCCTCCAGGCAGCAAAAAAAAGTCAAAAAAAATAATAATAATTTTTTTTTTACTACTGGCCCTTTAAAAAAAAGAAAAAAGAAAAAAAAAGGTCCTTAAGTGCACTGTGTTCGGACGCCGGATACAGTGTGACGCCGGACACAGTGCACTTATAGGAAGCGCCACGTCTATGCAATCACGAGATTGCAGACGTGGCGCTGCATTTGCGGGCGTTTAGCCCGCCTTGGGGCGTTTTCTGAAGCGCCAAGTAGCTTCCGCCCGGCCATAGTAATACATACTACAAGCGCGGAAGCTACTTGGCACTTCAGATTTGATTGACATCTGCCCTGAGTCAGATGTCACTTCCTGCCTCTCTCTTTCATTGCGCCCGAGAGAGGAAACAGGAAGAATGCTGCTGCCAGTGTGAGGAGGACGCCGCAGGAGACTGAAGGTAAGTACCGCTGTGTGGAGAATGGGGGGGACACCTGCTGTGGGGGGCTCTGATGGGGGACACATGCTGTGGGGGGCTCTGATGGGGACACCTGCTGTGGGGGGATTCTGATTGAGACACCTGCTTTGGGGGACACCTGCTCTTGGGGACTCTGATGGGGGACACCTGCTGTGGGGGGCTCTGATAGGGGACACCTGCTGTGGGGGGACTTTGATGGGGGACACCTGCTGTGGGGGGCTTTGATAGGGAACACCTGCTGTGGGGGGCTCTGGTGGGGGGCTCTGATAGGGGACTCTGATGGGGGAAACCTGCTGTGGGGGAATTCTCATAGGGACACCTGCTGTGGGGGGGCTCTGATGTGGGACTCCTGTTTTGGGGGGACTCTGATGGGGGACACCTGCTGTGGGGGGCTTTGATGGGGAACACCTGCTGTGGGGGGACTCTGATGGGGGACACCTGCTGTGGGGGGCTCTGATGGGGGACACCTGCTGTGGGAGGCTTTGATAGGGGACACCTGCTGTGGGGGGCTCTGGTGGGGGGCTCTAAAGGGGGACTCTGATGGGGGACACCTGCTGTGGGGGGACTTTGATGGGGACACCTACTGTGGGGGGACTCTGATGGAGACACCCTGCTGTGGGGGACACCTGCTGTGGGGGGCTCTAAAGGGGACACCTGCTGTTGGGGGCTCTGATGGGGGACACCTACTGTGGGGGACACTGATGGCAACTCTGATGTAAGGGAACTGAGGCTGTATTTGGGGGGGCAGAGGCTGTATTTGAGGGGACAGAGGCTGCATTTTATGTGACAGAGGCTGTATTTGGGGGGGGCAGAGGCTGCATTTGGGGGGACAGAGGCTGCATTTGGGGGGACAGAGGCTGCATTTGATGTGACAGAGGCTGCATTTGATGTGACAGAGGCTGCATTTGATGTGACACAGGCTGCATGTAAGGACGGACTGCTGGGGACACCTGATGGCATCTGGTTGTAGGCGACGTGGCTAGTGACACACTCGGGGCTCCCACTGATTCTGCATTATGGTGAGTTGAATGATTTCATTTTATATTACAATGTAACAATAGAAACAATGCGCTTCAATTATCCTGACACCATAACAACCATGGTGCCGGGATGATTGAAGCGCTAACACCAGGTGTTTGGAGTATCTTTATCTAATAATTGTTAAACTTTGTAGAATACACATTTCTATTGTTGTGTAGGATCTAGGCCTGCTGTCCCTCTCTCCCTCTCCCTCCATCCCTCGTTCATCTCAGACACTAACCACACCACCTTAGAGCCTCGCCCACTATTTAGCTGGAACCACGCCCATTTTTACCAAGTGGGAGGGGTCAAAAAGGAAGGGTGGGGTCTGGCGCCCCCCCATCCTAAAACTTCACCAGTCGCCACTGAGATCCATATATCAGCAGTCCCGTTCAGCATAGCTCCCAACTGTCCCTGATTTAGAACTGAGTTATATATCACAGGACAGGAGGCTGGACCCCAAAAAAGCTAGTGAAAGTGAGCAGGAAATGCAAAGAAGAATAACCCCCTTCTCCACTTACCCTAGGCAGCCAAACTAGTCTGGCTAACATGAACACAGTAGGCAACCTGCCTACATGCCCACTGAAACCTATGCGTTCACTCAACGCCCATAACAAGGCCATGTCATTGGGCGTAATGATCTCAAGATTTATTTTCTTTTTTTTAATCAGATACCTTTGCTCTCATCATGTCCCTAGATATGTCAGCCCCATACACTTTTCCTGTTACTTTAACTCCTGCAGGAACTGCAACAAAGGTCAGGGGGATGATCTAAAAGGTATCCAATGCATTTCGGGGGTCCAAAACCATCCCCTCCCTCAGGGCTAGAGAAAAACATAAGGAGATCTCCATATCAATACTATATCGGTATAATATATACTACTACTACTACTACCATTACTATTATTATTGTTTTTTAACCAATTGATGAACTGTAACGGTATGCTTTATTATTCAGATTCTCACATATGTCCGAGTGTCTCAAATATTAGTTATTTATACATTGTGTTACCTGGCATTTGATTTTTATACAGCCAACTATATATTATTGGCTGTAGGGTGTTTGGTTTAACTATGACTCCAAGGAGGGGATACTATATTGACATTGTATTGCTATGGAGACTTATGCCCCGTACACAAGACCGGATTTTCCGATGGAAAATATGTGATAGGACCTTGTTGTCGGAAATTCCGACCGTGTGTGGGCTCCATCACACATTTTCCATCGGATTTTCCGACACACAAAGTTTGAGAGCGGGCTATAAAATTTTCCGACAACA
This sequence comes from Lithobates clamitans, assembly GCA_037952925.1. Taxonomy (NCBI): domain Eukaryota; kingdom Metazoa; phylum Chordata; class Amphibia; order Anura; family Ranidae; genus Lithobates; species Lithobates clamitans. Next base: position 3,339,934 of record JBBGZY010000293.1, on the reverse strand, counting down.
AAATCCGTTGTCAGAAATTCCGATCGTGTGTACACAAATCCGACGGACAAAGTGCCACGCATGCTCAGAATAAATAAAGAGATGAAAGTTATTGGCCACTGCCCCGTTTATAGTCCCGACGTACGTGTTTTACGTCACCGCGTTTAGAACGATCGGATTTTCTGACAACTTTGTGTGACCGTGTGTATGCAAGACAAGTTTGAGCCAACATCCGTTGGAAAAAATCCTAGGATTTTGTTGTCGGAATGTCCGAACAAAGTCCGACCGTGTGTACGGGGCATTATAGTATTTGTAGCTGCTGACTTATAGATTTCAGAAAAAACACATATTTTGTTAAAGCACATCATGAGTAGAATAAAAATAAGGTGCTAGAGGTGCATGCATGGAAGCTCGTAAGATGGCCGCGTCCCTCTAGAGCTCCGTGCCACCACGGCCCCATAACCCGCCACTACATCGTTCGGAGCGCCCGCCCGCACACCACACACACGAAAGTGTGGGGGATCCCCCCGCGAATCATTTAAAGATAGCATCGCCAGCCAGAAGAAGCCTAACGAGCCAGATGACTGCCGCAGCCAGCCTCCTCAGCTATACTAAGATGGCGGCCGCGCAGAGAGGGGGATACACAGACACTGAGGAGGAAGCATCCATTGCTGATCAGGACACCGCTCCTTTATCACCACCAGGTACTGCAAACTCTCCACTTTACATGGCACCCTCCCCTGCATCCACCGAATCCTTGCTGGGAAGAACGGGGATAGGTCTCCCCACTACACCTATGACTGACCCACACACAGGCATGTTGCTCTGTGAGGGAGAAGCCTGTGACCTTAACCCAGCACCCACTGACTTCACCTCTATTATGCAGGCTTTCTCCCAAATGCTTTCCAGAGGCCTTGTTATTAATGCAGCCCAAATCACTTCATCCATTCATTCAGACCTACAACAATTGGGAATGAGGATTGAACTAATAGAAAATCAAAATGCTGACAGACTCCAAGACGTTCAGGACCAACTTGAAACAGCCCTTTTAAAGATCGATGACCTTGAACAGGTCGCGCAGATACAATTTCAGGATAAGGGGACTCCCCGAATCGGTGAAAGAAGTAGACCCAGCGGTTAAATCACTTATCAAAGGGCTAATTCCTGACATAGCAGAACACCGTCTGGAACTGGACAGAGCGCATAGAGCATTACAGCCCCTTCGCGCTGACGGTCTCCCCAGAGACATAATTTTGAAAACACATTTTTACACCGTGAAGGAGGAGGTTATGAGAAAGGCTACAAGGGCGGAAGTTCTTAACATCAATGGTCATGCTGTCCAGATTTTTGCTGATCTCTCCCCATACACAGTGCAAAAACGACGATCTTTGAGACTACTACTCCAGATCCTGATGCAGAAAGAGATCGCTTATAGATGGTCCTTCCGGCTTCGCTTGAATTTCTCATATCGCTAAAGGGCATGGATTCTCTTCTTTGGTGGAAGGAGAACGTCTCCTACTCCAGCTGGGCCTGATCTCACAAGAGCATTTTCCCACACCTTCAAAGGCCCATCCTCAACATCGTAGAGACCACCGCCGGTGAGCCCCCTGCAGCCCACTTGGCTGAAACAACAATCCAAGCGGTCCAAAGATACTTTGCCGACATGGAGGGCCCACCTTTTTTGTTAAACCAGGGATCTGGTTTGTGACTTCTCCAATTCTTGGTATGGGGGTACACCCCCAGGTCTCTTCTACGGAGGTTTGGTTTTCAATAACAGGACTTTCCCTCTCAGTTGATTAGCTCTATGACTCTCATCGGTGGTTGTTGGGGGGGGGGGCTTTTAAGGGAAGTGGGGATCCACTCTCAGGGTTCAAACCAGGGCTGGAACAGTCTGGGCACATAACCTATATGTTCACCATGTTGGTAATTGCATTATTTGCGCCTTTTGTTTATGTGCTTCCTCCCAGATGAGCAAGTTAACCCTCTCCTCAACACCTTTACTGTTTGTTTATAGTCTTAGACTATACTATTTGTTCCCCTATCATTGGTTTAACTGTCCCCTCCTCGGAGAGGATATTGCCCCCAAAAGTGGTAGGGTGAGCGATTCTGCTCGTTTCTCTGGGCCCGGTCTCACCCGAGTTCCCCCCTGAGTCTGGGGGGTGGGGGTGAGGGGGCGCCGGACCCAGGGGACGGAGCCTAGGGTGTGTTCAGGACCCTACTTTTCTATGTCTAAGAGGCGCTCTGTTCATTTTCAGTTATTATTAGGCATGTGCAATTCGTTTCGTTCCAAATTACTTTTTTAACGAATTTCGACAAATTCGTTAATTCGGAAATATCTGAATTAACGAAAACCCGTTTAACGAATTTTTCCGAATATTTGTAAATTCGAAGAATTTGTAAATTCGTAAATTCATACATTCGTAAATTCGTACATTCTTACATTAGTAAATTAGTGAATTAGTAAATTTGTAAATTCGGAAATCTGAAATAACAATTAACTAATAAAAACTTAACTGTTACTGGTAATTATTAAATTATAGGTATTGTAATTTCCTTTCAAATTTGGCTGTTAGTGAACGTAACACATACAAATTTATTCGAAGTTACGAATGATCAGAAATAACGAATGCCGTATCCAAACGAATAGAACGTAATGAATTAATAATAATAAATAACAATAATAATAATAAAAACTTTTTATTATTAATATTTATTATTAATTAGTTCCGTTCCATTTGTTTCAGCATTCGTTATTTCGGATAATTCGTAACTTCGGATAAATTCATATTTGTTACATTCACTGACAGCCAAATTTGAAAGGAGATTACAATACCTATAATTTAATAGTTACTATTTCAGATTTTTGAATTTTCAGTTTTTTTGATTTTCAAATTTCGAATTTACAAATTTCCGAATTTTCAAATGTACAAATGTACGAATTTACGAATATAAGAACGTACAAATGTACAAATGTACGAATGAACGAATGTACGAATGTACAAATGAACGAATTTACGAATGTACGAATTTAAGAATTGAAATCATAACGAATGACCTGAAAAATGAAAAAAATAAATAAACTAATGAAAGGAAAACGAAAATGAACAAATTTTTTCGCTGTGCACATGTCTAGTTATTATAGTTTAACCCTTTTTAATTTTTCCTTTCTTCATGTATTCTAGTGGTGGGACCGTGGTGGTCTCAGTGCACCTCCACCAGTCTCCCTAAGCACCTAGTGTGCCCCAGGAGATGACTAGGAGTCCCTGATTCATGGGTCTCCAACCTACAGGTTTAAGGTGGGTAATGGAAGGTCTATTCCTACCCCGGGGTGGGTGGGGACCAAGGGGTCTCCTGATTCTTCAGTTGCTGTATCATGAATGTACGGTATTTGCTTTTAAATGTCTAACCTGTTTCTCCTACTCTTCCTTGGCTTTTTTTCCTCTCCCCTCCTGATCCTCGTTGTATTTCCTGTCCTCTTCCAGGTTCTCCGGGAACATTCAGCAGCGCCACTTGGGGCACCTTGCTTCGACCTCATGGACGGACCGGTGTCATTGCCCAGGCTACCCACCGGGAGAAAGTAGGTCAGGGGGCCATCACAGCACTCTCTTCCCCTCTGATCCATGGCTAATACAAAAGCAACCACCTCCAATTTTACACTCATCTCACATAATACCCAGGGCCTCAACTCCCCTATCAAATGACGGAAATTATTTCAATTGTACCATTCCATGCACGCAGACATTCTTCTATTACAAGAAACTCACTTCTCTGCCTCCTATAAACCAGTTTTTCTACATCAGAGATACCCACAATTTTACATCGCATCCGCCGAAAACAAAACTAAAGGTGTGGCCATATGCTTCTCCAGACATTTCAATCTTTCCCAATCCAAAATTATTGCGGATCCTTTAGGTCGTTACATATTGGTGTCTGGCACCATTGACGGGGAGATTTACACCTTTGTATCTTATTATACTCCTAATAGGGGTCTGGGGAAATTCTTTGACTCAACATTGAGCAAACTACAACAACACTTCAAAGGGACGGTCTTCCTCGGTGGAGACTCGAACATAGCCTTTGACTATGGACAAAACAGCTGGAGGCTTACCAAAACCCAAACACCCCTCAAAACAGAGTACGAAAATTGCTCAGATGCTACATTCTGCAGGGCTAGTGGACATATGAAGAGAGGCAAACCCCCACGTAAAAGACTATACTCATTTCTCAGCACCACATGATTCCTACGCCAGGATAGACCACATCTTCACTCACTCATCAACGATCCCCTGGATGGATTGTAAGGTCTAAAATTGTAGATACCCCCCCCTCTGACCACTCTATGATCATCCTTGTTACTCAGAGATCATCGGGACATAAGGGCCCTTTCTGATGGTGTCTTAATGAAGGCCTTTTGAACGATCCTATTCAGTGTACCCTAATTGAAGGGGACATCAAAGCATACTTTCTTGATAATGATACTAAGGAGATCTCCCCATCGATATTGTGGGCGGCACATAAGACGGTTCTCAGAGGGAAGCTCATTCAGCTCTCCTCTAAACTTGAGAGAGCATAGGGCTGAAATTTTGAAACGGACTGAGGAATACCAAAGACTCACTAAGGCACACAAGCGTCATCCTACCCACTCAACATTAGAACAGCTAGACATGGCCCGTACCCAACTCAACCTTTCCCTCACAACGGCTGCTGAGAAACACCTCAGATGGACAGGAGCGAAATTTTATTTTCAAAAGGACAGAATTGGAGCCAGACTCGCTACCAAATTAAGTCCCAAACACTGCACATTATCGTTCCCAAAAATTTGTTCCTCTTCTGGGGACCTCACCCAGAACCCCAAAAAAATAATGGAGACATTCTTATGCACATGGTCGGACTTTTCAGCTACAAAAGTCTGACAGCCGTCCGACAGACTTTCGACAAACTTTTGACGGACTTTCACCAGACTTTCTAACGACCGGACTTGCCTACACACGATCACACCAAAGTCAGACGGATTCGTATGTGATGACGTACACCGGACTAAAATAAGGAAGTTGATAGCCAGTAGCCAATAGCTGCCCTAGCGTGGGTTTTTGTCCGTCGGACTAGCATACAGACGAGCGGATTTCTGTGTAAAGATTTGAAGCATGTTCCAAATCTAAAGTCCGTCAGATTTGCGACTGGAAAAGTCCGCTGAAGGTCCGGTGAAGCCCACACACAATCGGATTGTCCGCCGGCGTCCGTCGGACAAGTCCGGTTGAAAAGTCCGACCGTGTGTACGCGGCATTACAGTTCTACTCAGACCTTTACAAAACTGTTCCACCTAACACACTAACAAAGAATACTTTTCTTGACAACCTCCCTTTACCTTCCATATCCAAAGATCATAAGGAACTACTAGAGAATCCAATCACATTGGACACCATCAAATCCCTCAAACAGGGCTCAGCCCCTGGGCCAGAGGGCTTTTCTACAGTATATTACAAAAAATTTGGCCTCAGTCTAGCCCCCTATCTGGTCCGGTTCTTTCACTCTCTCAGGGATGGAGCCCCCCTAGTGAATTCAATTCTGCTTACATCTCTGTCATCCCTAAACCGGGGAAAGATTTGAGCGAGGTAGGTAACTATCGTCCGATCTCGCTCATTAATAATATTAGGTTAATGACAAAGATCCTAGCCAATAGGGTAGACAGTTTTATTGCTACATACATACACAAGGATCAGGTGGGCTTCATCCCTGGGAGACAGGGACTGGACCAGATTAGAAGAGCAATTGACATAATTTCCCTACTTAACTCCCAATGGGATGGTGCCCCCCCCGAAGGGTTTCCTTCTTTCAATAGACCTTCACAAGGCATTTGACTCGGTAACGTGGCCATATCTTTTCGAAATCCTTGAACGATGGGGCTTTAGTCCACATTTTCTGGGCATAGTTTGCTCTTTATAATCTTCCCTGAACGCACAATTGAGACTGTTAGGCAGATACTCTGACTCCTTCAGAATTGAAAGGGTCACCAGACAGGGCTGTCCGCTCTCCCCTCTCCTCTTCGCCATCGAAACACTGGCTATCGTGATCAGGTCCAACGCTGACATTAAAGGGATCAGGTGTGGGGAAAAGGAACACAAATGTGCACTATGCGCGGATGATCTCCTGCTATTCATCTCCTCCCCTCTGACTTCTACCCCTACGATATATAAGATCTTGCAAGAGTTTAGTCAAATTTCGGGATTGAAGGTGAACATGTCTAAATCTGTGGCCTTAAACGTCTCAGTCCCCATGTCATTGCTCACACAACTTAAACAAAACTTCACCTTTTCTTGGGCAACCGAAGCGATCCCCTACCTTGGCATACAGCTCACCCATGATATCAGTAAGCTCTTCCAGGCTAACTACCTGCCTATGATTCAGAAATGTGATATGGAGGTGTGGTCGAGATGTGGTCTATCCTGGCTGGGCAGAGTTAACACAGTTAAAATGACACTTCTCCCAAGGATGTTATACCTGTTCCGTTCCCTCCCAATACCTATTAAGAAACAAGTCCTTAGTAAATTCCAATCGCGAATAGTGACATTTATATGGGGGAACAAAGGGTACAGATGTCCCAATGAGGTTCTTCTTAGGTTAAAAATGCAGGGTGGAGTGGGGCTACTGAATTTATGGTGGTATTACTAAGCTGCACAACTAGCTCAGATCTCCACAGTCTACTGCAGGGGCTCCAAGCCCAACTGGCTCTCCATGGAACGGCAGGCTGTCCCCTTACACACCATTGACCATCTCCTCTGGAGAGATACTTGCTCAAGACCGGCAATACTGTCTCCGACCCTTTCACACTCAACGGCGCTGTGCAACACACTTTATCAAAACCATGCTTTGGTATCCCCCCAGAAGCCCTCATCTCATAGCTTCCACAACCCAAGTTTTCCCCCGGCATGGACATCAAATCCTTCAGCTGGTGGACTGATAAGGGCCTGTATCGCATTGGCCACTTTTTTACCAAGGCGGGTCCCATCACTCTGAAACACTGCAAACAGAAGCTGAAATGCCTGAATTTTTTCGCTTCTCCCAAATTGCACATTTCCTTCACTCATTAGGTACTAGCGGACAGGCACCACCCACTATCACCCTATATGAGCAGTGGTGCGCTAATGCCATGGATCAGAGGGGTGGAATATCCCTGATATATTATGCTCTGGCGAGCAGGGATGATGTTTCGGCATATGTTCAAGCCTGGGAGATGGACACCAGTTGCTCCTGGGAGCCGACAGTATGATATCACGTGAGTCAACGCTCCTTTAAAGGTATTTTAAATATCTCCCTGATAGATGCTAATCTCAATATCCTAACTAGGTGGTACTATGTCCCCTCCAGGCTGGCAATGATCCACCCTGGGACATCGCCCTTATGTTACCGTGGGTGTGACTTGGAGGGCACCATGTTCCACATCTGGTGGTCATACCCTCGCATTAGATCCTTTTGGAACAAGGTCTTTCACACTCTAAGGGGAATAACAGAATCCTCTATAACCCCGGATCCTACTATTGCCCTACTGAACCGACCTATTCCTGGGTTACCCAAACACTTACAGGCTGTCACATTCTACATTTTCTTAGGAGCCAAGATGATGATCGCAAAAGCGTGGAAAACCCCAACTGTTCCCTTTAGAGGATTCAAAAGGAAAGTTTCATGGATAATGGTACAGGAAAATATTGTAACAAAACTACATGATAGATTAAATAGATTTAACGCTTCCTGGGAGCCTTGGGCCTCTTACTGCAACATTTCCCTGTGCCCAGGCACATAACTTTGACTCCTGGATGAACCTGGACTGCTCCCCTTGCCTTTCCTTCTCTTTCCTTTATTTCACTCTTTGGGACACTCTGTTCCCTCTTTCTGACTTAGCGACAGGGGGTCTCTACACTCCCCCCTAATGGAGCTGGAGAGATAGTACTTGGGCTAGCATGTAGCGGATGATAACGCAGTGGTCCTTCCAGTAAACCTTATTGACCAGTAATACAGTGTCAAAAAGGAATGTTCTCACAAGCCTGAGACTGATAGCAGACCACGGGGGGAGCAGGGGAGGGGGCGAAAAGCCGGCCGGGGGAGACCTGACACTTCCACAGAGAGTTCCCAAAGGGGTGGAGTGCCGGTGGGCTCCGGGGTTGGGCGGCCTTCTCACGATCTCCGGGTGAGTATGCGTTCGGAGTACTCGGTACTTATACAGACGAGCTTCAGGCCTACGGTTCTTACCCCTACAGAGCCTGGGGTCCTGCTCACGTAGTTCTAAGACATCTACTAGACCACTTCAGAAGGTAACTACTATCCTTCAAACACCCTAAGATCTGTTTAGATACTATTATGTTATGGTATTTTAGGTATTTACTATGTTGTTACTGTTACTAGACCTTTTAGTCTGATGCTGAGAATGATTCTGTATTACACCGTTCTTGTTCTTCTTATTGTCAAAACTCAATAAAACACTTTGAAAGTAAAAAGAAGGTGCTACTGATTTTTTAGACCCTGCGGTATTTGCACAAATGTTTATCAAACCAATATATTAGCGAAAAATACACTAAAACCATTATTAGCAGAAAAAAACACAGCAAATTTTACAAAAGTCCTACTAAACATAAAGCTTAACCTGTATTGAGTGAATAAATAACAAATATTTGTAACTTTTAAATTGCGCCTTTTTGCAAAATGGTGAAAATTGAACAGACGCAAAAGTGTAAATATCCAAATTTCTTAAAAAATCTTAAGGTTTTCATTTGTTTCCCTTACAGCTTTCAGAATTTGTAATAGACCCTCAAAACCATATATTTTCTGAAAGCATATGACCTCTAGAATAAAAAGGAGGTGCTACTGATTTTTTTGACCCTGCGGTATTTGCGCAAATGTTTATCGAACCAATATATTGGCAAAAAGTACACTAAAACCATTATTAGCAGATAAAAACACAGCTAATTTTACAAAATTCCTGCTAAATCCCTAATAAATATAAAAACTTAACCTGTATGGAGTTAATAAGTAACAAAACATTTTAATTTTTACATTGCGCTCTTTTGCAAAATGGTGAAAATCGAATGTACGCAAAAATGTAAATATCCAAATTTCTGTAAAAATCTGAAGGTTTTCATTTTTCCCTTACAGCTGTCAGAATTTGTGAAGGACCCCCAAAACCATATATTTTCTGAAAGCATGTGACCTCTAGAATAAAAATAATGTGCTACAGGTTTTTTAGACCCCGCGGTATTTGTGCAAATGTTTATTGAACCAATATATTGGCAAAAAATACACTAAAACCATTATTAGCAGATAAAAACACAGCTAATTTTACAAAATTCTTGCTAAATCCCTACTAAATATAAAAGCTTAACCTGTATGGAGTTAATAAATAACAAAAATTTGTAAATTTTTAATTGCGCCTTTTTGCAAAATGGTGAAAATCGAACATACCCAAAAATTTCCCAAAAAATCTGGAAGTTTTCATTTTCCACTTACAGCTTTCAGAATTTGAAAAGACCCCTCAAACTAGACATTTTCTAAAAGCACATGGCCAGTAGAATAAAAAAAGTGCTACTGATGTTTTGGGCCCTGCAATAATTGCGCAAATGTTCATCATATCGCTATTTTCACTAAAAATACACTAAAATCTTTAATATTCCACATAAACACATTGTAACTTACAAAATTCCTGCTAAATTAGTACTAAAGCCTGTGGCATACTAAAGTGTACGCCCATGGGGGGCCATGTTTATCCGCACAGGGATGCACAGGTGTAGCTGCTGTTCCCAATCTGAAATTCATGTGGGTGTGGGTAGATGACCCCAAATGCAGACAGTGGGAGCTCAGGGACATGCATGGGAACCAACATGGATGAAAAAATTGGGAGCAACGGCTCTGTTTGTGCAGTTGCTACATCCCAAATGACATCAATGGGACTGCCTGCACAGAGATGTACGGAACACCTGTGTATCCCTATAAAGGTACACTGTGTTTGCCCTGTGTGAACAAGGATTTAGGCCCCTTTCACACAAGCACACCGATCGGGTCTGCCTATCAATTTTTCAGGTGGGCCCAATCAGACCCACCATTGTTCTCTATGGAGAGGCTGATGTAAATGAACATGTGTCCGTTTACAGCCGCCTGCATCTGATCCAGTCTGCTACAAAAAGACGGATGGGGATTCCATTCCCCATCCATCTAGCAGATTTGATGGGATGGCATCCAATGGAAATGGACAGGCGGTCCGTTTCCATCCGACCGCCCCATCAGCAGAGCGGACACGGACCTGTCATCCACCTGCTCAGCGGGGATCAGCAGACAGAAAGGGGGTCTTACCAGGAGCGGCCGGTCCATTAGGGGCACTGGGGTGCCGCTCCCCTGCAGGGCACCGGACTCAGATGTTTGTATGAGTTTTTTGTATTACACATAATTAGAGCCTGAGGCTCTAATTGGCTTGAAAAAGGTTGGGCATAACATTGCACCCCGAACCCACCCACTTGTGAGTTGTGGCAATAGTGAAATAATATTCGCTATCATCTTCCGGCTTCTCCTCCTGGGCAATCAGGATGGATCTGGTTGGCCAGGAGGAGAAGCTGAGGTATCCATGGAGGGGCGAGTGCGGGGGGTGAATGGGGCCGTGGAGGGGCAGATCTGGGGGGTCTTACTATGTTTGTTTTTGTTATTTTTTTTTTTTATTTACATTTTTTTTTTTTTTTTACAGTCATTACATTTTATTTGGGGGGGGCAGGACCATCACCGTGGAGGGGTGAGTGCAGGCGGACCTGGGGGGGTCTTACTATGTTTGTGTTTTTTTTGGTTTCTTTAATTACTTTTTACAATGTTTTTTTTTAGTCATTTCATTTCTTTTTTTGGGGAGGAGGGGGCGGGGTCTTTGTTGAGATATCAAAGGTCTAAACAGAGCTCCATATCTCTTTTTTTTTGAGACCGAGAAAAGGGACTTTATCACTTTTCTTGAATGAATGAGAATCTGTATAGAGATTCCATTCATTCAGAAAATAACAGTCTGATACATTGTAACACTTGAGGTTACAATATATCAGGTGTCAGTGGGCACATAGCAGTGATCAGTGGTGATCGATGCATGTGCCCTCTTTTCTACTGGGGGGTTCTTAGTAAACACATGTTTAATAAGCCCCTCAAGTCCCAACTTCACCCCCAACCGCACCGCTTCCCCACCACCATTTCCAGCCTGACAGATCACAGAGATCTGTGCAGGGAGAAGATGCAGGAGGAGGGAAGGAAGAAGAGATACCGCTTGGCTTTTAGATGAAAGGGTGCGGCGGGGTGGAGAGGCAGGGGACAGGGAAACGTGGGCATGTGTGGGGGGGGGTGATCACATTAGGGGTTAATAACTCTGATCAGTGGGTTGTAATCCACTGATCAGAGTTATAGAATTGTTCAGCAGAGTCTGCTGAACAATTCTGATATAAGTTTATGATCATTGAAGTGACCATAAGCTTATAGGAGAGGGAGAAATGAGGACTGTACGCCATACTCCTCTGGCCCCCTGCGGGCACTTCTGTACATCCGTACGGACCTGGCAGTGAAAGGGTTAAAAGTCCAAATAAATACAGTGTATCCCAACCATAAGTGCAATACAGCTCCTTCCCAGAACTTGTTGACCTTGTATTACAGATAGTCATAAGGCGTTTTAGGGGATTTAGGACTCCATCAAACCAACCTGCATCTTTCTTCAGATTTATTAAAGTATTAAAATGCGCACTCATATGTTGATAAACAAAACCAGCTTTACGAACGTTTGTGGCTCTGAATGGGGTTCCTATGGGCTTATAAATGAACAGTCCCGACCATCCAATGAGGTCCATGGGCGTGATGATGTCACTGTCGTAGGCCCCACTCTTTCTGTTTTGTCAAAGACTAATGCCGCGTACACACGGTCGGACTTTCCGGCATACTTGGTCCGGCGGACCAGAGTGTGCCGGACAATCCGCCCGTGTGTGGGCGGCGGCGGACTTTTCCGGCGGACTTCTTCCCAAAAGCCCGCCGGACCTAGATTTAAAGAAAGTTTCAAATCTTTCCGTCGGACTCAGTTTCGGGCGGAAAGTCCGCCCGTGTGTGTGCTGGTCCGACGGAAAGCCCGCTCGTGTGTAGGCTGGTCCGACAGACCAAATGAGACACGAGGGGATGGTATTGCATCTCGCGCTCGCTGCAATAGGAAAAACAAATCTTCCTATTGCGGCGAGCGCGGGGCATACCAGGCCCTTAGGTCTGGTATGGATTATAAAGGGGAACCCCTACGCCGAAAAAACGGCGTGGGGCCCCCCCTAAAATCCATACCAGACCCCGATCCGAGCACGCAGCCTGGCCGGTCAGGAAAGGGGGTGGGGACGAGCGAGCGCCCCCCCCCTCCTGAACCGTACCAGGCCGCATGCCCTCAACATGGGGGGGTGGGTGCTTTGGGGGAGGGGGGCGCCCTGCCCCCCCCCCCAAAGCACCTTGTCCCCATGTTGATGAGGACAAGGGCCTCTTCCCGACAACCCTGGCCGTTGGTTGTCGGGGTCTGCGGGCGGGGGCTTATCGGAATCTGGGAGCCCCCTTTAATAAGGGGGCCCCCAGATCCCGGCCCCCCACCCTATGTAAATGAGTATGGGGTACATGGTACCCCTACCCATTTACCTAGGAAAAAAGTGTAAGTAATAAAACACACTACACAGGTTTTTAAAATATTTTATTAAACAGCTCCGGGGGGGGGGGGATCTTCCTCCGGCTTCGGGGGTCTTCTTCCGGCTTCGGGGGTCCCTCCGCTTCATCTTCTCCCGGCGTCCGGTTGGTTCTTCTCCGCTCTCCGGCCTCTTCTCCCGGTGTCGCAGGTCTTCGGCCGGCCCCCTCCGCTGTCTTCATGTAGCTCTATTGCAAGCGGAGGTCCGGACTTCTTGGCTTCTTGGCTTCTTGGCTTCTCTTCTCTTCCCCCAGATGTTGACACGACGCTCTCTCCGGCTGGACTGGTCTCTGAGGGCTGCGTTGTGACTTATATAGGCGGAGACCCCGCCCCCATATGATGTCACAGTCCCTGGGCATGCTGGGACTGTGACGTTTTAGGGGGCGTGGTCGACCACGCCCCCTAAAATGTCACAGTCCCAGCATGCCCAGGGACTGTGACATCATATGGGGGCGGGGTCTCCGCCTATATAAGTCACAACGCAGCCCTCAGAGACCAGTCCAGCCGGAGAGAGCGTCGTGTCAACATCTGGGGGAAGAGAAGAGAAGCCAAGAAGCCAAGAAGCCAAGAAGTCCGGACCTCCGCTTGCAATAGAGCTACATGAAGACAGCGGAGGGGGCCGGCCGAAGACCTGCGACACCGGGAGAAGAGGCCGGAGAGCGGAGAAGAACCAACCGGACGCCGGGAGAAGATGAAGCGGAGGGACCCCCGAAGCCGGAAGAAGACCCCCGAAGCCGGAGGAAGATCCCCCCCCCCGGAGCTGTTTAATAAAATATTTTAAAAACCTGTGTAGTGTGTTTTATTACTTACACTTTTTTCCTAGGTAAATGGGTAGGGGTACCATGTACCCCATACTCATTTACATAGGGTGGGGGGCCGGGATCTGGGGGCCCCCTTATTAAAGGGGGCTCCCAGATTCCGATAAGCCCCCGCCCGCAGACCCCGACAACCAACGGCCAGGGTTGTCGGGAAGAGGCCCTTGTCCTCATCAACATGGGGACAAGGTGCTTTGGGGGGGGGGCGCAGGGCGCCCCCCTCCCCCAAAGCACCCACCCCCCCATGTTGAGGGCATGCGGCCTGGTACGGTTCAGGAGGGGGGGGGGGGCGCTCGCTCGTCCCCACCCCCTTTCCTGACCGGCCAGGCTGCGTGCTCGGATCGGGGTCTGGTATGGATTTTAGGGGGGCCCTACGCCGTTTTTTCGGCGTAGGGGTTCCCCTTTATAATCCATACCAGACCTAAGGGCCTGGTATGCCCCGCGACGGGGCTCGCAAGGTGTCAATCTCGCCGATAAAAGCGGCAAGATTGACATCCTTTTCTAGTCCCGTCGCACCTGAGTCACGTTCACAATGAACGGACTTGTCCGTGTGTGGGCAAGTCCGTTCATTCTGAAAGTCCGCCGGAACTCCGGCGAAAGTCCGTCGGAAAGACGGGCGGACTTAGCCCGCCGGAAAGTCCCGGCGTGTGTGGGCAAGTCCGTTCGTTTTAAAGTCCGGCGCACCTGGCGGACAAAGTCCGTCGGAAAGTGTGCCGGACCAAGTAGGATAGAAAGTCCGCTCGTGTGTACGCGGCATAAGACGTCTGAGCCGGCAGGCAAATGGATGGCTCACTATGTATTAGAATCTTATATAGAGCAGCGGTGTCATGTTAATCACTGGCCACGCTTCCCTTAATTTGTAAGTGGCCTGCCACTACAAGTGTAAGCATGGCCTTAAAGTTCTCAGTGGTTGTTCACTCAGCTTATTTGTTTCCCTTTTAAATAAAGTCATAAACCACTTTCAAAATGTTACCCAAATCTTCTCCCTAGAAACTTACCGATTGTGAAAAATTTGGGCTAACAATAAACAACTTCTTCACATCATCATCTTACACATTCTGGATGATTTCAAAGACATCTGCTGTGAACTGTGGACATCTCATTCACCAAACAGTGAACATAGTAACTAAAACTCATGGCGACACACAACAAAATTGTACTGGCCCACCACAGTGGCCTCTCTGTGTTGCACCTCACAGTGCCAATGGAGACAAAATTGTAAGAGATCTTTCTTTTGGACTTCTATATTAGTGAAAGCTGCCTCTACAGAGATATTTTTATCTCGTTCAGTCTGTAGGTTGAGTGAAAAAAATAAATGGGTTCCTCCATCCATTTATCCTATGCAGTGCAAATAGACAAATCTTCTGCTGTGCCTAATGTACTTCGAAAGGCAGCTTCTCTAGCTGGGCAAAACCTTGAACAATGGCTACATCTCATTAGATTTTCCACCCTGCTCCTTTAATTAATCAATCAAAGGATTTTGCAAAGGAGGTGACAGACAGGACCAACCAATGAGTACATCTTCTTATCTAGTTTCTCATGAACTGGATGAAAATTCATATGGTGTATGGGCATCCGGTGACAGATTTTTAAGGGGGCTAAAGGGGGGAAAGGCCCCAGGCCTGCTCATAATAAAGGCCCTTTCTTTACAAAAATAACATAAAACAATATTTAAAAAAATGATATAAAATAATAATAATAAAAATAATAATAAATAATAATAATGAAAATAATATAAAATATATACCGTATATACTCGAGTATAAGTCGTCCCGAGTATAAGTCGAGGCCCTAATTTACCACAAAAAAATGGGAAAAACTTATTGACCCGAGTATAAGACGAGGGTGAGAAATGCACAGCTACTTTAAGTGGAAAAGAGGGTCAACAATGCCCATTTGCAGCATCACTGTGCCCATTTGCATGCCTCACTGTGCCCATTTGCAGCCATAGGTCCCCTGAACTTCAAACTCGGTAGTTAAGGGATCCTAGATGCCCCCTAGCTGCAGCCAAAATTTGGGGTCTCTGAACCCAAAGGGTCCCGAAATGACATTGCTGCAGATAGACACAGTTGACCAAATTTGGGGCCCCGTATCTCGAGGCCACTTAGTGCTAAGAACCCCAAATTTGGTGTGCAAACCCAGTGGAACTAGCACCATAAAATTTCCAAAGCTGGGGTTTCTAGCACCAAGTGGCCCTGAGATACAGGGCCCCATAAAATAAGTTCAGAAAATGTCAAGCACTTTTCTGCAGCAGAGAATGACATTTTCCGAACCAGTTTAGGGGCCCCGTATCTCAGGGCCACTTGGTGCTAGGAACCCCAGCTTTGGATATGTTGTGGTACCAGTTCCACTGGGTTTGCACACCAAATTTGGGGTTCCTAGCACCAAGTGGCCCTGAGATATGGGGCCCCAAATTCGGTTCAGAAAATGTCAAGCACTTTTCTGCAGCAGAGAATGACATTTTCCGAACCGATTTTGGGGCCCTGTATCTCGGGGCCACTTAGTGCTAGGAACCCCAGCTTTGGATATGTTGTGGTAGCAGGTCCACTGGGTTTGCATACCAAATTTGGGGTTTCTAGCACCAAGTGGCCCTGAGATACGGGGCCCCAAATTCGGTTCGGAAAATGAAATTTTTTGCTGCAGAAAAGTGCTTGACTCGAGTATAAGTCGAGGGGAGCACTTTCAGCACAAAAAAATGTGCTGAAAAATTCGACTTATACTCGAGTATATACGGTAGTTATTAAAAAAAAAACATTTATTTTATTAAATGTCTCTTGGTAAGTAATATTTATATATATATATATATTTTTATATTTATATCATTTTTATGATTACATTTTTTCTGTTCAAAATATAAGAAGAAATACAAAATATAGCAACAATAGTAGTTTGCTAATGTTACATACACATAAACATTGGTACGGATAAGGCAACAAGTAACAAATTATTTTGATTAAGTGTCCAGGTAGTTAGTGTAGGTTGGCTCACACCAGTTCTATGCTATGGGGGACCCTGTTAGAGAGGGAAACATTGCCTTTCCAAGTAAAAAATATAAAAGCCCTAAAATCTAGGACACCATTAGTACCGAACATCAGTGAAAAGCTCTATATAACAACATTACTCCATCTTATAACCAGTAACATCCTAGGGCCAGGTCCAAACATCTGTTTTACCAGGTATTTGGGTCCAGGGACCCCTCTATTAGTAACAAGAGTACCAAGTACATAAAAAAATAGGGAAATTAAAGAATAGAGAGATAATGAAGGAGAATGGAAAAGAGGATAGTAGGTCTAAGAAAGAAAAGAAAGAAAGTCATTTTGCCAGGGGGTCAGAATCTCTTGAGCCTGGGGGTCAACGTGTCTGGTAACTGCAAATAGCTAAGCCAGTGGGACCAAATTTTTTAAAAACGCGATTGCTTGTCCCGTAAGGCACTCACAATCTTTTCGTTCAGCATGATCCAGGTAAGTTTGCGCTTCATCAATAACTGGACTTTTCCATGCAGATCTAATAGCGATTTTAGTCGCTAAAAACTTAAAAGTAAATTAAAGTCTGTGTGTGTCTCGGGGCTTTTTCAACCAGCTTGTTTAACAGGGCTATGCTCGCGTCTTTTAGTAATATTTACCATAGTTATAGTAAATAAAAGATTGTAGCCTCTTCCAAAAATGGAGAACTTTAAGACAAGTCAACCATTTGTGTAAGGTAGTGCCCATCAGGTCACAACCCCTGAAGTAGGAAGCCGACGAACCTGGGTACATCTTTGAAAGGGGGAGGTAATATTTTGTCTGCCATCCTCTGTTAAAGGTATAATGTGGACAGGTGTATTGAATCATTTAAAAAAATATACATTGACAGCTCAAGTGAACCACAGATAGAGAGCCTAAGGTAGGTGGCCTTTGACGGCATGCATGATCTCAGAATTACATTCTGTCATCGATTTTGAAATTGTGTTCCTGTAGTTAAGAATGTAAACCAACTCTGTGTATGAGAGGCCCCCCCGAACCTGAAAGGCCCCTCAAGGTTTAAATATGGCCCTGTGGGCATCTTAAGGCTTACATAAATGTAGTATTTGTTCAGAGCGTAGGTACAGTACATTAATAATAAACTCTTTTTAGCTATTTGTATATAACGTCATAGGGCCTGGTATGTTACAGGTAGATGGAATACTGGTTCTTTTTCCTTGACACTCACAATACACAACACCTGAATTAAGTTGTGGCTCCAATTTGTTAAAGCTTCTTTAAATTAATTAAAGCTTAAGTAAATCCCAGTTTTGGAGGAGAAAAAAACAGAGCTGTAGGGTCTGGTTGTGTATTTTCAGGATAGGGTTTTGTGTTCAGAATATGTGGCCCACTTAGAGGATTAAGGGACACAGCAACATTCATTTGAAAAGGAAATACATTCCTTTGCCCTCCTGCATAGTTCAGCATAATGAAAGGCACTAGGCAGATATGAAAGCATTACAAGCTCATTTAGAATAGGTTATACATAATACATAATTTGCGTAAATAAAATAGACACAAACATGGTATAAGAATTTTTATTATACACAACAAATAAATTACAATAGGAAACATCTAAATCAGGCATTACAAAAACAATCCTGGAAAACCATTTGCAGTGCTATAGTATACCCAGCCTTTCCAATGTCATTCACCTAAAAAACAAAAAAAACAAGCCGAGCAGAATGTTGGCAAAGGATTAAGGATGCTACCACACAGAAGTACATGTCAGGTATCAAGACACAGAGGGATGAGGTGGTTATTTCCTCACAGGAAATGGCACAGATTTTTAAGGAGTACTACGAGGGGCTTTACCAATTGGAATTCCAATTATCCCCAGAGAGGTGTTTAAAGCAAATGGGAGATGGCAAGGGATTATTTACAAACTTCAGGAGTGCCAAAGCTGACAGAGGAGACAGCACGAGATCTAGATGTACCAATTACAGTAGAAGAATTTAAGAGAGCATTAAATCTTTTAAAATTGGGAAAATCCCCGGGCCCAGATGGATACACCCTGGCGTACTATAAATTTTTTGCTTGGCTCCAAGATTCATAGCGGCTTTTAACTCACTACGGGAGGGACAGAAGTTACCTACTGAGACATTGTTGGCACATATAGCAGTAATCTCAAAGGAGGGTAAGGATCCATCTCAGTGTACCAGCTACCGACCGATTGCACTGTTAAACGCGGATCTAAAAATCTTCTCTAAGATCCTAGCGATCAGATTAGACGAGCACATTCCCGCATTGATACACCCAGATCAAGTGGGATTTACTGCTGGAAGGGAGGGGAGGAAAAACACGCAGAGAGTAGGGATGAGCCGAACACCCCCCGGTTTGGTTCGCACCAGAACCTGCGAACGGACCGAAAATTCGCACGAACGTTAGAACTCCATTGACGTCTATCGGACTCGAACGTTCGAAATCAAAAGTGCTCATTTTGAAGGCTAATTTGCATGTTATTGTCCTAAAAAGGGTTTGGGGACCTGGGTCCTGCCCAAGGGGACATGTATTAATGCAAAAAAAACTTTTAAAAACGGCCGTTTTTTCGGGAGCAGTGATTTTAATGATGCTTAAAGTAAAAAAAAAAGTTAAATATTCCTTTAAATATCGTACCTGGGGGGTGTCTATAGTATGCCTGGCGCGTGTTTCCCTTGCTTAGAACAGTCCCTGCACAACATGTAATTTTTAAAGGAAAAAAAGTCATTTAAACTGCTTGCGGCTTTAATGTAATGTTGGGTCCTGGCAATATGGATGAAAATCAGTGAGACAAACGGCATGGGTACCCCCCAGTCCATTACCAGGCCCTTTTGGTCTTGTATGGATATTAAGGGGAACCCTGCACCCAAATTAAAATAAGGAAAGGTGTGGGGCCACCAGGCCCTATATACTCTGAACAGCAGTATACAGGCGGTGCAAACAAGACAGGGACTGTAGGTTTGTTGTTAAGTAGAATCTGTTTGTAATTTTGAATTGGGTACATTTTTAACGTGTTTAGCTCCAGCCAAAAAAATCGATTTCAAGCTTTTTGGAAAACAAGGGGAAAGGTTATCACCCCTGTGACATTTGTTTTGCTGTCTGTCCTCCTCTTCTTTGAAAATTTGGGGTTTTTTGTGGAACAAGGATTGGAAAGCATCAGTGGAAAGGAGAAATGTTTTTCCCATATTAACTCTTACAGGAGAGAATTTCCCTTCCTAGGGGTAGATTTCATCTCACTTCCTGTTGTCTCCTTCCGTTTGCAAGTAGGATTCGTTTTTAAGTTAGATGTTTGAAAGTAGGGGCCTGCCCTATATACTCAGCAGAAATTTGGGCCTTAGGTGTTGCTGTGGCCACAACACTGTAAGCCCTTGCAGGGCCCTGCTGTGAAATATTAGATCAAGAATTGTAATTACATGCCCCTGTTGAACAGAGGCAGAAAAATTGGGCCTTTGGTGGTGGTGGTGGTGCTGGTGCCACAACACTGTAAGTCCTCACTCGCTCTTGGTGGGTGCAGAAATGGGCCCTGCTGTGAAATATTAGATCAAGAATTGTAATTACATGCCCCTGTTGAACAGGGGCAGAAAAATTGGGCCTTTGGTGGTGGTGGTGGTGCTGGTGCCACAACACTGTAAGTCCTCACTCGCTCTTGGTGGGTGCAGAAATGGGCCCTGCTGTGAAATATTAGATCAAGAATTGTAATTACATTCCCCTGTTGAACAGGGGCTGAAAAATTAGGCTTTAGGCACTGGTGCTGGTGCCACAACACTGCAACCCCTCACAGATACTCTAGTTGGAACGCAGGAACGAGCCCTGCTGCAAAGTATTGCATCAAAAATTGTAATTACATGCCCCTGTTAAACAGGGGCTGAAAAATTAGGCCTTAGGCACTGGTGCTGGAGCCACAACACTGCAACCCCTCACAGATACTCTAGTTGGAACGCAGGAACGAGCCCTGCTACAAAGTATTGCATCAAAAATTGTAAATACATGCCCCTGTTAAACAGGGGCTGAAAAATTAGGCCTTAGGCACTGGTGCCACAACACTGCAACCCCTCACAGATACTCTAGTTGGAACACAGGAACGAGCCCTGCTACAAAGTATTGCATCAAAAATTGTAATTACACGCCCCTGTTAAACAGGGGCTGAAAAATTGGGCCTTAGGCACTGGTGGTGGCGCCCAGAACCAAAAATGTGCGTGATCATTGAGGAGGAAAAGGATAATTACTCAGGATAGTCACTCAGCATCAGCATAGGCAGTCTTTGAAGGGATCTGAGATTTCCAAAAAAATTATTTGGTTACATCAGCATCAGGTGCTTGGTAGCTGGTGGTGATCCAAGACTGATTCATTTTTATGAAGGTCAGTCGATCGACCGAGTCGGTGGACAGACGCACCCTGTGATCGGTTACAAAGCCTCCAGCAGCACTGAATGTGCGTTCCGAAAGAACGCTGGATGCAGGACAGGCCAGTAGCTCAATTGCATACTGTGCAAGCTCTGGCCAGTGATCCATCCTCAAGACCCAGTAACCCAGAGGATTTTCGGTGGGAAAGGTGTCCAAGTCAGATCTTGCCCCTAGGTATTCCTGCACCATGTAAAACAGACGCTGGCGATGGTTGCTGGAACCGATCATACCTTGGGGCTGCGGACCAAAAAATTGTCTGAACGCATTGGTTAGACGGCCACCTTCTCCACCGCTCCTTCTTTGACTGACCGAAGCCTCAGCAACACGTTGTCCAGAAACAGGAGTTTGTAACCTCCCAGTCTCTGGGAACGCGTTGCACAGACTTTTCTGCAAGGCCTCCCGAAGATATTTCATCCTCTGCTCCCTCTGCGATGGCAAGACAGTGTCCGCAACCTTACCCATGTAACGTGGATCAAGGAGGTTTGCCAGACAGTGTTGGTCCTTCTCCTTGATACCACGAATACGAGGATCCTTACGCAGGCTTTGCAGGATCAGGGAGGCCATGCAGTGTAGGTTTGCTGAGGCATTCAGTCCGGAGTCCTCTTGGTCACTAAGGACGACATGGTCCGCAGCCACCTCCTTCCAGCCATGTACAAGTCCATGTGTTTCTTGGGACTAATCCCTTAAAGACTGCTGCTGATGCTGAGTGCCAGGCTCCACCTCCATACTGACACAATCTTCCTCCTCCTCCTCCTCCTCCTCGTCCTTTTCCTGTGTGATCGGCGGGCACGCAGGAACACTGTCTGGATAAAGGGGGCCTTGAGAGCTAAGGAAGTCCTCCTCTTCCTGCCTCTGTTCTGCCTCAAGTGCCCTGTTCATTATTCCACGCAGCGTGTGCTCCAACAGGTGGACAAGGGGGACAGTTTCACTGATGCATGCACTGTCACTGCTCACCATCCTCGTGGCCTCCTCGAAGGGTGACAGGACAGTGCATGCATCCCTGATCATGGCCCACTGGCGTGGGGAAAAAAAAACAAGCTCCCCTGACCTTGTCCTGGTGCCATAGTCGCACAGGTACCCATTGATGGCCCTCTGCTGCATGTGCAGCCGCTGCAGCATGGCCAACGTTGAGTTCCACCTGGTGGGCATGTCACAGATTAGGCGGTTCTTGGGCAGGTTAAACTCCTTTTGGAGGTCCGCCAGCCGAGCACTGGCATTATATGACCGGCGGAAAAGCACACAGACTTTCCTGGCCTGCCTCAGGACATCCTGTAAGCCCGGGTACCTGCCCAAGAACCGCTGCACCACCAAGTTAAGGACGTGAGCCAAACAGGGCACATGGGCCATTTGTCCCTGTCGGAGGGCAGAGAGGAGGTTGGTGCCATTGTCGCAAACCACCATTCCTGCCTTAAGTTGGCGTGGCGTCAACCACCTCTGAACCTGCCCCTGCAGAGCTGACAGAACCTCTGCCCCAGTGTGGCTCCTGTCCCCCAAGCACACCAGTTCAAGCACTGCATGGCATCTTTTGGCCTGCGTACTTGCGCAGCCCCTTGAACGGCTACGGAGCACCGCTGGTTCCGAGGACAAAGCACAGGAAGAGGCCATGGAGGAAGAAGAAAAGGAGGGGGTGGAGGAGAGAGGTGTGTCACAATCATTAGTAGTGGCATTTTGCAGGCGTGGTGGCGGAACAACCTCCAACACTACTGCACCTTGTCCTGCATCCTTCCCAGCTGCCAGCAGAGTCACCCAATGCGCTGTGAAACTTAGGTAACGTCCCTGTCCATGCCTGCTGGACCATGAGTCAGCGGTAAAATGCACCTTACCGCTGACCGCCCTGTCCAGCGAGGCATGGACATTGCCTTCCACATGCCGGTAGAGAGCCGGAATCGCCTTCCGTGAGAAAAAGTGGCATTTGGGTACCTGCCACTTAGGAACCGCACATTCCACAAACTCACGGAAGGGGGCAGAGTCTACCAACTGAAAAGGTAGCAGTTGAAGTGCTAGCAATTTTGCCAAGCTAGCATTCAACCGCTGGGCATGTGGATGGCTGGGAGCAAACTTCTTTCGGCGGTGCAGCAGTGACACACCTAATTCTACACCTTCATTCCTCTCAGTGCAGGTCTCAGAGAGGACTGAAGGTATAGTGGGGTTGGAGATCTCATCTGATGAGGAGCAAGGAGAGGTCCTCTTTGTTCTTTGGTGTGGGTCTTTTAGATACGCTTGCCAACGCTTGCCAACGAACTGCATGGCAGGTCAACATATGTCTGGTCAAGCATGTGGTACCCAAGCGGGAGATGTTTTGGCCATGCGAGATACGCTTGAGACATATGTTGCAAATAGCAGCGGTGTGATCTGATGCACTCGTCTCAAAAAAGGCCCACACCAAAGAACTTTTTGAATAACGCGCAGAGACTGCAGTGCCCTGCACATGTGGAGCTTTGGGGTGTGATGCAGTCAGTGTGCTGCCCTTAGGCTGGCCCCTGGAGGGCATCCTGCCTCATTGGTGATGTGCCGCCTCCTCCTCCTCCTCTCTCCTATCAGGCACCCACGTTGAGTCAGTGACCTCATCATCCCCTCCCTCCTCATCACTGGAGCAAACCTGGCAGTATGCTGCAGCAGGGGGAGCATGACTGCCAGATTGCTGTCCTTCTTAGGCACCCCCTCTGTCCGTGCTCACGTTACTGCCTTCATCGAGCTCAGTATCATCATCAGAGCCTTCCAAACGCTGGGCATCCTCCTGGAGGATGTACCCAACACTGTGGTCAAACAGTTCAAGGGACTCCTCAGGAGGACATGGTGGGGCTAGGGAAGGAGTCACTGATGACATTGAGCCGAGGGAAGAGGCCACTGCTTTGCCAGACAAAGTACCCTGAGCATGGGTGAGAGAGGATGAGGACGGCTTGGTCATCCACTCGACCAAGTCTTCCGCATGTTGCGGCTCAACATGGCCAGCTGCCAGCTGATGAGGATGCACCGTCTCCACGACCAGCACTAGACACAGAGCCTGCTTGCCCTCTTTTATTGGCTTGTGACTGTCTGCCTCTCCTTCTTGGCCTTCCAGACATACTAATGGCCTGTAGCTGCACTAAGCTGGGATATATATAATACATACTGAACTGCCTGCCTGTAGTATGAGAACACCAGTAACCTTCTACAGGTAGCTTTAGCTGAACACTGTGCAGAGCTCGCAAAAAAATAACTTGCAGCTTATTTAGCTGTCTGCGGTAGTGATAGGATCAGGAAATAACCACCAACCTTCTACAGGTAGCTTTAGCTGAACACTGTGCAGAGCTTGCAAAAAAATAACTTGCAGGTTTAGCTGAACACTGTGCAGAGGTCTCACTACACTAACTTGTAGTTTTAGCTGAACACTGTGAGCAGGACGCACTACACTAACTTGTAGCTTTAGATGAACACTGTGCAGAGCTCGCAAAAAAATAACTTGTAGGTTTAGCTGAACACTGTGAGGAGGACGCACCACACTAACTTGTAGTTTTAGCTGTACACTGTGAGCAGGATGCACTACACTAACTTGTAGCTTTAGATGGACACTATGCAGAGGTCTCGCTACACTAACTTGTAGTTTTAGCTGAACACTGTGAGCAGGACTCACTACACTAACTTGTAGCTTTAGATGAACACTGTGCAGAGGTCTCGCTACACTAACTTGTAGTTTTAGCTGAACACTGTGAGCAGGACGCACTACACTAACTTGTAGCTTTAGATGAACACTGTGCAGAGGTCTCGCTACACTAACTTGTAGTTTTAGCTGAACACTGTGAGCAGGACGCACTACACTAACTTGTAGCTTTAGATGAACACTGTGCAGAGCTCGCAAAAAATAACTTGTAGGTTTAGCTGAACACTGTGAGGAGGACGCACCACACTAACTTGTAGTTTTAGCTGAACACTGTGAGCAGGACGCACTACACTAACTTGTAGCTTTAGATGAACACTGTGCAGAGCTCGCAAAAAAATAACTTGTAGGTTTAGCTGAACACTGTGAGGAGGACGCACCACACTAACTTGTAGTTTTAGCTGAACACTGTGAGCAGGACGCACTACACTAACTTGTAGCTTTAGATGAACACTGTGCAGAGGTCTCACTACACTAACTTGTAGTTTTAGCTGAACACTCTGAGCAGGACGCACTACACTAACTTGTAGCTTTAGATGAACACTGTGCAGAGCTCGCAAAAAAATAACTTGTAGGTTTAGCTGAACACTGTGAGGAGGACGCACCACACTAACTTGTAGTTTTAGCTGAACACTGTGAGCAGGACGCACTACACTAACTTGTAGCTTTCGATGAACACTGTGCAGAGGCAGTGGCGTAACTAAAACCTTCAGGGCCCCGATGCAAGAAATCATGAAGGGCCCCCCTGACCCCTGGACAGCGCTTTTCCTAGGGGGATGTCTGATAAGAGGAGGAGCCGCGAGAGCCGCCGAGGGACCCCAGAAGTCGGTGTTCGGGGCCACTCTGTGCAAAACTAACTGCACAATGAAGGTATGACATGTTTGTTATTTAAAAAAAAAACCTTTACAATCACTTTAAGGGGTTAAAACAGGTGGTCAGGAGGCAACATATTGCCTCTTTACTGGCTGTCAAATGCCTCTGAAAAGTGATCTGAGCATGGATCGCTTTTCAGAGGAACAGCATTTTGTTGCTGGTACTTTGAACGAGCAAGAAAAAAAAATCAGTCCTGATTATACACATATAGGGTGTCAGGATTAAACGTGCATACATAAAATGTGCATACATACATCTAAACAGTGGCAGCTGGTGCTCAAAATTTTTTGGGGGGTGCAAACATTTTTTGAAAAAAAATCATCAAATGCAGCCACTGTGCCCATCAAACGCTGCCACTGTGCCCATCAATGCTGTAGACCGGACAGCAAGGAAGCATGCTGACAGGCTCCTTTAAATAGGCCTAATGGCGCCAAAAGCTGTCACACTGCACGTCTGCGCACATCCGCGCACACACGTGCATGCCAGAGTGCCCGTTCGTATCATCGCGTACCCGCGTACACCCGCTCGTATTAGCGCGCACCCGCATGCGTCCGTTCACGCCAATGGAGGGCATCCTGCCTCATTGGTGATGTGCCGCCTCCTCCTCCTCCTCTCTCCTATCAGGCACCCACGTTGAGTCAGTGACCTCATCATCCCCTCCCTCCTCATCACTGGAGCAAACCTGGCAGTATGCTGCAGCAGGGGGAGCATGACTGCCAGATTGCTGTCCTTCTTAGGCACCCCCTCTGTCCGTGCTCACGTTACTGCCTTCATCGAGCTCAGTATCATCATCAGAGCCTTCCAAACGCTGGGCATCCTCCTGGAGGATGTACCCAACACTGTGGTCAAACAGTTCAAGGGACTCCTCAGGAGGACATGGTGGGGCTAGGGAAGGAGTCACTGATGACATTGAGCCGAGGGAAGAGGCCACTGCTTTGCCAGACAAAGTACCCTGAGCATGGGTGAGAGAGGATGAGGACGGCTTGGTCATCCACTCGACCAAGTCTTCCGCATGTTGCGGCTCAACATGGCCAGCTGCCGAAAAAATAGCCAAGCGTGTCCCACGGCCACGTGCTGATGAGGATGCACCGTCTCCACGACCAGCACTAGACACAGAGCCTGCTTGCCCTCTTTTATTGGCTTGTGACTGTCTGCCTCTCCTTCTTGGCCTTCCAGACATACTAATGGCCTGTAGCTGCACTAAGCTGGGATATATATAATACATACTGAACTGCCTGCCTGTAGTATGAGAACACCAGTAACCTTCTACAGGTAGCTTTAGCTGAACACTGTGCAGAGCTCGCAAAAAAATAACTTGCAGCTTATTTAGCTGTCTGCGGTAGTGATAGGATCAGGAAATAACCACCAACCTTCTACAGGTAGCTTTAGCTGAACACTGTGCAGAGCTTGCAAAAAAATAACTTGCAGGTTTAGCTGAACACTGTGCAGAGGTCTCACTACACTAACTTGTAGTTTTAGCTGAACACTGTGAGCAGGACGCACTACACTAACTTGTAGCTTTAGATGAACACTGTGCAGAGCTCGCAAAAAAATAACTTGTAGGTTTAGCTGAACACTGTGAGGAGGACGCACCACACTAACTTGTAGTTTTAGCTGTACACTGTGAGCAGGATGCACTACACTAACTTGTAGCTTTAGATGGACACTATGCAGAGGTCTCGCTACACTAACTTGTAGTTTTAGCTGAACACTGTGAGCAGGACTCACTACACTAACTTGTAGCTTTAGATGAACACTGTGCAGAGGTCTCGCTACACTAACTTGTAGTTTTAGCTGAACACTGTGAGCAGGACGCACTACACTAACTTGTAGCTTTAGATGAACACTGTGCAGAGGTCTCGCTACACTAACTTGTAGTTTTAGCTGAACACTGTGAGCAGGACGCACTACACTAACTTGTAGCTTTAGATGAACACTGTGCAGAGCTCGCAAAAAATAACTTGTAGGTTTAGCTGAACACTGTGAGGAGGACGCACCACACTAACTTGTAGTTTTAGCTGAACACTGTGAGCAGGACGCACTACACTAACTTGTAGCTTTAGATGAACACTGTGCAGAGCTCGCAAAAAAATAACTTGTAGGTTTAGCTGAACACTGTGAGGAGGACGCACCACACTAACTTGTAGTTTTAGCTGAACACTGTGAGCAGGACGCACTACACTAACTTGTAGCTTTAGATGAACACTGTGCAGAGGTCTCACTACACTAACTTGTAGTTTTAGCTGAACACTCTGAGCAGGACGCACTACACTAACTTGTAGCTTTAGATGAACACTGTGCAGAGCTCGCAAAAAAATAACTTGTAGGTTTAGCTGAACACTGTGTGGAGGACGCACCACACTAACTTGTAGTTTTAGCTGAACACTGTGAGCAGGACGCACTACACTAACTTGTAGCTTTCGATGAACACTGTGCAGAGGCAGTGGCGTAACTAAAACCTTCAGGGCCCCGATGCAAGAAATCATGAAGGGCCCCCCTGACCCCTGGACAGCGCTTTTCCTAGGGGGATGTCTGATAAGAGGAGGAGCCGCGAGAGCCGCCGAGGGACCCCAGAAGTCGGTGTTCGGGGCCACTCTGTGCAAAACTAACTGCACAATGAAGGTATGACATGTTTGTTATTTAAAAAAAAAACCTTTACAATCACTTTAAGGGGTTAAAACAGGTGGTCAGGAGGCAACATATTGCCTCTTTACTGGCTGTCAAATGCCTCTGAAAAGTGATCTGAGCATGGATCGCTTTTCAGAGGAACAGCATTTTGTTGCTGGTACTTTGAACGAGCAAGAAAAAAAAATCAGTCCTGATTATACACATATAGGGTGTCAGGATTAAACGTGCATACATAAAATGTGCATACATACATCTAAACAGTGGCAGCTGGTGCTCAAAATTTTTTGGGGGGTGCAAACATTTTTTGAAAAAAAATCATCAAATGCAGCCACTGTGCCCATCAAACGCTGCCACTGTGCCCATCAATGCTGTAGACCGGACAGCAAGGAAGCATGCTGACAGGCTCCTTTAAATAGGCCTAATGGCGCCAAAAGCTGTCACACTGCACGTCTGCGCACATCCGCGCACACACGTGCATGCCAGAGTGCCCGTTCGTATCATCGCGTACCCGCGTACACCCGCTCGTATTAGCGCGCACCCGCATGCGTCCGTTCACGCCAATGCGCCTCTGCACGCGTCCTCTGGCTCTATTGACAGTAGTTTTGTTAACCGATCTTCCGCCGACGGCTGAGCTAACAGAACGTCTTTCATGACAGGTGAGCACGTGGTGGAAGAATTGTGGTGAAAGGTGCACTCATCAATATTCAGCTACAAACTTCTTTTGTGTCCATTAGAGACTGTTATCTCACCATTTCCTCTTAGTTTGTCTGTTATAACCTCATGTTATATATGGTAATTACCCTATACCAACCTGTCAGTTGTTTATGTTAACTGATTGGAGCGTGTTTGTCGAATGACAATTTGCGGATAGTTAGTATGCTAGACAAAATCCTGCACACGCAGGGCCGATCCTAGGGTCACAGACGCCTGGGTGCAAAAATATTTCTGGCGTCCCCACGTGGGCGTGGTCATCTTACCAAATCCTCCCCTTTACAAATGTTTCTATGGCAACAACTCAAACACAGAGATGTTCCCCTAAGAACTCTTTGTTACCCTGGGATCCTCCCATGATCTTTTAACAATAAAGAAAACACAGGAAGAGCATACACTAATGAGACCTGGAGTAAGGTGACCAGATTTTTAAAATGAAATCTGGGGACATTTTTTTTTTTTTTTTTTTTTACTAGTAACGGCAGCAATTGACAACTCTTTGCCTATCTCCGCTGCCGCCCACCTCACAGCCGGTCAAGTCTGTGTATAAAGGCAGATGTCCCAATACTTTTGGTAATATAATGTATGTTACTGTTCGGGCCCCGGCTACTACTGGGTGGGGAGTGGAAGAAGATCACTCCACCAGGGAAGGCAAGGAGATAAGCAGGCAGGTGGCTGGCCAGGACTTGAGCCAAAGCAGAAGAACATGCGAGTGGAGCTGAATGGGCATGCGCCCGAAACTGAAGAAATAGTCCCTCCGCTCCGACCAGCACATGATCATCACAAAGGGGCACAGATAATGGTATAAAATAAACCCCCATAAGCTAGTAGGAGCGGCAGCGGAGGGGGGGGTGCAATTCAGATTTTTTCTTTTTATTCTGCACGGGCTGTCTTTGAAATTGCCCCAGCCCTTGTTCAAATCCAATCCGGGGACAAAACTGGGGACAAATTTGGTCCGGGGACAGTGTCCTCAATCCGGGGACTGTCCCCAGAAACCGGGGATGTCTGGTCACCCTAACCTGGAGGGGAGTCTCTCTGATGCACACAGAGAGGGCTTCTGTTAGAGAATCTGTTAGAAAGAGCCCCCAGACATAGTACAGGAGATGGTCAGAGACTGCAATCATAGTACAGGAGATGGTGAGACTGCAGACATAATACAGAAGATGGTCAGAGACTGCAGACTTATTACAAGAGATGGTCAGAGACTGCAGACATAGTACAGGAGATGGTCAGAGACTGCAGACATGTTACAAGAGATGGTCAGAGACTGCAGACATGGTACAGGATATGGTCAGAGACTGCAGACGTGGTACAGGAGATGGTCAGATACTGTAGACATGGTACAGGAGATGGTCAGAGACTGCAAACATGGTACAGGAGATGGTCAGAGACTGCAGACTTACTACAGGAGATGGTCAGGGACGGCAGACATAATAGAGGAGATGGTCAGAGACTTCAGACTTACTACAGGAGATGGTCAGAGACTGCAGACATACTACAGGAGATGGTCAGAGACTGCAGACATAATACAAGAGATGGTCAGAGACTGCAGACATAATAAAAGAGATGGTCAGAGACTGCAGACATGATACAATTGATGATCAGAGACTGCAGACATGTTACAAGAGATGGTCAGAGACTGCAGACATACTACAGGAGACGCTCAGAGACTGGAGATATAATACAGGAGATGGTCAGGGACTGCAGACATAGTACAGGAGATGGTCAGAGACTGCAGACATAGTACAGGAGATGGTCAGAGACTGGAGATATAATACAGGAGATGGTCAGAGACTGCAGACATAGTACAGGAGATGGTCAGAGACTGCAAACATACTACAGGAGATGGTCAGACTGCAGACATGATACAAGAGATGGTCAGACTGCAGACATGTTACAAGAGATGGTCAGAGACTGCAGACATGTTACAAGAGATGGTCAGAGAATGCGGACATATTACAGGAGACGGTCAGAGAATGCAGACATATTACAGGAGACGGTCAGAGACTGCAGACATACTACAGGAGACGGTCAGAGACTTGCAGACATGCTACAGGAGACGGTCAGAGACTGCAGACATACTACAGGAGACGGTCAGAGACTGCAGACATACTACAGGAGACAGTCAGAGACTGCAGACATACTACAGGAGACGGTCAGAGACTGCAGACATACTACAGGAGACGGTCAGAGACTGCAGACATACTACAGGAGACGGTCAGAGACTGCAGACATACTACAGGAGACGGTCAGAGACTGCAGACATACTACAGGAGACGGTCAGAGACTGCAGACATAATACAGAAGATGGTCAGAAACTGCATGCATACTACAGGAGATAGTCAGAGACTGCAGATATGATACAAGAGATGGTCAGATACTACAGACATGAAAAAGGAGATGGTCAGAGACTGCAGACATGATACAAGAGATGGTCAGAGACTGCAGACATGTTACAAGAGATGGTCAGAGACTGCAGATATGTTACAAGAGATGGTCAGAGAATGCGGACATATTACAGGAGATGGTCAGAGAATGCGGACATATTACAGGAGATGGTCAGAGACTGGAGATATAATACAGGAGAGGGTCAGAGACTGCAGACATAGTACAGGAGATGGTCAGAGACTGGAGATATAATATAGGAGACGGTCAGAGACTGCAGACATACTACAGGAGACGTCAGACTGCAGACATACTACAGGAGACGGTCAGAAACTGCAGACATACTACAGGAGACGGTCAGAGACTGCAGACATACTACAGAAGACGGTCAGAGACTGAAGACATAGTACAGAAGATGGTCAGAGACTGTAGACATACTACAGGAGATAGTCAGAGACTGCAGACATGTTACAAGAGATGGTCAGAGAATGCAAACATATTACAGGAGATGGTCAGAGAATGCGGACATATTACAGGAGATGGTCAGAGACTGGAGATATAATACAGGAGAGGGTCAGAGACTGCAGACATAGTACAGGAGATGGTCAGAGACTGGAGATATAATATAGGAGACGGTCAGAGACTGCAGACGTACTACAGGAGACGGTCAGAGACTGCAGACGTACTACAGGAGACGGTCAGAGACTGCAGACGTACTACAGGAGATGGTCAGAGACTGCAGACGTACTACAGGAGACGGTCAGAGACTGCAGACATACTACAGGAGACAGTCAGAGACTGCAGACATACTACAGGAGACGGTCAGAAACTGCAGACATACTACAGGAGATGGTCAGAGACTACAGACATGGTACAGAAGATGGTCAGAGACTGCAGACATACTACAGGAGATAGTCAGAGACTGCAGATATGATACAAGAGATGGTCAGAGACTACAGACATGATACAAGAGATGGTCAGAGACTGCAGACATGATACAAGAGATGGTCAGAGACTGCAGACATGTTACAAGAGATGGTCAGAGACTGCAGACATGTTACAAGAGATGGTCAGAGACTGCAGACATATTACAAGAGATGGTCAGAGACTGCAGTTCCTATGGACGTAAGTAAATAATGGCTGATCGGCCCTCTCACCTGACCCAGCGATACAGCAACAACGGTTCCTCTGATCAGGACTCGGCTCACTCACTCAATTGCCCATGGCGACTCCACTGGGTAGAGCCCAGATTTGTATTCTGGCAATGACTCCATTACTTTCTCCACCAGGGATGGCGCCAGGCTGTGTGGCTTTCCCTCTGGTAGCACAGGGCAGCAGGGTTCTCTCTCTGATTATGTTCCCTCAGCACTGTCCTCTCCCTCTGGAGTCCTGGGTGTACTTCCCTGAAAGCTTTCCCGGGCTCCTGGCTCTCTCTCTCTCTCCCATTCAGCTGAGCATGCTGTGTGGGCTGCAGTTTCTGTGTTACAGTGGGGCTGCCAGTCCTTGGGACTACATGTCCCACAATCTTCTTTGCTCCTTTTTTTTTCTTCCCTGGCCGATATGAAGGCGGGGGAAGAAACATAGTGCGCCTCTCACTAGTACAGCAGCGCGCATGAGGAGGAGAGAGAGAGGGGAAACAAGAGCCCGCGGCTGCACTGGCGTCACTAGGGTTGGTGTCACCCGGTGCAGTAAATCATGGTATCACCCCATGGTATCACCCCCTCCACCAACCAAGTCGCCCCTCAGTACAGACCCCCCTCCATTAAGTATAAACCCCCCTCCGTCAGTGCAGACCCCCACTAAGTATAAACCCCTCCCTCAGTATAGACCCCCCAGGACAAAACACCCCCCTTTATCAGAATAGACCCCCCTCAGGACAAACCAACCCCCCTCCATTAGTACAGACCCCCCTCAGGACAAACCACCCCCTCCATTAGTACAGAACCACCCCTCTCCATTAGTACAAACCCCCGCGACAAACCACCTGCCCCCTTCCATTAGTACAGACCCCCCCAGGACAAACCACCCCCCTCCATTAGTACAGAACCCCCAGGACAAACCACCCCCCTCCCTTAGTACAGACCCCCCAGGACAAACCACCCCCCTTAGTAAAGACCCTCTCAGGACAAACCACCCCCCTCCATTAGTACAGACCCCCCAGGACAAACCACCCCCCTCCATTAGTACAGACTCCCCCAGGACAAACCACCCCCTCCCTTAGTACAGACCCCCTCAGGACAAACCACCCCCCTCCACTACTACAGACCCCCCAGGACAAACCACCCCCCCTACATTAGTTTAGACCCCCCAGGACAAATCACCCCCCTCCATTAGTTCAGACCCCCCCAGGACAAATCACCTCCCCCTACATTAGTTTAGACCCCCCAGGACAAACCCCCCCCACATTAGTACAGACCCCAGGACAAATCACCCCCCTACATTCGTATAGACCCCCAGAACAAACCACCCCCCTACATTAGTGCAGACCCCCCAGGACAAATCACCCCCCTACATTAGTATAGACCCCCCAGGACAAATCACCCCCCCCTACATTAGTATAGACCCGCCCAGGACAAACCACCCCCCCTACATTAGTTTAGACCCCCCGGACAAATCACCCCCCTACATTAGTATAGACCCCCCAGGACAAACCAACCCCCCTAAATTAGTACAGACCCCCCAGGACAAATCACCCCCCCTACATTAGTATAGACTCCCCAGGAGAAACCACCCCCTACATTAGTACAGACCCCCCAGGACAAATCATCCCCCCTACATTAGTATAGACCCCCCAGGACAAACCACCCCCCAACATTAGTACAGACCCCCAGGACAAATCACCCCCCACATTAGTTTAGACTCCCCAGGACAAATCACCCCCCCTACATTAGTATAGACCCCCCAGGACAAACTACCCCCCACATTAGTACAGACCCCCAGCACAAATCACCCCCCCTACATTAGTATAGACCCCCCAGGACAAACCACCCCCCCTATATTAGTACAGACCCCCCCTCCATTAGGCTAATTAAAAACACCCAGGCGGCAGCTGGAGAGGAGAGGACGGTGCGCAGCCACGCCGCCCGGGTGGAGAACAGAGCGTGTCAGGCTTGGGCAGCAGGCAGGAGTTACACACAGGAGGAGAAGTGGAACACGTCGGGGTCAGGCTCGGACTGCCCCCCCCCCCGTGATGTCACTGCGCGGCCAAGGCTGGTCTCTTTCTGCACACAGAGACAGCTGCTCCGGTCTCCGGCTGTTTCGCTCTCCTCCTCTGACAGGAGGAGGGAGGGGGGATGGGCACAGCGGCGGGGGTGACCGGCGGAGAGAGCCGCCTACGGACAAGGAGAGGAGGAGTGAGGGGAGCACTCTGGTGCTTCAGCGCCCCCACCTCTGTGGCGCCGGGTGCACTGCACCCCGGCCAGGATAGGCCTTGTGCACAAGCGCTTTTGACAAAGATCTGACGAACCAACAATCGAACCGTGTGTGCAAGGCTTTAAGTTCCACCCGCAAATTTTTTTTTTTTTATAAGGACACTTACCTGTCCAGGGAGCCCATGATGTCGCCCCCCCCCAATCCGATCCGTTCATCGGATCGGGTGCAGGCGCCGTCATTCTAATTAAGGTAAACAGGCAGTGGAGCCTTGCGGCTTCACTGCCCATTTCCTTTTGTGCATGCACGAGTCGCACAACGCTTTGTGAATGGCCGGCTGTCTTCTGGGACACACACATGTCCCAGAAGACATCGGGGGGGGGCTCGCTGAAGAAGAGGATATGACGTCCTGCGCCACGGACCAGATGGATCAGATTTACAGGCTGTACTTCATAAAAATGTAAGTTAGAAGAAAAAAAAAAAAAAAAACTAGCCAAAAACAAACAGTGGAGAGGTGGTCTTTCATTTAAGACCACCTCTTAAAAGTGGGTGGAACTCCGCTTTAAGGCCTCGTACACACGTTTTGATTGTTGACGTACTATGAGAGTTTAAAGAGGAAGTTCATTTCTCAAGCGCCACCCTTTGAGCTCCATCTGCTAATTTCTTGTTAGTAGAATTTTGGTGAGCGTTGATTTGCGATTTTCAGATCGTACAAAACAAATGCCTTTTAAAATATGTTTGGCATAACTATATGCAAAGCAGCTTCCTTGTTATCCCATTAAAGAAGAGGAGAATGTGCGCTGCATTTCGACATTTCATTAGCTGCTGCGCCACAAATGTTAGTTCTACATTACAAACGGTAGTTTACAAGACCAAATTATTTTGGCGCGTTCCTTGATTCCGAGCATGCGTGTTTGTACTTTCGACTTTTGTGTGACGATTTCGATACTGACCATGCGAAAATCAAATGTTGAGTTCACATCCAACAAAAATTTTATAGCCTGCACATCCAGCTTTTGTCTGATGAGAAAGTCCTATCGACTGTCGAAAGCACCGTACTAATGATCCGAAAATCCGCAGACAGCTCGTCTCCAGACTTTTCCCTTCTAAATTTTCGCCTAAAGCCTCGTACACACGGTATGATTGTTGGAAGGGGATTGTCTGTTGACAGCCTGTTGATCTAAAATCTAACTGCCGTTATGCCCCGTACACACGGTCGGACTTTGTTCGGACATTCCGACAACAAAATCCTAGGATTTTTTCCGACGGATGTTGGCTCAAACTTGTCTTGCATACACACGGTCACACAAAGTTGTCGGAAAATCCGATCATTCTGAACGCGGTGACGTAAAACACGTACGTCGGGACTATAAATGGGGCAGTGGCCAATAGCTTTCATCTCTTTATTTATTCTGAGCATGCCTGCCACTTTGTCAGTCGGATTTGTGTACACACGATCGGAATTTCCGACAACGGATTTTGTTGTCGGAAAATTTTATATCCTGCTCTCAAACTTTGTGTGTCGGAAAATCCGATGGAAAATGTCAGATGGAGCCCACACACGGTCGGAATTTCCGACAACATGCTCCGATCGGACATTTTCCATTGGAAAATCCAACCGTGTGTAAGGTGCATTAGTACGCTCCTTTTGACAATTGTTGTCCAACTTTCGGCCAACAAATGTTGGATGACATGCTAGTAAGTTTTCGGCGGACAACGGTTTGACGCTAGATTTTCTGATAGTCTGTACACAAATCCGCCACACAAAAGTCAAAAAGTACAAACACGCCTGTTCGGAATCAATGCTCACCAAACATGAAATTAGCAGAAAGGGCCCAAAGGGCGGCGCTCGAGAGCTGAAATTCCTTGTACTACGTCACTACATTCATGTTTGTGGCACGACAATTGTGTAACATTAGTATGCAAGACAAGATCCTGGCACACGCCGTTTTGACAAAAATAAGAAGCTGGGTTGGCCAACAGTCATATCGTGTGTACCAGGCTTAAGACTGGCCATACATTATACAATTTTCTTGTACAACTTTCCTACTTTTAGATTTACCAAAACCATATAATATGACGTCATACCTAAACACTTTCAATTTGTGTGCAATCAGGCAGGCCCTTGCACTACATAGTTGAAGGTAAATCTAAAGATTTAGATTTAGACTGGGATGCCATTAAAGTTCATGTGTGTGTAAAGGCAGGTGTCCCAATACTTTTGGCAAAATAGTATATATATATATATATATATATATATATATATATATATATATATACAGTATATTATATATCTGCACACACACACACACACACCTTGTACATGAATGTCTGTAGGCTTCTGTCATCATTTTGGAATTTTCCTAGATAAACGGAAAGATGGTATAAATGAGTTAAACAAACACACACAATCACAATAAAGAATGGTCAAACAAGACTATTACATGTGTAAAGACAGCTCAATTTACGTTTTTCTTTTTTTTAATATGCAGAAAAAAAAGACCTTTTTGACAAAGATTTCTATTGGAGAAATGTTTAACATAACTAAGGTTAGGATTGTCAATAATATAAATAAAAAATTTTTTTTTTTGGGGGGGGGGGGGGTGTCCAAAATTGGTATGATCTCTGCAAGTCTTTATAATCAATTGATATCTATGAGTGAGGCTGGGTTCCCACTAGTGCGAATTGGATGTGGGTTTCTCCGCATTCAATTTACATGACAGGAGAATGTGCCCGGCTCTAAATGGAACTGGTTCACACAGCTCCGTGACAGTCGCGTAGCGGATTGCACAGAGGTCCTGTGTGTCTTTGGCTCCAATTTTCAGGTCAGAATTTGGGCCTGATTTGTCCCTGAAACTAAGAAAAGGGATGCCCCCAGTCCCCTGCTGAGAGCCGCATCTGCACTAAGTGTGAACCCAGCCTTAAAGTTCCAATCTAGCTGCATGTCCCAGTTGCATTATTAGTAAGAGATGTGGCTAATATGCAAACAATTTATAAGATAATAAAAAGAAATTGTAAGAATAAATGCTCTCCCCTGTATAAAAAAGTTGAGCACTATTGTTTGTCTCTCTGTCGGAATACGGTCGTGCAACTCTGTACCCAAATAAAATTGATGTCCCTTTTTTTCACAAATATAGCCTTCTTTTGTAGTATTTGATCACCTCTGCAGTTTTAAATTGTTTCCGCTTTGACCCTTTCATGACTAAGCCTATTTTTGACATTTGGTGTTTACAAGTTAAAATACTTGTTTTTTGCTAGAAAATATCTTAGAGCCCCCAAACATTATATATATATATTTTTTAGCAGAGAATCTAGAGAATAAAATGGCGATTGTTGCAATATTTTATGTCACATGGTATTTGTGTAGCGGTCTTTTAAACGCAACTTTTTGGGAAAAGGGACACTTTTATGAATGAAAAAAAAACAAAAACAATAAAGTTAGCCCAATTTTTTTGTATAATGTGAAAGATGATATTTTGCCGAGTAAATAGATTCCAAACATGTCACACTTTATAATTGCACGCACTCGTGGAATGGCGACAAACTACGGTACCTAAAAATCTCCATAGGCGACGCTTTAAATTTTTTTTAACGGTTACCAGGTTAGCGTTACAGAGGAGGTCTAGTGCTAGAATTATTGCTCTCCCTCTGACGATCGCGGCGATACCTCACATGTGTGATTTGAACACCGTTTACATATGCGGGCGCGACTTCCGTATGCGTTTTCTTTGCTACGCGAGCACTCGTGGAATGGCAACAAACTACGGTACCTAAAAATCTCCATAGGCGATGCTTTAAATTTTTTTACGGTTACCAGGTTAGTGTTACAGAGGAGGTCTAGTGCTAGAATTATTGCTCTCGCACTGACGATCGCGGCGATACCTCACATGTGTGATTTCAACATCGTTTACATATGTCATGACGTCGCTTCCGTGTTTACAATTAGGAGACTGGAACAAAGCCACTTACAGCTTCGTTCCAGTCTGTCCCTAGCCGCCAGAGACGATTGTTGATCGGGCCTCCCAGTGGAATGGGAGGCCCAGTAAGAGCGGCAGGAGGCGGCGGGAAGGGGGGACGTCCCCTCCTGCTCCTCCGGTATAACAGCCGAGTGGCTTTTAGCCGCATCGGTTGTAATCCTTGGAAAGCCGATCGCCGGCTCTAAAAAACAGTACCGGGATAATGCCTGCAGCTACGGGCATCATCCCTGTATAAGCCCCGAAAACCGAGACCGCATCTCTGCGTACGCTCGGCGGGAAGGAGATAAACAAAAAAGAGCGACAATTTTGAAAAAATTCATTTTTTTACTTTCTGCTATAAAACACATTCAACAAAAAAATTTTAAAAATCTAATTTCTTCATCAATTTAGGCAAATATGTATTCTGCTACATGTTTTTGGTAAAAAAAAATCCCAATATGCGTATATTGATTGGCTTGCACAAAAGTTATAGCGTCTGCAAGCTATGGGATATATTTATGGATTTATTTATTTTTTTTACTAGTAATGGTAGCAATCAGTGACTTATAGCGGGACTGCGATATTGCGCCGGACAAATCGAAGGCTAACTGGCACTTTTGAAACATTTTTGGGGACCAATGATACTAATAAAGTGATTAGTGCTAAAAATATGCACTGTCATTGTACTAATGACTGGGAAGGGGTTAACATCAGGGGTGATCAAAGGGTTAACTGTGTGTCTAGCCAGTGTTTTTGTACAGTGTTGGAGTGTTTTGCTAGGGGAAGGCATGGATTCATGCCTCTGCTTTGCAGGAACACAGGATCCATGCCTCTGCTTTGCAGGAACACAGGATTCATGCCTCTGCTTTGCAGGAACACAGGATTCATGCCTCTGCTTTGCAGGAACACAGGATTCATGCCTCTGCTTTGCAGGAACACAGGATTCATGCCTCTGCTTTGCAGGAACACATGATCCATGCCTCTGCTTTGCAGGAACACAGGATTCATGCCTCTGCTTTGCAGGAACACAGGATTCATGCCTCTGCTTTGCAGAAACACATGATCCATGCCTCTGCTTTGCAGGAACACAGGATCCATGCCTTTCGCACTGACAGAACGGCAATCTGCCTTGTTTTCATAGGCAGACTGCCATTCTGCCTCTGTACCGAATGATCATCGAGTCCACTACTCGGAAGAGCCAGATCACGTATTTGTACGTGATCCGGCGCACAGCTGTAAAACTGCTATAGGGCGGTCAGCTAGTGCTTAAATCAGCTAATGATATTACAGGTGCATCTAAACAAAAGATGGTCAAAATCTCGCAGTTCATTTTCTTGATAAGGCAAGGCAACCAAACAAATAAAAAAAATGCCTCCTGGCGGCATGCTGTAGAGAAGGACTTTTGCTCACTGTGTGAAAGCAGTGGTCTCTCTGCAATGGTCCAATACACTGCTGAGTTAGACCGATAGCTATTACTAAAGTTTCTTTTTTTTCCTTTTTTTTCCTGCAGTTTGGAGATCCATTAAAGAAAGAAAATCGTACTTCTTTATGAAACAGCTCGGTCGGTTCTTGAAATGAATTAGTTCAAGTTTAGCTCTTTGTTCCTCAGAATTCTTTTTCCGGAATGTTGTGTATTTACAAACCAGTTGAAGTAGTTTTTCCTCTGTTGGTTTTTTTTTTTTTGGTGACCAATAATGACGTGGTCACATGAACCTACCCTGAGGCATCCCAAACCATCAATGAAGAATTCTGCAATTTAAAAACACTATTACAAATAATGTTATTTTTCAAGTACAACAACAGGATCCTTTATGCCAATCTAAAAAAGTACCAAATACAGTTAACAGGGAATATGTAAACCTCTTAAAAGAAATAAGAAAAAGTTCCTTTACCATATCTAACAAAGGAAATCCTTGTTTTCATTGTGTCCTTGTGTCTCACACACTTCCCCTGCCAGACACTGCAGCTCACAGTGTAATGCCGCGTACACACGGTCGGACTTTGCAGCTACAAAAGTCGGACAGCCTGTCCGACATACTTCCGGCGTACCTTCGGCGGACTTGGGGCAGACTTTCTTACGAACGGACTTGCCCACACACGACCACACAAAAGTACGCCAGCTTAGTACGCTGTGACGTACACCAAGTCCGACGAGACTATAAAACGGAAGTTCAATAGCCCGTACGACACCCTTTGGGCTCCTTCTGCTAATCTCGTGTTTATCTCGTGTTAGTAGAAGTTTGGTGAGAGACGATTCGCGCTTGTGAGACTCGTATTTTTCAGTTCGTTTTAACTGTTGTTCAGTCTGTGCTTGTGAGGTTTGTATCTGCTTTTCAGTGCGTTTGGTCAGTTGGCATTGAGAAATCTTTGTTTTATTGGCCGCTCGTTCCTGATTTTCAGGTCGTTCTTCACAGGCCTTGCTGTTCTTCAGTGCGTTCTGTTTAGTGCGTTCTGACCAGCCGACCGTTTTGAAGCCATGTTACCTGTACGTACTCGTCGTAGAGCTCGTGCATTGTATGTGCTTGGTGCTGTAGTTTATTCTTCAGCCCAAGACCAGTCCATGAACAGGGCGAGGAGGAGTTCATGGACCAAGAATTGGTTGCTTCAGCGTGACCAGTTCTGTCACATGCCTTTGCTCCGTGAGATCCGTGAGAATAATCCTGAGGATTTCAGGAACTTTCTCCGGATGACGGACCCCGTTTTTGACCGTTTGGTGGCTTTGCTGACCCCCTATATCAGCAGGCAGGATACCTGCATGAGGCAAGCCATCACTCCGGAGCAGAGGCTGGTCGCTACCTTGCGGTATTTGGCCACAGGGAGAAGCCTGCAGGACCTTAAGTTCTCGACAGGCATCTCCCCCCAGGCTCTGGGGATCATTATCCCAGAGACCTGTTCTGCCATCATACAGGTCCTGCAGAAGGACTATATTAAGGTAAGATATTTTTCTTTTCTTAGCATCACATGTTCTTTTATGTAATCTTTGATAATGTAATGTATTTCTTGCTTCAAACACTACTTCCCATCATTGCAATATAGTGTGAATGTCCCCTTTTTATCCTCACACATGCTGGGATTTTTTCCTGTTATTTTTTGTCATGCATGTCTAGTTTCCTTCAATAACCTTCCCAGCATGAAGTGATGGGAACATATCCACCTAGTCTACTCATTTTGAATGTATTTTGTTGGAGTGTATTTAGTGTGCTTATAATTAGCAATTAGCTAGATTTCACAACCCCCCCCCCCCACCTGAACTCACTCCAAATAGTGTGCTGCTAATTAGCAATTAGCTAGATTTCACAACCCCCCCCCCCTCCCACCTGAACTCACTCCAAATAGTGTGCTGCTAATTAGCAATTAGCTAGATTTCACAACCCCCCCCCCACCTGAACTCACTCCAAATAGTGTGCTGCTAATTAGCAATTAGCTAGATTTCACAACCCCCCCACCCCCACCCTCGTTCAAATTTGCTTGAATGTTCTGTGGTGTTGATTTGTCTAAAGCAAATCTATGTTGCACTTAGCAAAATGCATGTGCACTCTACAAGTGCATTTGTTCCAGTGCTTTAGTAAATGAGCAGAAGCTCTGCTGATTTCCATCATCAAATCATATGCAAGCCTCAAAGTGTTTTCATTAATTGCCCTTGCATGTGATTGTGTACTCTTTGCAACATGAATGCCTTTTGACATTACCTCATTTACTGTAAGCTGGTTAGCAACTGCACCTGCAGAGTGCGACAACTGCAGTCTTGTAGCCTTTGTTAGTCCCTAAATTCCTGCGTGTTGTTAAAGTAATTTTTTTTAGGGATTTCACAACCCCCTAAAATGTAATCAATGTTCTATCAGAGGGGGTGAGCAATCTGATAAGTGTGCCTTTTTCCATATTAGTTATTCCAGAAGAATTAGATTATTGAATGTTATACTGATGCTGGGGAATAATGTTTTTAATTGTCTAATTTTCTTGCAATGTTAGCTTCCAAATTAATTGATTTTGGTTTTCTTGT